>JAPQWV010000002.1:7395000-9795000 GCA_027422505.1 Craterostigma plantagineum
GAAAGAACAGGTTCAAAATCACGATCAATTCCTTTTTCAAATCCTGCTGCAGCTGCACGAGCTCTTCCCGCATGCCACAAATGGCCTACGAAGAAGAAAAATCCTAGAACAAAATGAGAGGTAGCTAACCAACTTCTAGGAGAGACATAATTGACTGCATTAATCTTGGTAGCTACACCACCCACAGAATTTAAAGAACCTAAAGGAGCATGAGTCATATATTCTGCGGAACGCCGTTCTTGCCAAGGTTGTATGTCTTTTTTCAACCTACTCAAGTCCAATCCATTTGGACCTCTTAGAGGTTCTAACCAAGGAGCACGCAGATCCCAAAAACGCATAGTTTCTCCTCCAAAAATGACTTCTCCGGGTAAAGTTTTTGATCGGAATATGAATAAAACCGAAAGACCCTTTAACAATTAAAGGGTTAAAAGAACGAATCACACTTTTACCACTAAACTATACCCGCTACAATACGATTATTGTATACAAATGTACCTTTTGTCGAACAAGATAATTGAGCATGATCAAGATAGGATCATCAAAGAATTAGAAAAATTAGAGTGTTGAACTTTTTCTTGGAGAGATCAAAATTTAATGCGATTTCGGTAAAATAATTAAGAAAGTTTCTTTTTTTTTTTTTTGCTGAAGAAGATTGAAAAAAAAACTAAAACAATAACCAAAACGTGCATTGTGGAAGATCTAAAGTTTTTTTTAGTTCGGAAAATGAAAATAAAATCTAACAATAAAAAGGATAGAAATCTTCTTTGTTCTTTTTTTGTTGCTTGAATATTAAATTGAATATGAATATATAATAAATAAGAAAGTGTAAATCATATATCAGAATTCAGAAATTCGTTGGAATACAAAAATGGCCCGGCTAGGTACTGACCAGGCCAGGCCATCAGACGAAATCAGAATCTGAAAGAAAGGCCTTTCGAACAAAATCAACACAAAGAGGTCTTCCTTATTTTTCTTTAGTTCGATTGTTGGCGCGTTCGAATCCCTTTTTTACATAAAGGGAAATTCTTTATTTGTCAATTTCTCTATATGTATATATATACATATATATATAGAAATATAATAGAGAAAGAAGAGAGAAAGAAAGACTACTTACATTATGTGTAATGGAATAATTATTTTTTTCAACTGGGAGAGATGGCTGAGTGGACTAAAGCGTCGGATTGCTAATCCGTTGTACGAGTTATTCGTACCGAGGGTTCGAATCCCTCTCTTTCCGTTCATCACTTTATTTTGATTTTTTCACTTCAAAAAATTTTAGTGAAATCAGTGGACTAGGTGAAATTCTATCTAATAAGATTTGAAAATTACCCCAATAAAACGCGTTGGATTTTATTCCTCACGCCCAGGATTACGTCCGGGATCATTAGATAGGAATCCAAAGATAAAGAGAGAAACAAAAAATATCACTACGGTATAAACGAAGAGTTTCAGAGTAAGCATTACACAATCTCCAAGATAATTAAAAAAAAAAAGAGAATAGATTTTCCATCTTTCTATCCCCTATTCTATTTTGACACCAGTAGAAGAGGTTTTTTATAGAAATCTAAAAAATTGTCAAAAAAACATTTGTTTTTCATAGGAAAATTAGATATTGTAGGAGACCCTAATAGGGTTAGGGTCTTTGACTGGAATTGGAAAAAGGGGTGAAAACTGAGGAAATGGGGGTAAGTCGTTATGGCGACTATACAAGAATTTCAGTGTGTGAATTCAACGTCCATACTCTAAAACTTATCTGATTTTATCAATTGATAGAATTTTTTCTCGGATAAATCATGCATTTTCTAGGATATTCTTATTAAGAATCTCATCGAAAACTTACAGCAGCTTGCCAAACAAAAGCTAAGAGAAAAAAAAGCACAGGTATGACTGGCATAAAATCTACGATTGGATTCAAAAAAGCATAAGCTTCGGGCAATTTGCCGAAGAAAAAACTACTCCAATAAAGGACAGAATTCATATAAATACAGGTCCAACTAACGATATTAAGCATAACAGGCATTTTGTTCTTGGAGATAATTGCATTTTTATTGATTACCGAATGGTTAGGCGCATTACTAAATCTTAGTAATTATATCTTAACCACCATCCCGTATTTGTATGAAAGTATGATTTCTTCTATTCTCAAAGGAGAATTGGAGGATTTTCAATTGGGTGTGTTCCAAGAAAAAGAAGGATTTTTTGTCTACCTTACTTACTTTCTTCCTTTTTCTTATATCCAAACCTCAATAAAAATGCAATTATCTCCAAGAACAAAATGCCTGTTATGCTTAATATCGTTAGTTGGACCTGTATTTATATGAATTCTGTCCTTTATTGGAGTAGTTTTTTCTTCGGCAAATTGCCCGAAGCTTATGCTTTTTGAATCCAATCGTAGATTTTATGCCAGTCATACCTGTGCTTTTTTTTTTTTTTTCTTTTGTTTGGCAAGCTGCTGTAAGTTTTCGATGAGATTCTTAATAAGAATATCCTAGAAAATGCATGATTTATCCGAGAAAAAATTCTATCAATTGATAAAATCAGATAAGTTTTAGAGTATGGACGTTGAATTCACACACTGAAATTCTTGTATAGTCGCCATAACGACTTACCCCCATTTCCTCAGTTTTCACCCCTTTTTCCAATTCCAGTCAAAGACCCTAACCCTATTAGGGTCTCCTACAATATCTAATTTTCCTATGAAAAACAAATGTTTTTTTTTGACAATTTTTTCGATTTCTATAAAAAACCTCTTCTACTGGTGTCAAAATAGAATAGGGGATAGAAAGATGGAAAATCTATTCTCTTTTTTTTTTTTGCAAAAAATTATCTTGGAGATTGTGTAATGCTTACTCTGAAACTCTTCGTTTATACCGTAGTGATATTTTTTGTTTCTCTCTTTATCTTTGGATTCCTATCTAATGATCCCGGACGTAATCCTGGGCGTGAGGAATAAAATCCAACGCGTTTTATTGGGGTAATTTTCAAATCTTATTAGATAGAATTTCACCTAGTCCACTGATTTCACTAAAATTTTTTGAAGTGAAAAAATCAAAATAAAGTGATGAACGGAAAGAGAGGGATTCGAACCCTCGGTACGAATAACTCGTACAACGGATTAGCAATCCGACGCTTTAGTCCACTCAGCCATCTCTCCCAGTTGAAAAAAATAATTATTCCATTACACATAATGTAAGTAGTCTTTCTTTCTCTCTTCTTTCTCTATTATATTTCTATATATATATGTATATATATACATATAGAGAAATTGACAAATAAAGAATTTCCCTTTATGTAAAAAAGGGATTCGAACGCGCCAACAATCGAACTAAAGAAAAATAAGGAAGACCTCTTTGTGTTGATTTTGTTCGAAAGGCCTTTCTTTCAGATTCTGATTTCGTCTGATGGCCTGGCCTGGTCAGTACCTAGCCGGGCCATTTTTGTATTCCAACGAATTTCTGAATTCTGATATATGATTTACACTTTCTTATTTATTATATATTCATATTCAATTTAATATTCAAGCAACAAAAAAAGAACAAAGAAGATTTCTATCCTTTTTATTGTTAGATTTTATTTTCATTTTCCGAACTAAAAAAAACTTTAGATCTTCCACAATGCACGTTTTGGTTATTGTTTTAGTTTTTTTTTCAATCTTCTTCAGCAAAAAAAAAAAAAAGAAAACTTTCTTAATTATTTTACCGAAATCGCATTAAATTTTGATCTCTCCAAGAAAAAGTTCAACACTCTAATTTTTCTAATTCTTTGATGATCCTATCTTGATCATGCTCAATTATCTTGTTCGACAAAAGGTACATTTGTATACAATAATCGTATTGTAGCGGGTATAGTTTAGTGGTAAAAGTGTGATTCGTTCTTTTAACCCTTTAATTGTTAAAGGGTCTTTCGGTTTTATTCATATTCCGATCAAAAACTTTATTTCTTAAAAGGATTTAATCCTTTACCTCTCAATGAGAAATTCGAGAAAAAAATACACATTCTCGTGATTTATTTCCACCAATGACTTAGAACGTGAAAAGTTGGATTATAAAATTGCGAAACATAATTTTCAAATTGGATTAAGACTTCCAATTTTTTAAGTATGAGTAAAGGATCTATGGTTGAAGATACAAAGTCAATTTCTAATCGTAACTAAATCTTCCATTTTTATATTCCCACAAATCGTACCCATAGAATTGATTTATATGCTACGGATCAACTATTTTAGTTGACTTTAGGACTTTACCACCTCTTTTTTAAATTGGTACGACTATGTTCCTATTGCCAGATTTCAATGCTCTAAAAGATATCCATTTAATAAAATAAAATTGGGATAGATAAGTAAACGTAAGCGGGAAATAGAACGAACTATAAATTAAAAATGCGGGGAACAAATAATTTCAGGAGGCATTATTCGTCTTCCTAGTCTTCGACACAAGAAAGGAGTGTAGAAAATTCCTTTTCTTGTGTCGAAAGAGTAATGATTTTTGATTCTGTTCGTCAAAAATTCCTAGTTTTGTTTTCGTTTTTCCAGATGTAGCAGAACTTTTTTTTTGTTTGTCCACTACTTTCTTTTTATTGGACGTAATAAATTGAAAAACAAAAAAAAAGAAGGAATTTCCTTTTATTGATTAAATAGAACTTATTCACTCAACTTCTAAAAAATTTCTATTTTTCCGAGCTACTAAAATAAAATAGAAAAAAATAGGGTAAAAAGTATAGAAAGTATTTGGACGATATCTAATCTATAAAACTAGAAAATAGATAGAATCAAGTAAATTGAGTGATTCCCTAACTTGGAAAGGACCCATAGATACTATCAAGATTCAGAACAGGTGTTCTGAATCAATCAATGAAGTTTATTTTGCAAAAGCATGATCAGAAAAAATAGAATGGAGTTTTTTGAAACAGCAGAAAAATAAATCGACTTTGTAATTTAGACGCAAAAAAGACTCGGATTCTTAAGAACCCAACGGGTCCTTTCCCCTCGAATCAAACAACCTAAAGAAGGGAATCCCGTTGAGTTCCTACGCTTTCATGTCTACAACTCAATTCATCCAATTCCTATAGGGATGAACCTAATCCGGAATATGAACCATAAAAAAAATACCTATTAAACCGATCACAAGAATACCAGTTACAGTACCTATTATCCAAAGAGGAATCCTTCCAGTAGTATCGGCCATGTACGCCACTTCCCTCCAATTTCATCAGGTGGTCATGCTAAAGACATAAACAGTCATGGATAATTATGAGATGCGATCTTTCCGAATGGGCTAAGAGAATGCCTAGAATTATTATTTAATTTTTTTCTTTCGTTTTCCTAATTGAAGAAATAATTGGAAAATAAAACAGCAAGTACAAAAATGAGTAATAACCCCCAGTAGAGACTGGTACGATTCAATTCAACATTTTGTTCGTTCGGGTTTGATTGTGTCATAGCTCTATAATTCGGGATTAGATTTATCGTTGGATGAACTGCATTGCTGATATTGACCCCAAAAAAAGACGGTAGGTACAGCTAGGCCGTGAACAGCCAACCATCGTACTGTAAAAATTGGATAAGTTCGATCTATAGTCATTTGATTATGGCCTCCTAAAACGATCTACTAAATTCATCGAGTTGTTCCAAAGAATCAAAACGGCCAGTTATTAATGGAATTCCTTGGCGGCTCTCTGTGAAATACTCGTTTGGCCGAGGGCTTCCAAATACATCATAAGCTAAACCGGTACTAACAAATAACCAACCCGCAATGAATAGGGAAGGTATAGTAATGCTATGAATGACCCAATATCGAATACTGGTAATAATATCAGCAAAAGAACGTTCTCCTGTGCTTCCAGACATGCTCAGCTCCACATATTCTTGTACAGTAAAAAAGGATTGATTCCGTAAAAGATGAGATCAGTAAAAGGCAATCACTGAAATAGGATCTTTGTAGGATCGTCAATATTGTACCGAGGGCATTTTTCGAGTATACCAAATAAGTATAGCTATCCTTCTTCTGACACAGCAACGCAATTAAAATCCGTATCGAAAGGGGGTGCTCCAAAATTTATTTCTTCCTTTCCTTTACCTGTTGATGTAAAATGATACTTTATTTAATAGAAAATTCTTACAATGAAAGAGAGTATCATATTTCCAAAATTCAAATAGATATGAGATCTATAAATTTCCCTTTCACAGTTGTATACAGAAAGTTTTTTGTTGGAATCCCCCCTTTTTTTTTTATTTTAAGGGTGTAGTAAGAAATGGATCTTATTTGATGAATAAATGGATCCTATTTGATGAAATAAAGCAAAGTAAAGAATAAAATAATTGGAATCAATAGTTATAATGAATTGTTGGATTGGATCTCAATACAAATCTTGAGTTAGTTACAAGGACGAGGCTTTATTTGAAAATATCGAAAGAAAAAATGGAAAAACTGTATTACATAATCAATTTATATTTTATATTAAATATATATTAAGTTAATTAGATGAATTAATTCATGATTTCACTTATAATTAATGACTCATTTATTAATTAATATACATAATTAACGTATGTTAAAAATATCATAATTAATTAATTAAGTAATTAAAAAGTTTAAATAAAAAAATAAAAGAGAGTGTCACAGTTTTGAAGGCCCATTGGCGGGGCAGCCCACGCAAGCTGGGCCACAGTTTTGAAGGCCCGCCCCGCCAAACATCGGGCTTTAGCGGGTTGCGGGCCAGCCCGCCCCGCCAGCCCGTCTTGATAGTACTAGCCGTCTCGCCCGCTCCCTCCCTGCCCCGCCCGCCGCCTCCCTCGTTTCTCTCGATCCGCGGAGGAGCTTTTTCTCCCTTGTGCAGCCCCAATCCGATGAAGATAAAACCCCAGAAGTCGAAGGCCAAGCGAAAGTGAAGAGTATCGTAGATTTAGCTTAATAGGTTTTTCTATTATAGATTCTTTATTCTTGGTCGTAGATAATTAGTTAGGGGTGAGCATTTAACCCGTCGGACCGCCCCACCCAATCGACCCAAACCAACCTAGACCGCAAGTGTCGGGTTAACGATTTGATGGGTTGGTTTGGGTTTTAAATATAAAACCGCATATTTTGCAATCGGGTTGGTTTTGTATTTTTAAAACCGCATAAGACTTGCTTTAGTTGATTTACCAAAAACCGGCCGTGAACAAGGAATATGAGCTTCTAATCAAGCTTCTTATCGGACTTTTTATTATTTGTTACTATTATTTGATACTATGATAATAACATTTTTTATATAAATTCTTATATTTGTAAATAGGTTGATGATATATCTTTTTGCTCGATCTATACTTAAGAATAATTACACTTAATTTTTCGTTATGATAAAAAATATATTAAAACAGCAAAAATCGCAACCCAACCGCACTCAAGCAAACCGCAATCTATCAGGTTAAAATTTTATGATCGGGTTTGTGGTATATTTTAAAAAACCACAATACATCGGGTCGGGTTAAAATTTTGACAAAAACCGCCCTAACCGCACCGCGCTCACCCCTATAATTAGTTTCGTTTTCTGTCGGTTTTTGTCCCTTGTAGACCTTTTTCTCCCTACGTGGGAGTGTTGTGCCCCCATTGTGGAGTTGTGTGCTCGTTTGTGAGCCTTTGTTCTCCCGGTTGACGATGTACCGGTGGATCCTTTGGAAAATTCAGCCCCTGGATCTTTGTTGATTTATACAAACTATCATTTCGGGAAAAAATGATGTTTATTTTAAATATCAATATTATGAAAAGGTTTGCGTGAGACATTTTACAAATGTTATGACTATTAAAAATAATACCATAAAACCAATAACGTATGTAAAACTGCTAACTGAAATTAATATATATGAAAATTAACAATTACAAATTTCAATTCCATAAACATTGGAATTTATTTCCAATCAAAGTCTGGATAGAATAGTATCCAACTCAATCGATTACTAGATTTACGCAACACACTAGATGTGACTCGTCACGAATCGGAGTTTTTTGTTAAATAGGATTACCTTTGTGTAAGGAATTGAGTGTTGAAAAAAATCGAAGGTTTGATTATCATTTTGATCCGCTCGACTGAAATTTCATGTCGAAATGAGTTGTTAATCGATGGGTTCGTGATGATTTAACATATTAACCCCAAATCTGAGTGAATTTTCGTGTTTCTGAACCTGAAATCGACGTTTTCGAACAGAAAACAGTTTATTTGAGTTCTTATTCGAATTATTCGACCTCGAATTGAGTTACTCGAATAACATTCGGGTAGAAAAATAGCACTTATTTGGGTAAAAAATCGAATTGAAAATTCGAATTACTATTTCTTTTCGAATTTTTTTACTTGAATTAATTATTCGAATTGAAAAATAATAATTTGAATTATTCGAATTTTTTTTACTTGAAAAAAATCTGTTTAAATTGGGTTATTTCGGTAACTTTCGGTCCACTCCCTTTTTTTCCAATTGATCGCGTTGTATTCCTTCAAAAAAACATGTACACGTGGCTAAATAGCCAGGAGGGGCCCAACTGCTTACAGCGAACACAGTGGGCAAAGCAGCCATAATGGCTAAAACAGAAAAACAAACACCAGACACAAAGTGCCAAAACCAAAGCAAAATGGCTCAAAGTAAAGCTTCATACACCTGGACAACAAAAAGGGAGAAAACAAAAGGAAGAGATATCAACCCTGTAGATGCAGCTTTCAGCTTCAAAATCCAGCAACAAGGACATGAATAACACAGACAAAAGAAACTCCGACCAAGCTCCATAACCACGCACTGGTAGAAAATATCCTACTAGGTCTGGAAGAAGCACCAATCGATCACGGCCAAAATAAAAATTGCTCCTACAGGAAGAAGCACCACCCCTTTTGTTTAACAAAAATAGGAACCGCTCCTTTATGTTAAAATAGCCCTCACGAATCAGACCTTAATATTTGCAGAATACGATAGTCATAGGGTATGAAATTGAGCATATTACCTAAGAGGTAAAATACTTTCATGGGATTTACCTAAGCTTTCGTTTCTTTTACTTTCAAAATTTTTATTTATCAAAAAATTGAATTCTAGGTAGCTGAGCTCGTCAAGTAAACGAGCTCACGAGTCGGGCTTGAGTTTCTCGAGCATACACAAAATAGCAAAATGGCATAAGAGCAAAACTATTAACCCTTATATAATTAATCGAAATCGCATCTAAAGCCGGAAAAATCCATACCAAGTGAGCACGATGAATCACACGTTAAAATTAGATCGTTCCTCGAAAAACTCCGAAAGAAAGCTCAAAATCGATTCTTTAGCATCGCAAACCTTACCGACGGCCCTACTTTTCTCGAGAACGCCCTTAATGATTCGAGCGTAAAGCCTCTCGAGCTGTGGCATGCCATAACCGTTAGTATGCTCCACGAATAGATTCTTGATGGAATTTTTCCGACTTGAAATCTCAGCTTCTAACATCGTTGTATCTTCTGCTCGAGAATCAGAAGTTTCGGGCATTTGTGGGATTAAGTCAATTTCTGGGTCGTTTTGGGGCGGGTTTGGGGGAACAGAGTTGGGTACTGTTTCTTCTTCTGCTGCTTCAGAAACTTATGGCAGATGAAGAAGACGAATCAATAACAGTATAGAATTTCAGAAAGTAGTATTCTTAACGAAGAATCAAAAGGAATGATTGATCCCATACCAGCACTAGAAGCATCGCTCTGCTTTTTTGCTCTTTGGATTGCTTCTTGGCTATGGTCTACATCAGCCTCCGGCAATATCAAAGGACCTCCTTCATCTTCGATCTTGTCGCATAGTGCAACTAGAGAAGGGTCCATCTGGGACAGCATTCCGTGTACCTTTGGAGAGAGAGAGAGAGAGAGAGAGAGAGAGAGAGAGAGGTAAGCTTCAGAAAGATTGACTAATGAATTGATCAATGATCAGTAGATGAACTTACAACGTCTCGGAGCTCATAAGCTCTACTGACGATTCTTGCGCCATTGTAATCATCTCCGTTGTATTTCTGGGAAGAAATTAGAGTGTCAGCATCATGCATATATATGATCACCTCTAAACGAAGACGTAGTTTAGAGTTGATTAAAAGGGTCCGATGAACGAAATATACTTACAGATACAAAATGGTTCAGAATAATCTACCTTGGCATTACTCAGAATCAGGTCAACGTCCTCCAGGAAAGATTTGCATGTAACGTAATTTCCACTGTCGACGTGCTGTAATAAAGTAGCCATGTCCATAGGATTCTGAATGATGGCACGATAGTTTGGGGCATCTTCACCTGAGACGGGAAAATGGAAGGCACTAAAGCGCTTATCGTACAGAATCCTGCACCAAAGGATAGAAAAGTAAGCCATGTCCTTAAACTGGGCAAATTGCTGCTATGAGAAAAAAGAAAACGAACACACAGACAGTGTCTAATTCCTCACTACCGTCAAACTAAAACTTGGTTCAACCAATACTTAACATCACATGATAACAAAACGGACTCTATCGCCATTTTGCTGAGCATACAATAAGCTGAAGGCATTGGATTTTTTTTTTTCAGAGAACAATGACATAGGAATTTCAATGATCCGAATGCTGACCACATATCAGCTGCTACTGTTGATTATTATATGCAGTAGCCCCTGATTTTTCACCAGCTATCAATGAAAACCTGTAAGATGGAAGCAGAGATTTGAACAAGTAATATTTGACAGTATCTCACCGGTTGCAAACATCACGTAGGCACATGCGCATTCGGCGAAGCGCATGCCCTTGAGCTTCAGCTTTGGCTTTCAACTCAGAGGCCTTTGGTCCAGTATCAACTTTTGGAGCCTTTGGGAGTTCATCAAGGCCATCTGATTGAGATGCCTTGACCACATTTTCCGACTGAATAGACAGAGCAGATTCCATAAGACGGTCAAAAAATAGAGAGATGTCCTCCATCGATGGTGGGCTCACACGTAAACTGTCAAAGACAAATGGAAATCCAAGGTTATCATTAGCATACAACAATACGAGTCAACGAAAATTATAATAGCCTTAATATATAGTGGCAAAACAGCCTTAAATCAAATTTATGAATTGAGACGAAGCAACTAACGCCTTCTAAGAACGAAATTAAAATGAGCTGATACACAGATAGCACCCTAAACGATAATGACAGAACATTTGGAAGGAATAAATCCAAAGATAAACATGGAAGGGTTCCAATCATGCATTTGCAATAACTTCCAACGCTATAACAAGGTAGATTAGAGTATAAGGCAGGAAATAAATGTAGGTCTTAGTAAACATGCAAAAGAGAAAATTAGTGGATTACACGTCGCGATCTGAGAAGATCGTGGACGAATTATCAGGAATCTCATCAAGGGACATAGAGGATGTTCCTAAGACCAAAATGGGAAGATCAGACGGCATTTCTTCCAACAGAGTCCTGAGAACAGCCCTGAGTTGGTCGTGGGCCTAAAAGGATAGAAGAAAATGAATATTTCCAGTGCCAAAGAGAACAGAAAATGAACCAAACACAGATCCACAGACCGAAAATTTAAGTGTACACCAGTACTGACTAAAAATCAACTTACTGAAGGAAGTACTTGAAATGTATGTATTAAACTAAAAGGTCGTAAAACTCACACTCTCCCACCAGAGATGAAACTGAGGCAGGTACAAGATTGACGGTGTGACTCTCCTGGCTTCGGTAAAAACATGAACTAATGCTTCCTCAGCTGTTTTGGCACCAGGATCAGAAAGAAGAGACGGTAATGCAAGAGAATGGACAGGAAACTTTTCTAGTTCATGTAAAACTGCAGGCCCAACATGATCCTGCAATACACACACACACTTACAGTAAAGACTTGGATCACAGTATGTTATATTTCAGATCACAAGAAAAAGAATAATTACCAGTCCAGAACCATCACTGCCATAGATCAGCAGCCTAGGACGATAAACAAGAGTAATCATAGAACCCCATGAGAGCATGGAAAGCCTTTCCGACGAAGAAGTAGAAGGGAAGATGCCTGAAATAACTCTCATGGCAACCTCCAAGTGCCGCTGCAGACACAGTACAACGACGGGTGTCAACGGTTTGGAGTTCACGATCGATCCTCTATGGGCGGCAGGAGTTATTGTAGCCATGGCCTCAACGAAGTGACATTTCTCCACTTTTACTTCATCGATGTTTATCAAAAATTTATCATCGCTGGTATACACTTGAGGATACCTTTCACGAAAAGCACGTATAGCTGCTTCAGTACATAAAGCTTTCAAATCAGCACCACAATATCCAACGCAACTAGCAGCAAGTTCCTGTTTCAGCTCCTTCGACGGAGGTTGTTTCCACTTGCGAGTGTGTATATCTAATATTTCAGCACGTGCTTCATAGCCAGGCAAGGGAAAGTTGAACTCACGATCAAATCTCCCAGGACGTCTCAAGGCTCCGTCAATAGCATCCACCCTATTGGTGGCTCCAATCAACACAACCTGTCCACGAGAATCAAGGCCATCCATTAAGGCGAGTAGAGTCGACACGATAGAATTATGAATTTGCTCCTGCTTGCTCGATCTGACAGGAGCAAGCCCATCGATCTCATCGAAGAAGATAATTGAAGGCTGGTTCTTCTGAGCTTCTTCAAACAGAAGCTTCAGCTGTCGTTCGGCTTCGCCAACCCATTTGCTCAGCACGTCAGCACCTTTTCGCATGTAGAAGCTCACTTTCTGCCCAGCCTTGGAAGCAGCACAAGCCAGCGCTCTTGCTATCAGTGTCTTTCCCGTGCCAGGTGGCCCACATAACAGAACTCCTCTAGGCGGTGTGATACTGTAGCTAGCGAAGAAGTCAGGATATAACAGGGGAAAAAACACCATCTCCTTCAGGGCATCAATGTATTCAGATAGACCACCAATATCATCGAAACTCACATTCTCGTCGATTTGTACGGGTTGAATGTCAGCGCCTCCTTTGGAGCTTGGACCAGCGGTTTGAATACCACTGGTCAAGTTAGCTACTGTTTCACCTTGATGATTCCAACCAGATCCAGCAGCATTCAAGCCCAACGACGTAGGCATGTCAAGGCCCCCAAGCAACCAAGGCATCCCCGATCTGTTGCTACCTCTTCCCCATGGTAATGAATGACCTTGATCGAGCTCATCGACTAGAAGTGAATCATCTGAGTCCTCACCACGAGCCATGCGATGGCGTCTATGAACCCGTGACCCACCTCTTCTTCCTTCTCGGACAACTTTTGTTCCCATTCCCTGATGAAATACTCGACGAGGAGATCTTGGCCTTTGTCTACGCTCCTCAATAGCGTTCCTGCGTATATCTGCACGGTTCCGCAGGTCGTACCTTCGTCTACCTTCTTGCTCTTCAGTTTCTTCATCTTCGTCGTCTTCTTCTTCTTCATCAGCTTCTCCATTGTCTTTACCAGCAACTTCACCCTCATACCCATCTTCAGGATCATTTTCTTCTCCATCATTTGCATTTTCTGCCTTATCATCGTCGCCGTCGTTCTCTTCAGATGTACTTTGCGCATCGCCATCCTCCTCCTCTTCTTCGTTAGAGTCCAAACTCAAACTTTCTTGAGAACCTTCTTTTGAATGCTGAGTGCGGAGTCCGTCACGACGAGGTCTCAACCCTTCACGGCGAGGAGCTGATTCGTCTTGGCTTGCACCGCCGCTGTTGTTTATTCTCTTTCGAGGATTTCGGTACTTAGGTGCCTGAAAAATAGAGTTGCACGTGAACCACTTTGCAAATGTAGACTAAAACTGATGTTGGAGATATTCAATTGCATCCTAAAAGAACTATTAGCACAGCATAAGCCTTACCATTAAGTCATCATCCTCTGACCCAGAACTATCAACGTAGTCGTCTAGGTTGACGGGGACCTTCCTCTTCCTCTTAGAGCGCCGAAGATTGGAGGCCAGTGACTGTAGCATGAAGGCAACATCACATAGTTAAATTCATTTTGCTGTAAACTCTATTATCTAAATGAGGAGACAAACTTGTAGCAAACAAATAGTTCATCAATGATGGTAAAATATACTGAGCAAAAGACGACACATAAATACGTTAAAAAAAGAAGGTGGGATACCTGATTAGACTAAGCAACATGATGTCGGTTACCACCATACCACACAAGAAAAGGGAAGTTAAAATACCTTTCCATTTGACTTTCTTATTGTACGACCAGGACGCAACATCTTTGCGATGTGAGAAGCTGCAGTTCTTGTCTTGGGCTTCTTTCTCTTCGGGATGATAGCAGAAGAATAATACAAATATTTCCGATCATAGAACTTCGGCCGACCCCTAAGCCGATCACTGGATCGCAGTGGCCTTGAATCAGGCTCATCACCCTCAGAATTTATCTTAGGATACATTGAAAAGGGCTAATTTTTCCCCATGACTATCAGATAATAAGGAGCTGGAAAAATATAACAAGTAATATATCAATAAATAATTAAAAGTGCGCACTCAAATAGCACCTAATAGAAAAAATCAATCAACCAGTTGGAACAGACAAGGTACAAAACATCATCGGAAAGAGCTCACCGATAGCAAAACAGTCATCGATTCTGGAAATGACACAAATAAAAAAGCATAATGGTACTTACAGAAACCAAATAGGAAACAAACTTATATTGTGAAAAAATATATTATGGAGGAAGCTCTGAGAATTGTCATGCTTTTGCGTTTTGCATAGTGTCCATCAAGAAACAGAAAAAATTGCGCCTAACATATGAATTCATAATAACTAAACATGAATAGCTAAAATGCAAAAAATCTTCATCGCTGATTCATCCTCATATCTGTGCATTCGAGGTTCCCATTGCAATATAATGCAAAAGCAATAAATTGATTACCTATTGCCCAGCGAACTGAAGCAGGGATTCATAATCATGATGCAAAGTGCAGTGTCCATTGATCACGTGCCTTTCCATAACAGAGAAACAGAGAAGCAATGGGGATAAGTTTTACCCATATTTACCATTCTTATCATGGAAAGATCAACTATTTAAAATGTTTCCCCAGTAATACAATATTTCACTGCCCACATAGCAATAAAAAATACAAAGGGAGAGGGACAGCAACTAACTTTCACCATCAAACACAAAACAGTTCAGAATATTACAGAGAAACAGAAATTTCCTGAACGTCATCATTTCAACTAAGGTGAGCCTAACAGTGAAATCTACATGCCATGCATTGCACACATCATAAACGCATAAATCTGCTTAAAGTCAAATCGGAAAAAAAAAAGAGCAAATTAGTAGCATTCTGGCCCAAATTTCAGCTCTTTACCAATCAAGCAAACGATTACACACGCGGAAAAGTTTATAAATGATACAAAAGATAATGAAACCGTTCTGATTTAAAGAATAAGAAAACTATGTTAGGATCCAAACATAGGAACAAATGCTAAGGTTACAATTGATAAATCTGCATGCATCACGAAATCAGAAAATCAAAGGATCAAAAAATGGAAAACACGCAGCAGAAAGACTGGCAACACATGCCATGGAACAAGAAACTACCGAAGACTGACGATAGGAAACATCGTACGAACAACGAAAGCAAGAAATCGATCAAAAGCAGCTCATCAAATCGAGAAAGAAAAATAACATTACCCTTCTCTTACCTTCGACAGATGATTTTTCAATTATGGCAGTGATAGAGAGAGCGTCGAGTGACAAAAACAGAGGAACTGAAGGAAAGGGCTACAAAATACATGGAGACAACAGAAGGTTTATTTTTTTTTCTTTTTCTTTTTTCTTTCGCTTTGTATTTAAGTTCTTTACCTTTCCTTGAGGGCCTTTATGAGCCTCACGTTTTGGGCTATATATTCATTTTATATGGGCTCAGGTGTATCTTTTCGGCCCAATAACATACTATTTCTCTCTCGATATGTTCAACGGACATCAAGCACATCTTTAGTTAGGCGATAGCAGTCAATAGTCCATTCTCATCGAAACGCTGTCGTTGTAGTTCCGAATTAGGGCTTGACAATGTCGACGGTGCCTTCGGCGACCAACTCAGCTTCATCATCCTCGCAATATACGTACACCGCTGCTGCAAGCGCCGCCACGACCTCCTATTTTCCGACGCCGTTCCATCTACAGCAAGCGACGCCGTCGGCTGCTTACATTGGAGCCACGCCTCCGCCGCCTGCTGTTGCGACCGTTCCGTTGCCGGTTTATCCAGCTCCTTATTCGTTACCTCAATATCAACAGGCGCAGGTGAGGATTCCGATCGTTGATTTTCGTTTTGCTTCAGCTGATTTTCCCTGCAAGTTTGTGAATTTGGAGTAGTCGACTGGAATTGACGCGGAATGATGTCGATAACTTGCAGAACATCTGAATTTTTTGGAATTTTGAATCAGGGGATCTGGGATAGGTGTTCGCAAAATTGTTCTGAATGGTTTTCATAGAGACTGTTACTATTTCTTTTTTGTAGAGATGGCATTAGAAACGTTTGAGTAGGAGCTATATGATGTAGTAGTCAGTTCCTGTAGAAAATACAAGATTGGTGGTTTCATGAAACATAATTGATGCCGTTGGAGGGTTTTATTGAAGTAAACCTTGAACTTAGTGAATGGTGTTTCTGGGACTGATTTAGGGGAATGAATGAAACTTGCAATGCTAACTAACTGCTAGATGCAATTGGCACAACATTTTGTTTTGCTCTTTCCCCCAATACTGTTCGTTTTATCTATGGTGCAGAGACTGATAGAATATTCAACCTGGAATCTTTTATATTAGTGACCTTCCAACTCTGTCGATCATATTTCTGGAAATTGTGGGAATTTTATCATTAAATGCATTGATTTTCTGCTCAATCCTCCCAGATATTTCTCTCTAATGATATTTTTCGATGTGCACAGGCCCAACAGTTATTCCAGAGGGATGCGCAGACAATAACGCCGGAAGCTCTTGAAAGTGTGAAGGCTGCACTTGCAAGCGGTGATGTGGAGCACAAAGCAGAGACCAAGAAGAGGGCAATTCCACGTAAAGCCGCTGGTCAGGCTTGGGAGGATCCAACACTTGCTGAATGGCCTGAAAGTATGATTCCCTCTCCATGATATGTTTATGCAATCTCATATGTACTCTTTGATGAGAAACACTTTTCTACTCAATTAATGTTTGTTTATCGCTATCATCCCTTCATAGATCTTTGCATGTCAGTGTTGTCCTTGTTTAGACATTAAGATAAGCCTTTGTTGTCGGGATTTGGCTAGTTCTTTTTAGTCTTTTTCTTTTACTATTTGGTAATTTTGCACTCATTTACTTTACTGAAAGTAGTAGGATTATATGTAGGATATGTCAGTTGGTCCTATTAGTATCGCTATCACCCATATTAATAACATTTTGGGATTTCAGATTCCTTTCTTTTTACATTGATAATCTGGATTTCTGAATGTGATCGCTCAAATAGTTGGCCATGATTGTATCTCTTATTTTCTTTTCACTGATCTGTGCAGATGATCACCGCTTGTTCTGTGGTGATCTTGGAAATGAGGTGAATGATGATGTTTTGTCTAAAGCATTTGCGAGATTTCCTTCTTTTAACATGGCCAGGGTAAGTTACTCTGCAAACATCCTATAGATCAGTTTCTTTAGTGGAATTAATTTGTCCAAAATTCTTGAGAGGTCCATATGAGCATTTGCATGTGTTCTTCAGATGTCTTTGTTTGACGTGCATGGAGCCCCAATTGACTCATATTCTTTAAGGTAGAATTGTTTCCTTGTTTGTGATTTTCACAATGCATAGGCATGAACACTACTGGGTGAACAAGTCTGATACATGTCATTATCGACTGCCATGATTGAGTAGTATCGATAATAGATACAGCGATCGTGAATGAAAATCTTATGTTTACATCAGAAGCTTAACATTATTGTGGAAAAATTGCTGAAAAAGGGCCCTCGCAATTCCATCGAGAAAGCTTAGCATTTCACTTGGTGGCCATTGCTTATTGTAATTTTAAGATTATCCAGTTGGATTTTGCGGATTATTATTCCTTGCTTGCATCACAGCTATTTTCTGTCAATGAATTTTTTTTTTCAATTCGATTAGGTCGTCAGAGATAAAAGAACCGGCAAAACCAGGGGCTACGGCTTTATTAGCTTTGCCAATCCGTCAGATTTAGTGGCAGCAATCAAGGAAATGAATGGTAAGCATCTGTTCCCTTTTCTTCAACATTATGTCCTGTTTAGTACTGAAAGCCTTTCAGCAACCTTAAAAACATAATAGCCTTCCTTCATCTATCGCATTTTAAACTCAAATTCTTACCTGTTAATCTACACACAGACATTGATTCGTGTCTCTTGACTTTTGATTTCTCTCAGGTAAATACGTTGGAAACCGTCCTATCAAGCTTCGTAAGAGCACGTGGAAGGAAAGGACCGATCAAGAAGCTCTACAAAGGCAAACGGTGAGCTATTGTTATGCTTCTCTTGTTCCCTTTTGACTCGTTTGATTATGTTTCTTGGACGTCATTTATCTTTGTGTTTTTACTCTCTTCGTTTTACTTTCTTTTGCAGTATCAGTCTAACAAGAAGAGCAAGCTACCAAAGAAAAGTGTGTTACACAAATAATAGCTTGAACTGTGTCCGTACTCTTACCGTAAAACTGATTTTGTTATTTTAATGCTTTGCTCGACATTGTATGTAAATTTAGCATTCCAATATTTATGAGAATCATATGATACTTTGATATGTGAGGCAAGCCTAGTAAGAAACCAACACAGGTTTTTCAAGAACTAAAATTAATATCTATCTCATTATCCCACTGCTGTCGATAATCTACAGAGAACCAAATAATATAATTCGGTAAAATACAACGAATAAACAAATGATAAACTCATCAATCAACGAATAAGGTAACCATCATCATTCATCAGCAGAAACTCCACAAACGCACTTCACTGATCTCTTCATCCTCCATCATCGTCATCAATGGATTGAAGAACACCCCATTAATCATCTCTGTATACTTCGGCGATTCAACTCTGCACCACTTAGCAGCTTCCTCGTGATTCTCCGACAAATCACAATAATAATCAGAACATCTTTCAGTGGCTCTTTCTTCTATGAGGAGATAGCTGTAACAACACTATCAGAAGATGACGTCGACGTCGATGGTGATTCTGGGCTTCCAACAAAATTAATGTCTGCCGCCGCAGCCGCTGCAATTTTCTGGATGGCCTTCGGCGGAAGGATGCCATCGGAACTAGGGTTTCCTCCGACATTAATTTTCGAGTTTGGGAAATTTAGATTTGCAGGCGAGCCTTTGAGGCAGGTAAGCGCGGCGTCGTAAGCCCTAGTAGCAGCTTCGGCGGTGGTGTAAGAACCTAACCAAATCCTCGCCTTCTTTTGGTTCTTATTGGGAGCTCTGATCTCTGAAACCCATGAACCCCAGCTTCTTTACACCTTTGTACTTCTTTCTATTGCATAAAGATGATGAAGTCTTTGATGATGATGATGGGTTTAGCTTGTTCTTGTTTTTAGACTCTGTGCTCATCACCATTGTTGGGGAAGGATGAAAAGCACAAAGAACACAAATTTAGGACTTAAGCTAAGATGAAGATATCAAGTGTGATTATTGGAGATTGCGTTTCTATGTGTTGTGGTATTTATATAGAGGGCATGTGAGAGTTATTACATTGTTAGGGGAAAAAGAAAAGGAAGAAAGCATTTTATGTCCTAATCACCTAATGTG
Organism: Craterostigma plantagineum; assembly: GCA_027422505.1. NCBI lineage: Eukaryota > Viridiplantae > Streptophyta > Magnoliopsida > Lamiales > Linderniaceae > Craterostigma > Craterostigma plantagineum. Next base: position 7,414,672 of record JAPQWV010000002.1, read on the forward strand.
AAACAAATGGATGACAGATAATTTATCGTAGGCTATTTTATGTGATATGAAATGAAAATACTAACACTATCACCGTGAATCTACAGAAAAATACTCATTTACAAGTCAGTACTCATCTCAAAAATTTTTTATACAAGTACCCGTTCGATTGTGTGTACTATTTTTCCAGTCTTGACGTACCTTTTTATTTGTGTATTACGTACCACGTCACGTGTTAATACGGTACCCACTATTGGTACTTATATACGTTCTATAGGTACCTTAATTTGTTATATGATGTACCATTTTCTCACTGTATTATGTCCACAATACGTTTCGCTATGGTACTAAATGTGTTCTATGACGTACTTGCGACGGAACAGATACCGAAAAGATTTATTCTAACAGGTACCTACATAAAAAAATCTCACAGGGTACTGACTTACGAATTTTTATATAAATGTGTATTTTCTGTAGATTCTCCATACATTGATACTTTTATTTGTCATTTCTATAGTACATTTCATAATACTCTAGCTAAGCTCATCCTGAGATTTATAATCTAACTTTTAACTATAGCTTTCAATGAACTAATTCACCTGGTATATCTTGTTTCAAGTTCAAACAGAGTCGGTGAGTTTAATTAAATTTTTTAGCCCGTTAAAACTAATTAGTTCTCTCTTTTTTTAAAACATATATGTGCGAAAACTCATTGAGATTGAATATAACAATTAAATAAGTCTATTATAAAATAAATTGACATAATTAACATTAGCGGAAAATTAACAAAGAACAAAAGACACAGCTGGAGCTTTTCTGTACTGCATGAAAATCTGAAAACGCGGGCATTTTTAATAAAATAAACAAAAAAAAATAATCATTAGCAAAACAAACGGAAAACTAAAAACATTAATAAAATAAGACCTTCGTATTCTTGGAGTACGAATTAGTGTAACTCGTACTCCAAGAATACGAGTTACTACACGCTGGCGCGTGCTCTAACGTGGACTAATTCGTACTCCTGGATTACGAATTAAACTAATTCGTACTCTTGGAGTACGAATTAGATATGGTTTTTAATAAACCCTACACCGCGACGAAGAAGACGATTAAACGACGAAGACTCTCGATGGCGACGACGCTGCCGTATCACCTGCTGGACGCCGCAGCCGACGCCACCCATCACCGGCCGCCGCTGCCCGCCGCCTGTGCCTTCAGGCAGCCGACCCGTTAAACCCGTTGCTGCCCCGCCGCGACCTCCGCGCTCCGCCGCCCCGTCGCTGCCCCGCCGCGACCACCTGGCCCAGCCGCGACCCGTTGCCCCCGCCCGTCCCGCTGACCCGGCACGACCCGTCGCCCCGCCCTGCCACGCTGCCCCGCCGCTGCCGGGCGCCCGCTGCCCCGCCGCCCGTCGCTGCCCCACGCCCGCCCCCGTCGCTGCCCGGCACCCACTGCCCCGCCCGCCGATGCTGCCCCGCGCCCGCTTCCCCGCCGCCCGTCGCTGCCCCACGCCCGCCCCCGTCGCTGCCCCGCCCCCCGTCGCTGCCCCACGCCCGCAGCCCCGCCCCCGTCGCTGCCCCGTCGCTGCCCCGCGCCCCGTCTTTCCCCCGCCCAGACGACGTCATACGCGCGAGTAGTTTGGGTACACCGTTATGATTCGAAATTCGATTTTTTGTGTTAATTTCATCATATCAAATGCTTTTATTGATTGTCGATTTGTTTTTTTTAATGTAGAATGGATTTGGATGCTTGTTACGGGCCTATTGATAGTTCGGTGTTGACGATGCAGTCAAATCACCGTAGTATGGACTTATTATTAGATGCGAGTGTGATAGATAGTACTATTAAATGTAGGTCGTTGGAAAATGTTGTGTGGGGTACTAGAGAAGCACCGAATATCTTACACGGTCGGTTATTAGGAAAGTTGAACGTTATGGATCTATACAGCGTCTACAGCTGTATGTCGCAGAGGGTTGACCCTCGTTGGTAGAGCGTTGGAGAAAGGAGACCCATACGTTTCATTTTTATGTTGGGGAAGCGACTGTTACCTTACATGACGTAGGTATCTTGTGGGGGTTACCTATAGATGGTAGTTGTGTCTCTGGTGTGATCCATACTAGGACGGTCACCCAGTGGATCGACGAGTGTGAGGAGTTGCTAGGTTTTAGACCGCCTGCGGATAAAATTAGGGGGTCATCGCTTTCGATGAAGTCTTTATCGAGTTGGTTGTTGAACCATCCGATAACGGATGATAGCGATGAGAAAGAGGTCGAACAATCAGCACGTGGTTATGCGATGCTGCTATTCGGTGCCGTGATGTTCCCCGATTGCAGCGCCAGCACCGTTTCACTGACTTACCTTCAGCTGTTGGAGGATATTGACGAGATGAGCACATATAGTTGGGCCAGTGTGGTGCTGGCATTCCTATACAGGGAGCTTTGTTCGCCATGCGAGCCGAAAAAGCTAAATATAGGCGGACCCTTACGGCTGTTGCAGGTAATTATATAGCAAACGTTATTATATTTTAATGGTATTAAACATTTACTTAGAACGGATGATTTGTTTTAGGCATGGGCATATGTGAGGATTTTGCCATTTCAGCCAGTACAGGGTGATATTCGTATCACGATGGAGACCCATGTCGTCGACGGGATACTCTTACTGGCCCCGCCACATGCTGCGAGGTCTGAGAAAAATTCCGAAAGTTGGCAAATATTTTACATTCTTACTTTTATAAATGGCGTTTACGTGTATGTATGTGACTTTTTTTAAAAAATAAAGAATTTATATTATATTTTCAACTAGAACATGGTCTCTTAATCAGGTTGATTTGCAGATTATAAGCAAATTACGCTAGCATTGTATTGACTTTTTTTTTACCGTTACATATAATATAATTATTGATGACCTTTTTGGTCCATACATATTAGAGAGTTTTGATGAACGATGTAATTGTAATGACATTAGGTCTATAAATTAAGCGATTCGATTTGTGATTAATATAGCGTCTAAGTTCATGATAATATTCGACCATGCATTAATAATGAGCTTTAAAATTGATTAAAGTGTTGAATATTTGATTTGCATATGAGTTTATGATATGGTGATGAGACTATGTGATCGCATGTTATAGACAGCCCATGTGATAGGATATTCGTTCTATGCTATATATGGAATGTTACACCCTTGAGTGCCACGTCATCAGCTCGTCATGGCCGAGCTATATAAGTATCTATGATGTGCAGGTCCAAGGCGCACGAGTTGGCGGGGAACAATACTTGGATGATTTAACCCAAGACGCATGGGCGGATCCGACGAGGTAACGAGGGACTCGGCCGGAGCCGGCGAGGTCAGCCACGGTGGCCGGCCAGGCAGGCGGCCTGGCCGGGCCGCGCGCCTACACTGGGCGCGGGGCCGTGCAGGGACTTCTCGGCAAGGCTGCGGGGGCAGCGCGCGCACAGCGTGGGCACATTGGGCTAAGGGCGTGCAGGGACTTCTCGGCAGGGACGTGCGAGAGTTGGCGCGCATGGGACTTAGGCAGTGTGCGAGACTTCTCGGCAGGGATGTGCGAGAGTTGGCGCGCGCGGATGTGCGGGACTTCTCGGCGGGGCTTGACGAGGTTGGCGCGCGAGGCTGGGGCAGCGCGCGCGGACAAGTGCGGCACGCAGGCACGGCACTTAGGCAGGCCAGCACACGCGATGAGGCGGGCGCACATGCGAGCTGGCGCGGACGCTGAGGTCCGGCGACAGCACGACGGCCGACGGAGGTGCTCGGCGGCGGTGCGCGGTGGCGCACGGCGGCGAACGGCGGCGGACGGCGGCGGCGACGGCGTGGGTCGGCGGCGGCACCGGAGTGACGACGGATGAGCTGGGAGGCAAGGCCGGGTCTGGCCAGGCGGGCCGGACAAGGTGTGCGACTGGGCGCGCGCGCGGCAGCGCGCGGGCCAGGCTGCGCGAGACGAGGACGCGCGGCGCGGCGAGGGGATGGGGCGAGGACGATGTGGGTGCGGCACGCTGAGTCCTAGAAGCTTTCAAGGAGTTTGAATTGGTCCCTAGATTTGGTAAAGATACTTTCCTTATTTTGGGGGAGATCTTGTTTGGATACTTACTAAATTTAGGGAAGATCTTGGAGGAAGATTTGGGAGATCTTTTAGGGATCTCTTCTACCAATTCAAAGGAGGCTAAGGCTTATAAACAGAGCCTCATCGCCCAGCCAAAGGAGAGGACGAAATTGAGAGTCTTGAGAGGAGATTTTCGAGAGCACACCAAGTCACAACATCGAGTCTTTTGGGAATGATTCGACGGGGTCGCGTTGAGGCGTTCACTAGCGAGTTAGGTTAGTGATTAAGATCCCGAAGGGACACTTAGGATAACCGTGTTAGTAGCTTCGTTTAGGGTAGCGAGGTGAGGCCGAGGTCTGTTCGGTTCCACACGGGTTTGAGTTATCCTATCGTGTACGTTTTGTTCGCTGAGGAATAAAATGGGGCTAAGTCGAGGAGCGAACCTCGGCGAGTCCCCTTAATTACGTTGTCTTGTTTATCCTCCGCTTTACATGGCAGGGCGACGTGTTTGGAGGCTGAACATGTTCAAGGCGAAGTTCCGCGCGGCGAGATTTGATCGGACGCGTGCCGGTTGTGAAGGCGCGGCTACGAGGATAATTTCGAAAAAAATTGTCTAAGTACCGGATTCGCGACATGGAAATTACGCATGAGATATCCTGTTAAGCTATATATGGAAAATATGCTGTTTATATATGGAAAGTGATATATCCGTGATACTAGTATATTTCTGGAGGAAAATCACTTATACGATTCTTTGCGCGCTTTCCACTGAATTTAATGTGCAATTTTAAATTGATATCTTTCCTTATGCTGATTGGATATAATATCTAGGGAAGATTTGATTTGATTGACTTTGTGGATAAGATGCTATTATATGGTATATGCTGTAAAACGGATGTGATCTCTGGAATAAGGAAAGTTCTGCCATGATATGATAAATCGAATTAAATATGCTCTGATCTGATTTACGTGCTAAACATGGTAAATATATTGATCTAATACTATGAGTTGTACATGGAAAACGTGCTTATGTGATGCTATCTCATGTGCTATGTTTGGAAAGTTAGTCTTGATTGATTTATACCAGAAACAGATAGCAGTGAATCACTTATGGAAAGTTCTGATATGGTAAATATATGCGAAGTGATTAAATATGCATGAGAACGAAATTGAGTCTTTATGTGGAATCTTTTCATGCTTAAATGAGCTCTTATATGGAAAATAATCATGCTTTAATGTGCTATATGACTGTTGTGATGATTTATTAAGAGCATGATTTATATGGTATGATTGACTCGAAAATTGCATGGAAACTATGCTTGATTTGGTGATTATCATATGATATGATTTTCCATGTGAGGTGTTGATTGAAAAGGTTTATATATGAGCTACACTTCATAATTTCAAGGCACTTGGATTTTGCGAACCTACGAATATAAGCGTACACGAGATATTTGAGCAGAAAGATACTAAGAGATTCCTGAGCCTTCCACTTGTGATAGCTTTCTGCCTTACTGAGCTTTAACTTGCGTATCCATCACCGAGCGAGTGATTCATCTTGATATTCCAACCTCCTGCCATACATTCTGTCTTCGGACGTGAGCAATACCAAGGAGGCAAGGTCGACGTTTACACACACGTGAAGGGAAGGATAAGTCCGGGGGCCCTTCGGTAGCGAGCTGTGTCTGTCGGGATCAAGGAGATTCCGAGGAACGAAACTCGGTGTGTGGTAACCTAGTAGTGGCTAGTGTTCGACTTGTTTCGATTGTGTATTGGGCTAACCAATCAGTTTTGTATCCAGCTACGGTGCTTATAGTGATTGGTTAAACTCTTGGGGAGCAAACCCCAAGGAGAGGAGTAAACCCCAGTTGGGGATATAACCTCTATAAAAATTCTGTCTCGCATTTACTTTTCAGTTATTTCTTTATCACAGTGAGACAGACCCGAAACACATCCGACGAACTAGGATATATCAGGCATACACGTTACAAGCATAAATAGGCATATCCAAGTCACTACACTTAGAATTTGTGAAAAGAAGCAAAAATTTCTATAAGCCTAATTCACACCCCCCCCCCCCCCTCTTAGGCACATTTATATCTTCAATTATTTTACATACATTATCTTCTGTCATGTATGACTAGGGTAGTATTTTCTTGCTCCATGACGAAAGTCTTAAACACGAAGAACAAAGCCAAGTATGATATGGGTTGTAAGATATTTATTTCTTCTTCTTCACTTCAAAATTCCAATAAAATTGTTGAAGCTTAATCATTCAAACTAGTATTCTTGCACACTCAAATGCATGTGATATAGTATCATAATATGATAAAAAAAAAAGGAAAATTTATTTATTATATTAAAGTTATGAATTATAGTTAGTTAAATAGTAAGTTAATAATTTACTGCAAATAGTAAGTTAGTGCGTGGTTTTCTTTTTATTTTATTTTTAATTATTTTTTTAATAAAACTGGATTGAGAGACTAATTGGACATCTTGTAGCAAGCTCTCACACCTAATAAAGTTGTCCAAAAAATAGAAGTTGCGCGGTAATGAAAGAAATAGATACGATTTGAAAACCTAGTTTTCTTTTATCCTCTCATAAGTTGAATGTATGTGTGAACTTTATTTTCATATAGTTTGGTTGGAGGAGCTCAAAGCCCAATAATAATTATGATGTAACCCAATGGTTATGGACCATTTAGAAGCACAAATAATATGATTTTATTTTTTGCGTTCATTCAAATAGAAACAGGCCGCGTTCTAATGCAACCTAACCTAGGGGTGAGCAAAACCGGATATCCGGTTTTTCGGATATCCGAATTTTCGGATATCGAAAAATGGTATCCGTATCCGCTCCGGTTTTAATCGGATATCCGAAAATCGGATATCCGGTTTATTCGGATATTTACACCGGATATCCGCATCCGGTTTTTAAATTTATTTTTCTTATATATTTTATTATTTTCTTTTGAAAATCATATTTTTTATTTCTTATCACATAAAAAAAATATGTTTTTTAATATAAGAATTTCTACACATAGTAATTCACACAATATGTGAAGTTATGTTTCAAAATTACATAACAAATAATAAACAAATTACCACAAATTCACATAATTTTTAACTTGCATCTCGATGTTTTTATGTTTTTTTTTTTACCTCAATTGTCTAACAAAGTTTTTTGCAATAATAAAATAATATAAATTTAATTCTTCTTGATGACTCTTTTTTTTCCTTTTTGGACCTTCATTTTTCTTTTTGGACTATTTTTCTTATATTTTTTAGTTTTTTAAATATAAAATCGGATACCGGATATCCGGATTTTAGACAAACCACTATCCGTATCCGATCCGGTTTAGTTTAAAATAAATCGGAACGGATATTCGATCCGGTTTTTAAAATCGGATATCCGTTTTTTCGGGTTTTGAAAACCGGATACCGGATCGGAATCCGGTTTCCGGATATTTTTGCTCACCCCTAGTCCTAACCTATGTGATCTTTCTCCACATTAAAAATATTCATACTTTCGGACCTTTTCTCTTTACAATTTCCTTCTTTTTTCTCTCACGCTAGTATTTTTAGTAAAATAAAATTAATTGTTAGTGGATTATTTTAATAAGTGATACACTAAAAATGATCAGAGGTAGTTATTATGAGATTAAAGCTATATGATTTAATAAGTTTTCTACTCTTATTAGTATTTAATGTTGAAAATTCTTAATGGTCATCGACAGGCACCAGTCTTTATCCACCCTCTTTATAAAATATACAATTCATTTTTGTAACCACCCTTGACTTCAATAATTATCTTGTCATAATAATAAAATACCAATGTCTAATGAGAAGAGACAAAAACACGTTCAATCCAAATTAGATAATAAAATACGTTCATTCGCGCACTATTACGCTGTAAAGAAAACAACCAGATGCTGCCTGGCAATAGTTTTTATTGTTCGTTTAATTACTTACAGATAAATTTAGATTTTATTATTGTTATATTCTTTCAAATTAGGCGGCTGGGAGTTGGTAAAAAACAAAATCCGTAACCTAACTGACGGGTATAATCGATTACCCCTCTTGTTGCAAATTATTGTAAGAAAATACAATACTATTATATTAGATCAAAAAACAAATACTATTTTATGTGCTTGACTTGGTCTATGACCAAAACGAACGCGTGCTTGACTTGGTCTAAGACCAAAACAAACGCGGCAGTGTGCTTGACTGACTCATAATACAGTGATTATAATATTGAGTATTGGCAAAAAACGGTGCTTGAACTATACCACATTCTCAATATTGGTGGTCAAACTTTTAAATATGCCGTTTTGGTTCCTCAACTTCGCAAAACCTGTTATTTTGTTCCTTTAGCCTAGAGAACAGATCAAAGAACCAAAAGGGAACTGTTTATCAAAGTTTATGAATCAAAACGACACATTTAAAACTTTGAGAATTAGAATTTGAGCACAATAATTAACATTTGAGCACCAATAATTAGATCATTAGAATTTGAGCACAAACTTCTTTTGACTTTTTTTTTCACGAGGCATATCAAGTCAATCAAACCGAAAATTTTTGAAAGTTTGAACAACAATTAAATTTGTGTACACATTTTTTAACTTCTTTTATTTTCAAGAGGCATACATGATAACGGTGTTGAGATAATTTTTTAAATAAAAAAAAATCTAGTGGTGATCGAATATAAATTTTATATCAATTTTACAATCATGTATATATAAAATAATTCTAAAATTTGGTGTTTCAACTTTTAAATGTGCCGTTTTGGTTCTTCAACTTTGCAAAACTGTTTCCTTTTGGTTGTTTTACCTGTTCTTTAGGTCAAAGGAACAAAAAATAACAGGTTTTGCAAATTTTAGGAACCAAAACGACACATCTAAAAGTTTGAGCACAAATAGAGAGACTGTGGCATCGTTCAAGCACCATTTTTGCTGTTTACTCTATAATAATACCATTGATAACCACCACCATTGATATTTGTCTAATGGAGTATTTTAAACTTTTTCAACATTGTAACGCTGTAATGTTATTTTAATATACGAGTTCTGCATTCTATCATTAGCGTTCTATCTATGTAGCAGGTATGTTCTGTAGCAAAATATAAACTGAAATACAATATTAGATAAAATATATTATAGTTTTAAATCGGTAACTCTGATTCAGGATAAGTTACATCTCCAGGGAGAGTTCGTATGTTCGCATATATAATAAATCTACTTTAACTTCCTTGACTATTGCAGTATTTGTGGACTTGCGAAGAGACACGCACGTCAGAATTCAGATAATTAGTCTACTGAAATCCATATTTATCTGATAGCTCTTTTGTGTCATAGCATAATTATGGGTTAATTATGATTCAGGCCCCAAAAATGTTTTAAAATGGGGTTCAGGACCTGTCATAAAAACATTAGTTTTAAGAACCCGATTTGTGCAGTACCACTTCATTGTTCTGCAGTACCACTTCATTGTTCTGCAGTACCATTTCATTTGTTCTGCAGTACCACTTCATTTTTTATGCAGTAACAATAAAGTGGTACTGCAGAAAATGAAGTGATACTGCAGAACAATGAAGTGGTACTGCATAACAATGAAGTGGTACTGCGGAGCAATGAAGTAGTACTGCAGAAATCGGGTCCTTAAAACTAACTTTTTCTGGCAAGGCCTGAAACCAAATTTTAAACAGTAACGGGGCCTGAAACGAAATTTCTACAATAGTAATACGGTAGTGGTGTTTGGTAACCCTGCATTACGGTGATGTTTTATCATCATAATGTGTGTATCACTTGAATGTAGACCACAAGTAAAAATAGATATAAAAAACATTAAAACCACCCACTATAATAAGTAATTGAAAAATTAGTTTTACCTGCTATCACACGTAAAATGAGTTATTTTATTGCTACAATAATTTATAGATACTTAATGCCCGTGCAGATGCACAGGTAAAAAAACTAGTTTACGGCGGTGTTTGTTTTTGGGTAATCCTCCAAAACATCTCCGTGATCCTTCCATCGCTTCATAATCACTGCGTTTGTTTAGCGTGGTAATGAGTCATTACCGTGATGGAGGATCACTGAGGTGATAAAACGGGGTGATATTCCAGCTTTTGGATCACCCCCAAAAAGCGGGGTGATCCTCCATCACCGTGACGGAGTGATATTTTCAATATTTCTTTGGACAAAAATATCCCTTATCTTTTAACATCCATTCCTTATATACCCTTTACTCCTATTTTAAATTACATAAACAACATATTTAAATCTTAAAAAAAAATTATATTTAATGCTTAAAAAATAAAAGAATTATGTTGAAAGATAGAAAATACTTATAATTAATAATTGATTAATCTATTAAAGCTTAAAAAATAAAATAATTATGTTGAAGAATTATATAAAATACTTATATTTAATAATTAGTTAAAAATCTATGTTCAAAAGCCTAAAAAAAATATAATAATTCTATAGATGAATTATATAACATGCTTATAATTAATGCTTAAAAATAATACTTGATTTCAAATACTAATAACTATCACGTTAAATATTACCTCAAATAAACATATTAAAACAATTTTACTAACATAATATACATTATGTTAAATATGACATTTACACAACATCACTCCAGACAACACTGCGGTTAAACAATCACAGTATTCCAACATCACATTAATATGCAAAATGAAATATCACCACAAAACAAACACAGTGATGCATATCAACTTGATTCACATCACGGTGATATCTACATCACGGTGATGTGAGTATCACCGTGATGTTGGATCACCGGAAACAAACACCCCCTAGATGTAAAGTATTGATAAATCATTTTTTGTACGTTGAATTCAGTCATTGTCATGCTGATTAACTATTATTTCTGATACAGAGAAAAACAAACATTTATAGCGATCCAAAATTTAAGCTGAGGGGTCGACTATTAAATAATGATGTAAATGAAATATGAAATGAAAGGGGGTTGACTATTTAATAATGCAAGATGCCATAAGAGTTTTTCAGTAATGGTGAGTAATAATAATACAATCCTTAGCACGCCAAAGACGAACATTAGGATTTAAAATTTGGATCTATGACTAATCACATGCTTGGCTGTCTTAATGGTTTGGATTTGCATTTATTAGTCCAAATTAGACCCCTAATTAAAAACAGATTTATTCCACAAAATAAAACCAAACGAATTCGTTCGATTTTCGACTTCAAATTTTTTACGACGTCCTAACATTAACTTGCTTCTCATCTATCTAAGGGAAGGGAAGGGAAGAATAAACCCTAAAAATACCAGTAACTTTCTCTGCTTTCGAAATAGTTTATAAGAATTAAGAGTTGCATATGGAAATCGAATTCATTCTCCATCTATTCTCGGATTAATTAATAGCAAATAATTACATCAACCACGTAATTCATATTATAAACATATTGCAAATTCATTCAAACTTACGACCTCGGTAGTTAGGAGATTAGATAATCTAATTAATCTATCCATGTCATTAAAATATTTCACGAAACTTTTTTCTATACATGACTGGCGATTCCTTCAAGATGACTTTTTTTTTTAATTCAACTTGCATATTTCCAAAATATTTTTTCAACTTCGGCCTCTCATAGAACCTGAGCTCTTCCTATATATACTAGCCACTCAAAGCAAACTCTCACAACACTAAGAAGCTTCACTAGTGTAATAATATCCAAGAAAACCCTAAGTCGACATATCCAAACACAACCATGGAACTAAACCCAACCCTAATCGGAACCCTGATCGTCGCCTTTTCATTCGTCCTCCTCCTATCGAAAAGAACCCTAAAAAACAATTCCAAAAACGCCGTCAAATCCCCGCCCCAGGCCCGCGGTTCGAAGCCCTTCATAGGCCACCTTCAGCTGCTGAGTGGCACGGCCCACGCCGACCTACCCCACTTCAAGCTAGCTGCAATAGCCGACGAGCTCGGGCCCATATTCACCGTCAAGCTCGGCGTGAACCATGTTTTGGTCGTCAGCAACTGGGAACTCATCAAGGAACTGTGCACCACCCACGACGTGGCGATCTCGAACCGCCCGAAAGTTAGGGCTTTCAAGCACCTGAGCTACAACTTCTCAATGTTCGGGTCGGCACCGTACGGTCCCTACTGGCGGGAGGTTCGCAAGCTCATCTCCATGAAGCTGCTATCAAGCCGTCGGCTCGAGAACATGAGCCACGTCACCATGTCCGAGATCAAGGGCTCGGTGAGCGACCTGTATGGAAAGTGGAAGGGCGAGCAGAAGGATTCCTCGGGGCGGGTTCGGGTGGACATGAAGAATTGGTTTGGGGACATGGATTTGAACATCATACTAAAGATGATGGTGGGCAAGAGGTTCTACGATGGCGGGCCCGGGGCCGAGGAGGGGAGGAGGAGGAGAAAAGTTATGAGGGATTGGTTTCATTACACTGGTGTTTTCGTGCCCCGGGGACGCTTTGCCCTACCTCGCGTGGATGGACATTGGGGGGCACGAGAAGAAGATGAAGGCGATCGCTGCGGATTTGGACAAGATCATGGGAGAGTGGTTGGAGGAGCACAAGGCGAACGCGGGGAAGAAGAAGGAGTACGAGGATTTCATGGACGTACTGTTGGAGGAATTGGCGAAGGGGAGCCTCCAGGCCGACGGATACGACTACGATATCGTCATAAAGGCGACGTGCATCGTGAGTTTTCTTTATTTCTTTCTTCCTTTGGGCCAGTTTCTGGCTGCTCGAGCGTCCGTCTGGCATGCCTAATTCGACGAAGAAAAAAAAATGAAAAGCGTAGTGGCACGATGCGCGAAGATTAACGTGGTTCTATATAAGCACTGTTACACTTTTTCTTTTTCTTTTGGGCAATGAATTATGCAAGCCAAACGCATCTTAAGTTTTTCGGTGAAGCGATCATTTAATTTGGTACCACGGAGCTCAGCTAGAGAGATCATGGCTATAATTCCTCACAGTCGGTTTTCTTTTTGGGAAAAAACAGTCACACTAAGGCTAGATTAGTAGGAAATCAGTCTAGAGCTGAGGGTCTTATCGGGAAAAAATTAGATATATATATATATATATATAATATAGCATATGATACGGTCCATTTATTCCCAAGTTTTTTAGGTGAATTTGTCATTCAATAATCATCAATATTGCATACAAAAACCTAAGTTTCAATTTTACGACCTCTTTTTCAGCTTCTGATTGCAGGTGCGACCGACACGACTGCAGTGATGCTAGAGTGGGGCCTCTCCCTCCTCCTGAACCACCCCCACGTCATGAAACGTCTCCAAGAAGAGCTCGACACCGTAATCCGAAAGGCCCGACGAGCCCACGAGTCTGACATCCCGAAGCTAACCTACCTTCAAGCTGTGGTAAAGGAGACCTTCCGTCTATACCCCGCGGGCCCACTTGGCGGGCTTCGGGAATTCACCAAGGACGTGAAGGTGGGCGGTTACCACGTCCCCAAAGGCACGTGGCTCATAATGAATGTGTGGAAGGTTCAGAGGGACCCCACCGTGTGGGGCCCGGACGTGAACGAGTTCAAGCCCGAGAGGTTCCTCGGCGGGGCCCACAAGGACCTGAACGTCCTCGGACAGGACTTCGAGCTGATACCTTTCGGTGCGGGCCGAAGGATATGCCCCGGCTCGAACTTCGGGCTTCAGATGCTTCAGCTCGTGTTTGCGAGCATCTTGCACGCTTTCGATTTTAGGACAGTGGGCGACGAGAAGATCGACATGACTGAGAGTATCGGGATGACGAATAGTAAGGGTTCGCCGCTCGACGTGCTTGTTTCCCCGAGGCTTTCGGCGGAGCTTTATTAGGATTTATTGTGGGTGGTGGTGGGCGGCGGTGGACGGCGGCGGTGTTATGCATTATATATTGCGACTTATTGTGTGTTTTTCTTGGTTTGTGTGTCTTTGTGTGGTCTTATGATTCTGGGCGCAAGTCAGTCTTTATGTTGTTTTCTACACTGTAAATAAAAATGAAGTTTACGGAATAAAGACTTGAACCATATTATGCAAGTGTGCTACATTAATGGCATCAAAAAGTTTATAGTTTTGATAGGTGCCAGCGATTACAGTGTCTCACATGAGGTTTTAAGACGAAAGTCATCAATCTTTATTTGTTGACCGTTAACACCCTTTGTCGTCGGTAAGAATAATATAATAATATTGACGGTCCCACGGTGCAAATGGCTATCTAAGTATTTATTAATTAATGTACATGAAAAATACGAATAAGTAGTTTTGACTTTGAAAATATAGAGACCAAAATTTGGCGTATGACTCCAATCGAAATAAACAGTGATGCTGTAATCCAATCAGTGTTAATATGTACGGTTTAGAAATTTTTACAGGAAAAGGGTAAAATGTTTTCTTCTTTTACCAAAAACAGTTTTTAAGTTTTTTTCTTACTATAGTTTTTTATATTATTCTCTAAAATGGAGTACACGGATAAGGTGAAAGTAATGATCACTCGGCTCCACTTTTCGAATTAATTTACTATATAGCTGGGATCCAGTCCAGTAAATATTTATATATTATTTAAATCACGATGTATATAAAAACTGAAGTTTATATTATTTATTTAGTTTTGCGGTGAGGAATCCAAAGAACAAATAAACGTTGGAAATCTTAGCGTGAAAAGCGCAAGATTGTGAAGATTGCTCATTTTGTTTTGTCCCCTAAATGCTCCATGTATTGCTGCGAACTACAGGCAAATTACACATACACATGGATAACCCCAATAATCGATTACCCCTTTTGTTGCAAATTATTGTAAGAAAAAATACCGTATTATATTAGATCACAAAATACTATGTTTATGTGTAAGACTTAGTCTAAAGACTAAAACAAACGCGGCAGTGTGCTTGAGTGAGTCAAAATACAGTGATTGTAATTATTTGGTGGATAGCATTGATAACTACCACCATTGATATTTGTCTAAATGGATTACTTGAAACTTTTCAACGTTGTAATGCTGAAATGCTATTTTAATGGACGAATCGTTCTATCTATGTTGTTAGTGTTGATATTACAATGTTGACAATCATATTGGCTCCACATGCCAGTCAACATTGTTGGCTGAGATTGGGTCAACCTCTAGTTTTATCTTTCATGCCCAAAACCCTATTAATTCGGTTATTGGCTATTTTTAGTGATATGCAGGACTTAGATAAAGCTTGGAATGGATCAAAGACGTGTGGATTACGTGTGGAGACTTAGGAGCTGAAATTGGAAAGGAACATACTAAATATAGGAGTCTTGAAGCCCAAGTGAAGACTAAGTCGTTTGGAGCTATCCAACTTAACTTCCAACGGCCATATTGAAGTTAGTGGACGTTGAGGGAAGTATGGACGTTGAGCAAGTCCTTGAGAAGTCGAAGTAATATATACGAGACTTCATTTTTCCATTAGAGAGAGACGAGAGACACACGAGTCATAACGAGCGAAGCTTACATTGAGACTGAGCAAACTCACGAGAGTTATCCTTTTTAGCCTAGTTTTGCAAAGGTCTTAGGACTTTCTAGTTTAGTGGGTCGTTAGATTCCATTCTTTTACTAGGCGTGATTTGTACTATCGCTAGATAGTTGTTTTTGTAATCCATCGTAATAGTGGAATTTTGCCATGAGGCACGCAGCAAGTTTCTAACTTGTTGCACAAAATTTACATCTCGTGTGTTTCGTATTTCGTCACTAAAGTTGTTAGTTTTCCCGCTGTGCATTCTGTGTGAGATCGAGTGTTGCTCCGACATTACAGTCAACATTTACATCACCAGTTTTTATTTTACATCCATTACACGACGGGACCACTTCAAAGTGGTATCAGAGCCTACGCTTGACGTTATTAAGCGCTGAAGATCATCTACAATGGATGTTACAAGCTCAAACCATCTCGGCAAAGTCCCTGTGTTAGACGGTTCCAATTATGCCTATTGGAAGGTTCGTGTTCGGAAGTGCATCAAGTCCATCGATGTGCGAGCGTGGGAAGCAGTGCTGCATGGTTATGCGTCTCCAAAGACTGCACAAGACGCTGATGGCGAAGTCGTGGATAAGCCTTTCGAGCAGTGGACGATCGCGGAGAAGAACGCGGCCGAATACAACGACAAGGCACTCAACGCCATCTTCTCATCCGTGGACATGTTTATGTTCAAGATCATCCAGAATTGTTCTACTGCTCAAGATGCGTGGGATCTTCTTCAGAAGTACTGTGAAGGCGACGCAAGTGTGCGTGAAACCAAGCTTCGCCTCCTACTTAGTCAGTTCGAGAATATCAGAATGAAGGAAGGCGAAGATATCAACACGTACTTTGGAAAGCTGTTGACGATCTCAAGCGAGTGCGCCAGCCTAGGAGATCCTATGACAAATAAGGTATTAAACTCTAATTCGTACACTAACCGAAAAATTCAATGTGAAGGTATCGGCGATTGAGGAATCATACAACCTAGCGAACATGAACTTCACCGTCTTGATGAACATCTTGAAGAACTTCGAGACCAACCTTGACGTCCAAAAGAGGGCATCACGCGGCAAAAGCCTTGCTTTAGTCAGTCAACCATCCAAGGTTCAAACCGAGGATGATTCTGACAATGAGGATGATACAGCCATGCTGGTAAAGAACTTCGCAAAGTTTCTAAAGAAGAAGAAGAACGCTGAGAAAAATGTTGGCCCGAATGCTGGTCCAACATTTAGGCGGGGGCAGAATGTTAAAGCTGATTCCTCGTCTGCTCCTCCGTTCTTTAAATGCAAACCAGATGGAAAGAAGAAGAACATCAACTATGAATCCGTAAGATGCTATGAATGCCAAGGATGGGGTCATTTCGCCAACGAATGTGCAAACACTCTTCGCAAGTACGGAAAGGCGATGTGGATCGAGCTGTCCGACGATGAAGATGAAGAACTGTGTGCTAAGGAGACCAAGCAAACATCAGTGACCATTCAGTCCTTCTCAGACAACGAAGACAACGAAGATAATCATAAGGCTTCACTGCAGTAACGGATGTTGAGCAAAATGTTGATCCAACATCTGACTCAGCATCTGGAAAACAGATTATATTTGATTATGATGACTCAAACTGTTTTGATGGGTTTCTAAGTTCTGATGATGCAGATTTAGAAACAGACGATTGTGCAGCTATGAAGCGATTGTCCACACAATTGGAAATAGAAAAGGCGAAAATGCACAACTTAAAGCCGCCGTAAAAGTGTTGACCTAGGAGAATGAAAAGAACGAAAAGGTGATCGAAGGCCTTCTTGATGGGATGAATAAAATGGAAGCTGCTCTAACACAAAAGGACAAAGAGATCGACCAGCTACAGAAGCGAGTCGATGAGGCTGACGAGACGTTTGCGAGAATGAACAAGGGTAAATCAACTCTTGATGAGCCTAAGATGGTCTTTGTTAAAGAAAAGTCGCATGTTTCGAGTGATCCTATTATAACTGCGAGTGTTAAGAAGAATCCTAAGCATGCTACTGTTAAGTCTAAGGATAGATCATTTAAATGTCAACACTGCATGCAATCTGGTCATATCAAACTGTTTTGTTGGAAGTTGAAGGGGGAGATTTCTACGAAGAAATCAAAGTCGGCTGAAATGCCGTCCAACATTTCGCTCAACATTGAGAAATTAGTGCTCGAAGGAATGTCTGGTGAGATTTCGGCTGGCTCACCTTCAAATTCTAATAGTCCAAATGCTGTTTCATCATCTACAAAGGTCTGGGTAGAGAAATCAGTTCATAAATGCAATGTTGTATATACCTCCTTGCGAGCTAACGTGACAGGTTCTTGGTACTTCGATAGCGGGTGTTCCCGACATATGACGGGTACCAAGGAGTTTCTAAGCAATTATACGCCTTTAAGCAGCGGATCTGTGACGTTTGGAGGAGGAGCTAAGGGACGAATTCTAGGACGCGGCAGATTGAATGTGGCGGACTTTCCTAGACTAAGCAATGTTCTACATGTCGAAGGTCTTGTGGCGAATTTGATTAGCATAAACCAGCTTTGCGATGATGACCTTGAGGTACGTTTTAATAAAGAATGTTGTGAGGTATTTAAAAGTGATTGTGTTCGAGTGATGGCAGGTAAAAGGTCAAGTGATAATTGCTACTTAATCGGCGACAAATCCAACTCGAATGACGTATGTCAACTATCCAAGGCCGAAGATGATGTGATTCTTTGGCATCACAAACTGGGTTAATTACCGAACTTTGGAGCAGCTTATCAAACACGAAGCAATCAGAGGCATTCCAAAGCTGAAGGAGTTTGGTAAGGTTGTATGTGAGTCGTGCTTGAAGGGTAAGCAAGTGCATGCCAGTCATAATGTTGACCCACATTCTGCTCAACATTTTAATACTGCCCACTGTTTTCAGTTGATACATATGGATTTGATGGGTCCGATGGAAGTAGATAGCATTGGTGGTAGAAAATATGCTTATGTGCTCGTGGATGATTATTCTAGATATGCATGGATATTTTTTCTTAGGGAAAAATCTGAGTCTTTCGATTTCTTTAAGAGTTTTTGTGCCATGATTAAGAACATTTTTAGTGCTACTGTTTTTCGCATTAGATCAGATCATGGTAGGGAATTTGATAATCAGTCATTCACTGAGTTTTGTGATAAGAAAGGCATTATTCATGAGTTTTTATCTCCTAAGACACCCCAACAAAATGGGGTGGCCGAAAGGAAGAATAGGACTTTGCAAGAAATGGCACGTGTTATGCTGCACTCTAAGAACATTTCTAAGCGTTTTTGGGCTGAAGCTTTGCATACGGTATGTCATGTATCTAATCGTGTGTTCTTTCGTCATGGTACTAAAATGACTTCTTATGAATTGTTGAATGGGAAAAAGCCTACTGTCAAGTACTTTCATGTTTTTGGATGCTACTGTTATATGCTTAATGATCGTGAGTACTTGACCAAGTTTGATTCTAAGAATGCTAAATGTATCTTCCTAGGTTATTCCTCGAATAGTCGTGTTTATCGAGTGTACAATTTGCGGTTGAAATCTGTTCAGGAATCTATTAATATAGTTTTTGATGATGCTACTGACCTAAGCAGAAATGCTCCACAAGTTGATATTTCAGATGTTATTCAAGCTGCCAGTGAGACAGAGGTTAATGTGGAGGAAAATGTCGAGCCAATATATGACTCAACATCTGCACCTGACCAGACTGATGAGGCTGGACCTAGTGAACTTCGAAGAAATCCCCCACCTAAGATACGGAAAGACCATCCCACTGATCTTATTATTGGAGACGTGAACGAAGGAAGGAGAACCAGAGACAAACCTCGCAAGGATTATAAGTCTATGATTAAGCAGAGCAGCGACGGGATCTTTATGTCCCAGGAGAAGTACGCGAAGAACACTGTTAAGAAGTTCGGGTTGGACACGGCTAAGGTAATGAAAACGCCTATGGGGTCTACGCAAAAGGTAAGTAAAGATAATGTTGGACAGAATGTTAACCCAACATTATATCGATCAATGATAGGCAGTTTGTTATATCTTTCAGCGAGTCGACCTGACATTATGTATAGCGTATGTGTATGTGCTAGATATCAATCTGAGCCTAAAGTCTCTCATCTTAATGTCGTTAAGCGTATTCTTCGATATGTGAGTGGTTCGTGTAGCCTAGGGTTATGGTTCTCAAAAGATACTAATATGAGTCTTGTAGGCTACAGCGGTGCTGATTGGGCAGGTGACGAGGATGATCGCAAGAGCACAAGTGGCGGCTGTTTCTTCTTAGGTAACAATTTGGTTGCATGGTACAGTAAGAAACAGAACTGTGTGTCTTTATCTACTGCTGAGTCTGAGTATGTTGCTGCTGGTAGTTGCTGTACGCAATTGATGTGGTTGAATAGCATGTTGTGTGACTATGGTTTAGAGTGCGATTCTGTTCTCATGTATTGTGATAACCTTAGTGCCATCAACATATCTAAGAACCCTATTCAGCATTCACGTACGAAGCATATAGATATAAGGCATCATTTTCTGAGAGATATGGTAGAAAAAGAGTTAGTTTGCATTGAGTATATAGACACAAAACATCAGTTAGCAGACATATTTACGAAAGCATTGGATTCTGAAAGGTTTTCGGACCTGAAGAAATCCATAGGTTTGCACATGTCAGTTTGAATGTTGGTCCAACATTTGGATCAACATAGCATATGTCAGATTTGATTGTTGCTGCTTTAATGTTTGATGAAATATTCTGTTCTGTTTTCCTGTGAAATGACATGATTCTTCTTGACTGGTCCCTGCATGAACTCAATCCCTTTGTTTTATAGGCTCTTGGTAATACGTCCCTAGGTACACGGCATTCGCTGTGACGATGTACTCTTTGCGACAAAAAGCCAATCCTTGTTGCGTTAAGCATGCTCATAAACTCTTTGCTTGATACAGGTACTTGGTAATAAGTTTCCGTAGGTACACGGCATTCGCGGTGACGATGTATACTATGCGACAAAAAGCCAAACCTTGAGGCTTAGGGTATAAGGGCAGTGCATGATTTCGGTTAGATTAATGAGGTGAAAGGGTAATAAAGGGAACTGGTTTGGAGAAGGATTGCGCAGAAAAGTCTAGGATTACAGAATTAGAATGTTGAGTCAAATGTTGAGGCAACATTAGTAACAGTCAGTCTGATCCTGCTACATTTTGTTTGCTTTCTGTTTTATGCATTAGTTTTTAAGCTTGTTTTGTCAGTATGTTTGTGTCTAGTTTTAGTATCTCTCAGAACTGCATTAGAATTTCTCGAAGAACAGCTTGTTACACTTGTCTCAAGTGCTCATCAACGTCGCTTAACGGGTTAGTATCTCTAGCGCCTACTTTGATTTTTGACTTGGTATTTTTGGGTGAATCATACTCTGATATGCTCCTATACTTTCGTGTGACTGAGTCCTCCATATGCTATATTCAGCTTCAGATTTTACTTAGGCAGTTTTCGACTTATTTCGTCCCTATCCTATGATTTGCCTAAGTGTGTTTCAAGTCCAACGGTTACTTTTTGCGGTTTTGTGATTTGACCGTGTTTATTATGTGTGACCATTGGAACTGTTTTTGGTCTTTAAGTTTTGGATCATTATCTCTACTCCACACATACCCTATGTCATAATTCGAACTTCACGCTGAGATTACTCTCTGTTCTTGACTGTGTTTGATATAATCAAGGGTTACACATTCTGTATTGCTTCTCCATTTCTTGAACTTATCTTTGATTTATCTATGGCAAACTCACCTGTTTCTGAGTCTCAGAATGTTGGTCCAGATGCCAGTTCCACATTTACCTCAACATCGAATCTGCAGCAAGAGATTAAGTGTCTGAATGACAAGATTATTTTTTTGATTGCTCAGAGAGAAGTTCTCTGAGGTTTACTTTCTTCCCAAAAAGGGGGAGAAGGTTGTTTGTGCAGAAAAATGGCGATCATGGCTGCTGACCAATGTGGGTGACTTTATAAGCGGAGATTCAGGGGGAGCAGAATAAGGAACCGCCGAACAGACAGGGGGAGAACAGGTTGGAGTAGGAGCTGCTGGAGAAGATGCAAGTGCCGATACGAGTCAGAGTCCATCGATTTAGGCCATTAGTGGGTCTAGGTCAGTTTTGTGCATGCGCACTTCTTAGTGCCTTTTTGTTTTTGCATGCCTATCTGACTTGTGTTTTTATTTTGCGTGCGCATGTTTTTAGTTCTGCCTATGGATCACTTGTTTTTGTTTTGCAGATGTTTTTTTTCAGGACCTCTTAGGATATGTACTTATTTCTTAGTACTTTGAATGGTTTAACTACTATTCTATTTGCGTTTACTCTAACCATCTTTTTATGTTTTGTGGTTGAGTAGATCGTGCCTTTAGGGGGAGTTTCACTACGTCTAACTTCTGCAGTGGTTTTGGGAAGAAAGATAAAAAGGGGGAGATTGTTAGTGTTGATATTACAATGTTGACAATCATATTGGCTCCACATGCCAGTCAACATTGTTGGCTGAGATTGGGTCAACCTCTAGTTTTATCTTTCATGCCCAAAACCCTATTAATTCGGTTATTGGCTATTTTTAGTGATATGCAGGACTTAGATAAAGCTTGGAATGGATCAAAGACGTGTGGATTACGTGTGGAGACTTAGGAGCTGAAATTGGAAAGGAACATACTAAATATAGGAGTCTTGAAGCCCAAGTGAAGACTAAGTCGTTTGGAGCTATCCAACTTAACTTCCAACGGCCATATTGAAGTTAGTGGACGTTGAGGGAAGTATGGACGTTGAGCAAGTCCTTGAGAAGTCGAAGTAATATATACGAGACTTCATTTTTCCGTTAGAGAGAGACGAGAGACACACGAGTCATAACGAGCGAAGCTTACATTGAGATTGAGCAAACTCACGAGAGTTATCCTTTTTAGCATAGTTTTGCAAAGGTCTTAGGACTTTCTAGTTTAGTGGGTCGTTAGATTCCATTCTTTTACTAGGCGTGATTTGTACTATCGCTAGATAGTTGTTTTTGTAATCCATCGTAATAGTGGAATTTTGCCATGAGGCACGCAGCAAGTTTCTAACTTGCTGCACAAAATTTACATCTCGTGTGTTTCGTATTTCGTCACTAAAGTTGTTAGTTTTTCCGCTGTGCATTCTGTGTGAGATCGAGTGTTGCTCCGACATTACAGTCAACATTTACATCACCAGTTTTTATTTTACATCCATTACACGACGGGACCACTTCATATGTAGTAGGTATGTTCTGTCGCAAAAATAAACTGAAATGAAACATTAGATAAAATAAATCATAGTTTTAAATCGGTAACTCTGATTAGGGATAAGTTACATCTCCAAGGAGAGTTTGTATGTTCGAATATATAATAAATCTACTTTAACTTCCTTTACTATTGCAGTATATGTGAACCAAGGTTTTAAAACCGGGTTTTCGAACCGGACCGGAAATTTTAGTGGTTTAAGGTTTAGTGGTTTAACCGGTATAAAACCGGAATCAAACCGGACTAAAACCGGTGCCTTAAAATATAAAAATAATTATATTTATGAATAAATCGATCAAATAGAAAGTATTGAACTATTAGAAACTAATTATAAAATGAAATTTCATAAATTATATTGATAAACTAGGTGGTCAAAATTATAAACATAAAATATATTGGAAAATAAAAAGATTGATTGTAAAATAAAGTGCAATAAAATTAATTCAAATAATGTTGAAAGATTTGAACCATGACCTTTAGGAAATAAGTCCAACACTAAAACCATTGGGCCACACCAACTTATACAATTTCAGATCTTTTTTATGCTATTTATTAGTTCCGTGTTTTTATATTTATTTTTTTAAATTAACCTTGAACCGGACCGGACCCGGACCGGAATTCCGACCGGTTCACCGATTTCCGTTCGGAACCGGCCGGTCCGGTCCGGTTTTTAAAACCATGATGTGAACTTGGGATGAGACACATAGGTCAGATGTTTTATAGTAATGTGCGTATCCTTTGAAAAAAAAACGTGCGTATCCAATGAGGGACCCAGGATTGATTAACTGGGGACTCGTTAAATCAAAAGTTCATTAATTCGGGGTCAATGTGTAATAAAAGAAAATTTTATAAAATAAGAGAAATAGTTAAAAAAATGTACTTAGCAAGATTCGAACCCAATTTGCCTGCTCTCATATTTCCACTAGACCACATATCACATATGTGTAAACAACATATAAAATCATTTTATGCATAACTTGGCTGGGTCAATGGCCCCTCCAAACCCCTACATAGATCCGTCCCCTATCACCAAAATGTGAGTTACAAGTATAAATATAGATATAAAAAATTTAAAAACTACTTAATTGACAAATTAGTTTTACCTACTATCACACGTAAAATTTAATTATTTTATTAAACTACAATAATTTATAGATACTTAATGCCCGTGTAGATGCACAGGTAAAAAAAACTAGTTTAGATGTAAAGTATTGATTAAGTTAATTTTTGTACGTTGAATTCAGTCATGTCATGCTGATAAAATATTATTTCTGATATAGAGAAAAACAAACAATTAATGCGATTCAAAAGATGACTGAAGGGTTGACTATTAATAATGAGGTAAAAGAATTATGAAAGGGGGCTGACTATTAATAGTGCAAGAACATTAATAGTCAGTAATGGCGGTATTAGTGAAATCCAATCCTTAGCACGCCAAAGACGAACATTAGGATTTACAATTGGAAAATTTGTTAAAAATAATCCTCCGATTGAGTTTCTTCCAAAAATAAACCAACCTTTAGATTATTTCAGAATAAACCAACCTATAATAATTCTCTTCTCAAATTAAACTCAGGTACCTACTCAACCGGTTAAATATCATTTTCTTTTAGTTTTTTTTTTCATTTATTAACATTTATTTATTTCTTATGGTGCCAATCCAAGTGGCACTGCTCTTTTTATTTTTGAAAATATTCATTTTTGTATTTTCTTCTTCTTCCTATTATTCTATTCCATTTTCTTTTATGATTATTTTTAATTGTTTTGTCGTTTTGCTGTTTCTACGTGACCGGTGTTCGAGCAGATTTTTTGTTACGCATTAACTGCTTTCTTCGAACGTACTAAAATCTAGGGGGAGCAAAATATCCGAAAACCGGATTCCGATCCGGTATCCGATTTTTAAAACCCGAGAAAACGGATATCCAATTTTAAGAATCGGATGATACGGATAGTGAAGAAAAATGAAAAATTATTTTAAAAAATCAGATATCCAATATTCGGTTTTATATGTAAAAAAATAATAAAAAACTAAAAAAAATAGCCAAAAAGAAAAATGAATGTCTAAAAGGAAAATAAATTCTCATAGGAGAATATTTAAATTTATTTTGTTTTATTATTGCAAAAAACTTGTTATAGAATTGAAATAAAAAAACATGAAAAAATCGAGATGCAAGTTACAAATTAATTTTTTGGTATTGTGTTTATTATTTATTATGTAATTTTGAATCATAAAATTCACACATATGAAAATATATAAAAAAATGATTTTGAAAAGAAAATAGTTATAATAATAAAAAAGAAAAATTAAGTTTAAAAAATGGATGTAGGTATCTGTTTAACATATCCGAATAAAGCGGATATCCGATTTTCGGATATCCGATTAAAACCGGACCGGATAAGGATACCATTTTTGATATCCGAAAACTTATTTTTAACCACTCGACATGCACTAATATATAAACCTATTAATATTCCTCAATATTTTTATAGTAATTTTTTGTTTAAAATTATTATAGTAAGTTACGTAATAATTTTGCTTAAATTTTCGCTTAACATTGTTCAATTTTCATCATTTGTTAATTTAACTATGTGTAAAAATATTTATAAGTTACACGTAGTTATCGGTATATGTAAGTTAATTAAAAAGAAAATAGAAAAAATGAAATAAAAAAAAGAAGGAGAAGAATAAAAAAAGAAATAAGTTTAACCCGTTCGATAGGTTGTGTGAGCTTAAGGTTCAATTTGAGAAGAAATAGTATAGGTTGGTTTATTCTGATCTGAAGGTTGGTTTATTTTTGGAAGAAACTCAATAGGATGGATTATTTTTAACAAATTTTCCTTTACAATTTGGATCTATGATTATTCACATGCTTGGGTGTCTTAATGGTTTGGATTTTGCATTTAGTCCAAATTAGACCCCTACTTAAAAGTAGATTTATTCAATTCTTTCCAAAATAAAACCAAACGAATTTGGTTGGATTTTCGACTTCAAATTTTTTACTGACGTTTCGAAAATTATGAGTTTGCTTCTCGCTTATCTAAGGGAAGAATAAATCGAATTCATTCGCATCGAAATAGTTCATAAGAGGTGCATATACAAATCGAATTCATTATCCAGTAATTCTCGGATTAATTAATAGCCAGCTAATTACATCAACCACGTAATACAAGCTATAAACACATTCCCAAATTCATTCAACGTGCCTCGGTAGTTTAGGAGATTAGATAATCTAATTAACCTATCCATGTCAAGGAACGTACCATTTAAAATATTTTACGGAACTTTTTTCTATACATGGCTGCCGATTCCTTCAAGATAACTTTTTTTTTTTTAATTCCACTTCTATTCAACTTAAGCATCTCATAGAACCTGAGCTCTTCCTATATATACAAGCTACTCAAAGCAAATTCCCACAACACCAAGAAGCTTCACTAGTGTAATAATAACATCCATGAAAACCCTAACTCAACCTATCCAAACACAACCAGGGAACTAAACCCAACCCTAATCGGAGCCCTAATCGTCGCCTTTTCCTTCGTCATCCTCCTATCAAAACGAACCCTAAAAAATGTTAAAAAAGATAATTTACCATCTTGACTAAAGCCTTGGACAAATAAGAGAAAAGTCATCAACTACCCACGACTAATTATCATATATGGACAAGAAAGGATCAGTTCTTATACGTATGAACTGATCTTGATATAATCTAAGATTTGGCAACTCTTTGTGTGCGATATGACAGCTTGGTGTGCGATTTGTTTTTTGTTTGTTTTAGGTATTCATCTATATATATATGCATCTATGTAATCGATCAATGTAAGGCAGTAAGAAAAATAATTAAAACTATCGTGCATGCATGCTATATATTCCATCACTAAATAGCATAACTTCGACAACATCTGTTCTGCCCAAAATAAAATTCCCAACAATTTTGGTATCAGAGCCACGATGACCTCAATACCGTCGTTATTCCAATATTCTCCGAGTCAAGTGCCGATCTTCGAAGGGGAGCACTATGATTATTGGAGTAGCCAAATGCAAACCTTCTTTATCTCGTTGGATCTTTGGGAAGTGATCGACAACAAAGAACCAACCGAAGACGAGAGCGAGTCCGACGAAGAAGATGAGGTTGAAACCGCCAAAACCGCCAAAACCACCAAAGAAGACGACGCTAAAACCATCAAAGCAAAAAAAGAGTTGAATAAGAAGGATGCCATGGTGCTACGATATATTCAACAAGGCGTTGGAAGATCCATTTTCCTCGTATCTTTGGTGTTAAAAAGGCGAAAGATGCGTGGACTATTTTGAAGCAAGAGTTTCAAGGAACTAAAAAAACAATCACCTTGAAACTACAATCTCTGTGGCGAGATTTTGATAATCTCAAGATGGACGAGAGAGAGACTGTTTGTGATTTCTCATCCCGGACCACGGAGATCGTAAATCAAGTCAAAAGTTGTGGAGACAAGATCCCAGACAAAAGAGTCGTGGAGAAGGTGTTGCGATGTCTTCCTCCAAAGTTTGATCATGCGGCTGCTGCTATTGAGGAGTCGAAGGACCTGTCCAAGATGACCATATACGAGTTGACGGGGTCGCTTCTTGCGCACGAGCAAAGAATCAATCGGACGATCAATCAATCAACCGAACTAGCTTTCCAGTCCAAACAAGTGAGCCGGAAGGAGAATTCAAATCAAACGAAGGAGTACTCCAAAGGCCGCCCAAACCAGAAGAATAAAAATTGGCAAGGAAAGTCATCCAAAAAATTCGGTGAACAATCTTCCAAGTGTATCATTTGCAAGAAGACGAACCATGAATCTAAAGATTGCTACTTTAGTTGCAAAAGATGCAAAATTCCGAACCACTCGCAAAAGGATTGTTGGCATAAAAAATCAGAAGAAAAGAAGATGCAAAGTTCTCCGAGCAACCGAGCGAAAAAACCCTCTTCTACTCAAGTAACGGTGGCGAATCAAAGAGTATGTGGTATTTAGACAGCGGGTGCAGCAACCACATGACGGGCAACCGTGATTTTTTTGTTGATCTAAACTCGAGTGTCACATCTCAAATCATTCTCGGAGACGGATCTCAAAGAAGCGCCGAAGGGAAAGGAACGATCGCTGTTCAGACGAAGAAAGGAGAAAATTAGCTCATTTCGGACGTGCTTTACTTACCGAATCTATCACACAACCTTCTCAGCGTTGGCCAACTTATTCAGAAGGATTTCTCGGTGCACTTTGATAACGGAAAATGCCAAATTGTCGAGAAGAAGAAGAACGTGGTCATCGCAAATATCGGAATGAAGAATAAAATATTTCCTCTTACGATGCCGCTCAACCACAATCACGCGCTTAAGGCAGAAAATTCAGATTTGTCACGATTATGGCACTTACGGTACGGTCATCTAAATGAGGAGGCGCTTCATCTCATGAAAGCGAAAAATATGGTTATAGGACTTCCTAATATTCACAAGTCGAGCCATGTATGTGAAGGTTGCATTTACGGAAAAATGCACAAGCTTCCCTTTCCGAAGACTTCTTGGCGAGCCAAAGCACCGTTGGAGCTAATTCACTCGAATATATGTGGTCCGATGCAAACGCCCACACCGGGAAACAAGAGGTATTTTATTTTCTTCATCGATGATTATACGCGGATGATATGGATTTATTTTCTCGGTCAAAAGTCGGAGGCATTCTCTACCTTCCTCCGGTTCAAGGCGCTTGTCGAAAAACAAAGTGGTCTTCTTATAAAAGCGCTAAGGACAGACCGAGGAGGAGAATATCTCTACAATCCATTCTTGGAATATTGTAAAGAAAATGGAAACAAAAGACAACTCACGGTGAGTCGAACGCCACAACAAAATGGTGTCGCCGAAAGAAAAAACCGAACGATTGTTGAAATGGCCAGGAGCATGTTGAAAGGGAAGGGTGTTCCAAACCAATATTGGGCTGAAGAAGTCTACTCGGCTGCCCACATTCTCAACCGATCACCTACTAAAGCTGCCCAAGATAAAACTTCGTATGAGGCGTGGTACGACCAAAAGCCGAGAGTCGATTATCTTCGAGTCTTCGGCAGTGCGGCTTTTGCTACTCAGGGCCGCAGGAAGTTTGACGAGAAAGGACAGAAGCTTCTCTTTATCGGCTACAGTGATGAGTCCAAAGGATATCGTCTGCTGGACCCAACAACAAATAAAATTATATTGTCGCGAGATGTTATTTTTTATGAAAATGCAGTATGGGATTGGAAAGTAAAATCGGTGGATCAAATAAGTTATCTTAATCCATCATCATCTCAAACTTCTCCGGCGGATCAGAATGTCGAGGAAAACTCGAATCCCCTTCAAGTCAAGAAGACGACGACGAAAGCCCTTCGAGAAAAACACGCTCAATTCGATAACTCTACAAAACCACTGAAGTAGTGTTATTTTCCAGCGAGCCTCAAACATTTGAAGAAGCATCGAAAGAAGAATGCTGGACAAAAGCGATGGACGAGGAATTCTCTACCATCGAAAAGAACAAAACATGGGAGCTCGTCGACCTACCGAAAGGAAAGAAAACCATTGGGCTGAAATGGATATACAAGATCAAGTATAACGAGAATGGCGCAATCCAAAAATATAAAGCTCGGTTCGTTGCTAAAGGATACTCTCAAAAGCATGGAGTCGACTTCACCGAAACATTTGCGCCGGTGGCCCGGATCGAGACTATTCGAACCGTTCTTGCCTTAGCCGCCCAACTCGAGGTAACTGTTTATCAACTTGATGTAAAATCAGCATTTTTAAATGGTGAGATCAAGGAGGAGGTATATGTCGAGCAACCCGAATGATATAAAGTCGAATGCCACGAAGCGAAGGTCTATCGATTGAAAAAGGCTCTATACGGGTTAAAACAAGCGCCACGCGCTTGGAATAGCAAAATAAATGGTTATTTTATTGAACTAGGTTTCAACCGGAGTCCAAGCGAATCATCACTTTACGTGAAAAACTCAGGTGATGACTTTCTTGTTATTTGCCTTTATGTTGATGACTTGATTTATTTTGGGACGAATCAAACCATGGTGGATGAATTCAAGAAGGAAATGATGAAGAACTTTGAAATGACGGACTTGCGGAAAATGCAATATTTTCTTGGGATTCAAGTGAAGCAAAGGCCGGAAGAATTTTTCTATCTCAAGAAAAATACATCGACGATCTTCTCAAGAAATTCCGCATGAGCGACTGCAAGCCGCTGTCAACCACGATGGCTCTAAACGAGAAACTTCAAATTAATAATGATGCTGAAAAGGCTGATGAGAATCTTTATCGGAAGTTGATCGGTTCGTTGCTCTATATCAACACAAGACCGGACATCACCTATTTGGTTAGCCTCCTATCTCGTTTCCTGAACGAACCAAGTAAAATTCATTTCGTTGCCGCAAAACGTATATTGAGGTACTTAAAAGGGACAAAAAGTCTTGGCATCGAATTTAAAAATGAAGAAAATTTTCATCTGGTCGGTAATAGGGATAGTGATTGGGCCGGTTCGGTGGATGATCGAAAAAGTACTTCCGGCTATATTTTCTGTCTTGGTTCAAACATAATATCATGGAGCTCAAGAAAGCAAAAATCAGTTGTGTTATCTTCTTCGGAGGCCAAATATATTGCTGCTACTGAAGCCGCTTGCGAAGCAATTTGGCTTAGAAGAATTTTGAAAGATTTAAAATTTGAGCAGAAGGAACCAAACACGATTCACAATGATAATATGTCAGCAATCGCGATTCACTTCAAGCTAGCCGCAATAGCCGACGAGCTCGGGCCCATATTCACCGTCAAGCTTGGCGTGAACCACGTTTTGGTCGTCAGCAACTGGGAATTCATCAAGGAACTGTGCACCACCCACGACGTGGCGATCTCAAACCGCCCGAAAGTTAGGGCTTTCAAGCACCTGAGCTACAACTTCTCAATGTTCGGGTCGGCACCGTACGGTCCCTACTGGCGGGAGGTTCGCAAGCTCATCTCCATGAAGCTGCTATCAAGCCGCCGGCTCAAGAACATGAGCCACGTCACCATGTCCGAGATCAAGGGCTCGGTGAGCGACGTGTATGGGAAGTGGAAGGGCGAGCAGAAGAATTTCTCGGGGCGGGTTCGGGTGGACATGAAGAATTGGTTCGGGGACATGGATTTGAACATCATACTTATGATGATGGTGGGCAAGAGGTTCTACGATGGCAGGCCCGGGGCCGAGGAGGAGGAGGAGGAGGAGGAGGTTCTGAGGGATTGGTTTCATTACACTGTTGTTTTCGTGCCCGGAGACGCTTTGCCCTACCTCGCGTGGATGGGTACTGGGGGCACGAGAAGAAGATGTAGGCGATCGCCGCGGATTTTGACAAGATCATGGGAGAGTGGTTTGAGGAGCACAAGGCGAACGCGGGCAAGAAGGAGTACGAGGATTTCATGGACGTGTTGTTGGAGGAACTGGCGAAGGGGAGCCTTCAGGCCGACAGATACGACTACGATATCGTCATCAAGGCGACGTGCATCGTGAATTTCTCTCTCTTTCTTTTTTTTTACCAGTTTCTGGATATTTAATGGTTCGTCTGGCATGCGGAATTAGATTCGAAATGAACAAAAATGAAAAATGTAGCGGTACGATGCGCGTAACGTAAAGTGGTTCGATTTAAGTACCGTTACATTTTTTCTTTTTCTTTTCCGCAAAGAATTCATTCCAAACGCATCCTAAGTTTTTGGTGAAGCGATCATTTTATTTTATACCACAGAGCTCAGCTGGGTATAAATCCTCAAAATTGCCCCCTTTTTGTAGAAAAAAACGAATCACGCTGAGGCTAGATTAGTAGGAAATCAGCCTACATCTAAGGGGCCTATTGGGAAAAATATATAGATATATAAATAAAAAAAAATAGCATATGATACACTCCTTTTATTCCTAGTTTTTAGGCGAATTGGTCATTCAACAATCAACCTCACCTATTAATACAAAAAACTCCAATTTCAATACGATGTCCTTTTTCAGCTTCAGATCTCGGGAGCAACCGGCACGACGGCTGTGATGCTAGAGTGGAGCCTCTCCCTCCTCCTGAACAACCCCCACGTCATGAAATGTCTCCAGGAATAGCTCGACGCAGTAATCGGAAAGGCCCGACGGGCCGACGAGTCGGACATCTCAAAGCTAACCTACCTTCAAGCCGTGGTCAAGGAGACCTTCCGTCTCTACCCCGCGGGCCCGTTAGGCGGGCTTCGAGAATTCGCCAAGGACGTGAACGTTGGCGGTTACCACGTCCCCAAAGGCACGTGGCTCATAATGAACATGTGGAAGGTTCAGAGGGACCCCACCGTGTGGGGCCCGGACGAGAACGAGTTCAAGCCCGAATCGTTCCTCAAAAGGGAGCCCGCAAGGACCTCAAAGTCCTCGGGTAGGACTTCGAGCTGATACCTTTCGGTGCAGGCCGAAGGATATGCCCCGGCTCGAAGTTCGGGCTTCAGATGCTTCAGCTCGTGTTTGCGATCGTTTTGCACGCTTTCGATTTAGGACGGTGGGCGACGAGAAGATCGACATAACTGAGAGTATCGGGAAGACGAATAGTAAGGGTTCGCCGCTCGACGTTCTTGTTAGCCCGAGGCGTTCGCCGGAACTTTATTAGGTTTTCTTGTGGGTGGTGGTGGGGGCATTGGAGGGCGGCGGTGTTATGTATTATATATTGCGACTATTGTGTATTTTTCTTGGTTTGTGTGTCTTTGTGGGGTCTTATGAATCTTTGCGCCTTGAAAGTCTTTCTTATGTTGTTTTCTGATACTTTTGTAATAAAAAGTGAAGTTTACGGAATGAAGATTTGAACCATATTATGTAAGTGTGCTAAAATATGGCATATAAGAGTTTATAGTTTTGATAGGTGCCAACGATTATAGTGACTCATGAGATTTTAAGACAAAAGTCACCAATCTTTATTTGTTGACCGTTGACACCCTTTGTCTTCGGCAGGGACAGTACATATCATTGACGGCAAATGGCAATAGGGGTGTTCAAATGTCGGTTAACCGACCGAATCGAACCGAAACCGAAGTTTCGGATCGTACCGAATACCGAACCGAAGAGTTTCGGTTCGGTTTCGGTTTGTAGATAAAGTATATTTATAAGATAGATAATATTACTTTTTATTTTTATTTTTTTTATCAAAATTCGGTTTTTCGGTAGGTTAACCGAACCAAACTGAAGAAAAGTTCGGGAAAACCGAAACCGAACCGAAATATTTCGTTCGGTTTTCGGTTTATAAAATCCTCTAACCGAACTTTCAGTTCGGTTATAACCGAATGAGCACCCCTAAATGGCAATCTAATTATTTATGGAATATTTTAAAAAAGGGGTTTTTTTACATATAAATACCAATTTGGAAAAAAACTTGTAATTTAGTACCCAGTCAGGATTTTTTTATATGTAGATACCTAACAGAATAAATTTTTGCACATAGGTACTCGATCCCCAAAAGTACATCATAAACACATTTGGGTACCCTATATCAACACATTTGGGTACCCTAAATAACAGAAAATGGTACGACGTATGCTATTTTTAAGTACGCCCTACGTAACACACAGTTATTCCCGTAGGTACGACGTATGCTATATTTAGGTACCCTATATCAACACATTTGGGTACCCTATATAACAGAAAATGGTACGACGTATGCTATAAACTGGTAAAATTAAATCGGGTATCTATTTGTAAAATTTTCTGACATGGGTAGTTATGTGTAAAAATTTTATCCTATTGGGTATTTTTCTATAGATTCACCTTAAAAAAATGGTATTTGACATAGTCAACGTTAAAAAAACAGGCCTTTCAATTTTTTTCTTTTTTTAAAAAAAAAATTGAATTAAGGGTATTTGCGTCATCTGATAGGGTATCTTTTTAAAAATAGCAGGCGGTCCCCTGCTATATAGCACGATTCTCCGGCTTAGTGGACCTGTGCTATATAGCAGGGGACCCCGCCCATCTGGTGCGCAGCATGGGCGGGACCCCTGCGCTGTGTGCAGGGTCCTCTGTTGTGTGCGGGGACCCCTGCGCTGTGCTGCTGCCCGCATACAGCGCATGGGTCCCCCGCACACACGGCAGATGTCCCACCCATGTTGCAAAAAATAAAAAATATACGTGTTGGGAATTTGAACCATGACCTACTACTTGAACGTCTGACTATACAACCACTGGACTACCGCTCGCCCACCCTTTTGTGACCCCGATAACAGATATCGATTTCAATAAGTGGGACCCATTTAGCAAGGGTATAACTGCCATTATACAATTGGATGCTATTTTTTTAACATTGATCATGTCAAAGACTAACTTTTAAACAACCCATTATTTATTAATTAATGTACACGAAAAAGTTCGAAGTAGTTCTGACTTTGAAAATATAGAGACCAAAATCTGATGTATGGCTCAATCCGTGTAAATAGTGATGCTGTAGTCCAAATCAGTGTTAATATGTATGGTTTTGTAAATTTTTATAGGAAAAGGGTAAAAAATTTTCTTGTTTTTACCAAAAACGTTTTCAAGTTTTGTACTTACAATAGTTTTTTATAGTATTCTTCAAAATGTGTACACGGAAAGGTGAAGTAATGATCACTCTGACAATAATATTTGCACCATGGTTTTGAACCGGGTTTTTGAACCGGACCGGAAGTTTAGTGGTTTAAGGTTTAGTGGTTTAACCGGTACAAAATCTGAATCAAACCGGAGTCAAACCGGTATCTTTAACATATTTAATATATATTTGTGATTGAATCAATCAAATGATATAGATCGTATAGATGTTTATTTAGTAATTTTAGTTCTATATTAGAATTTTATAAAATTGAGGGTCAAAATTAAATAAAATAAATTGTATTGGTAGTTGAAATTAATTATACCAAAGGCTACAGAAATTAAATTTATAAAAGTTGGGGTCAAAAGTGAATAATGTGGAATATCTGATCCATTAGTTAATTATTAAAAGAAAAACAAATGAGGATCATGGGATTCGAACTCGGCCCATTTGCATAGAAGTCCACGACCTTACCATTAGACCACGTGGAAAGATCTATAAGTTCATTCATTTATGTTTTTTATACGGTATTTTTTGTTTTTTCTTTTTCTTTTTAAATAAACTTAGATCGGACCGGAATCGGACCGGATTTCCGGCCGGTTCACTGGTTTCCGGCCTGAACCGACCGGTCCGGTCCGGTTTTCAAAACCTTGATCGGCACTATTTTTATGATCGTTGATGTGACCCAGAAATTAGATAGATTAAAATAATAAATAATATATGAGGGAAAAGCCAAAAAGAAGGACATTGAGCAGAGGTACAGGGTATTAGTATGAAAATAGCAAATGTTACAGGAACAGCAGGAACCTCTGAGAGCAGCTGACTAACACAAAAAGGGAAAGAAACATCTTTTGTTCTCATCAGGCAGGGCCTTGGAGCGCGTGTCTACCCTGAAAAGTCAACACCAGTGACAAAGACCATACAGTCCACAAAAGAGCAAGCTGTGAAAAGGCATTCTGAAGAATCCTTTGCCACACCTCGTACTGAAAGGTCATAATCACCTAGGGCTTCGGGGCGTGACCTCGGATACCAGCTAGGAGCTCCTATAAAAGCCGCCCTTTATCATTTCTCACAGGATATATGAAAAAGAAACAGAAAAAGTAGTAGGAAATATACTGAAACGCTCTCATCTTCTCTATTCTAGCATCTGTACCTAATACTTAGCATTTTTCGAGAGAAGGTAAGTTATTTGAGTGTGTAATCCATGGGAGTATAGTGAAAGAGGTTTTTGGACCGCCCGTGGACGTAGGATCTGCAAAGATCCGAACCACGTACATTTTGTGTCTTTTTCCATTTCTGCTTTAACACGTTTCATACCGATGAACACTTCACATGCACTACGGAATCGATTATATTAACATTCTACCGCTATATAAATCCTCCGGACCACATAAAAATTCTTTGATTGGGAGAGCCACATATCAATCGTAATGTTTATATCACCGGATTGTGGGTCACAAGCAGGGGCGGATCTATAGTGTGGCCCAAGGAGGCCACGGACCACCCCGCTAAAATTTTCGGGTTTCAGTACTATGTATACATTTTATACGTTTATGTATAAATTTAATGTTTCGTGGCAGTTACCAAATGCATTGTTGGTATTAGTGGTTAGGTTGTTTTTTACTTTGGAGACCTGGGTCGACTCAGCCCAACTACTACCTTTTGAATAATTTTGACTATTTTAACTAAAGCGTTGACTGATTTTTAACTTAGCGTTCAACAGCTTTGATTGGGTGTGTTTGGTTGGGGTATTAGGTGGGATTAAGGGGGTTAGAATTTATTATAGTGTTTGGTTCGGGGGATTGTTTAAAGGGGAGAATTGACTAATACCCCTTAATACCTCTAATAAGGTAGTAATTAAAGGGATCTCCTTCCCTACCTTTACTTAATCCCACCCTTCTTAGACAGTTTTATCCTTTCATTTCTTTTTTTTATCTTCTTTTATTTAAAAACATTAAACCATCGTCCTCTCTCACTCTCTCTTCTCTCCTCACTCTCTCTCTATGTTATATCTCTCTCCTCGAATCCATCTCTCTCTCTCTCTCTTCTCGAATCCATCTTTCTCTCTCTTGAATGCATCTCTATCTCTCTTCTCGAATCCATCTTTCTCTCTCCCTCTTGAACCCATCTCTCTCTCTCTCTCTCTCTCTCTCTCTCTCTCTCTCTCACTCTCTCTCTCTCACTCTCTCTCTCTCACTCTCTCTCTCCCTCCGGACATAACCATTCATAATTAGGACCATATGTCCAATCAGAACAAAATAAAGGTAGATTCGTAATTTATCTTAGTTAAATATAATACCATCTAAACCCATCTTCATTTTACTATAGAGAAAATGTTATCAAAAAATGGCATATTTTTATTCTACTTTCTTATTATTAATTGTTTTTATAATCAAATTAAAGGGAAAAATGAAATTGATGTTCGATATACTCTTCGTATAAATGAAAAGTATATTAATCAGTCAACTATATAAGTTAGCTTTTTTATTTTTCAATAAACTGCCGTATTAGAGTACTTTTTATTCATTGTATTTATATAAACCGTAGCAAATTACAAATAGTTTCAAGAACCGGAATCCATCCGATATTCCAAAGAAGTTGATCGATTCTTGCGAAATCAAAACTAGAACCAAAACCACTAAAATACATAACTTAAATTAATAAATTATTTAATATTTTGGCTAAATCGGTCTAACCTAAAATTTTCCGTTGAAATTTTTAAAACCATATGCCGAACCAAATTTTTTGGTTTGATTTCGGTATTTATTGAACTTTTTCAGTTCAGTTAAGTTAATTGGCTAAAGCCAACTTTTAGTAAAAAAATAAAAGTAATTTCATATATTATATATATTTAAATTAATAAAAATTAGTGTTTTGATTTCAAAATCGTAGGTACAATATCAAATCGAAATTATGTATGTTACACGAACCGAAAAATTCGATATCTGGTTGACTGGTTAAGCTAACTATTATACAATAAATAAAAAAAGTCATAAATATTAGAATCAGTAAAAAATTAAGAAAATAGAATAGAAAAGATATGTCTAGTTTTGTAGTAATTTATACATGGTGCCTAGTTTTGTTAGTCACTATGAAAAGGATGCCCATGATTTCAAAACACCCGACGTTCAAATAGAAAAATTCTTCAAATTTTTAGTTAATTAATATTTGGTCAAAAACATGATTATTAAAGCTACAATTAATTGTGTGATAATTAATAGGGGGTCTAAATAGCATCTAAGGGGCTACATAGAATTACCCGTTGACTATTTAATAATGCAAGAATGCCATAACACTTGTTCAGTAATGGTGAGTAGTAAATAGTAATAGAGACAATCCTTAGCACGCCAAATACGAACGTTAGGATTTAAATTTGGATCTATGATTAACCACATATGCTTGGTTGTCTTAATGGTTTGGATATGCATTTAGTCCAAATTACCCCTGCTTACGAATAGATTTATTTGTTTCCAAAATTAAACCAAACGAATTTGTTCAATTTTTTACTTCAAAATTTTTACGACGTCTCTAAAAATTAACTTGCCTAAGCGAAGAATAAACCGTAAAAATATCAGTAACTTTCTCTGCTTTCAAAATAGTTTATAAGAATTAAGAGGTGCATATGGAAATCGAATTCATTCTCTATTTATTCTATCATTAACTTAAGTCAATAATTACATCAACCATGTAATTCACTTTATAAACATATTCCAAATTCATTCAACCTACTACCTCGTAAGATAATCTAATTAACCTACCCATGTCAATGAACGTACCATTTAAAATATTTTACGAAACTTTTTTCCATACATGGCTAGCGATTCCTTCAAGACGACTTTTTTTTTATTCAACTTTCATATTTCCAAAATATTTATTCAACTTAGGCCTCTCAGAATCTGAGCTCTTCCTATATATACTAGCTACTCAAAGCAAACTCTCACAACACTAAGAAGCTTCACTAGTGTAATAATAACATCCAAGAAAACCGTAAAGTCAACATATCCAAACACAACCATGGAACTAAACCCAACCCTAATCGGAACCCTAATCGCCGCCTTTTCCTTCGACCTCCTCCTATCGAAACAAACCCTAAAAAACAATTCCAAAAATGCCCTAAAACCCCCGCCCCAGGCCCGCGGTTCGAAGCCCTTCATAGGCCACCTTCAGCTGCTGAGCGGCACGGCCCACGTCGACCTACCGCACTTCAAGCTATTAGCCCTAGCCGACAAGCTCGGGCCCATGTTCACCGTTAAACTTGGCGTGAATCGCGTTTTGATCGTCAGCAACTGGGAACTCATCAAGGAACTGTGCACCACGCACGACGTGGCGATCTCGAATCGCCCCAAAATGAGGGCTTTCAAGCACCTGAGCTACAACTTCTCAATGTTCGGGACGGCACCGTACGGTCCGTACTGGCGAGAGGTTCGCAAGCTCATTGCCATGAAGCTACTATTGAGCCGCCGGCTCGAGAAGATGAGCCACTTCACAATGTCCGAGATCAAGGGCTCGGTGAGCGACCTGTATGCAAAGTGGAACGCAGAGCAGAAGGATTCCTCGGGAAGGGTTCGAGTGGACATGGATTTGAACATCATACTTAAAGATGATGGTGGGCAAGAGGTTCTACGATGGCGGGCCCGGGGCCGAGGAGGGGAGGAGGAGGGTTATGAGGGATTGGTTTCACTACACTGGTGTTTTTGTGCCCGGGGACGCTTTGCCCTACCTCACATGGATGGACATTGGGGGGCACGAGAAGAAGATGAAGGCGATCGCCGCAGATTTGGACAAGATCATGGGAGAGTGGTTGGAGGAGCACAAGGCGAACGCAGGGAAGAAGAAGGAGTACGAGGATTTCATGGACGTGTTGTTGGAGGAACTGGCGAAGGGAGCCTTCAGGCCGACGGATACGCCTACGATATCGTCATCAAGGCGACGTGCATCTCAGTTTTCTTTCTTTCTTTTTTATTTGCCAGTTTCTGCTTAAGGGTGTGTCTGATGTGCATTCCGGAATTCGATTCGAAAAACGAAAACGTAATGGTGCGACAACGGAGCGTAACGTACAGTGGTTCGATTGCGTACCATTACACTTTTTCTTTTTCTTTTCCGCAATGAACTCTGCATGCCAAACGCATCCTAAATTTTTCGGTGAAGCGATCATTTAATTTGGTACCACGGAGCTCAGCTAGAGAGCTCATGGGTATAATTTCTCACAGTCGGCCCCCTTTTTTTTTTTTAAAAAAAAAAAAGACAATCACGCTAAGGATAGATTAGTAGGAAATCAGCCTACAGCTGAAGGGCCTATTGGGAAAAACATATATATATATATATATATATATATAAAATAGCATATGATACACTCCATTTATTCCCAAGGGTTTAGGCTAATTGGTCATTCACAAAATACCCTAACTTCAATATGCGGTGTCTTTTTTCAGCTTCTGATCGCGGGAGCAACCGACACGACGGCGGTGATGAGTGGGGCCTATCCCTCCTCCTGAACAACCCCCACATCATGAAACGTCTAAGAGCTCGGCAGCGTAATCGAAAAGTCCCGACGGGCCCACGAGTCTGACATCCCGAAGCTAACCTACCTTCAAGCCGTGGTAAAGGAGACCTTCCGTCTCTACCCCGCGGGCCCACTTGGCGGGCTTCGGGAATTCACCAAGGACGTGAACGTGGGCGGCTACCACGTCCCCAAAGGCACGTGGCTCATAATGAACCTGTGGAAGGTTCAGAGGGACCCCACCGTGTGGGGCCCGGACGTGAACGAGTTCAAGCCCGAAAGGTTCCTCGAGGGGGCCCACAAGGACCTGAACGTCCTCGGGCAGGACTTCGAGCTGATACCATTCGGTGCAGGCCGAAGGATATGCCCCGGGTCGAACTTCGGGCTTCAGATGCTTC
The DNA here is from genome assembly GCA_027422505.1 of Craterostigma plantagineum. NCBI lineage: Eukaryota > Viridiplantae > Streptophyta > Magnoliopsida > Lamiales > Linderniaceae > Craterostigma > Craterostigma plantagineum. Next base: position 7,454,925 of record JAPQWV010000002.1, read on the forward strand.
AGCTCGTGTTTGCGAGCGTTTTGCACGCTTTTGTTTTTAGGACTGTGGGCGACGAGACGATTGACATGACTGAGAGTCCCGGGATGACGAATAGTAAGGGTTCGCCGCTCGACGTGCTTGTTTCCCCTAGGCTTTCGCCGGAGCTTTATTAGGGTTTGTCGTGGGTGGTGGTGGGCGGCGGTGTTGTGTATTATATATTGCGACTTATTGCGTGTTTTTCTTGGTTTGTGTGTCTTTGTGTGGTCTTATGAATCTGTGCGCTTTGAAAGTCTTTTGTATTTTGTTCTCTGATACTTTGTAATAAAAAATGAAGTTTAATGAATAAAGATTTGAACCATATTATGCAAGTGCGCTAGTGCTACATTGATGGCATAAAAGAGTTTATAGTTTTGATAGATGCCGGCAGCGATTATAGTGTCTCAAAAGATGTTTTAAGACAAAAAAAAAAAACATCAAGCTTTATTTGTTGACCATTGACACCCTCTCGGTAAGAACAGTAGAATATCGATGGTTCCCACGGTGCAAATGGGTATCTAATTATTTATTGATTTATGTAAACGAAAAAATTAGAATAAGTAAACAACGATGCTGTGGTCCAAATCAGTGTTAATATGTATTGTTTTAGAAATTTTTACAGGAGAAGGGTAACGTGTTTTCTTCTTTTACGAAAAAAGTTTTCAAGTGTTTTACTTACTATAGTTTTTTATATTATTCTTTAAATGTAGTACACGGATAAGGTGAAGTAATGATCACTAGAGACAATAATATCATCACTATTTCTTGTCGAATCAATTTACTATATATATATATATATATGATCCAGTAAATATTTATATATAATATAAAAAACTGACTGACGTATATATTATTTAATTTTGCGGTGAGCAATCCAAAGAACAAATAAACATTGGAAATCTTAGCGTGAAAAGCACCAAATTTATGAAGATTGCTCAATTTGTTTTGTCCCCTAAATGTTCCTTGTCGTGCTGCGAACTACAGGCAAACACATGGATAACACCTTTAATTATTAATTGATATAAATCAAATAATATTAAAAAAAAGAACGTCATAAGATACGTGCAAAGGCAACGTGGTTGGGATTTTCTTTATTTCTTGAAGTAGAATAAAAGCTTCGAATTATTTAAAAGTTCTCCATCTATTTTATATGAAAGGAAGAAATATTACGTGTATATCATTTATTCATTTAATCCATTCGAAAAGTGATTCGTGATCGTGATCGTATATACTTGCGTATACATATACATCACTGTACCTTATTCTATTACTTTCTTCATAGTCTTAATAAACATATTTATGTCGAAGATGTCTCTTTCTGAAATCCTTTAATAAAGAGTGTTAAATAAAGTATATTAAATAATATACGTAATATGTAATAGTATTTCTCCCACACGCAACAAAAAGAGTGAAAAGAAAAGAAAAGGAAAATCCCTTTATCTCCATTATTATGCATTTATAGTTCTTACGCCCTCATCTGAAATGGACATAATTGGAGCTTATTGAGAATATTCGAACACCTGATACTATTACATATTCTACTATTCTTAAACTTTTTCATGGAGAATCTATAATTAAAATACGACGCATTTGCTTCGTGCATAAATTGTGAGGTGATTTGGTTAATATGCAGAGTACATACAATAGGTCATGGTAAGATCCTCGCGATTCACGAAAGCCCTAGTTCCATTGAATAAATATAAACGTATTCTTTCTATATATTACTAATATCTGACATTGTTTGCTTCATCAATTTAATGCATGTAAATGTAAACCACCAATCCTAGTATGATTAATTTCAAAGCCAAAAAAGAAAACGAGATAGATAGATATGCATGGAAATGTTTAAGACGTTGATAAAAAGTGTCTACTCATCACCCAATAATAAAAGCATTTAGTCACGAAGCACTTAAAACCTCATTGCACCAACAATTTTGCGGTCAAAGAAGACAAAAACCACATATTTCATGTCATTCAAAAAACATCACAAAAGTGGAATAATCTCTAACCATGATTATTTTTGTTCTATTTTGATAATTGATTTCCTCCTTTGTTTGGTACTATATTTATTTCCAAATACAGATACCTATTTCACTGAATTTTAAACAAGTATATTACAGAAAAAAAGGTGCCATGCATATTGTGTATAAAAAGAGCATGCTCAGTCTTCTTATACATTCATAATCATACCCATGCATGAGTTGAGCATATAGACTATTACAGAGAGAGAGAGAGAGAGAGAGAGAGAGAGAGAGAGAGAGAGAGAGAATGGGAGAAGCAAATAAGAAGTCAATGAGAGCCATGGGAGAAGCTCTGAACAAGATGACTCCTTACATGGCTATGATATCCTTACAGTTTGGATATGCAGGAATGTACATAATTACTCTCGTCTCTCTAAAGCGGGGGTTTAGCCATTGGATATTGGTCGTCTATCGCCATGCATTTGCTGCGTTCGTCTTTGCCCCATTTGCCTTTTTTATCGAAAAGTAAGTACAATATATAATCGATATAAAAGACCAAAGCTGATTTCCGACCATATCATGTAGTCTTTTATTTTTTTTTCCAGGAAAATAAGGCCTCATATGACTAAATCGGTGTTCTTGAAGATCTTGTTGCTCGCCTTCTTAGAGTAATGCTCTTATCTCACTATTTCATCTACGTTGGAAATAAATATAGGACAAATTATAAAAATGGGCCACTAAGTATGCCAATTTTCGATTTTGGGTCACTATGTTTACCAGTTACAAAACTAGGTCACTAAGTATGTATATAGTAACAAAATTGGGTCACTGATCTCTTTTTTCTTATTATATACATACTTAGTGACCGAAATTTGTAACTATATTCATACTTAGTGACCTAGTTTTGTTACTACATACATACTTGGTGACCTAGTTTTGTAACTAGTGACCAAATTTGTTATTATATACATACTCAGCGACCTAGGTTTGTAACTGAGAAACATAGTGACCTAAAATAAAAAAATGGTATACTTAGTGACCCATTTTTATAATTTTGTCTAAAATATATGAAGCTAAAATATAATGAAATTATTGCCTTCCAAAAAACAAAATTCCACATCTAAGGCTAGATATGAAAGAGCCTGAACGTGGGGAACGTATTGAAAATAACATTAGAATATTAAATATGTTGCACTGCATTCAATCTTAAGGTGTTCAGATCAAATGGTCATTCAACGTACATATAATATCATAGTTCATACCAGGATGTCATTGAAATAAAATTCTAGAATAAAAAATTATGTAACAAATTTGTGTTTGTAGGCCTGTGCTTGACCAAAATATGTACTACGTGGGACTTCAGTACACATCTGCAACCTTCGCATCGGCCACAGTTAACATCCTCCCAGCCATTACCTTCATCATGGCTGTTATTTTCAGGTCTACATAATATATATATATATACATATATATATATATATATATATATACACCATCATAAGTAACAACTATATATAACTATTCCAATTCATATAAGTAACTAATTCTTTACCACTATCACATAAGATTGGAGAAGGTGAACCTGAAAAAGAAGCACAGCCTCGCCAAAGTGATCGGAACGGCGATCACAGTCGCCGGAGCTATGACCATGACACTGTACAAAGGGCCGATCGTCGACATTTTCCGGCAGTCGCACGGCGGCAACCACCACGGCTCCGCCGCTGCCACCGCCTCGGCCACTGGGGCCGCCGATCAGCATTGGGTCGCCGGAACCCTAATGCTGCTCGGCTGCATCGTGGGCTGGTCAGCTTTCTTCATCTTACAGGTAAATTAATACTAGTAATTTATGCACACTCAAATGTATATGATGTATATATAAATTTATCTTAGTTTGGTAGAAATATTTAATATAAATTATAATTTAAATTTCATATTGTACATTGCTAGATATATAGAAATTAAAAATTGATTTATTATAAAATGAAAGGTAGAATAGTTATTACGCACACCTCACCTATAATAGAATAGAAGTTAGCTTTTAAGATGAACTGATGACGGCCGTTGTGTCTTTGATACCTATGCTCTTATGTTAAACGGTGAGGTCTTGAATATTGTCAATTTGGTCTATCGAAGTCAACCAATCAAACTTTTTCTGCGGTCAATATTGAGAAAAAAAATATTGAGAATAGTTGTTATATTTATTTAAATTTGATTATTATTTAATCAAATGTTCAAAAATTTATTTAATATTTTTATAGTGATATTGTATACAGTTCCACGTACGTACAATCTGCTAAATTACCAGTATTGTTTGAGTCGGATGAGTTAGATTATCCGAGGTGGGATATAAATCTCAACACTTGAATACTCTTCCGGCGACTCAACGTTTTTTTTCGATTTTACTTACACACAGAACAAGACGTTAGAAGAGTACCCGGCCCCACTTTCGCTAACGGCCTTAGTATGCTTCATGGGAATGTCCGAAGGCGCAATCGTTGCCGTAATTATGGAGCGTCGTAAGAGCGCTTGGGCCATCGGCTTCGATTCTAGGCTTTTAGCGGCCGCATATACAGTGAGTTCATTCGAAAAAATTCCTCAAACCGTTATTACGGTTTTTTTATATATAACCATAATTCGTGTTTTAGGGAATCATATGCTCTGGGCTGGCGTACTACTTGCAAGGAATCGTCAATAAGGTTCGAGGCCCAGTCTTCGTAACTGCTTTCAGCCCTTTGAGCATGGTGATCACTGCAGTCTTGGCTGCTTTAATTTTGGCCGAAAAGATTCATCTCGGAAGGTGTTTATATGATATATGATATCATAAGTATATATACACATAGAAAAATTTATTGTTGCTCGCCTTACGTGATCACCTTACGTGGGCACCTCTTATTTGACGTTGTGTCACGCATGTCATTTCAACATAAGAGGTGATGTAGGATCGATAGATACCTTTTACGTGGAACTAATTGACACGCCTTAAGTTGAATGACACATTCATGTGATATCGAAAAATGCCATGTAAGAGGTGCTCAGCTCGCATAAGGCGAGCACCATAGAATTCTCTATATACATATGCATGCCGATATACTTATACATACATTCAAGAATTCTATTCAAGTACTTTTTTGGAATTTGACGATCGTTGTAGTTTGATCGGAGCGGCGATCATAGTTCTCGGGCTCTACTCTGTGGTTTGGGGCAAAAGCAAAGAGAAGACTTCGGCGGATTCGAACAAGCTATCGAACGAAGAGGGAAGTGACGGTGAGTTGCCTGTCGTTGTAAGAAAAGAGACTCGTGAGAAGAATAATACCTTAGACGACCAAGAGCAGCCTTGAAGAAGAAATAGATGCATTTCATAAATGTTTGTGTGTTTTGTGTGTGTAATTTTCGAGTTTTTCCTTTACTAGTGTTTGCATAAGTGCGTCTGCAAAATGTTGGGATTCTGCGAAGAAATAAAGATTATATAACCTCGTAAAATTGTGTTAGGATCGGTTTTACGCGTTTAGAGGGGGGTGAATAAACGTTTGACGCCTTTTGGTAGTTTACCGGTTAGGGCTAATACCGGTACTTGATTTTTCTCTGTGTGTTATGTGCAGAAACTTGTAGGTCGGTTATGAATCAAAACGATAAACGATGTGATGTGTTAGTGTGTGTGTGAGCAAAAAGAACCAGCTTGTTTCTGGAAGTTCGGAGTTAAATCTCCTACGTCTCCCCTTCTTCCTCGCAAGGAAGGTTCACTAGACTTCAGTTATACACTCACAGTACAACCTACCCGGCTGCCCTCAGCCTTATCTAGTGAATCCCTAGGCAGTCGTAAAATACAATCCACCTACTTCAACAGCTTTTTACAGTCCGTCCGAAAAACAATAACTCACTTACTTAACCAAAACCGGTTATCGTACAGTGAGGACAACACTTTCTAATTGCTTGCTTTGCTTTGAATCTTGTCTTTTTGATTTCTCGTGGTTGAGTGTCGTACAATCTTCAGTGCTATGATATATCTACTTGTTCTTTGATGAAGAAGACCGTTGTGAAATGGCTCCAAGTGCTGGACTGTGCATTAAATGCACTTTACCCAAAATGGGTGATGTCCGGTCTTGGCTGCATTTCATACTGTCCCATTTGCTTTGTCCACTTTAAGCTTGGCTTGACTTCGACATGGCTCCTCATGGCAGCCTTTCATTAAACGCTTCATCAGAGGTTTTCATTATCCCGCCTTGAGTGAACTTGAATCTTTGTACACGTGGACGTTTGGTAACTGAACTCCGGTCTTGGCACTTGTCGGTCCGATATCTGAGTTCTGGTCTTTGCTCATGGCAGCTCCGGTATATGTATTTCGGTTTTAGGCACGTTTGTTACCTAACTAATATCCAGTCTTATGTCCTTCTGACTGATATCCAGTCTTTTGCACACATGCGATCTGATGACTGGCATCCGGTCTTTTATTCTTCTTCTAACCGGTATACTTAATCAAGTTTGGACAATCACCAAAACTGTTTAGTCTGAATTCTTGATTCACGATTTCTAACAATTTCCCCCTTTTTGGTGATTGTCAAAACTCAACGAAGCAGAAATGTATTTATTATATCAAAGGAGATTTGATACATAGACTACCGATCTATTACAACCCTTGTTAGCCTATCTATTCCTTAGATATGCTATACTTCTTCGATCTTCCGGTTGAAGGCATCGTCCGGTCTGTCTGGTACGTCCTGGTCTGCCTTCTGCTTCGCCTTAGTACTGCCGTAGCTCCATCTGCCCTTTCTCCTCAGCTAGCAGCACTCTTCTTTCCACAGCTTTTTACAACCGGTGCCGTAGATACGCGACAGTTCTTCGATCTTCCGGTTGTTGGCATCACAGCTCTCTCTGGTGCGTCCGGTCTGCCTGCTGCTTCGTTCAGTACTGCCATCTGCCCGTTCTCCTTGAACTGGCAGTACTCACCCTAACCTCGCTTGGCAGTACTCTTCTTCCCCCTTTTGACAATCACTTGTCCGGTATGAGGGAAGGTCGTCATTGTGCAAGAGAGCCATCATTACCGCTGTTCTCTCATTTTGAAGCACAATGAGACTGGTAGCTCTGCAACTGCGCTGGTGATTCTTAAAAGAGGATTGCTCAATTTTGACGAAACACTTAAAGGTCTGAAGAAGTCTTCGTCCGTGCCGTTCCGTCTTAGCAGCGCTCAGAGCTCCGGTATCCCCGGTAACCATGCCTTGTCGAGGGTTTCTTCGAGGAATCGGATGTTGCTTCGAGGTGATTCTTTGCTTGTGTCTTCCTCGTAAAGCGCAATGAATCCGATAGGAGCCGGTATCCGGGTATACGACTGGCATGGCATTCAATCCCGGGTAACCAGTTCCTTTTCCAGTCCCGTTTCTTGGTGGATTCTCGACCCTTCCTTTTCGAGAGGCTGGTAGGTGCGGTAAGATCTCCCATGGCTTCTCAACCGCTCGGCTACTACGCCGTCTCTTGGTGGGTCGATGGTCTACAAGGGACTAGAGGGGCGCCATCTTCTCCTTTGGGTCCTTGTAGTACCAGGATGGATCGCCCGATCCGTGGCATCTTTTGTTCAGCTCTGTGTGGGAAGCTGAGGACTGGGTACATCTTTTCCAACTCGTCCAGTCCTCAGAGAGCATCCCAGAGCTCGCCTTCTGTGCCGTCGGACTAGTTTTAGAAAGCCTGCTAGTCCAAAGCAGCGTCTTTGTAGTTTTGTTTGACCGCCACGAGGTCTTTGAATGCCCTAATGGATGGGCCTGCATCCAGTTTGAGTAAAAACTGCCTTGAGGTGGTTAGATAAGAAAACTGGACTTGGACTTGTTAGGCTTTTTCTGGTTGTGAGGCTTATCCCGACTGAGGGTGGTGGATGTTTCGGAGGTTTAGGCATTTTGAACTTAACCGATGTTGAGTTGCTGGGTATTTGAAGAAGGTCGTGAGGTCTTTAAATAGCCGAAGAATTCCTGTCGATTTGTGTCACGGGTGCACAGTATTCTAGGCCATGCTTATCTTTTTTTCAGTGCGTCGGAACTTTATGTCTTGTCCGGTGACAGAGATTCGTTGATGACATGACTGTTCACCTTCTTAAATAACCTGCAAGCTTCAAAGCCAGCTGTACCAAGCCCAATAATATGTGCATTGATGAGGCGCAATTATCGAAGAGGCTCGGTCTTTATCCTGCCAGTAAGAGTTATATGTTTATCCACTGGTCAAAGATAGTTCCGGTTTCAGAAGTACTTTAAGATAAGTCAGACATTTAGAAAGAGGGTAGATTTTGCTTTGAGACATGGTCTGATGTTGTAATTCGTAGTTTAACGGTTTGTTGTTCCCATATCCAGTCTCTCCTTCTTGATTGTACTGCCTTCGATTATCTTTGAGTGATGTGCCGGTTTGACAACCTTGGTACTTCCGCTCTATTGCCTCTTAGAGTTGAAACTTCCGTCTTATTTCTGAACTTTAGTCTTCTAAACACTTGCTTGTTGATCCATGTTCGTTGACTTCCCGACTGATTTTGCTTCTTTAAGATCTGAATCTACATTCATCATTCAGTCTGCTGAGAAACAATCTCCATGTAGAGCTTCCTGATGTCATTTATCTTCTGAGGATGGTTTTGTCTTCAGAGAGTACTTCAACCCTTCATGGTTGTATTTTGAGCGTTTCCCCTTAGTTGTCTCCTCTAGTGTGAACTGCCGGTTTTGAAGAAGGCTTCCGAACTTAGTTGATCTCAAGACTGATTCAGTTTCTTCTAGTGATTCCCCTTAGTTTGTATCTCCAACAGTTGTTCCAACCAGTCGCCAGGCTGATTGCCTTTTTTGCATTGATCATCCCTTGAAGTAGAAGTGTTCATACGGTTTCGGTTTCGGTTTGCCAGTTCGTAACCACGGTTCGGTTCCGGTTTTCGAACCGCCGGTTTCAACGGTTCCGGTTTGAAACCGCCGGTTACGGTTTCAAACCGGTTTTTCTATTTTTTTTTGCTTTTTGTTGTTAATTGGAGAATAATAAAGAAAATTGATTTTGCTTTATAATGTACCTTCAAAGTTCAATATTTTAAAAAGAATTGATTAGTGCTCATAAAACTCAAGAAAATGTGAAAAAAATGCAACTTAAATATTTTAAAAAATAAAGATTATTGCTTAAAAATCTACCATTAATCCCCCTATTTATAGAGAAAAATAAAAAATTAAAAATAAAATAAATCATATAGTTTGGTGATATGATTGAATTTTTTATTTTTTCTTTGTAAATGGTAATGGAATGACCTTTTGAATTAATTTTTTTATTATTTTAATATATAAACCGGCGGTTAACCGTTGTAACCGGCGGTTTCGATTCTAGAATATTACGAACCGAAACCGAACCGATCTAAATAACGGTTCGGTTCCGGTTATAACCGGAACCGTTGACCCCGGTTAACCGAACCGTTGACCGCCGGTTCGGTTTCGGTTCGGTTCCGGTTTTTGAAACCTTCTGAACATGTCTACCTTGAAGGCTATTTCGTTTTCTGAGAATACTTCTTCCTTCCACTTGAAGTGTTCCCCATCAATTGACTCCTTTAGGTGTGAGCTGCTTGTGATACACTGCGCCGGTTTCTTTTAGGTAGATAGCGTGCTTTTGATACCGGTTGATTCCTATATTGCTTGGTTTTCTCAGTTCGGAACTTCTTTTTCTGGTGTCTTGGCTGATTGCTGTTGCTTTGATATTTTGATCATCTGTTTTGTTCTTGTCAATCATCCGATTCTCTTTCTTTGCTGGACCATAACCTAAACTTGCCTGCTAGTAGGTGACTCACAGCACATGCTATGTCCTCGAAATATAACATTAGTGCAAGGCTTAGAGTGTACAGTTTCTATCCACTTTCCCTTCATGCATACTAGTGATGAAGGTGCATCATTAACGAGGTTGTTTCCAATTGATTATAGGAGGATTTAAGGTCTTAGATGATTTATTATTTATTTATGGATTCACCGGTAACCAACGTATTGACCTGTAAGCTCTTGCTTATACCAGTTCAGATCGTCGGTCTTGTTGGTTCCTCATCCCGTTAGTATAGTTATACCTTAGTTTTAGTAAGACGGTCTAATTATATTTACATCTTTACCTTGATACATATCTTAAAGGTAAATGTTAGCTTGGCACATGGTTCGATCTCAGCGAGAGTCCTTTTCTCCCTGGGCATGTGCCGATAGCATCTGCTGTCTAGTAATCAGCAGAACTGGTTGAGTTCTTGCAAACATTCCTACAAGAATAGACAAAGTCCTTGGTACCCAAGCCTTTTTGGGTCCGGTCAGAGATTAGTACCTTAGGTATCCATACTTGGATTATCCTAATGTGTCTACCGGTTATAGGATCAATAAGATATCTATATTTATTATTCATGTTCTGAGACCGGTTTTTAGGTCTCCTGTAACCTTGTGTCTCCGGTTTTGTATCGTGAGCGTTCCCCCTTGATTGTTGAGGTCTTCTTCTTCGTGGATCGTTGTTCATTCCGGTATTCCCCCTTGATTGTTGGGGTTTTCCTTTTTGTGAAGTATTTTTCACGTTATTCCCCCTTATTGCCTGAGGTGCTGTCCTTGTGTAGGACATCGAGGGATTGTAGCTATGTTTCACTCCAGTTTCCTTAGACCTGTTCATAGGGACAACAGAGACTGGGTTATGGTTTATGGGACGAACAAAGTTGATTACCTTTGAGGTAGTTGGTTGTGTGGATGTCGTTGCCTCATCGATGTTAACTCTTTTGCTGAATCCAAGTCCGGTTCGGTCACCAGCATCCCTTAAGGATCCTTGGAGACATAGAAATGTCTCTGTTGACTTAGTCCATGACTGAACCAAGGCGGATAACTTTTTGTTTTCTGTGGCATTCTTTTCAGCTGCCTCCCTGAGTTTGAGGTTTTCTTCCTCTAAATGAACGATTCTTTCAAAAAGAGATCTGGTATCTTCTTGCGCTGGTGCCTTTCCCTTTTCTGCCACTTTTAACTTCTCGTTTAGTTTCCAGTACTCATCAGTCATGTTCCGAAGAGCATCTAGAACTTCTCATAGGTGAACTTATTTTCTGGATCTGATTGATCTCCCATCAGGCAGATAAGTTCTGGTTCACTTCCGTGGTTGCTCGGTTCATCCTCAGAGCTTGACTCATCGGAATCTGTATCATCCCATCTGTGGGTGTCCTTTTTAGTCGTAGAGATTTGTGCCTTCTTTCTCCTTAGGTGATGGTTTGCCTCCTCTTTGGAGTCATTATCAGTTTTGAGTCCGGTCCTATCACATTTAAAGCAAGTGTTAGTACTATCGTTTAGTTCACCTTGCTTAACCTATGTCATAGTGAATGATTCTCCATCTTCCAATGCTTTTGTTGGATTTTCCTTGAGCTCGTAGATTTCTTGGTTTTCGCCAAGTTGACCTAACTTGATCCATATTTCCTTAGCAGTCTTGCCCGTCATAACCTGTCTGAATGTTTCTATATCCAGAGTCTTGAATATAATATTTTTGGCAATAATATCAAGGTTTGCCTTTCGTCTTTCTTCTGCTGACAACTCGTATCTTTCCTTCGGAACTTCTCTTGATTCGTTAGGATAGACGGCATGTCGCACGTTGACCTTGTTGAACACAAACGGTCCATTTTTCAACACATCAATCATTTCATCATCTTACGCATAGAGGTAGGTCATCAACCTTATTTTCCACTCAAGAAAATTTTCCCTGCTAAACATAAGAAGCTGATCTGATAAAGTCATGGTTAGTATAAGAAAAATATCAAGCAAACCCGCTCTGATACCACTTGTTAGGATCGGTTTACGCGTTTAGATGGGGGGTGAATAAACGCTTGACGCCTTTTGGTAGTTAACCGGTTAGGGCTAATACTGGTACTTGCTTTTTCTCCGTGTGTTATGTGCGGAAACTTGTAGGTCGGTGATGAATCAAAACCGATAAACGATGTGATGTGTTAGTGTGTGTGTGAGCAGAAAGAACCAGTTTGTTTCTGGAAGTTCGGAGTTAAATCTCCTACGTCTCCCCTTTTTCTCGCAAGGAAGGTTTACTAGACTTCAGTTATACACTCACAGTACAACCTACCCGGCTGCCCTCAGCCTTATCTAGTGAATCCCTAGGCAGTCGTAAAATACAATCCACCTACTTCAACAGCTTTTTACAGTCCGTCGGAAAAACAATAACTCACTTACTTAACCAAAACCGGTTATCGTACAGTGAGTACAACACGTTCTAATTGCTTGCTTTGCTTTGAATCTTGTCTTTTTGATTTCTCGTGGTTGAGTGTCGTACAATCTTCAGTGTCTCTTCTATGATATATATACTTGTTCTTTGATGAAGAAGACCGTTGTGAAATGGCTCCAAGTGCTGGACTGTGCATTAAATGCACTTTACCCAAAATGGGTGATGTCCGGTCTTGGCTGCAGTTCATACTGTCCCATTTGCTTTTTCCACTTTAAGCTTGGCTTGACATCGAAATGGCTCCTCATGGCAGCCTTTCATTAAAAGCTTCATCAGAGGTTTTCATTATCCCGCCTTGAGTGAACTTGAATCTTTGTACACGTGGCACGTTTGGTAACTGAACTCCGGTCTTGGCACTTGTCGGTCCGATATCTGAGTTCTGGTCTTTGCTCATGGCAGCTCCGGTATATGTATTTCGATTTTAGGCACGTTGTGACCTAACTAATATCCAGTCTTATGTCCTTCTGACTGATATCCGGTCTTCTGCACACATGCGATCTGCTGACTGGCATCCGGTCTTTTAGTCTTCTTCTAACCGGTATACTTAATCAAGTTTGGACAATCACCAAAACTGTTTAATCTGAATTCTTGATTCACGATTTCTAACAAATTGCTAAAAGAATAGATTCTATTATAATATGATGTTGTCGTTGTTCTATCGAAGAGGGATTTGTTCGAACCAAGTCGAGATTTGTCCGCTACTTATCGACGGACGAGTTCAAAATAACGATTCAATGGCCTAGCAATCTAAATAATAGGAAGAGTTTCCATGAAAAATTTCTACATTTTGTTGGATAAAAACGTTAATTGAAATAAAAACCCAATGTTTGATACAGTTTTCGAGTTGGGCTATTTTCATAAAAAAAAATTTCGATGATTAAATAAATGGGCCATTTTTCTTAATTATGTATATATATATATATATATATATATATTAATATTTATTTATGCGTCTGCGATAATGAACAAGAACTTCGTCTTAATCTATAGCCTATATAATGATGACCTATAAGCCTATTTTTTTTTTAAAGAAAGCGAATTTTCTTTCCAAATTATCCGCAGATACAAGATTAGCCATGGCATGAGATGGCGGAGACTCCAACATAGCCTAGATTCTTGGCCAAGTAATGAGCAACGAACTCATATTGTCTTTTAACAAAGGAAAAACTAATCGACTCAAAATATGGTACCATCGAGATACAGTCGTGGAGAATGCATCCAGCTGAAGCGATGAAGAACAGAGTTTCTGAAGCTTAAGTATAATCATCTGACAATCTCCTTCGATGATCACTCGTGGCCATCGTTTCAAACGTGCGACGTAAATGGCCCATCTAGCTGCCATCAAATCAATCACCTCAGGCTCAAAAATGCCGGGAAATGCTCTCGACACCATCCAATGCAAAGGCCATTAGAATCACGAGCTACGATCCCTGCTGATGCAGATTGTCTCTCTTGATGCAGCGCCCCATCGAAGTTTAACTTGATAAAACCACCATTCGGCTTTATCCATCTCCCAGGAATTTCATCAGTGGTATGAGTGTCCTCCCTCCTTTCGTCGTAAAACATTCCTATTGCTCGAGGGATTGCTCGATCTACAGAAATACCTTTATCCCCCAATATGAAATTCTTTCGCATTTCTTATAAGGACCAGCAATAGCATAGAAAACGTCGCAAAGTCCATCGTGGACAATTTCTTATGGACATATCGTAGCCATTCTTCCGTTGAGGCTTGAAAGCGGAGGATTAAGGCATAGGGCAGCGATGATTTGTACCAGAATTCCTTAGAGTTGCGACATTTTGTAAATACATGCTGAGCATTCTCTTGCCCAAAACCACAACGCATGCACACCGTACTCGCAAGAGATCGTCTGTTAAAAAGATTAACATCCGTTGGGAGGAGATTACGCCGGATACGCCACGCGAGCAAACGAACTCGAGGAGGGGCGCCGACGAACTAGATGAAATTCCATAACTCTGGATTCAATGATGAAGCTAAATTCGTATCACAAAGGAATTGGCGAGCTACCTATGCCGATTTGACGGAGAAGAGGTCGTCTTTAGAGTACATCCACGTTTATCAGGGCAAATCGTATCACTCGTGGGACATCCAAGGATCGAATCCATATCTATGGAAAGGAACAACGCATTAATCAGTGAAGTATTCCACTTTCCCAATGTTGGAGAACGAAAGTCGGTAACTCGTAGATCTTCAAGACCATTTCGGATTGGTGTCACGAGTCTCGTTAGTTGATCACGAGGCAACCAAAGGTCCCCCATACTTTTATAGAGACACCCGTTCCAATTTGCCATCTATATCCCGCTCGAACGACTTTGCACGCCGAGAATATCCCACGACAGGTAAGAGATGGATTGTTGCCGAAGCGTCAAGGATATTCCGGTGAGGATAGTATCTCGCCGTGTAAATTTGTGAAAGAAGACAATCTGGTCTCAGAAGAAACAACCATACTTGTTTTGCCAACATCGCTAAGTTAAAACTCTTGATATCGCGGAAGCCCATTCCACCTTGTGACTTGGGTGTGCACATTTTCTCCCACCTCATCCAATGAATTTTCTGTTTATCCGATGCCGACCACCAGAATTTCGCCATTAGACGTTGAATATCTTGAGTGGGAGATGTTGGAAGCGTGAAACAACTCATTGCATACGTGGGGGTTGCTTGAACGACAGCTTTGATGAGAACCTCTCTCCCTGCTTGTGATAACAGCTTCTCGGACCACCATCGAATCTTTTTCCACGTTCGATCACGAATGAAGGCGAAGATCTCTCGTCGATTTCGCCCCACCACGGAGGGTAGACCCAATTACATATTTTGAGATGTGTTAGGCAAAACTCCAAAAACCGCTCGACAGCTAGCACGGGCATCATCACGTACATTTGGAGAAAAACCATCGATGACTTCGCGGTGTTCACTTCCTGTCCTGAAGCCACCCATATTCAACCAATATTCGTTTTACCACTTCCATATCTCCCACTGTTGCACTCGTGAAAATAAGTGTATCGTCGGCAAAGAGCAGATGAGAGATTCTCGGGGGACCTCGGCATACAACAACACTTTTAAGTTCCCCATGAAGCTCTGCATCCTGCAATAAACAAGAGAAAGCCTCGGCGTAGAATAGAAAGAGGTAGGGAGAAAGGGGGTCGCCTTGGCGCAGGCCTCGTTGAGGGGTACACCGACCAAAACATTTCCCATTAAGTAAAAATGAATAATTAACTTCAAATATACAACGAGAAATAAGAGAGACAAAACTCTATGAAAACCTAACTTATAGAGCACTTGTTGTAGAAACGGCCACTGATAAACGTATTTTACTACGTTTATCGTAGTATTTAATTGGGTTATAAAAGAGCCCTAGCAATCATTTTATGTGTTTATTCGCCCTATTTACACATATTTTGATATTGAAGGAGCTTATGACGACTTTCGGGCGAAAAGGAGCGAAAACGAGGCAAAACGGAGCAAAAACGACGAAAACAGTCATATGTCATGGCCGTGACACCCAATGCATCAGGTCGTGACAGAAGACAGAAGACTATACTGCCGAAAGTCACGGCCGTGAAACTTATTGCACCAGGCCGTGACCCATAGCAGCAGCAACATTAGAAAATTCATATCTCTCAATCCAGATCTTGGATTGAGAATCCCTTTGGTCAGAGTCAAGATTGGTGTGTCTTCTATCTATGGTTAAAATTTCAGCTCAATCGGACATCGTTTACCTCTCCATCTGAGAGAAATACGAAACTGTCGCAATGTTGGAAAAGTGTCACGGCCGTGACACCACTGCATGAGGCCGTGACGCACGGCAGTGAGCTCCGTGCCCCGACAGTGTCACGGCCGTGACGGTCCATGTCCCAGGCCGTGACAGTAGCAGAAATCATTATAAAAGCCCAAATTCGACCCAAAAATAGTGATATCAACCCTAATCACTCAAGAGACGAAAAAGAGCCCTGAAGCACACAGAATTGC
This sequence comes from Craterostigma plantagineum, assembly GCA_027422505.1. Classification (NCBI taxonomy): domain Eukaryota; kingdom Viridiplantae; phylum Streptophyta; class Magnoliopsida; order Lamiales; family Linderniaceae; genus Craterostigma; species Craterostigma plantagineum. Next base: position 7,471,098 of record JAPQWV010000002.1, read on the forward strand.
GTCCCGGAGTGCAAGAGACGGATCAACGATGCAATCATGCCCAATTGAACGAAGAACGAAGAATCATCCGCGCTACCACTCCAGATCATGAGTATTCAAGATCATGAGTTTTTCTTCTTCGTTTCTTATTTCTTTCGTTGTTTTCCCGTCTATTATGAGTAGCTAAATTCCCTATGTGTTTGGAATTAGATGAACGCTAGGTTATTTCGTTATTAAGACATGTGTTTATCGTGACTCGTTTTTTTTACTATTTATCTATCTATGAAATTGTTTCGTCACTTTAATATGTCTATGTGTTAAAGTGATTGTGTGGAAAAACGTTTAGGGTGACAGCTAAACACCGTTTAGGCCGTTCGTAGAAGATAGGATTCGAGTATAGGGCGAAAGTAAATACTCGATCCTCGCCTTTAGTAATTGATAAATCTTAGATCCCCGCGAGCGTTTAGGGCGACAGCAAACTCGTGAACGGGTAGGAAAATTACTGCGATCTAGTCAAGAATAACGTAGGCACGATATTTCATTGTCTTAGGCGATCACACCTAGCGGGATTCGAATCCCGAGCACATCTTTGTCATCTGAAAGCTTCTTACCAGTTTTAAGCGTGTTCTTTGAATCTTTAGTTGATTTAAGAGTAATCTGTTATGATAATTCGTAAAACCATCTACTTATTTTTTTAGGCTAAATATCGAGTCGATAGGTCACTGCTAGTACTTAATATATTCCTTGTGTTCGATACTCATTTACTCATTTTACTGCACTACACAAGATAGGTCCACTGCCTATCGCACGTCGGTGATAGTAATTAGGTATTCGTTTTAATTATTACTTGTCGCACTTTTCATTCACACACCACGTGTCGATCAAGTTTTTGGCGCCGTTGCCGGGGAATAGATTGATATTAGGAACACCGTAGTTCGGTACTTTAGCAACCTTATTTGACGTTTTTCTTAGTTTTTCGTTATTTGCATTTTCTATAATATTATTACTTTCATTGTTTCTTCGACGTGTTTATCTGTTTCTTCGCTAGTTTTTGTTTGCTTATTGAAGGTATGTTAGGATATTTAATTTGTTGTGTCAATAGTTTAAGTCTTGAGACTTATTATGTAATTATCTTTAGCTTGGGCTTTGGACTAGATTGTAATTATTTTATTATTAGTGATTGGGCCTTAATATACCTAGGGTTAATGTGGTATATAAGGTTTTACCAACTCACTTTGAAAGGTAATCAAAGATCAAAAAGCTAAAATTCGTTTTCACACACTACACACACTACAAGGTGAGAAATTCTCCCTTTTCATTCCATCTAGCTTCTTTGATTCCTTGTTTGGTGCATTTCGGGACCAACAAGTGGTATCAGAGCAAACGTGGATCGATCTTCGTTGATTTGAATCCAGTTTCGTTCGATTCCAAACAAGATCAAAGGTGTTTTTAAGCAAAAATAGGTTTCGGCATTTTGAGCTTGTTTTGGGGTTTGATGCTTCGTTTCTGTGTTTAAAACCCTCCCCCAGATCAAGTCTATGCCTAAAATGTTTTTAGAACACTTTTGGATCAGTTTTAACGAGTTTTGAGCAAGATTTAAGCAAAAGTTTTCCAGAAAAAGTTAGTTCGGCCATTCTCTGTTTTTGGTCGATTTGACCTATTTCTTATTGTTTTTAGCTCACAAATCGGTCGATTATGTGTTTAGGGAAGAATTTCTGAAGTTTAGGATCAAGTTTGAGCGATTTTGGTTGAGATTTGAGCGAGAACGAGACGATTCTCTGGCAAAACGCATGAAGGCAATGGAACAGTACATCGATGTTCTTGGCCGCGAAAGTTCTTGCTGAATCGTTCTAGACCGCGAAAATTTCTTGACCGCGAAATTTTATCCCGAGAATCTCTAAAACCGCGAAACTTTCCCTTTAACTGCACTTTTTCGTAACTGCCTAGTTTCACAGTCCGAGAAAGTTTTAATCCGCGAATTTGTATTAGGCCAAATTTTGTGTTCTCAACTTTATACTCTATAAAATCCGAGAATTTCCAAAACCGCGAAAATTTCTCTAAGATCCAATCTTTCTCAAGTTCATACTCTTTAAAATCAGAGAAATTTTATACCCGAGAAAGTCTATTTCAAGAATTTTTTTCTGAGCCGCGAAATTTTCAAAAATCTGAGAAATTCTACTAAGTCGAGATTTTAACGGCCGAGAATTTTTTACAAACTCCATATACTAGAAAGCTCATCCCGCGAATCTTTCTAAGCCGCGAATTTTTTTTCTTTTCCAGCCGAGAACTTTCTGACAATTTTTCCATACGAGAAATTTTTCTCAAGTCCGCGAAAGTTTTGAACTCAGTGAAGATTTTACATCCGAGAAACTTTTTTTTTAAGGCCGAGAAATTTTTTTGTCATGAAAATCTTTACCTCCGAGAAAGTTTTCTAAGCCGAAAATTTTTGAAATTTTACATCTGAGAATTCCTTTTCTTTAACTAAGAAAGTTTTGAAATTCACGAAAGTTTTCAATCCGAGAAATTTTCAACGCCGAGAAAATTTATCTCATCTGAGAAAGTTGTTTTTCTACTTTCAAATCCGAGAAAATTTCATAAAAATCCCACTTCAACTAGTGATGCGATTCCTTTTCCTGCGAAATTTTCTTGTGAAATTTTAAAACTCTCAACTTAGAATCGTTCCCACATGCGAAACTTTTAAAATCCGAGAAATTTTCGAGAATTTTTCTTCAGAATTTCGCTTTAAAACTCTCAAACACCGAAATTTCTCAACACCCAATTTCTCAGATAACACTTCATTCATCACGTCTCCTCGAGCTGCGAAATTTTTTCTTTCACGATAAATTCGTCTTGGGCTAAACTTTTCTCAAAATTTTTTTAAGATTTGATCCTTACACTTTAGTACTATCTCCCTAAACCACATTTGAGATAAATTTGTTTTTGCTTTCCAAGTCTCAATTTAAATCTCTAGAACTTCTCCCAATTTCAAGATGTATTTCTCTTTCATACATTATCGACCATCACACACGCTCACTTAGTTCTAAGAAATTCTTTAAACAATCTTATTCTCAAAACTCTACTTATTGAACTCGTATTTCTCATATCGCTCGTTACTAACTTTCTTATCTACGCAAGATCAAAAACCACGGACGATTCGACTGCACCAACCATGTCTACCACGAACGACATCTCCATAGTGGGCTCCGACACCAGACCTCCGATGCTGCGACAAGGCGACTACAGCATATGGACAAACCGCTTCCTCACGTTCATCAGGAACAAAGGCGCACCACTCTCTCAATACCTTTTGGACTCCATCTTCAATGGCCCAGCACAGTTCTGGACAATCGTCCCTGCACAGCCAAATGCAAATCCTCCCATGGATGAACGCCGCACTCCTAGAGGTCCCATCAATGAGGATGAACTGGCTCGCGAACAGGCCGACGAGACTGCCAAAGGATACCTCTTCCAGGCTTTAGGAAACGAGGTCTATGGTCACGTTGAGTGCTGCACAACTGCCAAGGAAATATGGGATGAACTTGCAGAAATTATGGCAGGCACAACTGAAAGTGCTCAGGGGAGGAAATCAGCGTGTCTCTCACAGTACGAACACTTTCAGGCCTATGAAGGAGAGGAACTGCGTGACACATACCTCCGATACTTGAAGGTCATCAATGAACTCAAGAAAGCCAGGATCTCGAGGGACAAATTCGATATCAACAACCGCTTCCTTGGTAGCCTCAAACCACATTGGGGCAATGCAATCGTGATGATGATTCAAAGTAAGGACCTCTCCAACACTTCCATCCATGCTCTTTATGACAGTCTGTCTGCCTATGCTCCTTACGTGCAACCTCAGTCCACCAACACTCGAGTCGACCCACTGGCACTCCTCTCGAACAAAACCAATGAACGATCTTCCATCACTAAGGCCAAACAGAACAAAGGGAAGCTGCCAGCTGTAGTTTCTGACACCTCTTCAGGATCCGAAGCCGATTCAGAATCCGATGAAGATGTTCGTGACATTCGCAAGCAATTGGCAATGCTCACTAAGCTGGTCTCAAAGAAGATCGGGAAAAAATCCTCATCCTCCTCCAATCGCCAAAGAACCTATAGCGGCACCAAAAAGATGACTCCCACGGAGGACACTAAGCCAACAAAGAAAGCAGAGGACCCCGCACCTCAAAAGTCTGTGAAGTGCTTTCGGTGTGGAAAGCCAGGCCACTTTGCCAAAGAATGCCACGCCCCACGCGTGAAGGACTCCGGATACTATGACCGAAAGGCCAGAATGACCCGCAAGATGGAAAGTGGGAAAGCCCTACTCACTGAAGAAGCTGAATGGGTGAATGACACTTCGGAAGACGAGGAGCCTAAGGATGAAGATTGCTGCATGGCAAGGCTCGTCGAACATGACGAGGACGAGGAGATGGGTCACACCGGTGAAAACACAGCTAATACTCCTACCAACGCTAAGTCTGAGGTACGAATCTCACACCTTGATGATGTGTTTACTCACCGACACGCCATTAAGAAACCCACCGTAGACGCTAGGGATTATGATGAACTTAAGCTAAAATTTGAAAACAACTATGCCTTACTTAGTCTAAAAATAGAAGAACTTGCACGTGCAAACGAACGTCTAATGGCCTCTGAAGCTTTAGTCAAACGTCTGCAAAGCAAGAACAAACAAAGTGAGACTAAGGTTAAGGAAACTACACTAGCCATGAGTTCATGTGAAACTTCTCGCCTCCTGACGGCCTCCCAATATGAACTGCTTACAAAGGAAAGAGTAAGACTATACCACAAGGTAAAAGAACTTGAAGAGCAACTTCACCTTAGAAACGAAAACTCACGCATTTTATGCCTGTTGAACCAACCAGTGGAAACAGAATTCTACAACGCACGGGGGGGGATCGGACTGTCTAGCAATTGCAATCCAACACCGCTAACAGTTAAAAGATACAACATGTGCAACACTGCATTCTTGCAAACAAAAAATGGTGCTCCCCCGCAGCTTAAGCCATTTGTGAGATCATCCTCCGCTGCCATCTCAGAAGAAACAAGAGAACAGAACATTCATTGGGCAGAAATCGCGTATGACTACACAGAGTTGAACAATAGAGATAAGGCTAAGGTATCCTCACTCTCGGAGGATGTCGAAAACTTACTCCCAAACAAAGAACAGGAAGCTGCTTTTCAAGATGAGCTCTCTCGCACTTACATCCCAAAGAAACTACTACTCATAGCAGAACTAGAACGACAACTAGAAGTAGAAAGGAAGGCCTTTGCAAAAGAGCGAGATGAGCTACTTAGCAAAATCTACACACTAGAAAAATTTCCCAATACGAACTGCTCCACATCGAGTCAAGTACCCGATTCTCAAACATGTAAATGTAAGAGGACGGCGAAAATGACTCCTGAAGCTGACATATGTTCTAACACTAACTCTAGTATTCTTATGGATACAGGGAATGTGAGTTCGACGTCTCTGGAGGGCAGTACGTATCAGACAAAGGCGAATCCACTCTTCAATGACAAGAAGAAAAAACCATCCTATATTCATTCTTCCTCTCTATGTACGGAATCCCAATGTCCTAAGGTCGTAGACAATTATGTTGCCAAAACTCATCTCTCTTTTGCCAAGCTTATGTCTATGTGCTGCTGCAATGAATTTGTTCTTCCACGCTTCCATGAATACGAAACACATGAACACGCAACACTCCGACCACGCAAGCGAAGTTCATCTACTACGTCCTTGAATTCGCCCATCTCGCCTAAACCTAAGGTTAAGCGAAAACGCCTCTCGCCGTCAAACGCAAACTCAACTACTACTCGCAAACCAAAGGCGACCAAAACCGAAGCGCGAAAACAACAACCACATTCCACACACCATTTCATGTACAAGGCACCATACATGCAAGCACAAGTTAGGAAAATATGGGTTAGAAAAACCATAATCCCGCCTAATCAAACAAAGGACAAAGGGAAAGCTAAATTAGAATCGACGCAATCTGATTTAGAAACCACATTTCCCTTTAAGCGCTTGAAAACTTTACTTGTATCACAAGAAAGCCCCGTCCGAATACGGGGATCCAACGTTTGCTGATAATTGCAGGTCTGTCATGTGTGGTATCTAGACTCGGGTTGCTCCACACACATGACAGGGAATATGGAGCTGTTGAGCAACTTCTCCGAGCGCTATCTCGGAAGGGTCTCCTTCGGAAACGGCCAAATGGCGCCAATTCTAGGAACTGGCGATCTCGTGCACGATAAACTGACAATCAAGGGCATCTCCTATGTCGAGGGTTTGAGCTACAATCTCTTCAGCATTGGTCGATTCTGCGACAAAGGATACAAGGTTCTCTTCGAATCTGACATCTGCAGCATTATGAATGCCTCAGGACAATCTCTTCTTTCTGGAACGCGCACGTCTCACCTTTACGTGCTCAACCTCACGACCTCTCGACCAGTATGCCTTCTCTCTCGAGCCGCACCCAAGTTGAACGATTTGTGGCACCGTCGTCTTTCACATCTCAACTTCAAGACCATCAACAAACTGCGTCAGAATAAACTCGTCAACGGTCTACCCCAACTGACATATCATAAGGAACACCTCTGCACTGCATGCGAATTGGGGAAGATGAAGCGATCGTCTCATGTCTCTAAGGAAACACCGTCCTCTAAGCTCATCCTCGAGCTCATACACATGGATCTATGTGGACCAATGCCTACGGCCACACTCGGAGGAAGACGGTATATTCTTGTAATTGTAGACGATTTTTCACGCTACACGTGGACGAAACTCATACGTACAAAGGATGAAGTTCCTGATATAATCATCGAGTTTGTTGTTGCGTCCCAAACTCTTTATCAACAGAAGGTTCGGATTATCAGAACAGACAACGGAACTGAGTTTAAGAACAAGAAGCTCAGTGATTTCTATGCCACTCAGGGAATCACTCAGCAGTTCTCAGCTGTGAAGACACCGGAACAGAATGGTGTCGTTGAGCGCAAGAACAGGACACTAGTTGAAGCTGCCAGGACTCTTCTCATCCAATCCGGACTTCCTCATTCTCTTTGGGGCGAAGCTATTCAAACGGCTTGCTACACACAGAACCGGGCTTCCATCCACAAGAGATTCAACCGCACCCCATACGAGATGCTGAATAACCGTCGTATCCCCGATATATCTTATCTAAGGATCTTCGGTTGCCGATGTTTTGTGGCCAATGATCGCCAACATCTTGGGAAGCTTGATCCAAAAGCACTTGAAGGCATCTTTGTTGGATATTCACTAAATTCAAAGGCATACAGAGTCTATCTTAAGGAGAAACGGTCAGTAATAGAAAGCACGAATGTCTCTTTTGACGAAAGCGAAGGCGATCTCATAGCTTCTGGGCATATCAGTCCAGAACCAGGTCTTCTACAGACGTTGACAAAAGGTCAATCTTCAACGGCGGGAACGTCCTCATCTGAGGGCAATTATGGCGAACTAGATCTCGATCTGCTCTTCGAGTACTTCTACCCAGTTCACAAGACTCCCGTCGCCACCACTCAACCTACCGCTGCACCCACTCCACATACACCACCAGCTACCGGCAATAACGTCGTCCCTCCAAACCTGGATGCTCTCAATCCCAATGAAGACGACATATTACCCAACCCCGGGAATATTGCTGATTCTGATGCAGAACCCTCTCAATTCAATACGATTGAGATCTCTTCTTCAGACACCGGGCCCCAATCTAATGAGCTTCAAGTAGACACTAATGCGGCCAGCTCCTCACAAACCAACGTGCCACTTTGGGCTCGCTCTCACCCTACCGATCAGATTATTGGGGATCCCTCATCCGGTGTTTCAACACGTTCGGCTACGATGAATGAAAGCTTGTTTGCTTGCTATCTCAGTCAAGTCGAACCATCACGAGTAGCTGAAGCTCTCAACGATCCTGATTGGCTGATTGCAATGCAGGAAGAAATAAATCAGTTTGAACGTTTGCAGGTTTGGGAACTCGTACCACGACCTCACGATAGATCCATTATCGGCACAAAATGGATCTTTAAGAACAAAAAGGATGAAGATGGTGTTGTTATTCGAAATAAAGCAAGACTTGTGGCTAAGGGGTACAATCAACAAGAAGGCATCGACTACGATGAAACTTTCGCCCCAGTTGCCAGGATTGAAGCCATACGAATGTTCCTTGCTTTTGCTGCTCACAAGAACTTCAAAGTCTACCAAATGGACGTGAAGACTGCATTTCTGAATGGATTTCTCAAAGAAGAAGTGTACGTTGATCAACCTGAAGGGTTCTTGAGCGAAGAGTTTCCTCATCACGTTTATCGACTCTACAAGGCCCTCTACGGACTAAAACAGGCTCCCCGAGCTTGGTATGACGTCCTTTCAGATTTCCTTGTTCAGTCTGGATTCAAGAAAGGATCTCTGGATACAACTCTCTTCACTAAGCGGAGTGGCCCGGACATCATGATTGTACAAATTTATGTCGATGACATCATTTTTGGATCGACTGAACCTCAACTGTGCGAAGAGTTCGCAGAATTGATGAAAGAGAAATTTGAAATGAGTATGATGGGTGAACTAAATTTCTTTCTTGGTCTTCAAGTAAAGCAACTCCCCAACGGAATCTTCATCAATCAGTCCAAATACATCCATGACATCCTCGAGAAGTATGGAATGAAGGATGCTAAGACTGCTGCTACACCTATGTCACCCTCTGGCCGACCCGACGCAGACCCATCTGGTGTTCCCGTTGACCAAACCGTCTATCGAGGGATAATAGGCTCTCTTCTGTACCTCACTGCTAGTCGACCGGATATCGTTCTCTCGACAGGAATTTGCGCTCGTTTTCAGGCAACACCAAAGGAATCCCACCTCACTGCTGTCAAAAGGATTCTCCGCTATCTCAAAGGAACACCCAATCTGGGCTTGTGGTACCCCACTCTATCGGACTTCAAACTGGCTGGATTCTCTGACTCGGATTATGCAGGATGCAAGATGGACAGAAAAAGCACCTCTGGAGCTGCACACTTCTTGGGCGGTAAACTCGTAAGTTGGTCGTCTCGAAAACAAAACTGTGTCTCAACTTCGTCGACGGAGGCAGAATTTGTCGCCGCCGCTAGTTGCTGTTCACAGCTTTTGTGGATGAGAACCCAACTACGAGATTTTAATATTCACGTTGATAAAATTCCCATTTATTGTGACTCAAAAAGTGCTATTGCGATGACGAGTAATCCGGTACATCACTCTAGAACAAAACACATAGATATTCGTCACCACTTCATCAAAGAACATGTAGAACAAGGGACAATTGAATTGCACTACGTCACAACCGAAGATCAATTGGCCGACATTTTCACAAAACCGTTGGATGTCAAACGATTCCAACACCTAGTGACTATGTTGGGCATGTTGAATATTCAGTTGTGATCAATCGTCTCTACTTGAACTTTGATTAAGTGTACATATTTCCTTTCCACTTCACTACATTTTCTATGTGTCGTCTGGATTATGTCTTTTGAGGGGAAGTTTTTCGATTAAGGGGGAGTCTTTGATATTTCGTTATTTAAAACGGGAATTTTTCAATTAAGGGGGAGCGTCTGATATTTCATTATTTAAAACGAGGAGATTTGCGATTAAGGGGGAGCTTCTTATTTTTATTTTTATTTTTTAAAAAAAAAAAAAAAAAAAAAAGGGGGTTGAAATTTTAAAAGTTTGGTCAAACTGTGTCAAAATCGAACCAATTAAAATATTTTGGGTTAAATTTCTAATTTCTGGTCAAAAAGGGTCAAAATTGGGTCCAAGACCGCGAAATTCAGCTAACTTAAGGTTTTGACCAAGCCCGCGAATTTTCGGCCCATTTACTCAAAAATTCGCATATACAGTCTCTCCAATCGTAAAACCCCAAAACCCTTAACATTTTTTCTCATTATCCTAAAGATCCCGAGAAAATTTAAAAAATTTCGCAACCTCTCTTTCAAAAATTCGCAACCTCTCTGTGAAAAATTCGCAACACCTCACATCATCGTCTTCGTCAAATCTGCATTCAAATTTCATTTCCTGCTAACTCCATCATCGCAAATCAGTTTTTCGGTATGAATGCGTCTTAAAATAACCCAATTTCTGTTCGATTTTACCGTGTTTTGCCCATATTATTAAAACTGCTAAGTTAGGGTTTATATTTTCTCGGCTCTGAATCGCATGTATGCTAGGTTCTCTTTGTTTAACATCCCCAAATATACATTACCCATTCAATTACGAATCGATTGAGCCCAGATTACAGCTTTATGGTTAAGATTTGAGTAGGTCTAGGGGTAAAATTTATTACGTCGCTTCGCTGTTTTCAACTATGTTCTTCACCGCGAAATTTTCTCAGATAAAGTGCTTTAAATTGTTAAATTTTCGCTGCTACAGTACCATAAGCCCCGCGAATTTTTTTTTTTTTTTTTCTTCTCACCGAGAAACTTTCTCAGAAAAATTGCTTTAAATGATAAAATTCGCTGCTACAGTGAGATGAGCTCCGCGAAATTTTCAACTTACCCGAGAAAATACTTGCACTACTGTAAGTGTTGCCCCGCGAAATTTTTAAAATTCTTACACTACAGTGAGTGTAGCCCGCGAAATTTTTAATATACCTGAGAAAAAATTCTGCACTACAGTGAGTGTAGCCCCGCGAAATTCTATCCGAGAAACTTTCGTATGTGAATTTACATATCTTAAAATTTTGCTGCTACAGCACGTGAAGTCCCACGAAAATTTCATATACTTCACTCCATTATCCAGATTTTCGCATCGTTTCTTTTTTCTCGCATCTACAGTGCACTGGAAACTTTCTCAATCCACAAAGATGTTTCAACCCGCGAAATTTTCATAAACTCGCATACTACAGTAAACAAAATTTTCTCAATCCACAAGTTTTTTTTAACCGCGAAAATTTCATATACTCGCATCCACAGTGAACAAAAATTTCTCAAATCCACAAAGACTTTTCAATCCGCGAAATTTTCATTATATGCTGAATGCGAAATTTTGAAACATGAGAAAACTATCATTACGTGCGAGATTTTGAAATTCTGAAATTGTGGCTAAGTGCGAAATGTTGAAACTCGAGAAATTTTTTTTTTTACGTGTGAGAGTTTTGTGACTGAGTGCAAAATTTCTTGAACCTTGAGAAAATTTCTATATCTGATAAGTTGCGATGTTTTTTTTTTTCCTCATCATATGCGAAAATTTGCACAACTTGCGAGATTCCACCACTTGCGAAAATCCTTCCATACTTGCGAAAAATCTCCTTAAATGCGAAAATTTTCTCTTTATGCGACAATTTTCTCGGCAAAATTTCTCTAAGTACTGAATACGAAATTTCTATGCTATATGCGAAAATGTTCCATGCATCAGATATTTTATACAACATGCGAAAATATCCTCGACATTTCTACGTGTCATAATCTGCGAAAATTCTTCCATTACATGAGCAATTTTACATGTCGTGTGAAATTTTTTTTCTCGATATGACTATGTGTTATACTTAGCAAATTTTTCCATGTCCCATACACATCTTCATATCTGAAAATTTCCTAAGTGTTGAAAAATTTCGTTTAAATGCCTAAAATTGTCGAAACTCGCTACTGCATCATTTTCGCGAACTAACCTGTACTAACCGTGCTCCAATTTCTGTTAAGCACAGAAATGACGGACAAAGACCAAAGTACACTCGAGGCACTTGAGCAGGCTGCAATCCAAAGAGAGGTCACTCGCATCGAACTCCATGCGCGTACCTATGTCCCACCACCGGAGGAGATTTTTTCACTAAGTCAATGGGCGGCCCTGGTACCCAACAATTTCAAGGTGGACTTGGACAGTTTTCGGTGCGATGCCCCTGTAATTATAGAGATTCTCAAAGGACACCCACTTCGCCACGCCCTCACTCATGGCGAACCAGAAGCTCAGGTGTACCTTCAACAATTCTGGCATACGCTACAAATAGCTGGACCACTACGTCTTGCCAAGATCCTATCCGCTCAAATCGATCAAGAAACCGTCGTCCTCACTCCCAGAATACTCCAAGAAGTTCTTCAACTCCCGGTCTACTCACCATACGATCCACCACCCACTCACGACCAACTCATTGAAGACATCGACAGACTGGGCTATCAACCAGATGCCAAGAAGAAGAAAGGCCCACTTGTCCTCAGTGAAGTCACAACCCGCAACCTACCACAACCCTGGCGGACACTGTACCTGCTGGTGAACAAGTGCATGTCTGGAAAGCATGCTGGTCAGGATCGCGGCAACATTCAAATCCTCACAATCATGACCGGCATCGCTCACAACCGCAAGTACAACTACGCCGACCTCATCTGGGTGGACCTAGTCTCAATGATCCAGAGACGTGACCGGGAAATCGCCAAGGGAGTCACGAACCGGTTCGTCCCGTACATGCGATGGCTCCCAGCTCTAATAAAGCACTTCCGCCTACACTCAACCAACATCCGCATCCGTCCGGCAGCAGAACATTTTCAGATACCAACTGTCGAGAAGTTCGCCAAGAAGAACACACCGGCGAAGGATCGACACGCAATGGTGATCCCGGACGACGTACTCGCCTACGCCGACCCAACCAACCCACACGTCCAAGAATACCGGGCTCAACCGCCGCGTTCCGCGAGAGCCCCCGACCCCTCTCCATTGTCCCTATGGCGCAGATCAACCCCACTGCTCCTATCCCCGGGACCAGCCACACCCCTCCCACCACCTCCAAAAAGTCTTCTGGTCGCGCCGCATCCTCCTCCACCCGCGTTCCGAAAAAAACGGTCGCGTGAGGATGACGTAAGCCGCCCCACGGAGCGTCGATCGAAACAAAAACACGATCGACCTCCTCCGCCACAAATAAGCCGAGCCGAACCAATAGGTACAGGAGGTGATCTGTTCACCTCCCGAGTAGAAGTCGTGGCATCTGGCTCAACCACGCAAACAACCCCACCAACCCACTTATCTTCCTCTCTACAGGAAGGTATTTCATTCCACGAGGAGCCACGTATACCATCGACATCCCACTTGGAGATAATCGATGTTGAAACAAGCAGTCCCTCGCCTCAGACTGCATCCTTTTCATGCACATCGAGTCTAGTGCCCTCACTCCCCATAATTCCTTCCGTTCCTAGGACACATACACCTCTTACCGCACCACAGAGTCTTCGTGACTCTGTCAGAACGCTCGGTGATGTCTCTGTGACTGAGAGCGGAAGACCTAGCACGGCCAACATCACAACAACCGTGAGTCTAGGCCATCATTCGATTGAGTCTGTCTCATCGATGATGCTAACGGGAAGTCTGAGTGACCCCGTCTTTTCCAGTCCCGTGCAAACGGGCGGCCGATCGGCGATATTCACCGAGTCGGTGTCAGTTGGAGTTCTTCGTGACTCCAACTTGTTAGATTTACCCCACTTCGTCACCGAGACCGCGTTAGAGACGCGTCTTCAAGAGTTTGCAAAGACTCTTGAGGCGTCAATTTTAGATAAAGTCTACGCGCGTCTCGAAGCGTCCACCGTCGACAAAGGCAAAGGTGTGGCCCCGGAGACGCCACCACCCATGCAACACACGGACGCCGATGATCTTCTCTCCTCCATCTCTGCCAAGGAACTATTCTACATCCTCAGAGCAAGATTCGAGTCCATGACAGAACTCGACGAGGAGGAACAGCAGATGAAGAAGATCATGACCCAACCACTGTCTTGCCGCACTCAAGGCGAGACTAGCAGGACCAGACGCGACGATCAAGATGATGATCAAGATCGCCGCGAGGGGGAGAATAGGCAGCTGAGCTCACAAGGATTCATGCAATCGACGCCGCCCTCCTCCTCTGGACCTGAAACGACGTCCGCACCAGAAACCTCACAACCCACTAGCCAAAAATCCCACCCTGTTCACCCTGAGTCACTAGCCAAATCACCCTCACCACCACCCACTACCGTCTCCGAAGCTCTAATCGTCACATCGACGTTAGAGACCACCTCAACATCATCTCCACCCACCACCTCGGAGCCTCTAGCTGTCACATCGACGCTAGAGGCCACCACCACATCTACGCCGCCCGTCACCCAAATCATCCTTGCCAAAACCATCACCTCAACCGAACCACCTGAATCTCCACCACAACCATCCCCACAATCCACAAACTCCTTCGAAGCAACACCCTCGCCATCACATAGCCACACCCCTCCCGACATCGACCCCAACCTGGCTGTCGAGGACGTGTACTGCGCACAAAATGAGATTGAGGCCTACATCTTCAACGATGAATGGCTGTACACCCCCGCCGACGCAGTAGCAGCCAGGAAGTTGGTGGAAAACGCTCGACGTCTGCTAAAGGAAGCCTCGCTCACGCTGATCAACACCGCAGACGACGAGAACGGAGAGGAGTACGACGCGGAACCGGCCGAGCTCGACAACATCCTTCAGTACCAAGCGCAGCAAACTGAGGCTCCTGCTGCTCAAACAGATGTGCCCACGGTGGATATGCCGGAAGCACCGTGGGAAAATAAAAAGATCACCGCACCATTTCAGGAAGAGATCAGGAAGAGGATCTGGCGGCGCAAGGAAAAGATCGTTACCACCTTCGACGAGTATGAGCTGATGAACATCCAAAGTTGGAGCGAGAGAAAGAAGCAACTCTATCGATGGAGTCTTCTGTGCCACAAATGCACAGATAGGACGCTGTCCGACGAGGAAAACATCACTCAGGAAATGAATCGGGCCCCCATCTGCAAAGTCACTGACCTCCGCCACGAGTCGAAAGGACCTGTCCACTACCCAGTCTTCACAGTAATGAGGCAGGATGAGAGCTACAGTGAAGTCAGTGAGGCGGACTTCAAATTTCTGCGCCTGGGTGACCTATACAGCATGCTGGAATCCCTGAAGCAGTTCAGACTCGTCCCCAGAAGCTCTGGACATCTCGTTCGTGCTGAACCGGTCACCATGGGATATGTGGCCATCAAGCGCCACATGCTCCGACAGGTCAGATTCTACGCCACCCACGATCTGCAGATGGCGGTGGAACATAATCTCAAGAAGGTGAACTTGACGCGCCCATCTTTCAAGAATGCAGACGACTATCGAGAGGGCGATGTGATCGACGGAGATGATCCGGCGGTCGCCTACTCGAACTACAAAGGAAAGATGAGGCTCCTGCGCTGCTCCGAGGTGGCAAAATTCTCAGATGGGACGCTCACAATCATCCAAGACAAACTCATGAGAATTTGCCGCATCCTTTCGGAAGAAGATCCCCTCTGCCGATCCAAGTTCGCGAAGCTCATTGACGCTATTGCTGACAGAATGGTTCTTCGAAGGAATCTCCGCGCCTTCGAGTTCAAGCTAGGGCTTCGCGAAACACTCACACGCTAATCCACCATCCGAACGCCCAAGATTCAAGACTCCCAACAATTGACACAAAGGGGGAGATTGTTAGGATATTTAATTTGTTGTGTCAATAGTTTAAGTCTTGAGACTTATTATGTAATTATCTTTAGCTTGGGCTTTGGACTAGATTGTAATTATTTTATTATTAGTGATTGGGCCTTAATATACCTAGGGTTAATGTGGTATATAAGGTTTTACCAACTCACTTTGAAAGGTAATCAAAGATCAAAAAGCTAAAATTCGTTTCCACACACTACACACACTACAAGGTGAGAAATTCTCCCTTTTCATTCCATCTAGCTTCTTTGATTCCTTGTTTGGTGCATTTCGGGACCAACAAGGTACGATTCAGATACAGAAGTAGATATGGCGGACCACAGGGTACCTGTCCATAACGTTCCAGATGAGGAGCAGTCACTACAAGATCTGCTCAAGAACGCCGCACTAGGCGGTATGGAGTCGGCAATCGTTATTCCACCGATCGAGAACAATAACTTCGAACTGAAGCACTCTTGGCTTCAGATGAATCTCCAGACGGCCCAGTTTGAGGGAAATCCAGATGATGACCCTTACTTGCATCTGAAGTCCTTCCTGACGGTGACCGACACCATTAAGATCAGTGGGGCCCGGGCGATGCAATCAAATTGATGTTGTTCCCATTCTCACTGAAGTTCAGGGCGAAGGATTGGCTTGAGATGTTACCACCCCGATCGATCACCACATGGGAGGAGCTACGAGCCGAATTCATTGGCCACTACTTCCCACTGTCAAAGGTGCTAAGGTTGAAGACGGAGATCTCTCTTTTTCACCAGAAGGACTCAGAAAACCTATACGAGGTGTGAGAGCGCTACAAGGTGCTACTGAAGAGGTGCCCACAGCACGGGATGTCAAAGGCAGCCCAGATCAAACGATTCCACGAGGGCTCAATGACCAGACTGTCCATATATTAGACGGAGCCGCAAGAGGAGGGCTCGTCAAGCTCCATGCGACCGATGCTTGGAATTTGATTGAGGACTACTCGAGGAACAGCTTCATGAGGGGCAATACAAGGATGAAGTCACCAGGCGTATTCGGAGTTAGCGAGGAGACGGCCACGAATGCCAAATTCGAGGCGCTTCAGATACAGATCGCGGCGACAAATTCTCAGTTGCAGACAGTCATTGACGCACTATTCCCGAAATCCCGGCAAACACAGCTCGTGAACGCCGTGACGACCACCGCACCATCGCAGCAGACACCATACCTACCACTGTGCGGGATCTGTGGCGCAGCCCATGAAACATCTGAATGCCAACTCGGGCAATCGCTGGAGCACGCAGATTACATGAGGAATTACCAAGGTGCCCAGTGAAGCTACCAGCCTCGAGCGCACCCCAATCTGGCGTACGGGAATCAGAATCATCAGGGGCAAGGACTGCCGGGATTTCAGCTCAGACCGCCCGGTTTCCAAAACGGGTTTCCAAGACATGGAGGCAAATGACATCCGTACTCAGAATACAGACGCCTCGATCAAGAGGTTGGTGCAGCAAGTGAGGCAATTAGCAAAGCAAAAGGCGGGGCGAAATCAAGGATCACTCCCGAGCTACACCGAGACAAACCCCAAGGAGTATTGCAATGCGGTAACCCTGAGGAGCGGGAGAGGATTACAAGAAGCTCACGCCAAGCAGAATTTAAAGGAGAAAGTCAATTTCGAGGGCCACGATGAGCCAGAAGTGGAGGTAAGCAAGGCGATGGAGTCGAGAAGGTCAAGGATGACGAGGGAAAGAAGCGACCATTCGTGAAGTCGTATCAACCAAAGATCCCATACCAAGCTCTGTTGAGGGGAGCTGCACCTGAAAAAGAGAAGGTTCAGCCTAAAAAGGAGGAGGCTGCACCCGAAATAGAAAAAGCGAGGGAGAACGAACGGCCACCAGTGATGCCGTACCAGCCGAAGGTTCCCTATCCAGCACGGTTGCAGAAGGACAAAGACGAGGCGCTAATTGGCAGAATCATGGGTATGTGCAAAGAATTACATATTAACTTACCGTTTGTTGAAGCTATTGCGCAGATGCCCAGCTTCGCTAAGTTCCTGAAGGACTTGTTGACGAATCGACGGAAGCTCGAAAACGTCTCCACGGTATACCTACGAGGAGAGTGCTCGGCGATACTCCAGAGAAAGATACCGAAAAAGCTCAAGGACCCAGGGAGTTTTACTATTCCTTGTCTGATAGGTGATTTAGTGTTGAGCATGCTTTAGCTGATCTAGGCGCTAGTATAAATTTAATGTCGTACTTCATGTTTAAGCGCTTAGGATTAGGTGAATCACGACCCACTAGGATGAGTATTCAATTGGCCGATAGATCGTTAAAATACACCCTAGGTGTTATCGAGGATATTCTAGTTAAGGTCGATAAGTTCGTTATCCCTGCTGATTTTGTGATCTTAGAGATGAACGAGGATGAAAATGTTCCATTAATTCTAGGTAGACCATTCTTAGCTACAGGCGAGACCATGATAGATGTTAGGAATGAGACGTTAACTTTGATGGTAGACGGCAAGAAAGTTACGTTCAATATGACTGACTCGATGAAAAATAGTAGCGAGCATGATAATAAGTGTCGTTACTTGGATGCTTTTGAGCACGGTTTCTCGTCTTCTATGCAAGGTTTATCACAGGTTTTGAGCAAGGAGGAAGTCGAGCCCACGATAACCATCGGCAAAAACAACAAAGAAGTTAAGGACAAGAGCCCAGTCGAGAAGCGACCGCCACTAGAGCTGAAACCGCTGCCCGATGAAAAGTGACAACTCCAAGGTCTGGATGTAGGCGAGGGAGACGTAAGCAGAAAAGAGGCGATGTACCTCGACTTCCAGCCACCCTAAGCGAACAAAAGCACGTCCGGCTGAAGACGGTAAAGGAAGCACTACTTGGGAGGCAACCCAGGTTTTATCTATCTAGTACTTTCATTTATTTACCTATGACTATGATGCATATGAAATCTATTATTATTATTATTATTATTATTACTATTATCTATGTCTAGTTCCTTTTTACGTTTCATTTTCTTGTTAGTTATGTCAGGATATCACGAGTCACGATCCACGATCTTCATGCGTTCAGGCACGGCCACGTCACTTATTCGTCAGGGGAGTTTCGCTCTTTTTAACCTTCTTTTTCCCTTCCTTTTATTCGTTTTTACGTTGAGGACAACGTCGGACTTAAGTGTGGGGAGGGGAATTTAGGTTGAAAATGCACGTAAATTTTTTTTATGACGTGTCCATGATGTAACGACTCGTCCCATACCGGGTGTCACTACAGCATCGGTCCCTACCGGGACAAGTGGGGTTGGGCCCACCACACTCCGACTGATAGTCTGGCCCCACTGTACCACTGTTTAACCTTTTAGCGTGCTCCGTGCACTCGCTCACACGCACCATGAGAAACTTCCCAGGGGGTCACCCATCCCTAGATTGCCCCAAGTCAAGCACGCTTAACTTCGGAGTTTTTATAGATGGACTCCCGAAAAGGTAGGTCGACCTTGGTGATATGAGTAGTACTATCAATTTCCTTATACGATTCTTAGCCTGAAATGCACATACATTGTATGTCTCAGGATCCCCTCTCATTCGGGTGTCGGATCGGTTCGTTCACGCACCCCTTCGCCTAGAAGCCTGCCAGGAGCCGCTCCTTGTCCGTGCACCTCTCTGGCACCGGCGATCACTCCCCGCCCTCATCGGCCCCGGGCGTCACAAGCCCACCAGCTTCCGCCTGGTTCGTCCCCGAACCAGCACCGTACTGCGAGAGGTTGTGCTCTGATAACACCTGTAACGACTCATCCCATACCGGGTGTCACTACAGCATCGGTCCCTACCGGGACAAGTGGGGTTGGGCCCACCACACTCCGACTGATAGTCTGGCCCCACTGTACCACCGTTTAACCTTTTAGCGTGCTTCGTGCACTCGCACACATGCACCCTGAGAAACTTCCCAGGGGGTCACCCATCCCTAGATTGCCCCAAGTCAAGCACGCTTAACTTCGGAGTTTCTATAGATGGACTCCCGAAAAGGTAGGTCGACATTGGTGATATGAGTAGTACTACAATTTCCTTATACGATTCTTAGCCTGAAATGCAAATACATTGTCAGTCTCAGGATCCCCTCTCATTCGGGTGTCGGATCGGTTCGTTCACGCACCCCTTCGCCTAGAAGCCTGCCAGGAGCCGCTCCTTGTCCGTGCACCTCTCTGGCACCGGCGATCACTCCCCGCCCTCATCGGCCCCGGGCGTCACACGTGAGTCGTGAATTTCGTTAGAAAGGCATGAATTACTTAAATCAGGCATGATTGTTTGAGCTTATCTCGAGTTGGTCTGCATTATTATGAATTTTTGTGAGCAATTTGGATATGCATGACTGATTGAATCGTGTCTGCCTGAATAGATATAGCACTGTCTTGAGAGATTCGTACACATAACCCTATTTCGTTGTGAGAGTTTGAGCCTAAAGAGCTTATGCTCATTTTCTTGGTTGTGTGATGTGCCTAGTCTATATCTCTCTAGAACTTTCCTGTCTGATACGTGTTGAAACTGTTTTGGTGCGTTAGTATGGAAATGACGAGGGCATTAGGAATTAAGTCCAGGGCCAGATTTCCCTACCATGACTAACCCCATTAGTTAGCCACTTTGAACCTGAGCCTATTCGTTTGCTTACCCCGTAAATTATAAAAGCCACTGACCCGAAAAAGCCTCCAGAGATTATATGAACCTGAGTTGATTAGAATAGAGCAGAAGTCGTACTTGAGGGTTATTGTCCGAATGTCTGATTTAATGTTCTTCTCTGCTATTCGTGAAATGATTCTACCCTACTTGGCCGTTTTCTGAAATGACCCGATCCCTTGCATAAGCCTGCCCATAAACCTTTTGCAAGATAAAGGTTTTGCTAATAAGTATTCCTAGGTACACGGCATTCGCTGTGACGATGTATTCTTTGCGACAAAAGCCAAACCTTGATGTTTGGGGAATAAGGGCATGCACAAAATTAGAGCGTGACTAAGGTGAAAGGGCAGAAAATGAAAGAGAACTGAGTTGAGAGGGTCGGACAGAGTCTAGGATTTCAGAGCAAGAATGTTGAGTCGTATGTTGGGGCATGTGACTATCTGTCTCATCATGCTATAATCTCTGATTTTTTCGCTTATGTTTCCTAGTTTTAAGATTACGTGTTCAGGATATATGCTCATCACCTCAATATTAGTTGACCCGTTTCGACCCGAAAAGACCCTCAGATTTATGCTTGCCATAGTAGATATGCGATTAGCTTGCAAGCTTATGGTGGGGGTCGGACTAGTGCACCATTTGAGCGATTCATGCTTAGCCTACACACTGAGTGATCTGAGCGAATCCTTGTGAGGTATGATTCTTGATTATCAGTGCTAAGGAAGTTCAGGTTAATAGGTGCCGATCTTTAGTGCATTATTCATGATTGTTTGCTTGATTCCAGTTTGTGCTTTCTAGCTACGATGATAAGATGCGAACAATCGTGCCGTTATCTTGATTTGATGCCTTCTCTGACTTCTAATTTACTTGAGGACAAGCAAATGCTTAAGTGTGGGGAGGTTTGATAAATGTATTACTACGTTTATCGTAGTATTTAATTGGGTTATAAAAGATCTCTAACAATCATTTTATGCGTTTATTCGCCCTTACACATATTTTGATATTGAAGGACGTTAGGACGCCTTTCGGGCGAAAAGGAGCGAAAACGAGGCAAAACGGAGCAAAAACGACGAAAACAGTCATGTGTCCATGGCCGTGACACCCAATGCATCAGGCCGTGACAGGAGACAGAAGACTATACTGCCGAAAGTCACGGCCGTGAAACTTATTGCACCAGGCCGTGACCCATAGCAGCAGCAACATTAGAAAATTCATATCTCTCAATCCAGATCTTGGATTGAGAATCCCTTCGGTCAGAATCAAAATTGGTGAGTCTTCTATCTATGGTTAAAATTTCAGCTCAATCGGACATCGTTTACCCATCCATCTGAGAGAAATACGAAACTGTCGCAAGGCTGGAAAAGAGTCACGGCCGTGACACCACTGCACGAGGCCGTGACGCACGGCAGTGAGCTCCATTTTGTGCCCCGACAGTGTCACGGCCGTGACGGTCCATGTCCCAGGCCGTGACAGTAGCGAAAATCATTATAAAAGCCTAAGTTCGACCCAAAAAGAGGGGATACTTACCAGATATCAACCCTAATCACTCAAGAGACGAAAAAGAGCCCTGAAGAACACAGAATTGCGTCCCGAAGTGCAAGAGACGGATCAACGACGCAATCACGCCCAATTGAATGAAGAACGGAGAATCATCCGCGCTACCACCACAGATCATCAGTATTCAAGATCATGAGTTTTTCTTCTTCGTTTTTTTTATTTCTTTCGTTGTTTTCCCATCTATTGTGAGTAGCTAAATTCCCTATGTGTTTGGATTAGATGAACGCTAGGTTATTTCGTTACTAAGCCATGTGTTTATCGTGACTTGTTTTTCTGACTATTTATTTATCTATGAAATTGTTTTGTCACTTTAATATGTCTATGTGTTAAAGTGATCGTGTGGAAAAACGTTTAGGGCGACAGCTAAACAACGTTTAGCCCGTTCGTAGAAGATAGGATTCGAGTATAGGGCGAAAGCAAATACTCGATCCTCGCCTTTAGTAATTGATAAATCTTAGATGCCCGCGAGCGTTTAGGGCGACAACTAACTCGTAAGCGGGTAAGAAAATTACTGCGATCTAGTCAAGAATCACGTAGATACGATATTTCATTGTCTTCGGCGACCACACCTAGCGGGATTCGAATCCCGAGCACATCTTTGTCATCTGAAAGCTTCTTACCAGTTTTAAGCGTGTTCTTTGAATCTTTAGTTGATTTAGGAGTAATCTGTTAAGATAATTCGTAAAACCATCTGCTTATTTTATTTAGGCTAAATATCGAGCCGATAGGTCACTACTAGTACTTAATCTATTCCTCGTGTTCGATACTCGTTTACTCATTTTACTGCACTACACACGATAGGTCCACTGCCTATCGCACGTCGGTGATAGTAATTAGGTATTCGTTTTAATTATTACTTGTCGCACTTTTCATTCACACACTACGTGTCGATCAGCCACTCAATCCGGTCGTACGCCTTACTTATATCCAGTTTAAGGGATACGAGTCCCTCTCGATCTCTCTTTCGCTGCTTTATAGCATGACTGGTTTCAAAGGCTATAAGGACATTATTTGTAACTACGCGATTAGGTACTAAAAGCTGATTGACTTTGTGAGATAATAGAGTCCATAAAACCCTTTAGTCGATTGGTTACACATTTAGAAGCAATGCGGTATAGGACGTTACATAGGCTAATTGGCCGGAACTGAGACAGGCTTTCAGGGTTTACACACTTTGGGATTAGCACAATATGAGTGTCATGTAGTGCCGGATATGATATGCCACAATTTAAAAAGTTTAGGATACACCGCGATGCTTCCTCGCCGACAAGGTCCCAATATTTTTGATAAAAAATCGGCGAGAAACCATCAGGACCAGGCGATTTATATGGAAACATACCTGCGATAGCATCACTCACCTCTTCAGTAGTGTACGGCCGAAGAAGAGCTTCGTTCATTTCGCTTGTAACCGTAGCTGGAATTGCCTGAGTAGCTTTATCTATATCTGACTAGATAGGACATCGTGACTGGAAAAGTTCATTAAAGTACTCACTAACAGCCGTACCTGATCTGTTAAGCACCAGTCTCCCTTTTGATTACGAATACGACGTGTTCGATTAGTATTTTGTTTCGTTGATGCCTTCCGATGAAAGAAGCCAGTATTTCGATCTCCCTTCTTCAACCAATCGACCTTGCTGCGTTGGAGCCAATAAATCTCCTCTTGTTTTCGAATTTGATCAAATTCTCTCAACAACGCGTCTTCCTCCGTACGGCTGCTCATAGATATTTTCCTGGCTTGTAGCTGCTTAATTTTCTCTTCAATGCAACACAATTGGTGACGAACCCCCCGGTAATGTACTTTGCTCCATTTTGATAGTTCTGTTTGACTAGTATTCAAGAGGTTCCCCATGTGCGACGATTTCCTTGTAGCATCCGACCAAATCTCCTTGATGATTTTCCCACAAGGTTTCTCATGCGTCCACCGAGCTTCAAAGCGGAAAGGCCGACGACCATTTTCAAAAAGTGTATGTTGGTTCTCATTTTGAACAACGATCGCATGATGATCAGAATACAAGGCTCGAATGTTGCTAACTCTAGCATTCGGGAAAAGAGGCAACCAAGCAGAGGACCATGCACGATCAAGTCTCTCCCGTATCATGAACGGATGTAGAGCCTTATTCGACCAGGTAAAAGGGTCACCTTCGCTTCCCAGATCCACAAGGCCCGCACATAACAGAGCATTTCGAAAGTCCTCCATTTGTCGTAAGGGTCTCGACTGTCCCCCATCTTTTCCTTCTGATCAAGGATTTCGTTAAATCCCCCACGCAAAGCCACTTGTCCAAACCCACTGTGCTTAGCCGGTGAAGAAGATTCCAGCTATTCCTTTGGGCTCCAGTATTTGGATCACCATGAAAACCAGTGAACGCTAGCTTTTGTTTGGGTCTGGATCGACAATCTCGACGTCAACATGTAAACGTGAATAAGAAAGTAGGTTGACGTCAAAGCTTCGATCCCAAAACAGTGCTAAACCACCACTCCGACCATGCACGTCAACACCAAAACCATGCATGCCAAGTTTGTTTTGAACAAATTCACAGTGCGATCCCACACTTGGTCCCGATGACAAAAATCACACCGGGGCGATATGCTCGGGCTAGGATACCGAGTTGGCGGACTGTCGGGCTACCACCCAAACCCCGACAGTTCCAAATTAGGAGATTCATGGCGATCGGCGGGGTTGCATCACACTCGATGCACCCTCCGCCATTGATTCAAAGTAAGTTGTAGTGTCCATGGCTTCCGATATAGTTCGAGTATCACGCTTGATACGAAAAGGAGTTTGTAAGTCATCTTCAGCCTTTCTCTTCAGAGAGGTAGATTGCTTACGCTTAGCTGGAGATGGGTGAGACTTTCGAAGATGTTTGACCTTCCGAGTAGCCGGTCCCCGACGCGAATTCGAGCAGCCTGACTCTACTGTTCCAAACCGTTGGTTTTGGCTTGATCAATATCTGATAAAATTGGTTTTACCTCCATCTGGTCGAGAAAATTAATAGTCGACTGTGATTCCGACGAGTAACAAAGTTTGCATGTGGGGGCATGAAAGAGTTGATTGGTTTAGTAACTGTGGCTATAGGTGGGCTTGTGGTTGGGATTTGATGGGTATTAGAAATGAGGTTTGTGGGTAGGTTGGGTATATGACGGGTTGTAGTGGTAATGTTAGGGAGGATGGGCTTGGACATTGCTGATCTTGATTTTGGGCTAAGTCTGTGAAAGTGGTAATAATAGTACTTGCAGAGATGAGCTTGTGGCTGGTTCGGGCTACATCCAAGAAAAGGGCTTGAGAGAGATTGGCCAAGGGTGAGCGTGGATAAGGATCATGAGTGAGATCTTTTGTCTGATGCGGGGAGTGACATGCGGCAATTAATAGTTGGGTATGAAGAGGGGGGAAGAAATTAGGAAGGGCGGCATTCAAGGTTTGGTGATGGTGAACGGTTTCGGAAGAGGGTTGAATATGCGAGACTATTGGAGTTGATGAAGGAAAATTTTCGAGTACTGATCGACACGTGGTGTGTGAATGAAAAGTGCGACAAGTAATAATTAAAACGAATACCAAATTACTGTCACCGACGTGCGATTGGCAGTTGACCTATCGTTTGTAGTGTAGTAAAGCGAGTAAACGAGTATCGAACACGAGGAATAAATCAAGTACTAGTAATGACCTATCGACTCGATATTTAACCTAAATAAAATACGCAAATTGTTTGACGACTTAACTTAACAGATCGCTCCTAAATCAACTAGAGATTCAAATAACACGCTTAAAACTGATACGAAGCTTCAGATAATAAAGATGTGCTCGGGATTCGAATCCTGCTAGGTGTTATCGACTAAGACAATAAAATTGTTCCTACGTGATCTTGACTAAATCGCAGTAATTTCCTACCCGCTCGCGAATTTGCTGTCGCTCTAAATGCTTGCGGGGATCTAAGATTCAATAATTACTAACGGCGAGGATCGGGTATTTGCTTTCGCCCTATACCCGAATACTATCTTCTATGAACGGCCTAAACGTTGTTTAGCTGTCGCCCTAGACGTTTTTCCACACGATCACTTTAACACATAGACATATTAAAGCGACGAAACATATTCATAGAACGATAAATAGTCAAAAACACAAAGTCACGATAATATACGTCTTAAGTACGACTAATCCTAGCGTTCATCTAATCCCAAACACACGGGGAAATTAGCTACTCATAATAGACGAGATAACAACGAAGATTGTAGAGAACAGAGAAGAAGAACTCATGATCTTGAATACTGGCGAATTATCGATGCTTGCGTGGTGAATCTTCGTTCTCTGATCAATTGGGCGTGATTTCGTCGTTGCTTCGTCTCTTGCGCTCCGGGATGTAATTCTTTGTTCTTTTTGCCCTAAATTCGTCCCTAGATGGTTTTGATTTGATCTCTGGTAAGTTCCCCCTTTTCTGGGTCGAATTTGGGCTTTTTATACTGATTCCCGTGTCGGTCACGGCCTGGGACGTGGGCCGTCACGGCCGTGACCATCATCGCCCGCGTCTCGTCACTTTCTGCCCTTGGTCACGGCCAAGTGCATTGCCGGTCACGGCTGTGACCATCATCAGCGCTCCTCTCTGCCCCTATTCACGGCCACGTGCATTGCACGTCACGGCCGTGACCATCATCAGTATACCTCTCCATCGCGCGCTGTCCCTCGTCACGGCCGTGACGCGTAATGCGTCTGGCCGTGACCGAGGGCAGTGTTGCCCTTTTCGCGTCGTTTTGCCTCGTTTTCGCTCGAGACTCGTCCTAAGCTCCTTCAACAATAAAACAAGTGTAAATATATCGAATAAATGCATAATTTAATTGCTAAAGCTCTATTATACCCCGAATAAATACTACGATAAACGCATTGAAATGCGTTTATCAAACCTCCCCACACTTAAGCATTTGCTTGTCCTCAAGTAAATTAGGAATCAGGTAAGGCATCAAACTAGGATAACGGCACGATTGTTCGCAATTTATCATCAAAGCTAGAAGGCACAAAAGGAATCAAGCAAACAATCACGGACATTACACTAATGACTTGCACTCGTCGTCCTGAATTTTCTTCGCACTGCTAATCGAGACTCATACTTCCAAGGATTCACTCAAATCACTCAAGTGTATAGGCTAGTATATGATGAGTCGCTCAATTCGTGCACTAGTCCAACCCCTACCATAAACTTGCAAGTTAATTGCATCTCTACTATTTAAAGGGCAAGTATAAACCTGAGGGTCTTTTTGGGGAAAACGTGTCGAACAATCATGAAGCGGCATGCATAAATAATGAACACTTAATCTTAGAGCTAGGACACGTGATCGAAAATTATCAAAGAATACAGCATGATCAAACAGACAATCACACGTCCCAACATAAGACTTGACGTTCTCGCTCCGAAATCCTAGACGTTTCTGCTCGACCCTCTCAACTCAGTTTCCTTTCATTTTCTGCCCTTTCACCTTGGTTACGCTCTACTTTTGTGCACTGCCCTTATTCCCTAAAAACATCAAGGTTCGGCTTTTGTCGCAAAGAATACATCGTCACAGCGAATGCCGTGTACATAGGGATACGTATTACCGAGACCTATATCTTGCCAAAGGGTTATGGGCAGGCTTATGCAAGGGATTGGGTCATTTCAGAAAACGGTCAAGTAAGGGACGAGTCATTTCACGAATAGCAGAGAAGAACATCAAATCAAACACTGGAACAGTAACTTTCAAATTCGACTTCTGCTTTATCCTAATCAACTCAGGCTCATGAACTCTCTGGAGGCTTATTCGGGTCAGTGACTTCTATCACATACGAGGTAAGTAACAAATAGGCTCAGGCTCAACGTGGCTAACTAATGGGATTCGTCATGGTTAAGAAAATTTGGCCCTGGACTTGATTCCTATTGCCCTCATCATTTTCACACTAACACACCAAAACAGTTTCAACACGCATCAGACAGGCAAGTTCTAGAGAGATATAGACTAGGAACGTCACACAACCAAGAAAAATGAGCGTAAGCTCGTCAGGCTCAAACTCTCACACGAAACAGGACTATGTGTACCGATCTCTCAAAACAGTGTTATATCTATTCAGGCAGATAAGATTCAATCAGTCATGCATGTCCTGATTGCTCACAGAATTTCATAGAATGCAGACCAACTCGAGATAGGCGCAAACAATCATACCTGATTCAGTAATTCATGCCTTTCCAATGAACTCAACGACTCACGGACACGTCATAAAAATTTAAAAATTTTCACGTAAGTTCTAAAACTACATTCCGCTCCCCACACTTAAGTCAGACGTTGTCCTCAACGTAAAAATGATAAAAGGGAAAGAAAAAGAGTTTAAAAGAACGGGACTCCCCTGACGTGGCCGTGTCGTAATTGTGTATTATGCGCGTGAAGGTCGTGTTGTAATCCATTAGGCGTATCCTGGCGCTAGCTAGAGATCAATAGACACGAAAAGAGAGTAGTCATAAGAATAACTAGAAACATAGTTATAAGCGCAATGTCACAAATGAAACACACGCGACTACGCAAGCAAACGCAATGTCATAAAGGAAAAAGAAGAGATCCTAAGGAGGTGGCGGCGCTGGCTGTGGTGATGGTGGCCTCGGGCGCAGGAGAGCCATCGACTGCTGGGAATACTTGAGCGCCGTGTCCATGGCTTGAAGGGCCTGGTTATAACGCTCTAGCTCTGCGTCGTAACGGTGGTGGGCTTCTTCGTTCTGGCGCTCGTACTCTTCCTGTCGACGCCGAGTCTCTTCGTTGTATCGCCGGAGCTCGTCGTCCCTCTGTAGCGAGTCGGCATTCATGCGCATCATATCCTGACGCAGCGCTTCTAGGTCCGCTGTAGACGCGAAGCGGGCGACACCGGAGGACTCGCCGTGGTGGTTGAGTAGGAGGGCCCTGTAGTCGTCGTGTCTGTCTCCACTGGGTGGGGACCCTCGAGGTAAAGCTGGTCGTCGGGGACGGCTCCGTGGTCGGTCTGGCCGCGATACATCTCGTGCCAGATGTACACCTTGTTGGCACGAGTCCAGGTGGGCGCCTTTACGAGCATCTTCATCTTGACTAATACCTCCTCGTTCACGGGGTGACGCCCGCCTACAATCTCCATGTCGGGTGCATTCTCTGGCCAGCAGCCTAATCCCTTGATCACCTTGGTGATGAGTGGTCCTACAGCGATCTTCCCATTGCGTCGTGCTTCCGCCTGAGCGCCGAAGACATGGGCCACCGCATCCCCAAATGGACCCGTTCGCCTCGCTGTAGCTTGGCCAGGTAAAATAAATCGCAGAGGGTGACTGCTCCGTGTGAGTCACCCCTCGGTGTAAACGAGGTCGTCAGGAGGCGGTGATGTAGCGCAGTCCTGGGCTCCTCAGTGCAGACACCTTCGACGTCTTTGCGCTGTACGCGGGCTCGCCGGGTCGGGCGATGTCAGCCCAGCAACCCTGTCGTCTGCCCGGTTGATCGAAATAAGTCGCGTAGGGCTGGTGTGGGTGTGGACGTGGTACGCCAAGTGCATGGCACAGGTTGTCGTCCCTCACTATCTGCTCTTCATTGAACGCCCGGAATCTGATCTTGTTGTCGCCGTATTCATCGTAGGAGAACGTGGCAAGGAATTCCAAGGTGAGTTCCTTGTACGCCGGTTCGTCGATGCCCAGGAATGTGTTCCACCCACTGAGTGATAAGTACTGGGCGACCTGCTGGTCGATGTGGTGCTTCGCCAGCGTCTCATGGTCGATTTGGTCCATGGCTATGAACTCCATTCCCTTCAGCCTGGTGTATCGCGCCGTCTGGGCGTCGTCAGTGAACTGACCCATGGCTTCTAGCATTGTCGGCAGGGGCCCGCGTCGCCTTTGACGAACGGGTGAACGCGGGGCCTGGTCACGTGAGGCCGAGGAGCGACTTTTACCCATAGTACCTGAAAGGAAAGATGTGAGTTCAAGGGTAGTGTAGCAATTAAATTCGAAGCAGCGTGACTCGACCAAAATAGCAACGAGGTAGTAACGTGCATATGCAATAACTCATGAAAACTCAAGGTGGCATTGTATCGAATAGATAACGTACATATGAAGATATGCATAGCAAGTTCCAAATCAGGGCGGCCAACGTACCCAAAATTTCATAACATAAATTCCTAACTAAAACTCAAAACGAACCCACCTCATCAGATAAGTTTCGATAATCCTGTTCAAATAGCCCCAAATTTAAAGGTAGGGTTCCTCTTTCCCAAAATTCAAAATGAATGAATCAAATAAACAATTTAAACATTCCGAAGCCATATATCATCATCAAAGGGTACGAATAGCAGAAAATTATACCCAATTTCGAAAATACCCAAATTCTAAAATTAGGGTTCTTCGTTGAACGTCAAAATTAGCCCTTAATATCACGTAATTAGGCATGCTCAAAGTGTTCCTAGCATGTATCTATCAATTAAGGGGCAAGAGAACCAACAATTAAAACCCAATTTCAAAAAGCCCCAATTTTGAAAATTAGGGTTCGTCATCAAAATCCAAAAATTCGCAACTAATTTTAACGAATTAAGCATACCCAATAGTAAATATATCATGTAATAAGCAAATAGAATCATGCTAACACCAAAGATTAACGGAATTGACGAGATCCCAATTATTAATCGAAATAGGGTAAAAAGGATTTTCATACCTTGGATTTTTAACGAGATTATGGTGGGTGTCGAGGTTTAGGTGATGATTCGCCGAATTGAGAGGATGACGGCGGCGTTCGGTGGTGTATGGGGCGGTTTTTGGGAGGTTTGTGGGTGGTGGATGATGTGAAGAAGGTGGGGGGCGAGAAGGGGGGAAAGAGAGAGAGAAAGATGGAGAAGAAGGGAAAAAAAAAATTTTTTTTAACTTAAAATCGCTGAGGTCACGGCCGTGACCTGTATAGGTCTTGGCCGTGACTCACGGCAGCGTTTGCTTAAGCCGCTAGTCACGGCCGTGACGACTATGTCGTGGGCCGTGACTGCATCGGGCGGTAATTTTTTTTTTGAACCCCGTAGACGTCACGGCCATGACTTCTTAAGCAGTTGGCCGTGACACGAGGCAGTGAGTGCCTCTGGGGTTGGTCACGGCCGTGACTGCTTGAGCAGTTGGCCGTGACACCCTTTTTTTTTTTTGACTAAGGCTATACCTAAGACATAAATGAAAATACCTGGGTTGCCTCCCAAGAAGCGCTTACTTTACCGTCTTTAGCCGGACGTCGTTTCGTTTGCTCACTTGTGGAAGTCCAAGTACAGCACTTCCTTCTCGATCGCGTCTTCCTCGCCAGCGAGATAGTGCTTCAACCTATGGCCGTTCACCTTAAAAGTACCTTGCTCCATACCTGAAATCTCAACAGTATCATAAGGAAAAACACGGGTAACAGTGAACGGTCCTGACCAGCGTGATCTAAGCTTGCCAGGAAAAAGCCTAAGTCGAGAGTTAAAAAGAAGGACTTGGTCTCCTTCCTGAAACTCTCGCCTTTGTCGAATCTTTTTATCATGATAGGCTTTGGAGCGTTCCTTATACATGCGAGCGTTATCGTTAGCCGATAAACGCCACTCGTCTAATTCGTTGATTTGGAGTTGCCGCTTTCCGCCGGCGTTCCCCAAATCAAGATCCAAGAACTTGATGGCCCAATATGCCTTATGCTCTATTTCTACGGGAAGATGACATGCTTTTCCATAGACTAATCTATATGGTGTAGTACCTATGGGGGTCTTATATGCAGTCCTATATGCCCAAAGTGCATCATTCAACTTATTTGCCCACTCCCTTCGGTTTCCTTCTATGGTCTTTTCTAGGATGCGTTTCAACTCACGGTTCACTACTTCGACTTGACCACTAGCTTGGGGATGATATGGGGTGGATAGGCTATGTCTAACACCGTAACGTTCTAAAGTGCATGCAAACTGGGTGTTACAAAAGTGAGTGCCTCTATCACTAATAATACATCTAGGTGCCCCAAAACGTGAAAATAACGCTCGCAAAAATCTAACGACTACCCTAGCGTCGTTTGTGGGTAAGGCTTGCGCCTCGGCCCACTTAGACACATAATCGACGGCAAATAGGATGTACTTATTATTGTATGAGCTAGGAAATGGACCCATAAAATCTATACCCCAGACATCGAATATCTCACATACCAAAATGAAATTCTGAGGCATTTCGTCGCGTTTGGAGAGATTACCTGCGCGCTGACACTGATCACAAGTGTCAACGTACCTTTGGGCGTCCTTGAAGATCGTGGGCCAGTAAAATCCACTCTCCAACACCTTCTGAGCGGTTCTGTTTGCTGCGTAGTGTCCTCCGGTCGGTCCATTGTGACAATGTCTAAGGATCTGCGTCGATTCTGGGGCTGCCACGCATCGTCGGATCACCTGATCTGCATATCGCCTGAAAAGATACGGGTCTTCCCAAAAGTAGTACCTTAAATCAGAAAAGAATTTCTTCTTTTGCTGACTGGTGTACTCTTTTGGCAGAACCCTCGCAACAAGATAGTTAGCGTAATCTGCAAACCAGGGGTGTCGTCACTTACCACATGTATCGCGTAGAGGTGCTCATCTGGGAACCGATCGTGTATCGCCCTTTCGTCCTTCTGATATATCTCGGACTCCTCTAGTCGAGAGAGGTGATCCGCCGCCAAGTTCTCTGCACCTTTCTTATCGCGAATCTCGATGTCGAATTCTTGCAGTAGCAGGATCCACCTAATTAACCGTGGCTTGGCATCGGGCTTTGCTAACAAGTACTTAAGGGCAGAGTGGTCAGTAAAAACAATAACTTTAGATAGGATTAGATATGACCTGAACTTGTCGAAAGCGAAAACGACGGCCAACAGCTCCTTTTCGGTGGTCGTGTAATTTGCCTGGGCTGCGTCTAGCGTCTTACTCGCGTAGTAGATCGGTCTGAAGTGGTTGTCATTACGCTGCCCTAGCACGGCTCCAACTGCATAGTCACTAGCATCGCACATTAGTTCAAAGGGCAGCCCCCGATCAGGGGCTACCATAATAGGTGCTGCGACTAAACGCTCCTTAAGCACATTAAAAGCATGCAGACACTCGTTATTAAATTCAAACGGGGCATCTTTTTCTAGCAACCTAGACATGGGTCTCGCGATCTTAGAAAAATCTTTAATAAACCTATGATAAAACCCCGCATGCCCTAGAAAACTTCTAATCGACTTCACGTTCGAGGGGACAGGTAATTTTTCTATAGTTTCTAACTTAGCCCGGTCCACTTCGATTCCTTTAGAGGAGATCTTGTGACCGAGAACTATACCCTCTCGAACCATGAAGTGGCACTTTTCCCAATTAAGTGCCAAGTTCGTCTCCTCGCATCGTGCGAGTACGAGCTTTAGATTTGACAAACATGCATCAAACGACGACCCGAAAACAGAAAAATCGTCCATAAATACCTCCATTACCTCACCTACCAATTCGTCGAATATGGCCATCATGCATCGCTGGAAGGTGGCTGGGGCATTGCATAAGCCAAATGGCATCCTTCGGTACGCGAACGTTCCGAACGGGCAAGTGAACGTCGTCTTTTCTTGGTCCTCGGGTGCTATGGGAATCTATAAATAACCTGACAAGCCGTCAAGGAAACAGTAAAATGAGTGACCCGCTAATTTTTCTAGCATTTGATCAATAAATGGTAGAGGGAAATGATCCTTTCGCGTGGCATCGTTCAACTTCCTGTTGTCGATGCAGACGCGCCATCCGGTCACGGTCCTCGTCGGGATCAGTTCGTTCTTGTCGTTGGTGACGACCGTCATGCCTCCTTTCTTTGGAACCACTTGGACCGGGCTGACCCATGCGCTGTCTGAAATGGGATAGATCATCCCTGCGTCTAGCAATTTGATCACCTCCTTCTTTACCACGTCCTTCATGTTGGGGTTGAGCCGCCTTTGGCGTTGAGCGCCCGGCTTGAAATCGTCCTCCATGAGGATCTTGTGCGTGCAATAGCTCGGGTTGATACCCCTTATGTCGGATATCTTCCACGCCAACGCCTTCTTGTGTGCCTTCAACACGTCTAAGAGCTGGCCCTTCTGTCCGTCGTCGAGGTTCGACGAGATGATGACCGGCAGCCCTTCGTTGTTGCTCAGAAACGCATACTCGAGGTGGTCGGGCAGCGGCTACAATTCCAGGACAGGTGGCTCTTCGACCGAGCTCTTTTCCTTGTCCTCTTCGCTGCTCTCGTCGATAGCTATGATCGGCTCGACGACCTCTTCCCCACACTCATCGATCGCCATAAGTGTATGCATGTCGTGATCGTCCACCTGTGACAGACCTTGCATGGAAAAGAGAAAGTCGTGGTCAAATACGTCCAAAAAGTAACATTTATCATCTTGCTCGCCACTCTTTTATCGAGTCGGCCATATTAAAAGTAACTTTCTCGCCGTCTACTGTCAGGGTCAAAGTCCCATTCCTAACGTCTATCATGGTCTCCCCCGTCGCTAGGAACGGTCTACCTAAAATCAGGGGAACATTCTCGTCTTCCTCCATATTTAGAATAACGAAATCTGCGGGAATCACAAACTTATCAACTTTAACTAAGACATCCTCGATAACACCTCGAGGGTATTTCAACGACCTATCAGCTAATTGGAGACTCATCCTAGTGGGTCGTGGCTCACCTAATCCTAAACGCTTGAACATAGAATACGGCATAAGATTAATGCTAGCGCCTAGGTCTGCTAACGCACGCTCAATCACTAGATCTCCTATAAGACAGGGAATAGTGAAACTCCCTGGATTTTTGAGCTTCTTAGGGATCTTGCTTTGGAGAATCGCCGAGCACTCTCCTCTTAGGCAAACGGTGGAGACGTGTTCGAGCTTCCTTCTGTTCGTCAGCAAGTCCTTCAAGAACTTGGCGAAGCTGGGCATCTGCGTAATAGCTTCAACGAAAGGTAAGTTAATATGCAACTCTTTGCACATACTCATAAATTTACCAAACTGAGCCTCATTCTTGTCCTTTTTCAGTCGGGCCGGGTACGGGATCTTCGGCTGGTATGGTTTCACCGGTGGCCGCTGGATCTCCGTCACCTTTTCCTTCTCGGGCTCGACCTTCTCCTTCTTGGCTTCGGCCTTCTCGACGTCGTCGCCCCTGATCTCCTCGACTTCAGGCTCGTCGTGGCTCTCAAAGTTGGCATCCTCCTTGGCCTTCTTTTTGGCCGGCACTTCTTGCAATTCTCGCCCATTCCTCAGCGTCACCGCCTTGCAGTACTCCTTAGGATTCGGCTCGGTGTAGCTTGGGACCGATCCCTGAGTACGCCCCGCCAACTGCTTCGCCATCTGGCACACCTGCTGCTCCAGCTTTTTGAGCGAGGCATCTGTGTTCTGAGCACGCAAGTCGTTCGCCTCCATGTACTCCTTCATCTTCGTCATACGGCTCTCGTGGGCTGCGGTGGTACTACTGAAATTCGTGAGGAGTGTCTTCATCATGTCCTTCATCTCCCTCATGTCGTCGGATCCTCGTGCGGGCGCGTTCTGGTACTGTCGTGGTGGCCCGTTTTGGAACCCGGAAGGTCTGGGCTGAAATCCTAGTGGTCCTTGGCTCTGATGGTTCTGATTCCCGTACGCCAGGTTTGGATGTGCCCGAGGCTGGAAACTTCGCTGGCCGCCTTGGTAATTTCCCATATAATCTACGTGTTCCAGCGGCTGCCCAAGTTGGCAATCTGAGGTCTCGTGGGCTGCGCCGCAAATCCCGCATAATGGTACGTAAGGCGTGTGCTGTGTCGGTGTGGTGGTGGCCACGGCGTTCACGGGCTGAGTCTGCCCGGACTTGGGAAGCAATGCACCAATCACTGTCTGCAACTGTGAGTTCGTCGAAGCAATTTGCTGCTGGAGCGCCTCGATCTTGGCATTAGTGGCCGTCTCCTCGCTAACTCCGAACACACCGGTTGTCTCCATCCGGGTATTGCCCCTCATGAAACTGTTCCTCGAGTAGTCCTCAATCAAATTCCACGCGTCGGTGGCGTTGAGCTTCACGAGCCCTCCTCCAGCGGCTCCGTCTAACATATGGACTGTCTGATCATTGAGCCCCTCGTGGAATCGGTTGATCTGGGTTGCCTTCGACATCCCGTGCTGTGGGCACCTCTTCAATAGCGCCTTGTAACGCTCCCACACCTCGTAAAGATTTTCAGACTCTTTCTGATGGAATAAAGAGATTTCTGTCTTCAATCGTAGCACCTTTGACAGTGGGAAGTAGTGGCCGATAAACGCAGCTCGCAACTCCTCCCAGGTGGTGATCGAGCGAGGTGGTAACATCTCAAGCCAATCCTTGGCTCTGAACTTCAAAGAGAACGGAAACAACATGAGCTTAATCGCATCGCCCGGAACACCATTGATTTTGATGGTGTCGGTCACCGTCAGAAATGCCTTCAGATGGGAGTAAGGATCGTCATCGGGGTTGCCCTCGAACTGGGCCGTCTGAAAAATCATCTGAAGCCAAGAATGCTTCAGTTCAAAATTGTTGTTCTCGATCGGCGGGATGACAATTGCCGATTCCGTACCGCCTAGCGTGGCATTCTTGAGGAGGTCCTGAAGCGATGGTTCCTCCTCTGGAATGTTGTGGACGGGCACTCGGTGGTCCGCCATGTCTACTTCTGTATTGGGACTGTCTACAACTGCCTCTACACGTGAATTTTGGATGGATTCCTGCGAACTATCCTCTGAATAGCTAACTAAACGGTCCTGAGAGCTAGTGGATGCTCCTTCGGTATCGTACTTAAGCTTCCTTCGCAACTTCCGTTCGAAATCTGGGTCTGCGTCAACGATGAGGCCCGATGGATGGTTTCGGGTCATTCACCGCTGAATCGTACCTTCAATGAGTAAACAAATATTAGCGAAGAAGTAAACAAATACGTCGAATAAGAAAACGAAATCAATAACGCAGGAAAATAACTAACGCAAATAACACATATAACGCTAGAAAAAAAAAGAAAACGTCAAAATAAAAGTGGCTAAAGTACCGAACTACGGTGTTCCTAATATCAATTTATTCCCCGGCAACGGCGCCAAAAACTTGATCGACACGTGGTGTGTGAATGAAAAGTGCGACAAGTAATAATTAAAACGAATACCAAATTACTGTCACCGACGTGCGATAGGCAGTGGACCAATCGTTTGTAGTGTAGTAAAGCGAGTAAACGAGTATCGAACACGGGGAATAAATCAAGTACTAGTAATGACCTATCGACTCGATATTTAACCTAAATAAAATACGCAAATTGTTTGACGACTTAACCTAACAGATTGCTCCTAAATCAACTAGAGATTCAAATAGCACGCTTAAAACTGATACGAAGCTTCAAATAATAAAGATGTGCTAGGGATTGAAATCTCGCTAGGTGTTATCGACTAAGACAATAAAATCGTTCCTACGTGATCTTGACTAAATCGCAGTAATTTCCTACCCGCTCGCGAATTTGCTGTCGCCCTAAACGCTTGCGGGGATCTAAGATTCAATAATTACTAACGGCGAGGATCGGGTATTTGCTTTCGCCCTATACCCGAATACTATCTTCTATGAACGGCCTAAACGTTGTTTAGCTGTCGCCCTAAACGTTTTTCCACACGATCACTTTAACACATAGACATATTAAAGCGACGAAACATATTCATAGAACGATAAATAGTCAAAAACACAAAGTCACGATAATATACGTCTTAAGTACGACTAATCCTAGCGTTCATCTAATCCCAAACACACGGGGAAATTAGCTACTCATAATAGACGAGATAACAACGAAGATTGTAGAGAACAGAGAAGAACTCATGATCTTGAATACTGGCGAATTATCGATGCTTGCGTGGTGAATCTTCATTCTCTGATCAATTAGGTGTGATTTCGTCGTTGCTTCGTCTCTTGCGCTCCGGGATGTAATTCTTTGTTCTTTTTGCCCTAAATTCGTCCCTAGATGGTTTTGATTTGATCTCTGGTAAGTTCCCCCTTTTCTGTGTCAAATTTGAGCTTTTTATACTGATTCCCGTGTCGGACACGGCCTGGGACGTGGGCCGTCACGGCCGTGACCATCATCGCCCGCGTCTCGTCACTTTCTGCCATTGGTCACGGCCAAGTGCATTGCCGGTCACGGCCGTGACCATCATCAACGCTCCTCTCTGCCCCTGGTCACGGCCACGTGCATTGCACGTCACGGCCGTGACCATCATCAGTATACCTCTCCATCGCGCGCTGTCCCTCGTCACGGCCGTGACGCGTAATGCGTCTGGCCGTGACCGAGGGCAGTGTTGCCCTTTTCGCGTCGTTTTGCCTCGTTTTCGCTCGAGACTCGTCCTAAGCTCCTTCAACAATAAAACAAGTGTAAATATATCGAATAAATGCATAATTTAATTGCTAAAGCTCTATTATACCCCGAATAAATACTACGATAAACACATTGCAAGTACTTATGGAGCGAAAATTTAGGGATTGATTTAGGGTGTTGGAAGCGGAAGTAACGGTAGGTAACTGTGGGTCAGAGCTAGGCTGGATGTGAATGAGCTGAGTTGTCGGGTCCGTCGGAGAGTCTCTCCGGCCCTCTTATCGCTGTTGGGAGTCTGATGATTTCCCGGCCGATGCGGTTTCTGATCAATCAGAGATCGTTGAATGTGTTGCATGGCTGGGCTGTATCGATTTGCTCTTAATGACGGATCATACGGCGTGGTCTTTGCATCACCCTGAAGCTTTCAATCATACTGGAGGTCACACGAAGTTGCAACATGGTCGAGTAAACCACAATAATAGTAGAAATTTGGAAGCCGCTCGTATTTGAGATTAACGATCGAGTCCCGTAGATCATTAGTTCGGATTTTAATAACCCTCTGTAGTGGTTTTTCAATGTCAATCAACACCTTTAGTCGGACGTAGCTCGTCCATTGCTGTCCTTTGATATCAACATCCACACATTCCCCGAGCTCATCTCCAATTTTACGTAAGGAGGATTCCTTTCTAGCCCAAAATGGAAGGTTATGGAGTTGGGGCGTAGAATTGACATTTAGTTAGATCAGTCGTCGTCGGATCCTCACCCTCATTCAGATGCGATAGTACCACCAACTGTTTTTCGAAAGCCCATGGCGCCGACTCAAGAATCCGACGACGATCTAACTCATGATAGAAATCCACGACAAAGCGTTGTGGTCCAAGTTGGTGCATAGCCATACCTCTCCCCAGCATGAAGGAAGATTCCAAAGTAGACCTCAAAGCCGCGAAATTAAACGATTTACGAGAGAGGATTCATCCAATGATAGGGTACGTTCTTTGAGCCATTCAAACATGAACCTCCTTCGTCCGATATTGAGAGCCCCCTAAGTTCGTCTTCCGTGTAATCAATGTCCGATCCCTCCATCAAAGACTCAGCCTTGGGAAACGAGCAGCAGGTTTTTACACAAAAAGATTTCAGTCTTATTCGACAGTACCTATCAAAAGAAATAAACGTGAAAACTACCGACAATATACAAGAGTAACGTTCAAATATCACAAGAGGAGGATAGATACTGAAACATGAAGTATGAGTGAAAGGTATAGAAAAAAAGACAGAAATATAGATCCGGCAAGAGGCCCAATGATTACAGCAGAGATTGGTACGAGATTTCTGTAGTATTGACGTTCATATCGAATCAAGCAAGCGCGTTACTAGACACCAAGGCCCCACAAGGAGGAGAAAAAAAGACTCTGCAGTAGAGAGAAGAGGACACCCATGGAGGGAGAAAAATTTAGCCAAATCTAATTTGGACCCTATAAGCCTATTATTGTCCCTATTATCTAACCAAATTCATTAAAATATAGAAAACTAATAGTGAAAATAGGATATTTAAGGCACTTAGCTTATCACCATTAAAAAAATGAATGAAAGTAGCATTAAGCAGTTTTTTTTTTTATATATATTTGGTAACATATACGGTATTTTATGTTATTTTCAGCGTGCAATAGTATGGAATAACACCGATGCGATAGCAAGTTTTTAATCATTCAACTATCCGGTTCCATGGCGTTCGGGCCAAAAACTCCGATTTTGGTTCCATCATTGTATCTCAAATTAATTGTGCAACCAAATTTGACTTTTGGACCCTAAACCCTATCGAACCGGTTCCCGTGAACCATTTCCATAAAAAACTTCATCATGAATATAATTTTATTACTCTGTTTGAAGTTTTTCTAATTGTGCAATTTCTTTCATTCGCGTGTTTGACTTGTTTTATTCATGTGGATCATATATTTATTTTTAATTTTATCTTTAATTTGTGCATATATAAAATCAATTTATAAAATAATAGGATGCCTATTTTTGCAAAATATTTGTGCATGTAATAAAATTAATTCTAAAAAAGAAAATAAAATAAAAAGATGTTTTTTTAAATCAAAGTTGATAAAATGCCTACTTTTGTCATTTAACACACTCCATTATCCCTCTCATCACCAAAGCCATCTCAAAAAGTCGTGTCGCTGTGTGATTCAACCAAATTTCAACCATGTTACCGTATAATGTAAGTGTTTTGATCGGAATATTTGATAGAAGATTTGTTTTGATGTGAGTATTCAAAAGAATC
Organism: Craterostigma plantagineum; assembly: GCA_027422505.1. Lineage (NCBI taxonomy): Eukaryota > Viridiplantae > Streptophyta > Magnoliopsida > Lamiales > Linderniaceae > Craterostigma > Craterostigma plantagineum. Next base: position 7,511,297 of record JAPQWV010000002.1, read on the forward strand.
GTTTTCAAAATACATCACTAATGGTAATGACTGAAACATATGAACGATCATCTTATCTGTTCTTTTAATATAAAATTAATATAATTTGAGTTTATAAAGATCCTTGATTAGATGGTCTTATTATCAGTGATATTTTTTTCTGGACCGTTATTTTTTATTTAGTTTAGGGTTTGTAAAGCCGCAGATTCTCGACTCCTAAACTCTACATTATAACATGTCTATGATTATGCGGACAAGGTTCATTAAATTAGGTTAATCTTACAATGTAAGCTATTAAAAGTACAACCGGAATTGGAGTAAGGCATTCCGATATCGACACTTCAATGTAAATACGTGCTACTATCGACTCCATGTCACTAAAAATATCGAGAACTCTTCATCTTAGAGAAAAGTTCGGCCATAGTTATGTTATTCTATGTTCTTATCGTCATGACTGAGATTGGGGGTAATCGAATTTCTCGTGAATTTTTGCTGTCAACTACAAGTTCATTGTTTGAAGTAGAGGAACTTTTTTATATTCTGAACTTTCTTTTTCATATGCTTTAATTATATGATGATTACTTTGTTGCATACATTGACGACTTTGATTATGAATAAGTAATTGATAAAATAATTTAATAGAAAAATTATATATATATATAACATGGATTAGTGAACCCGTCGGGGGTTTATTGGCATGTTGGCGTGGCATAAAAAAGCCACACAACAGGTGCACACGGATGGTGCTCACCACATTTCTCTCTATATGAGTAATGTTATGGTGCTCACCTTGCGTGAGCACCTTCATGAGCACCAACCACATCAACGCACCAAATCATCATACAATGAGATTTTTTATTGATCTATAACCTACACATGAGATTAGTGAACGAGTCGGGGGTTGATTGGCATGTTGACGTAGCATAAAAAATGCCACACAACAGGTGCCCACGGATGGTGCTCACGCAAGGTGAGCACCATAACATTACTCACTGAGCACCATAACATTTCTCTCTCTATATGAGTAACGTTATGGTGCTCACTGCATGAGCACATTCGTGAGTACCAACCACATCAACGCGCCAAATCATCATCAATGAGATTTTTTATTGATCTATAACCTATGGGATTAGTAAACCCGTCGGGGGTTGATTGGTATGTTGACGTGGCATAAACAAATGCCACACAAAAGGTGCCCACGTATGGTGCTCACGTATGGTGCTCACCTTGCGTGAGTACCAACCTCATCAACGCACCAAATCATCATACAATGAGATTTTTTATTGATCTATAACCTACACATGAGATTAGTGAATCCGTCGGGGGTTGATTGGCATGTTGACGTGGCATAAAAAAATGCCACACAACAGGTGCCCACGGATGGTGCTCACGCAAGGTGAGCACCATAACATTTCTCTCTGAGAGAGAAATGTTATGGTGCTCACCTTGCGTGAGCACCTTCGTGAGCACCAACCACATCAACGCGCCAAATCATCGTACATGAGATTTTTTATTGATCTATAACCTACACATGGGATTAGTGAACCCGTCGGGGGTTGATTGGCATGTCGACTTGGCATAAAAAAATACCACACAACAAGTGCCCACCATAACATTTTCTCTCTCTCTCTCTCTCTCTCTCTCTCTCTATTTATATATATATATATATATATATATATATATATTCGTTTATTAAGGGCATGGGATAAACTGTGTTTGGTGTGTCATTTTAAATTAATTTTAACTAAAAAGAGAAGAAAATCACCTACTATATAACATTTTACATTTCCAATTTTGCCTTAGTATATTTTTAGTTAGTTATTATTTTACTATTAATATACATATATAACACACACATTTGATTGTGTCCAAATACTAGTTAAATGAATCTGACATTGTGGAAAATTGTATGTGAAATTTCACTAACTTGATGACTTGTCAATATTATATATGTTTGTGGATGTCCCAGTGGAGTGGAGATCAATCAACGATAAGGATATAAGTAATTAAATGTCCATCTCCTCAACTACGTTTATGTCCCAAAATTATTTCTAAGGTGATGTAATGATGACATATATTAAGCTTGATTTTGCCTACAAATACATTGCATTTGTTCGTTTGTATGTACGCACTAAAAAAGTGAATAAGAAAGAATACGTCCCCTTATTTTCTCTTGTTATTTCTAATTACTTATTCAATAATAATATATACATATAACACGTTATCAGCACGAGTCTCTAACCATTCGAAGGCTATCGCGAACACCATCCCAAGCACGAGGTATAAATTATTCATTTATATTTATATATACATATAACCTATCCACGTTATTATAGATATATGTAACAACGCTTATATATGTGTACATAGATATATTATGTATATATGTTTATATGTGTACATCTATGTTCTATATTTATATATATAATAACCGTATAACAAAGCGTCATAGCGCGAGTGGTTTCGGGGAATATGTCACTACAAGTGGTGAGAGATACAGATTCCGAATCCCCATCATGGCGTGTGAAGTTTTTTTAATGACTTTTACGAAAATATATTAACATATTTTCTTATTTATATTTCGTTATACTTTAATTTGATATATTAATTTATTATGATTTTAACTTTTATAGAATCATATCGTTCTATAAAAAGATGAATCTTCTGCTCCTAACCTTATTTACGGTGATCGTTACCGCTATGTGGATAATATTTTTACGAAATTTTCCAAATTATTATTAATTGTAATGTTCCTTAGTAAATTGTAACTTTCTTTAATATTACTATTACTTTAATATTTTGAAGGATGTTTGTTAGATCCTATTAAATCAACTCTATGATCCTAGACATGAATTCTAAGGCAATCGATTAGAATTAATAAGAAATGAATTTCGATCGAAAACCTTCGTTGAAAGCTCGAGAGAGAATTTCGCTTGGAGTGAGAAGATTTCATGTGTTTCTCTCTCTAGAAATTAAATTGCAAGCCTCTCGGATCAATTTTTCAAATCTTCTCATTAAGCTCAATGTTTGTACATCTATTTATACCAAACATACTTGCTATAAGTAACAACCTAAGTCCTACACTAAGGACAAATACAAGAAAAGCACCAATCTACGAACAGCTAATAAATCAAAGTACAATTAGAAATGATATTCTACATTCTCCCCATTTGTGCTTGATTTCTTTTCCGCGCTATCTGTCCTCGTCGGGCATAGTACGACCTGCGTAAGCCTAGCGCATACTCGTAGTTCCTGAGCGTATTCCTCAGTTCCAGTCACTCTTTCATCAGGAGCGGCTGTTCTCTCACGAACCGGTGAATCCTCATCGTCTCTCGGTTGATTTCTTCCAACCTCTGCTCTATATTCTTCCTGATGACCTTGAGCGTCCCATCACAGAACTTGTGGATTTCAGTCTTCAGCATCAACCTATTCTTCTTAGCGATTGGATTGTGGTAGGTGATGCCTAGGACTGAGCTGATGTGCACGTGATTGTTGGGAAGCCCTTCGATCTCAGGTCCTTTGTTGAGCGTCGCGGTCATGTTGACCTTCTTCATGTTGCTCTTCAGAGCCATCTGAAGGTCGTGTGCGGCGTAGTACTTAACTTGGCGCATCATGAACCGGTAGATTTCCTCGATACCTTCTTCTTGATGAAGCTTTGAGGACCTTTGTACTTCTCCACATATAGCTGGTATAGGTTGTATACTTCTTCAGCTGGGAGATACGGCATGTCACTCTCACTTAGTTCTTCTCGAGGTCTGTCTACTTGCTCAATGTGAGAGTAGGGTGTCGGAAGTTCTCCTTTGGCACAGGCGGAGAGACTCTTATAGTGACTCTTTGCTTGTCCTTTAGTCATCCACATTCTCACGTCCGGTCCAAGGTGGGTCAGCATCCAGAGGTACGCCATTCTCTTCTGTTGATCCCAGTGAGAGATCCCTCTCTGCTCGAACTCATTCGGCTTCTTGACTTTGTTCAGTGATCTCCAAATGTGTTCCCGAACTTCTTCTAGGAAGGGAATCTCTATTCGGATGTTTTCCATGGCGTTTCGAGTCGAACGGATCCTGGCATTTGTCTTGGAGGAGTATCAGCTCTTTGTGCTATAAGCTCTGAAAGCCCTTGGGGAATCTGTTCGTGGTCTTCACCTTCTTGAAGTTCTTCGTCTTCTATCAAAACTAGATCCATCGAAGCTGCTTGTAGAAAATGCCGAACATCCTTGAGACGTTGCCTCTGATGCCTTTGGGAATGGAATGGGTCATCCACTGTCTCTCGAAGATGTACTTATCGAGGAACTCGTGTGGATTGACACCATGTCCTGATGATCCCGGTTGGTTTGGAGGGACTGAGGGAGTTTCTTGTGTTTGAGCTAGGGCCACGAGCATGGCAGCACTTGCTTTTTCTTCCGGAAGCTAGGGGCTTGTGAGGTTTGTTGGTGTGGGCAGAGGCGTCCTTAGGGTAAAGGATGGTGGGTCGATGTGAGTTAGAGTGGTGGTGCAGTGCGTGGTGTGGGTTGTTTGGGTACTTTGGGTGGTGGTTTGGGTTTGTCCTGCTCCAGCACCTGTCTACATTGCGCCGGAACCTTTTCTTGACCTTCACCTTGGCCACTCGTTGATGTCCTAGGCCTTTTCTCCCCCTCATGACGATCCATATCGTTTGGATCGTCATGTCGACGTTGTGTGCAGGAGCTTTGGCCTCAGCAGGATGGAGTAGGCGGCTCAGGGTGGTCCATGAGATGCCTGTAGAGGGATTCTTCCTGAGGCGTGCGGGTGGGAAGGCCTGTAAGGCGGGCGAGTAGGATGTCGTGGAGCTGGGTGATAGGAATGGCATATGGGTTGATGAGGATTGAGGAGTCTGCGAGTGGGTCGGTGGAAGTGGGTTGTGGGGTTGGATTAGCTTCTGCTGAAGGGTCCTCGGAGACGGGTGCTTTCCCAGTATCGCGCCGGGATGTCTCGATGGTAGCCAGTACTCTCTCCATCATTTTGTCTTCTAAGGATTTGATGGCCGCAGAGAGAGCTGTCTGAAATTGGGCTTCAGTTACAAACTGGACGGACGCCTCCGTCGTAGATGGACCAGGTCGATAGATGTTGCCTGTTGACAACCCTAGAGCAGACACCGGCTCATCAGGCTGGCTCGTAGTCACTTGAGGTTGTGACTGTTCGAGACTTCCACCCAATCCTTAAGGTGAATCACTAGGATTCTCCTCTATGGGTGTTACAACAGGTTCTGATTGAACCTGCATACCAGACACCGGTCGGTTGTGCTGCGGCTCAAGATTGAGCGATGAGGTGTTCGGAGCACTTTGCGTGATGGTTGGGGTCATGTCTGGTGTGGTGGTGACGGTTGTGAAGAGGGACTCTAGTTGTATGCTCAGTCTCCTTGGAGTCCGTCTTATCAGTTTAATCTCCTCATCGGACTCTGTCGGAGAGGTGGCTGTGTGAGGAGAAGGTTCATGTTTAACGTCCTCACGAGCATGTTCCGTCACCGGTGGAAGTGAGCTTTGCCCCTCTTCTGCCTCGGGCTGTGCTTCTTGTTGAAGAACCTCCTCAATGGGCTCTTCAAGCACGCCAACATGAACATGCACTTCCACTTGGAGTTTCTGAAGTTGAACTTCAACTTCCATTTCAAGAGCCACCTCGTCAATCATCGTGGCATCCATATCTGGTAGCTGAGCTTCTTGGACTGGGGGCTCCTGTTCAAGCTCCTGGGCCACTGCATCGATCATCGTGTCCTCAGTGCTTGAGTGTTGTTGTTGGTGAGGGCTGACTGCGAAATCTGTCGGGGGCCCTCTGATCATCTGTTTCGTCAGATGATTCTCCCGGCAGTATAGCTAAAAGACGTCTCCTGAGGGGTCGGCAAGACATAGTAGCTCAAATGGAATTGCCATGGATGTCTGATCTAAGTCCGTGAGCCTTGGGTTATGGAAAAACTTCGGCCTTGGTTGCTGGTAGTTTCCTCCAGGTGGCAAGCGAGGGATCTCGTGAATCTCCACAAATTGTCTGATTATCACTGATAACCATCTCGCATACGGCACATTCTTGGATTGGTTGTTCTCTTTTTGTCTGATCTGTTCGGCTAGATCATTCCAGATTAGAGAATGCTATTCCGTGAAATATACAGAGAATGTTGCTGTTGCCTTTGTTGAACCCGGCGTGCTTTGGCGACAGACACTTGATGATTCCAAAAAGTATCTTCCACGGATGAGGCATGCCGTTGCTCTGTACTTGAGCAATCTTGGTGAGTGGTGGCCGGTATCCCATGTGGAGAAAGTCACGCACCATTTCTGTGTCGGAAGGCAGAGGGTCATAGTTAGGGCTGAATGGTAGGTCTAAGGCGTGGCCGAGGTCATCCTTGGTGAAGCTGACATGTCTCATTCCAATAACAGTGGTGAATCGGTAGCTGCCCTCAACTATAACACTCTTTATTCTTCCCCCAAAATTGCTGGAGATAAACCATTGGGCAGTCACCGTCAGTGCATGCCAGATAGGATGACCTTGTAACATGGACACAATTATCTCGTCCAGACACCTGAAGGTGGTTAGGTCGAGCTGAAAGTTGGTGTCCTGAACCTTGAGATATAAGTTCTTGTCGTATATCTGATTATGCAGGATAGTGGTCCATCTGAAAATCAATTTAGACAAACAAATCATTAGATCAAGTATTTGAATTGAGTCGAAATTAGAATTTATCACATCATAATAATGTCATGGCATGTGTGAATACATTCGTAATTGAAATCATGAAATTTGCACATAGATCATACACAAGTGAATATTGACTAGATTATTAAATTTCACCATAAGCATGTAAGTCCGATGAAATTTTAGTTGAAAATTTTTCTAAGTGTTGAATCATTGTTACTTCGTGCTTTTTATCGCGCGAGAAATGAAATACTCAATTGAATTGTCTAAGTGCAATTTTGAAATTCAAATCCCCGTTTAATTTTGCAATCGAGAAAATTATATTCGCTAAGGTATACTACAGTGAAAAAGACTTAGAAAAATTTCTAAGTGTTTGAACGTAAAGTGTGATACTGTAGTCGAGAAATTTTACGATCGAGAAAAATTTCCGTGAAAATTTATGATCGAAAAAGTTAATTTCCGCGTAAATTTGCGATCGAGAAATTTTTCGCGCGTTAATAAAATTTTCGTCGTGAAAGTTATCGAGCGAGAAAGTATTTCAATTTCGAAATGATTTTTTCGCGGTGAAATTTTACGATCAAGAAAATTGACAGCGAGAAACTTGGCGACTTGCCAAGAAATATTTCGATCGATAACAATTATCACTGCACATATTTTCGATCGAGAAATTTTATCGTCGAAAAATTTATTCTATCGCCGCTAAAATTTTCGACCGAGAACAAAATTGAAATTACTGTTTCTGATTGTAAGTTTTGCGCTCGAAACTTAATTACATCTATTTGAACTACTCTGTACAGTAATCTTTTCGCTCGCATAAAATCAAGATTCGATTTCTCGATTGTAAGTGTACTTCACTAATGTTATTTATTTTATCGATTTAAGTCAGGAATTTAGCGATCGAAAACGTAGAATACGATTTTAATTGTGCATTGATTTAACTACATGTCCTTGTAATTAGGGGCTTGATGTATAGTTGTCCTTAGTTTAGGACTTAGTTTGTAATTTATACCAAGCTTGTTTGGTATAAATAGATGTACAAACGTTGAGCTAATAGATTCCTTTAGAATTCATGCCTAGGATCATAGAGTTGATTAATTAGGATCTAACAGAAAACTTTTACAATGCAAACAGTAAGTCAATCAAATTAAAATTCAATTGACACTGTTTGCGAGCGAGAAAGTTCTTCAACGCCTTTAAACATTTAAAACCCAGTTCATGCGAACTCTCAATCGATCCTTAAGAACGCAGATAATTGAAGAAATATACCCCTAGAATGATTTAAAACACCGGAACTATTTTAAACGCATATTATAGCCCAGATTTTACTCATAAAATGATCGTAAACACCGCAAAATAGCACTCGAGTTTTTCATATTCTGAACAGAAGAGAAACTAGCACAGAATCATGCGAAAGGTTACAGAATATAGATGCAAGTGAAGTTTAATCACACGCTATTCCCTAAAGGATGTAGATTCTACCTTATGAAGACGAAAATCAGAGGAAAATTTAAGGTTTGAAAGATTTTGAAGTTCGTCTTTGTGAAAATAGTTTTGCGCGAGAGAAAAATTTTGACAGTTGAATTTTGCGATCGAGGGTTTTTGCGTGTATTTAGGGATTTTCGACTGCTAGCATTAATTTTATTTAAGTGGGCTGATTAGACGTTTTCAATACTTAACAATTTCTAAGCCCATTACTGTTTACGATCCAGAAACTTACGATTCCTTTGGTAACTATTTAATTTTCGCTCGACAAATTACGATCGAGAATTTTCATTTGGTTCCTGTTTAATTTTCGCTCGACAAATTGAAGGCGAAAATTACAATTTGGTCCCAAATCAAATTTCGCTCGAGAAACTACGATCGAAAATTACAAAATTCGCCCAAATTTTTCGGTAGTCAGTTTTCTAAAGATTTCAGATTGATCCTAAGTTCAAGTATAAACCACATAGTTGATCCCCCTTAATATGATATTAAATGTAATTAACTCCCTGTATTTCTGAATGGCTCCAAGGCTGAGTTTTGAAGTTCTGCAATACTTAGAGCAAAATAGTCGAGATTATTAGAGTTAATTTGGAAGCAATTCTTTGCTATTTAGGCTCAGTTCCTCTCTGTAAAATTTGAAAGAATTGGTTAAATCCAAATCACAAAACACGTCAACGATCAAAGTATTTAACCAACTAGATTTAAACCAATTTTTTGTGCTCCGAGTCATGACAATTTACGATGTCTGTCTCATGCAATTGCGTTGTAGATGAATCTGTACCACTTAGAGAAAGAACAATAATATTTAGAGTTTAAGACATAAACTTTGTAAATGCTCTCTCTCAAATGATGCTCCTAAAATTGATTTAACACGAAGACACATGGAATCAATTTTCGAGTACCAAACACGTAATACACAAACTAGTCATTTTGCTTAGATACATGATCCCCTAATCATGTATTCAAACCGTTGTGTGAGGGAATGAGCAAGAACAACCATAAAATCGCATTTAATCATTTCCGCATAGATGCAAATTATTGCATATTAGAATCTGCGAAGTACGACAATTTTTTTTTATAAATACTAATTTATTAATAGTATGGGGTCAGATTATTTTGCTTCGATCATTGTCACGCCTAGAAATTCACAAGACCCTTGAAAGATTTTACGCCGTCAAGTCACGTAAGCAAACTAAAGTCCTAAATTCAAAGTAGGATCCATTTCGACAACTCTCACACGCTCTAGCGCTCATTTATTTTTCACTAGGGATTTTATATTTATATCACTCAAGTCAATACAAGTCATATTAAGTCAATTTACCTGTGATCGATGCGCTTTTAATCATTTCACTGAGCGAGATACCGTCGATTCGGAATTAAAGGGACTTTTGAGGGATTTAGTATTTTGGTTCTGACTTAGAAGGGAATGAAAATATTTAGGAATCGTGGACTAAAGATCTTCTTTCTTTTCTTCATCAGACTCCTTTTCTCCGACATTTTTCGTCTTTTTCTCTTTTCCATCCTTTAATCTTTTGTAAATTTTCTATACTTGCTCAAGCTGAAGTTCCGCTTCTCTACGAGGCTGAGAGATTATTTATGGCGAAGTTCTTCTTGTTGGTTCTCGGGCCGATACCGTGCTCATTTTCTCTTAATCCCTAGCGAGATTTCAGATTATCGATTTGAAGAAGTTCACAGTTATGGAATTCGAACCCAAAGCAGTGCTTATCTTCTCGTTATCTCGATATAAGACCGGATTATCGTTGGAGAAGTTCACTTCGTGGTGCTCTTCTTTCCAGCTGTTCTGACGAGTGTACGAGATTATCCATGGAGAAGTTCACAGCAAGATCCATGCCCCCTTCTTAATGATTTGAGATTGTGATAGTCGAGAGGCAGGATCTTTTGGTCTGTTTTTTGTGCGTTGAGCATTCCTTGTGGGCGTTTTCCACCTTCTTTTGTCATCTTTTTCTTTTTCGTCTTCGGTTTTATCCCCTCCTTTTCTCGATTGAATATCACGCCAAAAGTTTAGATAGTTTGTTAAAGGCTTAAAGGGTTGTCAAATGAAGAAAATGAATTTGGAGAAGGCTCAAAATGGATGACTAAAGGCTATGCTAAAGGATGAAAATTACATATTTGGCCGAGTGAGGAATATCCTAAGTGCCCTAATCATGTTCCTAACGTTCTAATGCAAGGCAAGTATGAGGCCAAGAATCACTAGTTACGACAATCCATGATTGTGTGACTCGCTCAAGAACAGATCCGTCGAAAGAAATAAAAAGGCTAGAATCCTCACTAATATAAAGTGTCTTTGTGTCTAGTGGAGTCTACGGAAGAACTTTTAGACACAAGAATGCGACTTAGACTGACAAAATTAAGCAATTAATCAGTCGCATGTCAGGGAAATTCATACGTGACTTAGAGCGAGCATCCTAAAGATATCGTCATACCCCTAATATTATACCTATATGTATAATTTTTTTCTAGTTTTATTAATATAAAATATTTCACGCGAGATTTAGTATTTCAGTATAGAAAACACATAGCATAGAACATGTAAAAGCACATAGGAGCACGTAGAGCACAGATTACGGAAGATCAACATGCCTAATTTTCCGACAAGGAATTGGAACCGTTTTTCATCCAAAGCCTTGGTGAAAATATTAGCTAGTTGATATTCCGTGTTCACAAAATACATGTCAATCGTGCCTTTTTCTACGTGATCTTTTATAAAACGATATCTACTATCTATGTGTTTCGTCCGTGAATGGTGAACAGGATTACACGTAGTCGCAATGGCACTTTGGCTATCGCTATAAATGGGTATATTATTTAAATTGTACCCATAATCGCGCAGATGAGTCCGCATCCATAGCATTTGCGAGCAACAGCTGGCAACCGTGACGTATTCAGCCTCGGATGACCAGCACACGATCTTTTCGCCTAGAAATTGAGTGCCACCGGATGTGCTTTCCTGTCCATTCAGCAACCTGCGTAATCGGCATCAGTATAGCCAATTAATTTGAAATTAGTCCCTTTAGGGTACCATAAACCTAAGGTCGCGGTGCTCTTTAGGTAGCGAAGAATCCGCTTAACCGCGAGCATGTGAGATTCTTTGGGGTCGGCTTGGAAACGTGCACAGAGGCAAGTGGCAAACATAATATCCGGGCGTCTTGAGGTGAGATAGAGAAAAGAACCGATTATGCTGCGATAAAAGGGTGATGTCGACCGCTTCTCCAGTGGGATTGGCATCCAACCTGCTGCTTGTTGACATAGGAGTGCTGAGTGGCTTGCTCTGATCTTGATGAAACTTCTTCAGAATGTCCTTATGTATTTGGTCTGACTTATGAAGATGCCATCTTCGAGCTGCCTTACTTGGAGTCCCAAGAAGAATTGCATCTCTCGCATATGACTCATTTCGAATTTGCTCTTCATCAAATCTCCAAATCTCTTGCATAGCCGTGGATTTGTGATCAAAGATGAAGTTGTCTACATAAACTTGGACGACCATCAAGTCCTTGCCTTGCCATTTTATTAAGAGGGTCGTATCGATTGTCCCTCGGATGAACCCAGATGTTACGAGAAAATCGCTCAGGACATCATACCAAGCGCGAGGAGCTTGTTTTAGTCCATAGAGAGCTCTATCCAATTGATAGACGTGATCGGGATGTTCTTGATCAACAAAGCCTTCTGGTTGAGCGACATAGACTTCCCCCTTTAACACGCCATTGAGGAAGGCGGTCTTAACGTCCATTTGATAGACTTTGAAGTCTTTGTGAGCCGCATAAGCCAAGAAAAGGAGGATGGCTTCGATTCGGGCAACAGGAGCATAGGTCTCGTCGTAGTCAATGCCTCCTGTTGATTGTATCCCTTCGCAACCAGCCATGCTTTGTTCCATATCACTTCCCCATTTTCATTCTTCTTGTTCTTAAACACCCATTTCGTCCCGATAATGGTTTTCCCATGCGGACGGGGTACTAAGGTCCACACTTGAAGACGCTCGAATTGGTTGATTTCATCTTGCATTGCTATTACCCAATTCGGGTCTTTTAGTGCGTCTGCTACCTTGGTTGCTCATTTAGGCATAAGAAGCAGCTGAAAAGACTGCGTTGATGACGTGTCTGTATTCCACTCGAAGGATCACCAATAATCTTATCAACCGGATGTGCTCGAGTCCACTTGCGCTCATGTGGCAGAGCTGAAGTAGATGCATCGGCCATTTGTGGATCGAGATTTCCAGTTATCTCAGGTTGATCATGAGGTTGAGGTAAGCCTGATTCTTCACTTGGGTTGAGCGACTCGGATGAGACTTCCTCATTGACTATTATAGGTTCTTTAGTGATGTGTGGTAATGCTGAATCGGGTGAGGTAGGGACATTTGAAGATCTTGGTACATCGGCCTCAGCGAGTGGAGAATCCACTAACGGTGTAGCAGTAATGGTGTCTGGCCGATATACAGGCTCAAATAGAGAATCCAATTCCTCCAACGCAAGCCTCGGAGCTTCTTCTGACACTGAATCCTGAGTTGTTGCCATCTTCTGTTGGTTTTGTACCAACACACAGTGAATGCGGGTTCTGAACTGTCGTAATTAGAAGCCATCTGGTTTGGCACGGGTCCTGAACTGAGGTGTGTAGGAGCCATATCTGCCACTTCGTAGAAAGTGACATTGTAGCTTTCTTCGATTGAACGGTTGGACTTGATGTATACTCGGTACGCCTTTGAAGTTGATGAACACCCGATGAATGTGGCTTCGAATGCTTTAGGGTCGAACTTAGCACGTTGCTCTCTGTCGTTTCTCCATAAATCACTTGCATCCGAAAACCTTGAAGAAGGAAATATTGGGAACTCGGTTGTTTATTATTTTGTACGGAGTTTTGTCGAAGCGCTTGTGAACCACCGTCCTGTTTTGAGTGAAACAGGCGGTATTAACTGCTTCAGCCCAAAGAAAATATAGAGGCCATAATGAATCAGCATCGTGCGTATGGCTTCAACTAAAGTTTGGTTCTTCCTTTCAAAGACATCGTTCTGTTGAGGCGTCTTGGCGGCTGAGAATTGCTGACTAATTCCAAGTTTCTGATAAAATTCACTGAGGTACTTGTTCTTGAACTCAGTGCCGTTGTCCGTTCTGATGACTTGGATGGTTTGTTGCAGCAGATTCTGAGTAGTGTTCACAAACTTAATTATCAAGTCCCCTGTCTCATCTTTAGTTCGGAGGAACTTCGTCCATGTGTAGAGAGAGTAATCATCAATAATGACCCAAATGTACTTGCATCCATTGATACTCTGTGTATGCATCTGTCCACAGAGGTCCATGTGAAGCAATTCCAACGGTCGTGAAGTAGAAGCAACTAGCTTGACGTGATGAGATGCTCGCTTCATTTTTCCTTATTGACATGCCGAACAATGATGCTCGTTTTGTAGAATAATGGTTGGTAGATCGTGAACCAACTTTTTCGTTGGTAATCGTTGAAGAGCTTTGATGTTTAGTGGAGACACACGTTGATGCCATAAGCTGTTCCTCTGAATCATAATTTGGGAGATGATGCAAACAGTTGTCGTGATCCGCACGGACGTCAGATTAATCGTGTAAAGATTGGATTTCCGAAGTCCTTGGAGGAGTTCATTGTTTGGACTGTCCAATATTCTGCACCGGTCATCGAGAAAGACCACCTGGAATCCTTTGTCGCAGAATTGGCCTATGATGAACAAGTTATGGCGGAGTCCTTCGACGTAAAAGACATTTTTTATCGTCAGATTATCTAGAATGATATCCCCAAGCTCTAAAATGGGAGCTAGTCATTGTTCCCAAATCTGACTTTTCCATTCGGTCTGTCGGTCTTGGTAGTTGCTCAGCAGCTCGTGTGTTCCTGTCATGTGTGTGGAGCAACCAGAGTCGAGGTACCACACATGATGGATCTGCAAAAACAATTTAGAGAGCTTTAGATACCCACTTATACATGGGTCCTCTCAGATTAGCAGATTTAGATATTGGTTCAGATAGGATTCCTAAATTAGTGTTAGTAAAAGCTTTAAAGCCCAAGTCATCTTCATAGAAGTTGATTTGGGTGTGCCCTTTGTAGATGACTTGGCCTTTACAGCTTTCATATTTTTAGGCGGGGATATAGGAACTCATTTAGGTTGAACCTTACAGGGAAGATTAATTTCGGCGTAGACAAATGCTTTAGTAGGCTTGAGCATGGAAAAGATCTTTTCGTTGGATAGTCTCCTAAGGTGCTTGGGGGATTCAATCTTAACGGGATACCTTAGGTGAGAACAAGCATGAATAGCACCATACGCTTTCTTTATGGTTGGATCTTGTTTCCTGTGTGTTATTCTAGAAGTATTTGTCTTAGAATGATTAGTTTTTATGGTTGAAGTAGAGCCTATTTCGAAATTGGTGCTTCTAAATGTGGTAGGCTTTTAGGAGCAAGTAGAAGCAATTATTTTTAGAAAGGAAACAACTCTTTTATTTCTACGAGTATCTTTGATTACAGAAGGAGATATATTCTTAGACGCATTCGAAACTACGGGCTCCTTCTCTACTTTTAGGCTAGACACTCTCGCCTTCGACTCTAACACTGCCTCTACGCTCCCTGTGGGCGTAAGTGAAACAGGATTAGAGTTAGAAAATTTTGAAGTATTATTTTTACGTTTTCGATCTTTTGAAGGCGCTCTTTCTTTCTTCACGCTTTTCAGAATGATATTTTCATTTGAAGGAGATGCGTGAGAAATGGCTTTTGAGATGGAGGAAGCTTTGAGATATTCCATCTCTTTTACTTTTTAGCTTCAAAATTATCTCTTTCTTTATCTAATGCAGCTTGTAATTCCTCTATCTGCTTCACGATAGGAGGTTTGTACGGAGAATTTTTAGAATGCATGTGTTCGGCTTCCTCGACTTCAGGTTGAGACTCAGGAGGTAGAACTAAATCACAGACTGGCGTCAAGGGTATTTCCCTAGATTTGTTGCTGTCATTTAGTTCTTTATAATCGAAGGGGACTTGGGCCCTATGAGTGGCTCTTCTCTTAGCTAACTCTAAAGCACCTAGATCGTCTGCTTTAGTAAAGTTCATAAGAGTGGTTACACCTAAACCCATTTATTTTTATATCATTAGCTTCTTTCTTCTTTATAGCACGAGGGTTAGTGAAACCTAAGCCTTCAATGGGATTATAAAATTCTGTATCTTTGGGATGATTTAGGAAAATGGTTTGTTTTGATTGTCCCCTTCGCGTAAGTAGATCGTCTAATTTTTTCACTTTTGCGTATAGCTTCTTACGTTCTTCTCCTAATAGAGAAAAATTATTTTCTACCGTTAATTTGGCGGCTTTATAGACGTCACGTTCTTTCGTAAGTTCACAATCCTTAGCATTGGATTTATCTAATTGGTCTTCTAGGTTAGTGATCTTAGAAGTAGCTTCTGTTATCCTACAATTGAGATTAGCTTTCTCATTGAGATTTCTAAACAAGCAATTATAGTTATTTCTAGCCTATCTTCTAATTCTTTAATTTTTAATCATGTGTCTCTATTGGAGGTTTCTTTATTTGAAGGTTCCTAGTCTCACTAAGTCTTATGCTCTCAGTTAGTTCTTCTATTTTTGAACTCGAGCTCCTAAGTTCTGATTCGAAACTAGTAATTTTCTCCTGAGACTTAGCTAGTTTCTTTTCTACTTCCTTTACGCTTTTCTGCTCATGTTTCATATTAGTGTATGCTAATTGATACGATTCTAACATTGTCAATAATGTGGAAGGAGAAACTACCTCCTAAGAAGATTCGGATGCTTGGTCTTCATCCATCTGGTAGGTGGTTTCGGCGTCAGAATCCTTGTCCAGACGGGCCATGAGGGCAAGATTCTCTTCCTTTGAGCTAGATGTATCCTCGAGCCAGTGGTCTTGTTCTGCCACCAGAGCTACTCCAGCTTCCTTCTGTTTTGTGAGTTGAAGCTTCCTGGAGTAGTAGTTAGCGTCTCTCTTCTTTGGGAGAGTACATTCTCTGGCATAGTGACCAGGTTTCCCGCAGTTAAAACACTTGGTCGGTTCTTTGATGGTCTTGACCTCGGAGGTCTCAGGCGCACGTTATTTGTTCTTTGTGCTTGAGTTCCTAAATCGATTGGCCGATGATGAGGACTTCTTTTTGAAGTACTGTTTGCTCATCATTTTCCCAATTAATGCCAACTGCTTTCCCAGTGCTTTCATGTTGGGCTCCAAGTCTGAATCTGTTTCGTCTTCAGACTCTCAGGGGGTAGGAGGCTTGATGATCTTCGCTTTTCGTGGTTTTGAGCTTCTCTTCTCCGAGACTAGGGCAACAGAGTCGTCGATATGCTTGCCCTTCTGCTCCTTTTGAATCTCGCTAATGTCTTCCTCGTGCTGGGCGAGACTGTCGAACATGGCGTGAGTATCCAACTCCTCAAGATCTTTATTCTGCCGGATTTGAGTGGATATCTTCTTCCATTCTGAGGGCAGAGAGGAAAGAAATCGAATGTTAGGTTCCATGTTTGTCTTAGTGATTTCAATTTTCCTCACCTCATTCAAGAGTGTGAGATATCTCTGGTAGAGATCATGTAAGCACTCCTCGGGTTTGACTCTAAAGGAGTCGTAAGCTATGAGAATATTTGCCTTCTTAGCCTTGATACCGACTTCCGTTCGTTGCATCATCTTATCCAGCTCGTCCCACATTCCCTTAGCTGTTGGAATACTATCGATCTGCCAATAGACATCATTTGGGATCCCTTGCATAAGAGTGTTCTTGGCTATCAGGTCAGCTTTAGCTCTCGCTCTTTCCTCCGCAGTATATTTCCTAGGCTCTTTCAGTCGCCTAGAGGCAGGAATTGGAGGGTTAGAAGTGTTGTCACCGAGTATAACCAGAACTGAGCTGAACCTTGCTCAGTGATGAGAGAATGTCTTCTGCTTGTTCCTTTAGCTCGATAAAATTCAGAAATCGGCTTCTCCATACAGTATATTCGCCTCTCTTGAGTATCGTGGCACGGTTGTCGTTTCCAATTGAGTAGGCCTCCATTTTATCTTCTAGAGTTGATGAAGGATCTTCGTTTGTTGTTTGATACTTTGGACTGATGTTACGTGCTTCGCAAGTAGTAAATCAGTTAGTAGCGTTTGATATTAGAGCGATCGAGAATTATTTCCGATTCAATCTTTAGAGTTTGATCGAGAATAATTGTGTCGAAATAAAATAAATTGGTTACTATTCTCGTGCGAGAAAGTCTTTGTCAGCGAAAAATTTTACGAACGAGAAAAATGTTCGAAATCTTTCGATCAAGAAAAATTGCTTAATCGTGAATTTATTTCGATCACAAAGAAACAATACGTTAGTAAGTTTCTCGCTAAGTCAAAATAAATTCGTTGACTGGAAAAGTTTCTCGGATGCAAATGATTTTTGCTTAGTCGAACTTTGAAAGTCTGACTGAAAAGGTTTTTCGATTGAAAGTTTTGCGCGCGCAAAGGTCAAAAATTGGACTTCGTCGAAAAAGTTTTTTGCTTAGTAATGCTCGAGAAATTTTTCTACTAAAGTCGTTCTTGTTAAAGACTACTTTATATCTAACTTTGTATTCTGGTCGAGAAAAATTCTCGAGCAGAGTTTTTCGATCGAGAAATTAATCTGATCGAAGAATCTAGCGAGAAAAATTGAATTTATCGCAAAAAAATCACAGAATACAACTAACACTGATTCAAGTAAAAACGATGAATTAGACTATGAATTTACAGGTAATTGCTCGCAATCAAACGATGAACACGCAAACACACAATTAAACACATTAGAAAGAAAAATATGTCGATTTTGACTGAAATCAGAATGTGTACAGTTCTACGCGTGAACAGTAATTTCTCAAATTTGATCAAATCTGCTAAATCGATGCTCAAACAGCTACGAATCGGATCGCAATCAGCTTATATTATTAGAACGAGCATAGAAACATCGAATTCAAACCAATTAAGCACAGAATTGAGCTATCAAATCGAAATTTTAATTCGCGCCAAACTGTTCTTCGATGGAACAGTACTTCGAACTCAAATTTCGGTCCAATTCTAACAATTTTCGTTTCAAAATAGAACGAATCTTGGGTCCTATTATATCAACTCTATGATCCTAGACATGAATTATAAGGCAATCGATTAGAATTAATAAGAAATGAATTTCGATCGAAAACCTTCGTTGAAAGCTCGAGAGAGAATTTCACTTGGAGTGAGAAGTTTTCTTGTGTTTCTCTCTCTTGAAATTAAATTGCAAGCCTCTCGGATCAATTTTTCAAATCTTCTCATTAAGCTCAATGTTTGTACATCTATTTATATCAAACATACTTGAATAAAAATAACAAACTAAGTCCCAAACTAAGGACAAATACAAGAAAAGCCCCAATCTACGAAGACAGCTAATAAATCAAAGCACAATTAGAAATGATATTCTACAATGTTGCTATGTCGGATGCCTGAACTATTGCTTATGTGTATTATTATTACGTGGGCACTTATTGGATGTTGGTAATGCTTTCCATAAGAATTTTTTGAAAGCAAGATACTGAAGATGATACTACTAAAGAAGATTAATTATGCGTGTAATATTTTGTTATGCTATCATTGTTAAAATGCTTTTTGTATCTTATAGTAATATGACGAATTTGGCGAGCCTTGAGTTTTGTTGCACTCGATATCACTGCCGAAATTATTTTTCATGGGCATTAGATGCCGAGATTCATTTGAAATCAAAAGGTCTTGGTGATACCATCAAACCAATCAGTACGACATCCGAGCAGGAAAAGGCGAAGGCAATAATTTTTCTTCGCCACCACATTCATGAAACTCTGAAAATTGAATACCTAACAGTGAATTCCCGAATGGAAAAACATGGAAGATCGAAATATAACCACTTAAAGACAGTTATTATGCCAAATGCAAGGTATGAATTGGTGAATTAATTCTGCACTGAAACTATGTGAGGAAACTATTATCGATGGAAATATGTTGGAGAAACGTTCACCACATCTCATCCGTCAAATGTTATTCTACAACAGCAATATCGATAGAGAAAATTTGAAAAGTAGTCAGATCTTATTTCTTACTTACTATTTGCTGCGCAAAACAATTATTTGCTGATGAATCACGACCGGTGCTGCTTCACTCCCTGAAGCGAATGCAGTAAATGTTAATAATCATAATAGTCGAGGTAATGGTCGTGCACGTGGTCGTGGTGGACATCGCGGTCGTGGACGTGGTCGTGGCCAAGGTCGTGGTCTTGGCCGAAGTTATCATGGTGGTGGTTATCAATATTTCCGTGGCGGTTATCATAATTATTGTGGCGCTCATCAAAATCTTCCCCAGAAGAAGAAGTTTATTACTGTAAAAATGAGAAGAAGCAAACTGAACAAAAAGAAAATAACGAACAGTGTTGTTGATGCGATGCCGACGATTTTCTGAACTTCTCAAATGACAAAGTTTGACCTACTATCATTTTGTAAAGTTTATCCATGATTATTGTATACTTTGGTGTGTATCATTTGAATGTTATCTCTATGTTTGCTATGATTATTGTCGTTTGAATGCTATTCCTATGTTTGCTATGTATCACTTGTTTTCAGTAATATATAGTAATGATGATTATATGTTTGTTGATAAAGGATGTGGACACGAGCATGTGCAAATGTCTTGCAAACTGTGCAACGACCAATACAATTTTGAAAAATAAGAAATATTTCGAGCATCTTGATATGAAAGAAGCTAGTGTCATAACTATATCGGGAGCACAAATATAATTGAAGACTCTGGAAGAGCTAATATATTATTGCCGAGAGGAACAAGACAGATTATTGAAAATGTCTTATATTCTCTTATGTCCAAAGAAATTTATTATGCTTTAAAGTGATTCGAAATAACGGATATCATGTTGAGACTGCACAAAAGGGAGATATTGAATATTTGCACATTGCAAAAGTGATTTCGAATAAAAATAATTCTATAAATATTACAGTCTTTTGATTCTGGGCTATCTACACATATATTAGAATAATTTTATCATATGCTATCCAAAAGTTTACCAATGATAGTACATTTAATGTTTGGCATGACCGGTTGGACCATCCCGGTACAATTATGATGCGAAAAATAATTGAAAATTCACGCGAACAATTATTAGGGAACCGGGAGATTCTTCAATCTAATGACTTAGCATGCGTTGCTTGCTCTAAAGGGAAGTTAATTATTCGACCATCACAAATGAAAGTAAAGACTGAATCTATTGCATTTTTGGAGCGCATACATGGCGATATTTGTTGCCGATACATCCATCATGTGGCATTTGCAAGATTACTTACTCAGCTGATTAGATTAAGAGTACATTTTCCAAAATATCCGATAAAGAAAATACGCCTTGATAATGCTGGTGAATTTACTTCCAAAGCATTTAATGATTATTGTATGTCTATCGGTATCGATGTCGAGCATCTTGTGCCACATGTCCATACACAAAATGGTCTTGCAGAATCATTAATTAAACGCCTGCAATTAATTGCATTGTCATTATTGATGAAGTCGAAACTTCTATCGTATGGGACATGCCATATTACATGCAGCAGCACTAATCTGTATCAGGCCAACAAGTTATCATGAGATCTCCCCGTTGCAAATGGTTTATGGTCGGAACCAGATATTTTCCATCTAAGAATTTTTGGATGTGCGGTATATGTTCCAATTGCGCCACCACAACGGACGAAGATGGGACCTCAAAGGAGGTTGGAAATATATGTCGGATTTGAATCTCCATCAATTAAAAAATACTTGAAACCGTTAACTGGAGATCGACTCACGGCCAGATTTGCCGACTGTCACTTCGATGAAACAAACTTTCCAACATTAGGGGGTGAAAAGAAACAACTGGAAAGAAATATTAGTTGGAATGAATTATCACTAAAGCATTATGATCCTCGAACGAAAGAATGCGAACTAGAAGTTCAAAAGATAATTCATTTACAAAGCTTAGCGAGCCAACAATTTTGAACCAAAGAGAGTGACAAAGTCACATATTCCAGCTGTTAATGCTCCTGCAAAAATTGAGATTCCTGTAGGGCAAATAAGGAATAGTATCGATCCAAAACCACAACTAAAGCGTGGCAGACCCTCCGCTTCCAAAAAAAATCCTCGAAAAAGAAAAGGAGCAAATAATAATAATGGTACGATAGATGATTTATCGACTAGAGAAAAGTCGATGGGCAAAAATGATGATAAGAGTGAAAGTCAGGTATCTGAACAAATTGAAAATAATGATAATGAAGAGATCTTGATCAATTATGCCTATAATGGAATTAGATGGAACCGAGACGAAGTCAACGTTGACGATAAGTTCTCATTTAACGTAGCGCTACATGAAATGAATGAGATTTGAGAATGAGGATCATGAAACAAGGTCTATAAACAAATGCAGACAAAGGAATGATTGGCCAAAATGGAAAGATGCAATCGAGCAGAATTAAAATCACTTGAGAAGCGAAAAGTTTTCGGACCTGTAGTCCGTATACCAGAAAATGTAAAGCGGGTTGGATATGTTGACCTTTTCGGTCAATGAGCGTTAGAGAGCTTTGATGAACTATGTAATTGTAATGACGTTAGGTCCATGAATTAAGCAATTCGATTTGAGATCAATATAATGTATCAGTTCATACATGCATTATATATGAGCTAAAATTGATTATTGTTGAATATTTGATTCACATGTGATTCTGTGATTATTTGGTGAAACTAGGTGATCGCATGTTATAGACAGCCCATGTGATAGGATATATCGTTCTGTGTCATATATGGAAATAACGCATCAGATATCCTACCGAGTTATTAAAGGAAAATATACTTTTTTATAAATGGAAAGTGATATATCCGCTGATACTTGTTTATTCCTGAATGAAATCGAGCAGAAAATCGTTTGCATGCATCCAACTGACTTAAATGTGCGGAATCAATTTGATATCTTTCTTACACTTATTGGAATATTATATTTTAGGAAAGATTTGATTTCATGGACTTTGTGGATGACGTGCTAGTATATGAATATTGGTAAATATCTATGAAATATAGAAAGCTATGCCATGATATGATAATTCGAACAAGATATGCTCTGATTTGATTTATTTGCTAAACATGGTAAATATATTGATTTAATATTATGAGCTGTATAAGAAAAACGTACTGATCTGATGCTATCTTATGTGCTAGACTTGGAAGGTAATTCTGGATTAACTTTACTTGTGGTAAATATAATTCGAAATGATTGAATATGCCTTGACTTCGAAATTGAGCTTTATATGGAATATAATCATCCTTTAATGAGCTTATAACCATTGATGACTTTCTAGAACCATGATTTACATAGCATGTTGATTCTCGAAAATTGCATGGAAATTATGCTGATTTGATGATTATTATGTGATGTGATTTCCATGTGAAGTGCTGATTGAAAAGGTTTACATATATGCTACACTTCATAATTTCGAAGACCTAGAATTTGCAAACTTACTACTACGAGAGTTTTGAGCAGAAACATTACTAAGAGATTCCTAGCGATTATTTCCGTTAGCTTTCTGACTATCTGAGCGATCACTTGCGAAGTGCTGAACGTACTGAGTTATTCCATCATCTCATCCATATATTCTGTCTTCAGACGTGTTGTCTTCGGACGTGAACAATACCAAGGAGGCAAGGTCGACATTTACTCACACGTGAAGGGAAGGACGAGTTCCGGAGGGCCCTTCGGTAGTGAGCTGTGTCTCTCGGGATCGGGAGATTCCGAGGAACGAAACTCGGCGTGTGGTAACCTAGTGTGGCTAGTGTTCGACTTGTTTCGCTTGTGTATTGGGCTAATCAATCAATTTTGTATCCAACTATGGTGCAGTATAGTGATTGGTTAAACTCTTGGGGAGCAAACCCCAAGGAGAGGAGTAAACCCCAATTGGGGATATAACCTCTATAAAAATCATGTCTCGCATTTATTTTTCAGTTATTTCTTTATCGCTGTGAGACAGACCCGACACACATCCGATGTAACTAGGATATGTCAGGGATACTCATCACAAGCATCAGTAGGCATCTCTAAGTTACTACATAATAGAATTGAGTTAAAGAAAAAAGCACAAAATTTTATAAGCCTAATTCACCCCCGTCTTAGGCACGTTTTTATCTTCGTTGGTATCAGAGCAGGTTACTCAAATGACGGGCCTAACAAGCCTGAGTTAAAGATCTAATGGCTTCTTCGAGTTTTGATGTTTTTTGCAGATGGACAATCCCATTCCAGGCCACCACTCTTCGATGGAACGAACTACGCCACATGAAAAAACCGTATGAAGGAATTTCTGCTTGCTACTGACTATGACCTGTGGGATATCATCACGACTGGACCTTAGAATCCCAAAAAGGCGGATGGAACTCCGAAGAAAGGTTCTGACTACGATGCAACAGACAAGCGAGGAATCTTCTTGAATGCCAAAGCAAAGAACATGATTGCCTGCGGGTTTACAAGAGAAAAATGCAATCGTATGAGCTCTTGTGAATCTGCAGAAGACATGTGGGACATGCTTCAAGTCACACATGAGGGAACCACTCGAGTTGTAAAAGATCCTAACTCACCAATATGAGCTTTTCAAAATGGAGGACAACGAGACTATAAGCCACATGTATACAAGATTCGTGAACATCATCAATCAAATGTTCTCGTTGGGAAAGAAAATACTAGAGGGCGAGAAGGTGCACAAAATTCTGATATCTCTTCCAAGAGAATGGAATCCCAAAGTAATTGCCATCTACGAAGCAAAGGACTTGGACGAACTCTCCGTCTCGGAACTGATCGGATCACTAACCACGTACGAAATGACTCAGATCTCCATCAAAGAGAAATCACCAGTCCGAAATCAACCAAACATCGCTTTCAACATGGAACAAGAAAATAACTCAGACAGTGGAGAAGATGAGGAAGAGATACTGGAACAGATCGCCATGCTAACACGAAGATTTAAAAAATCTCGACTGAGAAGAACGTTCAAAAGAAATCCCAAGTTCAAACAGAAAAGTAAGGGTGTATCTTCATCCGGCAATGGAATTCAGAAATGCATCAAGTGCAACAAGCCAGACCACTTCGCCTCAAACTGCCCGATGGAAAATGGTGACAAAATGACAAAGAAGCAGAAAGACATGGTCACAAACTGGGAAGATGGCGAAAGTGAAGAAGATGAATATCTCGCCTACATGGCCGATGATGATGATCAGGTATCTTCCTCGTCCACTATTAAGAAAATACTTATTTTAAATGAATTATATGCTAGCAAAGATGAATCTCATGATTACGCTTCTTTAGTCTCTGAAGTAGATGAGAGGGAAGAGATGTTCGAAATAATTCAAAATGCAGAAAAGAAGATTAAGTCCCTCAACGCTCAAGTGAAGAGATTGGTTAGACAAGGAGATGACATAGAAAGAGAGAAGCACCAGATGGATCTAGATAATGCATGTTTAATAACCGAGCTAGAAACCCTTAAGGAAGAAAGAGCTTTGTGCGATTGTGAAGAACTTAGAAAGCAAAATAGTGATATATCTAGAGATATCTCTGTTCTTAAGAATTCCGCAGAAGAAAAATCTCGTACTGTTGATAGACATCTTGAAGGAAACAAAATCTTGATATGTTACTCAGTATTCTTAGAAATGTTGGAAAATCAGGGATAGGATATTCCATGACACATGAACATGTAGCACCACCTACTGTTAGAAAGCCTAAGTGTTTTTCATACTGTCATTAGGACCATTATGCTAACAGCTGCTTTTGAAGAGAGCTGATAAGTCTGGATATGTCTAAAGGCCAAAGACGGTCCTGATAATCAAGCTCTAACACTAACCAACCTGTGTTTATGAGATCACAGTCTGTGACACATGATATATCACGTGTTAACAGGAGTTACTTTGCTACTAACCTTTTAGGACCCAATCAAAGTTGGACAACTCAGAAAAGAACTAATTCATGCAAAATAAGAAAATCCAGCAAGAAAAAATAAGTGGTACCTCGACAGTGGGTGTTCCCACCATATAACAGGTGATATCAGTAAGTTTGTATCGGTAAAAGCATATGATGGAAGATATGTCTCCTACGC
Organism: Craterostigma plantagineum; assembly: GCA_027422505.1. Taxonomy (NCBI): domain Eukaryota; kingdom Viridiplantae; phylum Streptophyta; class Magnoliopsida; order Lamiales; family Linderniaceae; genus Craterostigma; species Craterostigma plantagineum. The sequence goes on from JAPQWV010000002.1 coordinate 7,536,506, forward strand.
CGACAACACAAAAGCTAAGATTATTGGAGTTGGAACTGTCGCTAACACTTTACATACTACCATAGATGACGTATGGTTGGTTAAGAATTTAGAACATAATCTCATTAGCATTAGTCAATTATGTGATAAAGGTCCTACGGTCACTTTTGAAAATAATAAGTGTGTTGTTAGAAATGATAATAAGGTTTTATTTAGTCCATCTAGGGATAGAAATATTTACTTTATTACTCTTGATGATATCACTGACCAGAATGTAAAGTGCTTAGCAGTTACACAAGAAAACACCTGGTTGTGGCACAGACGCTTAGGACATGCTAACATGGAATTATTATCTCATATTAAAAGCAATGCACTGGTACGAGTGTTCTTGACATAAAGTTCGTCAAGGACAAGACGTGCAAGGCATGCCAAATGGGCAAGCAGACCAAGACATCGTTCAAGGCAAAGAATGTGATATCCACATGCAGGCAACTGGAACTACTTCATCTTGACCTTTTTGGTCATGTAGAGGACGTGGCGTTGCTTTTGACAAGCTGCCTGCCGGAACAGTTATCACCTGGCTAAAGGACTTCGGCTGGGAGGAATTCCTTAGTATCAACAAACCCTATTACCCAGAGGCTGTTAAGTTGTTTTACGCAAACTTCGACTACGAGGAGTACGAAGAGCACATCTGCATCCACTCCTATGTGCTGGGAGGCCGAATAAATTGGACCACGAAGAAGATCAATGAGATGCTCGGAGTTTCCGACGAAGCTTTATGCCACTATGATATGAGCGATTGGTGCCACGCCGATGATTTCGACACCAGTGATGTCTTCCAGAAACTCTAGAATAACCGGAGTAAGCCCCATTTTTCTGACGGCAAAGCCCTCAATCAACTCCCCATCGATTACTTCTCCTGCATAAGCTGCTCAACATGACTCTGTGGAGTGCGAAAATATGCAGTGGGGTCACTCAACGACGATGAACTTCATGAGCACCTCTGTTGTTTACATGATATCTCAGAATCGCAAGCTCAATCTCGGTTACTTCATCCTGAAGCACATGATCCAGGCCTTCGAAAGCAGAGACAAAGCATTGCCTTACGGAATGTTGCTCACGCACTTCCTTGAGTGCGAAAAAATACTTATGCCGCCGGCATGGGAAGACAAGGTCATCCACGTCGTGGATCTAGTGACTCTGAAATGCATGGGGATTCATTACTCGAAAAGTCAAGGTTGGTTCAAGGCCAAGGAGAATAGGTCAGTCGACAGTGCCCAGAAACAGGCGCCGCGAAAGAAAATGCGAAGATTAAGAGCAAGGACAACGACGATTATGAAGACGAACTCAGCATCGGAAAGGAAGGAATCTTAGCGATACGCCACGATATCTCTGATACCAAGGCTGACAACCAGAAGCGCTTTCGCAAGATCAAAGAACAGTACACCGAACGGTCGCTTAAGTTGTCCAAGATCTCCAAAATGGTGAAGAAATGCCTTCCAGAATCCATTGATTCCTAAAGTATTCAAGGCAGTAGGCTGCCTTCCGCTCTGATCCTAGTTGCCCTTAGGATATGCCTTTCTGTTTTGCTTTCTGCAAGTTTGGTTTTTAGGTATCTCCCTCATTTTTGATAATGAAGGGGGAGTAGGGTATGGTAATTTTTAAGCTTTTAGCGTCAAGTGTTTGGGTGTTTGCAAGGTAGATTATGTAGGGAAAGCTCGTGGAACCCTAATCTATATAATACTTGCTTTTATGATATATCTCTGATGCTTTCTATGCAATGCTTAATATTTTGCTCTGATTTTTGGGATATATCCATGATGCATTTATACTGCGTTTCCTGGTCCTATGTTCTGATATAGTGATACTCTGATACTTACCTGTGCTAATTAATGTGTGTGAGATTTATTGATAAGTGCTAAGTGCATGCTGCGATGATTATCTGATTGCTTGAATCATGCTTGGAAAATGCGCACTTAGGCAGGGGAGCACACTCACGGGTAAATTCCGAAATTTTGAACTCATGATATAACCTTGAAAATGACATGATATATCCCCACTTAGACAGGGGGAGCAAATTCATTCATGATATATCTTTACATGTCATATAGATAACTGCACTTAGGCAGGGGGAGCAAATACGTATCATATGTAATTGGGAAATATCATATGCTCGGCTTTATGATTATGGAACACTTAGTCATATGCGCTAGGATTTGCGTAATCGAATATGCTTACATGCTTCTGTGCTGCACCAATTAAATGTCATCATCAAAAAGGGGGAGAATGTTGACCTTTTTGTCCATAAGCGTTAGAGAGTTTTGATGAACTATGTAATTGTAATGACGGTCCATAAATTAAGCAATTCGATTTGAGATCAATATAATGTAAGTTCATGATACTATTCGACCAAGCGTTATATATGAGCTAAAATTGATTAAACTGTTGAATATTTGATTCACATGTGATTCTATGATTATTTGGTGGAACCAGGTGATCGCATGTTATAGACAGCCCATGTGACAGGATATATCTTTCGGTGTTATATATGGAAATAATGCATGAGATATCCTACTGAGTTATAAAAGGAAAATAAGCTGTTTATATATGGAAAGTGATATATGCGCTGATACTTGTTTATTCCTGAATGAAATCGAGTAGAAAATAGTTTGCATGCATCCAACTGACTTAAATGTGCGAAATCAATATGATATCTTTCTTACACTGATTGGAATATTATATTTTATGAAGATTTGATTTGATGGTCTTTGTGGATGACATGCTAGTATATAAATATTGGTAAATATCTTTGAAATATGGAAAGCTATGCCATGATATGATAATCGAATAAGATATGCTCTGATCTGATTTATTTGCTAAACATGGTAAATATAGTGATTTAATATTATGAGCTGCTGATCTGATGCTATTCATGTGCTAAACTTGGAAAGTAATTCTGGATTAACTTATTCTAGAAACTGATAGCAGAGAATTACTTATGGAAAGTTCTGTTATGGTAAGTATAATTCAAAATGATTGAATATGCCTTGACTTCGAAATTGAGCTTTATATGGAATATAATCATGCTTTAATGAGCTTATAACCATTGTGACTTTCTAGAACCATGATTTACATGGCATGTTGAGTCTCGAAAATTGCATGGAAATTATGCTTGATTTGATGATTATTATGTGATGTGATTTTCCATGTGAACTGCTGATTGAAAAGGTTTATATATATGCTACACTTCATAATTTTGAAGAGCTAGAATGTGCAAACCTACTACTTACGAGAGTTTTGAGCAGAAACATTACTAAGAGATTCCTGAACGATTATTTGCGTTAGCTTTCTAACTATCTGAGCGATCACTTGCGAGTACTGAACGTACTGAGTTATTCCATCATCCCATCCATATATTCTATCTTCGAACGTGTTGTCTTCGGACGTGAACAATACCAAGGAGGCAAGGTCCACGTTTACACACACGTGAAGGGAATGACGTGTTCCGGAGGGTCCTTCGGTAGTGAGCTGTGTCTTTCGAGATCAGGAGATTCCGAGGAACGAAACTCGGCGTGTGGTAACCTAGTGTGGCTAGTGTTCAACTTGTTTCGGTTGTGTATTGGGCTATTCAATCAGTTTTGTATCCAGCTACGGTGCATTGTAGTGATTGGTTAAACTCTTGCCCCCCCCTCTTAGGCATGTTTTTATCTTCAGAGATAAATGGGTTTTCATTAGAAAGAGAAATGAAAACGGTGAAATTATGATATATAAAGTACTGCTTGTCGCACAAGGTTTCTCACAAAGATCTGGTATTGATTATGAGGAAACGTATTCTCCTGTGGTGGATGAAATAACTTTTCATTATATAATTAGTCTTGCAGTACTTGAAGGACTCGATATGCATCTAATGGATGTTGTCACTGCATATCTATATGGCTTACTTGACAGTGACATTTATATGAAGCTTCTTGAGGGATTTCGACTACCTGAAAATTTAGGGCTGCGAGATGAGTACTCAATTAAACCAAATAAATCGCTTTATGTATTAAAGCAATCCGGACGTATGTGGTATAATCGACTAAGTGAATACTTATTGAAAGAGGGGTGTAAAAAATGATCAAATCTGCATTTTTACGAAAAGATGTAAAAATGAGTTTGGTATGTTGATGATATCAGTATAATCGGAACTCGTGAAGAGTTATTGAAAGCCATTAGTTGTTTGAAAAGGGAATTCGAAATGAAGGATCTCGGTAAAACTAAATTTTGTCTCGGACTGCAAATAGAATATTTAAAGTATGGGATACTTGTACATCAGGAAACTTATACGAAAAGAGTATTGAAAATATTTTATATGGATGAAGCTCATTGATCGAGCGGATCGAGTAGTAAAATAAAACGAATACTAGCGAAATATCCTACGCTCAACAGGCAAGTGTACCTATCGAAATAGCATAGACGTAGCAAGTATTCGAGTATCGAATCCCAAGGGAACTATGTACCTTAGAAAAACGTTTGCTTAAATATCCTAGTACGAACGTTTGATTGTTGATACGGTAAATAACGACACTTAGAAAATACAACTTAATAAAATAACACGGAAACGAAAACCCTTATGTAAACAGACGTATTTGAGACTTCGAATCCCCCTAGCTCGACCAACACATATATCAAGTACACGTAAGCAACACTATCATTAGACCGTGAAGATTCCTACAACATGTGTACGAATTCATACGACTGACGAAACTGCGCCTTATCATACGAGACTCGCAAACAACTAATGGACGAATTAAATAGCCGGGCAAGCTTCCCTAACTACTTAACCGAAGATTGCATTAAAAACACAGTGAATCCCACTATTAGATTTGACTCTAATTCGGCGGGGTAGTTCAACCTATCGCTAGCGATGAGTTTATTCAGCTCGTTTACGAGTGGTCTAATCGTTCGCCCCTCTCTCGAGCGTAGCTAACGATTTCCCTACTACGTTAACTAATCACATAGACATGATTGAGCTAACTATGAAAATTTCAATCACATAGACATAATTAAAATCATATGCTTCGTAAACGAGTCATAACAATAGCAAATATCAAATACACGTAAATATACGATCGATCTCGCTAGGGTTCATCTCATCTCAAATACAATAAATTTAGCTACTCATTATCCTCACAACAAAACACGTAATCAACATCAAATTTTTCATAAATACTTCCCTGAATTCGACTTCGAAGTTAATCCCGTTCTTCGCTGAGGACTTGATCGAACACGTGGTGAGCGACTGAGTAGGTGTTCTTGAGTTATAATGAAGCAACGTGTATGTTTGTATATGAGCTTAGATGGTGTTTCCTTCACGTACCTTCTTTCACCCTCCCCCCTCTCTTCTTCCTGCATTGGCTCCTTATATAGCCATCTCATTTCTTTCCTTCGTATCTTCCTTGAGCAGTGCAAAATATGAGAAAATCTCATCTTCAAAGATTTGCGCAGCCAAAATCTCTCTTGGGCAACCTCCTCGTTAAATGCTCTTGTCCTATGCAGAATAAGTGTGATTTGTTTCTTCTAAGTTGGTCTTAATTTCGTTCTCAAGAAGATAAAGTATTTTGAAGTCATTCTCTTGACTTTTAACTCGTCACCGACATTCACGGCCTTCTTTATGCATCTTCACGGCCGTGACAACATATAACCTGAAGAACAACACGTCTCTGCCCGTGTTCACGGCTTGGAGTCTTCATGTTCACGGCCGTGAAGAGTTCGGGCTAAAAGAAAATCGACTTCTGCCCGAATTCACGGCCTCCTGCACCCCCATTCACGGCCATGAATCACCCTTCACGGCCTGGTTGGTCAATGTTCATGGCCGTGCCACAATCGGGCTAGAAAATGGCTCTGTGGTGCTGTTCACGGCCTCGTGCAAGGGCTTCACGGCAGTGACTGATTTTCCTGCAAAACAGCAGCAAGTTCAAAAATTCATATCTCTCAACCTAGACATCTGATTGAAAATCCCTTTGGCCAGAATCAAGATTAATGAGTCCTCTATCTATGGTTAAAATTTCAGGTCTATCGGATATCGTTTACCCCGTGATCATAGAGAAATACTAAACTGTCGCAAAACTGCCGTAAAACGTTTGATTTTGTTGTGAAACCATATTATAACACAAAAATAATCCAAACAGATTCACTTATCATGCAAACGACTTAAATTTAACATATATAAATGTAAGAGAATACGTTTATCAAATCTCCCCACACTTAAGCGTTTGCTTGTCCTCAAGCAAATAAATGCAAATGGCATAAAAGGATAAAATCATGCAACGTATCAGTCAAGAACGAAATCACGTAGGATATAATGCAAGTAAAGTCGGAAGGCATATTCGAAATCAACAACTAACGACACGACTTCCTTAGAAATACCTATCAAGATCCGTACCTCACAAAGATTCACTCAAATCACTATGTGTATAGGTTAAGTTGTCGGTGATATCTCTCGGGTCATGCATTAATCTAATCCCTACCATAAGCTTGCAAATGATTCGTAAATCTACCACTTTCAATGGTCAAGCGTGAATCGGAAGGTCTTTACCGGGTTATAATATGGTTGAGATATGTAAGATATGCAAGGAATAAGCGTAAAAAGGATATGAGCTGTAGACGTGTCGGAATCATGCCATCATCTCGAATGCGCCAAGATCGCCCCTTTCTCAACTTTTTTTTGTCGTTGTCTTTTTCTTCTTCTCTTTTTTTTCTGACATAGCCCTTCTTCTTTCAACCTCTCAATCCAGAAAATAGGTAAAACGCTTTTTGAGTGTGAAAGATTATCGGAGGAAGGGTTCTTAGCCGAATATATTTTTTCTCTCTCTTTTTTTTCTTTCTTTTTTTTTCAGCTCGGAGATTTAGTACGGGGTGCGCTTCTTAAGTCTGGCACTCAACCTCTACTTCTACTATCGCTCCAATAGGTTTATGTCTGAAGGCTTAATCAAGGTCGGCAATTTATAATCCGGTTTCACAAATAAAAGGCTCAGGCTCAAAGTGGCTAACTACGGGGGCCAATCGTGGTTGGATACTTTGGCTATGGACTGAATTCCTAATGCCTTCCTCATTTTCACGCAATCACACGTCAAGTAGTTTCAAAACGCAATACACAAGCAAGTTCTGAAGAGAAATAAATTAAACATGATTCACACAACCAAAGAAATGAGCGAAAAGCTCGTAGGCTCAAAAATCTCACAAAAATAAGGTTATGTGTACGAATCCATCAGGTATCGCCAAGTTCATCTATGTAAGAAAGAAGTCGACTCGCATATGTATCCTAATTACTCACAAGATTTCTAACATGAAATCATCCTTTAATTGAAGGAAACATGATTTTCGAAAAAGTTGATGCCAATTTTCGAAAAAATTTGTACCAAAAATAAAGTCGTGCACATATAAGATGTTTGCATCAATTTCACAGAAATTCCCTCCCCACACTTAAGATTTACGTTGCCCTCAACGTAATAATTATGTAACACAAGGAAGACGAAATAACTAGATAAGCAAGCTTCCCTGAATAGTCCGGTGTGCATGATTTGTACGGCTTTTCCCCACACTTGAGATTTTGAGTTCCCTGCGATCATCGAAAAACAGAAACATAAAAACTAGAAAAGAATGCGCATAGAAAAATAAAGGGAAAATATAGGATAGGCTTGGGGTGCCTCCCAAGTAGCGCGTTCTTTAATGTCTTTTAGCTAGACATAGTTCGGATGATTTAGATCTGGGTGGTGTTGAGGAGGTGAATTGTTTCCGTCCCGAGTGCTTCGATGTCACCGCCATAGTAATGCTTTAGACGCTGCCCGTTCACCTTGAAGGTCCCTTTTTCTGAGTGTGTGATCGTCGTCCCGTAGGGAAACACTCGGGTCACCGTGAATGGGCCAGACCACCTCGACTTCAGCTTACCGGGAAATAGTCGAAGGCGCGAGTTATATAGCAAGACGTGGTCGCCCTCTTGGAATTCCCGCTTCATGATTTTACGATCATGGTAAAGCTTCGTACGCTCCTTGTAGAGGCGGGTATTTTCATAAGCCATTTGCCTCCACTCATCGAGCTCGTTGATCTGCAAGTTTCGTTTTTCACCTGCAAGATTCAAATCAAAGTTAAGTTTCTTTAGAGCCCAATATGCTTTGTGTTCTAGCTCGACGGGTAATGACAAGATTTCCCGTAAACAAGTCTATATGACGTGGATCCGATAGGCGTTCTGTAGGCTGTCCGGTACGCCCATAAAGCATCGTTCAGTTTGTTTGGCCAATCTCACCTATGGTGCTCCACGGTCTTTTCGAGTATACGCTTTAGCTCCCTGTTCACGACTTCTGCTTGGCCGCTCGCTTGAGGATGGTATGCAGTAGTAACACTATGTTTCACGCCGTATTTCTCGAGTGTCCTCGCAAATTGAGTGTTGCAGAAATGCGTACCTTTATCGCTAATAATACAACGAGGTGAACCAAATCGTGAAAATAAAGTTTTCAAAAATTTAATGACTACCCTAGCATCATTCGTAGGTAGAGCTTGTGCTTCTACCCATTTTGAAACATAACCAACTGCAACTAGGATATATCGATCCTTGAAAGAGGTAGGAAACGGACCCATAAAATCAATGCCCCATACGTCAAATATTTCACATACAAGAATAAAATTCTGAGGCATTTCATTTCGCTTAGAAATATTACCTGTCCGTTGGCACCTATCACATTCCTCTACATATTTTTGAGCATCTTTAAATATCGTAGGCCAATAAAAGCCACATTCGAGTACCTTTTGTGCAGTTCGATTACCTCCGTAATGTCCTCCACATGGCCCGGAATGACAATGGCTCAAGATTTTAATCATCTCGGGAAAGGACACGCATCGACGGATTATCTTGTCTGCGCAAACCCTAAACAAATACGGATCATCCCAAAAATAATACTTCAAGTCCGAGAAGAATTTCTTCCTCTGATGACTCGTGTATCCTTTTGGCATGATCCTAGCCACAAGATAATTAGCAAAATCGGCATAGCATGGGGTTTCATCGAATACCTCACGTATAGCATATAGATGCTCGTCGGGAAAATGGTCTCGGATTATTTCCTCGTTGGTAGCCTCGTGGGCTGCGCCTTCAAGTCTTGATAAGTGATCTGCTGCACAATTCTCGGTACCTTTTTGGTCACGGAATTCCACGTCAAATTCTTGAAGTAACAGAATCCATCGTATCAGCCTTGGTTTTGCATCCGGCTTCGCAAAGAGGTGTTTGAGGGCCGAATGATCCGTGTAGATGATGACTTTTGAGAGAACTAGATATGGGCGGAATTTGTCGACGGCGAACACGACTGCGAGCAACTCCTTCTCTGTGGTAGTGTAATTCGTCTGGGCCTGGTTTAGAGTTTTGCTCGTATAGTGTATGGGCTGAAAATGCTTTTCCCGTCGCTGGCCCAGAACTGCACCTACTGCAAAATCACTCGCATCGCACATTAGTTCGAACGGTAGGCTCCAATCGGGGGCTACCATAACAGGAGCATTAATTAGCTTATCCTTAAGTATGTTAAATGCATTCAGGCATTCGGGTGTAAATTCGTAAGGTACGTCTTTCTCAAGCAAGCGCGTTAGAGGTCTAGCAATTTTAGAAAAATCCTTGATAAATCTACGATAAAAACCTGCATGTCCTAGGAAACTTCTAATTGCCCTTACTGACGAAGGTGGAGGTAATCGTTCTATGGTTTCTATTTTAGCTCTATCTACCTCGATACCTCTCGATGATATCTTATGACCTAAAACAATACCTTCTCTTACCATAAAATGACATTTCTCCCAATTTAGCACAAGGTTTGTTCCTCGCATCGCCGAAGTACTTTCTTTAAATTAAATAAGCATACCTCGAATGAGTCACCAAAAATTGAAAAATCACCCATGAATACCTCCATTCCGTCACCTATTAGTTTATCGAAGATAGCCATCATGCAACGTTGGAAGGTGGCCGGAGCATTGCAAAGTCCAAAAGGCATCCGTCGGTAGGCGAATGTCCCGAATGGGCACGTGAACGTCGTCTTCTCTTGATCCTCGGGTGCAATGGAAATCTGCAAATAACCTGAAAGTCCATCGAGAAAACAATAAAATTCATGACCAGACAAACGTTCAAGCATTTGATCAATAAAAGGAAGAGGAAAATGGTCTTTTCGCGTCGCGTTATTTAATTTGTGGTAGTCAATGCAAACGCGCCATCCTGTGACAGTCCTCGTCGGAATGAGTTCGTTCTTCTCGTTGGGTACAACCGTCATTCCTCCTTTTTTCGGCACTACCTGAACTGGGCTCACCCATGCACTGTCCGAAATTGGGTAAATCACTCCCGCATCAAGCAGTTTAATTACCTCGGCCTTAACTACCTCCTTCATGTTGGGGTTCAGACGCCTCTGGTGTTGTATCACCGGTTTAAAGTCGTCCTCCATCAGAATTTTATGCATGCAAAAGGTCGGGCTAATTCCTCGGATGTCTGATATCTTCCATGCAAGTGCCCTCTTGTGCTCCCGTAGTGTATCTAAGAGCATGAGTTTCTGCTCCTTCTCCAGATTTGACGCGATGATTACCGGAAGCTTTGCATTCTCCTCGAGGAAAGCGTACTCCAAGTGATCGGGCAATTGCTTGAGCTCGAGCGTTGGTGGTTCCTCGACCGAACTCTTCTCACGATTTTCTTCGCTGCTCTCGATCATTGGTTTCTCATTGGCATTCTCATCTACATCTGCTTGGGCAATGACGAGGGATAGGTCATCTACTTCCTCATGGAGTTCCTCGTTTTCCTCTATTTCTTGCTTTGAGCTGAATGATTCGGGCTGCGAAAGTCCCTGCAACGATAAGAATTCATTCCATGCATCGATATAAAAGCACTTATCGTCTAACTTCTCGGCATTGTTCATGGACTCGGTCATATCGAATGTCACTTTCTCACTATCTATGGTTAATGTCAATGTCCCGTTACGAACATCGACCATGGTCCCTCCGGTAGCGAGGAATGGCCTTCCTAAGATTAGAGGAATATTTTCATCTTCCTCCATGTCGAGAATTACAAAATCTGCAGGAATGATAAATTTATCGACTTTAACAAGAACATCCTCGATAATACCCCTAGGATATTTAACAGTTCTATCCGCTAATTGTATACTCATCCTAGTAGGTTTAGGTTCTCCTAAGCCGAGTTTCTTGAACATCGAATAAGGCATTAAATTTATACTTGCACCTAAGTCAGCCAATGCCTTATGTACTACAAGATCGCCTATTAAACAAGGTATAGTGAAACTCCCTGGATCTTTTAGCTTCTTCGGGATTTTGCTTTGTAGGATCGCGGAGCACTCCCCTCGTAGTTCGACTGTGGACACGTCTTCGAGCTTTGCCCAACGTGGCATCTGCGCAAGAGCTTCGACAAGAGGTAAATTAATATGTAATTGTTTAAAAATTGCAAGGAATTTACCAAACTGATCGTCCACGATGTCCCTTTTAAGTCTCGCTGGGTATGGAATTTCCGGTTGATACGCCTTGACAGGTGGCTTAGATACGGTTTCCTCTTCTTTGTTGGCCTCGATGTTTGCTTTCACGGGCTCAACATTCTTCTTCTTCAATTTCTGCACCTCCTCAAGCTCCCTCCCGTTACGAAGCGTTACCGCCTTTACGTTTGTCCTTTGGGTTGGTCTCGGTGTAGCTCGGCAATGAACCGGGAGGACGTTGTTGGATTGATTCGGCAATCTGTCCAACTTGTTTCTCCAAGGCTCGTAGGGAAGATTCGGTGTTTTGCAACCGTGCCTCTTGATTGTCCAAGCGAGAGTCGAGCTTTCCCATTAGCTTCTCGAGCATTCCCTCCAACTTATCACCGCGACCTTGAGGGGCAACTTCAGAATTTCCACCGTGGTATCCATGCGGCCTTTTCCCGGTGGAGCTTGTTGTTGATTCCCATAGGCCAGGTTGGGATGAACTCGATTTGGAACAAAGTTTCGCTGACCTTGGTAGTTTCCCATATAATCGACTTGCTCTGTTGGAATGGTGGCTGGGCAGTGAGCTACGTCGTGGCTTCCTCCGCATATAGTGCATGGTGGAATATACGTCGGATATGCATGAGAAGGCGCAATAGTTGTGGGAGTCCTCGGTGTGGGTTGTAATTGGACAGCATTAACGGCCGGCTTCATAGGCAAGAACGCATTCATCAAATTCTGCATTTGTTGTTGGAGGGCGTCGAACTTGGCATTGATTGCGGTAGTTTCAGCGACGTCGTACACTCCCGGTGGTTTGCCTCTATTGCTCGAGCTCCCGCGCCGAAAGTTATTAGCGCTATAATCCTCAATCAAATTCCAGCCTTCCGTCGCGCTAAGATTACGCAGACCTCCATTGCATGCTCCGTCTAATAGTTGTACGGTGTGGTCATTCAGTGACTCGTGGAATCGCTGGATCTATTCGCTTTTCGTCATCCCGTGTTGAGGGAATCGGTTCAAGAGCGCCTTGAATCTTGTCCACACGTCATATAGATTTTCGCCCTCCTTCTGCTTGAATGCGGTGAGGTCCATCTTTAGTTTTAGAGCCTTGGAAGGTGGAAAGAAGTAATTGATGAATGTGGCATGCATCTGGTCCCAAGTGGTAATAGATCTCTCCGGGAGCAGGTTGAACCACTCTTCGCATTGCCTCGTAGAGAGAATGGAAATAGGTAGAGTCGAATGGCTTCCGGGCTTACGCCTTGTACCCGTATTGCATCCGTGACAGACAAGAATTCTCGGATGTGGCGATAAGCATCTTCCTCAGTGAGTCCATCGTATTGAGCTGTCGTCTGAAGCATTTGGAGCCAATGATGTTTGAGCTCGAAATTGTTCGACACATGAGGAAGTACTATCGCCGAGCTAATCGTTCCTACGGCATTGTTTCTCCACAGCTCTCTCATTGGAGGTTCTCTCGTTGCTAATGGCATCTCTTCGCGATTCTGCTCCGCCATTTCGATTGTTACTTTGACTCGCCTAGCGTTTTCTCGTAGGTTGCTTCGAAAGGTCCTTTCAATCTCCGGGTCTCCTTCAACGATTGGTAACGAAGGATTCCTTCGGGTCATGCACCGAAGTACACGTACCTAGACTGAAAGATTTCCGATTAAGCGAAAATACTAATATTAAATAACAAATAGCTAGAATAATAGACTAAGGTTCTTCTAACATCAATAGTTCCCCGGCAACGGCGCCAAAAACTTGATCGAGCGGATCGAGTAGTAAAATAAAACGAATACTAACGAAATATCCTACGCTCAACAGGCAAGTGTACCTATCGAAATAGCATAGACGTAGCAAGTATTCGAGTATCGAATCCCAAGGGAACTATGTACCTTAGAAAAACGTTTGCTTAAATATCCTAGTACGAACGTTTGATTGTTGATACGGTAAATAACGACACTTAGAAAATACAACTTAATAAAATAACACGGAAACGAAAACCCTTATGTAAACAGACGTATTTGAGACTTCGAATCCCCCTAGCTCGACCAACACATATATCAAGTACACGTAAGCAACACTATCATTAGACCGTGAAGATTCCTACAACATGTGTACGAATTCATACGACTGACGAAACTGCGCCTTATCATACGAGACTCGCAAACAACTAATCAACGAATAAAATAGCCGGGCAAGCTTCCCTAACTACTTAACCGAAGATTGCATTAAAAACACAGTGAATCCCACTATTAGATTTGACTCTAATTTGGCGGGGTAGTTCAACCTATCGCTAGCGATGAGTTTATTCCGCTCGTTTACGAGTGGTCTAATCGTTCGCCCCTCTCTCGAGCGTAGTTAATGATTTCCCTACTACGTTAACTAATCACATAGACATGATTGAGCTAACTATGAAAATTTCAATCACATAGACATAATTAAAATCATATGCTTCGTAAACGAGTCATAACAATAGCAAAATATCAAATACACGTAAATATACGATCGATCTCGCTAGGGTTCATCTCATCTCAAATACAATAAATTTAGCTACTCATTATCCTCACAACAAAACACGTAATCAACATCAAATTTATCATAAATACTTCCCTGAATTCGACTTCGAAGTTAATCCCGTTCTTCACTGAGGACTTTGATCGAACACGTGGTGAGCGACTGAGTAGGTGTTCTTGAGTTATAATGAAGCAACGTGTATGTTTGTATATGAGCTTAGATGGTGTTTCCTTCACGCACCTTCTTTCACCCTCCCCCCTCTCTTCTTCCTGCATTGGCTCCTTATATAGCCATCTCATTTCTTTCCTTCGTATCTTCCTTGAGCAGTGTAAAATATGAGAAAATCTCATCTTCAAAGATTTGCGCAGCCAATCTCTTGAGCAACCTCCTCGTTAAATGCTCTTGTCCTATGCAGAATAAGTGTGATTTGTCTCTTTTAAGTTGGTCTCAATTTAGTTCTCAAGAAGATAAAGTATTTTGAAGTCGTTCTTTGACTTTTAACTCGTCACCGACATTCACGGCCTTCTTTATGCATCTTCACGGCCGTGACAACATATAACCTGAAGAAAAACACGTCTCTGCCCGTGTTCACGGCTTGGAGTCTTCATGTTCACGGCCGTGAAGAGTTCGGGCTCAAAAAAAATCGATTTCTGCCCGAATTCACGGCCTCCTGCACCCCCATTCACGGCCATGAATCACCCTTCACGGCCTGGTTGGTCAATGTTCACGGCCGTGACACAATCGGGCTAGAAAATGGCTCTCTGGTGTTGTTCACGGCCTCGTGCAAGGGCTTCACGGCCGTGACTTATTTTCCTGCAAAACAGCAGCAAGTTCAAAAATTCATATCTCTCAACCTAGACCTCGGATTGAAAATCCCTTTGGTCAGAATCATGATTAACGAGTCCTCTATCTATGGTTAAAATTTCAGGTCTATCGGACATCGTTTACCCTGTGATCATAGAGCAATACTAAACTGTCGCAAAACTGCCTTAAAACGTTTGATTTTGTTGTGAAACCATATTATAACACAAAAATAATCCAAACGGCTTCACTTATCATGCAAACGACTTACATTTAATATATATGAACGTAAGAGAATACGTTTATCGCTCATCCGTAAGATACTCCGATGATTGTCCGATCTTTAGACGTGAGTAAAGACCCGTTTAGACCATGCGAATATGATGAAGTGCTTGGTCCTGAAGTACCATATCTCAGTGCTATTGGAGCACTAATGTATCTTGCGGGTCATACTCGACAAGATATAGCATTTGCTGTAAATTTATTGGCAAGATACAATTCTTCGCCGACTCATAGAAATTGGAATGGAGTTAAACGAATTTTTCGATACCTTCGAGGATCAACTGATATTGGGATATTCTATTAGATGAAAGAAGACTTAATTGGGTATGCAGATGCTGGATATCTATCCGATCCACATAATGCTCGATAGCAACCAGTTATTTATTTACGTACAGTGGAACTGTCATTTCATGACGATAAGCAAAGTTTAACGGCTACGTCATCCAATCATGCGGAAATTCTAGCTATTCATGAAGCTAGCCGAGAATGTGTTTGGTTGCGATCGGTGATTCAGCATATACAACAAACTTGTGGGTTATTATCGAACAAACTACTTCCAACGAAATTATATGAAGATAATGTGGCATGCATAAAGGACGGATATATCAAAGGTGATAGAACCAAATATATTTCATCGAAATTTTTCTTTACACATGATTTAGAGAAAAATGGTGATATTTATGTACAACATGTGCGTTCTAGCGAAAATCTCGCAGATTTATTTACGAAAACACTTTCTCCTATAATTTTTAGGAAATTGATATAGTCAATTGGAGTTCGAAGACATCGAGATTTGAAGTAATGACATCATCAGGGGAAGAAATACATGTTGCACTCTTTTTTCCTTCACTATGATTTTTCCCATGAGTTTTTTTTTTCAGTAAGGTTTTTAATTAGGTAACAGATAAATGTGTAACAAAATTTATATTTAATCTTAAAATGGACATCCAATGGGGAGTATTATATATGTATGTGGATGTACAAGTGGAGTGGAGATCAATCAACGATAAGGATAAGTAATTAAATGTCCATCTCCTCAGCTACGTTTATGTCCCAGAATATTATAAGATGATGTAATGAATGTCCAAGTGGAGTGGAGATCAATCAACGATAAGGACAAGTAATTAAATGGCCATCTCCTTAACTATAAATACATTGTAGTTGTTATGTACGAACTAAAGGGGGTGTTTGTTTTGGGGTGATCTTCCAAAACATCGTCGTAATTCTCTCGTCGCTTTATCATTACTATGTTTGTTTAGCCTAGGTGATGAGTCATCACTGTAATGACAGATCAATTAGGTGATGAAAATGGGTGATATTCTACCTTTTGGATCACCCCGAAAAAATTAGGTGATCTAACATCACCGTGATTGGGTGATCTTAATTTTTATTTGGACAACATTACCCCTTAATTTAGCATTTTATACCTAATATATCCTTATTCGTATTTTAAATTACATAATTAGAGTATTTAAATCTTAAAATAATATATTTAATAATAAATAATTATATAGATAACTATACGAAAAACTTATTATTAATTCTTAAAAACTAAATTCGATATTAAAATAGTTATCATTATTATGTAAATATCATCTCAATATATATATATATATATATATATATCCACATGATTTATATAATATCCGTAGGGTTAAATATGACATTTATGCAATATCACCCCACACATCACCGTGATTAGACAAACACAATATTCTAATATTACATTGATATGCGAAATGAAATATCAACCAAAACAAACGCAGTAATGATATATCACCTTGATCCACATCACGGTGATATTCACATTACGGTGATGCGAGTATCACGGTGATGTTGGATCACTAAACAAACACCCCCAAAAAGTGAATAAGAAAGAATCCGTCCCCTTATTTTCTCTTTTACAGTAGAACTCTATAAATTAATACTCGATAATTTAATAAACTCTTTAATATAATATTTTCGGCTGGTCCCGACTCCGGGATAACGTACTAAATTAATAATTCTCTAAAATTATAAGATAATAGACTTTTGATAATTTCTATAGGTCCGTATAAATTATAAATTAATAATTACATATGTAAAAACATTCTCATGTTACATGAACTAAGATTACTTGAAAAATGACTCAATTGTCATTTGTTTTTTGTTGACTCACTTGCAAACCATAGTTACTATGAACACTCATTCTTGCAATTGCTTATGAGTAGACTAGGATTATCTCTATTGTGCTTGCATAATGCTCTTTGAATCTTGTCAGTTATTGTTGTTTTTCTCACACCATTAAGATGAGATGCCATATTGTTTGTACGTTTTGTGGGTCTATTTTCATAGTGTGTTATATAGAAGATATATTTATTAATATTACTTAAATGTACATTAACATCATACGGATTATGATAGACTTGAGAGATTGAAGGTTTGATCCTTAATTTAACGTTCATTAAGGACGAGATTTGGTCGCGTCGAAAACGGCCAAAAATAAAATTTATCACCTCAATCACTAATACGAGTATAGCGAAAGTTGGAATCGTCTCCACAGGGAAAATGGTTGATTTATTTCTAATTTCAAACTCAATCAATAATTATAATAATAATAATATTAATAATAATAATGATATTAAGGGGGGTTTTGATGATAATGTTTTTAACAAATAACGAGAAATAAAAATATCGAGACTAACGATAATAATATAATAGTCGAAGGAATTATTGTCCACCTAGATTTATTTAATTGATCATCGATTTAATAAAATATTATGTCAGCGCAAGCATAATCGGTTATAGTTATCGACGAACGCCTAATAGCCAATATTTTCTTACTTTCTCGGTAATTAAGAGACGCTCTATAATTACTTCCCTAATCGAAAAATAATCTCCGGGACGCCCTGCAAGATTTAAAGTTCCGACAGCGTTAAATACGAAAAAGACCCGATTATTGACTAATAAACTCGGACGCCGGTTTATTAAAATCAAATCGTTTAACCTTACAATATAACTTACACTTACCGTAGGTAGAGAAGTTGAATATTATTTGCTACTTATTAAAACAAACAAACAATTACGGATTTGTTGTTTTAATTAGCTATTAATTTACTTAGATCTCATAAACATTGGCCACTGTTTATTTAACCTAAGTTCATCGATAAAATTAATTCAAAGCTAAACGAATACTTACGCTTTCAAAAGTAGGCTCATTTAATCTCACAGTTTATACAATTCTAGGTTTCGAATAATCCTTCAACTACTAAGAAACTTAGCCACGAGACATATTATTAATAACTGTCCTACTAATTGATAAAGCAAGCAGAAGAGATAAATGGGAATGGAAGAAACTTACGTCTGAGTGGTTGTTCCCATGTCTAACAAGCACTTAGCCTAAAACTAGTGGATATACTAAACCAAAAAGGACAAACGAGCATGGGCTTTCCAACTAATAACCAAGATAGATTATTTTATACAAAACCTTGACATAAAGTTTTGATAATAACAATAACTATATATATATATGAAGACGGAAAAAAAATACTGAAGGAAACGGAACAGGCAGTTTACTCTTCTAAGCAACGATTAACCTCGGACTAAAGATGATTGTCGGACGTATCTCCACGAGAACCCACAGCTGCCTCGTCTGAGCAAGAACTGCTGGTGTTTCGATGGCAGCGAGGAATTCAAGTTGAGAGGTTTCTGCTTATGTGATAGATTCGATCGTGTTCTGTTCCTCTCTGAGCTTCTTCCCCTCGGCAGCTTACTCACGCTCTCCTTTTATAGATGAAGATCCGAACCGGTTCTTCCCTTTCGAGGTAGAAACATGGATCTGGTTTTATCAAGCGTGATTCTCCAATTTCTTCTCTTTTGTCTCGTTGTTCCTCTTTTCAACAAAGCTATCTTGTAATCATCTTGAAATCACGATGGCTTCCTTCATTCAACGACAACTTACGCAAATTAAGCAGCCATAATAGATCTGTTTATATCTCCTTTGACTATGAATGACGTGCGTTCTTGAGCTGACTTTTCCTAATTATTCCAGTCGTTGATAATATCTGTTCTTTCATCATCTTAGTGCAAAGCTGAACTCTTAGGCCGATTGAAGTTTAAATGGGCCTTAATGAAGTTTAGTTCGTCCAAGACCAAGAGGGCTCACGCACGCCTTAAATTAGAAACATGCCCACTTTGAGCTGCTTGTTTGAGTCATTTCTTGTTTTTGGTCTATTTTGCTCCAAAGTCTGTACAACATGTAACTGAGATATAAGCATAGAATATTTGTGTTGATTGTACAAATTTAGACCAAAAACGCACTTTAACAGGGTATAAAATATTGTAAATAATTATGTATCAAATTCCCCCACACCAAGATAATGCTTGTCCTCAAGCGTTTACTAAAGATTGAAAATGCGAATAGTCTGATCAAGAGTTTACCGACATGCATTACTTTGCCCTAGAGATAGCAATTATTCACAACAATTAGCACAAGATATGATCATATCGAATTTCGACGATCTCATTAAAGCCTGAACGCGCAAAAACCAACAACTCTCACAAGGATTCTCTCAATGCGCTCAAAGTGTTTATGGGAATATGTGTATACGCTCAAATCAACACTGAAACGATATTACCATAAGCTTGCTAACATATCACATTGTATTCACATAACAACTTAAGTGTACAGATGAAGAAGGTCTTTATTTGGGTTGTAATGGGGCTAGGGATTTAGGTAGGATATTTTGGTAAAGTAGGCTAAAATTATCGAACCAATTGAATAATAATAGCTAAATTCCACGATCATCGCACGACTACTTAATACAGATAAAACAAACTAGCGCAGCATATATTATTTTTTTATGATTTTTTTTCAATCTTTTTTTTTCTTTTCGACTATATATATATATATATATATATATATATTTTGCGCTTTTTTTTTCTCTTTTATTTTTCCGACCCCTTCTTTTTTTTTTTTTTGGTAAACCTTTCTGTTTTCTTTCTTCTTGTTTTTTTTTTCAGCTATAACTATAGGAATACTAATAACAAGTATCTAGACACTTCTCAAGCTAATCAATCTCTAGGTCGTGGAACCTTCGCAATTAATAATTCATCTAATCCGATAATGGTTGAAAAAAAGCCAAAAGGATAGATATGGGTAAATATAGTGACTTAAATTCAACAAGAAAAATAAGGCTCAGGCTCAAGTTGGCTCACTAAGCGGATAATATTAAGGTAGGGTCAATGTGAGGCCAATGGCTTAATCCTAAACGCCTTAATCACTCTTGTACACAAAAAATCGCCAATGATATCAACATGTATAATAAAGCAAGTTCTAGAATATTCGAAACATATGTGACAGCTCAAAAAACTGAGTATAAAGATAAATACTCTTCCTTTTTCACTTTTTTTAAAGGCTCAAATCTCACATATATCAGTAGGCTTTGTGTCGACTCTTGCACATTCATTCTTCAAATTAATTGAAGAAAAATGAAAATAATCATCCTAATCCAAATTGCTATTCTTAATTGTTTCTCTCATGTTCTAGTAAATACATATCGGTTCGCTCTAGACAAGAATTATTCTCATCAATTATCAAGAAAATCTCCCCCACACCTAAACTCTGCATTGTCCTTAGTCTCATCTCCCCTTGATAGTTTTCTGGGGGCTTCGTCATCATTAGGCTGACCGATCTCTTTCCCGTTTCGTAGAGTCATAACACTAACATTCTCTCTTGGATTGATCTCGACTTGGGCCGGCAATTTTCCTTTCTCGTTCTGCATTTGACTCATTTGTGCCGCTAGTTGGGATACTTGCCTTTCTAGGTTTTGTACGCTAGCGCGTGTTTCATGTATGCTTGATCGTGTCTCCTGTTGAAACGTAGCAGTACTATTGGCTAAATTCATTACGATATCCTCTAACGACATACCTGGTTTTGAAAGTGCAGCTTGTTGATGAGGAATTGGCGGTCGGGGTGCTTGTTGCATGAAACCTGGTGGCCGATTCCCGTAGCTCAGATTTGGATGGTCTCTCCATCCGGGGTAGTAATGACTTGAGAATGGATCATAACGTTTTTGAGATGGTCCTACAAATCCTCCAACTGCATTTGCTTGCTCACTAGTGTCAAATTGATGTGAGGGACAATTCTCCGTTGAATGTCCGGTGAGCGTACAAATACCACAAGTCTTCACATAATGAGTTTTTCCTGAAACAAGTTTCTCCACAAGCGAAGTTAGAGAATCTAATTTTTGTTCAAAAGATGTACTTACCCCGCTAGCCCGTTGTTGACCAATGTCTTGACGTGTTCCAAATTGTTGCGCATTTGTAGCCATGCTTGAAATTAAACGACGAGCTTCTTCAGCCGTTTTATCAACTAATGCTCCACCACTTGCTGCGTCTATCATGTTTCATTCCATTGGTAATAGCCCTTCGTAGAAATATTGGATAAGTGCTAATTCTGAAATTTGGTGGTATGGGCAGCTTGCACATAATCGCTTGAATCTCTCCCAGTATTCGTGTAAAGTTTCTCCGGTAAACTGTCGAATCCCATATATTTCTTTTCGAATGTTTGCGGCACGAGATGCGGGAAAGAATTTTTCGAGGAATTGCTTCTTTAGCTCAACCCATGTATTTATAGAGCCAGATGGCAAATAGTACAACCAATCCTTTGCATGATCGGCCAGTGAGAAAGGAAAAGCACGGAGACTGATTTGGTCTTCGCTTACGCCACTAGGCTTCATGGTTGAGCAAACCATGTGGAACTCCTTCAAGTGTTTGTGTGGATCCTCACCTGCGTTACCATGAAAAGTGGGAAGTAAATGAATTAAACCAGATTTTAATTCAAAAGGTGTTTGAGGAATTGGAAATTCAATGCAAAGTGGTTGCTGGTGAACATCTGGAGTAGCCATATCCCTCAAGGTCAGACGAACTGGTTGTTGTTGCTGTTCAGTTTCCATATCGCTTGATGAAAATTCCTCGTCTGACTCAGCGTCGGAATTTGAGGTTTTCAACTTATCCTTTTGTCTCTTCGCCTTCTGATTTGCTCTTGCAGTCTTCTCTATCTCTGGATCAAAGATTAGAATACCAGTACGAGAAGAACGGGGCATAAGCTTGAAAACTAATAACAATAATGATAATCGAATTAAAAGTAGAAATAAACCAATTAGACACCACCCTCCCCGGCAACGGCGCCAAAATTTGGTCGCGTCGAAAACGGCCAAAAATAAAATTTATCACCTCAATCACTAATACGAGTATAGCGAAAGTAGGGATCGTCTCCACAGGGAAAATGGTTGATTTATTTCTAATTTCAAACTCGATCAATAATATAATAATAATAATAATAATAATAATAATAATAATAATAATGGATATTAAGGGGGGTTTTGATGATAATGTTTTTAACAAAATAACGAGAAATAAAAATATCGAGACTAACGATAATAAAATAATAGTCGAAGGAATTATTGTCCACCTAGATTTATTTAATTGATCATCGATTTAATAAAATATTATGTCAGCGCAAGCATAATCGGTTATAGTTATCGACGAACGCCTAATAGCCAATCTTTTCTTACTTTCTCGGTAATTAAGAGACGCTCTATAATTACTTCCCTAATCGAAAAATAATCTCCGGGACGCCCTGCAAGATTTAAAGTTCCGACAGCGTTAAATACGAAAAAGACCCGATTATTGACTAATAAACTCGGACGCCGGTTTATTAAAATCAAATCGTTTAACCTTACAATATAACTTACACTTACCGTAGGTAGAGAAGTTGAATATTATTTGCTACTTATTAAAACAAACAAACAATTACGGATTTGTTGTTTTAATTAGCTATTAATTTACTTAGATCTCATAAACATTGGCCACTGTTTATTTAACCTAAGTTCATCGATAAAATTAATTCAAAGCTAAACGAATACTTACGCTTTCAAAAGTAGGCTCGTTTAATCTCACAGTTTATACAATTCTAGGTTTCGAATAATCCTTCAACTACTAAGAAACTTAGCCACGAGACATATTATTAATAACTGTCCTACTAATTGATAAAGCAAGCAGAAGAGATAAATGGGAATGGAAGAAACTTACGTCTGAGTGGTTGTTCCCATGTCTAACAAGCACTTAGCCTAAAACTAGTGGATATACTAAACCAAAAAGGACAAACGAGCATGGGCTTTCCAACTAATAACCAAGATAGATTATTTTATACAAAACCTTGACATAAAGTTTTGATAATAACAATAACTATATATATATATATATATATATATATATATGAAGACGGAAAAAAAATACTGAAGGAAACGGAACAGGCAGTTTACTCTTCTAAGCAACGATTAACCTCGGACTAAAGATGATTGTCGGACGTATCTCCACGAGAACCCACAGCTGCCTCGTCTGAGCAAGAACTGCTGGTGTTTCGATGGCAGCGAGGAATTCAAGCTGAGAGGTTTCTGCTTATGTGATAGATTCGATCGTGTTCTGTTCCTCTCTGAGCTTCTTCCCCTCGGCAGCTTACTCACGCTCTCCTTTTATAGATGAAGATCCGAACCGGTTCTTCCCTTTCGAGGTAGAAACATGGATCTGGTTTTATCAAGCGTGATTCTCCAATTTCTTCTCTTTTGTCTCGTTGTTCCTCTTTTCAACAAAGCTATCTTGTAATCATCTTGAAATCACGATGGCTTCCTTCATTCAACGACAACTTACGCAAATTAAGCAGCCATAATAGATCTGTTTATATCTCCTTTGACTATGAATGACGTGCGTTCTTGAGCTGACTTTTCCTAATTATTCCAGTCGTTGATAATATCTGTTCTTTCATCATCTTAGTGCAAAGCTGAACTCTTAGGCCGATTGAAGTTTAAATGGGCCTTAATGAAGTTTAGTTCGTCCAAGACCAAGAGGGCTCACGCACGCCTTAAATTAGAAACATGCCCACTTTGAGCTGCTTGTTTGAGTCATTTCTTGTTTTTGGTCTATTTTGCTCCAAAGTCTGTACAACATGTAACTGAGATATAAGCATAGAATATTTGTGTATGATTGTACAAATTTAGACCAAAAACGCACTTTAACAGGGTATAAAATATTGTAAATAATTATGTATCAAGATTGAAGGTTATTTGATGTTTGGAAAGTTTGGGTAATATACACTATAAATTAATAATTAATTTATCGATTAATTAATAACTATTTTAATTAATAAATTAGGTCGGTCCCAACTGTTAATTTATAGAGTTTCTACTGTATTTCTAATACAATATTATAATATATTTATAACAGTTAAGCTATAACTACAAGTGACCTAAATAGAACAATAAAAAATTAAATAAATCTGGATTGGTAAATGAAGATCCTTGCATATATTATCCCATTTGGTGACGTGGCCCCATATTTTCGTTCATTAAGTCAAGATGTAACTAATACATAAATCAAATAATAGAAAACGTGGAAGATTTCATCGTGCAAGATTCGGACGAAGAAAAATCACCTTTTTTTTCTTAAGTAATTTCAAAAATTAATCATTGGCTCACTTTGAAATGTATATTATCTCAGTTAAAATTTGAAAAGCTTTTATTATATTTTTGAAAGAAAGATAAGGTTTGTCGATCAAATGTTCAATTACATCGTTTTCGTGTTTTTAATTTTCACATGCTAAGGTGAAAGCGTGAACGCTATCGCACTCAAAGCACTCAAGTGCATAAAGCAATAGAACATTCTCAATTTATTGATTTTAATATTTTACTTTATTTCTATTTCGTACTATATTTCTATTTCGGAAGAAAATAATTTTGCTCGTCAAATGCCTATTGCACGTTTTGAAGCCGCTGGTAATAATTTCCCATCAATTTTCATTATTCGTGTTAGATAAACTACAGATGTCTATTAATAAACTTGCGTGACACAAGTGGACGGTATACAAGCATAATATGGTTGTTTGGGTTGCTGTATATGTTAAAATGCGATGTTATTTAAAATACAGATAAAACTTTGTTAGAAATCGTGAATTGAAGAATTCGGACTAAACAGTTTTGGTGATTGTCCAAACTTGACTGAGTATACCGATTAAACGAAGACTCAAGACCGCCAGTCGGCAGTTCACAAGCGCGCCAGAAACCGGACATAAACTTCCAAGACCGGAGTACAAATACCGGACATGCCACGTGTACGAAGATTCGAAATTATTCAAGGCAGGATGTTGAAGACTTCTGCTGAAGCAATCAATGCAAAGGCTTTCAGGAGGAGACAAGTTGAAGTCAAGCCAAGCTAAAAGGAAAAGCAATTGGCACAGCGCGAACTGCTATGAAGACCGGACAGTATCCGTTTTGGGTAAAGTGCATTTAATGGATTGTCGGGTACAAGGAGCTATCTCACAACGGTCTTCTTCAACAAAATCCAGCTATATATATGGCAGAGAAGAGGCACTGAAGGGATACGACACTTTATTACGAGAAATCAAGAACAAGAAACAAATCAAATCTCTCAAGTGAAGAAAGGAAATTTTAGGTGTTGTCCTCACTGTACATTAAACCAGTTTCGGTTAGTAAGTGAGTTCTTTCCAAGGGACTTTAACAAGCTCTTGAAGTAGGTGGATTGTATTATACGACTGCTTAGGTGATTCATTAGATTAAAGATGAGGACAGCTGGGTAGGTTGTACTTAGTGTATAACTGAAGATTTAGTGAACCTTCCTTGCGAGGAAGAAGGGGAGACGTAGGAAGTTAACTCCGAACTTCTAGAAACAAACCGGTGCCTTACCACATACACAAACATATCACATTCATAATCAGTCTTAGTTCATAACCAACCGATTCGCTTCCGCACATTACAATTAAAAATATCAAGTATCGGTATTGATTCTAACCGGTTAAGTACCGAAAAGGAGACAAGCGTTTATTCACCCCCTCTAAACGCGCTAACCGATCCTAACAAGTGGTATCAGAGCAGGTTACTTGATATTTTTTGTACTAACCATGACTTTATCAGACCAACTTCTTATGTTTAGCAGGGAAAACTTCCTTGAATGGAAGGTAAGATTAAAGACTTATCTCTATGCGCAAGATGATGAGATGGTCGATGTGTTAGAAACTGGACCGTTCGTGTTCAACAAAATAAACGTACAACACGGCGTGCATACTAATGAACCGCGAAGTTCCCAAGGAAAGACATGAGCTGTCAACGCTAGAAAGACGAAAGGCAAATCTCGACAATATTGCCAAAATCATCATGTTCAAAACCTTGGACATAGAAATGTTCAGACAAGTCATGACTTGTAAGAATACAAAGGAAGTGTGGACCAAATTATGCCAAATCGGAGAAAGCTTGGAAGGTTACGAGCTCGAGTCCCAGATAAAACTGGAAGAAAATATACCAGTTCAACTAGTAAAAACACTGGGAGCAGCATAACTTTCCAAAACTCCACAAAGTAAACTAGATGAAAAAGATGAAAACACTAACACTGGGTTTAACTGTGACAGGACTGGACATTACAATGCTGACTACCTAAAAGGAAGGCAGACTGGTCCAAAGGAAGAAGGAAATCAAGTGCATCCATAGCTAAAATGAAGTTCCGTAGATGGGATGATACAGACTCAGAAGAATCTAGTTCAGAAGACGAACTGAGCAAATATGAAATTGAGAAGGAACTTGTCTGCCTGGTGGGAGATCAATCAGACCCAGAAGACAAGTTCACCTATGAAGAAGTCTTGGATACCCTTCAGAACATGGCCGATGAGTACTAGAAATTAAACGAAAAGCTGAAGGCAGTTGAAAAGGGAAAGGCTCCGGTAGAAGAGAATATTGGACCCCTGATTGAAAGAATCACACAGCTGGAGGAAAAAAACAACAGACTAAGAGAAATCACCGAGCTAAAGAACTCGGAGACCCAAAAGTTGTCTACGATAGTCCAGTCCTGGACAAGTTCGTCCAAGATCCAAGAAACAATGAAGGACACTTATGATCGGACAGGACTAGGGTACAGTGAACAGACCAACACTGAAGAGGCGACGACGTCCTATCAACCGACTACATCACGGGTAATTAATTTTGTTCGTTCCTCCAATAATAACCAAGTTCCCGCATATTCTATGAACAGGTCTAATAAAACTGGACTGGGATATGCAAACAACTTCAAATCCCCGACTCCAAATAAGAACACATTACCTCAGACAGTAAGAAGAAATACCGGTATGAATGATGTCTCACAAAAGGGAAGACCTCATCAACCGAAGGGGAATAATGTGAATAACGTCCCACAAAAGGGAAGACCCCAACGACCAAGGGGGAATACATGTATACTTAATGACCAGTGTTTTGAAAAGCGCTGGATCGCGCGCCTCAACGCGCGCGATCGCGTCTTTTTCGACCAAAACGCTCCAAAGCGTTTTTTATTTAGCGTTTTATTTTTTTTAATATTTTTTATTTTAGCGACGGTGTTCCAGTCGCAATTACCGTCGCAATATGTTTTTAATTGTTTTTCCTTTTTCTTTTTCCAAAAGAAACGTCTACTATAATAATTGTTTTCTTTAGCGACGGCATTGCCGTCCCAAACTAGTTTTTTTTATTTTTTATTTCTTTTTTTTACTTCCACCTATTTTTTAAAGTATCTTATTTTGAGTAATTTATACAATAAAAATACATAAGTATATTCAATTTATTCCTAATTTCATGACGATCATAATGACATGCGTATCATATATTTTTTGATATCAATATAATTTTTGATAATGGTAAGAATCATTTTAGACTTATTTTAGTTGGACTGATAGTAAATTGAAGCAGTAATGATTTTTTAAACGATACGAATCCCTATTTTATTGTTTGGGTTATATGAACTTTTAATATATCGTTTATATATATTTAAATTTTAGATTTTAATCAATTATTTGTACTTATTTTTTTATTTCATTGTATTGCTTGAGAAAATATTGATTATTTTACCTCATAAACAACAGTAATGACATAAAAAGTGACCATATTTATGTTTATTATATATTATATAATTTATTACATTATATATAGATTACCTGAAATACTCACGCAATGCGCTACGCTATTTACGCTACGCGCTACCGGCACTAAAACGCGACGCACTGCGCTATACGCTTTTTAAAACATTGATAATGACCCACGTGAGGGAAGACCCCAACAACCTAGGGGGAATGTTCACAACACAAAACCGGAAACACCAGAAGACCTAGATATCGGTCCCAAGACAGGATAAATAAATGCAGATACCTTGTTGAACCTGTAACTGGTATACATGTTAGGGTAATCCAAGCCTGGATACCTAAAGATCTAATCCCCAACCGGACCCAAAGCAATATGGGTACCAAAGGCTTTGTCTGTTTTTGCAGGAATACTTACAGGAACTCAACCAGTCCCGTTGGTTTCTAGATAGCAGATGCTGTCGGCATATGACCATGGGAGAAGATCTCCCACGGGCATCAAACCATGTGCCAAGATACACATTACCTTTGGAAATAGCGACCAAGGTAAAATCAAAGGGTATGAAAACAATTCTAAACTGTCTTGCTAAAGTTGAGGAATAGCCACACTAAGCGGACGAGGAACCGACGATACCAGCACTCTAAACTGGTATAGGCAAGTGATTCTATTCCAATGTGTTTGGCTACTGGTGAGTCCAAGAGATGACTATGACACAAAAGATTGGATCACCTAAAATTATAATTAACCCCATGTTTGAGTAGGATTAATCTAGTTTATGACCTACCGACACCAACTAGTCTCAACAGTAACCTTAAAGAGCTTAGGGGGAACTAGGTAGAAACTGAACTTCTCAATCTTGCACTACACCATATTTGAGGACCATGGTATACGCCATGAGTTATTTGTTGGTAAAACAGTTCAGGAAATGGTGCAGCTGAGAAAAGGAACCGGACGTGTGAAAGAGCAAAACCAATGGTCGAGCTCTAAGCAACGTTAATCAGTTAAGGACCAGTTGAAGAAAATCGTGCAATGAAGGAATCACCCGACACCAAAGCACGTTAAAATATTTATCACAAAGGAACCCGGCAGTCGGAACCGCTAAGCAATAAACACTAGAGGAGTCAACTGAGGGGGAACGCTTCAAATGGAATCATACAAGGCAAAACTATTCTCATGATGCGAAATCCAAGGGACCTAGTAGAATAGTCTCCACAATCAAAAACCTCAGTGTGAGAGCTTAAACCGGTTTAGCAATCAACTAGAGATCCAAATAAGGGGATACTGCAGGAAGGCTCCAGCTAAGCAAATTTTGATATCAACAAAGAAATGCAGTTGACTATCGGATGAAGGAACGATTTGAGGGGAATCCATCAGAAGAAACTGGGGTAAACCTAATCACCTTAAGAAACTTAGGTTCCATTGTGAAATAAAGACCAAGCCTAATCAGTCAATGATTGCTCATGCCTCTGTCTCAACCACGGTCTTCAACGATCAAGACTTTAACGAGACAATTGGATTAAATCCATGCAGAAACTTAACCAGTTTGAGCATAGCCGAGCTTGGACAGCTGTTCCAAAACCACATTAAATGATGACCGATACATAAAGGGTGTTCAAAACAAGGCAAGATTGACCATTCAAGGCTACCGAAAGACGGAAGGAATTGATTATGAATTCTAGCACCGGTTGCAGGACCTAAAGACATCCAGATCGCAGCACACGTAGACTGCAGGCTAAGAACAATTTAAAGAAGAAAGTATAGACGAATGCTCAGAAGTCTCAATAAGAGCAGACACAACCAGACACCGGAGGGATATAAGGTTATTATACCTAACGACCCGCAGACCGGATATCATATACAGTATCCGTCTCTGTGGACGACGTTAATCAAACTTCAAGGGTTATACCGACGCTGACTACGTCAGTTGTAAGATAGGTCGAAGAAGCACTAATACTTACCGACTCTTTGATAACTGCTCAACCTCAAAATTCAGCAAGTAAGTCTCGATGGCTACAATAGTTGGAGCAGAACGCATGGTGTTTGGGAGTAACTGTTCTCGTAGCAAGGATACGACATCAGCAGAAAGATTATGGCATCATGAAAACTAATATCCTTGTATTACGTAAAATACAAGTGAAACTGCCATCACCTAGAATTCGGTATTCCAGTAAGAGCAAACCAAAACCGAGTTGACCTACAGTTGATCGTTCTGACCGAAAGCAAACCGATCCAACCGGAGTGCCAACTAATAGGGACCAGCAAGCAGATGTCTAGAAGACCAAAATTTGGATTTGTGATCAGTTACCAAATAACACACCATGGCGATCATCTACAAGCTTAAAGACCTAGCACATTTTACAGATCGGGATTCGGACATCTCAGCAAACAACTATTCTATTTATAATGAAGTTGCTGCATTGGATATAGCACGGAGACAGGGTGAACATCCAACATCATTTGGGGATTATAGAGTGGAAGGATCAGACATGACAGACCTCCTGCAACTACAATCACAAGTGACAGACACACGAGACCGCTCTTCAAAGCTAAGTCTATCTCCTCTCAGAGTGCTTTAGGACTGTTTGAAACATTTTAGAGTCCTAGCATGAAGTTAGGGGGAACGAGGTTATACCAATGTAAATGATATAACGCAGTTGCCTAGACATTACAGAAAATGTTGCAGATGATTTCAGTGCACGACGTTTTTCGGTCATTTCTTCATAAAAACCAGCTCGTACACTTATCACAGTCGATTTCAACCAAAATCGAACTTCGTCAAAAATCCATTACAGAAACTTAAACATATATCTTATATCAATTTAACCCAAGTTCTCATACCTATACCGGATTCCTTCTGAAACCGGAACTAGAATCTGTCCAAAGGAAATTTCACCTTACCCATACTGCTGGTTAAAGACCAACTTTACTTTAATAATTGCACTGCATCATGCATATATCATATGTCTTGGCACAGCTGCCTTTGAATTTGCAGGTTGAGTGCGTGAATAGTCTTGTCATCAAAGAATCTCTGGCAACGACAAGACGTAAAGTTTCGATGCACTGACTGGAAGCGATAAGGATGGATTGGGCTGTACACCCGTGACACAATACGACGAGATTTTCTCCAGTATTTAAGGACCTCGCATTCTCCCTCGAAATCCATCAACCAACAATCGACTAAGTTCACATGTCTAGACCTCCAAAACATCCACCGCCCTTAGTCAGAATAAGCCTTACAACCAGAAAAATCCTAACTAATCCAAATCCGGTTTTCATCTCAGACCACCTCAGAGTCTCAGTGACTCGACACTGGACGCAGACCGACTCATTAGGGTATACAAAGACCTCTTGGCGGTCCAACAAAGACGTAAAGACGTTGTTTCGGACCAGCAAGAATTCTAAAGCAAGTCCAACGGCACAGAAGGCTAGCTCTGGGAAGCTTCTATGTGGACTGGGGGAGATGAAAGTGACAAACCCAGGACACACAGAAGAAGGCACTAGCCGAAAAGAAAATGCCGCGAGAAGGGCAAGCCATCCTGGCACTACAAGGACCCAAGGAGGAGGATGGTGCTCGTCCCAGTTTCTTGGTGGAGAAAAGGCTGAGAACCCACCAAGAAATGGAACTGGAGATGGTGAGTGGATACCGGAAATTAAATGCCATGCCAGACGGTTTCCCTGCGCTTCTATCAAATTTGTTGCGCTATCTGAAGAGGAAACAAGTGAAGGATCTCCTTGTCGCAACATCTGATTCCCCGAAGAAACCCTCGACAAGGCGTGGGTTCAGGGGATATCGTAGCTCTGCAGGAAATGAGCTGCTAAGACAGAGCGGGTCAGAAGACTTCTTAAGACCTTTAATAGTTCCGTCGAAGCTGAGCAATCTTCTGTTAAGACTTGCCAGTGCAGTCGCAGAGCTACCGGATTCATTGTGCTTTATGAGGAGAAAACAACCGTAATGACGATTCCCCTGCACAATGACATCTTCCCTCATACCGGACAAGTGATTGTCAAAAAGGGGGAAGAAGAGTACTGCTAGTTGAGGAGAAAAGGCAGAAGGCAGACCGGGACGTACCAAATAGAGTGCAAGATGCATCAACCGGAAGATCGAAGAACTGTGCCATATCTAAGACATAGATAGGCTAACAACGGTTGTAATATATCGGACTGGAAGATCGAAGAACTGTGCCATATCTAAGACATAGATCGCTAACAACGGTTGTAATAGATTGGTAGTTTATGTATCAAATCTCCTTTGATATAATAAAAATCTTTCTGCTTCATTGAGTTTTGACAATCACCAAAAAGGGGGAAATTGTTAGAAATCGTGAATTGAAGAATTCAGATTAAATAGTTTTGGTGATTGTCCAAACTTGACTGAGTATACCGGTTAACGAAGACTCAAGGCCGGATACCAGTCAGCAGTTCACAAGTGCGCCCGAAATCGGACATAAACTGCCAAGACCGGAATACCAATACCGGACCTACCACGTGTACGAAGATTCGAAATTATTCAAGGTGGGATGTTGAAGACTTCTGCTGAAGCATTCAATGCAATGTTGCCAGGAGGAGCCAAGTTGAAGTCAAGCCAAGCTTAAAAAGAAAAAAGCAATTGGCACAGCGCGAACTGCTATGAAGACCTGAAAGTACCCGTTTTGGATAAATGCATTTAATGCATTGTCCGGTACAAGGAGCTATCTCACAACGTCCTTCTTCAACCAAGTCCAGCTATATATGGCAGAGAATTGGCACTGAAGAGATACGACACTTTATCACGAGAAATCAAGAACAAGAAACAAATCAAATCTCTCAAGTGAAGAAAGAAAATTTTAGGTGTTGTCCTCACTGTACATTAAACCAGTTTCGGTTAGTAAGTGAGTTCTTTCCAAGGGACTTTAACAAGCTCTTGAAGTAGGTGGATTGTATTATACGACTGCCTAGGTGATTCATTAGATTAAAGCTGAGGGCAGCTGGGTAGGTTGTACTTAGTGTATAATTGAAGATCTAGTGAACCTTCCTTGCGAGGAAGAAGGGGAGACGTAGGAGAGTTAACTCTGAACTTCCAGAAACAAACCGGTGTCTTACCACATACACAAACACATCATATTCATAGTCAGTCTTAGTTCATAACCGACCGATTCTCTTCCGCACGTTACAATTAAAAATATCAAGTATCGGTATTGACCCTAACCGGTTAAGTACCGAAAAAGAGACAAGCGTTTATTCACCCCCTCTAAACGCGCTAACCGATCCTAACAAACTTAGAATTGTAAAAACTTGAATTTTATTTCGCGGTGAATATTAATACCAACCCTCAGGCTTAATAAATGAGTTAATTATGATTCAGGCCCCCTTTAAGTTTTAAAATCGGATTCAGGCCCTATCAGTAAAAAATTTAGTTTTAAGGACCCGATTTCTGCAGTATCACTTCATTGTTCTGAAGTATCACTTCATTCTTATTCAAGTACCACTTCATTGTTCTGCAGTACCACTTCGTTGGTCTGCAATACAACTTTATTTGTTCGCAGTACCACTTCATTGTTCTGCCGTAAAAAAATGAAGTGGTATTGCATTAATCGGGTCCTTAAAACTAATTCTTAAACTGAAAGGGCCTGAAATCAATTTTAAAACAGTATCAGGGCCTGAAAGAAAATTGCCCTTAATAAATAAGAATAAATTTTGTCAGTTGTGAGTCTTGACTAGGGCTAGAGAAAAATACCGAAATATCGAAATACCGTCCTTATCATATCGAATCGTATCGAAAATACCGAAATTTTTGGTATACCGAAGTTTTTGGTAAGGTATGATACCGCACCGGAAATTTTCGGTACGGTAATGGTATGAAAGTTTTTAAAATTAGGTATACCGATTATACCGAAATTCTAAAATTTTTAATATATTATATTATATATATATATATATATATATATATATATATATACACACCTATATATATTATATTATTTCAAAAAATATAAAATGAAAAATAAGGATCTTCATAAACTTATTTAGCCCATAAATTCTTAACTTATACACAACTTTCTAATATTAGGCCCACCATATTTTACTTATGTAACTCAAGTAACGTATAATTTTTGCCTTTTTTAATGATTTTTGAAAGCTTGAAGATGCAATGCAATTACTTTTTGTTAATCATCACTAATTTTTTTAAATATAGCCGCTTCGTTCTAATTAATCTATATATAAAGTTGTATTTTGTGGTTATGTAAAGTTTTTTGAATTATTAAGGAGACTAGCTAAAATATGTAAATAATGTTAAAAAATCTTTTTATTTTGAAAATTTTGGTATTAATAATCTATCTTATTGGGGCCTAAGGAGTTTGAATTGATTAAAAATTCCAAAACAACGAATTAACGAGTCACGAGACATGCATGGTAAAAAACCCTTCGTATGAATGGTATAGAAGGTATGATACCGATACCATACCGAAATTTCGGTATGATACCGTATCGAAATTTAAGGATACCGAAATTTTGGTATGGAATGATTTTTTTGGATACCGAAATACGATATACGGTATCACAGTTTTGGTACGGTATACCATATCGAACCATCCCTAGTCTTGACTCTTGATGGAACCTAGGCAGTAAGCGACTTCACACGTGGCAGACAATATTTAAAGTTCTTGATGGAACCTAGTTTTTGTTTCGAGAAGGGGCCACGAAAGATTTGAATATATTAAAATGACCCCACGCTGATTCTTAGAAAATATTTGCATGTGGGCCCCGCAAACCTGTTTTTATTTCTTGTCTCCATCATATATTATTACCTAAGATTGTGTTTTAGATTGAATTGATTCTCCAACTCCCATATCTGATCCTTTGTATCCACTCCACGCTATGCAATCTCCTTACAAGTGTTAGATAGTTGGATGAAAGTTAAATAAATTCAATTCAAAAAAAAGTAAAAAGAGAGAATATAAAAGTCAAATGAAAAATAAAAATTGGCGTCAAGGTGAGGTGATCGGTTATGATATCTTGATGTGGAGGTTATGAATTTGATTTATTTGGACTATTTGACGATCATAATTTGTATAGATTTCGACGTGTAAAATAAGTCATGCAAATAAGTCCTACCGAAAGACTAATATTCTAATTCGCTGGAACAGTGTGATCATACTTCCAACAGGACAAAAATAAATAAATAAATAAATAGTTTATATATCATATCTTGTTTTGGGGGAATTGTAGGAATGATCTACCTTAAATTGTACTCATGATGTTTCTCACAAATTTTAAATTTTAATTAGGAAAGACTAGTTGATGGATTAATTAGATATTGATAATTGTGCTACGATGCATCAATTCAAGCACGCGATAGCGATTTAATCTCGTACCCATGTCATTGACAAAGAGGGCGAACCAAATTAGCGTATTTAAATCTCCCTAGATTTTGCAAATCTATCTAATAGAGACACATCAATTATTGTAAACGTTAAGAACATAAGCAACCAGCATCATAAAAATACAGTTAATTCTACACAATATTACAAGTGCTACACTGTTTTTATTCCAACTCATAAACCTCTATTTTCTACACTAATTTTCACGTCAACCCATTAATTCTATTTTTACTCTAAAAATCAAATTGCTATATTAAACTTTATATTATAATAACTAAAAAGTCAATAAATTAAAACGAAAATATTAATAAATAATAGGAAATTAATATTATTTTACTTTTAGATATCAAATATTTAAATATAATTAAAATATGTTTTATTAAATAAATTATAAATGAATAGAAAGTACAACACAATTTTTGTTTGTGTGTACTCTACATCTAGAGTATCTCTGCTAATCGACACAATATTAGTGTTAGATATAGAGTCTCGTTGGAGTAAAGATGTACTTTATTTTTGTATTTTTGTAAAGTACCAGTTAGATATGCTCTAAATTTGAAATTTTTTATAGTTATGGG
The DNA here is from genome assembly GCA_027422505.1 of Craterostigma plantagineum. Classification (NCBI taxonomy): domain Eukaryota; kingdom Viridiplantae; phylum Streptophyta; class Magnoliopsida; order Lamiales; family Linderniaceae; genus Craterostigma; species Craterostigma plantagineum. Next base: position 7,572,400 of record JAPQWV010000002.1, read on the forward strand.
TATCAATCTCAATCCTATATCCATACCATAACTAAAGAATGAATGACATGTGTATAAGCTTGTGACCAATTTAATATATTGTTATTTTAAATTGAAAACTAAAAGATTTATATCTTATGAATTTGGTTAAGGTAACTTAATTTCCCAATACTTATATATATGTATATATACATATATATCTAGTTATGGGTATCAATCTCAATCCCATATCCTTACCATAGGTAAAGAATGAATGACATGTGTATAAGCTTGTGACCAATTTAATATATTGTTATTTAAATTGAAAACTAATTGATTTATATCTTATGAATTTGGTTAAGGTAACCTAATTTCCCAATACTTATATATATGTATATATACATATATATTTATTTGGTCATCAATCTCTTTTAAAAGTCGTAAGCTCGGATCTACTCTACCAAAAGATCAAAACTTGAGATTTACCTTGACAAGTTGAAAGTAAGCTTCAATGTCGAATCTTGAATGTATCTTTACAATAAATACTATTCTTTACAAAAGTAATAAAATAAAAATAATAAAGCATTAAAAATATAAGGGGCCCACATACAGAGACAGGACAGCATGAGTAGTTATACCAAGAGGAAAGAGAATCTAGTGAGAAAGATCATGCATCTACTGTTTGCATTTAATTATTCAAAAAAATATTATTAATAATATTATCATCGGAATTAAATAAATCCGCACCAAATAACATGTTTGTGCAGTGCACCGCACAGTACATTGCTTCTCAACTACTCGATAAAAACCCTTGCAATGTCATCCCTAAATTACAATCTTGCTAGCTTTCTTAGACCTACACTGATATATATAAACTCATATATTTGTATTAATTTCTTGGTGAAATGGAGTTGGGTTCATCGGAAAATGATGTAAGAACAAATGCTCATCATCATCAAGAGAAAGATGAAGAAGATCATCACTTTCATGTATTGGCCGTTGATGACAGTCTAATTGATAGGAAACTTCTTGAGAGGCTTCTCACAGTTTCGTCCTACCAAGGTATACTTCTCTTTCGAGATAATACAAATTCGCAGAATTTTGATGGGTCCGTTATTAAAATTTGAATTATAATCGAATTCTATTGATGAAGAATTCGTACGATGTTGTAGTAACATGTGTTGAGTCTGGAGATAAAGCTTTAGAGTACCTGGGCTTGATGGGTATTGAAGAGGAGGAATATGAATCTTCATCGAACCAGTCTTCTTCTCAACAAGAGGTTAATTAATTAATTAGCAACTGAAAATTTCAATTTATATGCATCTTTTTCCCCCTTTATTATTCGAATATGAAGAGTTTTATTTCATATAAAATCTAATCGATGATTAGTTCTTGCAGGTATCCAAGATTAACATGATTATGACAGATTACAGCATGCCAGGAATTACAGGCTACGATTTGCTGAAAAGGATTAAGGTTTTGCCTCATCACTAGTCCTATTTTTATATTATAATTTATAATACTCCAAGCTCATATACCAATTTCAGCTAAAAGTTTGAGCTCCTGGGAGGATTATCGTATTTAATAATATATATTATCTCAAACACGTCTTTAACGTTTATGTTGATTTATTTCTACATATCCTTAAAGGTCAATTTTATTTTATTTCTTCTCAAGAATGGCCTCGAGAATTTGTACAACTCTTGAACTGAGCTTTACTATTATTACCATGTTGAATAACGACTTGTTATCTGATTTTCTATTTGTTATCTGAAATTGATGAAAAATGATATTGCACCTAATACCGGCGAAGAGACTATCATATTTTAAAATATTATATATATTCGTAACACACTCCTTGCATTTAGGTTATTTCTTTCTATATAGCCTCAAACGTTGTTTTTTCTTCTTTTACAAATCGTGTTGAGAATTTATTCATATGGACTTCTGCTCTGAGCTCTATTACCATGCTGAATAATGTCTTATTCGATTTTATTTAATTAATTCTACTTGCTTAAATTCGTAACTGTTATCTGAAATTGTTGATGAATAATCTTTTCTAGGGCTCGTCGTGGAAGAACATACCGGTCGTCGTCATGTCGTCCGAAAACGTACCTTCGAGAATCGACATGTGTCTCCAAGGAGGAGCCGAGGAGTTCCTATTGAAGCCCGTGAAGCCATCGGATCTTCAAAAACTTCACTCAAATCTTTTCAAGTACACCGCTCGTCGTTCATTGAATCGTCGTATTAACGAAGAAGATGATAATAATGGGATCGTCATTGCAGAGATTAATGTTGTCTGCAATAAAGAGGACAAAGAAAGCAAAGATGAGTCGTCGACGTGCAGCAGCACTAGCATTACTAACAAGAGGAAGACGATTAGTTCGACAAATACATCAACGTCGACGATTATATCGCCCGATGCATCGGAGAGAAGGGCCCGGGCTCAAGAATTGTCTGTTTCATAGATTTTTAAGACGATGACTATAATTTTTCTTTATCTAATCTGCTTTGACATTAGCAAAAGTTGTTTCACGTAACAGCTTAGATTTTTAGTGCAGCATACAAACCAACCTTTAGTTTTTATACTTGAATAATCTTATTCCCGCCAAACTGACAACCCTAATATCAGGCCTCTTTCAATAATATCATATATATCTGCTCCATAAACGGAAAGTGGAAATATATTACATTGAAATGATGTTTAACTCCCATCTTAATGAGCATGGTCTCAATAATAAACAGAGTACTAATTAGAAACTGGATATGTTTTAAGGCACTCTAAGTCTCTCCAGGGCCTGAAGGATCTGTTCTGCGTGCTATTCTGTTTTTCAAGGCCAACATAATTGGTCAGCAAAACACACACACACACACACACAGAGAGAGAGAGAGAGAGAGAGAGATGAAGTAAACGATGAAGAGGAAGAACAAGTATGCATACAAATAAATATATAGGAAAGGAAAGAGGAAACTGACCTGAAGCCAAAAGAAGAAACCGCGTAAAATGTTTAAGCATCTTGGGATATTGGCCTTATGTAACTCGAGCTTTTTGCGTAAACCTGTATTCAGTTACATCCATACAACTATTAGAAACACGTAGATGTTTCATATGAAGACGCATATATAAACGACAGACAACATAGAGGAAACTATATGATGACATAAATATTGATTTCGCGATCAAGCAGTAAACTGAAGAAGATTTGTTCTCCCAAGTTACGGATACTATTTCAGAAAGTCCTAAAGTTTTCCTTTTCTGAACATAAACATCAAGGTTTAATTCTGTTCCCAATTCAGAATATAATGACACTAATTTTTTCACATTTATCAAAAAGAGGAGGCCATAACTAAGACAGGCAAAACACCACTCTTTCTCAAGGAAAAGTTATGGAAGCACAATTTCCATGAAGTTCAGCGACTGTAATCCATCAAACACAGAATTTGCGTCGATATTAATTGCAAGAAATTCAAGTTCGTTAACTAACCAGGATAGTGGTCTAGATAGGACTTTCCTTCTTCATCGGTTCTGCAATATCTTTCCCTCCCATGACAAAAATCCCTGAAGACCTGTTTTGCTTTGTGCTGCACAACGGCGGCCTGGAGCTTCTTATGCTCCTCTTCATCGTATGGTTTTCGCAGAAGGGCTATAACTTGCTGTCTATAGCTAAGTTCCATTGGAGTACCTTCGCAGGCCATCGGTGAGGGGATAGCCTCTATCATCTGCATAATGGAAATGAACAATTAATTTATATAACTTGGGGGCAATTAAAATAACATATAAGGTATGAGACGTGGAACATTCAATGGCTTAAGGTTAGCTGTGTGCATTCAAAACTATAGTAGAAGCTACCATAGAAGATCAGTCCCACCTTGTTGAATGCTGTTTTGTCCAGGATTTTAACGTCGTCATCATCGCAGTCATCTTCATCTCCCCCCTCTATCGCCTTGCTGTTGGCCTTATTATAAGTTTTTCGTGAAACACATTCCCTCTTCACGCTTCTCAGATGCATTTTAGGAGCCCCATTACCATCTTCACACTGCTCTTTATTCGAACCAACCTCTCTACGCCTCTTCTTACATTCCAATTTATCATCACCACCACGACGACGAAGTAAAACACGACGGCCAGGCATTGACATGTTATTAACACCTAACTCTAGATTTCGGGTGACCGAATCAGTCGAGCATTTCCCCCTATCTGCCCTCTTTCCCTTGTCCTTATTCATTCTTTCCGTCGAGCTCCTATTATCAACTCTCTTGCTAGATATGGACTTCTGATCGCGCTTTCTACGATTCTCGATGACATGGAGGAGTTCGTTCGTATGGCTCGTATCAACGGGCTCATCTGAAACTTCATTTCCTTTGCTTGCAGGTACGCCTTCTTTCTGATCTTTAAGTGCGTGACGTTTCTTCAGATCTTCTAAATAAAGTCCATATCGAAAATCACTGCGGTTTCTCTTTCTCCTCTCAGTGGTTCTATGTAACTCTTCTTTCCCGTCTTCAAGGTTATGGATTTCATCCTTCTCCAAATGGAACTCATCTTCAGGATCCATATCTTTCGGGAAATCTTCCCTCACATTTCCAAGGGCACGAATTTCCTCTTGTTTTTTCAAATGTTCAATGTACAGTTTATATTGAGGATAGATTTCTGCCTTGGAAGCGTGATTATTGCCCCTTTCTCTTCCAGTGCAACCGTGTACCCTTTGCCATTTATTTCCCCTCAACCTTTCTTTTTCGTTAAGTGCTGCCAATAAGCAGCTTTGGTATTCCACATCCACCTCAGATAACTCCTCGATCTCTGTCCTCGTTGCACTTAGCAAATTATCATACGTATCAGGAGAAAGTCCCATATTCATTTGATTCACGATTCACACCTCCAAACTTACGCACGCCAAATCTGCAGTGAAATTATGAAAACCATAGCTTCATTAAATGTGGGGAAAATAAAATCTCAATTCGCAGTGAAGTAACGAAAACTAAAGCTTCATAACGAACCAGCACTTCGTAGAACACCCATACAACACAACCACGCAGGGAAAAGAAGAAAAACAAACATTACAAGCAAAAATCACAATCGATAACGTGTAAAAAAACCGAGAAAATTCGGAAATTAATCAGCTAGAAACGGAATGAACCTTGATCAGAACCGATTACAGGCGCAAGCGAGCGACGGTTCCGTAGAAGTGAAACTGCTGCTTTTGGGAGAGGGAAGGAAGAAGAAATGAGTCTGACTCTCAATTATTGGCTATTGCGGCGTGTAGGTCAAGGACACATACAATGTACATGATTTTATAATTATCACCCCCTCGCCTCATGTTGTTAGATGGGCTTTTGTGGATAGCCCGTTAAAAACGCCTAAGCCCAGATATTGTGTACAAGTATACTATAATAAATATATAAATATATTTTAGGGTAAAATGCATATAACCCCTCGTGATTTCGCCGAAATGCAAATAAACCCCCACAGTTTTTTTATTACATGGTACTCCCTCGTGGTTTAACTAATGTTGCACCGTACCCCTGGACAGCATTTTTGCCCGAAATTGGATTATACGCGCTCTTACTGCATGGTGATTAAGCTTGGACCATATTATTTACTGTTAAATGTCAGAATAACCCCAACTATTCATCTTTTTTGCAAATGAGAACCCCATGGACAGCAGTTTTTGCCCGAAATTAAATTATACGCGCTCAAATGACCATATTATTTACTGTTAAATGACCAGAATAAACCCAACTATTCACCTTCTGGTCATAAGACAGTAAATAATATGGTACAAGCTTAACCTCCTGCAGTAAGAGTGCGTGTAATCCAATTTCAGGAAAAAACTGCTGCCCGGGGGGTAGGTGCAACATTAGTTAAACCACGAGTGAGTACCGTGCAATAAAAAAAACCACGGGGGTTTATGTGCATTTCGGCGAAACCACGAGGGAGTTATATGCATTTTATATTTTCAAGTATTTATAATTTTATGAAACTACAAATTGAATTTGAATTTTTGTAAAATAAATTAGTTTGTTAGAATATAGTTATATTTCAAATTCAAAGTTAAATAAATAAAAAAAATTGAAGGATAGAATCTATACTCTTATATTAATGCTCAACATGAGTTAAACACGCTCAATTTGGTGTATCAATTTGGCCAATTAGAATTTTTCTTAAATTAATAATTAACATAAACTAAAGATAAGAAATTATTCACTACCTTGCATTTATATATTGTCACATATACCCTTCTATTTTTAGTAATGGTTATTTAATATGATTTATATATTATATAGCACACGCATATGAGTTTGGAATTTAGACTAGTAACAATTATGCATGAAATTAAGCACACTCGAATGCTTGTATCCAATTCATAAGTATATGATTTTATTTATAGTTAAAAAAATTGATATTTAATATATGATATTCTGATAAAATTCTAAAAGGCATATTTTCAAATATGTAAATAATTTATAAGGATTTCGTTAAAATCAACTAGATTAAAAGTTATACAACAAATCGCCATACCAAAATGGGAGAGCAGTTACTCTAAGATGTTCTCGCTTAATAAAATAGATGATACTCGTCGTTTATATTTACTAGTACTGTTAAGCATACTCGATACATGTGCAAAATATAGATATATTACTATATATTTTATGAATTATATTTAAATGAAATATAATTATAAATAAAAAGAAAAAATGTGATTTGTGGGAAGAAATTAATAAACATGAAGGATTCATTTGTAATTAAACAAAAATTGACTTGTAATTGAGCCATCAAACCAACCGACGGGGCGGGCTGCAAATTTTTCAGGGCCGCCAAGGAGCGGGCCTGGGCGAGCTTTGGTGTGGCGAGCTGCAATAATTAAATACATATTAATACAAAATAAAAGATGAATAAATGTATAGATTTTAAATTTTTGGTTTCGATAATCAAGTCTAAGTTAATACTAAAGATGTATAATTTAATTTTAGATATGTTGAAATTTGTTTTTTTTGTTTTTATTTCAAAATCGTTTTTTATTTTTATAATATGGGTGGGTAGGCCCACCAGGGGCCGGGGTGGGCCTCCATTTCCTAGGCCTGCCAGTATGGCGAGCTAGCCCGCCCCGCCCTGCCAAATGACGGGCTGGCCCGCCCTGCCGTTTTGACAGCTCTGCTTGTAACTACGTAACGGATTAATATGTAATTATTATCACACCAATTGAATTAGACAAATACTATGACGCTATGAGGCTTAATATAATAGATAGACGGATAATATTTTTTCAAACGAAAATTTCGTTACTAAATAAAATAGTGCGGATGATTCCTTCGGTGATATTCGAAAATACATAATTCAACTTATATCAAAGAAAAAAAACAAAACAACACAAACAGAATAAAAAAATAACTGTCAACATTCGACCATCCAGAGGAAAGACTCAATGATGCTTTAGAGTGAAAGAAAGTATAGAAAACACGGTCTGCGTAAGCGTGAGCACGAGCAGCATAGCGCCCGCGACGACGGAGACCAACGTCCACGGACTGCTGCAGTGCTTCTGCATCAGCACAGCCATCCACTTATTACGCCGGGCCCGATAGAACCGATTCACCCCCACGAAAACATTCGAGTAGCACGACTCGGGAGACCTCACAATGTTCACCCCGAGCCTATTGAACATACTGCATATCGCCCTGTCGTCGCCCAGCCAATTCGTTATGACCCCGGCGCTCCTAAGGACTCGGACGTCGCGCTTGGAATTGACGAGGCAATGCATGAGGAAGGCGTACTCCGTCACATGCTTAAGTCGTTCGAACGGTAGTTGTTGCTCGTAGGCTATGAGGTTCCTCATGAAGGGCTCGGTGTGATCCGATACCCTCAAAGGTGGAAGGTATAGGACTCCGTCAAAGAAGGATATGTCCAACTGGGCGGTCCCGCTCGATGCTTTGAACTTGATTCCGACTTTCTTTAGGTCCGACGCGGTATTTATATGGCCCAACTGCAAAAAGGAAAAAAAAACCACATTTCCTCCAGTGAGCCTGTCACACATGGACCTGAACTAGTGTGACCGCACCATTTGTCGAGGTATGCATGCTATTTCACTGATCCCAGAATTTAGTCTCCTGGATTTAAATAGACGGCTAAAAACCAAAACCAAAAACCCAAGGGTTTATTTAATTATGCTCCTTGTCATTGACCCCCTGATTGAGGGGTAATGCTAGGTTTTAAACAACACATGGGATACGATGCTAATGTTTAACACATCACAAAGGGAGTTCGGACAATAAAAAAAACATAGAAAAGTATCGTGCATTTCATTATAACCTCATGGGAATATAGCATAATTTACCTCCAAAAAAAAATAAACTTTAGCTGAATTTTTTTTTTTGAATTTTCGTTATTTTTTTACCTCTTTCGACTTTACGGGGTTTTCACCCGGAATAAACCTCCGTTCGACCCTGCTGACGCGGCCGCCAGAGTATCTACTTTCGTACACCAAGCCGAGAAGATGGTGGGCCCCGCCGGGCTTCCCGGGTGCATATTCTTTCTCGGAGGAAACCAACCGCTCCACGAAAGACAGGGCGAGGAAAAGAATGTTGTCCTCTGGGTCGCCCGTCTTCGTCATTTCGAAGAGATGGTCCAAGACGAAGAGGGGCAGCTGATTTTCAAACATCATAAGATCGTTCCTCAGCTTGTTGAGGACATGTTCGTTATGGAAAATAGGGTCGCTCTCGTCCTTTAGGTCGCCGAACCAATACTTCCTCATAAGCTCTATCACGAAAAACCCGTCAAAAATCAGCATCTCCAAGAATTCGTCTTGATTTAGTGAGACGGCCGGCGGTTGGTAGCACATTCGGGCGCTTTGTTCTAAAGGTCGAAGCTTTCTTACACAGTCTTCGAGGGTCAGGTCTCCTCCTCTCCTTCGAAGGAGTTGACTTAGGTAGGTCACTTTGTGCTGCTCCATGCCTTTGAGGTTGTCTTTTCCTCGGTGGATGGGACCGAGCGAAACTATCTCGGGCTCGTAGCACCCTCTGTGGGCCTGGTCGTGTACTCTGTATATGGTCGGGATTAACCGTACGCCATCTGCTAATCGTCCCACCAAAGATTCTATGTTCACGACGACATTATCTTTTTCCTCGGGCATCTAAATCATGAAAGTAAGATCAGTGAATGAAAATACACTGTTTATGATAGGAAGTACTGTTTCTTATCGTAAAATTCTAAAAGAAGAGATATGAATGTACCATACAAATACTACAGATTGTCTTCTGCAAGAGATGCACTTCAAACTCTAACTGCAGCAATCATCGTTGGCCTTAACATTTAACAAAGACTACATTATTACAATATATAGGACTTCAATGGGGGAACCTGTGTTTTGTATTTGGATGGTTTGGGAAGATTACATGTAGAAGCAACGAAAGTTGGATTAAATTTCCAACCAGACAAACATATAAACACGAAAATGACGGGTGAAGAGAGATGGGGTTGAAGCATCCATTAGCTTGTGGAGACTTTTCAGGTCAATAATATTTAAGAAAGACCACAGATGAAGACCATAAGCAGGCTAGACAGGACAATGAAGACTCTTTCATTACTAAACGGTATGATGAAAAATACAAGAATCCCACATAGCAACACTGCAAGTGTGTCGTTGTGCTTGACTGTTACAAAGGACTTCCATTGTTATCTAAAAGATATCTAAAATACAAGAAACCAACGCACAACAACACTACGCGTGTGTGATTGTGTTATTTACCGTAAAAATCCTTCATAGAGAGAAATAAAGAAATAGAATTGACTCAGGAATTTTATATTACCTCAAGGAAGAAGCTTCAACCCACCTTCCATTTCAACGGCTATTTAAACTGCAAATTCCAAAAATCCATTATCTGCATTCCCATACGCTAAGTGTTCTCTCGAAAAACTCAATTTCCTAGCAAAGATCAATAATAAAAAGTTGTCAATGTCTGTCGGGATCAAAATTCCTTTTCCAACAAGTTGCAGACAGTTCCTTCTTCTGTTACCGTTTGCAGTAGTCGTCTTAGGCACACTTACTACAATAACAGATTCTGTGGCATTGTCAACTTGCTGCTGCCCTGAGTCCGTGGTAAAGATGGAAAAGGTTGCCACTACATCTGTTACAAGTAATGTGCTGAAAAAGTTTACTTTAGTTAATCATGCTTTTGGAGTTCCAAAGTACTTTTGTCATGTTCTTAATTGTCTTTTGTGTTAAGTAGCTACTAGTCTACTAGTTTATTGTTTTGGAAGGAATGCTCATTTTGTAAGGAGCTTGGGGGAAATCAAAAAAAAAAAACTTCAGCTCTTCATCTTCTCTACATCAAAAAATACAGCAACTCAAGCTTAGTAAAAATCATCAAAAAGAATCACCATAGAAAACCTGTACTCGATCCTACAGTTTGGTATCAAAGCTAGCTTGAAAGAAACAGGTTAGGACTGAAGAAACACACGACAAGAGAAGGAAGAAAGAGCTGCTGAAACTCTGTGACAGTTCATGGCAAATACCAGCAATTTACAACAGATTTCTCTTCCGATTTTCACAGGGGAAAACTATGAGTTTTGGTGCAAGAAAATGAAGACGTTGCTGGCCTCCTTTGAGCTGTGGGAACTCGTACAAGATGGCTATGATGATGAGGAAGATGAAGCTAACCTCACCGTAGCACAAATGAAGGAGTTAAAGAAAACAAGCAAAGAGATGCCGCAGCGTTGTCGAAGATTCAGCAAGCTGTCGCAGATTCAATATTTCCGAGGATAATCGGAGCTGAAACAGCAAAAGAAGCGTGGGATATTTTACAAAAGGAATTTGGAGGAGATGAGAAGGTGAGAGCTATTAAACTTCAAACTCTTAGAAGGGAGTTCGAGAATATGAAAATGAAGGAGACCGAGAGCTTGAATGAGTTTCATTCTAGATTCATTAAGTTAACAAATCAAATGAAAATATATGGAGAAGAGCTTACAGATCAGCGAATGGTCGAAAAAATTCTTATTTGTCTTCCGGAGAGATTTAACCCTATTGTGGCCGTTATTGAACAAACGAAGGACCTCTCTCAAATGAATATTCACGAGTTGATGGGAGCACTGAAATCATTTGAAGAAAGGTTGACGAGGCAATCAGAGAAGTCGTTTGAGAGTGCATTTCAATCAAAAATGAAAGTAGATGCCAAAAGCCACGGAGAGTCTTCAAGTGGAGAACAAAATCGAAGTGGCATTTTTAGAGGTGGTAGATCCGGTCGTAGTCGAGGACGAGGCCGTAATTTTCAAGGCAGAGGTAGAGGCTTTTACGAAAGAAATCAGACCAAAAATGAAAGTGAAAAGAAGTGTACTCATTGTGGAAGAAGTAGCCATGATTACAAAGATTGTTGGTTCAAGGATAAGCCGAAGTGCCATCGATGTAATAAGCTCGGTCATGTTCAAAAGGAGTGTTACACTAACCTGGAACCGAAAAACCAGCATCAAGTCAACTTCTCGGAAGAAAAAGAAGCTACAAACAACATGTTCTACGCTTGTCAAAGTGCAACCGGTAAAAAGCATGAAGTGTGGTACATCGATAGTGGTTGTAGTAACCACATGACTAGTGATAAATCAATTGTCTTGAGCATTGATACTTCAATAGATTCTCAAGTGAAGATGGGAAATGGTGTTCTTGTCAAGGCTCAAGGAAAAGGAACGATTAGTGTCCAAACAAAGAAGGGAACCAAGTACATTCAAGATGTGCTTCTTGTGCCGGAGTTGGAGCAAAATTTGTTGAGCGTTGGACAACTTGCCGAACATGGTTATGCTGTCCACTTTGAAGGAAATACGTGTGTCATACTCGACAAAAGTGAGCCGAGGCAGATTATGACGAGGGTAAAAATGGAGAAGAATCGAAGTTTCCCACTCACATTTAAGTATGCTGAAAATTTGGCGATGAAAGCTGAAATTGTCGATGACTCGTGGCTATGGCATTGGAGGCTTGGTCACCTGAATTTTCAGAGTCTTAAAGTACTACACAACAAAAATATGGTATATGGTCTTCCGAAAATTGAAGAAATGCAGCAGATTTGTGAAGGTTGTGCACTTGGAAAGCATCATCGACAATCTTTTCCAAAAAGCGGTGCTTGGAGAGCATCGAAGCCTCTTGAACTCGTGCATACGGATGTGTGTGGACCTATGTCTACAATTTCTCATGGAAATAATAAGTACTTCATTCTCTTCATTGATGATCTTACTCGCATGACATGGGTTTACTTCATGAAGCAAAAACCCGAAGTATTTGGCATCTTCCGAAAGTTCAAGAATCTTGTTGAAAAGCAAAGCGGGCACTCGATCAAAGTTCTTCGAAGTGACAATGGGAAGGAATATATCTCCAACGAATTCAACAAGTTTTGTGAAGAAGAAGGCATTGGAAGACAACTCACGGTTGCTTACACACCCCAACAAAATGGAGTGTCCTAGAGAAAAAATCAAACGGTGATGGAAATGGCCAAATCTATGTTGCACGCCAAAGGATTGCCAAAGACTTTTTGGGCCGAGGCAGTTTATACCGCCGTTTCGAAGTCCAACAAAAGCCGTGATGGATAAAACACCTCTTGAAGCTTGGAGTAACCGGAAACCATCGGTGAATCACTTAAAAGTTTTCGGATCAGTTTGTTATGCTCAAGTACCAAAGGAGAAGAGGAACAAGCTAGATGAAACAAGTGTGAGGTGCATCTTCGTTGGATATAGTAGCACATCCAAGGGTTACCGACTCTATAACTTGAAAACAAAAGGCATTATGAGTAGTAGGGATGTCATATTTGATGAGGGTGCGACTTGGAATTGGGAGACCAATGAAGTTGATAGAAGTGGATACCTTTCTCATAAAGTGGGAGAATTTTCAACGAACACGGATGAAGAAAATATAAGCAATCAAGAATCTAACTCTAGTTCAAGTTCGAGCTCAAGTCCAAGTTCGTCCGGATTATCATCAAGTTCTCCTCCAACAAAGATGAGAAGCTTGAATGATGTTTATGCAAGGTGCAATTTTTGCATGGTTGAACCAGAAAATTTCGATGAAGCAATGAAAGAAGAAGCATGGAGGAATGCGATGCAAGAAGAAATAGATGTCATCGAAAAGAACAACACTTGGGAGTTGGTCGAGAAACCATCTCATAAAGAAGTTGTTGGAGTAAAGTGGATCTACAAAGTAAAGATGAATGAGGATGGTTCATTTCAAAGGAACAAAGCAAGGCTCGTGGCAAAAGGCTAAACACAACAACCGGGAATCGATTATCAAGAAACGTTTGCGCCGGTTGCTCGAATGGACACCATTCGAATGCTCATCGCATTTGCAGCCCAACAAGGATGGTTTTTGTACCAACTTGATGTGAAATCAGCATTTTTGAATGGAGTATTGGAGGAGGAAATTTACGTAGAGCAACCTCAAGGCTTTGTTGTCAAAGGAGAAGAAGAAAAAGTTTATCGATTGAAGAAAGCTTTGTACGGACTCAAGCAAGCTCCAAATGCTTGGTATAGCCAAGTTGATTCCTACTTCACACATCAAGGATTCAAGAAGAGTAAGAGCGAGTCTACACTCTACGTGAAAACTCAAGGTACGTCATTCTCGTTGTTGCTCTATATGTCGATGATTTGTTGTTTTGTGGAAATAATGAGAGCATGATACATGAATTCAAAAGTGAGATGGTGAAGAGATATGAGATGAGTAATATGGGGCAGCTACGTCATTTTTTGGGCATGGAAATTTACCAAGAAAGTGATGGAGTGTTTATTTGCCAAAGAAAATATGCTGAAAATATTCTGAAAAAGTTTGGCATGAGCGACTCCAATCCTACTTCTATTCCGTTGGTTGTGAGTGAAAGATTGAAGAAAGAAGATGGTGCAAAGAAGGTTGATGCTACCTTGTATAGAAGCTTAATCGGAAATTTATTATATCTCACATCTACAAGGCCGGATATAATGTTTGCTTCGAGTTTGTTATCAAGATTCATGGTTGATCCGAGTCAAATTCATCTTGGAGCTGCAAAGAGAGTGCTGCGATATATCAAGGGCACGATAAACTTTGAAATCAAATATTTGAGAGGAGTTCAAGTCAAATTGGAAGGCTATTGTGATAGCGATTGGGCCGGTTCTTTGGATGACATGAAGAGCACTTCGGGGTATGCATTTTCTCTAGGTTCAAGCATGTTTTCTTGGGCATCAAAGAAGCAACAAAGTGTCGCACAATCCTCAGCCGAAGCCGAATACATTTCAGCTGCATTGGCAACGTCACAAGCAATTTGGTTACGGAAAATTCTTGAAGATATTGGAGCGAAGCAAAGATCAGCGACGGAGCTGTTTTGTGACAACAAATCCAGTTTATCACAGCCGAACAAGACATATCTCAATCAAGTATCACTTCATCCGAGAAGCAATTGAAGATGGTGAAGTTCAACTCATGTTTTGCAGGTCCGAAGATCAAGTGGCGGACATACTTACAAAGGCACTACCAAAGGATAAATTCTTGAAGATGCGAGAGCTGCTTGGAGTCATGGAACAGCACATTAAGGGGGAGAAATGTTACAAGTAATGTGCTGAAAAAGTTTACTTTAGTTAATCATGCTTTTGGAGTTCCAAAGTACTTTTGTCATGTTCTTAATTGTCTTTTGTGTTAAGTAGCTACTAGTCTACTAGTTTATTGTTTTCGAAGGAACGCTCATTTTGTAAGGAGCTTGGGGGATATCAAAAAAAAAACTTCAGCTCTTCATCTTCTCCACATCAAAAAATACAGCAACTCAAGCTTAGTAAAAATCATCAAAAAGAATCACCATAAAAAACCTGTACTCGATCCTACAACATCAAACCCATGAAATCGCGATATCCATCTCTCCAGCTCTGCTTTCTCATAGGTAGTGTACCTAGAAATTCTCTTTTCCTCGATATTTTGATCTCAGTTCTTGAACCATGTTGCTAGGAACCATAATGATCTTGGCACCTGCTTTGGTGAATGCTTGGGTTTCGTCAAACAACAACAGGAAACTATAAAGGAAGCACGACACTGGGGCAAAAATGAAGAAAAAGGACTAAGACAAAATGGAGTGCAAATTCAAACGAGTAAAAGTATAGGTGAAGAAAGCTGATGAAATATAAAAGGAAGGACCTAATTGAAACTTATGAGATAAGTAAAAATATAAATAGAAAATAAAAGAATAGCTTTTGACTGATTTTAGGCATATAGTCATCAGCTCTCTCTCTCTCGATTCTGATCATCTGCTTAGTTTTGTTTCTTTCTTGCCCTGTAAAATTTGTGATCAATAAAAGGAGTTTTTCGTTGGCCGTGGATGTAGGATTCATCAAAAGAATCCGAACCACGTAAACAAGCTGCGTTCATTTTTTTACATGGTATCAGAGCGTAGGATTGTAATTTGAGGGAGAATTGTTTTTTAATCACTTCATCAATCTCAAGATCTTCTCGCACCGGCAGCCAAGCTCTCTTGCTTCGTTCAATATTTGGAAGGAAATCGGCTAAATTGAAAGCGCACCCGAAGTCTTGCTGTTCTTCAATTTACTGCGGACATACGGTGTTTTCTAATCCTCTATTCTTGTTAATTCCTTGTTGCAGATTATTTGCCTTCTTGTTTCTTGAAATTGTTGTGTGCTCTTGATCTACGTATGGCTTTTGGAGTAATCAATATTCGAAGTCCTCTGTTCATCAGCACTGCTGATTTGTCTGTAACAACTCTAACCAGTATAGTCCTTACTGGTTGTGAGAACTATGCTGCGTGGAGCAACTCTGCTATTCTAAGTTTGACTAGCAAGAACAAACTAGGGTTTGTCAATAATACTGAACCTCGGTCAGTAGATAAAGAATCAGTAGTAGAATGGGATCGGTGTAATGCGCTAGTACTTTCATGGCCATTAAATTCACTTTCAGCTGAGCTGAGAACTCGGTTTGTGTATGCTAGGTCTGCCTCCAAAGTTTGGGAAATACTAGAAAAGACTTTTAAGAAGGTAGATGGCTCATGAAACTTCAGTATAGGATATGAAATAGCTAGTGCTAAGCAAGGGTCTGATAGTGTCTCTATCTATTTTACTAAACTCCAACAATTGTGGGATGAATATGAAGCTTTAACTGTTGGCCCCATGTGCACTTGTGATGCACATGCTCATCAAGCTAAACAAGCTGAGGAAACCAAACTTTTTCAGTTCCTTATGGGTCCTACCAGTTTGTTAGAAGCAATATTTTGCTTCACGATCCTTTGCCAACTGTAAACCAAGCCTATAATCTTGTATCAAGAGAAGAATCTCACAAAATTATAACTTCAGAACCAGATAACAGTACTACAATATTCTTCAACAAAAGATCAAACTCAAATCTCAGTTGTAAACATTGTGGTATGAAAGGTCATACAATTGACAAATGTTACAAACTGATTGGTTATCCAAACAAATCAAACAACAACCATAATTCCAATTTTAAAAATTTTACTAAGAAAAAAACAAATTGGACAAAAAACTTAACAAAAAAAGCATACTGTATTGAGTCCGAAAGTGTTCCTTTACAGAACAATAACTCTCAAACGTTGCTGCCTAATCTTTCTGTGACTCAGTATAATAAGCTACTCAAGTTGGTTGACTCCAACACTGATGAGGAAGACATCTCAGAAATGATTGCAGGTGTTGTGATAAATTCTCTTTCTTCAGATTATAAATCTGGATGGATAATAGATTCAGGGGCAACTGGCCATGTTGTTAGTAATCCCAATCTCACTATTGACATCACACCTTTAAGGAACCAAAATCTTCAGATTAATCAACCTAATGGAAATCTTGTATTAGTGCAGTTTATTGGTCGAGTCAAGTTGCTAAATAATCTGATCCTTGAGAATGTGTTAGTAGTTACTGAATTTAAATGCAATCTTCTTTCTGTTTCAAAGCTGATATCTGAAAGCAATTGCTCAATTATATTTGATAAACATGTTTTCATATTTCAAGAACATCAATCAAAAAGGTTGATGGGGACTGGTGGACTTAAAGGTGGACTCTATTACTTGTCGAATGATTTGAATTGTGTGCATAATGTTGAAGCTGAGACAACTAATAGAAAAACAGAATTACAGGGAGCATCACATAAGCTTTGGCATGCTAGATTAGGACATCCTTCTGATGTATTGTTAAAGTTATTGAAGTCTAGTCTCAGCATAAATGGCGAAATAAATGTAAAACCATGTGATATATGTCATAAGGCCAAACAGGCCAGAGATCCTTTCCCTCTTAGTGATCACAAAACAAAAGATCTATTTGAGTTAGTTGATTTAGATGTTTGGTCCATTTAAAGTGGCTAGTCACAATGGTTGTAGATTTTTTCTTACAGTTGTGGATGACTATTCTAGAGCATGCTGGGTTTTTCTGATGAAAAATAAGACTGAGGTCTTAGGTTTCTTCGTATATTTTCTGAACATAGCTAAAAATCAGTTTAATAGAAAACTGAAAATTATAAGGTCATATAATGGCACTGATTTCTCCAGGTTGATTAGAGCTGAAGGGATCATCCATCAAACCTCATGCGTGGAGACTCCTCAGCAAAACGGTTTGGTAGAAAGAAAGCACAGGCATTTACTCAATGTAGCTAGATCTTTAATGTTTCAATCCTGTTGCCCATCTTCTTTATGGTCTGAGTGTGTGTTGGCAGCTGTGTTCATCATAAATAGGTTACCTAGTTCTGTTTTAAAAGGTAAGACACCATATGAAATCATGTTTGATCATAAACCTAAGTATGAGCATTTTAAAGCTTTTGGTTGTATATGCTATGCAACTGTGATCAGTCCAAAGGATAAGTTTGAATCTAGAGCTAGAAAATGCATTATGATAGGGTATTATGAGAATAAAAAGGCTTATAAACTTTATGATTTGGAGAAAAAAACTATTTTTGCATCAAGAGATGTAAAATTTTATGAAACTGTATTTCCATTTAGGATGAACAAAGCTTCCAGGCCCTCAGTGCCAAAACAGAACAATGAGCAACAGGATACTCATATGGATGATACTGACTTTTTGGTTGAGGATGTCAATGATGACTATATGGCTGCTGAGAGGGGCGCAGAAAATCTTGTTGGAAACAATGATGCAAGTGAAAAAAAATAGCAGCATGTCTGAGACATTTTTCCCAATTGCAGGAGATCACTTGGAAACTGAATCATCACAGGAATTCAGCACAGAAAATGAGGATACACTGATAGCTGCCAGACCTAAAAGAGTGACTAAATTCCCCTCTTATCTTTCTGATTATATATGCTCTCTTGTTGAATGTGAACATAGCACTAGGTACCCTCTTTCCTGTGTTATCAGCCTGAATAATCTTGAAAATCAGCAAAGGAAGTTTCAAATAGCTTTGGATTCGAGTGAAATTCCTAGGAATACTATAGAAGCGTTGAAGGATAGGATTGGAAACTTGCAATGGATGTAGAAATGAAGGCCTTAGCTGATAATAACACTTGGGACTTAGTAGAATTACCTAGGAATATGATGGCCATAGGGAATAAGTGGGTATATAGAATTAAGTACAAATCAATGGTGAGATAGAAAGGTATAAGGCTAGATTAGTTGCCAAGGGATATAACCAAAAGGAGGGATAGATTTTAACGAAACCTTTGCGCTTGTAGTGAAAATGGTGACTGTTAGATTAGTAATTACAGTGGCTGTTAAGTTAGGTTGGACTGTGTTTCAACTTGACGTAAACAATGCCTTCTTACATGGGGAACTAGAAGAAGCGTACATGTCACTGCCTGAAGGGTACTTTAGTAGAAATGACAAAAGAGTGTGTAGGCTTAAGAAGTCTTTGTACGGTTTAAAGCAAGCACCTAGGCAATGGAATGATAAATTGACGAGTGTTCTTAAAAGGAATAATTTCATTCAAAGTTATAATGATTACTCGTTGTTCTATAAATCTGAAAATTCTTAATGCATTTATGTACCTGTATATGCGGATGACATTTTGGTGACTGGTAGTGCATTTGCTGAAATTGAATCCTTGAAATTAGTTTTGCATCATGAATTTGGCATTAAGGATCTTGGTGAAATCAAGTACTTTCTGGGCATAGAAGCAATAAAAAATGTAAATGGCATAGTTCTCAGTCAAACTCTAGAATTATTAGAAGAATATGGCATGTTGGGTTCTAGACCTAAATATACTCCTATGCGAAGGAATATCAAATTCAGAACCATTGCTGAAGATGATCAAGCCTTAGGCAATATTACTGATTATCAAATATTGATGGGAAAACTGATCTACTTGTGTAATACAAGGCCGGATATCAATTTTGCTGTACAAACTCTGAGTCAGTTCATGCATGCTCCAATGAAATCCCACTGCATTTAGGATTTTAAGATATCTAAAACAATCACCTGGGTGTGGTATTATGTGTTTTAAGAATTCTGTTTGGTATTTAGATGCATTTTGCGATTCTGACTGGGAAGCTTGTGAGCTGTCCAGAAAGTCAGTAACTCGATATTGAATCTTCTTCGGAAGCTCACTAATTTCCTGGAGAAGTAAGAAACAAACTACAGTATCGAGATCATCATGCGAAGCAGAATACAGGGCGATGGCCCAAACCTGCTGTGAAGTAATTTGGTTACGAGGTTTGCTAAAAGATTTAGGTGTGAATATTGCTGATTCTAATAAGGCTGCCATACAAATTGCTTCTAACCCTATGTTTCATGAACGCACGAAACATATAGAGATTGATTGCCATATGATTAGAGATTGTATTCAAAAGGGAATCATGAAAACTGATTTTGTGTCTACTAAGCTTCAAATTGCAGATATATTCACCAAGTCTCTTGGAAAGGAAGCTCATGAGAATTTGAAGAGAAGACTTGGAATGGTAGATGCTTTTTGCCCTACCTATCGTGAGGAGGGGTGTTAAAGGAAGCACGACATTGGGGCAAAAATGAAGAAAAAGGACTAAGAGAAAATGGAGTGCAAATTCAAAGGAGTAAAAGTAAAGGTGAAGAAAGCTGATGAAATATAAAAGGAAGGACCTAATTGAAACTTATGAGATAAGTAAAAATATAACTAGAAAAATAAAAGAATAGCTTTTGACTGATTTTAAACATATAGTCATTAGCTCTCTCTCGATTCTGATCATCTGCTTAGTTTTGTTTCTTTCTTGCCCTGTAAAATTTGTGATCAATAAAAGGAGTTTTTCGTTGGCCGTGGATGTAGGATTCATCAAAAAATCCGAACCACGTAAACAAGTTGTGTTCATTTTTTACATGGTATCAGAGCGTAGGATTGTAATTTGAGGGAGAATTTTTTTTTAATCACTTCATCAATCTCAAGATCTTCTCGCACCGGCAGCCAAGCTCTCTTGCTTCGTTCAATATTTGGAAGGAAATCGGCTAAATTGAAAGCGCACCCGAAGTCTTGCTGTTCTTCAATTTACTGCGGACATACGGTATTTTCTAATCCTATATTCTTGTTAATTCCTTGTTGCAGATTATTTGCCTTATTGTTTCTTGAAATTGTTGTGTGCTCTTGATCTACGTATGGCTTTTGGAGTAATCAATATTCGAAGTCCTCTGTTCATCAGCACTGCTGATTTGTCTGTAACAACTCTAACCAGTATAGTCCTTACTGGTTGTGAGAACTATGCTGCGTGGAGCAACTCTGCTATTCTAAGTTTGACTAGCAAGAACAAACTAGGGTTTGTCAATAATACTGAACCTCGGTCAGTAGATAAAGAATCAGTAGTAGAATGGGATCGGTGTAATGCGCTAGTACTTTCATGGCCATTAAATTCACTTTCAGCTGAGCTGAGAACTCGGTTTGTGTATGCTAGGTCTGCCTCCAAAGTTTGGGAAATACTAGAAAAGACTTTTAAGAAGGTAGATGGCTCATGAAAATTCAGTATAGGATATGAAATAGCTAGTGCTAAGCAAGGGTCTGATAGTGTCTCTATCTATTTACTAAACTCCAACAATTGTGGGATGAATATGAAGCTTTAACTGTTGGCCCCATGTGCACTTGTGATGCACATGCTCATCAAGCTAAACAAGCTGAGGAAACCAAACTTTTTCAGTTCCTTATGGGTCCTACCAGTTTGTTAGTAGCAATATTTTGCTTCACGATCCTTTGCCAACTGTAAACCAAGCCTATAATCTTGTATCAAGAGAAGAATCTCACAAAATTATAACTTCAGAACCAGATAACAGTACTACAATATTCTTCAACAAAAGATCAAACTCAAATCTCAGTTGTAAACATTGTGGTATGAAAGGTCATACAATTGACAAATGTTACAAACTGATTGGTTATCCAAACAAATCAAACAACAACCATAATTCCAATTTTAAAAATTTTACTACGAAAAAAACAAATTGGACAAAAAACTTAACAAAAAAAGCATACTGTATTGAGTCCGAAAGTGTTCCTTTACAGAACAATAACTCTCAAACGTTGCTGCCTAATCTTTCTGTGACTCAGTATAATAAGCTACTCAAGTTGGTTGACTCCAACACTGATGAGGAAGACATCTCAGAAATGATTGCAGGTGTTGTGATAAATTCTCTTTCTTCAGATTATAATTCTGGATGGATAATAGATTCAGGGGCAACTGGCCATGTTGTTAGTAATCCCAATCTCACTATTGACATCACACCTTTAAGGAACCAAAATCTTCAGATTAATCAACCTAATGGAAATCTTGTATTAGTGCAGTTTATTGGTCGAGTCAAGTTGCTAAATAATCTGATCCTTGAGAATGTGTTAGTAGTTCCTGAATTTAAATGCAATCTTCTTTCTGTTTCAAAGCTGATATCTGAAAGCAATTGCTCAATTATATTTGATAAACATGTTTTCATATTTCAAGAACATCAATCAAAAAGGTTGATGGGGACTGGTAGACTTAAAGGTGGAATCTATTACTTGTCGAATGATTTGAATTGTGTGCATAATGTTGAAGCTGAGACAACTAATAGAAAAACAGAATTACAGGGAGCATCACATAAGCTTTGGCATGCTAAATTTGGACATCCTTCTGATGTATTGTTAAAGTTATTGAAGTCTAGTCTCAGCATAAATGGCGAAATAAATGTAAAACCATGTGATATATGTCATAAGGCCAAACAGGCCAGAGATCCTTTCCCTCTTAGTGATAAAAAAACAAAAGATCTATTTGAGTTAGTTGATTTAGATGTTTGGTCCATTTAAAGTGGCTAGTCACAATGGTTGTAGATTTTTTCTTACAGTTGTGGATGACTATTCTAGAGCATGCTGGGTTTTTCTGATGAAAAATAAGACTGAGGTCTTAGGTTTCTTTGTATATTTTCTGAACATAGCTAAAAATCAGTTTAATAGAAAACTGAAAATTATAAGGTCAGATAATGGCACTGAATTTGTGAACTCTGATTTCTCCAGGTTGATTAGAGCTGAAGGGATCATCCATCAAACCTCATGCGTGGAGACTCCTCAGCAAAACGGTTTGGTAGAAAGAAAGCACAGGCATTTACTCAATGTAGCTAGATCTTTAATGTTTCAATCCTGTTGCCCATCTTCTTTATGGTCTGAGTGTGTGTTGGCAGCTGTGTTCATCATAAATAGGTTGCCTAGTTCTGTTTTAAAAGGTAAGACACCATATGAAATCATGTTTGATCATAAACCTAAGTATGAGCATTTTAAAGCTTTTGGTTGTATATGCTATGCAACTGTGATCAGTCCAAAGGATAAGTTTGAATCTAGAGCTAGAAAATGCATTATGATAGGGTATTATGAGAATAAAAAGGCTTATAAACTTTATGATTTGGAGAAAAAAACTATTTTTGCATCAAGAGATGTAAAATTTTATGAAACTGTATTTCCATTTAGGATGAACAAAGCTTCCAGGCCCTCAGTGCCAAAACAGAACAATGAGCAACAGGATACTCATATGGATGATACTGACTTTTTGGTTGAGGATGTCAATGATGACTATATGGCTGCTGAGAGGGGCGCAGAAAATCTTGTTGGAAACAATGATGCAAGTGAAAAAAAATAGCAGCATGTCTGAGACATTTTTCCCAATTGCAGGAGATCACTTGGAAACTGAATCATCACAGGAATTCAGCACAGAAAATGAGGATACACTGATAGCTGCCAGACCTAAAAGAGTGACTAAATTCCCCTCTTATCTTTCTGATTATATATGCTCTCTTGTTGAATGTGAACATAGCACTAGGTACCCTCTTTCCTGTGTTATCAGCCTGAATAATCTTGAAAATCAGCAAAGGAAGTTTCAAACAGCTTTGGATTCGAGTGAAATTCCTAGGAATACTATAGAAGCGTTGAAGGATAGGAATTGGAAACTTGCAATGGATGTAGAAATGAAGGCCTTAGCTGATAATAACACTTGGGACTTAGTAGAATTACCTAGGAATATGATGGCCATAGGGAATAAGTGGGTATATAGAATTAAGTACAAATCAATGGTGAGATAGAAAGGTATAAGGCTAGATTAGTTGCCAAGGGATATAACCAAAAGGAGGGATAGATTTTAACGAAACCTTTGCGCTTGTAGTGAAAATGGTGACTGTTAGATTAGTAATTACAGTGGCTGTTAAGTTAGGTTGGACTGTGTTTCAACTTGACGTAAACAATGCCTTCTTACATGGGGAACTAGAAGAAGCGTACATGTCACTGCCTGAAGGGTACTTTAGTAGAAATGACAAAAGAGTGTGTAGGCTTAAGAAGTCTTTGTACGGTTTAAAGCAAGCACCTAGGCAATGGAATGATAAATTGACGAGTGTTCTTAAAAGGAATAATTTCATTCAAAGTTATAATGATTACTCGTTGTTCTATAAATCTGAAAATTCTTAATGCATTTATGTACCTGTATATGCGGATGACATTTTGGTGACTGGTAGTGCATTTGCTGAAATTGAATCCTTGAAATTAGTTTTGCATCATGAATTTGGCATTAAGGATCTTGGTGAAATCAAGTACTTTCTGGGCATAGAAGCAATAAAAAATGTAAATGGCATAGTTCTCAGTCAAACTCTAGAATTATTAGAAGAATATGGCATGTTGGGTTCTAAACCTAAATATACTCCTATGCGAAGGAATATCAAATTCAGAACCATTGCTGAAGATGATCAAGCCTTAGGCAATATTACTGATTATCAAATATTGATGGGAAAACTGATCTACTTGTGTAATACAAGGCCGGATATCAGTTTTGCTGTACAAACTCTGAGTCAGTTCATGCATGCTCCAATGAAATCCCACTGCATTTAGGATTTTAAGATATCTATAACAATCACCTGGGTGTGGTATTATGTGTTTTCGTTGGCCGTGGATGTAGGATTCATCAAAAGAATCCGAACCCCGTAAACAAGCTGGAGCGCAATTCTTCGACGACAATGGAGGAAATCTACTGTTGAAGGAGATCAAAAAGAAAAGGAGACCATCATCTCACACCACACAGATCAAGATATACTCCGCCGAATATATCAAAAGCGCCACAAGCAACTACAGCGACATCCTCATAATCATGCAAGCATCGTGCAAGGAAGGGACCGTAATCTACCAAGGAACGACGTCTCACGCCGACGAAAACGATACCACGGAGGTCATCATCATGAAAATAGAAAAAATTCCACGGGACAAGATCAAGCATTTCGTCAAGCAGCTTGTATTCATCTCTCAGCCACACAAAAACCTAATCAGACTAGTCGGCTGCTGCTTGGACACCCAATGTCCTATACTAATTTACGATTTCCACGGCGATGGGACCCGCACTCTTCTAGACAAGAAATTAGAACGAAATTTCTCTTACTATATGCGCCTCAAAGCTGCCGCAGATTCAGCGAGGGCGCTGAATCATCTGCACAGCAATAAAATGTCCGGCGCCAAGGCGCGCGTTCACGGCAACGTCAGGAGCTGCAACGTAGTACTGGACGGCAATTATACGGCCAAGCTTTTCTACGCCTTCGATTGTGTAACGACTCGACGAGTTATGCATTTAAGTGTTGCAAGAGACGAAGAAGTTGGCGTAATTGCTGCTGTGGAAGATGTCAAGAAGAAATCAACAAAGGATGGAGTGGGCTGACTTATGCAAGTTATATAGTGGGCCAACTTATTTTAGTTATATTGGGTCTTTGTACTAAAGCCCAACTATCTATTTCAGTTAAATAGCCACTGTACGATGGGATTAGGGATTAAGAAAAGAATTAACCTAACTTCTATCGTCTTCATCCTCTTCTAATGGTCTTCATCTTCAGTCCTTTCTTCTCCTAATCTTCAATCAATTCTTCTGTTTCTCTACCTCATCTCTTATCAAAATACATGCATACATATCATATCCGTATTTCTAAAGGTCATTTCCAAGCGTGTTCATGACAATTGGTATCAGAGCCGTTACATCCTTGGGAATTGTTACATATACACAAGTCGAAGATCTTCACGAGGAGAATAACACTGGAATTTGGAACCGAGTCGCTAACCAACGCATGCAGATTTCAAATCAGCTAGACAGGTTCCACCGTGATATTAATAGCAAGCTTGATGATCTTTTGGTGGCCATTAACAGTCTGCAATCTCAACTTCAAATTACAAATTGCGAGTTGATGTTGGATGGTGGCCAGACTCTACCACCGGTGTTGGTTAATGAGAGTGTGGAGTCTAGAAAGTGTCAGATTCATGCGTTAGCGGTTCGAGCAGATTCTGTTATAGAAGATAATGAGTCAAGTTGCTCGAGACTGAATCTGTTTTGGTTGATGATGCGTGCACTGCAAAATCGAGTTATGGTGTTGCTGGAAATGGAGCCGAGGACGGATCGATGTTTTTTGAAGATGAAACTGTCCTGCCTGTGTTGGTAGAAGAGGAGTCGAAGCAGGTTCTATATCACGTTGTGAGAGCTAAAAATGCAAACATGAAGCTGGAATGCACTGCCAGAAGAGCATTGGAGCTGTCTATGTACGAGAAACGTGACAGAGTTTCTGCAAAAACTATGGAAGCTTGTGACATTTGGGCTGTTTGTTGTTTAAATAGTATCCAGGAGAAGATTGTTGATACAGATGGCACGCTGTTATCATCCACTAAAGTTGAAAGACCTGCTGAATGTGGGGGAGCTTTCTCAGACCAAAATTTACCATTCGATCGGGGATGGTGGAGTGCTGAGCAGCTACATGTTGGAGATTGTCACGCGTTACCATTTGATCGAGGAAGGTATGTCGTCTCTATGAGAGGGCAAATTACTTACTTCTATGACAACAAATCTGTATTTTACCTCAAACTGAGGTACTATTGGAACACAAAACGGGTCAAAGGAATGATTGAAAGTGGTGGTAGTTCTGGGTCCAACATTCCTGTTAATGAATGGATCTATGTGAGGTCTATCCCAGATTTTGATGTTACTAACATTGTTGAGGTTGCGAGCGATGAGTCGGACTTAGTTAAAGGTGTGTTTGCGTTGGCTGCGGATAGCCTGGTGCTCGTTAAATTCCCTTCTATCGACGGCATGGAACTGAATGGACGAAGCAAACTAGAGCTGAGCTCTCTTCAATCCAAAAATGACAGTGGGCTCTATGGTTTTAATCCTGTCGGATATGAAACTTACATGTTTCTGATTTTCGTTTCGTTTACTGATTTAAAATGGGCCTCCACTGATCCTACTGTTTTGAGATACGAAAATCATAAGGAAAAGGAAGAGCGGATGATATATATTGCTGATGTTGGCCAATGGAAGTACTCAGAGATGGTCTGCTCTGCAGCAAAACGAGCTGTTTGGTTCCCAGCTGAAGAAAACAAGTACCTAAATGCAAGCCATGTTAGCCTTGGACTTGTTCTAGCAGAAGATGTTAAGAGGTTTCTACCCCACAGCACTGAAATTGTTAAGCTAGTTAGTTTACAAGATGAAGTCCGAAGTCCATTCAAAATGATACTAATTCAAGGAGGCATAACTGAATCATGGACCGAAGAAGAGCTTGAGGAAACGGGTGCAGCGATAGGCTATGGAGCTGCCAGGAAATTGGGCAGAGCAGCTGCAATGGTTTGCTGGCTAGCAAGTAGATGTTGGCCTTTCGATCGTGGGAGACATACATCGACAATAGCAGGCAATGACTGCAGTTATATCATCGGGAGTTCAATCCTACATCCTCGAGGACGAGGATGTCTTGAACGGGGGGTAATGTAACGACTCGACGAGTTATGGATTTAAGTGTTGCAAGAGACGAAGAAGTTGGCGTAATTGCTGCTGTGGAAGATGTCAAGAAGAAATCAACAAAGGATGGATTGGGCTGACTTATGCAAGTTATATAGTGGGCTAACTTATTTTAGTTATATTGGGTCTTTGTACTAAAGCCCAACTATCTATTTCAGTTAAATAGCCACTGTACGATGGGATTAGGGATTAAGAAAAGAATTAACCTAACTTCTATCGTCTTCATCCTCTTCTAATGGTCTTCATCTTCAGTCCTTTCTTCTCCTAATCTTCAATCAATTCTTCTGTTTCTCTACCTCATCTCTTATCAAAATACATGCATACATATCATATCCGTATTTCTAAAGGTCATTTCCAAGCGTGTTCATGACAGATTCGTACACCTGCGACTCCGCCGGAAATCGTCCCAGCGTCCACGGACGGCGCCGAGCAACGGTGATACCTGGCAAGGCGATGCGCACGGATTTGGCACAGTGCTGAAGGACGTTCTCGCCGCGTATTTGATCGATATCCTGCCATTAAAACGGAAGTTGATCGGCTGGCCGAAAGATGTTTGAGTCAGAATAGAAAAGGAAGGCCTAAGATGGCCGACGTTGAGAAATTGCTGAGTAAGGTGATATACTCGCTCGGTGGTTAGCGGAAACAAATAGTAAGATTTTTTCTTTCTAGTATACTAGGTGTCGCCCCCATGCAATGCACCGGGCTACTTTTTGTCAAATATATACAATTTGTGTAGGTATATTTCATAGTAGGTTCTGTCACACACATAATTCTTTTTATTGTGTAATATAAAATTAATACATGATTATCGTTATCTCTTATACAAACAATAATTAAAAAATATATTTCAGTCTACAGTTATCCAGTCTACAATCTACAATGTTTAAAGTAGGTGTGGTAAACAGGTCGGGTTGGGTCACCTTCAGGTTCAACCCGTTTAATAAACGGGTTGAAAACTTCAACCCTAGCATGACCTGTTTACTTAAACAGGTTGAAAAATCAAACCCAAACCCAACCTGCTTTAACCCTAACCTAACCCGCCAACCCGTTTATAATTAAAAAAGAAAAAAGAAAAAAACAAAATTGACAGAATTATAAATCCAAATTAAACAAAAAAGGAGAACTAACGCAATTTTTTTTTCTAAAAACATCGCGTGAGAGTGGATAGAGAACTACGGTTAACCCTTTTATTTTATTTATATTAATAATATTTTAATAAATATATATTATTCGGGTTAAATGAGTTGATTTCGGGTTGATTCCGGGTTGATTTCTGGTTGAAAATCCGAACCCTAACCTAACCCACTTAATATGGGTTGGATTCGGGTTTACCCATTTACGTAAACAGGTCAAAAATGCTAATCTGAACCTGCTATTTTCGGGTGCGGTTCGTGTCGGGTCGATTTTTAACAGCCCTAGTTTAAACTAGTAACGCATGATAGTTGTGTATCGTACAGTTAGGGTTGTCAATGCGGGGGGGTGGATTCCCCGTCCCCGCGGGGATCCGCCCTGAATAAGGGGATCCCCGCGGGCGGGGGACGGGGGAATTTTTTTCCCGCGGATATCCCCGCCGCATCCCCGAGTATTTAAATAATATTTATTATATCCAATTAGTATTATTATAAGATACATAATATTAAACTATACTTTGGATAATATTGAAATAAAATAATATAAATAACTTTAAAATCTGATTTCAATAATATTAAAATATATAAATCGATTATTTTAAAATAGTGACGGGGCGGGGATCCTCGTGGGGACGGTACGATTTCGTCCCCATTTGCCTCGCTGGGACGCAGATTAGATCCCCGCCCCCGATCCGCCCCGTTGACAACCCTACGTACAATCTTATAATTTTTAATTAATAGTTGTGCAGTCTTACAATGTTAAATAGTGCAGTCTCATTGCTGACTGCAGTCTCATGGCTGTGTATACGGTTACACAGTCTTGCAGTCTGTAAAGCCTGGCCTTACATACTCACGGTCATACGTTTCTAGAACCGTCTTCTAGCGTTGTATTAAGTCGGCGATATTTTACTCTACTTTAAGTTGTTGTAATCCGTCTTGACGTTTCCAATATTTTAAAACTACACACACTAATCCGGGTTAGATAATTGTGACAATAAACTCGACAAATGGGGACACCACGCTCATTGGTTAATGAGCGTTATCATTAGACTCCCGTTATATTGAATACTCACTAAATATTTAAAATCTTATAGTCCAAAACCCAGTCAATTAACATGTTACAATTCATCTTGAACTTTTGTTAACACTCTCATAGATTCATCAAATTCCCAAGGACAAAACAGTTACCCAGAAGTATTGCAATCGAATTCAAATAATAAGCCATTAGATTCATCAAATTCCCAAGGAAAAACACCACGCTTCTAAATATAAAAGCCATGATTAGACCATGCACTGAAATACATGTAAGAAATATATCTGAGCATAACTGAGCCACCATCATCGATCAGCATACTGTTGTTGTTTTGCCAAGGCTCAAAAATAGCCATCAGCGGTACGATTAAACACTTATGAAGCTGCAAAAGGATGATTAGTATGGTGTTTCACATATAAATGAACCTGTATCAAAACTTCTTACCAAACTTTCCCAAGGATATTTCGCAAACCAATATCATTCAAGTCCACGAAGAAGAGAAGCAACATCAACCAATCTTGGAGTGATGCTCTATAAACTTCTTGAATCTCATGTACTTTTGATATGCAAGTTCTTCTTGAAGAGATTCTTGCAATTTTTTGAGCTCCACGATCCTGATTGCAAGTATACCTTGTTGTTGCAACATAGAGAGCACGGGTTTTTTTGGATATCCAATACTGAATAATAACAATTTTGAAAGCCGAAACCTTCAGTCATGATCACAACACCTAGTCAATCCAAGGTCTCCAATTATACTGAGGCACAAAGATAATAGTCATACAATCCCGACCTTCAAAGAATTTAAGGATAGCAAACCAATCTAAAATCAAAATTTTTCAAACCTAATAAACGTTTCCAAAATGACGTACAATAAAAGACAATAACTAAAGAAAGATGATGATGACAAATGAATACTTAAAGCGTCAAATAGAGACCATTCGGTTTTTGCCCGAGAACTCATAAGCTTCTGCATCAATGTCATGCCAAATTCCACTATTTTGCCAGGTAGAACAAATAGAAAGAGCTTGCATAAGCTCTCATTAAAAATAGAGGTGCTACAGGGGCTTAATGGTGGTAACATAGCAAGCAATACGATCACGGGTCAGATCCATATTAGTAGAGATGCCCAAAACCAACCGTAACCGGCGGTCGAACCGCCGCCGATCACGGAACCGCCGGTTACGGTTTGTAACCGTAACCGGCAACCGCAAATGGCCGGTTACGGGGCGGTTGGTCGATTTGACCAACCGCGAACCGCCGGTTGGTAACCGGCGGTTAGGCGGTTAACCGGCGGTTAGAAAGTTAAAAAAAAATTTAAAAATTCAAATTTTGAATTGGGCGCCCTCTGCCTTTTTAAAAGAAAATAAAATAAAATAAAATAAAATTATAAAATAGCCGTTGTAACCGGCGGTTCACCGGCTAACCGGCGGTTAGCGGGCAAACCGCCGGTTACAACGGTAAAAAAAGACATTTCTATAAAAATGTCATCTCTCTCTCGCTCTCTCTCACTCTCTCGCTCTCTCAGTCTCTCTCTGTCTCTCTCGCTCTCTCTCTGTCTCAGACGCTCTCTCTGACTCTCTCTCGGCACTCGCTCTCTCTCTCTCGATATCTCTCTCTCTCGCTGCCTCTCTTCCGCTCCGCCACCGCCAGCCACCACCTCCGCTCTGCCGACCACCTCCTCTCCGCCACCGCCAGGCGCCAGCCCCCACCACGCCACGCCACCCGCCAGCTCCGCCGACCACCTCCACGCGCCGCCGCCAGCCCCCCCACCACGCCGCAGTCCCGCAGCCCACCGCGCCGCCGCTGCAGCCACCGCTCACCACCACAGCCACATCCACGCGCCGCCGCACCACCGCGCCGCCGAACCCACCTCCACGCGCCGCCGCAGCAACCTCCACGCGCCGCCGCAGCCACCTCCACGTGCCGCCACACCCAAATCCACGCGCCGACAGCCTCCGGCCGCCGCGTCACCGTCCCCACCGCCACCGTCACGTTTCGCTTCGGTATCCTCTTTTTAGCCGTTTTTAGTTTTTATCTAACCGTATTTCTCGTATTCGTTCGTGTGTAGATTATATTTAGATGGATCGTGGTGGTGGCCGACGTGGTTCTCGTGATCGTGCATCGAGGGCCAGCAAAGGGAAGCAAGTCGTTGGTAGTTCATCGCAAGATGAATACCAACAATACGACCCGAAAGAGTTCTTGGATATCGCTGACGTGCTCGGCAGCGACTTGAACGAGGACGCGATCGGGTTCGAACCGTCGCCGGGAGCAAGCTCGCATGCCGCGCAACACACGGAGGCGGAGCCGGAGGCCGAGGAGGAAACTCCGATGCAAACCGGCGCCGGGAGACGGCTGCAGACGGACATCTTTGCGGTACACTTTAATAAAGTACCTACTAGTATAGTTAATCAAGTTAAAGCTATTTGTATAGATAGGGTGTTCAACGATACTCTGAGTGCAAAGGAGCCGTGGAGGTTCATCGATCAGAATCTGAATCTTCTCTCACTTAAAGAGCTTGTCTCCGGTTATGGGTTCAGTTGTGGCTAGCGGAAGGATACTCCCAATCGGCACGCGCTCCGACTTGTTTTAAGAGCAACCTACGAAAGGAACCTTCAAATGTTTCCCTCTTAATAGAAATATGATGGAAAAGAAACTGTTATTCTTTTAATCTGAAAAAAAAAGACACGAAATGATCTGAAAATACCGGGTATGTCCTGGCGAAAAAAGAGCAAATTTTCGACAGATAAGAATTCATAGCTCCTAAGATAATTAAAATAGGCCATATTACATGAAGAAGATAAAGATGATGCAGTAGAAGTGTGTTTCCTAGTAGAGAGAGATTAAGCAGCCAAAAAACCTGAAAATCACCAAGGCATCTATTATTATGCTCTACTCATTTTCTACATATATGTGTTCTTACTGATACATAATTAACCAATCCTAAAGTTCTATGAAGGCATGAGACTCCACAACAGAAGTCACTAACCTGAGAGGAATGTTATACGATGCCTCTGTACCTTCCTCTTAGGTCTTAGGAAACAGACCATATAACTGTACCTTCCTCTTTTGTACCGAATCCACGAAGTTCTTGATAGAAACATCCTCTACACTGTGCATAAGGTTTGTTATCTGTGACGGATAAAATAGAAAACAGACCTGGGTTAACCTGTACCAAAAGACCATATAACCCACGAATGTATAGCTGGACTTTCTACACTGAAACATCCAAAACCGTGGAATGACCTCATCAGTACTTCCAATAGGAGAATTCTCTACAATCTCCATATACGACTTGGAAACTTTCCTCGAAGTTATTTGCTTAAACAATGAAATTAACTTTTTTTAGCATGCCTCTTATTTTGAAAAATTAATAAATGAGCAACAATCCCAATAAGAAAAACATCGAGACCAAGAGTCTTAATCACCTTTTCATATTTCTTTAGGGTCTTGGAGAATGCAGCAAGATTCATGAAGCTGTTTTTCCCATTTAGCAAATGATATCACCAACGCATAATCACATAGATTTTCAAAAAACAATTGAAGTTCAAAGTTTTCACATGCCTTTAATGCTTCAGAAGACACAGCTTCTGATAGAATTCAATAACAGCATCCTTCAACCTCCTTTCAGCTTCTTTGTAACGCAATTTGTTTCGTGTCGCGTCCTTAAAAAACTCGTGTTATTGCTGACACTGGAGTATCATACAAGCTAGCAATCTTTACGCGATCAAGAATTTTTGAGTGCAATCTTTCATGATCATCTATATTTCCACTCTCATTTCTCGAATTTTCTGAGGAAGGATTATTGGAAGTCTCTTGTCGACAGCTCAAGTCAACTTCTGCATAATTCATTTACAATCAGGCAAAATAGTGAAGATCAATAGACATTTCTTGTTTGGCTAATTACGTGGTACATCACAAACCAGCAGCAGCATTCTAGACTTGATCTGGAGAAGTAGCATGCTCCACAGCATTGGGTACATCAGAGTCGGGCAGCATCAACTCGATTTTCAAGGAAATAAGAGCATATTCGTTCGAAAGTACATCCCAAATCTGTCGGCAGCGTAAGGTTTACATCGAATTAATGTAAAAGAATTCAAGAAAACGTTTGAGTAAGTGAAAAATGCTTATATTATTACGCACCCCATCAATGGCCAAGACTATTAACTCGTCTTTATCGCTGATGCGTCGGAAGAAACTTCGGGAATGGAAATGAGACCAAACTCCTTCAGACAGTACTCGTCGAATGCACGTGCCATTGCGAGCCAGGGAGAGTTGTAGTTTGGCATCCACATTCTCGCAGACTCGGGTTCTTGCTGAAGGGGAAAAACACGCCCTCTGCATATTTTTATTCTCTCTGCTTGCCTTCGGCTGTAAGTGTAACGGAACGATTAAGTATTAACATACAGTTTAATTGAACTCCAATTCACACATCAGAATTTTGGAAAAATACTAAATACTGAAGGAACTCAAAACACTTCTGTTTGTCAACGCTTGCTTACCAGGAAAATCAGGCTTAAGATCTACAGTCAACTGGACCGCAGTAAGCATATCAATTATCATTACGATCTCTTGTACCCAATACAGCTCTCGAGTCACCGACATTTCCAATCACAACATCTTGACCCTTAAGTAAACAAAAAAAAAAAGATGATATTACAATAATTTCATTTAGAATTTCAGAAAAAACTATCTTACAGTTTACCTGTTTCACCAAGGTCACAACTATTGTTCCACTGCAGAAGCAATCAGTATTAGCATACGTTCTCAGTTCCCCGTCCATGATCTTAAAGGCATTCAAAAATGAATCCTTTAATATTTGAAAAATCTCGGGTTCCTTTTCAGTGTCAGCGGCTTCAAAAGAAGGTTGATCTTCCACATTAGGGGATGATAATATGGAGGAGCCTTCTGAGAATAAATTGTCTGCAGCCTTTAAGCTGATCTAACTCTTCCTCCTCCGCCCGCTTCTTCTCCGGCGAAATCCCCAGACCCCCGCCGGGCCGTCTGCTATCCTTGGGCCGTCGAGGCTCACATTCGGCGAGTTTCCCAAGCCGCTGCAGGTGCGGCTGCTATCGTTATTCACCAAACTACGCCTCAGTCTCCTTTCTCTGTACTATGCGTGCGTTCTCTCAGAAAAGAAAAGAGCTAACAATCTCGAGTTGGAACAGAGATTATTGCAAGACTGTTGAGCTTCTTTTTGCAATTTAAGATGATTTAATGCTCAACCAAAATCGAGAAAAATGAAATCAAATTGCTCCCAGCACGCCAAGTCAGCATTCAAAGCAGCTCAAAATTCAAATGCGCCTGATTTGGACAAAAAAGAATTACAGAAAAATAATTAAAAATATTTTTCTGCCACGTGTCATCACTATAGGATCTCTATCCAACTTTTATAGTATATAGATTTTATTTAATAAAGGGTAAATTCCTTATCAGGCCCTGTAGAACTAAACTTCCTTATCAGTACCCCTGATAAAATTTCTTCCTTATCAGTACCCATCTGCAAAAAGTTGTGTGTTTAATACCCCAACAGTAAACGTACGAAAATACCCTTTTCTGAAATTAAACTAGACATCATACCAACTGTTTTGATTATTATACCAACTGTTATTTTAATTATACCAACTGTTATCATTATTATACCAATTGATATAGTGTACAATTCTGTTGGTATACTTACGACAACAGTTGGTATAATTTCTATAATTTTTGGTGCAATAGTAAAATCATGGTATAACACAAATTTCACTGTATAAAATTAAAAAAACTGGTATAATAACGACAATAGATGGTAAAATTTCTACAATTTGTGGTATAATTTCAAAATCAGTTGGTATAAAGTCCAATTTCACTGTATAAAATTAAAATAACTGGTATAATAACGAAAAGAGATGGTATAATTTCAACAATTTCTGGTATAATTTCAAAATCAGTTGGTATGACGTCCAATTTCACTATAAAATACTAGTATAATAACACAAACAGATGGTATAATTTCTACAATTTCTGGTATAATTTCAAATCAGTTGGTATAACGTTCAATTTCACTGTATTAAAATAACTGGTATAATAACGCAAACAGATGGTATAATTTCTACAATTTCTGGTATAATTTCAAAATCAGTTGGTATAAATGTCCAATTCGCTGTATAAAATTAAAATACGTTAATTACTTGTACGATAACCAAAACAGATGGTATAATTTGTACAATTTCAGGTATAATTTCAAAATCAGTTGGTATAAATGTCCAATTTTCGCTATATAAAATTATAATAACGTTATTTACTGGTACGATAACCAAAACAGATGGTATAAAGTTGGTATAAATGTCCAATTTGAAGTGTGAGACAGAGGTATTTTCGACTTTTTAACCCTGAAAAGACCTTTTTAGGTACTGAAAAGGAAGAAATTTTCAAATGGGTACTTATAAGGAAGAAATAATTCGAGGGGTATTTAATAGGAATTTGAAAACTCAAAAGGTACTGATAAGGAATTAACCCTTTAATAAAATTAGGTTTGAATTTAATAAAATAGATGCATCCGTGACTGTTGCATGGGTTTTGTGTTTTTTTCCATGGTAACTATAAAATTTTAATTAAGTTTTTTTACATGGTCACTAATAAAATACGGTTAAATTTATATATATATATATATATATATATATATATATATATGTGTGTGTGTGTATATTCTTTCGAAAAGAAAAGACAGCTATAAATTACCGTAAAGAAACTTAAACGAGGTAAATAGTCCAACAAACCTCCAAATACAATTTATACATCTATCAATAGAGAACGTACCAAAAAAGAAAATTGAAAGAAAAAAGACCAAAAGAAAACAAAGTATCAGAATCTAATTTTAAAAAAAAAAACCCAAAGAGTTGTTTTTTGGGTATAATGAATGATTCATTAACCACCACCTCGGACAGTTTAGTTACATCTCCTTTCTACCAAACTATACACTCCTACCTATCGCAACATTCCAGTAAGGGTAATTACATACACGCTGAAACGGTATATATATGCCGCGTTCTTCCTTTGACAGCAGGCGTTTATACGGCTCTTCATTTCTCTTGCTAGCATCTCAAATATCATCTCAGCTGCTCTAGGCCCTCTCCCATGCATCCTTCCATTCCTTTCAGTCCATAGATGATACACCATGGCAGTGAGCACTGCCACTATTATGCATGCCTTTATACTCCTCTTCCTACCTATACATGTCAACCATTCCTTTAAGTCCCCAAAAGATTGGATATTCTCCTCTATGTTCATCCACTCCCTGATTTTTTGAAACACCTTCTGACTGTACTCGCATTCGAGGAACATATGATCCATAGACTCTTCTGCTACTTCGCATAGTCTGCATTTCTTATCAGCAACAGTGACTCCCCATTGCAGCAACCTTTCCACGGTAAGCAGCCTTCTGTGCATAAGGAGCCAGCTTATAAAGGAGTGCTTGGGGATGTTGTATCGGTTCCATACCGCTTTGCAGCAAGGGAATTCGGTGACCTCTCCTTTGAATATTTGCGACAAGAAATGAATCCTAATTTTAGGATGACTGACCCCTTTAATCCAGTTCATATAATGTCTTTTTCAGGAGCTCGGGGCGGTTTCCTGGTCCTCGGCCGGTACTTCTGGATTCCAGGGTACGAGAAGAGGGACACCCTTTGCCGCTCAAACTGCCTACCTACCAATCTTCTGTATTTGAAAGGATCATTGAGCAGTTCTCCATCATCTTTAGTTATCTTCTCACTCGGGTTCATGGGAGTAGTCAGTGGTTTAGCTTCGAGGTATCCTGTGTCTTCAAGGAGTTGGAGGGCATACTGTCTCTGATTAAGATAGATTTCCTCCTGATTCCTCACAACCTCCACTCCAAGAAAGAATTTCAGACTTCCTAGATCCTTGATTTTGAAGCATGAACTTAACAGATCTTTCGCTGCCTGTATCATTTGCATTGATGGTCCAGCTATGATGATGTCATCTACATAGACCACTAGGATGACCAGATCATCCCTTCCCCTTTAACAAACAGAGTGTGGTCAGATTGGGTTTGGATAAAGCCACTCCCTAGCACAGCTTCTGTAAATTTCATGTTCCATTTCCTCGATGACTGTTTCAGCCCATAAATAGATTTATTCGACTTACAAACCATTCTCCTTGGTCCTGTTCTGATCTGGTTGCTGTAATGACCTTCCGGCAATTCCATATACACATCCTCTGCTAGGTCACCATTGAGGAAGGCATTATTCACATCCATTTGTTCAAGGTCCATCTGTGCTTAGCTGCTAATGCCATGAGGATCTTGATGGTATTTGGTTTTTCTACAGTGGCAAAAGTATCAATATAATCAACTCATTTCCTTTGGTCGTAGCCTTTTGCAACCAACCTAACTTTATGTTTTCCACTTTACCAGTAGAGTCTACCTTGATTTTGTATACCCATCTGCTCTCAATTGGTTTGTGGTAAAGGAACAAGAGTCCAGGTGTTATTTTCTTCCAGTGCATGATACTCCTCTTCCATGGCATTTAGCCATTTTTCACTGGATGAGGCTTGAGCATAACTCTTAGGTTCTTGAGCTACAGCTATA
Organism: Craterostigma plantagineum; assembly: GCA_027422505.1. NCBI lineage: Eukaryota > Viridiplantae > Streptophyta > Magnoliopsida > Lamiales > Linderniaceae > Craterostigma > Craterostigma plantagineum. The sequence goes on from JAPQWV010000002.1 coordinate 7,610,252, forward strand.
TTGGATACCAATGCCTAATACTGTGGAGAAAATTTATGATATGACAAGAATTCAGTTAAAGGATAGTTAACCTTTCCATCAACCAATCTGTTGCAGTGGTAGTCCTTTAAGTATGCTGGTTGTCTAGGTGCCCTGACTGATTTCCTCTGTGCCTGCTTCTGTGGGTGATTCCGAGGTTGTTCACTTATGATGTTGGTTGATTGTTCAGGCAATTGATCACTCAAGACATCTGCATTCTGTGGTGTAATCTGTTCAGCAGGTGTGGATGGTCAGGAGGACTTTGATGTTGTATAGCAACTTCCCTTTCGACCTCAGGATCAGTGCTTAATGATCTGGGCAGCACCAAGGTTGAAAAAAGGATCTGAATCAGCAGCTGAAGTTTCCCTTTTGAAGGGAAATACATCTTCTGCAAACTTGATGTCCCTAGTAACAAAAATTTCTCTAGTCTTGATGTCCAAGACTTTGTAGCCTTTCATGCCATTTGGGTAACCAATGAATACACACTCCCGTGCTCGTGGACCAAACTTCCTTCTAGTAGCTGCAAGTGTGGAACAAAAGCACAAAGACCCCAAGACTCGAAGATGATCATAGTTGACTGGTTTCTGCAATAGTATCTCATAAGGAGACTTATTTCCCAAGTTAACTGAAGGTGTTCTATTTATTAAGAAGGTTGCTGTCAAAACACACTCGGACCAATACAAGATTGGCAACCCAGATTGGAATAACAATGCTCTAGCTACATTCAACAGATGTTGATGTTTCCTTTCTACTACGGAGTTCTGTTGTGGTGTTTGGACGCATGATAAGTGATGAATAATCCCTTTTTCCCTGAAGAGATCAGTGAGGTAAAACTCCTTTGCATTATCTGTCCTAACAGTTTTCACTCTACAAGAGAACTGAGTTTCTATCATTGCTAGGAAAAATTTCAGAATGGAGTTGACCTCAGATTTGTGTCTCATCATAAACAACCAAGTAAATCTCGAGTGATCATCTACAATAGTAAGAAAATACCTATGTCCTAAATGAGATGGTACATGAAAAGGACCCCAGACATCGCAATGAATCAAATCAAAGATAGCACAAACAATTTTATTATCATTAGGAAAAGAGTTTTTCTTTTGTTTGGCTAATGGGCAGATTTTACAGCATAATTTCTCATGTGACAAATGGTCTTTCAAAGAGCTACCAGTTATATCTAAGACTCTATCTGATGGGTGGCCCATCCTATTATGCCATAAGCTAGTTGACAGTTTATTAAGGAACACATGCTCGGCAGTGTCTGGTAACAGATTCAAGGGTGAACTCTGGATTATATAAAGACCAGCCACTTGGTCACCCTTGCCAATCATTCGTTGCCATTGGTCTTGCACCACAAATCTGTTTAGCCTCAAACAAGAACTTAAAACCATGCAGCTGAGCCAGACTACTAACTGAGATGAGATTGAAGTGGAACTCTGGGACTAGTAGCACATCAGTTAATGTGATGAACTTATTTATCACAACTGAGCCTGCTCTCCTCACCTTCACTATGGTTCTATCAGGCATAATAACATTAGACTTTCCTATTTCATGCAGATTTGATAAAAGCCTAGAATTACCACACACATGCCTCGTGGCCCTGAGTCCACCAACCAGGCCCTATGATTAGGCAACCTAGCAAGATTATGGGCTACTGTGTTCATCTCAGTGGACTGGGTAAGACCTAGATTGAGAGAGGAAACATTGCCTGATGACTGATTAACTAGTGCCTTGAGGCTCTGCCATTGAAAGGGAGTAAGTTGTATCTGTATCAAGGCATCATCAGAGGCATGTGCTTGCTGCCCCTGCGTGGTACTCGGCTCAGTCAGCCTGATTGATTCTGTTGCTTCTGAACCTGGAACTCCCTTTAAAGCCTGGTGGGTAACCATGAAGTTGATAACATGGATCAACTGTGTGGCCCTTCCTATTGCAGTGGGTACACATGGGCTTTGTGAAGTCTTTCTTCTGACTGAACAAGTTCCTTTTGGGCAGCTCTTGGTCTCCTTTTGCAGCAAGCATGGCCAATGATCCTCACTGTTCTCGAAACCAGTTGCAGCCACAGACCTCTGTTTTTCTTCTTGTATAACTAGTGAGAAAACCTTGTTAATCGATGGCAAGGGGTCCATAAGAAGGATTTGACCCCTGACTTGCGAGTAAGACCAGTTAGCCCCATTAAAAAGGTCAAAACGTACTCTTCACCTAGATAGTCCTTGATCTTTTGTTGATGCCTCCACAAGTGCATTCACAGGCTGGCCTATGACTGCTCAACTCGTCCCACAGACTTTTCAGCTTGGTATAGTACACAGATACACTATCAGATCCTTGGGCTAGATTGGCTAATTCTCTCTTAAGCTGGAAAAGTCGAGGCTTATTACTCTGCCCAAAGCGTTCCTGCAAATCCAGCCAAACCTCCCTCGCAGATGAGGAACACAAAATACTCGCTGATGTCTCCTTGGATACCGAATTGAGTATCCAAGAGATCACCACATTGTTGTTGCGTTTCCATGCACTCAATTGATTTTGCGAACCTGCTTCATCTTGTGGATCTACAACTGGTGGCTTGAGAACACCATTGACAAAGCCTTCCTTGTTCCTCCCTATTAGGGCTATCATCATTGCTCGGCTCCACGTGGCGTAGTTGTCGCCATTCAACTGTTCGTGCACGACTAATTAGCCGGAGGTGTCGTTATTGTTCAAGAAGTATGGATCATTGATGAGGACGACTGAGCTCGATGATTGGTTACCAGTCTGGTTTGAAGATATCGCAGCCATGGCGTTTGATCAAATGCCTCAAGAAATTTCAAAAATTGAATTTCAATCACGCTCTGATACCATAACAAAAACAGAAATTGACTTGCTTGAACGCGATGCAATTAACGTGGTTCAGATTACTAGAGATCCTACGTCCACGGATCAAGAACTTAATAATTCTGATCAAGAGAGTTTTACAGAGAGTGCTTTACTCATACTACATAGATACAACAGTGAGAAAAAATGATGATTCTTCTTATATATGCTTAAAGAACTTAAGCTCGTATATATTCATAAGAAAACGCACTAAAAACAGTTGGAGACGCTTGCTTCTTTCATGTCCCGCAAGTCGTCGGTACCAGCAGCGATTTTATAAGTGGCTGTATCATTATAATGAGGTCACGCCCGTGATTTGTCTGCAATGAAGCCGTGACTTACGGCAGTGTGGTGCTCAAACCACTTCCCATCTGCTTCACGGCCATGAAGCTTAATGCTCGTGGCCATGACTGGCGGCAGTAGCTATTCTGAGCTTTCTTCTTCAGCTCGCATCGCTTTCTTCTTCAATATCCTTTTGTCTCTGTTCTTCCTTTGCTCTTCATGGAAGATAACTCTCTGTTGGATCTCATAATTTGATAATTTTGGAAGCAAAAAGCCATCTCCGATTCGCACGTCGATGCTTTCGCACTGCACTCGTCGTCTTTTTTCTTGCACTCCCTATTCGAGTCCCCGAGGGTCCACGACCCTATTTATTAAATACAAAATAAAAAATTATTAAATCATATAGTCAATTATTAGCTGTTTAATACTAAGAACTGTGTAGTTAAGATACTAACCAAGGGAGACGAGGACGAGGATGACGACAATGAGTGCTTGTGCTTTCTTTAAAGCCGACATTGGAATGCTTAACGTACTAATAATTTTGAATGTGACAATTTGCTGTCTGAGTTGTGGTGTGACCTTATAGTTTGTTAAAACTATGGATAAGTACATGTAATTACGTTCAAAAGGAAAAAAGAAGTACCCATCGATTTATAACTGATGTCTGATTACGTAAATCTGGCCTTAATTATATATATTTTGTCCATAAGTAGCTAGATTATAATTGGGTCTTGTCCATATCAAATAATTCAAGCTCTTTTATCCAATTAATATATCTATATGTCATATTCTATTATGGTTTTATGAAGGACCCATCGATTTCTGACAATTTACGAATGATCATTATTTTTTAATATTATGTTATATTTTTCACCTTTAACATGGCGAGCCATTTTGTATGTCATCTTGAAGAATGGGACACTAAAAATCATCAAATTAATAATTATCACTCGTACTAATAATCTTTCCGAATTATTTGTCTATCATTTACCAATACGTTAGCATAGTGAATGAGGTGGTGGCTATGATATGATTAGATAGGAAAATATTAATTAAAAAAAAAAGATTATAGCGTTGGTGTAAAACATCCGAATTTTTCCTTGTATGGATTGATATTTGGCTTGTCAATGTAACATTTATTTCCCCATAGTTTGATTTCACAAATATTTGAATGATCTTATGAAAACTTGGACACGATGATTCATAGTATAGGTCGTGAATCTCGACTTCAATTATTCGGCAAATTCAAAATTTGTTTCGATACGAAGGTCGACTCAAAATCAGAAATTGATATACCGAGTGACACAAATTTATAACTTTGTAGTCATATATATTGAGATAATTAGTCACAATACATAGATCACCATTTATTTTTATTTCTTGCAAACAAATGTTCCTCCTCTACAAATAGGTCTTTTGCAAGAGGGTTCAATATTCCTACAATCATCCTTATCATAGCAATGAGGCAGAAAAAAAAATATCAATAGCATTTGTTTTCGTAGCAGAAACCCGTCTTCAATTCGCATGACGATGCTTTCGCACTGCAATCGCCGTCGTTTTTGCACTCCCTAGCCGAGTCCCCGAGGGCCCACGACGCTATACATATATTCATCATATATACAAAAATATATATATATTATTTAGTAATAACAATATTATTATGGTAACTAAGGATGATGTGTGATTAAAATTCTAAGAAAGAGAGATGAGGACTAGGATGACGACGAGATATTTTCTGCTTTGTTTAAAGCCCCCATTAAGAGTAATGCTTATATGTAATAATGTTTTCTGTATGTGACTCTTACTAGAGTTGTCGTCTGAGATAGGGGTGGTAAACAGGTGGGCTGGGTCACATTCGAGTTCAACCCGTTTAATAAACGGGTCGAAAACATCAACCCTGACCTGATCTGTTTACTTAAACGGGTTGAAAAATCAAACCCAAATCCAACCTGCTTTAACCCTAACCCAACCCGTCAACCCGTTTAAAACTAAAAAAGAAAATAACAAAAATAGACAGAATTATAATTCCAAATTAAACAAAAAAAAGGAGAAATAGTGCAATTGTTTTTCTAAAAACATCATCATAATTAAGAAACAATTAAAGTTCCAAATAACAAAAGTCTCAATAATTAAACACCAAGCAAATCATTTCATGATCATCAAGTATTAACCGAAGCCGATGATAATTGACTCGAACTCTCTATCATACTCTCTTCCATTTGATCTCCCACCCTCATGTTCATGACATCTTCACATAATTCATCGAGCATAGGAATATGATCCATTTTTGCTAAAAATAAAATGAAATCAAATTATTATATAGGGAAATAGGAGAAAACATAAACTATAAATCAGAAAATACAGAATTTGAGTTTGGATGCGAGCTGGCCTTGGGAGCATGTGTGAGCGTGAGAGTGGATGCAGAATTAGGGTTAAGTAGAAATTTTCCTTTTATTTTATTTATTAATATTTTAATAATATATATTATTCGGGTTAAATGGGTTGATAAATGAGTTGATTCGGGTTGAAAATCCGAATCCTAACCTGACCTACTTAATAATTTGGTTGGGTTCAGGTTTACCCATTTAAGTAAACAGGTCGAAAATGCTAACTCAAACCTGCTATTTTCGGGTGCGGTTCGTGTCGGGTTGACGGGTCGGGTCAATTTTTAGCAGCCCTAGTATGAGGCCTTTATATAGTGAAATTTGGGGATATGATATGATGATTATTACAATATAATTACAGCAAACCTGTAAAGCATTCCAGTTTCCTTACTACTATACTCTAGCATTTATTTCCCCATTGTTTGATTTATGAAATATTTCAATGATTTCACAATCTCGGCATTTTAATTATTTCTGCTTATGCTGATGGGTATGATTAGGTTTTGGTTCGGTCTACCCCATGATGCTTTCAGCACTTGCGATTTTTTTTTGTGTTTTTATTACGTAATTTGTTTCTGAAAATTTGTTGTTTTAGATATATATATATAAAGTAGTTAAGCCTAAAAAGTCATAAATGTTTCACAGGATCGGATCATCCGTTTCACTTTATTGTTCACTATTTGTCCCACATTTTAGAATTTACAAATTAAAATGATACTTATGTATGTCGGAAAATATAAAATATGGATATCAATTTTATCATAACGAAACAAAGGATAAATTAGATGTGTATTTGTTTATATCATAGAAGTCAAATGAAATAGTGATGATTTAGGACTTGATGAAATATGTAATCAGAAAAGTATAAAATAGTTTTTAAAAAAAGACACACGCCCCTCTCCAAAGTCTGAAACGAAAAAATATTCAGAATAAAAACAAGAAAAAAAATTAGATAGCGAGTGAACCGTCCCCGCTACAGATCGCGGGGCATTGTAGCTCCCGTTGCATTTAGCATAGAGCTTGGCAGTGGGTTGGAGCTCCGCCACTGCCAAGCCTCCAGTGCAACACCATATGGTGTTGGTTGGAGATGCCCTAAGAGACAAGATTAAAGCTCAAAAATGATATATTCTTCGATCTGTCTTTTTCTTCATCACAAAAGGGGAGTTTAATGAGACAAAAGACATGCAAATATAAGACAATTAATTGAAAATGTTGAAGGACAGACATCCAACGAATTTATGTAAAAAGGACAAAAAACTAGGTGATCTTTTCAAATTCCCGCATTTAAGCCTGTTATGACACTGAGCAGTCAAATGGCCATAACTTTCTCTTCGCTCCATATTTTTTAGTTTCTTTAGAAACTAGACTTTCGTCCCCGTGGCTTTCCAATGGTTGCAACTGCACCACCTGAGTCGCAACCAGTAAAAGCAGTTTAATGCTACAAGTTGACGGTTCGACGGGGATCTTCTCGGTGTCACAATCACACAACTTACAAAATTGCAATTTAGGAAACAAATTTTCAAAATTGAAACTATTTAAGAACACGAAACGTCAAGAACCTTTCCAAAAACTTGGACTTGTTCACAAGCCAAAATTCAAATTGTTAACAGAGAACAGTTATTAGCCGAAAATACAATCATAGAAAACAAAAGAACTTCCAAAGTTCAACACGATATTTCTATTCATTTAGCTAAAAAAAGTAATAATAAACTTAAAACTTTCATCACATTCTATCTTCCCTCCTTCTCGGGGCACAAGTGATAATCTCATCAACCCTCAGAATCATCTCAGCAGCTTCAGTAGCAGAAAGCAAAACTGCATTCTTCACTTTAAAAGCCTCACATATTCCCAGTTCAGACATATCCCCAACCTAACAAATCGTCCAAAATCACATCGCACGTCGATTCACAAATTCAAACATTACGTGTGCACAAATCAATTAATGTAACAAAAGTACTTACAGATCCACTGATGACGTCGATCCCAGCATTGCTTCCCTCTTTATGATGCTCGGCTCTGAGCTGAGCGACCAACTCAGCGCTGTCAAGCCCAGCGTTGTCAGCAATGATGGTGGGAATTGCCACGAGTGCTCGAGAAAATGCTTCAATGGCATGAGAACGTTTTCCGGGAGTTTTTCTAGCTAGTTCGTCGACTGCCTTAGACATGACCATTTCAGGCCAACCGCCGCCGAATAGAACCCTACTGTCGTTTACGGTCTGGGATAAAACGCACAGTGCGTCGTGGAGAGACCTCTCAGCTTCGTCCAACATGTGAGGGCTGATGTTAGAACAAAAAGGAAGATTAGCTCATGGGTGAGTTTGCCCCAGAGATAAAAAGAAGAAACAATTTTGATTTCATTGCTGGATCATTTAACAATCAGTTTGGTTTAGGGTGTGTTTGGTTTGTAGAAATTAGTAGGGAAACGAAACTAGAAGGTTAAAAGAAAACTAGGTTTTATGTTAGTTGCTTGAATGGATAAGGAAAAGAAAATCTAGTTACTTCATGCTTAAAACAAGAAAACTAGTTTCTTCACCAGATAAATGGTGAGAAAAACAGTAAAAAAATATTAGAACCATTTTCTCTCCTATTTTCTTTTCCAAACCTAATTTTGTCAAACCAAACACAATACTAAGGAAGTTAGTAGGGAAAGGAAAACGAAAACTAATTTTATGTTTGGGTAATTGAAAAAATGCATAAAGAACGGAAAAGAGAAGAAAATCTAGCTCAAGTTTATACTTAAAACTAAGGAAAACTAAAATCTTCACCAAATGAAGAGAAAAACAAAAGACAAACTTATTAAAACCATTTCCTCTCCAATTTTCTTCCCGCGCTACTTTCCTCAAACTAAACAGAGCATAAAAGTTTGAGGAGTATCATACCTTGCACCTCTAAGGACAATTGTGCATGCCTGACCCATTTCAACGCCAGAAAAGTGGATCAACTTGTCCTCGCCGATCATAATCTCTTCGATAAGCTTGCAATGCCCGAGCTTAACAGACTCTGGGCTATCGAAAGTAGATGCTATGTCACCGCCCGTGACTAAAGCCAAGCGCTCGATTCCGTCAAAATCAGCATGCTCTATAGCGAGTATTCCACCGTCGGCGAACAGTTCCTCGGGGAAATTGTATATCAGCTGTCGGTTGACGAAGCAGTTTATTCCGTGGTTGACGATCTTCTCCACTTTTTCCCTCATCTTCTGTTTTTCGGCTGCTTCGATCTCAGCCACCTTAGCCATTGAGTCAACTCTCACTCTTGCTCCGTAGATCTTCACCTTATCAGTGTCCATGGCTGTATTTGCGACCAAGATTTGGCATTCTCGATTCGTTTTGGTTGGCCCACACCGATTTTCTTGTCCAGGATAAATCTGGGTGGAGCAAAGAAATGTCAGGTCGTGATAATGTGAAGTGGAGATGTATGCACTACTGAAACCACTGCATCCAACTTTCCGAATTAAGCATCCAATAAGGGAAACTTTTCTACTTGACAAAGTCGATATGTTCATTACTCACCCTTCATCGAGAAATGAATCTTTTAATGAACCTCCAGGCTTCTTTATGATCTGAATAGATTCCAAATTAGTGCTTCCCTGTCATTCCAACATCGATATGGAAGTCAGAAAATCTAATGGAAAGTTAAGAGGCTTAAAAGAGACAAACTGTTCTCGCTTGACAAAATACTTGATTACAAGAAGATGAGCAAACAAGCGAAAATCTTATAACTGAACTTGATAGACAGAAGCAATAATAGCTACCTTCAATGTCACAACTTTTAAGTTTGATGTCAAACAAAATAAGGTCGCACCTTAAGTCGCAAAACTGCATCCACTGCCAGTGTTGCAAAATGTTCTTTATCTTGTGAGAGAATTTTCGAACTCAATGTAGTCATTGCAATTTTCATCAAATCGGTTTTAAATTTCTCTGCAATTAAGAGATTCAAACATTGATATCTTTGAGTTGAAACATAATCAACATGCTGATAACTACAGAATATATTTCTTGTATGCTGATAGAAGGGAAAAGTGATTCATGTAAAAAAGATTCAGGATAGTCAAGTGAAAGCAACCTATCACCCTTAGATACTAGATTGATATCAAGCAAACAATATGAATGATTACCTGCATCTTGTTTATTATCGACAACCTTCTCCAACAATGCATTTCGAGCACATTCAGCTGCCATGCGGAATCCTGATGAACATGCATATATGGAAAGGAAATACTTCAAAACAGCTAACTTCATAAGATTATCTGCTAAGAAGGGACTTTGGCATGCCTTAAAATTGACGCTATATCAGTGAACGGCGAAAATACTTTAAAACAGCTAACTTCATAAGATTATCTTCTCAAGTTTACTGGTTTTATACAACAATAACAGATAACTTATCCCAGTAACTTACACAACGCCAATGAAAGCTAACTCTAGTAATGTTATTCAAAATCAACGAGAAAATTTGCTTGAGTTTATGCAACACTTTCTTGATGCCTACGCAAGAAAGAAATGAATCCCACAGAAAAATTTCAACTGGCAAGCGCTACATACCTGAAATGATAGTCATTGGGTGAATTTTGGCATTTACCAACTTCTCAGCTTCCCTCAAGAGTTCTCCAGCCAAGACAACAACGGAAGTAGTACCATCACCAACTTCATCATCTTGAACCTTAGAGATATCTGAAAATGAACACCAAGATTTCTGATTTCCCAAAGATCGAAACCGAGGATATGATACTATGACATAACAGCACAAACTCCAACCAAAAAAATCAAGCATTTGCAGATAATGAGTATTTAACATACATGGAAAATTTTATAGAGAGAAGCACTACGTTGTTTATCATACACTAAACTGAAAGAGGATCTCCAAAAATTATTCTACTATAACTGGCTAATCACGGTAAAGACATAAAAAAAAAAAGAACAAATCAAACAGAACCCCTAAAGTATACCAACAAGGACTTTAGCTGCAGGGTTGTCAATGTGAAGGGATTTCAAGATGGTAGCCCCATCATTTGTGACAGTCACACCATAACCTCTGCCAGTAGATTGCAGGATTTTATCCTAAAAAGTGAAAGTATAATATTAGCATAGAGTAGCACAAAGTGAATATTTTCATAAACTGCAACAAATCTAACGAACAAGATCCGAGTACCATTCCCTTAGGACCCAAGGTGGTCTTAACCAAGTCAGCAATGGCCATTGCTCCAACAAAGGAGGCCTAACATACAAAACACAAACAAAAGAGCCTTAATTACCCATAATTTAATAACAAGCTAGATTACCAACAATTTGACAAGAAAAGGAAGATCTTACCATTCGCGCGCGCTCCCCCTTTTCCTCAGTAGCCTCATCTTTGAAAAGCTTATCAACCTGAACGCACGAAATCAAAATATAACAGTCACTACAACGACGGAAACTAGTAAACACCAAGAAAGCTTTCCAAACATGGCCAGCATACGTACCACCATTTCAATGACAAGCAAATAGCGAGGACTAGAAAATCACTATGCAGACAAGCTGAGTATGGTTTTGCCTGTCGATTTTGAACACGAATGCCTAGCTAGGGTTTATCTCTTTTTAAGATCTCCTTCGCTTCTTTTTTTTTTTTTTAAATCTGTCGTCGTAAAATTGCAGCGGACCTCGTCAAAAAAATGAAATGTCTCAAAAGCCCACATAGTTTGATTAATATCAATATAATCCCTCAAAAGAAAATTAATTTCTGTACAAAGTACATACAAATAGGGGTGTTCAAATTAACCGAAAAACCGAAAAAACCGACCGAACCGTAAAGAATCGAACCGAAAAAACCGGAACCGAAAAAACCGAATCGAATTGCAAAAAACCAAACCGAACCAAATTAAAATGGTTCGGATATCGGACTAAGCATACGTAAAACCGAAAAAACCGAAAACCGAACTGAAATTATCATACTACATTGAAAATAAAAGAATATAAAAAAATAATTTGTTTTTCTCCCATAACGTAAACAACACAGTTAATATAATTTCATTGGTATACTTTTTTCCATTTTTAGGTGAATGTTTTCCTCACCAATCAAATATTATTTTTCTCCCAAATAATTTATAGTAACTTCAGATGAATGTTTCTATATTTTGGTTAGATTTGTTACATTTTCAAGTTGTTTTTTTGGACTTTTGAGTTATTTTGCTACATGTCACGTTCTACAAATCTTCTTTGTTTTTTAATAACCATAAATTATTTATGTATTTTCAGCTCATAATATTTTTTTTGTTGATATTAAATTCAACCAAAAACCGAACAGAAAAAAATCGAACCGAATTATAAAAAACCGAACCGAACCAAACTAAAACGGTTCGGATATCGGATTAAGCATACGTAAAATCGAAAACCGAAAAATCGAATCGAAATTTGAAAATACCGAACCGAACCGGCCGATAAACACCCCTACATACAAACCCTTCAAAGTCTCAACCACAAGCACAAAAGGGTTCCGATAATGTTTCTTGATGTTATAAGTATGATGAAAATAACTGGAATATGTGAATGTTTTTGAAATTATATTTAGATAGTCATTGAGTTACTAGTGATGCAAAATTAGGACGGTATAATAATACTAAATGTAATGCTTTATTTGTGAATTTAATTCCAAAATCTTGAGCAAATTGTTGATTATATCTTGCAAAATCATATCTAAGTAATGAATGAGAACTCTTTACATGTCCTTAACTTCATAACCATGGTTAGGGGTGGTTCGGTACAGTATAACGTACCAAAACTGTGATACCGTATACCAACCGAAATTCCTGTATCGAAGAAAATCATACCAACACCATACCAAAATTTCGGTATACCTTAAATTTCGATACGACATCATACCGGATTTTCTGTATGGTATCGTTATCATACCTTCTATACCATTCACACGGAGGGTTTTTTACCATGCGTGTTTCGTAACTCGTTAATTCATTGTTTTCGAATTTCTAGTCAATTCAAACTCCTTAGGCCCCAATAAGATGGATTATTAATACCACGTTTTTCAAAAAAAAAAATAATTCATAAAATAACCTTAAATAATTTACATATTTTAGTCAATCTCCTTAGTAAGACAAGAACTTTACATAACCACAAAATGCAATATATGTTGGTGTATATATATATATATATATAAAATATTTATCCATTTAATATTTTGTGAAATAATATAATATATGTAGGTGTGTGTATATATATATATAATATTAAAAATGTTAGTATTTCGATATAATCGGTATACCTAATTTTTAAAATATTCATACCATTACCATACCGAAAATTTTCGGTACGGTATCATACCTTACCAAACTTCGGTGTGCCAACATTTTCGATATTTTCGTTACGTTTCGATACGATAAGAACGGTATATCAGTGGTATATTTCCCCTGCTGATTTTTTAGCAATATCTTCAGACAGCATTATACAAACTTATAAAAAATATCAAATAGCTAGAATACAATTACCACAAAAAGAGTTTAATCATTGAATCTCAAAAGAATGTGACCTTGAGCTAAGGTCATTAACCATAAATTACATGATAATCCTCATAAATAATTAATCACTCAAATCTGCATAATAATATTAATTAAAGAGGACGAGTTCGCCGACCCCTCGCCCGCCCACACAGCAGAGCATTCTTCGGAATGGGGTACTCATCTCTCAGAGACGTCGACGTCGTATAAACCCTAAGGTAGAACTGCTGCCCCAAGTACTGCCGAGCCCAGAATTCCGATCGCAAGTTCCACATTCCGACGTTGTCCAGCGCTATGTAGATCGCCGACCAAGATTTCGGATACACCTGCAACAAATTGTACGTTATAACTCGAAAACCATCGAAATCGGCTCGATTTTTTCCGATCGTTCCGCTCACCTGAACCGTGCATCGGCTCACGGCGTCCCGGAGGTTGTACTGGCTTCTGCTCGCTGAGCTCCACTGGCCGCCGTCCATTCTAGTAAGATCGAATCGAACATTTTAACAATATAAATATAATATATATGAGAGGTTTTTTTTTGTGACTGATTTGCCGTGCTGTGTAAAATTGTGCTGGCCAATGTGTTTGATGAGATGACTCGCCCAACTACCCAGAAGATAACCATACATAAGATGTGTTATTTATGGATGATATTTGGTATGCTGTGTAAAAAAAGTGCTGGCAATGTGTTTGTTGAAATGACTTACCCAACTACCTAGAGAAATCGGACATTTCATTGTATATAAGAAGATGTGATCTATGGATGAATTTTGGGTGCTGTGTTGTGCTGGCAATGTGTTTGTTGAAATGACTCACCCAACTACCCAGAAGAAATCGAACATTTAATTCTATATAAGAAGATGCGATCTATGGATGATTTTTGGGTGCCGTGTAAAGAAATGCTGGTGAAGTGCTTGTCGAAATGACTCACCCGACTACCCAGAAGGAGTATCCACTCAAGTGGTAGCTCTGAATGATATCCTCGTCGTTCTGAAAGACGATCTCGACGAACGCTCTGTAGTCGGCGCCCATCACCGAAGTGTCGAGGTATATCCCGCCGCCCGTCGGGAAATCTTGTATGGTCCCGACCCGAAATACGCCGTCAATCTTGAAATAGTCGGCGACCTTAAGGGGCGTGTCGGCGGGGGTGAAGGAGACGCTGTTGATTGCATACCGTTGCTTGTTGTTCACCTGTCCGGCCGAGCTCGAGAGAACGATGGTCCTCGAAGTGTTGATCATACCGTAGTGGTACGAGCCCTGGGGGTTCGGCCTCGGACCGCTCGCCGTGAGGTTCGTCCTGGCGAACGAAAATGATCAAGGCTCGGGATTAGAGAACATGATTAAATGACGACGAATGGATTTGAGGCTTCAACATGGTATTAGAGCTCAGATCAAAAGGTTGTGCATGCGAATCATCATGATCACCAGTTCAAGCAAAATGAATAATTATATGTTCAGTCTTGTAATTTACGGGGCGGCATTGTAGGGGCAAAATTTAAAAGTGGTGTTACATGGAATATAGCTTTCAAAATTAAGCAATTTAAAGACAATATACGTCAAAATGTCCCAAATTTGTTATGGCATTCCTTAAATTCACTGAAAATCCAAGATTGTACCCCAAAATTCGAGAATTTGGGGCAAAAATCAAAAGCTTTGATGTATAATAGGTGCTAAATTGCTCAATTACAAAGTTATATTCCATATAATATCACACCTTAAATTCGTTGTTCCTATAATGACACTCTTCCTAAATTACTATACAAATAAAGTAATTAAGCTTAAGTAAAACCCGAGCATAGACTAGTCAGCATAGAAATCAGACTAGACGTGAGATGACGTATTAAAACTAAATTATGTTACACTTTTTTTAATTTTAATCTAGGTGTAGTTAGTCATTCAGCATAAATGAAAAGGAAAAAAAAAACGCACCTGATGGAACGGGCCTGGTTGATGGACCAGTCGACCTCGACGGTGGGTCCCCCGGGCAAGGGTCCCACTGCGGGCCGATTGGAGCCTGCATATCGGAGAAAGCCCGTGGTGAGGAGGACGGGCGTGGTGAAGCGGCTCGAGACGACTATGTAGTAATCCTGAGGGGGTTGGTCGGCGGTCAGTAGCACGGACGTGCACTGGCCCACGTGGACGTCGATTGCCGAGTAGCTTATTTGGACCGTGTGGGTCCCCTCGACCTCGACGATCTTCATCTTGTGCCCTTGGATTCGGAAATTGAGTGAGCTCTGTAGGCCCACGTTGCATATCCTGAACCTGTATGTCTTGCCTGAATTCATACCACACAGATTGTGAGATATGATTTATGTTTGATTTATCTATATTTATATATTATGGAAGAATTACGTACGTACGTACGTATTAGTGGTCATTCATTACCTTGTTGAACGTTGAAGGATGTAATATTAGGACCACGGCCATTGATGAGGATTCCATCGGGGAAAGGTAGCTTGTTGCCTCCATCAAGGATAGCCCTCAAGCTCTGCGTTAAGGAATCAACAAAACACATATATCTTGGTAACTTGTGGTATGTAATATCTATTTTATTATATAATAATAATGTATATGAGATAAACAATTATTTTATCGTTGATGCAGCTACTATTTTTCGGGATGTCCTTAAAACGATAGTTCAATAACGTTGTGAAACATCTCGTAATAAGAGCACTTCATACTCCAAGTCCAGCGAACTTATTCGGTGCTTTTAGACTTGTTAAATAGATGAAGTCGCATGTATCTCACATCAGATAATGGAGAAGAAATTGAGTAGCTTATAAATGGATGGACTACTCCACTTATCATCAATTGGTTTTAAGATAAGATCTCATCAACTTATACAGGCTAACTCTCCTCTTAGGGCCATTGCTAGGTCCAATAGCGAAATTTCACAACACATGGATATGATATTCGAAAATTTCCACTATTCATGATTAGCGACAACTGTTACTAAAGTTTTACGTGTTTTTTTGGAAATAAAGTCTATTGTAAATTATTTTCTTATTTAATTTTTGCTAACAAGATAAAAAAAAAAAACACCATCTAAATTACAATTAATGATAATAACATTTACTTACAGTGTGATTCGACTTGTACCAATCTCCGATCAAGACGGCGAAATCATCGGCCGGAGGATCGAAGGGGACGGGAATTAAGGGTCGGCTTAGGATCTTAATTGCGCCGAATCCGCCGGCGGCTTTGTGAAAGCCCAACGACGGGAAATAAAAGAAGCTTCCGATCTGATCCTTCATTTGGAGAATGTAAGTGAAGTTCTTCCCAGGTGGGATTGGGCATGTTGTCCCATAAACTCCATCCTCGTATGAATTTCTCCTATTTTGGATTCCATTCCTTCAAAAAAATAAAATTGGATTAAATTCGAAAGTTGGTATCTTTTTTACTAGATTTTGTATGTTATATAAGTAATCACAATTCACAAGGTGAATGTAGTACTAATTTAATTATATCAGGAATTTTGTCAGGTTTGTGAATGAACAGTAGATCTAATATAGTATCACTGTCATCGAGCAAAATAATAATTTATTTGATTGGTTAGTTTCTGTCTTAATACAGTGTGACGTCGAGATCTGTCGGTTTAATTTCTTGATTTACCAAATCACAATAAATAGACTAATTTGTTTAGAAAATATGTTCTTATGTCTAACCCAAGGAAAATAATAAGAAAAAATATGATCTTTTACAGCTAAGATTCATGGGCCACATTGTCAAATTCTCCCCCAGAATTTTTATTCAGTATTATATTCGTTTGCAGTAAGTATACACTTACCGACTTATCTATACGAATTTTATTTCGTAGCCATTATACAGCTTGACGGATGTTGCATCTAGTTAAATAACTTCAGAATAAAATAAAGAAAAGAGGCACTAATTGACAAACTCATGATGCAACACATCCATGTGCATGTGCTTCATTAATTTTCTACTTAGGAAATCCATGTGATCTTTCCTCTTTCCACATTACTAACTTCAAATATAATTATACTAAATCATATATCATCATCGTCATAATTTATTAAACTTGAAAACCTCATTCTTAGCCACTAAGACAAAGATCTCATTGTACTAAAACTTGAGGACCACTTATGCAATAACTGCACATAGATCATAGATGTACCTTTACCTTGAACTACCCAAACACGCTACATTTATCATATCAAGCGCGTTTTTTTGTACCACAAACGCGACTTTAATAACAGCTGCCACTGCCCCATAAACCAACTTAACTACTTACACTAACACCAGTATTTAGATCTACTATATTATCTAGTAATGTAAGTAGATTTAAGGATGAAACATTAAACTAAATTGATAACTTAATTGAAAGAGTGAGTTATTAGTATTACCAGTGAATAAGGAAAGGCTCATCCAAGCTGTTGAAGACATTGACGATGATGTTGTCGTTTGTAACTGAGTATATCTCAGGGCCTGGGAACTGCCCATTTATCAGAATGCCCTGAAATCCATTCAAAAAAAAAACATCAAAATATAATTACAGTGACATAATATATGTTTGTAATAATCGAAATAAAAGGATAAAAAAATGAAAAACCTGCTGTGGGAAGCCAAGAGGATAAATGGTGCCATAAGTGACATTCCAAGTGAAGAATCTGTAAGGGTCGTCTGCTGATGCAGTGGCTATGCAGAGAAGAAGAACTGCTAATAATCTTAAATGCATTTTCTTGAATTGAAAAGAGAGTAGCTTAGTCTGAGTATCAGTTATATATATGTGTATGTATATGTGAGGGAAAATATATGGGGTGATTCAGACTGGTTTTATTTGGTGTGGAAGGACGAATATATAAAGTGATGCCTTTGAAGAATTAGAAAAGAAAAAAAAAAGTCAACAAACGAGTTTGAAGACCTGTCAATAGCTGTAAGAGAGAGAGAGAGAGAGAGAGAGAGAGAGAGAGAGAGAGAGAGAGAGAGAGATTTGAACTAAATGAAGATAAGGAAATGGAGAAGGATAGATGGGAAAACAGGTGATATAATGTGAACTGTGAATTATTTAGCTGCGTACAAATATAATCGATTATTGTGATCGGAACAAATCACATGCTTAACAAGTGCCCCATGAGTAACATGAATTAACTCTATTTGGAAAAGGAATGGAGGCAAAAAATTAATCTTTGTATTAAATCTTACAATTATTGACAAGGCAGAGAGCCACAGACACAAGTCAACAAGTAAAATCAAATAAAATAATATGAAAAAACAGATATTGAGACGTCGGTGGAGTTTTATTTATTTTCTAAAATCAGGACTCCACTTCCCACATGCGCATGATTGAGATAATCACTATGTTATAAAATAAAGTAACATTTAAATTATTTATCCTACATTTTGTTTTAAATTTCACATTAATACCAGATAAACAATAAAATAAAATTTCTTATCAACTACGTAAGAGTACCAAGATGTCCGCGTACGCTATACCATAGACGTACCTCTATACAGGTTGTCATATCATCTAAAACTATGGCGTCTACAAATTCGGTTGGTAGCGAGATTTGCATTGTGTGAGTATAAAATGGAGTCTTTCTTACGTACCAACAAGTGCAAAATATGTCTGAAACATGGGAATAATCGTCGTATTTGTAGAGAAGCCGTATCGATGTAGCATCCGTATTTGCCATGTATTTGTTACTGCTTTTGTCCCAATAACCTTTTTGTTGCTCTTTTGTATGGTAATGGCACATTATTTTGTCCAAATGATGCTAGTAGGTCATTCTTTTGTTCAAATGTGTCAATATGATAGGCTCATTCTTTTTGTTTGATGCCAACGAGGTACTATAATATATGCCAACAAGGTACTGTAATATATGCCAACAAGGTACCGTAATTTGTGCCTACAAGGTACTGTAATACATGTGAACAAGTTACTAGGGCATATATGCCAACAAAGAACTGTAATATAAGCCAACAAGGTACTGTAACATATGCCGACAAGGTACTGTAACATATGCCAACAAAGTATTGTATATATGACAATAAAGTACTATAAAACATACCATAGAGAGTACAATATCGACTCAGAAAGAGGTACCGTATAAATTAAAGTAAGAGTTCAGTAAGATGAATTGGGGATATTTCGTAAAAAATAAGCCTTTTAGAAGATGTTTGATGTTCAGAAAAAAACAAAGAAGATGTTTGATGTAAAAAATTAAGAGACAATTTCTGACATTTTTCTGTCACGACTGGACATATTTTTGACATTTTTCTGTCACGATTGGACATATTTCCGACATACGAGGTAATAAATCAGGAAAAGACGTCTCTGACATGTCGTTGCCTTTCAGAAAATGTTTGATGTCACATGTAATTTTGGAGTATTACAACCGTGTCTAAGAAAGTACGCTTCAAACAAAAACACAAGTACCCCTACATAATTAAGAAAGGTACGGCGTCCTTAATATGTGATACGTCATACTAGGGTTAGTATTTTTAGAGGTCGTAGGGATTAGTTTTTATCCGGAACCACCCTAAAACGCTAATATAGAGTATTTGTTACCTTTTATATCAAATTAGGTGCATTAGGTCTTACACGCATGAATGAACCTTCAAACTCCAAGATTCATTAGAATGTTAGGATAGAAGCAAGAACATCTTACAACATATTTTGAAAAATCTAGTGAGTCCTATGTGAAAGTTTTTTCTTTTTTAGCCATTTTATTATTGTTAGGTCTGGTTAAAATCATGCAGCCCTACGCGATTTACTTAGGAATCTATTTGGTTTTTATGGTATAATAAATGGTACGACATACTTGCAGATTAGGGTACTTTATATGTATACTTAATGGTACGGTAAACTGCATATTATGGTACTATATATGTAAAAGAAAGGAAGAATTGACCTGTTCACATGTGCTGGACTGCACATGTCTGCATAACGCGTCCACAGCTCATCGAACTTTGTGTGGCTCATTTCCTACGCGTTTAATTACATCAAACTTAATTATCCTTTTTTGTCCCTTAGTTTGACGTAAGCACCTCCAAGAAATCCAACTCAAGATATTGATCTATCAAAAGAATTAAGCATATAAAATTCAACTCAAGATATTGATTTACTAAAATTATTATGCAATTTAAGAATTGAATATCTTCAAGTTGAGTTTCAATGTAATTTTAAGCCTAAAATAATAAGCATATATTTCTCCAAACGAATAAAGAACGAAATTTGAAAAGGACACATTGTTTAACGACAAGCAAGTGCATTACAAGCTTAATGCGTTTCTTCGAGGGAACTCTTTGCAATTGCCGACACATTTTAACTTCAATACCGAATCCAATTTGAATATGTCGACCCATCAGCGCAGTGATGGAAATACATTTCAGACAAACAAAAGCGCGCGAACAGAGAGAGAGAGTGTGTTGAAGAACAAGTTCGAATCTGCTAAGGATCACTGCAGCAAAAGTCGAATGGTGAAGTCTGATGTGGCTCAGTTCTGTGTTGAAGTGGCTTTATTAAGGAAACCTTCATAACTTATAATCGTTGTCAGAGCCGGCTCATCATAATATGATGGCTAAAGCAAAATTTTTCGACGGGGTCTTTTTTATTGAAACAAATAAATATTATATATTAACAAAATTTTTTAGGTATCAATAATACACAACCCTCCTCCTTCATATTTTCTTGTTGACATCCTTATTCCTTACTAACAACAAAATAATGCAACAAGGTTTTTGATAAAATTTTCACAGATGCAATAAAAATAGCTTTGCCAACAATAATAAATAAGATATAAAAAAAATACAAAGTAAAACCTGAATTATTGTTGAGCTTCACTTGTTTGACTTCAACTAAATGAGGGACAGAGTGATTTATTAATAGGCAGTTGAAAAGAAGTTGAAAAGACAACAAAAAAAGACAACCGAAAGAAAAGATGAAAATCAGGAAGTTGAAAAGACAAAAAAGAAAGGATAAAATGCAAATTTAATTATTATAGGAGAAATAATAGTTATTTGTTATATTGGGCTCAAATACTGGTCTTAATTAACTTTTTTTTTGCATATTATAATACTACAAAACTAAATGACGGGGCCATATAAAGTATTGGGGCCTAAAGCCCATGCCTTAGTGGCTTTACCCAATAGCCGGGCCTGGTCGTTGTTCTACTTGGACGCTTTATTCTTCGAAGATGAAGTTAGTTAAATCGGTTAAGGGCTTTTTAGTCTTTTACATCCGATACATTTGGGATCTTAATTCCTTCTTCGACAAATCTCGATCTTCTCTGTAATTTTCCCGCGTAGATTTCGAGATTCTCACTTGATGTCAGGTTGATTCCAAGAGCTTGTAATCTGTAGATGCTCTTTCTTGTAAACGGAAACACGTCAAATAAAGATCTGTTTACCACCGTGGACGTAGGATTTTATGATCCGAACCACGTTATATTTCGTGTCTTTTCTTGTTCGCTTGTTTTAAATTTGATATGGTATCAGAACAATTACTGCGCGCGAGCTGATTTTGTCTGTTTCTTGCCTATTTCCTTGAGTTATGTTGACTGAAGCGCCTCCACCTTCACCTCCTTTGAATTCTGTGTCTTTAGCTAATGATCCGTATACTTTGAGTGGGAATGATAATTCGGATCAATTGCTTTTTCATGACCCTCTTAATGGCGATACTAAGTGACTTGGAGCAGAGCGATGATGATCCTGCTCATAGGAAGGAACAAGGAAGGGTTTATCAATTGTCAGCTTGTTGCACCTGAATGCACTGATACTGACAAAGTTAATGCATGGAAAAGGAATAATAATATCGTGATCTCTTTGATTTTGAATTGTAACAAAGGAGCGTATTCTGCACAGCTCCTCTGCGAGGGAAGTTTGGGTTGATCGACATGAGAGATTTGGTCAATCTAACAAGCCAAGTATCTTCCAATTAAAGAAAGATTTAATCAATCTAGCTCAGAGGTCTAGTACCGTTGCTGCGTACTTTACTAAGCTCAAAACACTTTGGGATGAATTGGCTAGCTACTGACCTCCTTGTCAGTAGGGATGGCAACGGGCCGGGTCTGAACCGGGTCTGGGAGGACCCGGGACCCGGCCCATTTATTTTATCTTGGACCCGTTACCCGACCCGACCCGGCTCAGAGAAACCCCGACCCGCCCCGACCCGAGACCCGAAATAATCGGGTAAGACCCGCCAGACCCGCCTAAATAGACTTTTTCAAACATTAAATGTTTTTGCCCACTTCAAATACATAACAAAATCCAAGTAATTGAGAAATCAGTCATCAACAATCAAACCCAAAACATTGACGAAATAGATATAAATTTCAAGGTCTTCAACAAAATAGGAAAGGTTAATATCAATCGAACCAACAAGTACTAGACCGTAGTCTCACTAGCACTTCCTTCTTCAATATCATCTTCTTTATCTAATACGACGGGGCACTTCAACTTAGCATCTTTTTCTGTAATGCCTAAAAAATAGATATTAGGTAAATTGATTTGAAAAATCATTCTGAAAATAGTAAAAATTAAATATCATCTTACCATTTGTCTCGTGCAACAACCAACGACGAGTGCACATCAATGCTTCCAATGTGTCCGGTTGGAGTCTACTACGATGAGGGCTAAGCAATCTTCCACTAATACTAAATGCAGATTCAGAAGCAACAGTTGATACTGGAATTGCTAATATGTCCCTCGCCATGTTTTGTAGAATAGGATACTTGACCCCGTTAGTCTTCCACCAACTGAACACATCGAAGTTTTCCGTTCTTGGCAAAACAGTTTCTTCTAAATACATATCCATTTCCGATGTCAATGATTGTCTAACTTCATTGCTTGAGCTCGCAACATATTGATCATATAATTCCAAAGTATCACTCTCGAATGCATTGAAACTATAAACGCTAGAAGTCGATGCACCTCCACTACTTGAGCCACTTCCTTTCGAACTTGCACTTCTAGATTGGTAATCAATCAACAAATCATAACAATTTTGACGAATTTCATCTATTTTCAATCTTGCTCTTTCACCATAAATCAATGGGTAATAAAACTCAACCAACTTCAATTTATATCGCGGATCCAACACAACGGCTACCCCCATCATCACATGGCAAGAATCCCAATACTTCTCATATTTCAACATCTTTTCGGCCATATCACGAATCATCATACTTGGACTCTTTATCCACTCATCCAATTTCATTCTAATAGCACATATATTTGGAAAATAAACATTAGATGTGGGATAGAGCGCACCTGAAAACATCTCAGTCACTTGGTAAAATATTCGCAACTTCCCACATATTTCAATGGCGTTCATCCAATCTTCATTCGTCGGTACATTCTTATATTTCTTCTCTCGATATTGAGCTCGTGAGAACACGTCTCTATATGATATAGCAACCTCCAACATCAAATACGTCGAATTCCAACGAGTTGGACAATCAAGAGCTAACTTCTTCGAACAATTAACGTCTAACTGACGAGCAACATCTTCAAAACATTCAACTCTACCAGGTGAAGCAGTCCAAAAGACAACACTATCACGTATTCTCTCAATTGCTCCACTAATCAACTCTAGGCCATCTTTCACAATCAAATTCAAAATATGAGCGCAACAACGCATATGAAGTACCTTCCCATGCAGTGGTAAGTCGTTTCTTGGGAGCTTGTCTTGAAGGAGTTGAAGCATGGCATCGTTGGTCGAACAATTATCTACAGTAATAGTAGATACTTTTCGATCAATATTCCAATCCATTAACGCCTTAACAAGTTGCTCCGAAAGCTCATGAGCCGTATCTATACATTACTTTGATAATTAGAATATTCTGTTAAGCAAATAAAACGAACTTAAGTAAATCAATGAAATACCTCAAAATGCAACTCCGTAGTGTCCACGAGTCATCAATGTAGTGGCAGTGATTGCCATAAAGCCTCTTTTCTTGTTGCTTGATGTCCACATGTCAGTTGTAATAGCAACACGACATTTAAGCTTTTCCAGAGTTTGGTAACACTTGGTCCTCTCTTCTCCATAAATCTTTAGGATGTCCATTTTGAGCGTGTTCCTAGTTATATTCTTAAAACATGGTTGGAGGCTTGCGGCAAATCTTCGAAATCCAAGATGCTCTACCATACTTAGTGGATAATCATGCAAAATAACCATGATAGCTAGCTCATGTCTCGACTTTTCCTGATTGAAAATATGCGTCGAGAGTTCTTGACCTCCACTTAACTTGTTATTTGCGGTTATCAGACACTGACGAATGTCCATCTTCCTCGGTCGCTTTTTGCATGTTCTCTCGTAGTGCTTAAGTAAATGAGTCGTTCCATAGTCACTTGGAGCTTTGAGACTGGATTTGCAATATTTGCACTCCGCCCACCACATCTCCTTAACTTTGATTCTATTAAAGTGTTCCCATGCTGATGACGTGCGCTTTCTCTTGCCATTAATATTGTCTTCATTATTTTCCGAATTATTCGTCTCCAAATTGCTTTCAATGGGCTGATTGTTGTCCGGCAGATTAACGGACGGTTGAGACTGAGAATTATCTCCCCCTTCGGCTTCCATCTAGGAAAGAAAATAACATATTTTGTTTTGTATGAACAAACCCACGAAGATAAAATTAACGAATGCCCAGACAACTAAAGAGATAAAGGAGCAGTGTCGAATTAAAATAAACACAAAACAAAGCAGTTTATGTATAAAAATTAGAATCGAGCCATTTGCGTCTAAAAAATTGAACAGATAATTACCTGTCCCAAATCACAGGAGCTGGTCCGTTCACTGATGTATGAAGTGGTGGCTGAGGCTGCCGGCTTCGATGGCAAGTCGGGGGTGGTGACGTCGCAGCTCGCAGGTGGTGGCGTCGCAGCTCGCAGATGGTGGTTGTCGCTGATGGTGTCGCAGCTCGCAGGCGGTGGTGGTGGCGATCGCTGATGGTGTCGAAGCCGCAGATGGTGGCTGAGGGTGGTCGCAGGTGGTGGCTGAGGGTGGTCGCAGGTGGTGGCGTCTGATGGTGTGGTGTCGTGAGTGAAATGAGGGCTGTGGAAGAAATGAAAATTAAAACATCCAAACCCTAATCTATTATAACTTATATAAAAATTAAACTAATAATATAACCGGGTCGGGGTTCGGGCCGGGTCCGCCTAAACCCGCGACCCGACCCAAACCCGGCCGGGTATAAGAAATGAAAACCATTACCCGGCCCATAACCCGAATACTTTTAAAATACCCGACCCATTAGGGTCGGGTCCAAGCGGGTCCGGGTCTGGACCCGACCCAATTGCCATCCCTACTTGTCAGTGCACTTGTGGGGGCATTAATGAGATCAAAGTCTTTCTCGATGAAGAATATGTTCTTACGTTCTTAATGGAGCTTAATGAGTCTTACTCTCAGGTGAGAAGGCAGATACTCTTGATGGATCCTATCCCCCATCAAGGTGTTTTCTTTGATCATACAAGAAGATAAGCAAATGAGCATGGTACCTGGGTTCGCTAGACAAGCTGAAGAGCAGATAAGCAACATTTCTATGATGGCAGTCAGGAACGAGCAGGATGGAACCAAGAAGAACTTCTACAGCATGAAGAAGGAATCTAGGAGACCTGTTTGTACTCATTGTGGGAAAAGAAACCACAATACCCAGACTTTCTATCATTCACGGGTATCCTCCGGGCTATAGACAAGCTGCCAAGTTCAAGGGAGGTAAAGGAAATCAAATCCGTGCTGATTATGGTGCCAAAGCTCCTCAACATGGTTTCCAGGTCAACCAAGTGAATCATCAATCCAAGCCAAGTTCAGCTGGTGTGGGAGATGAATTGGTCCAGCTACAACTCACTCCCTTCCAACTTCAGAGTTTGAAAACTCTCATTAATCAGACTGGTTCATCCTCTGAAAGTTCTGACACATCACCACAGGTAGAGAGAGGCATATGTATGATCTTATCATTTAATCTTAATGAAATGACATGGCTATTAGATTCTGGAGTCACAAGGCATGTATGTGGAAACATAGACCTCTTGACTGATCTGCATGA
Organism: Craterostigma plantagineum; assembly: GCA_027422505.1. Lineage (NCBI taxonomy): Eukaryota > Viridiplantae > Streptophyta > Magnoliopsida > Lamiales > Linderniaceae > Craterostigma > Craterostigma plantagineum. The sequence continues at coordinate 7,636,270 of JAPQWV010000002.1, forward strand.
CATCAATGAGTCCCAAGTTATCTTGCCTAACAGCCAGTGTTTAAAAAAGCGTGATGACGCGCGCGATAAGGGTGTTTAAGCGTAAATCTGACAGAAAACGCGACATTTGTAATAAAAAAAAACGTTACCGTCACTTTATATTGCGACCAGAGGCAGAGAAGATATTATTGTGTTTGAAGTGGCAAAGTACTATGATTTGACTATTTTTGTTTTAGTTTTCTAATTTATTTCTAACTTCTTAACTTCCACCCAAAAAATAAAAATTGATTAATTAATGTAATCTATATGATAAAAATAAATAAATTTATTTAATTTATTCGTTGTTTAACAACGGTCAAAATGACATGCATATCTTATATTTTTTTATATTCATAGTAATTATTTTTTAAATATTACATTTTTTTAGCTTTGGATTCCTTAAAATATTAATTATTCAATATTTTTAGTGTTGCATGAGAGCAAAATTAAATTTAAAAATATATTAAATATGATGTATATGAATTTTTGTTAATATATTTTATATATGTTTTTATTGTTTGGAATATATACTGTATTATTGAACCCAAAGCTAAATAATGTACTTGTGATCAATAATTTATTATAATTTATGTATCTTAACGTAATAAGTAGCTTGTCCGAAATATTCACGCAATACGCTATGCTATTTACACTAGGCGGCTATCTCAACTAAAACGCGACGTGTTGCGCTATGCGCGTTTTAAAACACTGCTAACAGCACAATCATTAGGGTTAATCAGGCTGGTTCCTTTGTTCTAAATCAGTTCATAACCTTAACAAATTCCATATGTGCTGTAGTTCCATTTCAATCTAATTTCAGTTAGTTCCTTGATAAAGGACATTGATTATAGATTTGTCTTTGGGACTAATGGATTATTGATACAAGGCCCTTCGTTCCAAGTGATTGGCAAGGATAAAGAGATGGATGGGCTTTACTTGATAGAAGCTGATAGTGAAACTTCGGCTGATAATTCTGTTGTGATAAATAAATTGATGGCTGTCCCTTGGCATAATAGACTAGTAATTCTCATGATTCCTTCTAGTAAGGTGCTAGACCTGCTGAAACATAGATTGAAACATGTTAGTAATTCTCATGATTCCTTCTGTAAGGTGTGTCCTGTTTCTAAGCAAAGAAGTGTTTTTCCCAATAGCAATAAAACTGTCTGTTCTATCTTCGACTTAATTCATTGTGATGTTTGGGGACCATTCCATGTGCCATCTCATCTTCAACATTAATATTTTGTCACCATTGTTGATGATCACTCTAGATTCACTTGGCACTTTATGATTAAGAATTAGTTCGAAGTGCAGCAGGTGATGACCGTTTTCCTGTATTTGGCTGAGGCACGGTTTGGGTGCAAAGTTAAAGTAGTTAGGTCTGATAGTGCTAAGGAGTTCAACTTGGTTAGATTATTTAGAGATAGTGGGATTATTCATCACTTATCTTGCGTACAAACACCTCAACAAATTTCCATAGTTGTAAGAAAATATCAACATCTTTTGAATGTGCAAGGTCCCTTTTATTTCCAATCTGAAATTCCTATAGAGTATTGGTCGGAATGTGTCTTGACTGCAGCTTATCTCATCAATAAGACACCCTCTGTAGGGTTACAAAATAAAAGCCCATATGACCTTTTGTATCGAAAACCTGTTGATTACAATTGTTTGCGAAGTTTAGTTGTCTTTGTTTTTGCTCCACCCTTGCTGCAGAAAGGAGGAAGTTTGATTCTAGAGCAAGGGAATGTGTCTTCATTGGTTACCCAATGGTATGAAGGGTACAAAGTTATGGACTTGAGCACAAGAGATTTGTCTCTCGAGATGTTTTGTTCAGGGAAGATGTTTTTCCTTGCAAAGGAAGTCGCAACAATGCTAGCGAGGATCCCTTCCACAGCTGTTTTGCCTAGGCCTCACATGGAGGTTTCATCTGTACCTGAGGTTCCGCCTTCCATCTTACCTGAGGAAGTTATGCCTGCTCTGAATCCAAATGATCTATTACATGATACTAGTCATTCTCAGGACCTTCAGGAAAATGTTCCTCTTCAGACCGAGTCAGAAAGATATACAAGATCTGGTAGGGAATTGAGAAGGCCCGCATTATCTTCAGGATTACCATTGTAACACATTAGCCAAATAAATCTTTTATACCTCATTACTAAGCAGCTAACTTACCAGAGGTTTTCTGCTGACTATGTTGGCTTCATCAACAACATATCTCTTGTAGCTTAACCTAAGAGCTATGATCAGGCTTCTAAGTCCAGGAATTGGCAAGAGGCCATGAAGGTTGAAATGAGAACCCTTATTGACAACAACACTTGGTCTGTTGTTGGTCTTCCTGAAGGAATAGGTGGGTATAGAAGCTCAAGTACGATTCTAATGGGAAAGTTGAGAAATACAAGGCTCGTCTAGTGGTAAAGGGGTACAATCAAAAGGAAGGAGTTGAGTACATTGATACTTTTGCACCGATGGCAAAGCCTAACACAATAAAAATCCTCCTTTCTTTAGCAGCTAAGTTCAGATGGAAATTGGTACAGATGGATGTCAACAACGCGTTCTTAAATGGAGAACTGAATGAGGAAGTCTATATGGACCTACCTCAGGTATTCTATGATGATATAAGGCTGCTAATGGGAGGAAAACTATATGCAAATTGCATCAATCCATTTATGGATTGAAACAGTCTTCTAGGCAATGGAATTTGAGGCTGTGAAGGCTTTTGGCTTTACTCAAACTGAATCTGACCATACTCTATACTTAACGGAAAGGTCTGAACTTGGCCGTGCTCCTAGTATATGTGGATGGCATCATTATGGGCGGCCCTTCAACAGAGGATATTGATCAAACAAAAGATTTCCTTAGCTCACAGTTCAAGATAAAGGACCACGGGGAGTTGAAGTACTTCCTTGGTATCGCAATTGCCAGGATAAGAAGGAATCTACACATCTAAGAGACAATATACGCTACAACTATTAGAAGACACATGGTACATAAATGCGAAGCCTCTCAATACTCCCATGAACCCGAGTGACAGATTGACTGGAAGTCATGGTGAATTGCTGACAATCCCTTCGAGTATAGGAGATTGATGGTAGGTTTCTTTACCTTACTTCCCCTATGCCAGATATTTCCTTTGTCGTCCATAGACTCAGTCAATATATTTCTGCACCTCGAGTTGGCCATCTCTCTGGAGCTCATCATCTATTAAGATACCTTAAAGGTTCACCTGGACAAGGCTTGTTCTTTGCTGCTGAGAACAGTTTGGACATCAAAGCCTTTTCGGATGCGGACTTGGCTGCTTGTAAGGACACGAGGAAATCTATTACTGGGTTTTCCACCTTTCTGGGTAGTTCACTGATCACATGGAAAGCTAAGAAACAAACTACCATCTCTAGGTCTTCTACAGAATCGTAATACAGGGCCCTTGGTTCAGTTGTGGTAGAGGTGCTCTGGATAAAGCATTTACTGACTGAGATGGATTTGAGTTCTGTACAAAAACCTGTGATCTATTGTGACAACCTATCGGCCTGAACTTGGCTTCCAATCCCAAGTTTCATGAGACAACTAAGCACATTGAAATAGATTGCTACTTTATTAGGCATCATGTGCTAAATGGAAATATTCAACTCTTGCCTGTTAAGTCTGAACTTCAGCTAGCCGATCTTCTCACAAAACCACTTATTGCGCCTTGTTTACAAAGGCTTTTGGCCAAGATGGCTGTAAGGAATTTGTATCATCCATCTTGTGGGGCTGTTGAAGAACAAGTTCTAATTTGCTAAGGATCATTGCAGCACAAATGCTGAAGAAAAGAAGCAGTCGAATGATGAAGTCTGATGTCGCTCAGTTCTAAGTGCTGAAGTGGCTTTATTAAGGAAACGTTGATAACTTATAAAGTTGCTGTCCTACTTGGACGCTTTATTCTTTGAAGATGTTAGTTTTTAAATCGGTTAAGGGTTTTTTAGTCTTTTACATCCGACACATTTGGGGTTTTAATTCCTTCTTCATCGACAATCAAAATCTCAATCTTCTCTCTAATTTTCCCGCGTAGAAGTCAAGAGTTCCCCATTGCTTGGTCTGTAAACTTTTCGTCCCATTATCGAGCCCTCTGTTACCCCATCTTTGGCAAACCACGGTTAAGTCCCTCGAGCAGTACGCACGCTTTGCACCATTTCTTGATGAATTTAGAGGAACGTAAATGAAGTGTAATGTAAGAAGGTGAAAACACAATCATACATTATATTGGTAAGGAATTAAAGAAGAAAATGGGTTTTGGATAAAGGAAATTATACCTGGTTTGAAATGTAGCCGCACCTTTCGCAGTTTCCTTGCTCTGGCATCTTCGTAGTAGTCAAGATTCGAAAATCTCGCCTGATTTGCCGATGTCGAGTATAGCCCTTGGCCTGACAATAAGGTGATATGGTTACTGTCGAAAATGAATAATTTGGAATTATAATTGATGAAATATAAGCTAATCAAGATGCAATATCTAAATATCTGATACAATGAAGAAAAAGTAGCCAAAGGCAGGAAGCATTAAGTGTAGTTAAATAGATGATATGCACCTGATTCTTTCTAGATCTTTAACGAATTCCCGAGCAAAGCCGCGGTAAGCGCAACTCTTTTCTAACTGAAATTCGATTTTAGTTACCCCTGAAATGTTGCATTTATCAACGATAATTGGATATTAGTAGTAAAAGTGCTCCGTTTATCAGCTATTATTACACACAAATCAATCTCTCCTCCTATTAGATTGGTTCATGTTCCTAATAATGTGGACAACAAATGCCACCAAAGAAAGAAGCAACGCCGAGCCAGCGATAATCGGCGAATCTTAAAGCTTTCATCTTTCGATTCCTCCCTAGAGACGCTTTCTTGATTACCCAACGAGGCTTCGTTTTCCTCGTTTTTCACTTCTTCGTTGCCTTCACTTACATTTTCATGGACATGTTTATTATTGTCTTGATGTTCTTCTTCGGCATTCTTTTCTTGGCCTGAACTATCTGTTGCCCCAATTTTTCCATCTTTGACTTCTTCCCTTTCTTCGATTTCTTCGATTACTGTACCTTGAAGTCCCTTGACTGTCTTAGGCCATTGTGATTGTAAGAATCGATTCTTCCTCGTTGAACTTTGCTTCTACGTTGTCCAAATCAACACAATCTGGGATTCTGAACAATTTCTTGTATCCTTTTACCACTATTTCTTTCTCGTACAGTTTCTTGCCCACCATTGTCGTTTCTTTCACTCGACGTTCGCAACTTATCGATATCAATGTACCATCTTAGTTTATGTCGATGCTAAGATTCCTTCTCTTATATCCTGAAAAATATTGCAAGAAATAGCAACTCATATGTATAAATGCATCTACCATAGAAATAAACGAAGAAAAAAAAACATACCTTTGAGACGGGCTGTGAGAATAAACGTGGCATCAGTCTCTCGGGAGGCAAAATTTGGATCAGCCGAGTCTTTAATTATCTGGAAATTGGTGCTCGGTTCATTGGCTTCTCTGTTGAACTTCAGTCCTATATCCATTTTTTCTTCAAAGCTTCGTGCACAATTTCGCCGAATGATCATAAGAATTCTAGGTTTTACGGTAGTGTGTTTAAAGAAGAAAACAACCAAGAGATCCATGTGTGTACAAAGGCAAAGCACAGATCCTTTGCTTCTCTTTGCCAAGCCAAAAGGAAAGAAGGTTATCTCAATTGAAAGCTTTACTACAAAAAGACAAACCCTGTCCGTGAACTCAAGTTACAGACTTTGGAGGTTTTCTTCTGAAAGAAACAAACAATCTTCGAAATTCATTATGAAAGGGAAGGAAGATGAAAACACATGCTATAAACATTACACAGGCGTTATTATCATCATTACATGTAAGCAAATGTATATCAATAGAAACTTTTACAATTTACAAACCACAAAACATGACCCTTTTCCTTATATGACCTAAAGAAACATCTTCAACCGATCACAGCTAGCATACGATGGTCGATGATATCCCTCAAGAATTACTATCTGAAACAAAGAAGGTTTATATAACTTCATGAACACATCTTCTAGAGAATAAGAAGAAGAATATCCACATGAACGTAAACAGAAGAAAAAATAAACCACAGCACACAGATTCACACAGGCAAGCAGTCGAGCACAAAACAATCATAAAAGAGCTCACACATTCAAAATAGAAAATTAAGTATAGCCTTTAGAATCTCCTCCACTTATCCAACTCCCTCGACGCTGCCTCGGCCAATCTCCTCGTGTTTTCAACCATCTCATTCACAATGGCGCCGATCTCATCGCCCACCTCGCCGTTGCTTCCATTCCCACGCCCGCCGGAAACTCTCCCGACATTCGAATAACGCCTATTCTCATCGTAAGCAATCCCTTTCCCAAGCCCGTACCCAAATCCCAGCCCGATTCCGCAGCCCGCTCCGAACCCGAATCCGAGCTGCATACCCGGGATTCCAGGTCCGAAACCGGCTCCTCCGACGAGCCCAATTCCGAAACCGAACCCGCAACCCACGCCCAGGCCGAAAGCTGGACCGAGTTTTCCGATTTGATTGGATTTGAGAACTGGGAGCTTCCAAAAGAGCCCTTTTCTTCTTTCGTCTCGACTGTTCATGATTGATCCTTTGTTTTTTCTTCGAGCCGAGCGTCGAGTGTTGGACAGAAAAAATTGTGTACTCTAGTCTGTCTTGTTGAATTTTTGTTTTTTTGGGCAACTTTCAATTAAATCATCTTCCCTTATTTTCTATCAGCTAACTCCCCCGTATTATTTATTAGCTTCCTAAATCAAAACATTCTTACACATAACTCCCCGTGGACGATTTTGCCCCTCTATTAATTGCCACACCCTTATCCGAACTTATAGTACCAATATACGTATATTTCTATTACCAATGTATAGATGTTCGTGGTACCATTCTGTGAGCCCGTGGACGATTTTACCCCTCTACTAAATTTCCACCATCGACGATTTTTGTCCCTCTATTAATTTCCACACCGTTCTCTTTCCATACCCAAACTTGCAGTACCAATATACGTATGTTTGTAGTACGAACTTATGGATATTAGTGGTACCACTCCATGAGCTAGTGTAGTACCATACGTAGGTTACTTGTAGTATTTTTCTGTACCATGTGCTTAACTATCGCAACTCCTTTCCTAAATTGTAGTACCATTATACATATATTTGTAGTACCAATATATAGATATTTGTTGTACCGTATCATATGCTAGTGTGGTATCAAGAGTAGGTTACTTGTAGTACCAATATCGATGGTAACAGTCACGGACCCAAATAATTCAGATGGCATCGAAAAATTCCTTACCCAAACTTGAAGTACCAATATACGTATGTTTGTAGTACCAGTGTATATATGTTCGTTGTACCATACCGTGAGCTAGTGTAGTACCATACGTAGGCTACTTGTGGTAAAGATATGGTACGGAAAAGATACCACAAGTAACCCACGTATGGTACCACACTAGGTCACGTTATGGTTCCGCTAATATCTATACATTGGTACCACAACCATACGTATATTGGTACTCCAAGTTTGGGTAAGGAAATTTTCGACGGCATCTGAATTATTTTTGGTCAGTGACTGTTACCATAGATATTGGTACTACAAGTAACCTACGTACGCACAGTACCACACTAGCTTACGATGTGGTACCACGAAACTCTGCATATTGGTACTACATATATATGTATATTGGCACTACAATTTAGGGTAGGAGTTGCGATAATTAAGCACATGGTAGGGAAAAGATACTACAAGAAACCTACATATGGTACTACACTAGCTCACGGAATGGTACCACGAACCTCCATACATTCGTACTACAAACATACGTATATGGATACTGCAAGTTTGGGTAAGGAAAGAGAGGGGTGTGGAAATTAGGAGAGGGGCCAAAATCGTGCATGGTCACGGAATGGTACCACGACCATATATATATATATATGTATATATTGGTACTACAAACATACGTGGTGCTACAAACATACGTGGTACTACAATTGTCCGTGGGTGTTGACAGGTTTTTTGGTAATATTGTTGTTTTTATAAGGCTAAAATTGTCAATTAGGTAGTTATGTGATATAGAAGTTTGAATGGGAAGTTTAATGATAAATGAATTGGAAGGGGGAGTTAGTTGATTAATAGTTTGGAAGAAGGAATTTATACCTAGATTCACCTTCCTTTTTTAGGTTGTTCTCTTTTTCGTAATATTTATGGGCCTATATTTATCATACATCGAAGTGTTTATTTGGGCCTTGTAAAAGTAAAAATCAATTGGAATCAAGTTCATTACAATATGAGATATGAAGCTATTGAACCCAAACTATTTCAAAGAGATCGTCCATAACACTCCAGTGTTGAATGACCGACTCCGAACAGAATTCGAGTATACAATTCGACGATATATTCAAACTAAATTCAATCGATTTTTAAAATGAATATGAATGTAATATAATGTTCAATGCAAAATTCATAAAAGGGTTTATTACGTTCGGATTTAAGGATTTTAAATAGCAAAAATGTACGCAAGCTTTTGAGGTTTCCACATACAATCAACTATTACCCAACAACAAAAGTAGTAGACATCAATAAAAGCATAAAAACGCAAGAAACCAAGAAGAGCCAAATAAACTCAGTTAAAAAAAAAAAAGAAATGCATCAATAAACTTCATCGTAACAGAAAAAGAAAAAAAAAGAAAAAAGAAAAACATAGATGAATAACTGAAATACAACAAGAGCTAAATACAAACCGAAGTTCACCTGCGCCTTTGCCTGGAGTAGCTAGGAGAACTGAAAGACTGCGATCCTCTGTTGTGTCTGCTCGGAGAATCGGTCGGCCCTCGAAAAGAAGCGTAAGCTGCTTTTGCAGATTCGGGCACGGAATCTAAAGGAATCGTCTCGACGAAACACGCCGTGTTGATTCTCGTCCTTTCGAGCTCGGATTGTAGCAGTTCTGAACTGTACTGTTGGGCAAGAGCCTACAAATCGAATAAAAGAAAATTTAATAAGATAAATTCCCATCTTATGAGTAGGTATATATGGCGAATCTCAAGCATCAACGCAAAGTTCGTAAGGATTTCCTCGATGGGAATGATGAACCAATCCTTTTAAGGCTGCGTTTGGACCAAAGAAAAGTAGTGTTGTAAAGAAAATTGGAGAGAAGAACGTTTTTATTTCTTTCTTTCCTCACCAATCTGGTGAAGAAAGTAGGGTTCGCTTGGTACGTAATTCGTCCGTAAGGCCGAAGGAAAACCGAGTTAGCACATCAAACAATAGTACGTTACGCTTCAATTGTGATACGTTATACTCTTCCTTTTCTTTTCCACATCAAGATCCTTATACCAAACGCACCCTCAGTTTTCCCTAGTTTAAAGCATAAGAGTACGCTGGTATAAGGCATTCGTGAGTGAAAACGACGAAACAAACTAAGTTAGCACATTGTGTGCTACTACACTTTTCCTTTTCTTTTCTGCATCGAAATCTACATACCAGACACACCCTAAACCTAAGTCAGATTATCTTTTCTTTTCCTTATCTGTTCTTCAACCAACTCGACATAAAAACTAGTTTCCCTTTCTCTACTGACTTCCTTAAACCAAACTGAGTGAAAACTGCAGGTGTAGATACTATGAAGGCGGAGTAAATAGATATATAGGGATCAAAGGAAAAAATATTATATCTTACAATTAGGTCATCTGGCGAGACGGTGGAATTCGAGTGTCGGTCATCGCCGAGCACGTCGTCGCTTCCGCGCGTAGGACGGCGCTGGTGGCTCGGCGTCTCAGCAGCTTCTGTCAAGGTTTCCGTAGCCTTTTCCAATAGGACGCCTTGTAGGGATTTAAGGGATTCCCTTGCGTCTTGAGTGAAGTAAGGGTTCAATACTGTCTCGAAATATTCAAGCTGCCAAAGAATGACAAGTTAAAGAGGGAGAAAAATTAAAAGAACAGACGAGAAAATGAAAAGTATCAACTTTTGAAGTCAACTGCACATGGTTTTATTTTTCAAATTTTGAATGCTTCTTTCTATTCATTAAGCACAATAATGAGTTCTGAAAACAAGTGATAAGATTGGGGTCAGTCGATCTCGTGTTTAATGCCAGTCATCCATATAGTAATGTTGCAAATGGCGAGGGACAAAGTGCACTTTCACTAATATTGCAAAAATCACTGAATCATTTTCATTAAAAGTGGAGAAAAAAGAGTGGTTGCAGAGATAACGAACCTCAAGCATTATCTGTGAGAAACCGTTTGCATCTAACGCCTGGAGATCTTTGGTCTGGTTTTCGCTGAAGAGGCCAAGAAGTATGTCTACTAATCCTTCAACAACAATACCGAGGCATTTGTCCAGCAGAGGTTTACAGCCAGCAAAAACCTACGTTGCGAAGGCCATGCAAATAAACTCAAGTCTATATAGAGAACACGATATATCGCTTCTAGAGTATGACGCACTTTTTTGTAGGAAAAGTACCTCGGCATGTACTGCGACTAAAGTATGCAGTAAATCAATAGCAGCATCTCGTACTCCCTGTAAGTTTGGAAGTTTTTAAATGATCTAATTTTTTTAGCAAATCTTTAGTTGCCTCAGGTACAATAGCGAAAATGTAAATCCTCACTTTGACAGCTGGCGCTGCTCCCCATTGAACTCCAGCATCAAATAAGTAATTAACAGCAGCAGATCTTATCAAATTCGTCTGCAAAATAAAGAAAGAACAAATGTGAAATATTATCCTTACGGATACTGACTAAAAGAGCAAAAAGAACAGATATGTTTTGACAATGTAATGAACAGGTGAAGTATCCTCTCATTCCATCTATGTTATGTCAGATGAACTCAATCGTTCCATCACAGAACAATCATCACATCAGACATGAAGGGCACAAGTATTTTAAAGAAACTACCCGAACAATTAACTTTAAAGGCTAACTAGCGAATGATTATAATAGAAATTTCTACAATCCACTGTTCATTCCATTAACATCAACAATGTATTTTACTATAGGATGCACTGCTCATCCTTTCTCTGCCACTACATTAGGCAAATTACTTTTCTTTTTACCAAACCTTTAATAAACCCAGAGGACAGAGCACTTATTTAAAATTTTTCGAAATCTAGCACAACCTTGAAACAAAGAGAGAAAATTCAAACTAAAAATACTTGGCCACATAATCTTTTCCGCAAAGAGCAACAATCAGTTGTAGCATTACCCAAATTTATCTTGGAAAAGGCTACTACAGAAATCCCTAGAAGCATAACACAGCAACAATAAAAATATGAAAATTTTCTGATGCAAAGGAGAGTCATTCTATTGCCTAATGCATCCTCAAACATCAATACATTTAAGCTTTTTTTTGGCACCTTTGCAAGAGCGTATTGTGCAAGGACTTTCTCTTCAAGGCCTGAGAAAGACATAACCAGTTCCTGCAAGTCAACTTCGTCATCTTTCACCCTGCATTGGAATATGAAAAACAGACAGGAAAAAAATAAGCATTTCGGAGAAAAACATTGCTCACCAAATATATTTCCTAAGAAAGACTAAGTTCCTGATTGGCAAACAATCAATCTTTATAAGTTTGTAAGCAAAACACAGACGCGCCTTTTGGGGTTCTATAAATTAGGCTCTAATACAAAGTGTCGTTACAGAATATGCGAGGAGATGATCACATGTTCAAGACAAAGTGGTAGTATTCAGAGACTACCATTTAATCCATCAATGACATTTTAGCTTTTCCTCTAAAAAAGACAAAAACTTATAATGCCTAGTCGTAAATCAAACGAACGAAACAATAATAGGTGAATGTTTGTCTAATACATACCTTGACTGTAGCCAAATATGCCCATACTTTGCATAAAGCTCCGGAGCAAGTTCGTCTTTACAATACCCGATATTACTCAGAACCATTAATAACCGCTGATGTGGATCGATTGTACTTCCAGGGAGTGGATCAACTGTGAATTCTGATGGATCGTTGGAATATCCATTCTGGAAATGTAGACTGTTTGACCTGTTTTCTATAAGGTTGGAGCCAATTCGCTCCAAATGACCTGTTCGATGCATGTACAAGATGTGTTATTGGATTTGGTCACTAAACAAATGTTTACAGAAGAGGCAAGAAATAGAACGTCAAGAAACAAAAGAACTTCTCATTCATGTACCAGCAAAATCCAGGAGACAGTTCAAAAAGGCAATCCTGACTGATTCTTGGATTTCTTGGAGCTGCGTAAAAGCATCTTCCGACTTTCCAGATTTCTTTTGCAGTGAATGAAGAATCCTGAAAAGTACACCGTGCAATACTCAAATCCACAAAAAAACAAATATTTCGAAGCCGACATATATGCAAATGTTTCTAAAAGAGAATCTAACAAATCAACACTTACGCACTGATCTGATCAACTGCAGAAATCATTACTGCACGGAATACCATAGGCAACGATGAGATAGTATATGGTGATTTGTTCCTTTCCAAAACAGAGACTGGGACCCAAGATTCATCCTTGGATATTTCTTCTGTTGAAGTCCTCATCCATGCACAAAGTCTAAGTATATAAATTCTCGAAGTCTCAAACTCAAGAGAACTCAATGCTGACGCTACAACAGCAAAAGGCCATCGTTCAGTTTTTCGAAAAATATCAGCAAACTAATCTTTAAGTCTATTTACTTATATCAGATCGTTAAGCTCAACATTACCTGCGATAGGAGGCGCTGACTCCTTCGCTTCAAAAGCTTGGCTAGCTAGGGAAATCTCTTTTATAGCATCACTCATGTATGAACTAAGGATATTGGATTCTTCAAGTTCATGGAATGAGCTAAGCACCTGTAAATGGAAATAATTAGCAGCATATTCCAATTGCAGAAGTCAATACTTCATATGAAGCAACTCAAGTGAATATATGATTATACTGATGTAACAACTACAAGATGATAAGAGTAACAATAATAATAACAAGTATAAACAACACTTACCAAAATCTCAATTTCAATATAACTATGTAACACCAAACAGAAGATTCCAAAACAATGAATGTAAGAAGGTCAAAGCCTCAGGAAGATACCTTTCATGAAAAAATTCTAAGCAAGTAATACCGCTATCAAATTATACGAGTACAAGAATTAGATAAATCAGCTTGTAGTTACTTGAAATATTCATAATGTACTATTGAATTTCAGATTGCTCTATAACGAGATGCACTCATTAAATTAATATTTACCTTAGACTCGTATGCTGCAAGAGTGCTTTGTATCATCCCTGCAACTTCGTCTAGAGAATCACCTGCCTTATCGTCACCATTGGTACTCGGATCAGCAGACCCCTGCGACGACTGAATAAAAGAACATTGCGCCAACAAAAATAACTACAATCTTATCGAGTATCAAAAGGGTAAAAAACAAGTTATACATAAGGATATCTTATGCCCGAGGCAACATTCATAAAGTAGTAGCAGACGTGCCAATACCTTGACAAATTTTCCACTGGAAACAGAGAGCGCTACTTTCCAAAACAGCGGCACATGATGTACAAGTACTGCAGTCAACTGACGAATATATCTTCCCCGAAGAGCATCAGTTTCATCCCTAGTTAAATCTGATGGTACCAAGTCTCCAGTTAAAGAGTAATCCACGGCAGTCTGACAGATATAAAATACGAATAATTATTACCAAAGGCTGAAAATGATGCATAAAACACACTCCATTCTATTGTATTCTTACAGACTGATTAATAGCCTGTTGAATTTGCCTCCACTTGGCATCTGACACAGCCTTCTCACGCAAGTCATTTTGCAAGCTCTCAGTGCGTGCTTCGTGATCTAAAGTGCATTTCTCAAGCAGGCCTCTTATTTTACGATTCTAACCCAATAAAAAACTCAAAAATTAGAGTTACTCAATTTGGGGAAAAAAAAATATTTTATTGGATGATCAACGTAGAGAGTAGCATCAATACTGGGAAATATATATAATTTTGAGGTATGTCAAGACTCTAAAGTTAATAAGAAAACTGATTATAGTGTACATATATTATTTATGAGGACAAGAAATAGCTTACCTGTATGCTCAAATAATACTTTATGGGATCAGACTCAGGTTCCAGTTCCAACAAAAGCCGCACAGTGTTTTCAAGCTGCATGGATATCAAGTATCAGTTAAGCTATTAAAACTAACAAAATCAAGGGCATGCTGATGCTTAATCATATCAATGCAATAAAGATTGTATTATCATTACAACCATTACCATAAAAAGTCCAAGTTGTAGAATATGGAAAACTAAATGGCACCGTTTCCCATATTTTAATAGCATTAACTATGATAACTTTATTTCACCCACGTAAGTGTCAGGAATACGGGGATGAACCTGATTCATGCCAAAATAAATCATGTTCAAACTTCAAAGGTTCAACGATCAGCCAAAGATATGCTATGATGAAAGTACATTCAAAATTGAAGAAAGTAAGAGAAAAGTTATGGTGGGCAGATTCCCAGTTATATCAAAAGAAGGCAATGTATAAAGCAAAATTATATGCAATTTGTTAATTGCATGGATACAAGAAGTTCGCAAAATAATTCATTCGAAAGTAGCATGAAGTGGTACTTACGGTAGTTAAATCAATATTTGGGTCTTCCATGGATTTGTAAAGCATGCCTTTGAATTCTTGTATTACTTTTTCAACCTCCTCTAGAACACGCTTAAGAATTCCAACCTGAAAACATCGAAATGGTGAAGATAGTCTACTAACATATATAGCTTGGGTAGACCTTCCAATATCAGACAAAATGTCCATAAACTTCCTTCTAGCGTTGAATTTCCAGTTTGAGTTTGATTATCATAATTAGAGAGCAATTCACAAAAATACTGATTATATAACAAATGAAAGAAGAGATTTGTCAGCGCGTGATCAGGATATAAAAAAAACTCAAAAGACCACTGTAGAGGCCATTCAACAATGTAATATTTCCAGACGACCTATCTTACGAAACATTACAATAGGTGAAAAAGTGGAAGCATACATGGGTTGGAAGAACAATTGACTTTGCTTTCCGATACTCTCGTACTGCCAAATCATATTCGCCCTTACTGATGCTTTCTCTAATTGCACTAGGCAAGTTGAAAAGCGTTCGAAATCTCTGAAGCATCCCCTGAACAGATCTAATCTTCTCTGCTTGAGCCTAAAGAAACATAGGTGGTTCAATTATGAACGAAGCCCAACAGCCTCAAAAGATATGTATTCTAGTGATTAAGAGCTCAGACCATACCTACCTGTCTCTCAAATAGAGGCTCAAAGGCACGATTAGCAAGTGAGCTGACATCTTGGATACAGTTAAACAGACGGTTGGTGCCAGAACCTTCAGGATCTTCCTCAATTCTTTTCAACTTTGACTCAATATCTGTAATTAGCAATACGCATTTCATGTTCAGTGGAGTAGAGGACAACAGTAGACATATTGATATAATGGCAGACCGACCATCAATAGTTGTTTTGCATGATACAAAACAATCAAAATTTTCTTTGACCAGCTGCTTTTTTCTGTCGAGTACGACCACTAAGCTCATTCTTCAATGAAAGAGCACCAGCCTCCAGATCAGCAGCAGTGCTGTCCAGATGTACTCGCGACAAGAAAAGTTTTGCGTCAAACTTCTCAGAGTAGTAGTTCATTTTATCTGCAAAACAAGTAAAGAGATAGCTTTAAAAATAATCAACTTTTTCCGTCCAATTCTAAACAGATCGAATGCACCTTTGTCAAGAAATGTGAGGTGAACAATGCAGACAGAAAAATATTTATTGAAGATACCAAAGAAAGTTTCCACTCTGGCATACAATAAAAATAACTAGCAACCTAGCTCTCCCAACAGGTATGAAAATAATTATCAATCATAACAGATGTAAAAGCATTCCTATCAATTTAAAACGGGGAGAATTACTCCTTCATCATTAATTCCCTACATCTCTTCACTCACTATTCAGGAAATCAAAAGAAAAAAGGAAAATTGACAATGAAACTGTAAGGCCGCTACCTCGTGAATTTGGATCAAGGGGTTCAACATCGACTGATGTAGTACCAATTGGTACACTATCGCTGATCAAACGAAATGTTTTGTGATTGATTAACCTGTCAAGAAACATAAAGAAAACGAGAGAGATACTCAGCAAGATTCGCTAATACAAAGATCCAGGTTCCATCGGAAACATCATGACATTTTTACCCCAGTCCCAAAGGATCAACCCATTCTATGCCCCGCGGAAGTGAATGCAAGTGGGTCAGTCCTTGTGCCTTAGGTTTGCCTTCCACCTTTGTCGCAACAGTTACTGTTCTTGTATCCCTCATTTCTCGAACCCTCCGGGATAGCTGCCAACAATTCGTCCCATCAAACTTTTTGAAAAAGTTCCAATTGTGTAATAGCATCAAGAATGGCAGGATGCCACAATAGAATAACAGAATTTGTGTGTTCAGCTATTTCTACAGAGAAATCTGCACATACGTACGGAGAAATGCTTTTTTTTTTTTGTCATGGAAAGGAAACTAAGACAAATACGTGAATTGCATGATCAATAAAAACCACGAACATTTAACTTGAAGGAAATTCAAATTGAATTGGCAACTCAGCCCAAATAATTCTTGCAATGTAACAAATTAATTAGAAAGCATAATTCAGCCCAATCAACAGCTTGAGTAAGAACCCGGGCGAATCTAAAACACAATGAGATACACGGGGGAAATCCATGGATAACCAGCACTTAAATTAGCAGCAACAACCCACAAAGTCAATTATTTGTTAAAGCGGCATGATCTAACAACAAACCAAACTGATATTTCAGTGAAAAGAAAACGTTAAGCAGCTAGTCAACCCACAAAAGACAATAACTGAACAGCGGACGATGACGGTAACCCAAACAAAGGCAAGTACAAAAATCCAGCAAAGACATAATCGCCACTGCCAAACCGGCGCACAGCATAAAAATACCAAATCAAGGGGAAAATAGAAGAAGAAACAATTCAGAGGCAAATTACTAAACTGAAGTCAACTAGGAAACACAATTAAAACTCATCAATCACCTCGGCTTCATCCACGCGCTTCCAGCAATTAGGCTCCTCACCATCCCAACCTCTATCGTCATCTCTCGCCGCACCACGACCACCCCTCGCCGTCGTCCCCGCGGCAGAAACTCGATTGTCATCCTCATCTCCAGAAGAAATGCTCAGCATCTCAACCTCAGAATCCTCATCCTCGTCCATTGACATCGTCTTCCGCTGCGGACGGCTAGGTGTCGCCGCCACCTCCTTCTTCTGCGCATTGTTCGCCGCTCGATTCGCCGGAGGCTGCACGTAGTTCCGAACAGGCTTCGCCGAAGACTGCGAGGGCCGCTGGTAGTTCACCTCGCGCTGAGATTGCTCCTTTAGAGCCATTTGTAGCAGCTCGTCCTCATCTAGGTCACTGCCGCTCGACATTTTCAATCGATTACAGCTCTTCAATCAGGCGATTAGCTAACAATCACCGTAGCCTAGCAGATGGTTTATGGATCTGATATTCGAATCGAAAGAGAGTTAACTTTTCGGTAGATCGTCCAAATTTGATCTTGAAAAAACAAAAGTCCTGGCAAAGGAGGAAATAATGATGAATGGGACGAGTGCTGAGTTGCGGGGTAATATCGGTTGTTCACAATCATCGTCATCGCGGCTAACGGCACTTCTCTGATAGATAAATGGGCCCACACAAGGCCCAAAGCTTTTCTCGTGCTTAAGGCCCAAACCGTAAAAAACGTTTTAGAAATTCCAAATCCTCCTGTGCTTATTTCAGTAGACACGAATCCGAAAAAAAAAACTTATTATATATTATAAGTGGGAATGGAACAGGGATTTTCGTTGTCGTAATCTACAAATAGCATAATGATTACCTACATAAACCTATGTGCACACAACAGGCCCGTATTGCGTCCTTCAAACTATGATTATTTTTATGTTATTTTGTGTCTGAATTCCACGCGCCAATCTGAAAAAAATTATTTGTAGGATATATATATTTGTCTATACCGCAAAAACGTTAGATACTTTTAACAAAATATTTGTAAAGAGGTTCATGTTGATCTTTAGATGATGAATTTCCTAAAAGAAGATTTGGAATAAATCAAAATTAATGGTTCAATGCTTCATTGTCTAAGGAATGAAAGTTGATTGGAGTATATTTAAGAAAAAAATACAGCATATTATCTGTTCAAGACGTCTAATAAAAAAATCCTTTTATGAAAAAGAAATATTTCTCGATGGTGATATCATACAATAAAGTTTGTAAGGTTATTTTCTGTTATATATCATCGCTTTGGTTTATTTAATTATTTTTGCCAACTTCCAAATTACATTCTAGCTCCTCTCCTCAAGTTCAAGTTAGTGTAATTTATTTAATAGTTTAGACTATGAACAAAAGTTGCGCTACAGTATGCGTATCGCCAGCTTTTAACAGCGCTGATTTATCATATTGGCGGGAACGGAACAAGCATTGGCATGCGGCTGCGAATCTGACTGCAGAGATGGTAGAAAGGGGAGCCATGTACATGGTGATAGCAGGAATGGGAACCTTGGATGATCATTGGCGTTTGCAGCTTAGCGGGCTTCGTCGGATTTGACGCGTGGTCGTAGTTTATTTTTATTTCTACGCGTTGAGTTAAGCGTCATTGGGCTTCATTTAGGTTGTGTTTGATTCATGGAATATAGTAGGAAAAAGAAAGGAAAATTATCTACGTGTTTGGTTGCTCGGAGAAATACATAAAGAAAAAGAAAAGAAAATTTTGTTTATTTTTTACTGAAACTAAGCAAACCTAATTTTCTCACCAAAATGGTGCGGAAACGAAAGAAAAACATAAGAAAATCATTTCCTCTCGTGTTTTCTTTCCACAGTAACTTCATCAAATGAAACACAGTGTTCGGGTTGCCCATGCATGTGCTGGGCCGGCTCTTTTTCCTATACATTCTTTGCACAGCTTACATGTCAATTATAAATTAGGTTTATTAACAACATCAAACTATTGTAGGTATTGAATATGATATCGTGTCTAATGCGAGAACGAGTTTTTAACATGTTATCATGCCATAAAATCGAATTTATACAAAGTCAACGTCATAGGCGTGATTGAATCCATAGAGTAACAAAATATTGAATAACCTTTCATTGTTAGAGCACAACACCGAAAGCATTATAAACCATTGAAAATTGTCGGATATCGTACGGATCCAAATCAAAATTTAGATATGTTAAAGTCTACAAAACAGACCCGATCACAAAAGCAACTGAAACACGCAATCAGGAAAGTGTCACAACAATGATGTTTGTGGCTTAGGTAATGTCTATCATGAATTTTTTTTGTCTTTTGATTTACTTTCAATCTCATATGTAAATTTTAGTTTGCTAAATGAACTTTAATATTTATTATTTTAATGAATTATATAATATGGGATGTGATTATTAAATAATAAACTGACAAAAATAATATGCTAATAGAAGGCAACATGGGCATTTATCGCCGCGCCTTGTGTGCGGCTCCAATTTACTAGTCTATATATATATATATATATATATATATATATATATATATATTCATTCTATCACATATTAAAACTAGAATTACAAAAAAGAATAAAATCTCAACCATAGAGGCGGCAAAACGATGGATTCAACTATACATACAATCTTATTCCACAATCAAACCGTTGAATGTATTGGATAACTCCTGCGATGCTTTTACCTAAGATTTCAAATCACATTAGTGCTTGTACGTGTGATACGCTGAGCTTCTTCAAGGTCCCTCAAGAATCTACACAAAAAAAATAAATAAATAAACATAAAATACACAGTATTATTAACCACGAAATTCAAATCATTTCTACGAGGTTGGCCATGGTGAACGGTTCTAAGCCGTACCTTTTCGAATTAAGGATCGAAGAGCCGCCGAGGATGAAACGAATGCCAGAATTCGTCGAATTCTGAAGAGAAACACATCGTGCTTCCTCGTAAGTAGTCCCACCAACGACGAATATTATTACATCTTGCGGCCTGAAATCATAGTACATATTTTAAGACTACTATTAAATGCGACGGCGAAAATTTTGGTAAAAAAGGATTACCTTTGTTGCTGAAAATGATTTCCGACGTAAGGGTAATCAACGTCTCTCAGACGCCCTTTGATAATGCTCTCCATTGTCTGGGTAAGTAAGGGCTGATGTTGGGTGTAGACATTCTCTACCCCCTATGATATCAACATTTACGACGAAGAATCGCAAATTTGAAAAACAAAGTTTAATGTGCAGATGATGTGGGGGGACCAACTTTTAGCATAGAATTCAGTCTTTAGCAAGGAGAATCGTTAATTTGAAAACAGATTTAATGTGCAGAAGGTAAGTGACAACTAACTTTAAGGCCTAACAGCATAGAATTCAGTCTTAAGCAAGGAGAATAGTTGATCTGAAAGCAAACTTAATGTGCAGAAGGTAAATGACGACAAACTGTAAGGCCTAAAGCATAGAATTCACTCTTTACCAAGGAGAATAGTTAATTTGAAAGCAAATTTAATGTGCAGAAGGTAAGTGACGACTAATTTTAAGGCCTAAAAGCATAGAGTTCAGTCTTTAGCAAGGAGAATAGTTAATTTGAGCAAATTTCATGACCAGAAGATAAGTTTGAGACTAACTTTAAGGCCTCGGGCCATGTTAAGTGCGTAATTCAGCAGATCTCTGTTCCCATACAGATCCCCAGTTCGCCTGTCAACCCCTGCTTGCTTCAGTAAAAACTGCACAAGCTGTCGATTAAGCACAAAACGTCAAGCACGGTGAAAGTACTAAAATGTCCCATGACATTATCCAATCAAGTGAGAAATCGATGGGCTGAGTAAAGGGATTTTACCCCTGGCTTGTACTTTGGAGTTCTCGATGCTAGTTTGTTGAACAACTGCATGAGCTGGACGGGGCTGTCCTTTTCGTATCGCAAAGCGTAGAGCATTACGAGCCTCAGCCGGTCAATGTCGGAGATGTTTTCGTTGTTCAAGAGATTTGTAACTGCCTGCACAGAGGGCATAGTGTAGAGGACATTACACAGAATAAGTCATATCCATGTAAGGAGGGTATAGCTTTACGAAAAATGGATCAACTAGAACATAGGTCAAATATATCTTTTGGCCCGTAAATAGAGTTCTAAGTATTCAACACTTTCGTATTTCCTTTTCACTGAAAGGTCGATTACTATGAGTCATCCTCAGAAAATAAGGATGCTTTGTAAGCTTGTAAATGTTAGTGTACTATAATGGAGCTTTCAGAATATAATTTGCTTGTAATGAGCTTTGCGTGACCTTATGATAAATAAATGTCTTAATGACACATAGCCATGAGTATTTTCTGAAATGCAAACTCACGTAAAATAACGATTTATCTGCAAGCACCCATAAAGTTCTGGTGTTACAGCATTTAATTATTGCATGGACTGGCAATAAAAGAAGCATCATCGTACCTCGAAAGCTGCTCCTTGTCCACCATTACAAGCTAACTCTTGTTCTGTTTGTGAAACTGTCATTAGTTTCCGTTCCTCAACAATTCGGCTCATTTCAGTGACCAAAGTCACATGCTTTGAAACATTGCCCTGCATTTTTCTGTATTCGGGGTAGTTGTCAACAAATTTGGCCATATCCTCTGCCGAAAAGGAAAACAAGAGAAAAAGAAATTACATTCTGAAGTGGCAACATGATTCTTGAATGTAAAATTAATTCTTGAAGCCAAAAGAAAATAAAATAAATAAAATCTTTCTTACCAATTGTTTGAATGTTTTGATTGCTTTTGGCAACTTGTTGAAAATCATCTACCAGTTTTTTTATATTCATTCCGATATCTCCAAAATTTTCATACATGTTGGCTTTGAAAAATGCATCTTGTTCTGCAGAAAGTACGACCTCCTGCATAACAAGGAAATTTAAACTTCACCATGCATATCTATATGCAAAGGCCAAAAACTCCGTAAAAGAAAAGCAACCTCTTGATCCTTTGGAAACTTCTCAGTGTGTCTGAGGTCCACCTTATTGTCTTTAATGCCAATAAGCTCATGAACCATAGCCTACGTACAAAAGAACAAAATAAGGTAAAAAAATCCGAAACCTTTTTATGCATTATTATAAGAAAAAAATCCCCTTTGAGGAAAGAGCATAACCTGATATGTCCACTGATTAAGAAGAGGGGTGACAGGGTCATCTCTTCTGTCAATAATAAGCAACAAAGGTGATACTTCTGCTCGCCGAAAATCAAAGAGACCACTTTCTTGCTGGTACATCAGCTTCTGAGGATATAAGGTACGAGATAAAGGTCAGTTCCGGAACTCATCCATTTTAGACAACACATTAAAGCACAAAAAAAAGCCAACTAAGCATATGATGTAAAACAAAATATTCCTAATTCATTAATTTTGAAGATGGTTTTCTTAGTTCTTACATATGCTTCTTGCGCTATCCTTTTTGATGTGTCAGATGTCCTTGAATAGCGAATAATTGGTCTTCGTTTTAAAACAAGGAAGATTGCAGCAATTCCATCCACTACTCGGTCACTTAAGTGTTGTAAACCAGATGGATCCACCACAGCTGGGAGCATGTACATGTAGTTTGATGCAACATTGAGTGTGAAATGGTAGGTATCAGCTGCCACAAAATCTGCATAGAATTCCTGCTTAATGATAAAAAAAAAGATCAATATATCATTCATCTTTCTTGAGTAAGGAGATTGAATGAAATTGAAACTACCTGCACTTGCTGAACAATTTCATGTTCATCAGAATCGGCTAAATTGTGAAGCTGGGTGTCTTTCAACATATTGGAGAAAACTGCCGATGACATGACGTACAGAAGAAATTTAAGTAATTCTCTCTCTCACACATTACATTCTAATCATAATAGTTTAAGAAATGGTCCTTACAGAGGTGATATTCTCCAAATCTAGGCTGAGCCAGCTGACGCCTCATCAGAAGAATATTTTCAGATGTTGGTCGCAGAAAATAGACTGCTTTAAGATGTGACATAGGCTCTTTTGAGATCTGAATTGAATCTACAAGTTCCACTAAAAACACTTCTTTCTGAAGAATGTCTGATTGCGAATACACAACACTCACAATACTAACCTGCATCAACAAGACATTACACTAAAAGTGAGATCTATTCACTAGGCACTTACATGAGAAGTAGCAATAAAAGTGTGATCTATACACATAAATTTCACATCATTTCACCTCAACTACGCATTACTTCAGTCCAGAAATCTATTTCACTCAACAATTCCTATTCATTGCTCAACTTCATGCTCCGTTTCTTCGCAAATAAATTTCAAACTAAATCAGTTTAGGTACGCGATATATAAGCTGCAAACCTCCCATCCATCCAAAAATGTCCTTCATCTGTGATTTTGACACACAAGTTTTCAATCGATTGTACTCAGATGCTCTTCCTTAAGTCCATACATTTCTCTCAGATCAAGACGCATCCAGTGGTAATCAATGACCAATAAAAACCAAAAATACCAAACATCAACATCCAGTAATATAAATCTGACAATTCTGAATGAACAGATTGTGCGGTGATTATATCACTATATGTATGATACGTATAAGTAAGATCATTCACCGTCTGGGAATCGAGGACGAGAACTTTCATTCCAGAAATGTCCTGTAACATGCGGTTGATGTAGTCTCGTACTGCCGCTACAAGCACCATGTCTTTATTCCTCTTTTTTCTCGGCGTATTCGTAATCGAAGTTTTCTCCCCTCTGATTGGATCGATTTCGTGACCGATTCTTGTTAGGGCTCTAAGATTTGGGATTTTGGGAAATTTCAGATTTGTAATAAGAAAAGAAGATCAAGGCAGTAGTCCGAAATGTCGTCGTCTTGCGTGGACTTCAGCGCAGAAATCCTACCCAAGCGATACATAATGTGTACGGTCAAGCCACTTCCGATTTGTTTACAGGTTAATTGAATTTGTAATACAAAACTTCTTGGAAAACATTAATTTCTTCCTTACTATAATTTTTCATAAACATATTATCTATTCTCTTATGTTAAGGGAGAGGACGCTGGTTAATCTGCCCAATGTGATCTGCATGATGCTTAAATCAATTGTCATCGCCCCTTTTTACTTGTACCGCCCCTAAAAGCCTCCAAAAAGACGATTTTACCCTTATGATATTTAAATTAATTAAAAACGATGTATATGTAATTTCGGTACGATATACTGAAAATTACATACATAATAAATTCGAACGATCTTCGGGAATAGATCGAAACGACGTAACGAAAAAAAATTCGATTAAACTAGATACATAAATAAATTCGAACGATCTTCGGCAATGGATCGAAACGAGGCAACGAGAAAAAAAATTCAATTTAACAGTGCAAAGGCCGCACTCCAAAATTTTGGGCCCTGCAGTGGCGCGGCCGAACGAAATTTTGGACCCTGCAGTGGTGTCATATTGTTTTAATAGTTTGATTTTAAGAGATTAGTGATGGGGCCCATATGAATTACATGACCTAGAGAATTTGTATCCCCTATCGTCAATTCCAGTTTTGACAAAGGATTTCTACTCGTCACTTTCAGTGTTGACAAAGGATTACGAAAATCGTTAGAGAACATCGTTAGAGAACCGCGCCCGTAATATTGGATGACGAAAATCGTTAGAGAACAGCTGAACAAAAGATTACCTTGACAAATTTGCAATCAGAACATGACTACGGTAATTTTTAATTACCGTTTTTTTAACGGTGTCGTTCCTCCATTTTGATTGCTTGTTAATAAATTCCCAATATTTGTGTAGGATGAAGAAATGAGTCCGCACGTCGCAAGCTTGATTTTGAAATAAATGATGAATTATCAGAGAGAGCCGTTGAACCCACTACGTTGAAAGATAGTGGAAAAGCCATTCATGAACGACACGATCGTTTAAGCAGAAACAACAATTCCGACTCGGCGTGGAATTTGATAATGAAGACGAAGCTTATCAATTTTATAACGAGTATGCACGTCAGACTGAATTTGGTATAATGAAGCATAAAGCCCATCGTGATTATATTGACGGCCGACTTGTAGACAGGGTATTTTGTTGTTCTTGTGAGGGCTACAAGCTAAAAGATAAAAAGGACGTGAATGTCAAATATCGTCGTGCAGAAACTAGAAGTGGTTGCGGCGCACAGATGAAGATAAAAGTCAGTTTATCTGGTAAATTTAAAGTCGTTAACTTTGTCGCCGAGCATAGTGGACACGAACTGACCACTCCAAATAAAAGTCATTTCCATAGGTCACATAGAAAGCTGACCGCGAAGCAAGCAGCATAGGTGGAAAAATATAGATAGATCTGAATTCGCCGGACTACAATATTTTGTTAATGAAGCTGGAGGGCGCAAGAATCTGGGATTTATTCTCGAAGATTATAAAAATTATTTGCGATCAAAGAGAACAATAGAGATGGAGCCGGGAGATACAGGAGGTATGTTGGAATATTTGCAACAGAGACAAATAGAAGATCCAAATTTCTTCTACGCCATTCAAGTTGATAGTGATGACCTAATGACAAACGTGTTTTGGACTGATGGACAGGTGATGACAGAGTACGCGCATTTTGGAGATGTCGTGTCGTTTGATCAAGTACAGGAAAAATAAAGAAGGACGACCATTTGCTGTTTTTTGTTGGGGTCAACCATCATAAACCAACCATAATTTTTGGAGCTGCATTGTTATATGATGAGACAACCGAAACATTTATTTGGTTATTCGACACTTTTGCTAAGGCAATGGACGGAAAAAAACCACTTACGATCCTCCAGACCAAGATTCAGCAATGGCAAAAGCATTATCTGAAAAGTGGTCTCAAACATGCCATCGTCTATGCATCTAGCATATTTATCAAAACGCTGCAATTCACCTCAGTAACGTGTTCTCGAGGTTCCGTGATTTCTCGAAAGATTTTACTTCGTGCATCTATGACTGGGAGGAAGAAGATCAATTCGTTCATGCGTGGCAAGAAATGTTGAACAAGTATGATTTACAGATAATGAGTGGCTTGATCGACTGTATAACATAAGGGAAAAATGGGCTCTGGTCTATGGGCGGCAGGTGTTTTGTGCAGATATGATTAGTACTCAGCGGAGCGAGAGCATGACCAGCACTTTGAAAAGGTACATAAGCAGAAAAATGAGTTTGCTAGATTTTTTCAGGCACTTTGGAAGATTGATCGATGATCGTCGTTATCAAGAGTTGAAGGCGGATTTAAGATGAGTCAGACTATCGTAGTGACGTATCCGATTCTAATTTTGAAGCATGCTTCACAACTTTACATGTATGAAGTATTTCAGTTGTTTCAGGGTGAGTCATGGAAAGCTCATGATATATCAGTTGAGCTATCTAATGAATCTGGGTCGTTGTTTGAATATAAGGTTGCTACTGCCTATAAGCGCCACGTACACACTGCGAAATTTGACTCAAGTGAAGATGTTTCGTGCAGCTGTAAAAAATTTGAGTTCACAGGAATTTTATGTTCACACGCTTTGAAAGTCCTTGGATTGAGATATATATTTTAAATTCCTGCGGCTTATATTAAAAGGATATGGACAAAACACGCCAAAAAGGAATAGCTGCAGTTTCGTCGCACGTTGTTGAGGAAAAAGTTCCTGATTTAGACGAGGAACGTGTTGAAAAAAACTAATAGAAGATCGGTACAAAGAAGTATGTATCATCATATAACGACAATGGCTGCACTGACCGAGGTGACATATGCACGGGCAAAGGAATTTCTTCTTCAGTTGAATGAAGAAATAGAGACGACTTTAGATTACTATTCTTCAAGTTCAGCTGAGGCTCTAAGAAATTATAGTAAAAAGTGTCCAAAGGAGTCGTGAAGAAGACACATAATGCTCGTGGGAAAGTGGAACAACAGGTTGGGGAAGATTCTGTTGATGATGATATAATGATGAAAGGGTTGAAACAGAAGCAACTCTCTAAAGTTAAGAGTGGTAAAAGACTTAAAAGTGGATTGGAACAAGCCGTAAGGAAATCAAGAAAGACAAAAAATATTGGAATCTTCGGCAAAATCTTCATCTAATACTAAGGTACTTGATGTGTAAGTTATCTTTATATACTACCTTCAACTCGTAACATCATTTTTTTCTAACTATAGGTAAATGAAAGTGAGACCCCTGGAACGGATATTTATCATCATACGAGAGAAAAATCTGACATGTCTAGTTCAGACATATTTCCAACTGCTTGGGGTTCTTCAGCTTATCATATGGCATATCAGTCATCGCAAGTACGACATTAATTTATTAAGTTACATATATTTGTTTGGATATTAAACAATATATTATGACGAAATTTCCATTATAATAGGTTTCTGTTTCAGCTGTTTATCAACCAAATCTCAGATAAAACATTTAAATGATCAGGATTGCCATGCATTCTAAATTTATAATAAATTGTGCAATTTCAATATGAATTCTTTCAGGCACAAATGCAGCATCAGCCTGAGTTCTCTTCTATACATCGATCACAAGACTTGTCGAGGCACGTTGGCCAAAGGAAGCAATTTCAAGAAGGTCGCGATGGAGTAGATCGTCGAACCGATGAAGTTTAAGTAGACGAATTTGTTTTAGAACCTATTACTTAAGCATCTATTTTATCTTTTAATTATTTATTTCTATAGTCGTATTACTTGATATAAAATTCATTGTCAATTTAGTTATTTTGCTCTATGTTCATATTTTCACAAACAAAATTATGTACATTTGAAAATCCTTAAAAAAACGATTATCGACAACATTTATATAAATATAATAATATAAATACTTTTTATATGATCTAGTAATAATAAAGGAGAAAACAATCCAACAGATAAAGAAGAAAAAAATTTATATTTTAACATGTGCACTTCACAATTGTTATATCTCCGTATATACACGTGAATATCTCTATCACTATCTAATTTTTATTTCTTTTATATTAATTATAAAATGCAAGAATTTATATGTTCGGCCCATCACTTTTTTAAACTACTAAATCCACATATTCGCTGACGCCCATTTTTTTGTTTTTTATTGTAATTCTAAATTGCTAGAAATGACATGTCATCAATTAAATTAGTAGGTACACCCATTGAGACATCTATGGGGACAGATATGATCTCTTCCGCAAGTCACCTATCCCCAATTTTAAATTTATCATCATTACATCCTCTAAAATTATTTTTATATTCTTAAAAATAATATCAGATTACAACATTATAATTTCGCCTACTAAAGTTTAAAATGTAAGTTAACATTATATATTTATAAAGTCATGCACACACATCGGTTGTGTCAAAATACTAATATATTATAAATGTGTATAGTGATTTTGTTCGTAATCTATACCTCTACGGTAATCATTGCCTATCAACCTATATATAGTATTGTTTTTCTAAGTGCAAGGTTCCTTGGTCCACCTTAGAAATTATATGCAACAGGTGCCCACGGATGGTGCTCACCTTAACATTTCTATATTCATGTGTGTGTGTATAATATATATATAATATATATATATATATATATATATATAGGGGTGGTTCGATACGGTATACCGTACCAAAACTGTGATACCGTATACCATACCGAAGTTTTGGTATCGAAAAAAATCATACCAATACCATACCAAAATTTCTTACCTTAAATTTCGATAAGGTATCATACCGAAATTTCGGTATGGTATCGGTATCATACCTTCTATACCATTCACACGAAGGGTTTTTTACCATGCGTGTCTCGTAGCTAATTCGTTGTTTTCGAATTTTTAGTCAATTCAAACTCTTTAGGCCCCAATAAGATGGATTATTAATACCAAATTTTCCAAATAAAAAGATTTTTTAATTCATAAAATAACCTTAATAATTTACATATTTTAGTCAGTCTCCTTAGCAAGACAAATAACTTCACATAATCACAAAATACAACTTTATATACTGATTAATTAAAACAAAACGGCTATTTTTGTATTTCCTTTTGTTTTTTCTAATGTAAGTAAAATATGGTGGGTCTCAATAATCTTAGAAAGTTGGGTATATTACGGGCTAAATAAATTTATGAAGATATTTTTATCCATTTTATATTTTTTGAAATAATATAATATATGTAGGTGTGTATATATATATATATAACATTAAAAATTTTGGTATTTCGGTATACCTAAATTTTAAAATTTTCATACCATTACCGTACCGAATTTTCGGTACGGTATCATACCTTACCAAAACTTCGTTATACCAAAATTTTCGATATTTTCGGTACGTTTCGATACAATAAGGACGGTATTTCGTTATATTTCCCCAGCCATTATATATATATATATATATATATATATATATATATATATATATTATATTAAACAGGGAGATCTAATAAATTTCTCTTGTAATAAAACGACAATTTTATAGCATACATAAATCTTCCGATCATTTCATAGTCGAAGTTTATATTTGATTTCAGACTGAGCTAAGTCAAAACATGCCGGCCCTATTGTGATAAGAAAAATAAAAACGTCCGCAAGTCACAAAATCCATAAAAATGGATTAATTCATAAAAATTTTATCATGAATAATCATGAAACTATCTATTTATAAACTCTTTGGGTTTTTCTTTTTTTTTCAAATAAAAACTGATTTTCTCTCTCTTCGGCTATGGCGAAAGGAGGAATCAGTGAAACAGAGGGCGGCGCCGGTTGTGGAGACGCCACCGCACTCTACCGCTACAGGACCAAGTGGCAAATCAGAGAATCGGAGTTCAGCAGGTAAATCGAAGCAGCTGGAGGACGATCGTCCAGGAATTTCGTTAGCACCAAGTACTGTTCCACTGGGTAGAAATCGGGGAATGTTATTGAAATGGAGCGATTTGGCCGACACTTGAAGAAGCGTCGGGACGTAAATCTAACCATAAAGAGAGCAATCTGAGAGAAAGGCAGGAGACTGTGACTCCGTGGCACAAATTCAATGTCAATTTGTTGAAGGATCACGACAATAGACTTGAATATGTGGAGCTTCCTCTGACCATGGGGTGGGAATAGGTGTAATTGAAGCTGAGGAGATTAAGGATGAGGTAGAACATTGGGAATCCGCATTGCTGTGTTATGTGCTAGGCTCGAATCCCCCATACAACGTTATGGCGGGTTTCCTGAAGCGAAAAATGGGACAAACTAGGGTTGCTTAATGTATGGCAAGTAAGGCAAGGATTGTTCCTGGCTCGATTCGAATCGGTTGAGAGGAGGGACAAGATATTGCAGACAGAGATCCTTCACTTTGACAAGAAGCCGATGATCCTGACTCCGTGGACGGAGCACACTAAGTTGAGCAAAATCGGGGTGGACTGTGCCGATTTGGGTGCAGCTGCCTTAGCTGGAGCTCAAATACTGGGGCAGCAGAACGCTGAGCAAATTATCCAGTTTGATAGGGAAATGGATTATGACTGAGGACTACACGCGGAACAAGGAAAGGATACACTATGCGAGGGTCATGGTGGAAGTAGATCCAAGGAAACCACTGAAGGATAGCATTCAGTTCCTGAATGAAAGGGGGCAACTCATGGAACAAAGCATTACATATGACTGGAAGCCGGTTCTGTGTAACAAATGCAAGAAATACGGGCATGTGGAGGATGTTTGCAAACAGGATATAAGGAGAGCATGGCAACCATCGCAGACACCACAGGTGGTGTGCCCAACCCTTGGAACTGGCGCCAATGAGAAGAGGGAGGCCAATGTAACACATGGTCCAATTAATGGAACTGGAGAAATGGAAAAAGAGAAAGGTGTAGACTCTGGAAGACCTGAAACTGGAGCTAGTGGTAGAGAAAGGAGCAGTTTAGCTTGGGCAGACCTGGTTCAACAAGAGGAATGTGGGAAAGTGACAGAACTTGTTTCCAACCCATCCAAGCAGAGGGCCCGTGACCCCTGTCATGGATAATTGGGCTGTTTGGAATGTGAGGGGCCTAAATGGCCCTGCAAAGCAGATAGAGGTAGCTCATGAAAGTGGATATAAGGAAGGCTTATGACACGGTGGATTGGGAATTCCTGAGGAGTTGGTTATGCATGCTGAAATTCCCCATGAAGTATGTTAAATGGCTGATGGAATGCATCACTACTGTGACGTATACTATCTCATTTAATGGTACACAAGCAGGCCATATCAACGGAGAGAGAGGGCTAAGACAGGGGGATCCCATCACCCCTCTACTTTTTGTCATTACCATGGAATATCTGTCACGGAAATTGAAGCTGGCAGCAAGGGATCCAAGATTTCGATATCATCCATTATGCAAAAACATAGGGCTGGTCAACCTTTGCTTCGCTGATGAGTTGTTGATCTTTTGCAAGGGCAGATGTGGCTCAGTCCAGGTAATTAAAGAAGCTTTGGACCATTTCAAGACCACAACAGGTCTGTAAGCCAATGCTTAAAAATCCAACTTGTACTTGGCTGGAGTTCCAAACCAAGTGAGAGAGGAAATACAGCAGATCACGGGATTCACCATAGGAAGGTATCCAATGAGGTATTTGGGGGTACCTATATCCCCAACCCAATGGAGTAGACTGCATGCCAAATATTGGTGGAAAAAATCACAGCCCGGGTGCACTGTTGGGCAACTAGGAATCTATCTTATGCAGGGAGGGTATGTTTGATTAACTCAATTCTATTGGCTACACATGGCTTTTGGGGATCCATATTCTTAATGCCTAAAGCGGTGTCTAAAGAAGTGGATAGAATATGTAGGGAATTTCTTTGGGGCAAGAAGGAGAATGGTAAGTACACATCTTTGGTAGGGTGGGAACAAGTCTGTTGCGCAAAAGGCATAGGGGCCTTAACATCAGAGATTGTGGCAACTGGAACATAGCCCTCATAGGGAAGCAGATCTGGGATATAGAATTGAATGGAGATTCCCCGTGGATTAAATGCATAAACGTGATTTACCTCAAAGGAATGAGTTTCTGGGAATTCAAGCCGGTATGGACTCTTGCTGGCATTGGAAGAAGCTCCACAGCATTAAGGGACTGTTTAGGGAAGGTTACAAAGATGGGAAATGGATAATGGCCCCGGATGGACTGTGAAATCAGGATATGAATGGGACCTTTTATCATGACTTCTGCTCGTTGCATACCTTGATCCACTAAAGTACGAATAGCATTTGTTCTTTCTAACTTTTACCAGACCTGACATCTGTTTTGCAGTCCACAAGTTGAGCCAATTCATGTCAGCACCAAGGACTACACATCTCATGGCAGCTCATCACCTGCTTAGGTACATCAAGGCCACACCGGGACAGGGGATTCTCATGAGTTCAACATCAGACCTGCGGCTTAGAGCCTTCTCAGATGCGGACTGGGGAGCTTGCAGGGATACTAGAAAGTCTATAACAGGATATTGTACGTTTTTGGGCAATTCAATGGTGACTTGGAAGGCAAAGAAACAGGCAAAAATATCCAGATCTTCTACTGAGGCTGAGTACCGGGCCATAGGATCTGTGGTAGCAAAAATCTTATGGATCAGGCAGCTGCTAAAGGAGGTAGGCCTAGGCACAAGTCAAGTTCCAACCGTGTACTGTGATAACCTCTCTTCATTAAAGCTGGCTTCTAACCCTAAATTTCACATTGAGATATATTGCCATTTCATTAGGCATCATGTCTCGAGTGGGGCAATTAAGCTATTACCAGTCAGATCAGATAGCCAACTTGCTGATATAATACCAAGCCTCTCTCAGGACCAGCAATGCAACGGATGCTACTCAAGATGTCAGTTGTGAATTGGTACCTTCCATCTTGCGGGGGGATATCAAATTATGAGCCCCAACAGAGAGTTATCTTCCATGAAGAGCAAAGGAAGAACAGAGACAAAAGGATAGAGAAGAAGAAAGCGCTGCAAGCTGAAGAAGAAAGCTCAGAATAGCTACTGACGCCAGTCACGGCCACGAGCATTAAGCTTCATGGCCGTGAAGCAGATGGGAAGTGGTTTGAGCACCACACTGCCGTAAGTCACGGCTTCATTGCAGACAAGCACGGGCGTGACCTCATTATAATGATACAGCCACTTATAAAATCACAGCTGGTACCGACGACTTGCGGGACATGAAAGAAGCCAGCGTCTCCAACTGTTTTTAGCGCGCTTTCTTATGAATATATACGAGCTTAAGTTCTTTAAGCATATACAAGAAGAATCATCATTTTTTCTCACTGTTGTATCTTTGTAGTGTGAGTAAAGCACTCTCTGTAAAACTCTCTTGATCAGAATTATTAAGTTCTTGATCCGTGGACGTAGGATCTCTAGTAATCTGAACCACGTTAATTGCATCGCGTTCAAGCAAGTCAATTTCTGTTTCTGTTAAATGCTATTGCTACGTTTTGCTGCCTCAGTGTTATGATATTGATGACTGTAAGAATATTGAGCCTTCTTGCAAAAAACCTGTTTGTCGATCAGGCACATGTGTTTGCAAGAAATAAAGTGATGGTTATTTGTGATTTTTAAAGGTTATTTTTCTTTCATAAGTTCGTGTTTTTAGTAGCTCTACCTCTCTCGTTATACTTTCTTGACGCATATTATGCTTATCAAATCTACGCCTAATAAAGTAAATGAAAAGAAATAGGGTAATTCTATTGGCACTTTCTTATTTTCTATTTGCACTGCACCCCCTATTAAATACTTATAGCAAATAAGGTAAATAGAATTGTTTATTAAGGAAATAGAATCAACCATTAAATATTGCAGTAAATATAGAGTCAAGCTATGTTTGTATCGTATATGTTTGGTGAAGAAGTGACTGTGATCAAAATTTCCTAATATGGACAAGGCCGGGCTTGTATTTAGTGATGAGTCATATTGATTTTTTCAATTTTAATTTTACGTGCTATTTAAAGGGGATTTTAGAAAAAAATACCTAATGAGAAGTCCCTGCGGGTTTGCTTTTGAAATTAGGTACTGACATTAGACTGAAAATTTGTTTCAACTCCCTCATGTGGTAAGTTACGATTTTAACCTTTCTTCTTTGTCTATCCTCTGTATCAAATAGAAAGAGAATCGATAGTCCAAAGCTTCAAAACACTGGAAAATCAAACCTAATAACCTGGTCATTTTCGAACCTACTCGCTCTATTGACAGAAATGGTGAGGCATGTCGGTTAGGATGTATCTCCCGGCGAGCCTAACGCCGGTTTCTGCCCTCAGCTTGCAATGAGAGCAGAGGACAAAAATCGCGCTAATTATTCAGTCAATTACCCTCGCCATCTCTGCTGCTCACACATCTGATCCCCCAAATCTGTACAATTCAAACCATTCGCCAGTGTGAGTTGCCTCTCCGCAGATTAAGCACCCTAGATGTGGACGGTTGGTTGATTATTGCATTCAATAAATGAAAAGTGATTTGAAGATTATGGAATTTAATTGATCTGCCTTTGTGTTTTAATATTGTAGCAACCACTGTTGTTCTGAACTCTTGGCGGAGTATCAAAAGCTATGGAGTCTTTAGAGTGCTTCAATGGAGGCTATTTGTACGTGTATTTGGATTTGAGAAAATGCATTTGTTCTTGGAGTTTAATGACTTCACAGTTCAAGAATCTTTTGATCCCAATTTGAAGAACCAAATCGTGTTATGTTTGTGATTGTGATCAGGGAAGTTGGATGTATTTGGATGTATTTTTCACTCATATTATTTGGACGTATATTTCACTTAAAAACCGGTATTATTTTGCTACGAATTAAGTGCTTTCTTTCCCAATTTAAGTATTTACCATCTAAATTCAAGTACTTGGTAGAGTTTAAAGTGAAGTTGAGTGCAATTGCCTTGGAGATGATGAATGTCACTAGCATCAATGATATGAAGGTTCAAAGCAATCATTTTAGTGTTAGATAACTCCCCTGTATTTGGATGTATTTGTCAGTTAAAAAAACCGATATTATTTGCCACGAATTAAGTACTTTCCTTCCAATTTTAAGTATTTATCAACTAAATTCAAGTACTTGGCGGAGTTTGAAAGTGAAGTTGAGTGCAAACTCATTTTTGCCTTGGAGATGATGAATGTCACTAGCATCAATGATATGAAGGCGAAGTAGGGATCAATTGTTTTATATATTGGAGATGATCATGTATAACTCGCAAGTATTGGCATTGACCATCACCAACATAAAAAAACTACGTCAAATACTTGGATTCATCAATAAAATACCTAAATCGAGACTGAAAGTACCTAATTTAAGACCACAAATATTGACTTTTATACATAAAAATACTTGTGTATATAGTCGAGATATCTAAGTCTAGAATGATGGTTTTTAATCAGTATCTTACAGATTGAGGACATTACTCATCATAAACAACATAAAATAAGTTTTCTAGCAACTTCACATTCATTCACGGCCAAATACTTGAATTCATCAATAAAAAGTACCTAATGTAAAGCCACAAATACTGATTTTTATGCATCAAATACTTGTATATATGGTCGAGTTATCTAAGTCTAAAATGATGGTTTTTAATCAACATCTTACATATTAAGGACATTACTAATCATAAACAACATAAAATGAGTTTTCTAGCAACTTCACATTCATTCACGCACAAATACTTGAATTTGACAGTAAAATACCTAAATCGAGACTAAAATACCTATTTAAGGCCTTAAATACTGATTTTTATGCATAAAATACTTGTGTATATGGTCGAGTTATCAAAGTCTAAAATGATTGTTTTTAATCAACATCTTACATATTAAGGACACTAATCATCATAATCAACATAACATGAGTTTTCTAGCAACTTTACATTCATTTACGGTAAAATACTTGAATTCAGTAATAAAATACCTAAAACGAGACTAAAAGGACCCAATTTAAGGCCACAAATACCGATTTTTATGCATAAAATACTTGTGTATATGGTCGAGTTATCTAAGTCTAAAATGATTGTTTTTAATCAACATCTTACATATTAAGGACATTACTCATCATAAACAACATAAAATGAGTTTTCTAGCAACTTCATATTCATTCACGGACAAATACTTGAATTCGGCAATAAAATGCCAAAATTGAGACTAAATTACCTAATTTAAGGCCCCAAATACTGATTTTATGCATAAAATACTTGTGTATATGGTCGAGTTATCTAAGTCTAAAATGGTCGTTTTAATCAACATCTTACGTATTAAGGACATTGCTCATCATAACATAAAATGAGTTTTCTAGCAACTTCACATTCATTCACAGTAAAATACTTGAATTTACAAAAAACCTAAACCGAGACTAAAAGTACTTAATTTAAGGTCACAAATACTGATTTTTATGCATAAAATACTTGTGTATATGGTCGAGTTATCTAAGTCTAAAATGAATGTTTTGATCAACATGTTACATATTAAGGACACTAATCATCATAATCAACATAACATGAGTTTTCTAGCAACTTTACATTCATTTACGGTAAAATACTTGAATTCAGTAATAAAATACCTAAAACGAGACTAAAAGTATCCAATTTAAGGCCACAAATACCGATTTTTATGCATAAAATACTTGTGTATATGGTCGAGTTATCTAAGTCTAAAATGATGGTTTTTAATCAACATCTTACATATTAAGGACATTACTCATCATAAACAACATAAAATGAGTTTTCTAGCAACTTCATATTCATTCACGGACAAATACTTGAATTCGGCAATAAAATGCCAAAATTGAGACTAAATTACCTAATTTAAGGCCCCAAATACTGATTTTATGCATAAAATACTTGTGTATATGGTCGAGTTATCTAAGTCTAAAATGGTTGTTTTTAATCAACATCTTACGTATTAAGGACATTGTTCATCATAACATAAAATGAGTTTTCTAGCAACTTCACATTCATTCACAGTAAAATACTTGAATTTACAAAAAACCTAAACCGAGACTAAAAGTACTTAATTTAAGGTCACAAATACTGATTTTTATGCATAAAATACTTGTGTATATGGTCGAGTTATCTAAGTCTAAAATGAATGTTTTGATCAACATCTTACATATTAAGGACACTAATCATCATAATCAACATAACATGAGTTTTCTAGCAACTTTACATTCATTTACGGTAAAATACTTGAATTCAGTAATAAAATACCTAAAACGAGACTAAAAGTATCCAATTTAAGGCCACAAATACCGATTTTTATGCATAAAATACTTGTGTATATGGTCGAGTTATCTAAGTCTAAAATGATGGTTTTTAATCAACATCTTACATATTAAGGACATTACTCATCATAAACAACATAAAATGAGTTTTCTAGCAACTTCATATTCATTCACGGACAAATACTTGAATTCGGCAATAAAATGCCAAAATTGAGACTAAATTACCTAATTTAAGGCCCCAAATACTGATTTTATGCATAAAATACTTGTGTATATGGTCGAGTTATCTAAGTCTAAAATGGTTGTTTTTAATCAACATCTTACGTATTAAGGACATTGTTCATCATAACATAAAATGAGTTTTCTAGCAACTTCACATTCATTCACAGTAAAATACTTGAGTTTAGCAAAATACCTAAACCGAGACTAAAAGTACTTCATTTAAGGCCACAAATACTGATTTTTATGCATAAAATACTTGTGTATATGGTCGAGATATCTAAGTCTAAAATGATTGTTTTTTAATCAACATCTTACATATTAAGGACATTAATCATCATAATCAACATAACATGAGTTTTCTAGTAACTTTGCATTCATTTACGGTAAAATACTTGAATTCAGTAATAAAATACCTAAATCGAGACTAAAGTACCCAATTTAAGGCCACAAATACTATTTTTATGCATAAAATACTGGTGTATATGGTAGAGTTATCTAAGTCTAAAATGACGATTTTTAATCAACATCTTACATATTAAGGACATTACTCATCATAAACAACATAAATGAGTTTTCTAGCAACTTCACATTCATTCACGGACAAATACTTGAATTCGGCAATAAAATACCTAAATCGAGACTAAAGTACCTAATTTAAGGCCTCAAATACTAATTTTAATGCATAAAATACTTGTGTATATGGTCGAGTTATCTATAATCAACATCTTACATATTAAGGACATTGCTCATCGTAACATAAAATAAGTTTTCTAGCAACTTCACATTCATTCACAGTACAATACTTGAATTTAGCGAAATACCTAAACCGAGACTAAAAGTACTTAATTTAAGGCCACAAAATACTTATTTTTATGCATAAAATATTTGTGTATATGGTCGAGTTATCTAAGTCTAAAATGATGATTTTTAATCAACATCTTACATGTTTGTGTTGATTAATATACATTCCATGATAGATCTTTTTAAGAAAACCAACCATTTTAGCACTAGATGTATCGCCCCGATTGACAAGTATTTTGTTCATAAATATCGGTATGTTGGCACCCAAATCAGGTATTTTTCGTAACGATTTAGGTATTTTATCCTCGAAATCAAGTATCCAGCTTAGTTAAAATGTAACGTTGTGGGAAAGCTTCTTTTTGTGTTTGTGATGAATAATATACATTTCATGATAGATCTTTTTATGAAAACAACCATTTTAGCCTTATCGCCCCATTTGATATGTATTTCTTTCGTAACAACACCCAATTGGAAAATCACACCGGCATCGTACGCGCAACACCCAATTGGAAAATCACACCCGTGTATCGAATTTGACTCGCTGTAAGCAGCAGTGCCCACCCCAATTGAGATTGAGACCATAAACGATAACTGTGAAGGAGAAGAAGATCCCTATGGCCAAGTACGTGTACTAGAGGTCCAGAGGACGATCTTCTTCAGCACGCCATCACTCAGACTTCCGCCTTTGCCCATTTCTTCTCTTATTAGTTCATCTCTATATATCTCTCTCTCATCGCCACGCATCTGCCGCAAACTCAGCATATTTCTCCGCCAACTATGCCTTTCTTTGATCAGCCTTCATCCCTTAGGAGCCATTGAGAACTGAGCAGAGCGACAACATGATTAATGGTAAAAAAACTTCGTTTCATTCTCTTTGTTGGAGGAAAGAATTCCCCGCGGTTTCGTCTGTAACAATCTTTATTTTGTTTTGTTTTTATTATTTTTACTTAGGAAAGATAAAGGGTAGTATAGTCATTTAGTTTGGGAGTTAGAAATAAATTTTCTGCCAATAGCTAGTCACAAAACAAATCTGTAGGGTCTGATTCATAAGTTTAATCTTAGATTAGTTATTTTTCTCTAAAAAAACACCTATTTAAATAGTTGAAAACATAGAGTTGATAAAAAGACGAAAGCTTTCTCTTCTCGGAAATAAAGTTAATTTTTATTTGTCGGCCATAATACGATCTTCCTTTTCTTATTCAAATAACTCTTCTTTCAATAAGCTATATCACTATAGTACAATTTAATTTGATTATTTATTATTTCATTATTTAACCATATGAGGTTAGGATTGTACGCAATTCGATAGAGCTCGAGCATTTTTTAGCTCGAATTCAAATATTATCTATTCGAAATTATTTATGTTTATTTTAGTTCGTATATGTTAATAATAATATTTATTTTTGTAAAGTGACCTATGGCCGCCTTTGACCATTCAACTAAAGCAATTTGAAACTTCACGTGGGAATGGTATAAAGAAAGGCAACGAAGAAACTTTGCAGTGTCAGGAGCCGATGTCAAAATGCTGCAATTCACAGTACGCAATTCGATAGAAACTTTGCCACGGGACACAGACACCACCACAATATCTTTAGCGAGGGTTTATTCCTCGGTCACACTTCTCCGATATTTTTTGTGTAGCCTACTCCTAATAGTTGCGTAGCTGTTTTTGTATCATGTCAGTGTACGTGTTTGTAACCACTCCACATAATAAAGAAATTCTACCATCGGCCCGTGGACGTAGGTCATTCTGACCGAATCACGTAAATCTTGTGTCATGTCCAAATTTATTTTTCGTCTCTTTATTTATTGTCGTCATTTTTCGGGCAAATAATAATTGGGGATTTTTGCATCTAACAAATTGGTATCAGAGCCAACCTGATTTATTTTTTAGCCATCATGACGATAACAAAAATGTCAATTGAAAGTTCGACAGAAGTGTCACTTTGCAATGCTGAGTCTCAAGATGGAGGCCATACTCATTCAAGACGGTTGTGAGGTGGCGCTTGAAGGCTCAAAGAAGAAACCAACCGAAATGAAAGACGAAAAATTAAAAATTTAATGAATTGGACAAGATAGCCAGATCCGCTATTATATTAAATCTCTCTTACGAGGTTTTACAAGAAGTTGCCACGGAGACGACAGCCATGGGTATGTGGGATACGTTAAAAGCTATCTACATGAAGAAGACTAAGGAGAATCCGCTGTATTTAAAATAGAAGCTTTACAGTATGAAAATGACGTCGAGACGGCGTTCTTACATGGCGATTTAGATGAACAGATTTATATGAAGCAACCCGAAGGCTTCATTGTCGAAGGAAAAGAAGACCAAGTTTGTCTACTGAAGAAATCCTTATACGGATTAAAGCGCTGCTCACTCACCATCATCAGATGAGGAGGAAGCGTACATGGCACGAGTTCCGTACTCTAATGCAGTCGGCAGTATTTTGTATGCAATGACTCTTCCAGTTTCCAAGTTCAATCATTGTTTGGACTTGATTGATGTTTTAACGTTGGTGGACTAGCCCGTTGGGGCTAAGGTCGGAGGGAGATAAATGTATTCTAATTAAGGTGGAGTTATTTACGGAACCAAAGCTCAAAGACCTTTGGCACCCTTTGACCATTCAACTAAAGCAAATTGAAACTTCACGTGGGAATGGTATAAAGAAAGGCAACGAAGAAACTTTGCAGTGTCAGGCGCTGGTGTCAAATGGCTGCAATTCACGTGGGCTGATGAAAAACAAATGCTGCAGCTTTGTTCTTTCTTATTTTCACATGGTACAGCCGAGGGAGGATAATTCGCCTATAAATAGGCAGTGTTCGACGAAGATAAAAATTGCCACAGGCCACAGACACCACCACAATATCTTCAGCGAGTGTTTATTCCTCCGTCAAACTTCTCCGATATTTCTTGTGTAGCCTACTCCTAATAGTTGTGCTTTTGTATCACGTCAGTGTACGTGTTTGTAACCACTCCACATAATAAAGAAATTTTACCCCCGGCCCGTGGACGTAGGTCATTCTGACCGAACCACGTAAATCTTGTATCACTGTCCAAATTTATTTTTTGTCTCTTTTATTTATTATCATCATTTTTCGGGCAAATAATAATCGGGGATTTCCTCATATCCTAGCAATTTTATATGAATATTTTTTATAAATTACATACTGATCAATGTAGACTATTAATTTAAGTTAATATGAAAGCAAAATTAATATAAGATATATAAAGGAATAAATTAAATAAAATATTGATGTGACTTTTGATAAAATAACTTATATGATTATGTTGAATTACATAAGATAAATTATAAAATATTTATTGTTGAAGTTCACGTGATTAGGTAAAATTAGTTTTACAAATTTAACGTGTTCTTCACTATGGTGAATAGTAGGACCCTAGAAATATGTATTACTGAAAAACAGGCGGACGTGGCACGAACTTTGGAACCAATAAAAAAGATTCAAGTCCGAAACTCAACTTAATATAAAGTATATTAAAATCAAATTCCCTTCTTTATATGATTTCAGGGTTTATACATAACATGAGTGTGAGACGACTCAATCCATTCCTATATGCCATTTTTATAGCATGTATATAACCTTAGTGAGGTACTCCAATTGCAAATTATTTTTTAGAAGCTCAACACTTTGTATAAATTTTCGATTTTTAGTCACTATATTCAATATTATAAGTCACAAAAACTCGAAAACCTACATCAGTGTATTCCAAGTCAGCAACCAAGTGGTGCAAAATAATCTACATCATAATACGTATACTGTATATTAATTGTGAGATGAGTTAAAAACTGTTTTTTGGTGTATCTATTAACCAAGCATAATTTGACAAGTGTTATGTCTTTTTATTTATTTAAAAAAATAATTAATAAAATTACTAAATCCAACTAAATCAAACAATAACCACCCACTAACATTGTCCTTCTATTTTTAGTATTACTATTTCATAATTAAATATACATAATAATATTTAGCAGACACGTTTGGGCGTGGACACGTTTGGGCGTGGAAAACTACTAGTACGTATAAACTATGAGAAAATCGAAGACCCAATTTTTTCAGGTGTAATAATGGCCGAGAATTGAAGTCCATGTAAGTTTATTTTTCTCGTTAATGTGCTTTAATTGCTGTGATATTCATTTAGAGAAAAGGACGGGAAAAAAGGAAATCAAAGTGTTCTAAAAGACCTTAACAATACGCGGTCAACATCACCGACTTTTTAAAACCTTTGCATAAACCATTGACTTTTTAAATTTTATTGCATATTGCTTCATGAGAGAGCATTAAATGTAAATTATTAATCAACTTAAATTAAACCGCAAGATTCGTAAACATTATAATGTTCCTAGTCAAACACTAACCCCAATGGAGATGCAAGACCGTACCCTATGGGACTTCGAAGTTCGTACAATAAATGAAAAATGATTAATTGAATTTCAAATCTTTAACTATAAAAACGGTTGACGAGTCATATCAACCTTTTCGAGCACTCGATAATTAGTAAATGAATTGTAGAAAAAAAAGAGAAATAATAAATCAATGACAAGTATGCTATAACATATCATATCGTCGTATTTGTGTTTGATCGTTCTTAAGGGGCGATGGTTAAGTGATGGGACGTATGGCTCTTCATATCATATCACGAGCTTGATAAAAAAAAATTAATATTTTATTCTTTTTATTTTGCGTCCAGTCACTACCGTACGACATGCAAAACTATTACATAGTCAACTGAACTAACTGAAAGAGAAACCAAAAAATAGAGAGACTTGAGATAAAAAAAATAAAGCAAGTTACATCTTTTCCGAATGCCAACACACTCAAACTGTCCTAATTATGATTAGAAGCAATTTGATTCCTATATGCATGTGATTATTTACGTATGATGCAGATCCCTGCACATGCAAGGTCACATTAGGTTCACTTATTTAGTTTATTACTCCCTCCGTCCCGGTATCTTTTGGACATTTGGGATTGGGTTCAGTTTTTAAGAAATATAATATTTTAATAGTATAGAGGAAGAAAAGTGTATGGGTGTGGCACGTCTTTTAAGAATATTAAATGTTATTATATTGATTGTGTGTGATAGTTTTTTACTAAATATGAAAATGTATAAAAGATAATGGGACGCCCGATTTGATACAATGTACAAAAGTTACCGGGACGGAGGTAGTACATTAGAAAGTACGAAACGGGGTTACATTTATTACAGTAAGAAACAAACTCATAAATAAGATTGAATGACTATTACATGGTGTTTGTTTCTGGTGATCCAGCATGACGCTGATACTCGCAGCACCGTAATGTAAGTATGACCGTGATGTGGATCAAGGTGATATATCATCGCTGTGTTTGCTTTGGGGTAATATTTCATTTTGCATCAAGGTGATAGTGGAATATTATGTTTGATTAATCACGGTGATGT
Organism: Craterostigma plantagineum; assembly: GCA_027422505.1. Lineage (NCBI taxonomy): Eukaryota > Viridiplantae > Streptophyta > Magnoliopsida > Lamiales > Linderniaceae > Craterostigma > Craterostigma plantagineum. The sequence goes on from JAPQWV010000002.1 coordinate 7,679,927, forward strand.
GTAGATTCCATAAATGACAACGTATATCATACAAGTAATGTGAATTAATATGTTTATGTTGAGATGATATTTTACGTAATAATGATCAATGTTTAAGTATCGAGTTTAAATTTTTTTTAAGCATTATTTGTAAGTATTATATAATTATCAATATTATTTATATTTTTAATTATACATATGTTGTTAAGATTTAAAATAGTTAGTTATATAATTTAAAATATGAATAAGGTTATATAAGGAATATGTTAAAATATCATGCGAAATATTGTCCAAATAAAAATTCCAAGTATCACCCCATCACCGTAATGTTGGATCACCTAGCGTAATGTCGTATAAGCATTAATGATTGTAGAAACTAGAAAATGTTAAGACGACCATTTGACTAAAAAATTTAACCGTATCTTATTTTAATTTCATGTATTTTATTTCCAATGCTAATGCTAATCAATTATCATTACACGATATAAACTTCCATCAACATAACGGGACAAACTAGAGCACATCGGGTCTTAACTTCTTAACGATCTTATGATCAACTTACGGCTCGTATAACGGAAGGGACATGTGAGTCGACAAAAAAATTAAATGACAGAATAACAGTGAGGACTGAGATTAAAAAAATAAAAAACCTATTTTAACACCAATCTGAGTTCTCAGTCTCGCACGTGATTTTATCCTATATATACGAGATGTCTTAAGCTTCTTACAAAGTACACAACACTTCCTTCCCATCCAATCTCCTGTCTTACTTTCACTTATTACATATTGAATTTAAAAAAGATGTCAAGGTTCGAAACATTGACTTTATCTCTAATAATAATCATCGGGCTATTATTTAGTTTCATCATAAATTCAGACGCTTTCACAGCTTCTGCTTGGGTTCAAGCTCATGCAACCTTCTACGGCGGCAGCGATGCATCTGGGACTATGGGTAACTAACTATACCATTATACTTGCAATAAAAAAACATTGAACCTATATAAATATATAATTTAACTTATCGTGAAATTAACTTTATATATATAGGTGGTGCTTGTGGATATGGAAACTTATACTCCGCCGGCTATGGGACAAGAACTGCAGCTTTGAGCACAGCACTGTTCAACAATGGAGCTTCATGCGGACAATGCTATAAGATAATGTGTGATTACCAAACTAACCCTAAATGGTGCATTAAGGGCACTTCCATAACCGTCACGGCGACCAACTTTTGCCCCCCAAATTTCGACCTACCGAACGATAAAGGCGGTTGGTGCAATCCTCCACGCGAGCACTTCGACATGGCTCAGCCCGCCTGGGTAAAAATCGGGATTTTTCAGGGCGGTATCGTCCCCGTAATTTATAAAAGGTAAGTTGCTTGTGTTAAGAGTTGTTCTACTTTATTTTCATTTAATTTCAATAGAGAACTAAGAGATTGTTGCGGAAAATAAAACGTTTTGAAATAAGAAATGATACGGTCCCTGGAAACTTAAATTTTAGGCGAAATCGTTATTTTAAGATGGTATCAGAGTTCGGGCCAAGGTTCATGAATAAGAATCGTCACTCATGGTCATCAATATTATTCATTTATAAGCTACATAAAAAAAGAAGACTCTGCCTAGATTTGAGGTGGTGCACTGGAAATAAATACACAAAACATAAATATGATGCATTCCCTGTAAGTTTAAGCTTTTAAGCGAAGTAAAAGTTCGATAAACTTTCGAATATCTTTATGCTTCCGTATTTGATATTTAGCTTGATGACTTAGTAGTCTTCAATTGTTTAATCTTGAAAGTTGTTATATGATAGATTCCCTATAAGTTTAAGCTTATAATGAAGTGAAAACAACTTTCAAAGATCTTTTTGCTTCCATATTTAATAGTTTAGTTTGATGATTTGGTAACGGTCCAAATTGGCTTAATTTTGGAAAGTCGTTATCTGCATAATTACATATCCTAAAATTTTGAAATTTACCGTCCGAACAACGTCACCTCCTAAACTTTCTGTCCATGTATTCCCTAAATTACAGGACTTGAAAAGCAACTAACCCCTTTTTTTAATTACGAACGCGTTAGGGTTCCATGTAAGAAGCACGGCGGAGTGAGATTCACGATCAACGGTCGGGATTACTTCGAGCTCGTGATGATAAGCAACGTGGGAAATGCGGGTTCGATAAGCTCGGTTCAAATCAAGGGCTCGACGACGAACCAGTGGGTGCCCATGTCGAGGAATTGGGGCGTAAATTGGCAGTCGAACACCTACTTGAACGGTCAATCCTTGTCTTTCATGGTCACGACGACCGATGGGATTACAAAGACTTTCGAAAACGTGGCGCCAAGTAATTGGGCCTTTGGACAGACTTATCAAAGCCCAATTCAGTTTTGAGCCCGTTGGGCCTTAGGCTGCGGCTGTGCTGGGTAAACGCAGCCCGCCCAGTTTTTTTATCTACGAATATGTATCCAAGGGTGTAATCGTAATTTACCGATTATTTTCGAGGGTTATATTAGGAGAATAGTAGTAGATTTTGCATGGAATGGAAGTTCGTAGTTCCCAACTGATGCAAGCGATATTAAATGAACCTTTTTTTTTTGCACGTCCGATATGTTGCCTGTATAAATATATCATATTATCTTATATTTTAAGTTACTTTTAAGAGGTTAAAATATAATAATAATAATAATATTACTAATAACATTAATAATAAAATGTAGTTTTGTTAGGGTCGTGGACCAGGTGTTAGAGGGGGGTGAATAACAACGGTCACCATTTTTCGCTCATCGGTGGGTTTCACGTCCGGTTAGAGAGTGAAACCGGTTTCCAATCTTCAATCAAGGCCAAGTGCGGAATATATTATGCTTGATTGTGAACTATGTATGGTCGTTTGTGTACGTGGGTGATTTGGTCCGGTTTTGGTGTATAGAGACGGTGGAGGCATTTTGTCGAACACCTTGGGTGTGAATATTTGGAGTGTGTGTTTTGACTTGTAGGAAAGAGTCATGAGATTTGTTATGGAAGTTCGGAGTTAACTCTCCTACGTCTCCCCTTCTTCCTCGCAAGGAAGGTTCACTAGACTTCAGTTATATACTCATTGTACAACCTATCCGGCTGCCCTCAGCCTTATCTAGTGAATCACCTAGGCACTCCTATAAAACAATCCACCTACTTCAACAGCTTTTTGCAGTCCGTCGGAAACTTATGGCACCCCGCAAGGTCAACCGTAAACGTTGTAGGCCGCAACCTCACAACCACTTTGATATTTTACGTCTCTTAGCTAAGACGGCACCATTCTTTCTCGTCTCGATGCGAAGACTACATACACTTGTTTATAGTCTATGTGCTAAGACTCTCACTCAACTAATCTACTTAAGCTCAACTCTCTAATATGTGAGTGAGGTGTGTGGGTTTGAACGTTGTAGCTCTCTCACTTTTGTAACACACACTTGGAAGAACTCTCTTGATTTTCTTCTTTGCTCTTTGCTCTTGCTATTCTCTCTTGGATCTCTTTTTGAATGTGTATATATGGTTTGCTCTAGGATCCTTAGCTTGTTTCTGCCCGTCACTGTTGTTTTTATAAGTCTTCCCACCTTAATATATCCGTTAGACTCAATAAAATAGCCGTTGGGACCTTTGTTGACTTTGGTCAATGCTGTCAGCTTTATCTGTCTGTACCTCTGCTGAAGTAGAAGGCTTGTACACCAGTCAACAGTTGACCAGTCAATCCGGTCATTGACCGGACCAGTCACTGACCGAACCAATCAAGACCGAAACCGACCAGTCAGTCTGAAATCGGACCAGTCCAGACCGAAATCGACCAGTCAGTCTGAAACCAGGCCAGTCCAGTCCAGTCTGACCAACCGAAACCGGGTTGACCAACAGTTGACCACGTTGACCAATATTGACCGGCAGTTGACCGAGCAAGTTTTTCGCCCCGAGCTCATATTTGATATCTGTTTTTCGAACCGAGCTCATCTACACACTCAATAAATATGTTAGTAATACAATTACTAAGTTGTTCATCAAACCGGATTGCTTAGATATTTAAATCCAACAAGTTTTATATTATATTAAGTATATTAAAAATTAACTTCAGAAGATATAATTGGAATATATTTAAAATAAAGGTCCAAGACTATTTAAATAATTGTCATACCAATCAGCTGTCATGACCGAAGACAAGGTCGTCGCCGAAGAAACGATGGAGAAGGAGGAAGGTTCGGACAATGAGAGATTAGGGCAGAAAGGTGGAAGTGTTGTTGGGAAAGTTGCTGTCGGCTGGGGTGTTACCAAGGCCAGACTGAAGAAGGCTAAAGGGAGATAGGTTTGGGCTGGATTGGAGACAGAAGGTTTGGGCTAAGTTGAGATGGGCTTGGGAAGGGCATGAAGTGCCAACGGCCCTATCTTTTATTTTAAATGGGACAAATATAGTGAGCCCATATGTGTTTAAATATAAAAACAATATTGTTATGCTGTTTTAGGGTTAAGCAAGAAATTAGTCTATCCTTCTATCGTCTTCTTCATCTCTTCTATCTCTCAACTCTCTCATTTGGAAATTCTTCTCCTCATCTAACTCTTCTCATCCTAATCTCCTCAATATCTTATAAAAATACCAAAATTACAATATCATCGAATATCAAATGCACTACGTTCAACATATATAACATCAGCTTGAGAACAATTACTCTAACTAGTAATCTTTGCACACTCTAATGTGTGTGCTTTTAATTTGTAATTATAATATAAATTTAATTATGTATATATATAAATTATAAGGATAATAATTCTAACTAAAACTAGTAAACTTAAAATAGTAAATAGAGTTAGTAGGTGTTTTTTCTTAATTTTATTATTTTTTTTGGTCAAATTGACATGCCAAAATGGCAGTTTATACACAATTCTCACGCTTAATTATATAATAGAATAGATATGCTCCCTCTTAATAGAAAGACTAAAAAAAAACTAGTAATTCACCATAATAGCTCATGGTCCGAAAGTCTTACTTGAGTAGTTGTGCACGTTATACGTTCGATGAATTGTCTGAAAGAATTAGAATGGTTGTATTTCCATGTCATACTATACATGGAATTTCAATTTCTTCTTTATGGAACTGTAATTTTTTATGGAACTCGAATCGAAAATGGAACTCGAATAAAAAATTGACCGTATTTTTTCTCGTCGAGTTTCTTTACATTAACGTATACAAATCGCACCAACATTACGCTTCCGGTTAACACGTCGTTTTAATCAACCGAATTTTTTCCTATATTTTTCGATGATCTGCCCGGCGAGAACCCTATACGCCCTCTCCGTGGGATGATAACTGTCCCAAAACACGTACTTAGAGTCGTCGGGGCAAATCCCGCTAAATTTATTACACAAAATCACCACTTCGATGTTCCCAGTCCCGCAACAACCTCGATCGCTCACTTCAAACCCTAGAAAGAAAAATAAAAAATATTCTATACCAACGCTAGCGACGTAATAAAAAATCAAGAACGATCGAAGAAATTAATCGCGCTTTTATTATTACCATATTTCTGAGGTCGTTGGATCAGATCGAGAAGAGGGTTGTAGATATCGACGTACAGTACGATCGACTGAGGCAAGCTTTGTGCGATTGAGTCGAGCTGACGAGTTAGCTTAGCATTGACTAATTGCGCCGCTTTGTTGTATTTTTCGTTGCAAACCCTAAATACTCCGCCGGCGAGCGTTCTCTGAGAGGGGAGACAACCTATGGGCGGGATTCCGAAGACGAAGATCCTTCTTGCCCCGAGCCCATAAAGCTCCTGCAAAATTTCGATATCCATCGCTTATTGAATCGAATAAGATCGAGATTTTTATTGTATAGGAGTAAATTTAATTCTGGCCTTATAACTTTCACGAAACTCGCTTTTCGTGATCTAATTTGTCGCTATCCAAAACTGGTCATGTTTATTTGCACCATTTATAATTAGTCTCTTTTCTATAATTACTGGCTGTATTACTATTTATCATGACATGGAACCGCACCAACAAGAACATTAATTAAATTTGAAAATTTACAAAAGGGACTATTTATGCTAAATTAGCGAAAAAAAATTACAAAATAGACTATTTTATGGTAAATGGGCGCAAACGTACACGACTTGTTATTTATGATAAATAGCGTGAACATACTGAATTATCTTTTGTCATGGACAATTTAGATTCCGTAAAGAGAATTTCATGAAAAGTTATATGACTCTAAACTCCTAAACGTATAGTGTCACGGACATGTTCGATGAAAAGAATATTCCTATAAGTTATGAGACCGAAGATTACTATTACCTGGATGAAATTTGTCGCGGAGTTGACCATAAGATCGGCGTAAGAGTCGACGTCGTAATGGGCACGTCGGAGCCCTATGGTGAAGTAGGTGTTCGCCAGGTCATCGCTGCCCGAAACCACTAAATAGAGGCTGTTTCTCAAAATGTTGTCTGCAGTTCCGTCACCCGAAAAAACCCTAAGCTTTCCTATGTACTCTTTGAAGTACTCCAATTGGTCCGACAACGTTAGGACCGACTGTGTAAGATAAGCAACACACAAGCTTTAATACATACAAACGCGTGTATATATCTTATATAAGCACATGTAGGTTTCCTCATATGCTGACCATGTGTGCCCTATAATAATTAATTATAATAAATTAAAAAAACAAATATGTCAAAAATATGAAAAACTACCCACTATAATAATCATTCCACAATAACCTACCCACTATTAGTTATTTATCAATATAAAATAATAATAGATAGTTAACACCGTGCATTGCACGGTTAATAAACTAGTACATAATTATATATGTGTGCATGTGTGGGAAATAGATCCCTTTAGCAAACGTTCAGACAGATAAGATCTTGTGGAGTTTCACTCTAAAATCAATTGACAAGTACGCTCATAATTGTTTATGATTCGATTTGTACCAACAATATATACATATATATATATATACATATATATATATATATATATATATATTACCACAATTTGAGCTGTCTGAGGATCGAAGCCCGAAGCTCCCGAAGCAAAGCTTACGCCAGTTGTGAGGTCTTGAGGGGTTAGGTTAGGGTCGAGATAGGCTGGTACGAGCTCTTTTATACCGAATTCTTTGGCTGCATATTTTTTTGTATATTATGCAACATAGTGTTGTAAGAAAATAATTAGATTCTTTTACACAAGCGTTAATTCAATTGAGAGAAATGATATGGGGATGAGATTGTGAAGCAGTCGTTTTTATTTATACAAAACTACATAGAAAAAAAAGTATTAATAAAATGAGTTATATATTGACTATCACAAAATTTTGATAGGCTAGATTAGTTATAAAGCCCAATTTACATTACCTTTCCCCTCAATTAAAATCTTGGCTAAAATCGTTTCAAATAAAGTGGTCATTTCAACATGATATCGTAACTCAGACCACAAATTACACATCAACCACATAAAATATGAAATATCAACGTCAAAGACTAGATAAGAAAGAAAAATATACGAAAGTAAATGTATATTCATTCTTCTCAGTTCTATCTTGTAAGTGGAATGATCATTTAACATATACTAACATAATACGTTATGGATGTTTTGGACGTCATGATGCTAAAGCTTCCTATAATTAATTCTTATCAAATATTTTTCTCATTCTCTATGTACCTTCACTTTATTGCCAGATGCATACATAACATATATAGTGCATATATCTTTGAGTACCGATTATATCTGCGGGCGTCTTGCCATTGCTAAACCTCCCCGTTGGAATCCCGCCTTCGAAATCTTTCCCATAAGGCGGGAAATTGCACTTAACTATGGTTGTGAGGGCATTGTTCATCCCTTGGTCAACGATCGAATCTCCAAAGACAAGAATTGCTGGTATCGTAATGTTTTGTGGGAGATCTATTACAGCCTCGGCCTTGTCGCAGATTGCGATTAGAAAAAGAACGATACGTACGAACCCACGATAATGCTTCATCGTCATTTTATTCATACGAATACATGTCTTTGTGTTTAGCTTGATGGGTATTGTAGGGTTTCTTCTTGTGTGAACTAGTTTGCATGGCTTATTATATAGATTTTAACATGATTAATGGAGGACCATTTGTAAATGTTGTCTACGTAGGTGTAACGTCGACTACATGCAGGCTTATTTAAAATGATATTTGATATTTAAATACCATGTGAGCTAGTGAAAGAGTGTCTGTGTTTTTATATTAATTATTGTGAAGGTGGAAGCATCACTAATTTAATTAGTGACAACGAGTTTCTGTCAATCGGTTATACCTAGACTTACCTTTTGATGGTACGAGTTGCTACAACGTGTCTTTAAAATAGCCCCAAAATCCAAATAAAACAGAAAGTAGACTCATATTTTCCACGAGATTGATAGGAAAAGATCTATATTTAGTCTTTATTCACAATTTAATTAACTTACGGGTTTGGCTAATTAAAATGATTTTTTCGAGTTGTCGGAAAAAACGACGTGAGGCTCATCATGTAGTTAGTGATCTACTTCTTGTTAAATTATCAAATGTAGAAATATAGTGACCAAAAATTTAGACAATCAAGAACCCTTCACCTGTCACCTCCTTGTGGTAATTAATTATTTTTTTTTCAGATATTTACTGCAGAACTCATGTCTCGTCCAATGATCATTTAATGACAAGCAAGGGACATACTTAACATATGTCCTAATCAAATTAGGTGCCCGTTGGACTATGTTTTCAAATTAATTAAATACAGATAATCGTCTCCATCTAAAAAAGCCTTCATAAGAGTCTTGATAAAAAAAAGGGATATTAAGGTTTAAGTTAGACATCTCAACAACCTTCAACTAACAAACACATAACCCCTTAAAGATTGGGATGAGAAAACAAAGAATTAGAACAATCAATCACTCGTCACATAATAAAACTATCTCACATAATCATAACCTATGCACATTTATTGCAATCAGGTAAGTTGTCCAAACACCCATATCACCTCATTATTATCCATACAAAAAAAAAACCAGACAACCCTTTTTATCTTCTAACTCCGAAAATTTTCGATTACTCGCGAAAACCCGACGTTTTTCCTACAAGACCTTCCATTCGGGCGTACCAATTACCAATCCTAGTATTCTGTACCATGTCCTCGCCCGACCTTAGATAGCGTATGGGCCTTAAAACACCATAAACAGCGAGGTCAGCCAAGTTGGGCTTAGCTCCGCCTAGTTTCAAGAAAGAATTGAGAGATGCAATGATTTCAAAAACCAATCTTTAACATATAATAGAATGATAGTACTAAATGAACGGTGAAAAAACGGGATGGGTTTTTACAACCTAGGAAATCTCGACCATTGAGGGCGTCGACCCATGTTTCAGCTGCTTCGTATAGAGCAGCTCTTTCGTCTGTAATATTGTGCCTTTTCTTCAGTTTCTTGGAAACAAAGTACATAGCTGCTGCCCCGGCGTATTTTGCAGTCAGCCTCTCTGTGAAGCTGAAATTGCCTATGTGTGGATTTTAAAGGGCGGGCGAATGAATATGTTACGCAATAAGTTCGAATTTACGGTTGAAGATTAGTTGGGAAAGTTGAAAATCTTACCGTGGGTTGTGATGTAATCGAATGATTCGAGGGCTTCAGAAGGGCTTCGGTATATGTTAGGGGACAGTAAGTGGACCAAGTGGTTATCCACCCAACTGCAAATGAGAAGTTCGAAAGAAGGTCGTAATCCAAAAAAGAAGAGTAAAAGACTCACTTGATGAAGATATGGTCATACATATATATATATATATATATATATATATATATATATGATAGTGAGAAGAGGCTGATCTAGTTATTCTAGATCTAGGAGTTCTAATATCTATAGATCGGCGATTTTGATCAAACTGTATTTGAACAGTTCCATTTGTAGATTGTATTATTTGGATAGGATTGTTTTGTATTTTAGGCAGAAGAGGCATAGCTCGTTCAATTGTCCAATTTTCTGGAAATTGTATTTCTTCCCATTTTATAGATCTGCGAGTTGTATATATATATATATATATATATATATATATATATATAACAGCAAATTGGGTACATCGAAGCAAATGGGCAGTGGAACAGAGGCATACCTACGCCATTTCTTCTCTTCGTCTTCCAATGCAGAATCAGTGGAGGCGTTGGGATGTATCTTAGCATCTAATTTATCGATTATGTCTGCAAAGACGAGATTTAAAGTGAGTTACAAAGCAGAATCACACATATTGTTTCGAGTTTCCAAGCGTAAGAAATTCTAGTCAATGAGATTACCTGAGGAATCAACCATTTGCTCGCCGTCGATCATCAGTATTGGGACTTTCTTGTAGTCAGACCATTTGATTTCCTTCTTACTGATGGGGTTGACCTCAACGATTTTGTACGATATGTCGTGGTAGTCCAAGAATGCTGGAAATGTAAGACGGTGTAGTTCAGAGATTTAAGTCATGAATAAAAGTAATCCTCCTAATTACAACAAATCACATTTCAGAAAATTTATAAGCTACAGGAGGCAATCATGCTAACTCTATCCAACCTCGTGTGTAGTGATGAACTTCTGCCTTCGTCATCAAATCAAGATTATAACAATGAAGATGTAAGGACTCTAAATCGTCAATTGTTAAACCCGACTGTTATTGAGAAAAAATTTGTGAATTTTAAATTCTCTAACACTGCCCCGAAAAATCGAGGTAAACAAAGCACATGAGCCAATCATCGGCGTCGGAGAAAGAATCACAACTGTTTTTACTATTCTGCCCATCATTGCATAAAACCAGCAATCATGGAAAATTGCAACTTCAAATCTCAGTTGCCTACTAACCCTAAGTTATATCTTAAAATCATCTAAAACAAGAAGCAAAACAAAGAATAGCATATTATCCCAACTCAAAAGATTTTGTACTTGAGCTCTACGCCAGATACAGAAAATCTTCATTTTCTTTTTTGGCAAAACTGCAAAGAGGTTCGTTCAAGCAAACACAAACAGAATCAAACGCGAAGCATTTCAAGACCCTTTCGATCAATCCCTCTATACGCAACAGCTTAACTGAAGCGTAAATTGAAAGAACACATCACAATTTCATGAGTCTTCAGGAAAATTAGGGCAAAAAAAAGGAGAAGCAAATCAATCACCTTTGACCTTGTTGCAAAAGGGGCAAGCTTCGTACTGATACAAAACGACGTCCTTGGGATTGAACTCGGAAACCACCTTCTCCTTCGCGTGTCCCTGCTTCTCCAAAGAGGCGGCGGCCGTCGACAGAAACATCGTCGTCCCAGAAAAGACAGATCGAGCGGCGGTCTGATCCGAGACGCCGAGGGCGCATGAGAACCAGCGGTGCCCCGCCGGCGACCGTACTCCTTCTCCCAACAGCGCCGATGGTCTGCGATTGTAATCGTGACACGAGACGACGGAGACACGGCGGAGGACGGCGAGTGTGTTGGATGCTCTCCTCATGACAGTCAAGATCGGTAGGTATCTCGAAGGTTCGAAGATTTCAAGCTAAGAAATGCGTAGAAAGAAGGAAACCTTTGATTTGTGCTTCACAATTTTGGTGGTCGTGGGAAAGGCCAGCAACAGGGTTTATGAAGCCGAGTCATTTCTTAATCGGCTTAAGAATTTTAGTCGGCTTGGCTCGGCTTACATATTGGGTTTAGTGTATTATTAGCCCACTAAATAATTTTCCATTAATCTTCTTGGGCTGTGTTTAATTTGATAGTTTTGCAAGAATCTAAGTCATCAGACTAATATAATGACAAGCTCCATACCTGACCCTTTAACAAAGAGTGAAGGGTCTGATTCTGTCTACTGAAATCCAAACTGCAACAGTGCTTGAGATAACTTTGAATCTCACTGACCGGATGCTTGCTTAGGTCGTATATTGATTTAGCAGTTTACAAACTAACTTGTGAGAGCTCACTGGACAGTGTTGAGGTTTGTAGCCTAATGGCAAATCCATATATACTTCTTCTAACAGATCGCCATTCAAGAACGCGTTGTTAACATCCATTTGAATCAAGTGCCAAGCTTTCGAAGCTGCTAATGCCAATAGGACTTTTGTTGTGCTTGGCTTTGCTACAGGAGAAAAGGTAACAACAAAGTCAATCCCCGCTTGTTGATTATATCCCTTCGTGATAGTTGTTAATAAATAATGACTTTACGTTAATTTACACCCCGTAAACGTGTGTTGTTGGTCGGAATTTGCTCGGATATCGTAATTTTATTATCTTTTCCACATTTGACGGGATATCGGAGTAAATTAAACAAAACAATGGAAGAATCAAACGAGCTACTTAGGGCCAATGAACAACAAGACTGTAGGCATCAAATACTGAAATAGGCGTGGGCCCCAATAAACAATGATAATTACAACTTAGTTGAGACAAATCCACTCAAACAAATCAATGTTTTCTTCTTTGGTGCTCGATATATTTTTGATTGCTCAAATTGTGTAACTTGTCGTTGATAGAAGGAAGCCATCGTCCTCTCAAGACATCGACAAGACAGCTTGTCGTTGAAAAGAAGGGCCATGAGACGAGAGAAAGAAGAGTGGAGGTTTACGCTTGACAACTCATGATCCATATTCCCACCTTCAAAGGAAAAAACAACCGGTTCAAACTTTATGCATAAAAGGAGACGAGCTGCTCTAATTGAGTTATCTCCCAAAATATCCAAAAGAGGAGGGGGACGAGCTTAATCTACATCCAGTACTTCATTCACCCCTCCCAGACCGAAGCAGACCAAACCACGAATGAAAGCTGCGACGCTTAGCAGATTTGCGCCAAGGTACAGCCGTGACGGAGCGGGGCAGAGCTGTGACGGGCAGCCACATTATATTGGGTTTGGGCTGAAATTATATCACGACGGGCTAAAATGAGCAAGGATGTGAAGCATACAATTGAACCTTAGTCGCTCACCAGCTATTCGACGAAAATACCCAACGAAGCATAACGCTGAAGCTGAGGCGAGGAACATACATGGAGCAATGCTACTGCAGTTCGTTTACATTCGTACGGTTGTAAGCTAAGTCGATTCCTATCTATATATATAATTATGTTGCTATATATATCTATTAAAAACTTTTTGCTTCTTTTATCCAATGTGTCTTTTAAAAGAGAGCAACGGAATTAAGATGTTATGATGGTTATTCCCTTAACCGTTGGTCGAGATCTTCGTGAGTGCAAGTGAACAGAAAAGTAAATAACACCTGGATTTATAGAGGTTATATCCCCAAGTGGGGTTTAGTACTCTCTTTGAGGTTTGCTCCTCAAGAGTTTGATCAATTCACTATGTTACCGTAGCTGGTTACAGACGTGGCGATCGTCCTTACACAACCAAGACCAAGATGAACACTAGTCCGCAGCTAGGGTGCCTAACGCCGAGTTTCGTTCCGCGTCGTTTCCTGAGTATCCCTATTCTCCGACTGGAAACAGCTCGCTCCCGAAGGTCAGCTGGATCTCAAATCCTCCCTTCACGAAAGGCACGCTTCACTCTTGTCTCCTTGTGAGGCTTACTCACACACAGATTGGGATGGTAGTTTTTCTAGCTTAGGGTGCACTCAACAATCGCAAAATGAAAGAACAAAGCACAAACAGAGAGTAATAATTCGCAAATCAAACGCTCCAATTCAAATCTCTGTTCTTGCTATCTCGAGTATGTTCGTTTGTTCGTTCGTTTGTTGTCTGCACCCGATGTTGAAGTGTTGACTTATATAAACCTGTTAGTATCACACACTTCATATGGAATGTCAATCGCAATCGCCAGTTCAGCACATCAGTCCATTATCATGCCAAATTAAGCTCTAAGCATCACAACGGTCATATTCATTAATTTGCATGAAATCTTACTCTAAATACCTTTTCCTTACCATATAGGCAGATCTTATCCATATTAGCACTGTGGTATTTACGAATATACCATAAATGGTTCCACTCAGCATCTTATCAATTATGCAGCACATAAATCATGAATTTCCATACAAATAAATACCATGTTCGCACAGGGAAAAAATTTGTTTGACTTTAACATTTTAGATGCAATTGCTAATGAAATCTGCATGATTTCTTCCTAAAGGTAGACATGTTCCAGTGGATGACATGTTTTCCATGTATAGCATATATCCTTTCCATATATAGCACAAGTGCACGAATTAAATGCATCCGTAACATATAATTCCTATTTCAGCATATCTTAAAAACGGATAACGTTCATGCAATTATATCCTTAGTATATAATATCCATATTTAGCACATTCAAGGATATAGAAGATCTCATTCCATATATAAACAGATTCCAGCAGTAATATCATTACCATGTATATCATATTTATCCTATTTCAAATTAACGCATAATCCTTACTTTAATTTGCATAGCACAGCACATCAAGCATTAATCACGTTATTTCCACAAAGATCAAAGTCACTTATCATTCGATTTACTCTACTTTCCAAAATTACGTAACAATGATATCATGATGGTGGAATCAATAACCACAGTGGTATCACATAAGTCATGTTGCAATGGAATCACATTGTCAAGATGCAATTCACTCAAATACAAGCACATGATACATACATATTTCGAATTGCTAAATTTGTAGTGCCTATCTCATCTTAAGTACATGGAATCATCAAAACTCAAATACAGTGCACGACCAAAAAGGTCAACATTCTCCCCCTTTTTGATGATGGCATGTTACTAATGTAATGAGCATATTCGAACATGTAGGCATGTAACGTGTGAGCCTAATTTAATCATGGACAGAGCATGAAAGAGTCAAGTTTCACATAAGATGCGCATGCTCCCCCTATCTAAGTGCAAGTACTTCATGTCGAGATTCATAGCATGTTTACTAATCATTGCAGAGATGCGTGCAAAGTATCACACATAAGTGTTACCAGATTTTCATGATTTGCTCCCCCTGACTATGTGCAGATATGATGTATCATGATTCCATGATATCACATAAAGGTTCCAGCAGAAACAGCACACATAACTATCACGACTATTGCACTCCCCCTGACTTAGATATCCAAAAATTCTCAAAGCATAAGTCAGCACACATAAGGGTTAGTCAAGGAATTAAATACGTAACACAACAACCCTGAATTGGTAAAGCTCTCGACGACGACGTAACAGCCCCTGCCTTCGCCGGAAAAAGGTCTGAGCTAGCCTAATCTACCGTGAGTTTCTCGATCTAGGTAAGTTGAGGAGTTTTTTCTTGTTTTTTTTCACTGTGGCTCGGATCGGTCCAGCCGCTTTGTAAAGGGACGCGGCGGTGTAGGGGCTTGGTGAGGGGGATTGTGGGTGGGTCGAGGTCGGCCGCCTTGGCTAGCCGGAGCTTGGCGTTTCAGATGAGCGTGCTGTATTTTGATTTGGAGGAGGTAGAATTGTAGTGAAAGTGTTCGTATAAATGTCTACCTGTAATACCCGAGTCCCGTAAGTAAGTCGGCCAATAAATATGCATACATATTATATGGCTTATATGACTGCATGAGTTATGTGTTGTGACTTTTATATGCCTAGATAATTTTATGCTATGTGTTAACATGACATGTATGAATTAGAAAGTAGATTTTCAATTTAGGTTAATTATTGAATTTAGGGTTTTTAGTACATGACATGCTAGCCTAGAAGACTTGATTTAGTATAGTAAGTATTAACATCACGTTTTTGGGAGCATGAATGTCGAAATCCATGAAACTCAATAAATTCAAAACTCAAGATTGATAAGCTCGAAATCTTCCAAGTCTAAAATATCTAAAACTCGAGATTGAACTCGAAATCCTTATTTACAATGTCGAAATTCTTGTTAGTAATAATAATGTCGAAATGTTTGGAATGGATGTCGAAATATAAGTCAAACTGATGATGAGTATTATAATAGCTATCCATGTCAATTGTACAATAGGTTACGCTAAGTATAGGACAAAGAGACAACAAAGCAATTAATTTATAAGAGATAAGTACTAGAAGAGTTCTTTATATCTCAGGGAAATCTCGTACTTGAGAATAATTGTTGAGACATGATAAGTATCAAATAAACCATCAACGTCATTTGCTTACCCCTCAACGTCATTAGCTTATTTCTACACGCAATAAGGAGATAAAAACTGAGAAAAGCAGAGAACGGAAACCCTAAAATTATTATACCCAAATTCTCGAGAACTCAAAACAAGAAGAGACGAAGGGCTGAATTCTTTAAGCTAGGAGTGGTATGGAATTCCTATCCTAACTTGTACCTTTAAATTCAGGGTTAGCATATTAAGTTCTTGTATCACGTTTTAGAGAATAAAAATTAGTAGGAATGATTCTTTGTTAATAATCTTATGCGATATCTTAATCCTCATTTCCGAAGCTATATGATATTCCAAACTGTTTTTGAATAAGTATGGAATTTGATCGAAGTTTAGATGTCGAGCAACAGGTTTTTTTTTGTTAAGTAGATGTCGAACTTTGCTAGCTGCAAGAGAATAATTTCAAGGCCTTCATGTTGAAATGTCGAAATTATGTTAATTCCATGTTAAAATACATGTCGAGATTTTATATTCAATGAACAAACTTGTCGAGAATTACATGGCATCATATGTCGAGATTTTAAATATATTCAATGAACAAATTTCGAAACATATTACAATACATCTCGAGGTCTAAATCTCGAGTTATGTGATATCGACAATTTGTTATGACCTAAACATGTAATCTCGACATATTATCATTTGGAAATATAACCTTGACATCTTATTTATAATTCCCACATAAATCTCGACATTGTGATCTGACATACCACTCGACATTTAACTTATAATGTCGATAATTATCTCGAGATCTATTGTGCATATTAATATCGACGTTCAGTTATAAGAGCTCGACATCCTTAGTTATATTATATTGAAGTTTTGTGAAAATCTCGAAATCATAATAATATGTATGAATAATAACGTCTATTTCAAAACCCATAAAAGTCGAAACTAGGGTTTTCAAATTAAACCAATTTCATGAAATTAAAATTAGACTAACAAACCCTAATTTTATATGTTCCTATATTTAGGGTTTGAAGGTTAGCGACATACCGTACGATAAGATTAAATAAGCTAAGGATACCAGGTAAGTGGAAGTCCCAACTACAACACATAATTATATGTGCATGAAATTATGTGTTATATGTTTAGGTGAATCTGTGTGACTGCCTAAGTGAATTACTTGCGTTACATGACACGCATGATTTAATTACATGATATTATGACATGACACGCATATTCATGACATGAGCATATGCACGCACGTTTAGTACAAAAGGCATGATATGAGAGCGTGCGTAATATACGATCGCCTGAGAGCGATAAAGATTCGCCGATGTGGGCGTCTGATGTCGACTCACAGTTGAGTCACGGCTCTTCTATGCTACCATGGTGACGTCGTATGGCGCTACCGTTATGACATGACATGTACAAGGCAAGACATGATTTTAGGGCTAATGCCCTCATGGCGGGTCGTGAAACCTGGAGGATGCGAGCTGAGGGAGTACGCGACACCGAGGGTACCTCGGGTGTTGACTACCTCAGATTAGGCTACCAGTGTGAAGCATCCGCGTGGCGTATGAAACCACTTTGGGACAGAAAAGGCGCCCTAGGGTTAGCCTCCCTTGAGTGGGTATTGCCACTTATATTTATTTATCCCTAGTGGATTCGAGCTCCATGATGGTGCATAGCAAGATAGCCGAGGGCCCTATATGACAAGACAAGACAAGGAAAAATGATGAGGTCTAGGGAGCATCGGCGCGGATGCCTTTGCGAATTTAGGACACGTGCACGGCATGCATGACTTTCACTTACTGAGCTTTATAAGCTCATTCCACGTATTTATGTGTTGTAGGTTCACGGGATCACGGTACGTGATCTTTACCATGGCGAGGCCTATTTTTGAAGCTTCCGGAGGACTTTTGAGGTGGCAGTGTGTACATGGATGCGACCTGAGTGGCGGGCCAATAGATTATTTTGAACACGCATGCGCACTCACCTTGTATTTATGTCCTAGGGATATTTTTGTACTGTACAGAAGAATTTCCTTTATATAAAAGGAAAAATTTTGTACGCATGTTCGTATATAAATTTCATTTATATCGCATGCAGTCACACAAAATAGTAGTAAGGATGGGCGGTAGGAGTTAGGGGCGCCGCAGGTGGTATCAGAGCTTTCGGTTACAAGTTCTGTAGACTATCCATGTACACACACTCAAAAGCACGGAAGCGGTCTTGCTAGTAAGTTTTATGTTTTTATGAATGTTGTATGTGCGTAATTTATTGGCCATAGGGACTACTAGGGTATCAGGACAAAAATGGGTAGAACGAGAAGTGAGGGTAGCGGAAGCGTTAGTAAAGGCAAGGAACCCGAAACACAAGCCGATAATCGTGATACAGCGATTCTTCAACTCACCGAACTTGTTCGCCAGCAATCCGCACAAATTCAAGAAATGATGCAACAGCGAAATGCGGGGGGACAATCTAGTAATAATCTCTCTCAGGCGGAAAGAGTTGAAATCGTTGGGGAGCGATTTCGTAAACTCAATCCCCCGACTTTTGAAGATGCGGTCGACCCTACTGCGGCCGAAGACTGGCTCCGAACATTGGAAAGCATGTTCCAATATAGCCGCATTCCTGAAGAAGAAAAGGTCTTATGTGCTGCCTTCCTGCTGAGAGGAAGTGCGGGCCATTGGTGGGATACTATTCTCGCCTTCGAAGATCCTATTACGATGACATGGGACCGATTCAAGGAACTCTTCAGGAGTAAATATTTCACCGCCCCGGTACGAGCCCAAAGGATGAATGAATTCATCAATCTACGCCAGGGCCCGATGACTGTAGCAGAATATATCAGGAAGTTCGAACAATTATCCCGATTTGCAGCTCACATGGTGAGCACCGATGCGTTAAAGGTGGAACGTTTCTTGGAAGGCCTGAAACCTGAGCTATACAGAGACGTGAATATGGCCGGATCCCAAGGAGCTACCTATGCTCAGGTGGCTGAACGCGCGTTGATGGCGGAGCAAGCCGAACTCCGAATTATGCGCGCCCATGAAGCAAAGAGGAAGTTTATCCAAGGGCCAAAGTGGAGTGGAGGCAACCCAAAGAAGCCCTTTAACCATAGGAATGTCAGACCTAACTTCTAGAATCGACCTGGACCTCCCCAACCATTCAATCCTAATCAGGGGAGACCTCCAATGAGCATACCCCCATGTCCCAGGTGCACACGTCGACATCTGGGCGTGTGCTATTCTCAGAATGCTACCTGTTATAAATGTGGCAAGACAGGCCACTTTTCCAAGGCGTGCACGGAAGTTACATCTGGGAGTCAAGCTCCTATCCAAGCTAGGCCATCTACGGTACCTGCTAGAGTCTACACGTTGACTTCCGAGGAGGCGGAGAACAATCCGTCTGTGGTGGCAGGTACTCTCCTTATCCATTCAACCCCGACATGCATATTAGTTGATTCTGGAGCCACGCATTCATTTGCATCTACTAACTATGTGGCGAGACTCGGGGTTACGTCTGATCTAGTTAGCTACGAATACAACGTTACCATCCCTCATGGAACCTCAATGAGAACCAACCAAATCTTAAGAGATAGCCCCGTAATAGTGAGCGATAGGACCTTACCCGTTGACCTGATAGTCATTCCAATGAACGATTATGAAGTAATCCTTGGAATGGACTGGCTATCAAAGTACAGAGCGGTTATTGACTGTAATCGTAAACAAGTGACCTTTAACCTAGAAGACACCGAACCATTCACATTCACGGGAAGTAGCAAGCGTAGTAAGATTCCTAAGATTTCGGCAATGAAGGCCCATCGATTACTCAAGACAGGATGTGAAGCTTACTTAATATTTGCGATATCATCCGAAGAACGGTTACTTCCGAAATTAGAAGAAGTCCCAGTCGTACAAGATTTTCCCGATGTATTTCCTGAAGACTTACCCGGACTTCCACCAGATCGTGAGATTCAATTCACGATTGACCTAATGCCAGGAGCTGCACCGATTTCTAAGGCACCGTACCGACTCGCTCCAGCTGAACTGAAGGAATTGAGGGAGCAACTGGATGAACTGTTGCAAAAAGGGTTCATTCAGCCGAGCTTCTCACCATGGGGAGCACCAGTTTTATTCGTTAAGAAGAAAGATGGGTCGATGCGACTCTGCATCGATTTTAGGGAGCTGAACAAGATTACGATCAAGAACAAATACCCCCTCCCTCGAATTGACGATTTATTTGACCAACTACAAGGCGCAACTGTCTTTTCAAAGATAGACCTGAGGTCGGGATATCACCAACTGAAGATTCGAGAAGATGATGTTCCGAAAACAGCTTTTAGTACCCGTTATGGGCACTACGAATTCCTAGTCATGCCTTTTGGGCTGACTAATGCGCCAGCAGCATTCATGGACCTGATGAACCGAGTATTCAAGTCATTCCTAGATAAGTGTGTTATCGTATTCATTGATGACATTCTTATCTATTCGAAGACCAGGGAAGAGCATGAACAACACCTGAGGACGGTATTAGAGATATTACGAGAAAAGCAGTTGTACGCAAAATTCAAGAAATGCGAATTCTGGCTTAATCAAGTCGCATTTCTTGGACACGTTATCTCAGGAGCTGGAATTTCTGTTGATCCCAACAAGATTGAGGCTATTAACAACTGGCCTCAACCGACGAATGTGACAGAAATACGAAGTTTTCTAGGACTAGCTGGGTATTATAGGAAGTTCATCAAGGATTTCTCCAAGATCGCATCAACCCTGACGAAACTAACGAAGAAAAATACTCCATTTAAGTGGGACGATGCTTGTGACCAGAGCTTTCAAGAACTCAAGCGACGACTCACTACGGCTCCAGTGTTGACTATTCCCACAGGAACTGGAGGGTTTTCTGTTTATAGCGATGCATCTAAGAACGGTCTCGGATGTGTTTTAATGCAAAACGGAAATGTAGTTGCATATGCTTCCCGACAGCTAAAGGATTATGAGAAGAACTACCCGACTCACGACCTAGAGCTTGCCGCTGTAGTATTTGCTCTCAAGATCTGGAGGCACTACTTATACGGCGAGCGATGTGAAATTTTCACAGACCACAAGAGTCTGAAATACTTCTTCACCCAGAAGGAGTTGAACATGCGACAACGGCGATGGCTTGAATTGGTTAAGGATTACGACTGTGTAATCAGTTATCACCCAGGAAAGGCGAACGTGGTAGCTGATGCACTAAGCCGCAAGATTGTGAATACGGAGTTACAGAAACTCGAAGTAGAAGTGATACCAATGGGCGAAATCGAAGCGAGATTAGCGGCGTTAACACTTCGACCTACACTGATGGAACAAATTACGAAAGCCCAGGAGAATGACGAATTATATCTGAAAACCAAAGAAACTCCTATAGAGCAAAGATCAACAGACTTCACCATACGAGACGACGGAAGTTTATACTATAGAAGGCGTCTCTATGTTCCTAGCGACCCCGAACTTCGCAAGACTGTCATGATGGAAGCTCATACCACTGTATATTCTATTCATCCAGGAGCAACAAAAATGTATAGAGATCTACGAGCCAACTATTGGTGGCCAGGAATGAAAAGAGAAATCGCAACTTTTGTGAGCCAATGCTTAACGTGTCAACAAATCAAGGCAGAGCATCAACGACCGGCAGGAACCTTGCAGTCCCTGCCAGTACCTGAATGGAAGTGGGACCACATTACCATGGACTTCGTTGTTGGCTTGCCTAAGACTGTAAAAGGCCACGACGCTATATGGGTCATCGTTGATCGATTGACTAAGTCCGCTCACTTCCTGCCTATCAGTTCAACATTCTCAATGGAACGATACGCGGAACTATACATTCAAGAAATAGTATGACTGCACGGAGTTCCAATTTCGATCGTTTCCGATCGTGACTCGAGATTCTTATCCAAGTTCTGGATGAGTTTGCAAAAGGCCATGGGAACCAAGCTATCATTCAGTACTGCCTACCATCCTCAAACAGACGGGCAGTCTGAACGAACAATTCAGACGTTGGAAGATATGCTACGAGCCTGTGTGCTCGATTTTAAAGGAAATTGGAGTCGATACCTTCCGTTAATTGAGTTCTCATATAATAACAGCTTTCACGCAACGATCGGAATGGCTCCATATGAAGCGCTATACGGACGCAAATGTAGATCTCCAATTCACTGGGATGAAGTTGGAGAACGGGCGATACTAGGCCCTGACTTAGTACAAGAAATGACGGAAGCTATATCAAAGGTGCGGGAACGGATGAAAACGGCTCAAAGTAGGCAGAAAAGCTACGCAGACCAAAAGCGTAGACCACTGGAATTTGAACCAGAGGATTTTGTATTTCTGAAGGTGTCCCCAATGAAAGGCGTGAAACGATTTGGGAAGAAAGGCAAGCTGAGCCCACGTTATATAGGACCGTTCCGAATCATCAGAAAAGTTGGCGAAGTTGCCTATCAATTGGAACTACCGAATTCGCTAGCTCAAGTACATGATGTCTTTCACGTATCGACGTTACGAAAATACGTCGCCGACTCAAGCCATGTGTTAAACACGGACAATCTTCAGCAACAACTCAAGCCAGATTTGAGCTACGAAGAGAAACCAGTAGAAATCCTTATGTACGATATGAAACGACTACGAAATAAAGAAATTCCGCTAGTCAAGGTGTTATGGCAGAATCAGTCCACGGAAGAAGCGACGTGGGAACGGGAAGATGACATGAGAAACCACTACCCTGAGTTATTTCTCCCTACCTGATTTCGGGGGCGAAATCCCTTTTAAGGGGGGGAGGATGTAATACCCGAGTCCCGTAAGTAAGTCGGCCAATAAATATGCATACATATTATATGGCTTATATGACTGCATGAGTTATGTGTTGTGACTTTTATATGCCTAGATAATTTTATGCTATGTGTTAACATGACATGTATGAATTAGAAAGTAGATTTTCAATTTAGGTTAATTATTGAATTTAGGGTTTTTAGTACATGACATGCTAGCCTAGAAGACTTGATTTAGTATAGTAAGTATTAACATCACGTTTTTGGGAGCATGAATGTCGAAATCCATGAAACTCAATAAATTCAAAACTCAAGATTGATAAGCTCGAAATCTTCCAAGTCTAAAATATCTAAAACTCGAGATTGAACTCGAAATCCTTATTTACAATGTCGAAATTTTTGTTAGTAATAATAATGTCGAAATGTTTGGAATGGATGTCGAAATATAAGTCAAACTGATGATGAGTATTATAATAGCTATCCATGTCAATTGTACAATAGGTTACGCTAAGTATAGGACAAAGAGACAACAAAGCAATTAATTTATAAGAGATAAGTACTAGAAGAGTTCTTTATATCTCAGGGAAATCTCGTACTTGAGAATAATTGTTGAGACATGATAAGTATCAAATAAACCATCAACGTCATTTGCTTACCCCTCAACGTCATTAGCTTATTTCTACACGCAATAAGGAGATAAAAACTGAGAAAAGCAGAGAACGGAAACCCTAAAATTATTATACCCAAATTCTCGAGAACTCAAAACAAGAAGAGACGAAGGGCTGAATTCTTTAAGCTAGGAGTGGTATGGAATTCCTATCCTAACTTGTACCTTTAAATTCAGGGTTAGCATATTAAGTTCTTGTATCACGTTTTAGAGAATAAAAATTAGTAGGAATGATTCTTTGTTAATAATCTTATGCGATATCTTAATCCTCATTTCCGAAGCTATATGATATTCCAAACTGTTTTTGAATAAGTATGGAATTTGATCGAAGTTTAGATGTCGAGCAACAGGTTTTTTTTTGTTAAGTAGATGTCGAACTTTGCTAGCTGCAAGAGAATAATTTCAAGGCCTTCATGTTGAAATGTCGAAATTATGTTAATTCCATGTTAAAATACATGTCGAGATTTTATATTCAATGAACAAACTTGTCGAGAATTACATGGCATCATATGTCGAGATTTTAAATATATTCAATGAACAAATTTCGAAACATATTACAATACATCTCGAGGTCTAAATCTCGAGTTATGTGATATCGACAATTTGTTATGACCTAAACATGTAATCTCGACATATTATCATTTGGAAATATAACCTTGACATCTTATTTATAATTCCCACATAAATCTCGACATTGTGATCTGACATACCACTCGACATTTAACTTATAATGTCGATAATTATCTCGAGATCTATTGTGCATATTAATATCGACGTTCAGTTATAAGAGCTCGACATCCTTAGTTATATTATATTGAAGTTTTGTGAAAATCTCGAAATCATAATAATATGTATGAATAATAACGTCTATTTCAAAACCCATAAAAGTCGAAACTAGGGTTTTCAAATTAAACCAATTTCATGAAATTAAAATTAGACTAACAAACCCTAATTTTATATGTTCCTATATTTAGGGTTTGAAGGTTAGCGACATACCGTACGATAAGATTAAATAAGCTAAGGATACCAGGTAAGTGGAAGTCCCAACTACAACACATAATTATATGTGCATGAAATTATGTGTTATATGTTTAGGTGAATCTGTGTGACTGCCTAAGTGAATTACTTGCGTTACATGACACGCATGATTTAATTACATGATATTATGACATGACACGCATATTCATGACATGAGCATATGCACGCACGTTTAGTACAAAAGGCATGATATGAGAGCGTGCGTAATATACGATCGCCTGAGAGCGATAAAGATTCGCCGATGTGGGCGTCTGATGTCGACTCACAGTTGAGTCACGGCTCTTCTATGCTACCATGGTGACGTCGTATGGCGCTACCGTTATGACATGACATGTACAAGGCAAGACATGATTTTAGGGCTAATGCCCTCATGGCGGGTCGTGAAACCTGGAGGATGCGAGCTGAGGGAGTACGCGACACCGAGGGTACCTCGGGTGTTGACTACCTCAGATTAGGCTACCAGTGTGAAGCATCCGCGTGGCGTATGAAACCACTTTGGGACAGAAAAGGCGCCCTAGGGTTAGCCTCCTTGAGTGGGTATTGCCACTTATATTTATTTATCCCTAGTGGATTCGAGCTCCATGATGGTGCATAGCAAGATAGCCGAGGGCCCTATATGACAAGACAAGACAAGGAAAAATGATGAGGTCTAGGGAGCATCGGCGCGGATGCCTTTGCGAATTTAGGACACGTGCACGGCATGCATGACTTTCACTTACTGAGCTTTATAAGCTCATTCCACGTATTTATGTGTTGTAGGTTCACGGGATCACGGTACGTGATCTTTACCATGGCGAGGCCTATTTTTGAAGCTTCCGGAGGACTTTTGAGGTGGCAGTGTGTACATGGATGCGACCTGAGTGGCGGGCCAATAGATTATTTTGAACACGCATGCGCACTCACCTTGTATTTATGTCCTAGGGATATTTTTGTACTGTACAGAAGAATTTCCTTTATATAAAAGGAAAAATTTTGTACGCATGTTCGTATATAAATTTCATTTATATCGCATGCAGTCACACAAAATAGTAGTAAGGATGGGCGGTAGGAGTTAGGGGCGCCGCACTACCAAAACTACAACTCTAACATTGTTGTCGTAATTTGAGGATTTGTTTTTGTTGAATCTATGTCTGAGTTTCAGATGAGCGTGCTGTATTTTGATGTGGAGGAGGTAGAATTTTTTTTTGTTGAATCTATGTCGTATAAATACGCCGGCGAATTGTAATGTGGCTATTGAAATAGAAGTTTTTGTAATATTGTGATGAGGTTGTGCTATTGCTGGTGTCTAATAAACTTTTGGATCGTGTTTGTTGGTGGGTTATGATATTAATGCTAGAAGGTATTTTTTGTTCAAGCTTTTGACCATGGTACCACAAATAACATTTCGTACTCCGACTATATTACCATATTTATATGTATTATATACTGGTACTACAAACAACCTAGTGATGGTACTATAACAGCATATATACGGGTACTACAATTGTCCACATAAAGGTACTGCAAATATCTATATATTGGTACCACAAATTAGATGGCGTAGTTCGAAGCTGCTAGCACGTTACGAAGATACTACAAACAACCTACTACACTACTACAAAAGCATATAATATGGTACTACGAAAGTCCATATGTAGGTACTATGAACGTCTTTATATTGGTAACACAAATTATAGTTGGCGTATTTCAACGTCGTTCGGGTTATTTTTTGGTCCGTGAGTACGTATGGTACGACACTTGGCACAGAAAGATACTACAAGTAACCTACATATGGTACGACACTATCTTACGACACGGTACCACGAAAATCTATATATTGGTACTACAAAAACGTGGTACGAAAATGATAGTACAAGAAACCTACGCATGGTACTACACTAGCATATGTTATGGTACTACGAACATCTATATATCGGTACTACAAAAATCTGTATATTGGTACTACATGCGTTTTTAGGGTAAGAGTCTCGATAGTTAACATGGTACGGAATGATACTACAAGTAACCTACGTATGGTACACACTAGCATATGTTATGGTACTACGAACATCTATATATTGGTACTATAACATCTAATATTGGTACTACAAGCGTTTTTAGGATAGGAGTCTCGATAGTTACACATGGTACGGTTAATATTTAGAATTAGGGATTATTACATTGAATTCCCAACTTTCTTTCTACTTAATATGATACTAGTAAGAAGATCTTACTACTTAGTCAAGGTATTTATCGATCGAAAGTTAGTGTTTATACTTTATGTTATCGTGTGTTTAATTCTATTATGTGACGTATTTTGGAAGTTCGCACGCCTTATTTGCATAATCTACGTGTTTTCGATAATTAAAAACGTGGTACGAAAATGATACTACAAGTAACCTACGTATGATACTACACTAGCATATGTTATGGTACTACGAACATCTATATATTGGTACTACAAACATCTGTATATTGGTACTGCAAGCGTTTCAGGGTAGGAGTTTCGATAGTTACACATGGTACGGAAAGATACTACAAGTAACCTACGTGTAGAGTATACATTTTAGATTGTGCTTGATTTCATTAGTTGTCTTTGTAATTAGGGGCTTTATTTGTATTAGTCCATAGAATAGGACTAGTTAGATATTTATACCAAGTTTGTTTGGTATAAATACTTGTACAAACATTGTGCTTAATACAGAAAATTAGAGAATTGATCCGAAAGGCTGCAGAATTCATTTCTAGAGAGAGAAACACACAAAACTTTCTCACACTAAAGGTTTTCTCTCTCGTGTTCTTCGATCAAAGGTTTTCGATCGAACTTCAATCTTCATCATTCTAATCGATTTCCTTAGAATTCATGCCTAGGATTAATTGTGTTGACAAACGAGGACCTAACAATTGGTATCAGAGCAGATTCGTTCTGTTTCGAATCGAAATTGTTAGAATTCGGATCGAATTTCATTTTCTGGAACTGTTCACGCGAAGAACAGTTTTGGCGCGAAAAAGCTTTTCGATCTGAAGTGCCTAATTCTGTGCTTATCTGATTTGAATTTGATGTTTCTGTGTTTGTTCTAGCTATAGAAATCTTTGGCGATTAGATTCGTAGCAGTTTGAATGTCGATTTAGCAGAGTTAATCAGATTTGAATCGTTACTGTTTGCGCGAAAAACGAACTTGAACACAGTTTGATTTTGATTAAAATTGACATGCTTTGCTTCATAATGTGTTTAATTGGCTGTTCGTGCGTATCACTGTCTTTGGTTGAATCAGTGTTAATTAGGGTTCTGATTTATTCGCTGAAATTCAATTTTTCTCGCAAAGGTAT
This sequence comes from Craterostigma plantagineum, assembly GCA_027422505.1. Classification (NCBI taxonomy): domain Eukaryota; kingdom Viridiplantae; phylum Streptophyta; class Magnoliopsida; order Lamiales; family Linderniaceae; genus Craterostigma; species Craterostigma plantagineum. The sequence continues at coordinate 7,707,755 of JAPQWV010000002.1, forward strand.
TCGATCGAAGAAATTTCTCGATCGCAAAACTCTGCGCGAAAATTTTTATGGGTCAGAGCACTAAGTCAGCACTAAAATTGTCTTCACTAAGAACGATTTTAGTAGAAAAATTACTCGAGCAAAATCTAGCGAAAAACTATTTCGACGAAGACCAATTTTGACCTTTGCACTCGCAAAACTTACCGTCGAAATTTTTTTCGCTCAAAACTTATACAATTTGACCAAGCAAAAATTACTTACGATCGAAAAACTTTTCAGTCAACGAATTTATTTTGGCTAAGCAAGGAACTTACTTTAAGTACTGTTTCTTGCGATCGAAATCAATTCACGATTAAAGGATTTTTCTCGATCGAAAGTTTTTAAACAAATTTTTCTCGCTCGTAAGCCGACACACTTTCTCGCACGAGAACAGTGACGTACATCTTAATTCCGACTGAATTATTTTCGATCGAAAATCTAAAAGATAGATTCGAAAATAATGCTCGATTGCTTTAATATCAAACGCTACTAACTAATTTGCTACTTGTAAAGCACATAACATCACTCAAATCCATCAAAACAACGAACGAAGATCCTTCGTCAACAACAAAAAGAAGAGATGGATGCTTACTCGCTAGGAAATGACAACCGTCCACCAATCTTGCAACGCGGGGAATACACAGTATGGCGAAGCCGTTTCCTAAACTTCATTGCTCTAAAAGATCAAGCCGAATATCTGCTAAAATTACTCGAAGAAGGGCCCACACAGTTCTGGGTTAACGTAGCCAGTGATGACACGGTTACTCCTCAAATTCCCGCTACTAGGCGACTAAAGGAACCTAGGGAATACACCATCGAGGAAAGGGCCCGCGCAAAGGCAGATCTAATGGCTATGAACACACTTATGCAGGGTACTCCCAACGACATCTATAGACAGATAGACAGCCTCTCAACGGCTAAGGGGATGTGGGATGAACTGCATAGGATGATGCAAAGGACTGAAGTAGGCATCAAGGCCAAAAAGGCGAATATTCTCACTGCTTATGACTCCTTCAAAGCAAAGCCGGAGAAGAGTCTCTACGATGCATACCAAAGATACCTCACTCTTCTGAATGAGATAAGGAAGATAGAAATGTCGAAGACAAACATGGAAACAAATATCAGATTTCTATCCTCTCTGCCCTTGGACTGGAAAAAGATATCCACTCAACTTAGACAAAACAAAGATCTGGAGGAGTTGGATATCCATGCAGTATTTGATAATCTCGCCCAACACGAGGAAGATGTTTTCGAGACTCAGAGAGAGCAGAAGGGCAAGCAGGTTGACAACACCGTTGCTCTAGTCTCAGAGAAGCGTGGAACAAAACCTCGTAAAGAGAAGATCGTGAAGCCTCCCTCATCATCCGTGTCAGAAGAAGATTCAGAATCAGATGCCGAGCCAAATATGAAAGCACTGGGGAAGCAGTTGGCTTTAATCAGAAAGATGATGAGCAAGAAATACTTCAAGAAAAAGTCCTCATCCTTGGCCAACCGACTTCGGACCTCAAGCTCTAAGAACAAGGAACATGCACCAGAGAGCTCCGAAGTCAAGAACACCGAAGAGCCCAACAAATGCTTTAACTGTGGCAAGCCTGGTCATTTTGCCAGAGAATGCACTCTTCCCAAGAAGAGAGATGCAAATTACTACTCCAGAAATCTCCAACTCTCAAAGCAGAAGGAAGCTGGAGTAGCTCTCATGGCAGAGCAGGACCACTGGCTCGAAGACACATCCGATTCTGGAGAAGAGAATCTAGCTCTCATGCCCCACCTGGATAACACATTAGATGCCGAAATATCCAACAGGACGGACGAAGACGACCCATCCACCTCGTCACAAGAGGTAGACTCTGCTTCCACATTATTGACCATGTTAGATTCATATAAAAAACAATATGCTAACATGAAACGTGAGCAAAAAAGTATTAAGGAAGTAGAGGATAAACTTTCTAGGTCTCAGGAAAGGATAAATAGTCTCGAATCAGAACTTAGGAGCTCTAATGCTAAAATAGAAGAACTTACTAAGAGCCTACATTCTAGAGACACTAGTCAACCTCAATTAGGACATCATGGCGAAAAGATTAAGGAATTAGAAGATAGACTAGCAAATAACTACAATTGCTTGGTTAGGAATCTCAACGAGAAAGTCACCTTGAATTGTAGGATAACCGAAGCTACCACTAAGATCACTAACTTAGAAGCTCAATAAGAAATATCAAATGCTAAGGTTAGTGAGCTTAGTAAAGAACTAGATGCCTGTCAAGCCGCCAAACTGACGGTAGAAAATAATTATGCTCTCCTAGGTGAGGAACGCAAGAAACTATATGCTAAAATTAAGAAACTAGATGATATAGTACGCGTAGGGGACAATCTGAACAGACTATATTTCTAAATCAGCCCAAGGATGTAGATTTCTATAATCCAAAAGATGGCTTAGGTTTCACTAACCACGTGTTCTACGGAAGGAAGAAATATATGATATTAAGCACATGGGTTTAGGAGTAACCACTCTTAGAGAATTTACTTAATCGACGTACCAAAATAATTTTGATTCATCTATGAGAAAAGCCTCACATGGGCCTGAGAACCCCTTTGACTACACTGCGCTAAATCAAAGAAACAGAAATATGAAACCGTCATTAACACCTCTCTGACCTACTTCAACTTTCTGACCCTCAAACAGTCCTCGAGGAAGCCAGAGACGTTCATTATAAAAATTCTCTCTACATACCTCCTATAATAAAACAGATAGAGGAATCTCAAGCTAAATTAGACAAAGAAAGAGAGAACTTCGAAGCTGAAAAGAAAGAGTTCTTAAAAGAGATGAAAAATCTCACAGCTTCCTCATCCTTCCAAACTACCTCTCACGCTATACTGCGAAGCGTGAATATCGAAAAATCACCTTTAAAAGATCAAAAGTGTATTAATGATTCTGTTAAGAGTGCTAAGACTAAATCTAGTTTACCTACGTTTACAGGGAGCGTAGGGCAAGCACTAGAACCGAAGGCAAGGGTGTCTAGTATTAAGGAGCTAGTAGTTTTGCGTATGACTAAGGATGTTCCTCCTTCTGTACAAAAAATGACACTCGTAGAAATAAAAGAGCCATTTCTTCGCTTCGAGTAATTGCTTCTACATGTACTCTTCAGTCCATCACCTTTAGATGCACCAACTACGAAATAGGCTCTACCTCACAAGCTAAAAATAATCATTCTGACACAAATGCCACTAGGAAGGCCCGTAAGAAACAAGATCCAGCCATAAAGAAAGCTTATGTCACTACATGCATGTACTCATCTAAGGTATCCTGTAAAGATTGAGTCCCCCAAGCACCTTAGGAGATTATCAAAAGAAAAGATCTTTTCCCCAGTCAAGCCTACCAAAGCATTTGTACGTGCTGAAATTAACCTTTCCTGCAAGGTTCAACCAAAATGGGTTCCTAAATCTCCGCCTAGGACGACAAGCGAAAAAGGCCAAGTCACCTAAAGAGGCATCACCCAAACCCATTTCTGCGAAAGTTACGTGGGTTATTAGAACTCCCTCAAGTAATAATTTAGGGATCATAGCTGAACCTAAAACTAAATCTGCTAATCTGAGAGGACCTATGCTTAAATGGGTACCTAAAGCTCTCTAACTTGTTTTTGCAGATCCATCATGTGTGGTATCTCGACTCTGGTTGCTCCACACACATGACTGGAAAACAAGAGCTGCTGAGCAACTACAAAGACCGACCAAACGGCAGTCAGATTCGGAAATAATGACTCAGCTCCCATTCTTGGATGTGGGGACATTATTTTGGACAATCTGACAATAAAAGATGTCTCTTATGTTGAATGCCTCCGCCATAACTTGTTCAGCATAGGCCAATTCTGTAATAAAGGATTTCAAGTGGTCTTTCACGCTGACCGGTGCAGAATTTTGGACAGTCAAGACACAGAACTCCTTTATGGACTTCGGAAATCCAACCTTTACACGATCGACCTGACGTCCGTGCGGCCCTCGACAGCTGTATGCCTCATCCCTCAGATTGATTTACAGAGGAACAACTTATGGCATCAACGACTATCTTATCTGAATATGAAAGCTCTCCAACGTCTTTCTACGAGAAAGCTGGTTCACGGTCTTCCAACTATACTACGACAAAAGGAGCATCAATGTTCGGCATGTCAATTAGGAAAGATGAAGCGAGCGTCTCATCATGTCAAGATAACTGCGTCTACTTCTCGACCATTGGAACTAATCCACGTGGACCTCTGCGGGCCAATGCAAACACAGAGTATCAATGGACGCAAGTACGTGCTAGTGATCGTCGATGACTTCTCTCGCTACACTTGGATAATGTTCCTCCGAACCAAAGATGAGTCAGGGACTTGATTATCAACTTTGTGAACACAACTCAGAATCTGCTACAACAGACTATTCAAGTTATTTGAACAGACAACGACACTGAGTTCAAGAATAAACATCTTAGTGAGTTTTATCAGAAGCTTGGAATTAGTCAACAATTCTCAGCCGCAAAAACGCCTCAACAAAATGGGGTCATTGAAAGGAAAAACAGAACCCTAGTGGAAGCCGCTCGTACAATGCTGATCCATTCCGGACTTCCACACTTTCTTTGGGATGAAGCAGTTAATACCGCCTATTTTTACCCAAAACAGGACGGTGGTTCACAAACGGTTCAACAAGACTCCGTACGAGATTGTGAATAACAGAGTTCCCAACATCTCATCTCTTAAAGTCTTCGGGTGCAAGTGTTTTGTGGCGAACGACAGAGAGCACCGTGCTAAGTTCGGCCTTAAAGCATTCGAGGCAACTTTCGTCGGGTATTCTACAACATCAAAAGCGTACCGAGTATACATCCAGTCCAACCAAACAATTAAGAAAAGCTATAATGTCACTTTCCTACGTAGTGACAGATATGGCTTCTGAACACATCAGCTCAGGACCTGTGCTCAACCCGTTGGCTTCTGAGGATAACATCTCAAAACCCGTATTCACTGGTGTGTTGGCACAAAAACCAACAGGAAATGGCAAGAAATCAGCAATCACCGCCAGACGAAGCTCTGAGACTTGTGTTAGAAGACTTGGATTCCCTCTTTGAGCCATTACATCCACCAGTTAACGTCAACCATACATCGAGGCCGATGTACCAAGTTCTTCAACTGTCCCTACCTCACCCGATTCAGTTGCCACAGAATAATGAAGAACCTATCATGAGTGTTGAGGAAGAATCATCAGAGTCGCTCCCTCCAAATGTTGATTTGGAACTTCCTCACAAATGAACAATCGGAGATCATTGGAAATCTAGACCCACAAATGGCTGATGCATCTTCTTCAGCCTTACCAGATGAGCGCAGGTGGACTAGATACAACCCGGTTGATCAGATAATTGGCGATCTTTCGAGCGGAGTAAGGACAAGGCATCAACGCAGTCTTTTCCGCTGCTTCTTAAGCCAAAACGAACCTGCTAAGGTAGCAGACGCACTACAAGACCCGGATTGGATAATTGCAATGCAAGAGGACATTAACCAATTCGAACGTCTTCAAGTGTGGAAATTAGTACGCCGCTCGCATGGGAAAACTATCATCGGAACAAAATGGGTATTCAAGGACAAAAAGAACGAAGATGGCGAAGTGATTAGGAACAAGACACGATTAGTTGCAAAGGATACAACCAACAGGAAGGTATTGACTACGACGAAACATATGCTCCTGTTGCCTGGATTGAAGCCATTCGTCTCTTATTGGCTTATGCGGCTCACAAAAAAAAAGGACTTCAAGATCTATCAAATGGACGTTAAAACCGCCTTCCTCACCGGCGTACTTAAAGAAGAAGTCTATGTTGCTCAGCCAGACGGCTTCATTGATCAAGAACATCCCGATCACGTCTATCGATTGGATAAAGCTCTTTACGGACTAAAACAAGCCCCACGTGCTTGGTACGATGTCTTGAGTGACTTCCTCGTAAAATCTGGATTTATTCGAGGAACAATCGATACGACGCTCTTCATCAAATGGCAAGACAAGGATTTGATGGTAGTTCAAGTCTACGTGGACGACATCATTTTTGGTTCAACAAATCCACGGCTTTGCAAGAAGTTTGGAGATCTCATGAAGAGTAAGTTCGAAATGAGCCACATGGGGAGAGATGCAATTCTTCCTAGGACTTCAAGTTAGGCAGCTTGAAGATGGTATATTTTATCAGTCAAATAAAATACATTAAGGACATCCTGAAAATGTTCCATCAAGATCAGAGCAAGCCTCTCAGCACTCACATGTCCACAAGCTGCAAGTTGGATGCTGATCCCACAGGAAAATCGGTCGACATCACACTCTATCGCAGTATAATTGGATCTCTTCTCTACCTCACTTCTAGTCGGCCGGATATCATGTTTGCCACTTGTCTCTGCGCTTGATTTCAAGCCGATCCCAAAGAATCCCACATGCTCGCGGTGAAGCGTATCCTTCGTTACCTTAAGGGCATAACTACCCTAGGACTATGGCATCCTAAAAGTACGAACTTCAAATTTATCAGCTATACTGACGCTGATTATGCAGGTTGCCTAATGGACAGGAAAAGCACCTCCGGTGGCGCTCAATTTCTAGGCAAAAAGCTAGTCTGCTGGTCATCCATAAAGCAAAACTGTGTCTCAACTTCGACGGCTGAGGCTGAATACGTCGCAGCCGCCAGCTGTTGCTCTCAGATGCTATGGATGCGGACTCAGCTTCGTGATTATGGGTACAATTTAAATAATATACCCAAATATAGTGATAGCCAAAGTGCCACTGCGATTACGAGCAATCCTGTTCACCATTCACGCACGAAACACATAGACATTAGATATCACTTTATGAAGGATCACGTAGAAAAAGGCATCATAGACATGTACTTTGTGAACACGGAATATCAACTAGCCGACATTTTCACCAAGGCATTGGATGAAAAACGATTCCAATTCCTTGTCGGAAAATTAGGCATGTTGAATCTTCCGTGATATGTGCATTACATGATCTTTTGTGCTATTAGATGCCCTATTCTATGTGTTTTCTATGCTTACATGTTTTATCTTGCGTGAATATAATAAATAATAAAAAAATAAAATAATAAAATACTATACATATACCTATAATATAGGGGAATGATGAAGTCTTTAGGATGCTCGATCTACGTCACAATTAGATTTCCCTGGCATGCAAATGATTGCTTACTTAATTTGTCAGTCTAAGTCGCATTCTTGTGTCCAAAGCTCAGATAGTTTGCTCCACTAGACGCAAAGCCACTTTACATAAGTGAGGATTCTGGCCTGTTATTTTTCCTTTCTATTGATTTATTCTTGAGCGAGTTACACATCAATTGCTTGTCTTAACTAGTGATTCTTGGCTTCATACTCGTCTTTCGTTAGATCCTTAGGAATATGATTAGAACACTTAGGAAATTCCTCACTTGGCCTTAAATATAGAAAATCTCAATCCTTTAATACAACCTTTTGTCATCCATTTTGAGCCTTCTCCAATATCTTTTTCTTCACTTGAAAATCCTTTGAGCCTTCAACCGACACCTAAGTCTTCGATGGGATATTCAATCGAGAAAGGAGGGGAAGAAAAAGAGACGACAAAGAAAAAGATGACAAAAGAAGGTGGAAAACGCACACGAGGAATGCTCAACGCACAAAAAGCAGTCCAAAAGAACATATCCCTCAACCATCACAATCTCTTATCATTAGAAGGGGATATGGATCTTGCTGCGAACTTCTCCATCGATAATCTCGTACACTCGTCAGAACGGCTGGAAAGAGGAGCACCACGAAGTGAACTTCTCCAACGATAACTTGGTCTTATATCGAGACAACGAGAAGAGGAGCGCAGCCTTGGGTTCGAATTCCATAACTGCGAACTTCTTCAAATTGATAATCTCTGAAACCTCACTAGGGATTAAGAGAAAAGGAGCGCAATATCGGCCCGAGAACGAACAAGAAGAACTTCGCCTTAGATAATCTCTCAGCCTCGTAGAGAAGCGGAGCTTCAGCTTGAGCAAGTGCAGAATGAATCAAAGAAAAAAAACATTGGAGGATAAAGAATGATAAACAATATAGAGAAAAACGGCAAAAGGAGGAGAACGACGAAGAAAAGGAAGAACTTTAGTCGACAACTCCAAAACTATCCTTCCCTTCTTAGTCAAGACCAAATTAAAACCTTTCACAGTCTCTATGATATCGACGATCTCTCGCAAAGGTGAAATGATTAAAAACGCCTCGGTCACAGGTAAATTGACTTAAGATTGCTTGTGTTGACTTGAGTGATATACATATAATCATCCCAAGGCATAAATAATCAAGTGCTAGAGTGAATCAGTGAGAGTTGTCGAAATGGATCATTCTATGAACTTAGGACTCTTTAAGTTGACGACATGACTCGACGGTATGTGATCCTTTCAAATGTCTTGTGAAATTTTAGGCGTGACAATGATCGTAGCAAAATAATCTGACCCCATACTATTAATAATATTAATAGGCATATTAAAAAAATCGCACATTTTGAATGCATGTTTAACTTGCATTGGTACGGAATTGATTAAAATGCGACTTTACCTGTTTATGCTCATACCCTCCCGCAACTGAATACATGATTTAGGGACCATGTATCTAAGTGAAATTGCCTAAATTGCGTATAATAATGATTGTTACTTGTGTTGATTTGCTTGATTACGTGATAAATCGATACATGTGCACTATTTGAGAGGGAACATTTACAATGATTCCATGTTTTGAGCTCCAAATATTTTTGATGTTCTTTTCTTTAAGTGTTGCAGAAATTTTCATTCTAGAATTGCTTTGGTCAATGCTTAAACAAGGAGGACCTCACAATTTCACGATCGTGAGCTCAAGACATTGATAAAACAATACAGGGAGAGCCTTAGTAGATCAATTACTTCTTGATTAACTCTAATATTCTCGACATTTTGCTCTAAGTAATGCAGATTATCGAAGATCAATTTTGGAGCCGGATGTCACTTCTTCGAAAATACAGGGAGTTAATTGCATTTTCGTTTATAATTAGAAGGAGTAATTCTGTGGCTTATTCTTAAAACTTAGGATCAATCTGAAATATTAAGGTAAACTCACTATCGAGAAATACAGGCGAATTTGCAATTTTCAATCGCAGTTTCTCGAGCGCAAATTAATTTGGGACCAAATTGAAATTTTCGCCTTCATATTGTCGAGCGAAAATTAAACAGGAACCAAAAGATTTTCGATCGGAATTGGCGAGCGAAAATTGACCAGTAATCAAATCAAAATTCTCGATCGTAAGTTTCTCGATCGTATACAGTAAAGGGCTTAATTCTCTAAGTATCGTAAACGTCTAATCAGCCCAAATTAAACGAAATCATTAGTTTGCAGTCGAAAATCCCTAAATACACGCAAAACCCTCGATCGCAAAATTTAGCAGTCAAATTTTCTCGCGAAAAACTTTTATCTCAAAAGACGAAAGTAAAATCCTCAAAATCCTTCGATTTTTCAACTAATTTTTGTCTTTTAAAGGTAGATTTGACTTCCTTTAGGGGTTTTCGTTCATTTAAACTAGATCTGCGTCTGTATTTTGGAATATTTCGTTTGATTCTGTGATTATTTCTCGACTATTCGTATTCTGAGAACTCAAACACTTGCTTGCAGTATTTTAGACCTTCTCTAAGTTTAATCTAGGTTAAAAACTGCATAATAGGCTAGTTTCGATGTTGATCGTTGTGAGTGAATATAACTTTGATTTTCTGCGTCATTAGTGTTCGATTGAAAGTTAGGACTGAACTGGAGTTAAAAGGTTTAAATGCATCGAAGAACTTTCTCGCTCGCAAACAGTGAAAATTGAAATTCGATTTGATTAAGTCACTTTTGAATCGTAAAAGATCTTCGATCACAAAGTTTTTCAAGTTAGTCACTACGATAAATAACGCTGATTGAAAAATAATTACAATCGAGAAACACAATTTCGATTTTATGTGAGCGAAATATTACTGAGAGGAATAGATAAAATAGATGCAATATCTTTAAAAAAATTCGAGCGCAAAACTTACATTCGAAAATTTCGATTTCTCGAAAATTTTAGCGGCGATAAAATTAATTTTTCGACGATAATATTTTCTCGATCATAAAATTTCACAGCGAAAAACCTCTTGAGAATCGAAATACTTTCTCGCTCGTTAATTTTCATAGCGAAAAATTTTATTCACGTGCGGAAAAATTCTCGATCGTAAATTTACTTGGAAGTCTAATTTCTCGATCGTAAATTTACACGGAAATTTTTCTCGATCGTAAAATTTCTCGGCTACAGTTTCGCATCTTGAGTTCAAACACGAAATTTTCCAAGTCTTTTCCACTGTAGCCTTCAATTACGAATAAAATTTTCGATCGCAAAAATAAAACAAATATCTTGATTAAAAATCAGCACTTCGTAAAACAAAATTGAAATTTCAATTTTACGTGCGACAAATTTCGCGGAGTGAACAGTGGCTCTAAACACTTAGAAAATTTTCGACAAAACTTACATATGACTTTTATACATATGTCGAAATATCATTTTTTTCCCTAATAATCACTCTGGTATACCTATTCATACCTTCTTCAAGATAATTTCGACAAATTTTTTTTAACTAATGATTTATATTTCTTATGTGGATTTCAGATGGACCACTACCCTACATATAATCACATCTACGAGAAGGCCTTATATCTCAACGCCCACGACACGAACTTCCAGTTAGACCTGACCACCTTTCAGTGTCCAGACGACATTATCGCGTCCATCCTGCAAGGCCATCCACTATGGCATGCACTAACAGTGACGGCATCAGTGCGATAGTCTACCTCCAGCAGTTTTGGGGGATGATCAAGAGCATCATCTTGGACGGGGCATACCACTTTACCACGGTTGTCGGGACGAGGCACATCTGCATGAGCAAGAACGAGTTCAGAGTTCTCCTCGACCTCCCTCACAGCCAAAACTACGACCCCCTCCCATCAGATGCAGAACTGGTAATGATTTCCTCCAGATGGGGTACCGTCCTCCGCTCACCAAGCTAGCTCTGATGCAGAGCAACGAGATTCCCATCCATGGAAGACACTATTCGGGATCATCAATAAGTGTCTATCCCCGAAGCACGCAGGCTTCGAGAAAGGCAATGGCCACATCCTCCGGATATTTCAGGGAGTCGTGTTCTCGCGGAATTATGATTTCGCTCAATTGATCTGGAACGACCTCGCAGAGCAGATCAGACAAAAAGAGAAGAAAAGGTCCAAAAACGTGCCGTATGCGAGATGGTTCTCCGTCATCATCCGCAACAAATGGAGATGCACGAGCAGAACATTCCTCGCTTGCCTCCAGGAGGAAAATATCAGCCACCCAGGCTCAAGTTCTTCCACAACCCGAAGCTCGTGGACCTAGAACAGCCATCCATGCCCATTCCGCTCGAGCTACTACGTCTTGCCGACCCCGCGGGAGACGAGTACCAGAGATACTGTCGAGAACATGACCTTAATGAGCAAATGATTCAAGGGCCCCCGACAGATTTCCAAGTGAGCCCTCCACATCAGCAACAACAGCATAGTCCTGAGCACATTTGATGAAGTCGCTCAGGAACTAGAGTTGGAGCCGCCAACTCACGAGAAGCCAATGCCTGACTTAGATGCCACGCTGATCGATGTTGTGGCTGCAGAGTTGGAACAAGAGGCTCCAGCAGAAACGCTTCAAGTGGAAGTGCCCATACATGTTGGCATGCTTGAAGAGCCTATCGAGGATGTTCCTCTACAAGAAGCACAGCCGAGGCAGAAATGGGGCAAAGCTCACTTCCACTGGTGACGGATCAGGCTCTTAAGGACGTTGAACGTGACCCTACTCCTCACACAGCCACCCCGTCCGACACGGAGTCTGATGAGGAAATCAGCCTGATAAGACGGACTCTCAGGCGACTTAGCATACAAATTTAGTCCCTCTTCCTGGCCGTCACCACCGCACCAGGCTGATCACTTCTTCAAGTGTTGCTGGCACTTCTTCGCTCAATCTCGAGCCGCAACATACTCTATCGGTGTCTGGTTCGCAGGCCCAACCCGAGCCTGCTGAAACACCCATAGAGGAGAATCTTCATGATTCGACTCGAGGATTGGGTGGAGGTCTCATACAGTCACAACCTCAAGTGACTGTGAGCCAAGCTGAGGAGCCGGTGTCTGCTCAAGGGTTGAAGTCTCATACAGTCACAACCTCATCAGTTATCCTGGAACATCCCAGGAGGCGTTCGCCCCATTTGTGACTGAAGACCACCTCAAAACCGCCCTCTCCTCAGCACTTAAATCTTTCGAAGACAAGATTATGGAGAGTGTGCATACGACTAACGAGACGTCCCGTCAAGATCGAGGAAAAGCACCCGTCTCAGAGCCAACTTCAGCACAGGCCGACCTCACAACCTCACAACCCACTCCCACCGACTCTCTACAAAACTCTTCCATCCTCATCAATCCATACACCATCCCAATCACCCAGCTCCACGATATTCTGCTAGCCCGCCTCATTGGTCTCACCATCCGGTCGCCTCAGGAGGAATCACTCTATAGGCGATTGGTGGACCATCCTGAGCCACCAACCCAAACGTGTCGAGGCCAAAGCTCCCAATCCAGACGACGACATGACGATCCTGACGATCAGGATCCTCATGAGGGGGAGAAGAGGCCAAGGACTGAAACGACGACCCACCAAGGACAAGGCTCGAGCGCAATGCAAACAAGCGCTGGAGCAGGTGAAACCCAAACCCAAACCCAAACACAAACCACCCACACCCAAACTACCCATACCACGCACCGTACCACCACTCTAACCCATATCGACCCACCAACCTTTCACCTACGGACACTTCCGCCCACACCACCGACCTTCACAATCCCCTTGCTTGCGGAAGAAGCAAGTGTCACGATGCTCGTAGCCCTAGCAGCAACTCAAGATACTCCCTCGGTCGCTCCAGACCAACCGAGCCCCTCAGGACATGGCGTCAATCCACACGAGGTTCTAGACAAATACATATTCGAAGGAAAGTGGATGACCCATTCCATGCCCGAGGAGCATCAAAGACAACGGCTTCAGGACGTTCGGCATTTCCTACAACAAGCCTCCGTAGACCGTGATCATAGAAGACGACGAGCTTCAGGAAGGTGAAGACTACCATCAAGATATCTCAAGGCTACCAGAGTTGATCGCGCAACGAGCGGCTTGCCCCACAAGACTAACGCCAGGGACCGTTCGGATGGACACGCCATGGGAGAACATCCGAATTGAAATCTCTTTCCTTGAAGAAGTTCGTGAAAACATTTGGAGGTCACCGGACAGAGTTAAGAAGCCGAACGAGTTCGAGCTGAGAGGGATCTCTCACTGGGATCAGTAGAAGAGGATGGACCTACCTCTGGATGCTGACCAAACTTGGACCCGATGTAAGGCTGGGGATGACTAAAGCACAAGTCAAGAGCCATTATAAGAGTCTTTCCCCGATTTGCCAGCTTCTCAGCGTCTACTGTGCTAAAGGAGGTCTTCCAACCCCAACCTACGCTATCGAGCGAGTGAATAGAATCCGAGAGGAACTAAGCGAGAGCGACCTACCGTACATCCCTGCTGATGAGGTATACAATCTCTATCAGATGTACGTGGAGAAGTACAAAGGTCCTCAAGGCTTCGTCAAGAAAGAAGGACTCGAGGGACTCTACCGGTTCATGATGCGCCAAGTCAAATACTTCGCTGCGCATGACCTTCAGATGGCTCTGGCGAGCAACATGAAGAAGGTCAACATGACCGCTCCGCTCAACAAAAGACCTGAGATCGAGGGCTTCCCAACAAACATGTGCACTTCAGCTCAGTCCTAGGCATAACCTACCACAATCCAATTGCCAAGAAGAATAGATTGATGCTGAAGACTGAAATCAACAAGTTTTGTGATGGGACGCTCAAGGTCATCAAGAAGGACATAGAGCAGAGATTGCAAGAAATCAATAGAGATACAATGCTGAGAATTCATCGGTTCGTGAGAAAACAGCCGCTCCTAATGGAACTACTAGAAGATATCGAGGAGCGACTGGAGCTAAGGAACACGCTCAGGAACTATGAGCATGCGCTGGGCTTGCGTAGATCATACTATGCCCGACGAGGACAAACAGCGGGGAGACGCAATCAAGCACAAAGGGGGAGATTGTAGAGTATACATTTTAGATTGTGCTTGATTTCATTAGTTGTCCTTGTAATTAGGGGCTTTATTTATATTAGTCCATAGATTAGGACTAGTTAGATATTTATACCAAGTTTGTTTGGTATAAATACTTGTACAAACATTGTGCTTAATACAGAAAATTAGAGAATTGATCCGAAAGGCTACAGAATTCAATTCTAGAGAGAGAAACACACAAAACTTTCTCACACTAAAGGTTTTCTCTATCGTGTTCTTCGATCAAAGGTTTTCGATCGAACTTCAATCTTCATCATTCTAATCGATTTCCTTAGAATTCATGCCTAGGATTAATTGTGTTGACAAACGAGGACCTAGCACTACGTATGGTACTATAGTACCTCACGATACGGTACATCAAACATATATATGTCGGTGCTACAAACATACGTATGTTGGTACTGCAAATTTTGGTAGGAATTTTTCGACGCCGTCCGAATTATTTTTGCTCCGGGACTATGTTACCACAGTTATAAATACTTTTGTGATGATTTGCTATCAATATTGGTGGGTTAATATTTAGAATTAAGGATTATTACGTTTAAACCCCAACTTTCTTTCTACTTAATATCATCTGGTAAGAAGATCTAGTCAAGGTATTTTATCGATCGAAATTTAGTGTTTATATTTTATGTTATCGTGTGTTTAATTCTACTATGTGACGTTTTGGAAGTTCGCACGCCTTATTTGCACAATAATCTACGTGTTTTCGATAATTAAAAACGTGGTACGAAAATGATACTATAACCTACGCATGGTACTACACTAGCATATGTTATTGTACTGAGAATATCAATATATTGGTACTACAAACATATGTATATTGGTACTACAAGCTTTGTTAGAGTAGGAGTCTCGATAGTTACACTGGTACGAAAAGATACTACAAGTAACATACGTATGGTACTACAGTAGCTCATGATACGGTACCGCAAATATCTATATGTCAGTACTACAAACATTTGTATGTTGGTACTACAAATTTGGGTACGACTATTTCGACGCCGTTCGAATTATTTTTGCTCCGGGACTGTGTTACCTTAGTTATAAATACTTTAGTGATGATTTAGTATCAATATTGGTGGGTTAATATTTAGAATTAGGGATTATTACATTGAAACCCCAACTTTCTTTCTACTTAATATGATTCGTACTACATAGTCAAGGTATTTTATCGATCGAAAGTTAGTGTTTATATTTTATGTTATCGTGTGTTTAATTCTATTATGTGACGTATATTGGAAGTTCGCACGCCTTATTTGCACAATAATCTACGTATTTCCGATAATTAAAAACGTGGTACGAAAATGATATTACAAGTAACCTATGCACGGTACTACACTAGCATATGTTATGGTACTACGAATATCAATATATTGGTACTACAAACATCTGTATATTGGTGCTACAAGCGTTATTAGAGTAGGAGTCTCATAGTTACACTGGTACGAAAAGATACTACAAGTAACCTATGTATGGTACTACAGTAGCTCACGATACGGTACCGCAAATATCTATATATCGGTACTACAAACATTTGTATGTTGGTACTACAAATTTGGGTAGGAATTTTTTGACGCCGTCCGAATTATTGTTGCTCTGGGACTATGTTACCATAGTTATAAATACTTAGGTGATGATTTGGTATCAATATTGGTTGGTTGATATTTAGAATTAGGGGTTATTACGTTGAAACCCCAACTTTCTTTCTACTTAATATGATACTAGTAAGAAGATCTTACTACATAGTCAAGGTATTTTATCGACCGAAAGTTAGTGTTTATATTTTATGTTATCGTGTGTTTAATTCTATTGTATGACCTATATTGGAAGTTCGCACGCCTTACTTGCACAATAATCTACGTATTTTTGATAATTAAAAACGTGGTACGAAAATGATACTACAAGTAACCTACGCATGGTACTACACTAGCATATGTTATGGTACTACGAACATCAATATATTGGTACTACAAACTTCTGTATATTGGTACTACAAGCGTTATTAGAGTAGGAGTCTCGATAGTTACACTGGTACGGAAAGATACTACAAGTAACCTACGTATGATACTACATTAGCTTATGATACGGTACCACAAAAATCTATATATTGGTACTACAAGCATATGTAAATTCGCACTACAATCGTTTTTCAGGTATAATCATAGTAATTGGAGCATAAACCAACCAGATCCTCAACCTTAGAAACATAAAAATTGTTTAAGAATGGGGTCACAAAACCTCAACCTCAGAACAACATATCAGTCTCAACAAGTCTAAAATCTTACAAACATAGATAATATCATTCAAGCAAGTGTAACATAAACCCACTAGGATCTCTAAGTATTCTGGAAGCCATGGAGCAACGTATGCTTCGACTTCGACATCATCAAAATACCTTCCACGATCTGTAAGTCCGACGATGTATTTATCTATGGACAATGCAACATGTACGCTACAATACATGCCCTCCGGATTCTTCTCTCTCGTCTACATAAATAAACAATGAAATTTACAGTACCATTAATTATGTAATGCAGTACCAAAAAAATGAACAAACAGTACCAATTCAATTAATATACGGTATCAAGATAACAAACAACCGCGCCTCGTACTAAGACAGGCCATTATGAGATTTCATCTAAAGCGTAATAGAAGCTACATATCCCTAATTTGAAAGATGTCAAAACCCCGAATCGAACAAGAAAAAATATAACTAATATCTGTCATAACTAATTTCTGTCAGAAAAAATATAACTAATCAAATAAATTAACATTGTCCAACATGGAATCCTCGAAGAAATGCACTTATCGAAGCCCTAAGCTCTAGATTAACACCCAAATGCCAAAAAATTAAAAAATAAAAAAAAACGCACACTTACAGTCGAAACTTGCTCTCTCTGTCTCGTCTCGTTCTCTGTCCCGACTCGTTCTCTGTCTCGTTCTCTGCTTCGTTCCATCGTTCTCTGCTTCGTCCTATCGTTCTTGCCTCGTTCTATCCATCTCTGTCTTCTTCGATGGTTTAAGTGTATTTTGAAAGTGAAAGAGTGGTGTGGGTATTCAATGGTTTTTGGGTAATATTGTTGTTTTTATAAGGCTAAAATTGTCCGTTAGGTAGCTATGTGATATAAAAGTTTGAAATGGGGAGTTTGATGATAAATGAATTGGAAATGGGGAGTTAGTTGATGGATAGTTTGGGGTATGGGGATTTATGTGTAGATTTGCCTAGTTTTTATTCATTTTTTTTTTTAAAAAAGGGACTTTGACAAAGTCAATTAAATAAAATAAAAGGGAGTGAATTAATGAACCAATATTAACTATTAACTAATTTAATCATTAAATATATCTTTTTTAATATATATAAAAAAAAGCAATCCAACCAATCGACGAAACTACAGAAAATCGAACAAATACTGAATCATCCAGCCAACATCCTCTAGATCAGAAACACCCAAGACCCAAGAATCTCGATTTTGTTCTTCAAAGCATATGTAGTAAGTGGCATTTCGATTTCTGCAATTCGTTAAAATGAATTTTTTCGGGCATTGCAAATTTCGTTAATGTTAACCTCATTTTACATTTCCAGTATCGGGAATTTGATTTTCGCATCATTGGGTAGTTGTTGTTAGCATTTTTACGGTCGATCTGTAAGGAAAATGCCGTTTTTCGATAATTTGAATAAATTATTCATTTTTTTCTGTTCGAATACGTTGTCCAAATAAATATTTTTCAACATATCTAATTCGAATCAAATAATCGAAACCGCAATATATTCGAGTACATAATTCGAGTTTTTTTTGTTCCAAAAGATTGTTCGAATAAGTGTTTTTTCAACATATTGGAATGGCTCGATGTACGTACTAGATTAATAATTCGAACAAACTTTTGGGGTAAAATCATAAAATCGAATGCGCCACTCGAATAATGTTTTTTTCGAGTGTTTACTTTATTCGAATAGTACATTTGATTTAAAATTCGAGTTTATTTATATGCAGGTTATGCCGACCAGCATCATGATTGATTACGATGGAGAATGGATTATTGGAGATGATAACAAGTATAGTTGGGTTCCAAGGATGAGAACAAATATAACGCCCATTGGTTCGATGGTGATTGCTTTTTGCTGGAGGATCTCCGAAACAAAATATATGCGTCTATTAATGTAAGCGGGAGGCTGGAGTTGAAGTTGAGTTATCAACTACGTATGAGAGGTATGGAAGGTTGTGCTCCATTGTATATGAGGAATGATAGAGAACTGAAGGGTTATATTTACTTAGGGGGTTCAATGGATCGACCGATTCTCTATGTGGAAATCGGGCACGCTACGACCCTTTCGTCAAACTCTTGCGGATGATGAAGTTAGTCCTCTTCCAGTTGAGGTTCGTAGCGGCGGAGGTGGTTATAACAATGATTATTTTGATCCTATCATCGACTTTGGCAGTGATGGAGATGTGAATTATGGGGGCGAGGGTCACGACGAAGCGAATGTGCACGCCAACTTTGATGGGAATGTTGTTACACGGCAGAACGTGCACGTCACTTTTGATGGCGTAATCGAAGAAAATGCATACAGGGATGAGGAGGAAATGGGGAGGAAAATGATGCAATTATTCCTAGTGATCGGTATTCTTTTACTGATGGTTCGACCATGAGAGTCGGTGACGAATTTGAGGATAAGAGGGCTTCCATGAAGAGGATCTAAAGAGTTGTTGTAGATGCATCCTTCGAGCTCCGGAGCGTAAAATCCTCTCGATCGGTCTATGCCGTGAAATGCAAAGAGGAGGGATGTAGTTGCAGGATATGAACGGCAAGGATTAAGGATACATCCGTATTTTCGATTCGTACATATTGCAACACACATACGTGCGACCTTGCAAATCGAAACGCAAGACTTACTGAAGCATCATCATCCACCGCGAGCGATATGCTGCTTGAATCTTTTCAGGGCTCTACAAGTACACCTGCCCCTAAACTAATTCGAACAATGATGAGAAACCGTGGAATCGAAGTTTCATAATTCAAAGCATGGAAATGAGGCATTTTAGCCCAAAATGAAATGATGGGTGACCCCGACGAGAGTTACAAGCTGTTGCCGTCATACTTGTCGACGTTGAAAAGGTTGAATCCGGGAACCATAGTAATCCTATATCTACACGATGAGAGGAGATTTAAACATGTACTCCTATCCCTTGGTGCTTGTAATGCGGGATGCCGTCAAATAAGGAAGGTTGTTTGCATCGACGACATCAGGGGCGGAGCTAGAAAATAAATTGAGGGTGGGCGAAAAAAATGAAAATAAATCAAGTAAATAATGTATAACATGTAATGAAAAACACTTACGGATTACAACTGCTCTTTTCAAGTCTTCATATTTTGAAACCTTTGTATGATAGCATCATTGTCAACGTTACGAAATATTTCCTTCTCTATATACACAACGAGACTATCATTCATCTAGTTATCGCCCATTCGATTGCGCAACTTATCTTTCACGATTCTCATGGCCGAAAATACCCTCTCAACTGTTGCAGTTGAAACTAGAAGAACCAACGCCAAAGTCAAAAGTTATAAACCAACGGATACACCAAATTTTTCTTTGACTCAACTAACTTTTTTGAAAGATCCTGTAGACCTTGCAATCCTTCAAATCCTTTATTAGCACGCATATCAAATATGTAAGTGTCAAGTTGATCATCAAGTACAAGAAGATCCGAGCTTGAGAAGTCCATGGGATAAAGCTCAGCTAGTCGCATCAACTTCTTCTTGTCAAAAGCACAAAGTAAGTTTGCGGACATAAGCAAGCAACACAAAGAAGTAACTCCATAGTTGCCTCTGAAAAGCTATCATTTAGTTCTTGGAGCTGCATATCAACGACATCGTAGAATAACTCCACACGATAATGATGCAAATTTGTCACTTCTGGAGCATTACGACGAGGGCGACCACGAGGTGACCAACGTGTGAACATATAATCCATTTTGAGGATATTGATTTGGTGTTGATCACAAAAGATGCAAACCTTTTCTAATAATGAATCCCAACCACCATCTCTGATCATTTGGAGTCGACGTTTGCATACTTGTACCAAATCCATTGCATTCACAATATCTTGGTCTTTCTTTTGTAAAGCCATCGACAATTCATTAGAAATTCCCAAGATATGCTTCATCACATTCATATTGAATGCAAAATCAAATGAAAGAATTGATTCCAATAAATTATAAGCCTTCGTTCTTTGATCAGGAGAACTAGATTTTTCGCCATAAATCATTTCAAGCACATCACTAACAGCTAAGAACATAGTAATTAAGCTAAGCAAAGAATTATAATGCGAACCCCAACGTGTATCTCCGGCACGTTGAATGGTAGTTTCTTGATTTAGTCCCCGACCACTTGAAATCTCCCCCTCTAATGCATCAGTAATGAAATCTAAATGCTTCTCTCGAAGAATATTTGAACGTTTGCACGATGCTCCAACAACATTTACCACATCCCCAACAACACGGAAGAAATTAGAAATTGGTAGATTTTTCTTAGCCACGGCTACAAGAGCTAGTTGAAGCTGGTGAACAGTGTATGTCAAATGCACATGGAGTCTCTTTCAAAACAAGTGTCTTTAGGCCATTAAATTGGCCCTGCATACTACTTGCTCCTTTATCATAACCTTGACCCCTCAATCTAGAGATGCTCAAGTTATGTTTAGAAAACATATTATCAATTGCAGCTTTGAGTGAGAGCGTTGTAGTACTAGTAACATGCTCAATCCCAATAAAGCGTTCATTCACTCACCGTCCACATAACGCAACACAATTGACATTTGCTCCTTCATCGATATATCACGAGATTCATCCACCAAAATAGATAACAAAGAATCGCCAATATCTTTAATAATAAAACCAATCGTTTCACTAGCGTAAGCACTCACTAGATCCTTCTGAATATCAGGTGAATTAACTTGCAATTCTTGGGCGCATTTTTCAATATCACGTCGTTAATTTCTTGATTGTGAGCACCTAAAAACTCCAGTAGGACAAGAAAGTTGCCTGGATTAATTGAATCTTCAGTTTCGTCGTGACCCCGAAATGAAAGCCCTTCTTAACAAAAGTCTGATACAATCGATTGAAGTACTGAGAAGAATACGATAATCATTCTTCATTGTCTTTGACTGTCGGCGCAAAATCGATTGAATATGCCGATCTTGATTCATCAGTGCTTCACACTGCATCCGAGCTTTATGATGTTCACTGTCATGTTGACCAACATGAGCATTTAACTTATCTTTGGCATTTCAATTTGTGAATCCTTCCCTAACAAATGCCTCGCCTCCAGATTGTTTTCCCTTAGCCGTCTTGAAAAGATAACACTATAAACAATATGCCGCATCTTTTTCTATACTGTACTCCAACTAATCTCCATATTCTCTAAACCAAGAAGAATTGAACCGTCTAAATTGATGTGCTCCAAATTTTAGTTTGGGAAATTCAACACCTGAAGGTTGGCACGGACCTTTTGCAAATACGCCCTTCTAACTTGATGTCGAACATTACCATTGTAATCGAAAATTGGAATCCTTAATCCGGGATCTGGTAATTGCAAAACATCAAATGCACCAATATAGTAGTATCTCCTACGTTCTGTGGTTCAAATTCTGTAGCATTGCGTTTAAAATACTTGTGCATTGTGGTTGTGCTATTGCAACTTTTTTTGGGGATTGTTCTCGTCTAGATCGAAGGTTTGCAGTTGCAGGTGTATTATTTTCTTTTGAAGGGTTTTGGTTTTTAGTGTTGCTATGTTAACGTGATTATTTAGGCTAAGAAACAACTTAAATCTCTAATTGTATATTAATGGTCTAGCCCCAACCCAATATATAACATCATAGTTTGGGCACACATACGCCTAGGCCCACTTCACTGTATATTATTAGATAAATTGTTTTGTTGATGAAGCCTCATGGAACTTAGCATATACATGAAAAACGAAAAAAATAAAGAATGAGGGTAGGCAAGAAACACATTTAACAATTATATATATATATATATATATATATATAAATAAATTTTCAGGGTAGGCAGCCTTCCCTGGCCCCAAGCAAGCTCCGCCCTTGGGCGACACCCATCAGTTTCCTTTGGCTTGGGGCATAATTGACGATGTAGAGTCAATAGAAGCTTGGACATGGTTTTTGAACGAGCTCTTGGCAGTCGTACCCAATGAGGAAGATGTTGTTATCGTCTCCGATAGAGCTGCTTCAATCAAAGCCGGCGTTGCAAACATCTACAAGCGTGCACACCACGGTCATTGTATTTGACATCTATCACAAAATATGAAAGGCCGATGTAAGAAGCAGGGTGCGACTGAGATGTTCATGCGGATTGCTAAACTATACAAACAATGTGACTTTGATTCACAATACAGGGATTTTGAGAAAAGGTTCCCCGCGACACATGTGTATTTGGAAGGAAATGCTACTACGGAACGATGGAGTCGTGCTTATTCTCCGATAACTCGCTATAGCATCATGACTACGAATGTTGTCGAACCGATCAATGCAAGACTTCGTGAAGAAAGAAAGCTCCCAATCATTGCGCTTCAAGATTCCATACAGAGGATGACGGCGGATTGGTTTTGCTAGATGCAGACAGAAATCCATACAAGCAACCACACAGTTTACCCAACGGTGGAAACAATAATCCTTGAAAGGTATACGCTAAGTCAAGGGTATGAAGTTGGTGAAATCGCTCCGCAAGAGTATGATGTTGCCACCTTAGTTCGTAGCAAGGCGTGGGAGGAGAAAAGAAAGTAGATTTCCGTCCGTCGGTGAGTTTGGTCGTAGACGTTAATTATATTGTAATTTATTCGAGTGATACAATGTTGCTATGGATATTTTAAGATTGTATCGTTGGTAAGGGATTCATATTTGGATTCACATTTGGATTTATAGTCTCTGTTTTTTGAGTTTTGTATGGATGTTCTAATAAAGCAAATACGCTACTCGAATAAAGTTGTGTTAAAAAATCGAAAATGATCTTATTCGAGTATGTTTGACCAATCGAAAACATTCGGATATATTACTCGAATAATATTTTTATTAGAATAAAGAATAATCTGTTAAAGGTCGAAAAATTATTCGAGTATGTTTGACAAATCGAAAACATTCGGATATATTACTCGAATAATATTTTTATTAGAATAAATTATAATCTGTTAAAGGTCGAAAAGGAAATTATTCGAGTATGTTTGACAAATCGAAAACATTTGGATATATTATGCGAATAATTTATTAGAATAAAGAATAATCAGTTAAAGGTCGAAAAGGAAATTATTCGAGTATAGTAGGAAAATCGATAACATTCGGAGACTGTACTCGAATAAATTATTTTTATTCGACTTGTTTCGGGTAAAATTCGAATTATGTTTATCTCAATGTCTAGGTGTACAAATATCAATATTTCGATGTTTTACAACCTTTACAAAGCTAATAATTCGCTTGATAAACAAAAACAATGTTTGATAATAATCGTGGAATGAGTTATGATGGAATGACAAATAGTTCGACCTTTGTAGAGATGATGTTTGATAATAATCGAGTATAATTCGATTTTTGTAGAAATGATATCGTATCTTAATTTGATATAATTTACTTTCATGAATTTGAAACACTAATAATACTAAGATAAGCAAGACATTTAACATTACATGATAATAATAATATTTAGATTTTTAAGAACTGTTTTTCGAATGGTGTGAAAGTTCGAATAGGTTCGACAACGATACTCGAATTATGTTTAATATCGAAGATCACAAAAAATTCACTTATTCGAATTTTTTGGTAAATCGAAAAGGTTCGATTGCGTTACTCGAATAATGTATCTTTATTCGAGTAACTTGAAAGGTTCGAATAACAGAAACTTTTACAAAATTTCATCCTAGATAACACTGAACTCACAGATCAACATTTCATTCCAAATCAACATATCATCCCAAAACAATTTATCATCCCAAATCAATATATCATCTCAAATCAATATATCATCCCAAAATCAACATATCATCCTAACCCTGAAATACCTCGTTGACGTGCTGCAGTAATTGTATAATATGTTATTAAACGAAATAATTAATTAACAAGAATATATTGAGCAAAAAGAACATACCGCTTCGAAAATTCAAATTTTTGGCTTAGATAGCTCTTTGAAGAACTTGTCATACGCCAGTATTATGCCCTTACGTTCCTCAGATCCACTCATTCTTGACAACTCCACGCTGACTGCATCCAAGTTTTTCAGCCTCGAGTAAATGTGATTCTCTAAGTTTCTGAGGCGAGATTTTGTACATGGAGGGGCAATTCGGGCAACGGCACAAACGGGCTCTTCAGCACCTTTAATTGTTTCTTCTCACGTTCAGGCTGAACCCATTTTCTCAACTTCTTCTCGGCCTTGGGCTCCATCACCCCCCTCTCGGCCTTGGGCTCCGTCACCCCCTCTCGACCTCGGGCTCCGTCACCCCCCTCTCGGTCTCGGGCTCCATCACCTCCCACTCGGCCTCGGCCTCCGTCACCTCCCTCTCGGCCTCCATCATCGTATCGGCCGGCTCATTCCCCGTCTCGGCCCCCGTCACCGTCCTCTCGGCCGTCTCAAAACCTAGAAATGGGATTAATATGCAAACATTGTGACCAAGATTACCAAAAGAGAAACTAATTAAAGCCGGAAGTACGTAAAATGTAAACATACCGATATTTGCCTCTAGCGTATCATAACTCCTATCCTGTTCCCTTGCCGACCTCAGCGTCTCGAAACCTAAAAAGGAGTGATACAATGTTGAACTTAAGTACTTCCTCTGTCCCAAAGTGTTATGGACATTTGGGGTACGACACGGTTTTTAAGAAACTAAATATTTTAATAATATAGTACAATTAAAAGGTAAAAAAAGTGTATATTTTGACACGTCTTTTAAGAGTATTTAATATTATTAATTGATTGTTTGTGGTAGTTTTTTACTATAAAAGGAAATGTACAAAAGAGAATGGGACGTCCGATATAATAAAATGTATAAAATGGTTTGGGACGAAGGGAGCAATATATACCAATATAATTTTATATAAAGTAAACATAAAGTAATGCATACCCTCGAGCACTGTCGTGCGTCACTCTAACCTCGGCCCTCAACGACCCCATCTCGGCCTCCAATTTTTTAGCGAGACGCATCTGTTCTTCCCATATATCCCTAACATCTGCGTCCATCTTGTCCATTCTTCTATCAATTTGGGTGACTATCGGAGAAGAAGACACAAGTAGAGTAGTGGATGCCTCATGTTGCGGAGGAGGGGATGCCTCATGTCGCGGAGGAGTGGATGCCACACGTTGCGGAGGAGGAGACGCTGGAGGAGATGGACCAAGTCGATGGTCAGCACAGTAGACCGACATCTCATTTAGAAGATGCTACACTATCCTCTGGGATATGGCATCATCCCTGCTACCACAAAAGCCGGCAATCGTGCGGCCGTGATCTGCATCAAGTTCAGCATCGGATGGTGTAAGCCAACACCGCACATCATGTGTATTTGTATAAGTTAAAAAACTCAATTGTAGGGATATGCAACTCTAACAATCCATATTATAAATAAATATATATACTTACATTCATCTCCGAATCATTGAAGACATGCTCCACCGCGTCCCATGTTGGAGCAGAACTCTTGGCGAAGAATTTGGTCTTCCAATGGCACATGCAGGGTAACAGGAGTCGTTCATAGCTTTTCCTCCTTGCAAAATCCCCGACACTCAGCCAACATTCGAATGCAAGAACCTGATAAAACAGAGTGTATTAAGTTAAAAAAAAGTAATTGACTTAAATAAAATAAATTTACTTACCTGAAGCGGTTTGACGAAGCCGCTAATATCGAAGGTCGTCTGGTGTTTTCTCTTGGAAGTCATGATCCGACGCGTCTCTAACAGGTCTTTGTTCAGACCATACAGAACCTCGTCGAACGCAATCCTTCCCCAAGGATATTTGTTGAAGCTATCGAAATCCTCCACCAGACGGAGCCAGTCCCCTTTCACTCTTCGCGGTCCTAGTACCCCGACGGCAAAATATAGGGTCGCGATCTTCAATTTCTCGATATTCACGCCCTTGTCGCCATCGGCTGGAGGATCGCGCATCATGCCGTTAACCTTCCGCTCCAGATCATCCAAATATATTACTCTCTTGTTTACGAGCCATAAAACAAACGTTAGTTTTAAAATTGAAGTAATTCAAAATGATAAAAAACAGGAGAATCATACCAGGCCAATGCCTCCTTGCAAACTCGTTCGATGACGGTATCACTTGATCATCGGCAGCGTGACAGTGCAGGCCGGTGAGCAAACAATACTCGACCAACGAAAATCGTAACGGTCGCTCCCGAACGGCCATCCACAGCTCCTGCGAGGCACATACTCAACCTGACGGCTCATCAGAAACCACATAAGCATGTTGGAATTGTAGTGGTGGCCACCTTTATCATGTTCCCGAAGGGTCGTAGCGACCATCTCCGCCATTTCCCTTTCGTTCAGAAGCGTACGAATGCGTTCGGAAACAAGCATGTACGGTGAGTTCAGAGTAAGGGTGGCGTGGTAGAAATTATCCGCCGGCATCTTCGTCGGAAAATATACCTGAAAAAATTGCAACCAAACCAATGTTATTTGAAAAAACCACTGTTATTCGAATAAAGTATTCGAATAACGGACACTCGAGAAACGAATAAGTTACTCGAATAAATTACTCGAATAAAAAACCCGAATAAGCGTAATTCAAATTTTATACCAAAATTCACCTATACCCGTTCGATTTCGATTTCGACGTTTACCCATCATCGATTTCACGTGAAAATAGGTCGATTAAAGTATATGAACCCACGAAAATCCATTAACTTTAACTCACCATGACTCTATCGCCGTCGACAATCTCATCGACACGGTCTCTTCGAAGCGCAGCCGGCGTAGTTCTTTTCCTCTTCGCCATTGTACTCGGTCTCAGATTTGTGGAACGATTTCGACTGAATAATTCGAGTGCAGGAAAAAATCGAAGAGAAGAGAAGAAAAGTGGAATACTAGGGTTCGAAAATGTTTTGGTCTGACTGTTCGCATTCTTATTTATTGATGCTTTTTTTTGACTGCACACCTTATTCGAGTGTCCTATTCGAGTTTTCTTTTCGGTAAAGTACTCGAATAAATATTTATATCAGCGCGGAGGTATTTATTCGAGTCTAGTAATATAATTAAGTCGTATAAATTATTCGAATAAGTTATTCGAGTTTTTATTCGGTTGTATATATTACTAGAGTAACTTATTAAGTTGGTTAAACCACAACTGTTTGATATTTAACCTTCTTAAACATTTTTTAGTAACTGTATTCTAGTCATTTTGTCCCTCATTCCCTCTTGTTAATTCTTTTAGGTTTCGGTCGCTTTTCTCAAAATTTCCCTATGTTATTGAGATTGTTTTCTAGCGGGAGAAAAATTGTACCCAAATGGAAGTCGATTCAGTGCACAAGCTATGCGAAACCGTGAGTCGCTAGTGCTCTGATCTTCGTTTCGTCGTTTTAATGTTAGCTTAGCGTTGATTAATTTCTGTCGTAAGCAGCCACTTTGACTATATACTGGTTGATTGTTGGTGTTTCTCAAATTTTGTTTTCAGTTGATTGGTTTTTCGCTTCAAAGGTGTCGAATATTAGGCGATCTTTGCAGATTATCAGTGTCTCTCAAGCCCGAGCCTGGATCAGTGCGTATTTCAGGTAAGATACGACCTGATTAACCCCTGGCGTATGTATCGCTGTAATATATGAAATTTGGTGGATAATTTATTATGTAGGCTGAGCAGATTCGAATCGTTTGTTTGAACTGGGAAATGTCAGCTGAAGTACGATTTTGATCTGATAGCTCTGTGGTTTCTCATCGGATTTTTGTTGTTTGATTTTTTGAATGACGTTAGTATGTATGAGTATATGGAAAAGCTGACCTGATAGTCCGAGACATGCTTTGCTAATTGGATGGATTGAGCGGTATTTCTTCTGATGCATAATCTTTGTTAAGATCTGAGTGTTCTGTCGTTTCCTACAGTGTTTGTTATAGAACTGTAACACAGGCATCTCCTATCGTCATTAGCAGTTGGAAATTCAATGCAGTTTGAAGCTGGACATCGTGGAAAGCATGTGTTAACTTTATACGATTGCTCTAGAAATTCAACTCAAAGTAGAGTTGTAGAGTTTCTTAGAATACATAATAGTTGAATGAAGGAGACGCGACGTAGATAGGTTATTACTGTTATTACAAGCTGATTATGTTCTTGTCCCCTGGAACAGTTTCTGATACAGGTATCGGAAGCAACTTGGAGGAGTTCAAGGAACTTAAATGCCAGTGCCATTCAACCCTGGCTCGTAAATGGGGTTCGTAAAGTTGTTTTCATGGCTTCATCTTTCAATTATTAGTGCTATTACTGTCCTGTTTACCTGCAGGCTTTTTTTAAGGCTTATGCTGCCTATTAACTTAAAAATCATCTAGTGCAGATGGCGCTCTTTTTCTTGTTACTACCAGTAAGTTGGTTCATCTATTAAAATGACATTGCATCAAATTTGTGAACTAGGAAATAAAATGATTCTCCTCTGTTTAATTTTACTGTAGGACTTTCCGACAAAAAGATACATTGTTTAAAAATTGATGTGAAAGAAGTTGATTCCTCAAGAAGAGTGATCAGACTGCAATCATCGACCAAAAATGGTACAATGTTCAGGTAACAATTCCCTGATCCATCTTAGCTGTTTCAGATGTAGTTCTTCCACTGTTTAATAATTGTAATGTCGTGATTCCAGTGGAAATGAAGTATCATTCTCTGTGTTTGAAGAAATTGACCCCATCGTGGAAGCTATAGCTGTATTTCTTCGGAAGGTTGGTTTCTTCATCGAAACATCTGTTACAATTGGTACCTTAGTCATAACTGTTTCGATATTTGATTGAATAATTTGCTTTGATGTCCCTGCAGATGCTTATCATGAATTTCCGGGTAAACTTTTTGCTCACCGCGCTCTGTTCTTCAGCTTATGCTTATATCCTAGCTCTAATTTAGAGTCGATTCAATCTATTTGCTGAACCGGTTGATAAGTTGTTATTCTTTCCAGGGTATTGCAATTGAACTGTCAGTTGAATCGGGTGCTAGCCTAGGATCGCAGTGTCAGAGTATTATATTGCACCATGCTTGCAAAGCAGATGTTAAAGAAAACCTCAAATGGGGGATTGGAGAATACATTACAAAGCATGGAAACAAACTGGCAGGAGCTTGCCAACTCTGTTTCCCAAACGGGTCGGTTCTATCACGATTTTATGATTTTGATGTGTTTGCTTTTTGAAAAATCTATATTTACATCCAACATATAGATTTTGCACTTTGATTTCTGCAATTGCCGAGACTTTAGGGTCGAACTTACTTATCGGGTTTCTTACTACTCTGCATTCTTTAGATTCGTAAACGTGTTTCTCGTACTGTTGACATTATCATCTTTACGTGTATCCTTCAAACTTTTCAGAAATAATATCAAGATAGGAACTGGAGTTGCTTGCAGCCCAGAAAGCAAGCAGAATCACAGAATCGAAATGGAAGTCGCAATTATCATCAGTGAGGTACCTGAGCCAACCAACTCCTCCTGCCTTAGACAACATGGTAGTAAAACAGAGGTTCGTAGTGTACTAAAGCGCCACACTGTTTCATGTATATCATGTCCTCCTTAGATTCGAAAAATAAAGCAACCATGATTATCAATCAAATCCTTACCATTTTTAACTATTGTTCGACTCAGGTCTTGTACTTCAGAAACTTTTTACCCTCTCCAATCCAAGAATCATCTCTTAATGCTCTGACCGGTATCAAATGGAAAAAGTACGGGTTGACGCTAAAGGGTATCACAGAGCAAGACGGAGTTGCATTGTTAGAATGGGAAAATTTGCGACCTCATACCCACATAGACATCGTACTCCACGTACATAGTAAACAATATCCTCTCCACACATGTATCATCTTCTTTGCAATATCGTGAGTCAGTGACCATTACCTGCATATACATTTTTGCTCTGTGTTCCTTAATTCTCTACCAAGATAACGATAGTTCCAGGCTCAAAGCGCAGTCTGCCCGATAGATCACTCACTAGGAGAGCTATGAAGGATGCACTTGAAGATCTGAAGGAACGAAATCCAGGTACCCTACTCAGCGAACATTCTTCTAAGGTAAGCGTTCTTTAAGAAAAGAAATAGAAACTTCAGGTGTTGATTGCGAAAAATAGTTCAGAAAAAACTTTCCATTCCATCTATCGAATGGTGGAACTCTTCATTAACAGATTCTCAACTATGCACCCGATCTAGCCAAAACGATTTCTGGGCTGATCTTGTCTTCCAGCGATTTGCACTTCCAAGAAGAGTGCTTTTCTCTTCTTGGGTTGCACTGCGATGAAGAAGGGACGGAGAAGATTCACGAATGCCTCAGGGACAAGATAGTTTCAGCTGTGATGTTCAATGACAAAGACACTCGAGAAAACAGAGGCTAAGACAACTCTTTTCTCAGATAATGCCCACGCCGAGGAGGAAGAGATACAACTACACGCACTCCCAGATCAGGATTACGAAGACGACGAGGTATCATTTTACTTCTCTTTACTCTACTACGATCAACCGTTTTTTATTCATGATTTGGAGGTCTGCTTGCTATTACACAGTACTTAGGAAAATTACTTGCGCCGACCGTCTAAAAAGCGGGAAAACAACATACGACAATACATCATTACGAACTGATATGATAGCAAACAAACAGATGGAAAGACACGAGATTAGATGTGTCTCATCTCAGTGCTGGTTCCTCGCATTCTCCTTTTGCTTGACTTCACTCCCTTGTGTGTGGTCGAACTCTGTAACGACCAATACCAAGTTAAGAGAGTCACCTCAGATTTACAAATTTAGCAGAGACGCGTAACGTAAATATACACACCAGTGTTCCTTCCTTGAACAGTCTTGCCCTCCTCCTCGTCCTCATTCCCATATATCCCACCGAATCCCTCTTCTTCCGACCTTGTCGTGTATCCTTCTCCAAGGGACGACATAAGATCCCTAAATCATGTAACAAAGAGCTATGTTATCTATATGATCGGCATAGGCTAGTAAATTTTGTATTCATTTCTAGGCTTAGGCAATGGGACGAGCTGGGGCTAAGACTAATCCCCATCCCACCCCTACATCGGAGAAATTTCATATATCAGATGGAGGAGAAATCCTTACTCCATTACTACCAACTCTATTCATATATGTTAGAATCTTGTAGTTACTAACTTACCCTGCCTTGTGTTTGTGCTCATTCTCTTGGCTCTTTCCATCGCCAGAACTATCACTCACTGTCTGCAAGTATCTAACGCTTCGTGTCGCCTGCAGATGATTTGAGGAGATCGAAGATGGCGCTTGAGCTCTACTAACCGATCGGAATAAGCTAAGCATTTTCTGCATATTTTTGTTGCTCTGTCTCGTCTCTGATCTTTTCTTTCTTCTATCTTCTTATTGGAACCAATTGGGCTGTGGTGTGCTGGAGTTTATATAACGGTGTGTAGAAGTTACTGTCTGCATATTAATAGGTGTCCTTCTAAATATGGATTCCGTTGGTGGAAGGTTCTTTGATCACCACACGTGTACTTTGGACGTGCGTCGTTGGGCATTTCTCGGTGAGTTTATGGTAGGCCTCATGCAATAGGAATTTTGATTTTTCGAGGAATTTAAGGGGCCTTCGCTTTTTTGACACATGTTCAGTTTTCTATTGTTTTTCTATTTTATATCCACTACTTTTAAAGAGAGTAGATAATTTTACAAGTTTGATTAATTTTACATGGATAGTTGTTGGATCATTGTCTAATTTCTTGAGGCTGGGGTTGGTTGGTATTATCTTGGGAGATGATTTAGGGCTTCAACCTGCTATACTTGGGTTGGGTTCTTGACCCAAATACAAGTTTTTATTTATGACCAAAGCATTTTGCAGAAAGAAAAATGAGTAAAGGACCGCCAAATCATAAAATAATCATGAATAGAAGAAGGCACTCTACTGTAGTCACGTAGTATTATTATTATTACACCTTGATTAAAGCAATTTAAGTAAAGAAATGTTCGAAGTAGCCGGGTAAGTGTTTGAAGAAATGATTGAGAGGGTGTCTTCTTCTGCTCATATCGTGCCTTCGAGCTTCTTAGGCACGAGACATACATCACACATAGTGTCGATTTCTGTCGATGGAAGCTTCTCTCTTTGTGTTGATTCTGTCTTGAAACGGAAGGCTAGAAGTTAGAAGAAGCACATAAAGTAAGTACCCCGTCGAAAATGAAGGGAAATAACCGACTCTCACCCGACTAGGGTTGTCATTGTCAATGGGATGGGGGTTCCACGTCCCCGCGGAGATTCGCCCCGAATAGGATGGGGAATCCCCGCTATTCTAGCCCGCGGGGTGGGGACGGGGGATACTTTCCCCGCGGATATCCCAGCCCCGTTCCCTGCCCGTCCCCGACAATTAAAATAATATTTATTAAATTTATTTAATATTACTTCCTCAATCCCGCATATTTCTTCGCAAAGATTAGTGGACACGTAAACTAAGAAAGTCTTTTTTTTTTATATTATAAGTACACTTTTAAAGCATAAAGAGAGAAAATCTATTAGTTTGCACGCAAATTAAGAAGTTTTTTAATATAAATGGTGTAATTAGTTTAATTATTGACATAATATTTTACAAAAATAAAAATGAGAAGAATTATGTGGAACACCCGAAATATAAAGATGGGAAAAAATAAGTGAGACGGAGGAAGTATTATAAGATAGATAATATTAAAATATACTTTGGATAATATTAAAATAATATAAATATGATCAAAATATAGTTTAAATAATATTAAAATATAGTTTAAATAATATAAAAATAATATAAATTGATTTTTTTGAAATAGTGACGGGCGAGGATCCCTGCGGGGACGGGGACGATTTTGTCCCATTTTGCCTCGCAGGGACGGGGACGGGGATTAGATCCCCACCCCATTGACAACCCTACACCCGAGCCTCAGTGGAAAGGTAGAAACCAAGGCGGGCTTCCCCACCCCGTTGACAACCCTCCGCCCGAGCCTCGGTTGAAAGGTAAAAACCGAGGCGGGCTTGATTTAATCGAACTGATAGACGTAGGGGTTTTCAAACGGTATTACCGTACCGTACCGAACCTCCGGTAACTGAAATTTTCGGTTTAAAAATCTCATACCGAACCGAAGTAAAAGTAAACCGGTTCGGTTCGGTAATAACCGAAAAATTAATGTTTATGAAATTAGATATATTTAATTCTTCATATTTTTATATTTGTAAATTATTTTTTCCTACTTTTTATTATTTTTTTCTTATTTTTCCCTATTTTTATTATTTTTCTTATTTTATTTTTATGTTTAAATTGTATATATATATTATGTATAATATATATTTCTGTAATTATATATTATTATATATTATTATATATATTTCGGTAATCCGTACCGAAATTACCGAAAAATTTCGGTTCAAATTTTTTTTATACTGAATACCGAATCGAACCGAAACTTCGGTATCGGTACGGTCGATTTACCAACTTTTGAACACCCCTAGATAGACGATCGACGTTGTAGAAGCTGTGGTTAATAGTCGAGGGTTTTTTTGTTCCAAGGATCATTGAGAAGGAAACTAGGATTATGTAATGAAGAAAACTCATCTCTATTGCAAGATGAAAAAGAAAAGGAGCAACCATTACGGCGAAAACCGTCTCATCATATCGTTTGTATAAGCAATAGACTTCAATCTATATAAAACAAAAGCATTCTTAGCATTTTATCCTCAACGGCACAGAGAAAAGCAGTTGAGAAACCTCAGAAACATGCTTTTGAAGCTCTTCTTAGCCTCCCTCCGTTTCTTCTCCGCGAACGAATTGCAGGCAGGATATTCCTCGAGTTCTCGCATGCTACCCGAGAACTCCTCCCCCACCGAGCTCTGAGGCGTTGGCCAAGAAACGATCTCAGAAATAGTAATGCTTCTGAGAAAATCTTGCAAGAAAACGGTGATTTGCCAGAATTCAGGCCGTTCTTTAGGATCTTCATCCCAGCACGATTGTATGAGAGGCGCGAGCCGTTCGGGAACTTCCTCCATCTCTGGCCTTCGATTCTGACAAAAGGGAGAAAAAAAATGAGATTCGCATTCGACGCAGCGAACAGGGAAAACGGTTGTGAATTTTCAGATGTGAAATTGTTATTACCAGCGATGCGTCGTAAGCTACGAGGATGTTGTTCCTACCATTGAAGGGAGTTTGATTGGTGAGAAGTTCCCAGAGAATCATGGAGAAGCTGTAGACATCGACCTTGTGACCATAGTGCTTCTTTTCGCCTAAACGAAGGGCTTCTTTGCTGAACAACTGATCAAGGAACAACGTGAGGAAGGCGAGTCTCATATTATATAAGAAATTATACTATTAATCGAAGGAAATAGAAAGAAGAAAACAAAACCTCAGGAGCCATCCAACGATAAGTCCCCGTCTCGGTGGTCATCTCATCGTCGGCTTCCTCTCGGGCCAGGCCGAAGTCGGCCAGTTTGATCGCCCTTCTATCTTTGGTGAGAAGAAGGTTGCCTTTGCATGAACATTGCATAGGCAACTTTTTATCTCGGAAAAAAATTATCACGTAGAAAAAAAGAGGGGACAAACAACGACGCCATTTTCGGTCCCCCCTAGGGCGGTTTGGTTCAAAGAATAGTGATGAAGAAAAAGAAATGGAAAAAGAGAATCAATTTTGTGTTTGGTTGATTAGAGAAATAGACGAGAAAACGAATTAAGTAAATTTTAAAGCAAAACCATGGAAAATGAAGGAAATACTAGTGGAAATCGTTTTCTATTTAGTCTTCTTTTCCTCACTGTTTTCCTCGATCCGAACACACTCTTAATTTTTTGGGGTATGCGCATTTTTAGTCTCTCATGTTTCAAGATGACATCACTTCTAGTTCTTAATGTTACTAGTTGTGTGCCATTTTGGTCTCTCGTTTAGTTTAACGTCAGTTTGGATGGAATTATCGGCTGGGACCCAATTAACGGGTTGGACTTTAATTCCATCATCTGACTTGCAAAAAATTTGAGCTGGTTCGGCCCGTAATTCCGTCCTGTTTATCGGAGGATCAAAACAACACAAATCGGTAATGTTCATGACTAAATCTAACCTCGTAACATAGAAGGATCAAAACTCTCATACTCGAAATATTGGGGACCAGAAAATAGCGTTCACCCGGAAAAAGCACATGTAAGAAGAAAACTAGAAGAAAAAGAAATACTCGGTTTCAAGTCGCGGTGAATGATCCTATTCCGATGAAGGTACTCCATAGCTCTGGAAATATCCAGAGCAAAGCCCACCGCCATCCTAACGTCGAGGCGTTCGGGTCGTAGGCCCCACAGGAGCCTCTGGAGAGTGCCACCTGGCACGAGCTCGGTGACGATCATCCTCGATGGACTTATAACTGCGCCTACAAACTTTATCATAGTATAAACACACCATTCGTGCGAGTCAAAAAAATTTGCGAAAATTTGTATTCAAATTATGTTTTAGTACCTTTACGATGTTAGCGTGGCGTACTTGAGAAAGGATCGTAACTTCCCGAGCGAACCTTTCTTCAAATGTTTCAGACATTGTAAGGGAAATCTCGGGCTGTATGACTTTGACTGCTACGCGCCTGAGTTTGTACCTTAAATAGACGAAAATGATTAAAAGAAGAAAAATTCAGACGCAAACAAAGCTTATAATAAATCCCGAATCCGATTACACGACATGCGTTACGTAACTTTTATAATCTCGCGTGCGAAATTTTGGCCTGAAATTTCGTTCCTTTTCGGCGGAAATCTCTCTTCCGTATGAAATGAGGTCACCTTATTTAATGTTACTCTTTAACTTTATTCGTCTAAAAACGTTTTTCTTTCTTTCTCTCGTCACGCCTTCTTCGTGATATGCAGAACAAAAAACGTTACGTCCTCTGTTTATTAATTCGAGTTTTCTCGAAACGGTGAAAAAATAGTAATCATTCGCCGGAAAAATCATTGTTTTGGCGGCAGATTCTAAAATGTTTTCAAGAAAGTAGCAATCTTTGTGCCTAAGTTTTACGGGAAAAAAAAAGAAAGAAAAAAAAGAAGGAATTGCCTTATTCAGAAATCAAACAAGAAAATAGGAAGAATCATTTATAGAAAATCGATCAAAGGAAACTTAAAAAAAAAAAAGAGCACACATTCTCAACAGAAAAGAGTAGCAAAGAACTGTGCGCATTGCAAGAAATAGAGGGTTTGAGTCTGTAAATCACTTACATTCCTTCGTAGACGATGGAGTAAGATCCTTCGCTGAACATCGGTCCAATATTGAGCTTTTCTGCGTCGATTATCAGCTCTTCATCGATCGCCATAGAGTTTACATAGAAGATTGATAAAGGGAATTCATCTTCATCAGCCATTTCTCTGCAGAGAGAGAGAGAGGGAGAGAGAGGGAGATAAGAAGTAAAGAAGAGGGAAAAATCACAATAGATTAGAATTATTAATTTCGTTTGTAATAATGCGGGTGGGTAGGCTGATCCTCTGAAGTCGTCATAAAAGGGAAAAAAAGGGAAAGAATATGTGACGTTGTATATAAGAGAACATTATGTAGGGTAAAATATTTATAGTAGTATCCACATGTGTAAATAAGCATCGAGAGAAAATCTTTTATAATTATTACCGCTACATTTTTTTATAGCCGTGTCGATCATTACATGATTAATATTTAAAGTAGTAACCTTGTAACTCAATAACTAGGCATGCATGGATAGATACGACTTACGAGTGGCGAGGCTGAGTTGCCTTCGTATATTTGGGCATGTTTTATGAATCGTTTTATTTAATTTTATATAGGGATTTTTACACATAAATACTCATTTGAAAAAAAATTATAAATCAGTACCTGTCGGCTTTTTTTATAATTAGGTACCTAACAGAATAAATTTTTTGCAGATAGGTACCCGATCCGCAGTAGGTACGCCATACAACACATTTAGGTACCATATATTAACGTATTTTGGTACATCAATACAGGTAGAATTGGTACCCCGCTACAGCTTGCCGCAAGGTACTGTATGTAACGTATATAGGTACCATATACGGGTACCATATATATGCATAACGCGGTACGCAATACACATATGAAAAGGTACGTTAACACCAGGAAAATGGTACCCCCAATCGAACGGGTACTTAACTGAAAAATTTTCTGACATGGGTACCTATGTGTAAAAAGTTTATTCAATTAGGTATTTTTCTTATAGATTACACTTTTATATAACTCATCTTAACAATTTAAATAGAGTTGCATTTTGGCCCAATAAATTTACCAGAATACCCAAACACTACGACATTGAAAGCCCAAATGTTTGTCTTGGTCGAATACGATCTTGTTTGTGTGTAACGTACGTTAATTAAAACTAGTATTCTTTGCACGTTCAGATACGTGTGCAATATATAATATAAATTTATTTGAATATAAAATAGTAAACTGAAACTATAATTTAAATATATTATGTATATATACATTATAAAATTAAAAGTATAAGAATTAACTAAAACTAATAATTAGCTAAAAATGGTAACTAAAATATAGTGAGTAATTTTTTAAACTTTATTATTAATTTTATATGAAATTGACAGACAGTGGGTAGATTACACCATTTCAATAGATATATATTATATATATGTCTTGTATAAGAAAATAATCCATCATATCTAGTCCAACTTTTTTAGTAAAAAAAAAAAGTTGGGGTTGCCTAGAGAGGTTAAAACAGTTGACCAAAAAGCTAAAACTTGATATTGTTTGAAACAAATGTCTTTCACAAAAGGTTCCCTTGTTGATGATAAAAATTAAAATGTATCCCTTTTTAGAACTTTTATCAATTATTCGATTGTCACACAGTTTGGCGAGCGTTGACATTAGTCCCGCCCCGCCCCATTTATTCCAACGCGATTCTTGAGAAGTATTTTCATGCAACAAGTTAAATAAATGTGTATATATAATTTATAATGAAAGTGACTATTGAATAGTAGTGAGTAGTATGTGATGTCAAAAGCCGCAAAACAAGAAAAGACGGCCTAAAATAAATCGTAGCATGGAGTTCGTTTCAGCAATTCATAACGACAAATGCATTAAGATTTTAACTCAGAATAAATTCTCGTAGGAATATATATGCATTGAAATTGTGATGAATGCGTTGGGGAATTAAATAGAGAAAAAGTATATATATACACATTTATTTAACTTGTTGCAGACAATAATAATGACAAGAACCAATATTCACGTTAGTCAATAAAGCAAAGTCGCGTATTAGCCATGCATGATACTTAATTACTATCTAATAATTGCCTAGATAAGTCACATTCACACATATATCACTAACTCACACTAACCAAACAAACCCCATAACCTAAAATGATTAATTCACAACACAATAATCATCTCTACATGCATAATTATCTACTAACTAATTTATATTTATTTCACATATCATAAACACTATTATCCCACTCCATCCCATGACCATAATAATCATTCTCTTGAACATCGTAATAAAACATCCCATTATCATCCATTGCAAGCCCTCCATGAAAATGCTCCATGTTAGAAAAAGACGAACACGATGGGCTATTATGATTGCTCGAAAACCCATCTATAGATAGCCTGTGAATTTCTCTCTCGGCATCGTTGAGTTGTTCGCTCACTTTCAAAAGCTGTACCATCGTACGGACGACAACACACAGTGTTGATGTTGAGCGTTCAACTGAAACAATGTTGGGTAACATTCTAGTCAACATCTGTTGGCCGAGAATGTTCCCTTTCTCAGTTTTATCTTTCATGCCCAAAACCTATTTTATTTATGACGTGGCATTTTTCCAGTGTTGTGCAGGACTCATTCAAGGAATGGAACGGATCAAACCGCGTGGAAGAAGTGTAGATGAGCAAGAGCAAAAATCGGAAAAGAGCATACTAAAAATAGGCGACTTGGAGCTCAAGTGAAGACCGAGCAATCCGAGCTGACCAAGTCGATCTACAACGGTCACTAACTGTTCAAATACACTTAGTGGACGTTAGTGGACGTTGTGGGAGGTTGCCAAGCCGTTTGGACAAGTCGTTCAAGAGTGAAGGATATATAAGTCGAAGACTTAACCATTTCGAAGTACGACGAACACCGAGCAAAAATCAGAGCTTTTCTAAGCGAGAGTTATTTCTTGAAAGAGTGTTTCTTTTCTAAGTCTAGCTTTTAGAGGTCGTGAGATCTTGTGGGTTTAGAATTCTTTTTGATTCGTTCCGTTTGCTAGACTAGGTTTGACTATCTTTTTGATAGTTTGTGTAATCCATATTTCTAGTGGATTTTTACGCCGAGAGGCACGCAGCAAGTTATTTGACTTGCTGCACAAAAACTTCATTTGTGTTCGTTTCGTTTTCCGCTGTGCATACAAAAGAGTGAGAGTGAGTGTTAGCCTAACATCGAGTCCAACATCAGTATATAACTTAGTGTTTTTACATCCATTGTGTACGGGACCACCTTCAAAGTGGTATCAGAGCCTACGCTTGACATTACTAAGCGCTGAAGATCATCTACAATGGACGTTACAAGCTCAAACCACCTCGCCAAAGTTCCTGTGTTAGACGGCTCCAACTATGCCTATTGGAAGGTCCGTGTTCGGCAGTGCATCAAGTCCATCGATGTGCGAGCTTGGGAAGCAGTACTGCATGGTTATACGACTCCAAAGACTCCACAAGACGCTGATGGCGAAGTCGTTGATAAGCCGTTCGAGCAATGGACGATCGCTGAGAAGAACGCCGCCGAATACAATGACAAGGCACTCAACGCCATCTTCTCGTCCGTGGACATGTTTATGTTCAAAATCATCCAAAATTGCTCTACTGCTCAAGATGCGTGGGATCTTCTCCAGAAGTACTGTGAAGGCGACGCTAGTGTGCGTGAAACCAAGCTTCGCCTCCTCCTCAGTCAGTTCGAGAACATCAGAATGAAGGAAGACGAAGATATCAGCACGTACTTTGGAAAGCTGTTGACGATCTCAAGCGAGTGCGCCAGCCTTGGAGATCCTATGACAAATAAGGTATTAAACTCTAAAGCTCTTCGTACACTAACCGAAAAATTCAATGTGAAGGTATCGGCAATCGAGGAATCATACAACCTAGCAAACATGAACTTCACCGTCTTGATGAACATTCTGAAAAACTTCGAAACCAATCTCGAAGTCCAAAGGAGGGCTGCACGAGGAAAAAGTGTTGCACTGGTCAGCCAGCCATCGAAGGAACAGATTGAGTTCGATCCCAACAATGAAGAGGACATGGCCATGGTGGTGAAGAGATTTGCGAAGTACTTTAAAAAGAAGAATGTTGTGCAGAATGTTGGCCCAACATTCAGAAAAGGCCAGAATGCACAAATTGAAACCTCTTCTGCCCCTCCGTTCGTAAAGCGCAAGCCATTTGCTAAGTCTGATGGAAAGAAAAAGAATATCAACTATGAGGCAATTAGATGCTTTGAATGCCAAGGTTGGGGCCATTTTGCCAACGAATGTGCTAACACACTTCGCAAGCATGGTAAGTCTATGTGGATCGATTTGTCAGACGATGAAGATGAAGATGAAGAGCCTAAGCCATCGTCAGTGACCATACAGTCCTTTTCTGATGATGAAGAAGATGAAGATAATCAAATCGGACTTACTGCGGTAACTGATGTTGAGCCAACATCTGACTCAACATCTGTAAAACACATTATTTTTGATTATGATGATTCAAACTGTCTTGATGGTCTTTTGAGTTGTGATTCAGAACCAGAAACAGAGAGTAGTGAAGAAGCCTTTAAGCTGTTGTCCACGAAATACGACTTGGAGAGGGCAAATAACCTACAACTCCAAGCTGCGGTGAAACTATTGGTCGAAGAAAATGAGAAAAATGAAAAGATCATTGAAGGCTTGATGGATGGCATGAACAAGTTGGAAGCCGCACTGACAAGAAAAGAGAAGGAACTCGACACGCTTCAAAAACATGTCAATAAAGCCGAGGAAACGTTCACTAAATTAAACAAGGGTAAGTCCACCCTTGATGATATATTGTCTCTTGGTATTTATGATAAGCAAGGCCTAGGATTTAGTGCTCAGCCTGCATGTGATAGCTCAAAACCCGTGTCTCATGATCAGCCTAAGATTGTGTTTGTTAAAGCTAAATCTGTGAATGACGATGTTGAAATCGTAAAGCCTAAAAATAGTCCCGAGTATGTGACCCAGAAAAATCATGATAAATCATATGTGTGTGATCATTGTAAGAAGTTAGGTCATTTGAAGTCATACTGCTGGAAATTGAAGAGAGAGATTTCTGCAAAGAAATCGATGTCGGCTGAAGTGTCACCCAACATATCGGTCAACATTGAGAAATCAGTATTGAAAGATATGTCTGGTACAGGCTCAGCTGGCTCATCTTCGAATTCCGGTGATCAGAATGCCGTTAAACCTCCTAAGAAAGCTTGGATCAAGAAATCAGGTCATAAATGTTTAGTTGTATACACCTCTTTGCGAGCTAACGTGACAGGTTCATGGTACTTTGATAGCGGGTGTTCCCGACATATGACGGGTACCAAAGAATATCTCAGTGATTACATGCCCTTAAGGAGTGGATCTGTGACGTTTGGAGGTGGTTCGAAAGGTAGAATTCTTGGTCGAGGCAGATTAAATGTGCCCGACTTTCCCAAGCTTAGCAACGTGCTGCATGTAGACGGGCTTATAGCGAATTTGATCAGCATAAGCCAGCTGTGTGATGATGATCTCGAGGTAAGGTTTAATAAGGAGTGTTGTGAAGTTTTTAACCGAAATTCTGTTCGAGTAATGGCAGGTAAGAGATCTAGCGACAATTGCTACCTAGTGGGAAACAAATCGGGTGTGAAGGATGTGTGTCAACTATCAAAAGCCGAAGACGATGTTGTGCTTTGGCATTACAAATTAGGTCATGTCAACTACAGAACATTGGAACAACTTATCAAACATGATGCAATAAGAGGCATTCCAAAACTTAAGGAGTTTGGTAAGGTTGTTTGTGAGTCGTGTTTGAAGGGTAAGCAAACACATGTTAGTCACACTGTTGACCAACAAGCTGCCCAACATTTTAAAACTGCTCACTGTTTTCAATTAATTCACATGGATTTGATGGGTCCTATGGAAGTAGAAAGCATAGGAGGTAAGAAATATGCGTATGTGCTCGTGGATGATTTTTCTAGATATGCATGGATTTTCTTTCTTAGGGACAAAGCGGAATCGTTCGTATTCTTTAAAAATTTTTGTGCTATGATTAGGAACAATTTCAGTGCTACTGTCTTTCGTATTAGGTCTGATCATGGTAGAGAGTTTGAGAATCAGTATTTTGATGAGTTTTGTGATAAGAAAGGCATAGTGCATGAGTATTCTTCCCCTAAGACGCCTCAACAAAATGGGGTGGCCGAAAGGAAGAATAGGACTTTACAAGAGATGGCTCGTGTTATGCTATTATCTAAGAGTGTTTCTAAGCGTTTTTGGGCTGAAGCATTGCATACGGCATGTCACATTTCGAATCGTGTGTTCTTTAGGCATGGTACTAAGAAAACAGCGTATGAGTTGTTGAATGGTAAAAAACCTACGGTTAAATACTTTCATGTTTTTGGATGTTTTTGTTACATGCTGAATGATCGTGAATATTTGACTAAGTTTGATTCGAAAAGTGATAAATGCATCTTTCTAGGTTACTCGTCAAATAGTCGTGCCTATCGTGTCTATAACTTGCGTTTGAAATCCGTTCAAGAATCCGTGAATGTTGTGTTCGATGATGCTGCTGATCTTAGCAATATGCCTTTTCAAGTTGATATTTCAGATGATACTCAAGCTGTCGATGGGACAGAGGAGACTGGTGGTAACAATGTTGAGCCAACATCTGACTCAACATCCGAGGCAGATCAGAACACTGAGACTGGTCCCAGTGACGTGCGACGTGATCCGCCAGCTAAGATCCAGAAAGACCATCCCACTGACCT
Source organism: Craterostigma plantagineum (assembly GCA_027422505.1). Lineage (NCBI taxonomy): Eukaryota > Viridiplantae > Streptophyta > Magnoliopsida > Lamiales > Linderniaceae > Craterostigma > Craterostigma plantagineum. The sequence goes on from JAPQWV010000002.1 coordinate 7,751,152, forward strand.
CATTATTGGAGATATGAACGAAGGAAGAAAGACCAGAGACAAACCACGCAAAGACTACAAGTCCATGGTAAGAAACGTATGCATGAACACGGTATACGCTGAGGTACGCTTCAATTGCTTTGTTTCTGAGATAGAACCTAAGAATGTCCTTGAAGCACTCAAGGATAATTTTTGGATAAATGCGATGCAAGAGGAACTTTTGCAGTTCGAGAAAAACCAAGTCTGGATTTTAGTCCCACGGCCGAAGGACATTAATGTCATAGGTACGAAGTGGATCTTTAAAAATAAATCTGATGAACTTGGTAGGGTTGTTAGGAACAAAGCACGTTTAGTAGCTCAGGGTTATACGCAAGTAGAAGGGATAGACTTTGATGAGACGTTTGCGCCTGTTGCTAGGTTAGAATCGATTAGGCTGTTGTTAGCTATAGCATGTTGGCTTAACATCACTTTACACCAAATGGATGTTAAGGGTGCGTTTTTGAATGGGTATATTGATAAGGAAATTTATGTCGAACAGCCTAAAGGGTTCGAAGATCCCCATTATCCTAACCATGTTTTTAAGCTGCAGAAAGCGTTATATGGATTGAAACAAGCGCCTCGAGCATGGTACGCACGGTTAGCAACATTCTTACTTGAGTTTGGGTTCACACGTGGTGAGGCAGACCGAACTCTTTTTGTTAAAAGGATCGGGTCTGATGTTCTGATTGCTCAAGTATATGTTGATGACATTGTTTTTGGTTCAAGCTCACAAGTCTTATTAGATCAGTTTGTGCAAGCAATGAACACTACCTTTGAGATGTCGATGATAGGCGAATTAACATATTTTCTAGGTTTGCAGATTAAGCAAAGCAGCGACGGAATCTTTATGTCCCAAGAGAAGTATGCCAAAACACTGTCAAGAAGTTTGGATTAGACACAGCAAAGGTAATGAAAACGCCCATGGGTTCTGCTCAAAAGGTAAGTAAAGACGATGTTGGGCAGAATGTTGACCCAACATTGTATCGATCTATGATAGGCAGTTTATTGTACTTATCTGCGAGTAGACCTGATATCATGTATAGTGTTTGCGTATGTGCTAGATATCAATCTGAACCTAAGATTTCGCATCTAAATGCTGTTAAGCGAATACTTCGTTATGTGAGTGGATCGTGTAGCCTGGGACTATGGTTCTCCAAAGATACTAATTTGAGTCTTGTAGGCTATAGCGATGCTGACTGGGCAGGTGACGAAGATGATCGCAAGAGTACAAGTGGTGGCTGCTTCTTCCTAGGTAATAACTTAGTTGCATGGTATAGTAAGAAACAGAATTGTGTGTCGCTGTCTACTGCTGAGTCTGAATATGTAGCTGCAGGTAGTTGTTGCACGCAATTATTATGGTTAAATAGCATGTTATGTGACTATGGGTTAGAGTGCGAATCTGTTCTTATGTATTGTGATAACCTTAGTGCCATTAACATCTCTAGGAACCCCATTCAACACTCACGTACGAAGCATATCGATATTAGGCATCATTTTCTGAGAGATAGGTAGAAAAAGAGTTAGTGCATATTGAACATATAGATACTAAGAATCAGTTAGCAGACATATTCACAAAAGCATTGGATTCTGAAAGGTTTTCGGACCTGAAGAAATCCATAGGTTTGCACATGTTAGTTTAAATGTTGGTCCAACATTTGGATCAGCATAGCATATGTCGAATTTGATGGTTACTGCTTTACTTTTGATTTGATATTCTGTTCGGTTTTTCCTGTGAAATGACTTGATTCTTCTTGGTTGGTCCCAAAATAAACCCTACCCCTCTTTTAAAGGCTATTGGTAATACGTTCCTAGGTACACGGCATTCGCTGTGACGATGTACTTATTGCGACTAAAAACCAATCCTTATCTCATGTAAGCATGCTCATAAACTCTCGGCTAGATATAGGTTTTTGGTAATAAATTCCTTAGGTACACGGCATTCGCGGTGACGATGTATACTATGCGACAAAAGGCCTAACCTTGAGGCTGAGGGTATAAGGGCAGTGCATAAAGTTTTCGGATATTTGAGGTGAAAGGGTAGAAATAATGGGAACTGATTTTGAGAAGAATCGAGCAGATAAGTCTAGGATTACGGAATCAGGATGTTGAGTCAAATGTTAGGGCAACATATGTGACTGTCGGTTCGATATTGCTACATTTTTTTTCTTGTGCTTTTGCTTTTGTCCGCGTCTGTCTTTAGTACTGTTTTTATGTGTCGTATGTGTCTAGTTATCTCTCAGAATTGCATTAGAAATTCTCGAAGAACAGCTCTCTACACTTGTCTCTATGTGTTCATCGACGTTGCTCAATCGGTTAGTATTTCTTGATTCTACCTTGACTTTTGACTTAGTGGTCTTTTTGGTAGAAACGTGGTCTGAAATACTCCTATTTACTCGCATGACTTAGTCTCAAATTTGCTTCTATGTGATCGTACAATCGGATTTGTCATATACTATTTTTAGCTTCATGTTTTGAAAAATCATGACTTAGTTTAAACTTATCCAATCTATGCGGTCTTTCTCCCCTTATGCTCAACGGTTATTTTTGTGTCCATTAACTCCATGATTAGCTAAAATAACTGAAGTGACCGTTGTATGTGTATCGATGTTAAGTGGTGGATTAACTGATTATATCTAACTGGTCATCTCACTCCACTTACATCACTTTGATCTCTTCCACACACAAAGAATCGTCTCTCTCCTTCTCTGTTCATTAGGGTTTTTTTGTTTGCTCCAGATTTTCGACTTAGATTTTTTTTTCAGTTGAAATCATGTCTAATTCTCCTCCTCAACCGAATGTTGACCCAACATTCGATCCTAACCCTGTTTTTCCAGTCCCTCTGCAAGTGATTCCAGGTCCGATGGAGATCGTGGTCTACACGGGGCCGTTCCAGCCACTCCGACCACCCAGACCATCACCTCTGGCAGCCCAAGAACGAGCAGCGCCACCGCAGTCTTCATCAGCGAATCCCCAACAGCAAATCCTAGCCAAGATCCTTCAACAACGATGCCCTGCCACGACGACGATGACGATTTGCCTCTGGGAACTCGGCTCCAATTGCTCCACGAACGACGCAGAAACCGCAAATCTGACGCACCATCGAGTTCATCGTGTGCAAATCCAGACTCTGGAGCACCGATTGGAAGTGATGAGCCCGTAGCGCCGAACCCAGTGGTGGCTGAAACCCCTGTTTCAGTAGACCCGAGTTTTCCGGACCCAGCTGTTCTTAGAAGGAATATTCCGCCGCCGATATTCAATTTCGCCGACGTGCCGCTCGGTGCGACATCTTCCCAGCCACGGCCAGTTCAGACAAGCCTGGTAGGAGGCGCGATTAATGTGCCTGCATCATCGTCTGGCCCTCCTCCACCATCTCAAGGAGCCACGACGCCTTTACCTGGCGTCCCAAGGTCAAGTCCGAAAACTGCAACTACCCACAAGTCCAAGAAGTCTCGGCCAGGAAGCTCTAAGAAGAAGGGATCAAAGTCCCAGGCCAAGACTCCAGCTCCTGTGCAGAAGAAGCGTCGAAGTGGTCGCATTCGCCGAGCACTAAACCCCACCTCAAATAAAGATGATCCCATAAATCTTTCCAGCAGCTCAGACTCAATAGACACGATCGTCGACTCCACCACCTACGACAGCTTCGACTCAGAGATGTCAGATGAGGACTTCAAACCCTCAGGGGGAGAGACGCCGTCCTCTGACTCAGAATCTTTCACAGCCTCAGATCACTCAGAGAGCATTGATGTTGTCGGAGCGGACCTAGCTGAGACCCTAGAGTCTTTGAGAAAAAGGGTGGAGAAGCGTGCAGGCAAACGCTGACTGGAAAGTGTTGATCAACCGGCAAAGAGGGCTAGGACTGAAAGTGCACCTCAACCAGCCGCAAGCCACCGAGATGTCTCCCCTGTTCCAGTCACTGAAGAAAATGTTGGGTCTGATGTTGACCTAACATTAGAAGATTCTGATTGGGAGAGTCCATTGCCCAACCGCAAGTTCTACCGCCCAGCCAACGAAGAGCTGTGGGATTCCCTGAGTCGGAGACTCTTTAGGGTGGAACGGGTCGTGGACGAAGTGAGCTTCAGGAAGTATGGCGTGATGCAATTCCTGGAGTCTCGACATCTCGGGCACATGGTGACGAGTTTAGGGACGTACTGTGACAATGTCGTCCGAGAGGTATATGCTAACTTGTTCTTTAATGTGGCTGAAGTTAAGTCTAGGAAATATGGTAAGGTTTTTCTGAGGGGGAGGTTGTATGACATGTCAGCTAGTGCTATAAACAGATTTCTTCGTACTCCTGATGTAGAAATGGGGTATGAATATGATAATGATGCTGTGGTTAGGTTCATTACTGGGGGTAGAGTGTCTAAGTGGGAAGGAAATTGTGCAGGCAGCTCTCTTACATCCCTCTATTCAGTTTTGTTTAAGATTGGTGTATGTAGTTGGTTGCCTACATCAAATGAAGTTAGGGTTACTGAAGGCATGGCTCATGTGTTATACGCACTTGGTCAAAATCTGCCGATGAATTGGGGAAAGTTGATCCTCGATCATATGTCGAATCAAGCTGAAAAGGCGGGAAAGGGAATTCTTCCTTATCCCTCGATTATCTACGGAGTTCTTTTGCAAGGGGGATTTCAGCCAACCCGGAAAGACACGGTAACCACCCTACGCAGTCCTTACCCAGTACAGCCGAACCATTTGGCAGGCTCTGGCAGAGTAGTGGACCTTCCCTGGTGCAGCCCCGAACAGCTTGAACACGATGTTGACCACGATGTTGGGTCAACATCTTTGGCAGAACAGGCTCTTAGAGTTCTTGAGGAGTCCATCGCAGCTTTGGTGGCTCAAAGGGATGCCTTGAGGAGGTTCATTTCTTCCCAAAAAGGGGGAGATAGGGCAGAAGCAGTGAGCGCTGAGCCGAGAGCTGAGGATCGAGCAGGGCCGAGTGAAGAAGGGCAAGGTGCTGACGCAGACCAAGCAGGGGGAGATCAGGATCGTGAGAGAGAGCAAGCCAGGGCTGAAGACCAAGAAGGTCAAGGAGAAGGAGCTAAAGAAGAAGCAGAAGATTCGATCGACAGTCTAAATATTTAGACGTCGATTCTTGTGCATGCGCATTTTGTTTGTGTTTGCATTTTCCTGTGTTTTGTTTAATTTGGACCATGTCTATTTTTGTTTTGCAGATGTTTTGTTTTCAGGACCTCTAAGGCATGTACTAATTAGTAGTACTTTGAATAGTTTTTATAACTATTCTATTTTGCGTCTGACTCTAACCATTTTGTTTTGTGGTTGAGTTGATGTTGTCTTCAGGGGGAGTTTTGCGACGACTGACTTCTGCTTTGGTTTTGGGAAGAAAGATAAAAAGGGGGAGATTGTTGATGTTGAGCGTTCAACTGAAACAATGTTGGGTAACATTCTAGTCAACATCTGTTGGCCGAGAATGTTCCCTTTCTCAGTTTTATCTTTCATGCCCAAAACCTATTTTATTTATGACGTGGCATTTTTCCAGTGTTGTGCAGGACTCATTCAAGGAATGGAACGGATCAAACCGCGTGGAAGAAGTGTAGATGAGCAAGAGCAAAAATCGGAAAAGAGCATACTAAAAATAGGCGACTTGGAGCTCAAGTGAAGACCGAGCAATCCGAGCTGACCAAGTCGATCTACAACGGTCACTAACTGTTCAAATACACTTAGTGGACGTTAGTGGACGTTGTGGGAGGTTGCCAAGCCGTTTGGACAAGTCGTTCAAGAGTGAAGGATATATAAGTCGAAGACTTAACCATTTCGAAGTACGACGAACACCGAGCAAAAATCAGAGCTTTTCTAAGCGAGAGTTATTTCTTGAAAGAGTGTTTCTTTTCTAAGTCTAGCTTTTAGAGGTCGTGAGATCTTGTGGGTTTAGAATTTTTTTGATTCGTTCCGTTTGCTAGACTAGGTTTGACTATCTTTTTGATAGTTTGTGTAATCCATATTTCTAGTGGATTTTTACGCCGAGAGGCACGCAGCAAGTTATTTGACTTGCTGCACAAAAACTTCATTTGTGTTCGTTTCGTTTTCCGCTGTGCATACAAAAGAGTGAGAGTGAGTGTTAGCCTAACATCGAGTCCAACATCAGTATATAACTTAGTGTTTTTACATCCATTGTGTACGGGACCACCTTCACACAGTTTGACAGTTTAATAAGCGTTAGGTTTCATTCATGCAATAACAGAAAAACCCCCAGAAAGTACCTCAGTTTCAAGGCGACATTTTTCGACGACGGTGTTTTCGTGCTCAGATTTGAGCCTTGCGTACTCTTCTTCGAGCTTTTTGCTCCTCCACCGTGCTCGGCGGTTCTGAAACCAGACGGCGACCTGCCTCGGATCTAACCCTAGTTCGTGGGCTAAACGGTCTTTTCTCTCTGTTTCGAGCTTGTGTTCGTCGCCGAAGCTTTGCTCTAGCATTTTGGCTTGTTCTTCGCTGAGTTTCCTCTTCCTCATCATCAGCATCGCCGCAGCAGCACCTTCTCCGCCGCCGGAGGCGGCGAAGCCACCGTGTTGATGTTGCTTGTTCGTCCTTGTTCGCCGCCTTCTTGGCTTCGACGGCGGCGGCGGCGGCGAGTTCGACTGGTCTATTGCATCTATGAACAACGTTGGAAAACGACCATTAATTGCAAATATTTTTCGACGGAGGGAAAAAAAGATGTTATTTACTGCTATTATTACTACGAATGAACTGACCTTTTTGAGGGAGGAAATTAGAGTAAATCTCATCAGTTGTATAGTACTGAGAAATGAGTAGCATTTCTTCGTTGCGTTCAGTGTTCATCTCTCTCTCTCTCTCTCAAGCTTGAGTTTTGCTGTTCTTTGTTAAATGGATGTAGTTGACAAGAAGAAAGCAGAAAGCTGCTGTCTTTAAGGCTTTATTTATAGAGTTTGAGTGTTAAATTTGAGCCTTGTGTTGCGAGTTTAATTGCAGTTATGCCATTAGGTTTTTTCATTTTTAAATTATTGTAGTATCTGCATTTACCTTCATTTTATGAAATTCTAATATTTTAGAAACGCATGTTCCATGAATCCATATCATATATTCGAGCAAAGAGTAAGGTATAAAGTAATCAGAATAAGTATTTATTTATATAATTTCTTATCGTTTGTAATGCAAGGAGAAGAAAAAGATGCAACTACATATAAGGACAAAATCCATAAAGAAACAAAAAATGATGACTTGTTACGCTATAGTAGCTTGATTTGGTGAAACGTGATTCATTTAATTTGAATGAGTTTCTTGTGTGAACCAAACACTACATATATTCTTTTTCGTTTTTCCTTTATTTCTATGTATAAATAATAAATGTGTTTATTTATTTTTATGTCCTCTTTTAATATAATGAATGGAAACAACCTTATACATACATACATACATACATACATACACTCACACATACATACATACATACATGCATACATACATACATACATACATACATACATACATACATACATACATACATACATACCTTGATTCTATGTCCGAAGCATGTGATCGAATGATTTTGATGCCCATCAGTTTGGATAAAGTCTTGTGCATGGGTTAACTTATTTAGTAATTATCCCTTATTTAACTCGATTCTCTACACTATTTTTTTTTAAAGTTGCTTCTTTCTTACATTGCATTATTTTTAAGGATGATGTTATTCTAATCGTCGATCATAATATAATGTTTGAAGAAGATAGTGTGTTGGAGTCCCAAGTATTCGACACATGAACATGATTATCATCTCCATATACACAAGTCTATCGAATTTATTTATGCTTGACGTAGGCTTATGAAAAAAATATTGATATATGTTGAAATTGACCCTATTTATTATACAAACAAAAGAGGGGAATTAAAAACTCTCGTGGTAGAGTTAACCAGAAATAGAATCCCAAAGGCTCAAAACAGTCAAAAAACTGACAGCATACAGCTACGTATATATATTTATATATATAATGTTGGAAATGTTAATATTTTTCTAAATGTTGGAGTTGTTTTAATTTAATGTTTTTGTGCATTAGGTTGTTTTTTTGTTAATTGTTATATTTGGTTGATGTGTTTGGTTTATGTTGTATTTGGTTGATGTGTATTAGCTATGATGTATTAGGAGTGTATTAACTTGTAGTATATATATATGATGTGTTGTGTATGTATGTATTGTATGGAAGTTTAATGTATATTATGATGTTGTGATTTTTCCCTCTTCAAAGCTATAGCCATCCCTACAATATTATTTTTCTTATATACTAAGATTAAAAACCAACAGTGGTATCAGAGCTATGGCGATGAACAGCTCGCTTACGGTTCCTGTATTGGATGGCAAAAATTACAACAGATGGGCGGCTCAGATGAAAGTCCTCTTCGACTACCACGAATTGCTAGAGATTGTGGAGAAAGGCTTCGATGAAGTCAAGGATACCGCCACCGATCCGGAGAAGACTATTTATCGTGAAAGTAAGAAAAAGGATAAGAAGGCGTTGTTCCTTATTCAACAGGGAGCAACTGATGATGTGTTCGAGAAGATCGAAGCAGCAACAACGTCAAAGAAAGCATGGGAAATTCTTATGACGGCGTACCAAGGAGATGACAAGGTGAAGAAAGTCCGGCTGCAGACGCTAAGGCGACAATACGAAAGCTCGCAGATGGAGGCCATCGAATCGGTGTCAAACTACATAAGCCGACTACTGGTGTTGACAAATCAAATGAAACTATACGGCGGAAAGCTAGAAGATGAGGCTATTGTCGAGAAAATTCTACGATCGCTAACCGATAAATTCGATCATATTGTGGTGGCGATTGAAGAAGCGCATGACTTGTCAAAGATGTCAGTGGATGCGTTGACCGGTACCCTACAAGCCCATGAACAACGTATGATTGAGAAGAAAACAATTATAAGAGACGAAGGTGCCATCGAAGGAGCTCTAGCGGCGTTTAAAGTGAGCGGAAAAGGAAGACAAGCAAATGAGGGTACAAATAATGTTGAAGACGATGATGAAACAGATATTGCCAAAACTTTCAAATACAAAGCGAAGCAGACACAACCATGCAAAATCTGCTTCAGAAACAACCACGAAGAAAGCGCTTGTTGGTACAAAGGAAAAGGTGCACTCCGTTGCTACTATTGTAATAAAATCGGACATCTTGAAAGGTATTGCAGGCTGAAAAATCGAGAACATATTCAGCGACAACAAGCGAATTTTTCCGAAGGTCAAGAAGAGGCTCTTCTTATGGCGAATGAAGAGGCGAATGAACAAACATGGCTAATCGATAGTGGTTGCACAAGTCACATGTGTAAAGACGAGAAGTTATTTTCACGGTTGAATAAATCAATCAAGACGAAAATTCGACTTGGAGATGGCAAAGCAATTCAAGCGGAAGGTAAAGGAGTAATACGGATCAACACTAAGCAAGGTACAAAGTATATTTCCGACGTACTCTTTGTTCCTTCCTTAACCCAAAATCTTTTGAGCGTTACGCGCATGGTTGAAAGAGGATACTCCGTCGTATTCAAAGACAATGCATGCACCGTGTATGATTCGAAGGATGTGATGTTCGCAAAGGCGACTATGACAGGAAAAAGTTTTTCTTTGAAGTTCAATGAAAGCTGTCAAGGTGTTGAAGAAAAGTGCATGTACGCGACGTTGGAACCTTCCTCATCAGAAGAAGTAACAAAATATCGTGAAGGGGGGTTTATGATGAAGGAGGAGAAGCCTGTGACTAAAGAAAAGAAAGTTCGAGGGTCATTGAAGGACTCAAAAGCAAGGAGGAGCAATTCCAAACCGAAACATCTTGTTCAAGGTGAAAATCCTCAAAAGGTAATAAAAGTGTTTTCTCGTGTTGTAACTAAGAAGCCGTTTCATAATCAACGAAGGAAGTCGAGAAAATTTCAAAATACCTTTACTAGCGGAGTAATGGAACATGTTGGCATCAAGGATCATGACAAGACAAAACTCGGATATTATCGTCAATCGATTTAAGTGCGTTAAGAAAAATATTAAGGAGGAGTGTTGGAAATGTTAATATTTTTCTAAATGTTGGAGTTGTTTTAATTTAATGTTTTTGTGCATTAGGTTGTTTTTTTGTTAATTGTTATATTTGGTTGATGTGTTTGGTTTATGTTGTATTTGGTTGATGTGTATTAGCTATGATGTATTAGGAGTGTATTAACTTGTAGTATATATATATGATGTGTTGTGTATGTATGTATTGTATGGAAGTTTAATGTATATTATGATGTTGTGATTTTTCCCTCTTCAAAGCTATAGCCATCCCTACAATATTATTTTTCTTATATACTAAGATTAAAAACCAACATATAATAGCTACAATATTAATAAATTACTAAAATACTACTTGTAATTTCGAAGATCTCACTCTTAAAAAAAATCAGGGTTTTATCTTGGAAGCTACGTTTATGTATAATACTTAGACATGATAAATAACATGTAAATGATATATATTTGTTACCATATATATACAAAAGCTAGTGTGAATTTGCTTTCCCTGAAGTGAACACAAGACAAGACATCAAATGCAACAAGACCAAATTGTATGTACCAATTTCATGTGAGGAAAAATAGTAGATAATCAAGAAAAGATGAAATGAAACGATCCTAGGCCAGGCTTTGAGGTTCGGATCCCGAACCTGAAAATAAAATTAATTAAATATATCGGTATATATATTGTATGTCTATTAATTGGGACACGAGGCTCGCGTTTGCTGTCTAATTAGGTGGTAAGTAATATTACCGTTCCCTAAGCCTTCCCTTTGCCTTGAAGCGTGGCCCGAGGAGATTAGAGTAGTTACATTATAAAAATAATTGCTTGTTTATTCCTTATTGGTCCAAGGAAGTTAGCAGCAAATAATATAATACTAATACATTTCGCACTTATGCGTGTGCTTAAAAATATAATTCTTTTAACATTATTTATATTTTTTAGATTAATAATTTTTAGTGTTAAGATGTAACATAATTTTCTAATATAAAAGTAAAAAATAATGTATAAGAGTATTTAATTAAATAATAAATAAAAGACTAATTGTAAATAAGTTGACAGATCAAATTTGACAGTTTATAGCCACCATAGACCAATTATATTATATATATATATGTATATATTATATATATACACGTCTAAATTGCGCACTCTTATGCATGTACTATATAATTTATAAATATATTTCTTAGTTATTAAATGATAATTATTAGAAATGGAAGGTAAATATGGCCATATAAAAATGCAAGGTAGTGGGGGTTCTTTTAATTAATATTATTATTTTTAATTTATTTTGATTGACAGATCGATCAACTTACTGCCACAATACTTAATAAAAGAGTATAAATATTATAATATCGTGATTTTTAAGAGTGCACTAAGCCATGACGATGTCACATGCAAACCCTCGTGCCACGATAACCCTTCATTGTTAATTTGACTTGTGGATAATTGAGAAATTAGCTGACGTTAAATTCGGAGGGAGGATATTTTTATATTTTTCATTTTAGATGTGCTACTTGTATTGTAATACATACGGAATTTCTTTATCATGGCTGCGGGGCCTTTTTTTTTATTTTACCAAAAGAAATTCTTTTCATATTTGGTACTAGACGTCGAATTTGTCCTTTGGGGTAATCGTTTGTAAGGATACACGATATTTTTAATCGATTATTTCTCAAACTAACACAAATCTATTTATAATACATGTCTCCAGGCGTAAAATAATGAGTACGTCTCGTCTAATGTTAATTATTTTTTAGTAGAGACTCGTTTGTTGGTCAAAATTCTAATGAGTTTAGGTGTTGGATATGCTATGGTTATTTCTAATTACTATTTAATATGAGACTAACTGATACGGTTTAAAAAATTCATTGAAAAAAATAACACATTGGCGTTCACCTCTGTCGAAAGCTAAGACGCGAGGCAAAACGATATACTGCTCTCAAAAGAAAAATTTCTGCATTATTTCTTCTTTGGAAAATCGAGTTACTAATACTATAGTAATTAAATTAATAATGATATTGTGAAAAACCCTATTTTTGGCACGAATATTATTCACGTACACAAGGGGAAGAGCGAAGAAATGATCACGTAATCAAGAAATTATTAAAAAAAAGAACCCCTTTCCTATGAAATGTTAGGAACTTTCCAAACCAACGGTTATTATGGTTATAATAGATATTTAAATAGGAAAATTTGGTGTAAATATCCATCTTATTGATTTTCTTCTTAAAATAAATCTAACTTTAGTTCTTTCTGAATAAACCCAACTATAATAGGTATCTTCTCAGATTACACCCATAGTACTTTTAACCTATTCAATATGTTAAACTTTTTATTTTTTTTTCTTCTTTTTTCTTTTCTATTTGAATAAATTATTTTTCACACTTTAGCTCGAAAATTTGAAAATAAGTATTTCGTTGAACATCCTAGGAAATTCTTAATAAATAAATTTAAAATATAAATAAATCAAAGTTTAAAAAAAATAAGAAAAAAATAATGTATTAAAAAGTCACGTTACTTTATTATATTAGTTATACCTAAAAATTAACTCCAACATGATAAGAATTTAAAAAATCAAAACAAAAATTTTTTAGCGTAAATGCCATGAAATTCTTGGTACAACTGAATTTTTTTGAAAATTTCATAAAAAAAGTATCAAATATTTATACCGAAAATTCCTGAAAGTATAAATAAGTAAATTATCAAATAAAATAAAATATTCAAGCAGAGGACGTTCTTATTCAATAAATATGTTTTTTTTGCCGTTTTGAGGGATTCTAGAAAAAAAATTTGGTTGGCTTTTTTGTATTTTATTCATGTTGGAGATATATTGTTTTATATATTCTAATTCTTTGAACAATACCGAAGTGTATGTTCAACATGAATAAAATATAAAAAATCAAACAAAATATTTCCACAAAAATCCTTCAAAAACTGAAAAACAAAAATCAATGCGAACTTAATACAAATAAAACATAATCAAAATTTTAGAAAATAAAAAAAATGAAATTAAAATATGTCAACGAAAATATTTATTGAGAACTTCGTCTGCTTGAATATTTTAATTTTATTTGATAAATTACTTATTTATAATTTTGGGAATTTTCGGTCTTTATTTGATACCTTTTTATGAAATTTTTTAAAAAATTAATTAATATACTAAGAATGTCGTGGGATTTACGATAAAACTTTTGTGTGATTTTTATATTCTTTTCATGTTGGAATTATTTTTAATTCATAATCATAATAATAATATATAAAAACAATCTTAATATAATATAAATCATAATAAATATTTCATAACACGTTATCTGCACGATCACGCTCTATCGTCAAGATCAACCTCCGCCGTAGAGATCAACTTCAACCGTCGAATCAACGTCTTTCGAACTTCTTCAATTTGGTCGAGGTACCGTAATTTTATTTTGTGCCAATCGTTGGTTTAATTGTGGTATACGACTTTCCATTTTTATTAAAGGTGATGAGATCCAGATTTTGATTCTCTGTCATAGCTTGTGAAAATATTTTAGCGAATTTTACAAAAATAGTTCAAAAATAATTTTTACTTATATTCTTGAATATATTTCGTTGTAGTTTTAAATCTCTTTTAATATTTTGTTGTGTTTTTTAATTGTTTATATTTTATAGTAATATGGCGAACCTGGCAAGCCTCGAATTTGTTGCATTGGATATCAACGGCAAGAACTATTTATCTTGGGCACTAGATGCCGAAAGTCACCTGAAAGCCAAAGGTTTAGGTGACACCATTATCCCTGCGAAAACCACAACAAATCAGGATGCAGGCGCATCACAACCGCCGCCAGTGGCACAACCATATCCACCACTCCTCATGATAAGGCAAAAGCCTTGATATTTCTTCGCCACCACATTCATGAAAGTCTGAAAATTGAATACTTAAACGAAAAGGATCCGGCTGAGTTGTGGAAAAGTTTGAAAGAACGATACGACCACCTGACAACTGTTATCCTGTCGAGAGCAAGGTACGAGTGGATAAACTTACGACTGCAAGATTTTAAATTGGTGAATGATTATAACTCTGCAGTTCATAGAATTACTTCTACATTGGAATTATGTGGAGAAGCAATCACTGATAATGATAAGCTCGAAAAAACATTCACCACTTTCCATCCGTCGAATGTAGTATTACAGCAACAATATCGTGAAAGGCAATTCAAAATGTATGCAGAACTTATATCTGTTTTATTGCTCGCTGAGCAAAACAACGAATTATTGATGAAAAACCACGAATCCCGACCAACCGGTGCGGCTGCGCTCCCCGAAGCGAATGTACTCAGACGAAATAATAATGATAATAATCGAGGTAATGGTCATGGACGTGGACGTGGCGGATATCGCGGTCGCGGACGAGACCGTGGTCAAGGCCGAGGTCGTGGCCAAGGATACTACGGCGGTGATTATCAGTACTTCCGTGGTGGTTATCAAAACAATCCTGGTGGTTATCAAAGTCTTCCCCAGAAGAGGAAAAGCTATGAGAAGAGGCACACCGAATAAAATGATAATGATGAACGATGCTATCGTTGCGGTGGTTTGGCCCATTGGTCGAAAACTTGTCGCACGCCCAAACATCTCGTTGAATTACATCAAAAGGACAAAGGAAAAAAATTGAAACAAATCTTGTTCAGGGTGATCTCGCCTCTACTTCTGGTGTCAATGATGAAAGTACTCATTTCGAGGCCACGGATTTTCAATAAGCTTGATGTGATTTCCTTATATGTTATTATTATATGTTTAATTATGTGTGTGTATTATATGCTTGTTTATATGTATCGTTGTGTTAAGTTATTTGTATGTTTGCATGCTTTGTTATCAATACTAATGGTTATTATGTGCTTATTATTAAGGACATTCATACAATGGATACAAGCATGTGCAATGGAGAATTATGTCTCGCAGACTGCGCAACAACTCATATGATTATGAGAAATAAGAAATATTTTGATCATTTTGAAATGAAAGGAGAGAGTGTCATTACTATCTCGGGCAGTACAAATATGATTGAAGACTCCAGAAGAGGTAGTATTTTACTGCCGAAAGGGACAAGGCTAATTATTGAAAATGCCTTATATTCTCCTAAGTCTCAAAGAAATTTACGAAGCTTTAAAGCTATTCGAAATAATGGATATCATGTTGTGACGGCAGAAAAGGGAGACGTCGAATATTTGCACATGACAAAAGTGATTTCGAATGATAAAATAATCATGGAAATATTACATTCTTTTGACTCTGGGTTATACTATACATATCTGAGAACAATTGAATAATATGCTATCATAAACCAAAAGTTTACTGATGACAGTACATTCAATGTTTGGCATGACCGGTTTGGCCAACCCGGTTCAATTATGATGCGGAAAATAATTGAAAATTCACGTGGACATTCGATAAAGAACCAAATGATTCTTCAATCTAATGAATTATCTTGTGCTGCTTGCTCTAAAGGGAAGTTAATTGTTCGGCCATTACCAATGAAAGTAAAGAATGAATCTATTGTATTTTTGGAACGTATACATGGTGATATTTGTGGACTGATACACCATCATGTGGACCATTTAAATATTTTATGGTATTAATTGATGCATCGAGTAGATGGTCCCACGCATGTTTATTATCTACAGGGAATGTGGCGTTTGCCAGGTTGCTTGCTCAGTTGGTTCGATTAAGAGCACATTTTCCGAATTATCCGATAAAGAAAATACGCCTTGACAATGCTGGTGAATTTACTTTCATGACATTTAATGATTATTGTATATCTATCGGTATTGATGTTGAGCATCATGTGCCACATGTTCATACGCAAAACGGTCTTGCAGAATCGTTGATTAAACGTCTGCAATTAATTGCAAGACCATTATTGATGAAGTCGAAGCTTCCCTCGTCTTGTTGGGGACATGCTATATTACATGCAACGGCACTAATTCGCATCAGACCAACAAGTTACCATGATATCTCCCCGTTACAAATGATTTATGGTCAGGAACCAGATATTTCCCATCTAAGAATTTTTGGACGTGCGGTATATGTTCCAATTGCGCCACCACAACGCACAAAGATGGGACCTCAGAGGAGGTTGTGAATATATGTCGGATTTGAATCTCCATCCATTATAAGATATTTAGAACCGCTGACTGGAGATTTATTCACGGCTAGATTTGCAGACTGTCACTTCGATGAAACAAATTTTCCGACATTAGGGGAGAAAGGAAATAGTTGGAAAGCAATATTAGTTGGAATGAACTATCACTAAATCATTATGATCCTCGAACTAAAGAATGTGAACTGGAAGTTCAGAAGAAAATTCATTTACAAAGCTTAGCGAATCAATTGCCAGACAGCTTCACTGACCCAAAGAGAGTGACTAAGTCACATAGTCCGGCTGTTAATGCTCCTGCAAGAATTAATGTTCCTACAGAACAAACACGAGATATTGAGCCTAAACCACAACTGAAGCGTGGTAGGCAATCCGGTTCCAAAGATAAAAATCCTCGGAAAAGAAAAGGAGCAAATAATAAGAATGGCCCAATCGAGGATTTATCGACTAAAGAAGAGTCGATGACCATAAATGACGATACATATGAAACTCAGGTACCTGAACATATTGAAAATAATAATAATGAAGAGATCTCCATCAATTACGCCCAGAATAGAATTAGATGGAACCAAGATAAAGTCAACGTTGACGATAAATTCTCATTTAACGTAGCGCTACATGAAATGAATGAGATGGATGAAAATGAGGATCATGAACCAAGGTCCGTGTTAGGATCGGTTGACGCGTTTGGAGGGGGTGAATAAACGCTTGACTCTTTTTCGGTTTATTTAGCTATTTCGTGCGGTGACTGGTATTCAACCAGTGACCTGTCAGTATTAGTGCGGAAAATTATACTGAACGACTGTAGCCAATGTGAAAATAAATACGTGTGTGTGTGAGACCGAGTTGTTTCTGGAAGTTCGGAGTTAAAATCTCCTACGTCTCCCCTTCTTCCTCGCAAGGAAGGTTCACTAGATCTTCAGTTATACAAATCACAGTACAACCTACCCAGCTGAACACAGCTCTAATCTAGGGAATCACCTAGGCAGTCGTTTACAACATTCCACCTACTTCAACAGCTTTTTATAGTTCGTTGGAAATAAAGAACATAAACTAAGAACAGTTATGTCTTTAGACTTCACTCTTTATTTTCGCTTTTTCAGTGTTTGAAGATCGTCAATAGTCGCTTAGAATACGTGAGATGATGAAGTAGTTGTCTTCAGCTTGTATTCCTCCTTTTATAGCTGAGGTTTGAATTTGAACCCGTTGTGAGATAAACTCTTCACTTTGAACAGTGCATTAATTGACTTTCCCAAAATGGGTCTGTCCGGTTTGTGCTGCAGTTTATCATGTCACTATGCTTTATTCCTCATTTGCGTTAGTTGACCTCTGTTTCACTCTAGACTTGCAGCTTTCAATTGAATGTCTGAAATTTCCTTGTTGTCTTAGCAAGGTCTTGTCTCGAGTGTCCAACCTGTATCAAGCCCGGTCCAGCATACTTCAGTGTTCTGTTTGAAGTCTTGTTCGTGACCGGTATCCATAGTCGGTATGCGATAGAATTCTTCGTACTTAGTTCATACCGGTCACTTAAGATTAGCGTATGTTCCTCAGTGTGGACCGATGCGTTAGATCTCCGGTTTCATATCTTTAGTCAGTTTTGTCAACACCAAAACTATTAATCCGAATGTTTGAATTCGTATTACTAGCAGTCTGTAAACGAATGCAGACTACGAAAAGATTGACCAAAATGGAAAGATGCAATCGAGGCAGAATTAAAATCACTAGAGAAACGAAAAGTTTTCGGACCTGTAGTCCGCATACAAGAAAATGTAAAGCCGGTTGAATTTAAATGGATTTTTATTAGAAAGAGAAATGAAAATGGGAAAATTGTAAGATATAAAGTACGGCTTATCGCACAAGGTTTCTCGCAGAACCTGGTATTGATTATGATGAGATATATTCTCCTGTGGTGGACGCAACTACTTTTCGTCATATAATTAGTCTGGCAGTACGTGAAGGACTCGATATGCGTCTAATGGATGTCGTCACTGCTTATCTATATGGCTCACTTGACAGTGACATTTATATGAAGCTTCCGGAAGGATTTCAGCTGCCTGAAAATTCAGGGCCGCGATATGAGTACTCAATTAAGCTAAATAAGTCGCTTTATGGATTGAAGCAATCCGGGCGTATGTGGTATAATCGCCTAAGTGAATATTTATTGAAAGAGGGCTATACAAATGATCAAATTTGCCCTTGTATATTTATGAGGAGATGTGATAACGAATTTGTCATTATAGCAGTATATGTCGACGACATCAATATAGTTGGAACTCCTGAAGAGTTGTCGAAAGCGGTTAATTGTTTGAAAAAGGAGTTCGAAATGAAAGATCTCGGTAAAACAAAATATTGTCTCGATTGCAAATTGAATATTTGAAGAATGAGATATTTGATCAAGAAACTTATACGAAAAAGGTGTTGAAAAGTTTTTACATGGACAAAGCTCATCCAAAGGATATTCCCATGATAGTCCGTTCATTAGACGTGAATAAAGATCCGTTCAGACCACGCGAAAATGATGAAGAGATACTTGGTCCTGAAGTACCATATCTTAGTGCTATAGGAGCTATAATGTATCTTACAAGTCATACACGACCTGATATAGCGTTTGCAGTAAATTTATTGGCAAGATACAGTTCTTCGCCTACTTGTAGACATTGGAACGGAGTCAAACGAATATTTCGATACCTTCAAGGAACAACTGATATGGGACTGTTCTTCTCTAATGAGTTGAAAACGGATTTAATTGGGTATGGAGATGCTGGATTCTTATCCGACCCGCATAATGTACGATCACAAACGGGGTTACTTATTTACGTATGGTGGAACTGCTATTTCATGGAGATAAGTTAAACAGAGTTTAATTGCCACTTTATCTAATCATGATGAAATACTAGCGATCCATGAAGCTAGCAGAGAATGTGTCTGGTTGCGATCGATTACTCAGCATATACAACAAACTTGAGAATTATTATCGGAAAAGTTACTTCCGACGACATTATATGAAGATAACGCGGCATGCATTGCCCAATTAAAGGATGTATATATCAAATGTGATAGAACAAAACATATAGCACCAAAATTTTTCTTTACACATGAGCTGGAGAAAAATGGTGATATTGAAGTACAACAAGTGCGATCAAATAAAAATCTTGCAGATTTGTTTACAAAAGCACTTCCCCCAATAATTTTCAGAAGGTTAGTATATGAAATTGACATTCGAAGACTTAGAGATTTAAAATGATGTCATCATCAGGGGGAGTAAATATGTGTTGCACTCTTTTTCCCTTAACTGTGGTTTTTCCCATGTGGTTTTCCCAGTAAGGTTTTTAATTAGGCAACAAGCTAAAACATATTCTTTAAAAAACATCCAAGGGGGGTATTATGAACAGATCATGATTCATCACAATGAATCATCAAAATTAAATCATGATTCATCACAATGAATCATCGAAATTGTGTGATTAAATGTGGATGTTTTTGGAATATTAATGACTCGTGAATTAAGATAAGATGAAGTGTATAAAAATATATTGTATTTTTGTATGAAATGTATAGATAATTAAATTGTATTTTAGTGTATGATTTTAGGATAAATAGGTGTTTTAAGTTGCATTGTAAAGATATAAAAAAACTATAGAAAATATATTATCTCCCTTTAAATTCTCTCCTTATATTATTATAAAATAATCATAATATATAAAAATAATCTTAATATAATGTATATCATAATAAATATTTCATAACATGAATGATTTATAAATTGAAGTGATGCGAGTGCAATATTTAAATTAAATCAAGCTATATTAAATCGAGCGTGCAGTAGTGGGACCACAGTCAAGGAAAAAATCTTTTTGTCTTAATCTTTTTTTATTGGATTGAATTGAAAACGCAGTTCTACGCCCTAATTTTCAAAACAACATTATACATAATATCGGGCACGTCACTATCTATGGTGCAACAAAAATCCCAAGTTGTGATACCACAAAAAATTATTTAATTTCAATATTGGAATTGAGATAATTGGAAACTAAGCTGATCGATTTGACTGTCCACTCATGACAAGACATTTGTCCATCCTTCTAAAAGGACTTTTCTTCCTTGAATGGGTAAATTAATTATCATGTTCTTTCTAGGTTTGAACTTCCTTATCAGTATCTCTAACAAAAAATCTTCTTTTCACTATCCATCTGCGAAAAAAGTTGTGTAATTAATACCTCAAACAGTGAACGGACGAAAATGCCCTTTCCTGAAATTAAATTGGACATCATACTAACTGCTTTGATTATTATACCAACTGTTATTCTGATTACACCAACTATTTATCATTATTATACCAACTGGTATAGTGTACAATTCAGTTGGTATAATTACGACAACAGTTGGTATAGTTTCTGCAATTTCTAGTATAATTTCAAAATCAGTTGGTATAAATGTCCAATTTCGTTGTATAAACTTATAATAACGTTATTTACCGGTACGATAACCAAAATAGGTGGTATAATTCCAAAATCAGTTGGTATAAATGTCCAAATTCGTGGCATAAAATTACAGTAACGTTATTTACTGGTACGATAACGAAAACAGATGGCACAATTTCCTCAATTTCTGGTATAATTTCAAAATCATTTGGTATAATGCCTAATTTTTTTGTATAAAATTATAATACATTTATTTATTAGTATAATTACGAAAACAGATGGTACAATTTCTATAATTTCTGGTATAATAGCATAATCAGTTGGTATAATGTCCATTGTATAAAATTCGAATCTCACTATTTACTGGTATAATAACTAAAATAGATGGTATGATTTCAAGATTTTCTTGTATAATGTCCAATTTTGTTGGTTTAATAACGAATGTTTTTGGTATAATTTCCTCAATTTATGATATAATAGCAAAATCAGTTGGTATCATGCCTAATTTTTTTGTATAAAATTATAATACCTTTATTTATTGGTATAATTACGAAAACATTTGCGATAAAAGTGAACGGACGAAAATGCCCTTTCCTGAAATTAAATTGGACATCGTACCAACTGCTTTGATTATTATACCAACTGTTATTCTTAAGCACCTAACCTTTGTTGTGAGGACTTATCTTACTGACAAGGTGTGTGCCCAGCTAAAGGAAGATCATCTTAGGGTGTTCTTTGGATTGATTTGATAGGTGGTCAGAGGCTGGAAGTAGAATGAGGTTTATTGGTATAATTACGAAAACATTTGCGATAAAAGTGAACGGACGAAAATGCCCTTTCCTGAAATTAAATTGGACATCGTACCAACTGCTTTGATTATTATACCAACTGTTATTCTTAAGCACCTAACCTTTGTTGTGAGGACTTATCTTACTGACAAGGTGTGTGCCCAGCTAAAGGAAGATCATCTTAGGGTGTTCTTTTGGATTGATTTGATAGGTGGTCAGAGGCTGGAAGTAGAATG
This sequence comes from Craterostigma plantagineum, assembly GCA_027422505.1. Lineage (NCBI taxonomy): Eukaryota > Viridiplantae > Streptophyta > Magnoliopsida > Lamiales > Linderniaceae > Craterostigma > Craterostigma plantagineum. The sequence goes on from JAPQWV010000002.1 coordinate 7,772,753, forward strand.
AGGATTGGGAAGAGGACATCGAATAGGCTCTGATTATACCAATTGTTTATCATTATTATACCAACTGGTATAGTGTACAATTCTGTTGGTATAATTACGACAACAGTTGGTATCATTTCTACAATTTCTAGTATAATTTCAAAATCAGTTGGTATAAATGTCCAATTTCGCTGTATAAACTTATAATAACGTTATTTACGGGTACGATAACCAAAATAGATGGTATAATCTCTACAATTTCTGGTATAATTCCAAAATCAGTCGGTATAAATGTCCAATTCGTGGTATAAAATTACAGTAACATTATTTACTGGTACGATAACGAAAACAGATGGCATAATTTCCTCAATTTCTGGTATAATTTCAAAATCATTTGGTATAATGCCTAATTTCTTTGTATAAAATTATAATGCATTTATTTGTTAGTATAATTACGAAAACAGATGGTACAATTTCTATAATTTCTGGTATAATGTCCAATTTCATTGTATAAAATTCGAATCTCATTATTTACTGGTATAATAACTAAAATAGATGGCATGATTTCAACATTTTCTTGTATAATGTCCAATTTTGTTGGTATAACAACGAATGTTTTTGGTATAATTTCCTCAATTTTCTGGTATAATAGCAAAACGAGTTGGTATCATGCCTAATTTGTTTGTATAAAATTATAATACCTTTATTTATTGGTATAATTACGAAAACATATGGTACAATTTCTATTTTCTGGTATAATAGCATAATCAGTTGGTATAATGTCCAATTTCATTGTATAAAATTCGAATCGCATTATTTTTTGGTATAATAGCGAAACCAGATGGTATAATTTCAACATTTTCTGGTATAATGTCCAATTTTATTGGTATAATAACGAAATTTTTTGTTATAATGCATGTGAAAATAATTATTCAGCTTTTTTGACTATGTGAGACAGGGTATTTTCGGCTTTTTAACGCTGAAAAGAGCTTTTTAGGTACTGAACAGGAAGAAATTTTCAAATGGGTACTTATATAAGGAAGAAATAATTCCAGAGGTATTTAAAAGGAAGTTGAAAACTTGAAAAGGCTTGATAAGGAATTAACCCAATAACAAATCTTTGTCTTTTACATATGATTTTTCTCAACTACTAGGTGAATCTACAGAAAAATACGCATTTGTATAAAAAATTTGCAAGTCATTATCCATATCAGAAAAAAAATTTATAAGTACCTGTTTGACTGTGTGTACCATTTTTTTCAGTTTTGACTTACCTTTATATGTATATTACGTACCACATCACGCGTTGAATATGGTACCTATATCGTTTCTATATGCTACTTTAATGTGTTATATGATGTATCATTTTTCGCTATATTATGTACCACAATACGTTGCTCTCTGGTACCTAAATATGACGTACCTTGCGGCGGGACGGATACCAATGTGCAAAAAAATTATTCTAATAGGTACATGCATATAAAAACACTGACAGAGCAATGACTTGCAACTTTCTATATAATGGTGTTTTTTGTCTGATAATTTCCCCAACAACTATTCTATTCTTTCTAAATTCAAAAAATAGTGAAAAAAAACCCTTTTCTGTAGTTAAAATATAAAACGCTAGTGAATGTGAGGCACTATATTATTTACAAGAAAAATGACGCCTTTTACAAATTGATTTATACCTTTTACAAAATAAAATTTACTCTTAATTGATCTCCTTCAATTTTTCACTTTCAAAAACATTTAATTTTCATCAAATTATTTACAATGAAAACCATCTATACTTTTTTTATTCCCAGAAAGGTCATCATCTTGTTAAATAATTGAATGGTACTGTAGAAAATTTTGATCTCCATTTTATTCTTAAAATAAAATTGCAAGATTATCACATTCATATGAATGTTCCTAGATTTAGTAACTCTTCACAGTGTTGTAAACCTTCTTGCAATGTCGCTATACTTAAACATAGAATAGAAAACGCTTTTAATTGAGCCCTCTTATCCGAAACATAACCTTTGTTCCTTTTACCAAAATTAAATATCATGTATGATTGAGGCTGCGTTTGTTGGATTACATTCAATGGATCCTCAAAGTGTGGCCATGGTGGAAAAAAAAAGTTTAATTTTACTATAAATGGAAAAATAACCCATCAACTCTTATTATGAAAAAAAATGCATAAATAGACATATGTGATAAATCTAAATCTTATCCAAATTAATAATTGGTATTATTTTTTCCAATTTTGATTCGATTTGCTATATTTGAGTAATAAGTAATAAAGGGTGAAATTTCATTGTCATGGGAAAAGATCCATGCATTAATTTGACTTAGTAATCATTCCTAGATAATTAATGATTATTTTTAGTATAGTCCTAGCAAAGGATATATCGATATTCATAACTGGTTTCCATTCCATAAATATCTGCAATATTATATTATCCAACCATATATAGTTCCACAATTCGTCTAAATAGTAACTACATTGCATGTCACTTAAAATTTGGAACCACATATTCTATTGACACACTTTGATTAAATAATATTTCATTTATATGTACTTCACTTGGTATTCATTAAAATAGTTTTAATTTAGATGTAATAAAAAGAATGACTTCGAGAAAGAGTTAGTTGTAGCCTAACAAATATTTAATAAACTAACATAAATAAAGAACCTGTAAGATTACGACACGTAAGCGATTATTAATTACCACAAATCTTTACGTGAATTAGATTAAATTTAGAGAATCGAGGTTTGTCCATATTATTGACACAACAAGAAAATGTTATTTTTCTTCTATTTCAAGTTGGTTTCTTATTCTCAATCCGTGTAAGGATAAGCCTATTAACTAATACTAAATCTTACAATTATCTCTAAGCATCCATAGGATAAGAAAGAATGAATGTCAGTTTATGACTAACTACTGCATTCTCACACATTATTCTATGAATGGTATAAATAGATGGTTTCTGAATAATTAAGGTAACGACTTATCCATAAAGAATATAACCATTTGATGATAGAAATATATTATGCAACCGAAAAAAATCAGATGGTTCTTGTTCAACTGCAGAAATATTTCTGTGTTTATAAAATATTAATGGAAGCAAATGTATCGACGATCTGCGACGCTTTTTATTCGGAGATTCCATTTGCTTTTCAAGATTCGGATCAGATTCAAAATATATATTTTAATTTAGTTACAAATAGTTGGTGCCATGTTTATCCCGACAAACACAATTCTTGTTTCCCATCTTCGAACTTCCTAAATACTCGCTAAACAGCTTATTTTCAAAATGATTATTGATAGTGGTTAATTGCTTTTATTTGCAAGATTTTGTAATTTAATTCGTTGGAAAGCTTACAAATTTGTGATTACCAACGCAACTATACGTTGGGTTGTGGCCCTAATGGTACGTAAAGTAATAAATAAAATGTATATAGTTCGTATATTGTCTTAATGACCTTTTTTACAAGTATCACTCACCATACAAAAATAATGAAAATAAATAAAAAATTTTAAATAAGAATAAAAGAAATTTAAATATTACTCCCCCTGATTTTAAAAACAAGTTGTGTAAGGATGACACAAAATTAATAAGAGCATCTCCAATGTGTATTTTATATTTGTGTAAAACACAAAATAAAGTACGTCTCTACTCCAATGAAACTATATTTAACACTAATATTATGTTGGTGGTAGGGTTGCAAACGAATCGAATCGAATCGAATAGCTTGATATTCTTTTCGTATTCGATTAATTATACGATATTCTTATTCGTATTCGATTAATGAACGAATTTTTTTTCCGATTCGAATTCGATTCAAATGTCTTATCCGAATATATTCGAATATTTTCGAATATTCTGATTCGTATATAATTTTTTCCCTGTAATAAGAAATAAATATTATAGCAAAAGATACCGTAACATAATTGAGTCATTAAATCAATATAGCTTACAAAACACATTTAAATCAATATAGCTTACAAAACACATTCAATCCAAAACGATTCGAGACATAGACATCAAAAAATTATTGTCTCCTTGCTTCCGAAAATCACGCTTGCAAAATGACATCAACCGATTCTCTTCCACCTATAAGATAAATTAAGAGATTATTACCAAAGTGATTGAAATCGTTAGATTTTCAATCCCGCACAAGCAAAGCATTATACAAACGAAAAGTAAATTAGCAACATAAGAAAAATAATTAACCATCAATCGGCAGTTTGTATTGCAAGGCGTTAATTCACAAATCATCAATTAGCACAACAATCATGATAAAATATCAAATAAAAGATACAAAAAAGAACATACATATGTCGTAACCGATGTAGTGATTCCGTGAAGTTGTCGAACACAATCTGCTCCACATATCAAGACTTGCACCATATCGGATGATAACTTAGAGCGGTAAGGATCTAAAACTCGGGTCCCTGCACTGAATGTAGCCTCAGACGCCACCGTGCTAACGGGAATAGCTAAAACATCACGAGCCAATTTTAATAAAACCTTAAATTTCAACTCTTGCGATTTCCACCAAGCCAATGCATCAAACTCGGATCTAACGTCCCCATCGGGGCTTCTAAAGACCCCTTCCTCTAGGTAAATATCTAATTCAGATTTAATCGGGCCATCAACCTCAACCGTGTTCAAATATTCATCAAACATAGATAACCCAGTAGGTACATGCTTTCCTTTAGACATGGAACTCGTATCAATAGAACTCGTATCGGGCACGGAAGATGAACATTTACGAGATCTCATGTTATCGTCCTGGACATATTCAAAATAAAGATCATATAATGCACCACGAACCTTCAAGATATTCGCACGTGCCTCAATATCGGGGTATATCTTGTTGAAAGCAAATTCAACTAACCTCATTTTAAACCGAGGATCGAGTATGGCTCCAATAGCCATCAAAAGGTTGCAACTGCCCCAATATTATCGAACTTCTGTTTCATCTTGCGAATCATGCCTCTAATGAACTCATCATGATGGCTCTCTTTCTCATTTAGCACATGCGCAACTCTCCAAATAACAGCAAGAAAAACGTTAGAGGTAGGATAAATAGTACCCGATATCACATGAGTAGCTTCATAAAATAGTCCTAGAATGTCCACGACATCCTTGACTTTATCCCAATCTTCTGAAGTGGGACAACAACCGTATAAAGGCTCTCTTTGTGCAAAGATAGGAAATGCATCCTTCTTCATGGCTTCAACCAACATCTCGTAAGTTGAATTCCAACGAGTAGGACAATCTATGATTAACCTTTTCACCGGAATTCCCAAATGATGTATGATATCAGAAAACTTTCTCAATCGAGATTCTGATTGATTAATGAACCGCACACTATCTTTAACGTCTTCAATAATGCATTTAATTTCAGAAAGACCATCTTGAACGGTAAGGTTTAGAATGTGTGCGGTACACCTCACATGGAATAACTTACCATCTAATGGCAAGTTACGACTCTTGGAAAAGGTCTCTTTGGCAATTCGAATTGCGGAATCATTGTTTGAAGCATTATCCACCGAAATGGTAAAGACCTTTTGTTCGATGCCCCAATCTTTCGTGCACTTCATAAGCCCATCAAAGATATCAACGCCTAATAAAAATAATGACATAACTAGTAGTTAGTAAATAGTGACAAAAATAATAAGATATTTAAGATTATCATTACCGGTGTGTGGAGGTGGGAGAGGCATAAAACTAAGAATCCGTTTTTGGAGTTGCCATTGCGAGTCAACAAAGTGTCCGGTGACACACATGTAAGAGATCTTTTGCACTTTGGACTTCCAAATATCGGTGGTCAATGAAATCTTATTGATGCTTTTCAACATCAAATGTAACTTCTTCTTCTCTAACTCATACACACTAACCATATCATTCTTTGCCGTGGTGCGAGAGATCTTCTCAAATTGTGGAAGATTGACTTTGAACATAACGAAAAACCATAGTTTTCCACGACATTGAATGGTTGCTCATGCATTAGAATCCAATGGGCAATAGCTTCTCTTTGCTTCATATGATCATATCTCCCACTAGATAAAGGAGTCAACTCATATTTAGATTTTACCGATTGTAATTGCAAAGTTGCTTGCTTCTCCATATGAAGTTTCTTTTGAAGACACCTCAAATGATTCCAAAGATGAGTTTTTGTGGCGCTAGTTGGCTTACAGAGGAGGCCCTTGCAATGTTTGCACTGGTATTTCTTAGCTCCATTGCTTAAAGTCACTTCAACAAAATTGGTGTAAGCTCTCGATATTTTCTTGCGCTTTCTCTTTCAGAGGTGACTTGCATCATCAGCATTTTCACCTTCTTTGTCTTCACCAATTTCGTCTTCCGCGTCCACATCTTGAATTCCGGGACTATTGACATCTTCAATACTATCACCCCCATCGTTTGCCTCCGCTCTCGGACTTAATACCTTTGATTACACGTTTTAGTAATCAAAAAACAGAAAACAGAAAATAAGTAATTATGTTTGAACAATTTAAAGTCATTTGTATACTTTATTTTCACATACAACATAAAATAATACCTCGTGAATTTCCTCGGATTGTGCAATGTCACCTCCTTGAACTGCTTCCTCTATTGCATTTGAAGAATCCATATATTCCAATGTCTTTGAATCAAAGCTTCGCAATAGTTTACCCACGTCAGACCTCAGAGCTAGCTACGAAATTGAGTAAAGCATCAATACAAATCACAAAAACCTTCAATATAGCAACTACCAAGGAACCACAACCAAAACATCAAGATTTCATTTAACCAAAACAACCAAACCTTCAATATAGCAAGGAACTAATACAATAGAGCACTCTGGAGAAATACTTACTATCGCAGACAATGACTATGACCCGGTCGAACCACAGTGGATGGCGAGTTAGACTACTAGTGGCGTCGTGGCCGGTGCGGTCGATGGTGGCTGGACTGTCGGCGAAGGCGAGAGAGACTGCATGGACTTTGGGGTCTTTTGAGTGTTATGATGTATCTTACGTGAGGGAGGGTGAGGGTTTTTTGATTTGTGATTTTTGGGCTATTATATCCTTCTCCACATGCCTATTAGAAATTACATGTATTTATTTTGGCTCTAAGATCCTTCTAAATGGGCCTATTAAAAATTACAATTATTTTATAATATATTACAATTTATAAATATATAATAAATTACACGAATCGAATAATTCGGTTAATACTCGAATCGAATACTAAGGTTTTATATTCGTATTCGGATAACTTTCGAATAAAAAATAATATTCTTATTCGGATTTGTATTCTAAATATTCGAATTCGAATCTTAAAATTTCGAATCGAATCGCGAGTCGAACCAAAAAAATTCGATTCTTTTGCAACCCTAGTTGGTGGGCAGAGAAACTCTAGTTTCAGAGTAACCACAATTTTCAACACAAAAATAGAGTTGTAGTTTCTATTTACTTATATTTTATTTACTAAATATATTGTATTTATATTTAAATATTTAATCTTTTCTTATAATAATAAAAGTAAAAAATAACATTAATTTTCTTTTATTTATTGATATTTTCCTTTTAATTTAATAAAATTATAATTAAATAATATGCTAATTTGGTAATTTATCTAATTTTAAATATAATATATTGACTTTTTAATCATTCTAATATAAAAAAATTTAATAAGTAATTTAATATATAGGAATTTGATTTTTAGTGTAAAATAGAATTAATTAATTGGAGTAAAAATTAGTGTAGAAAATAGAGTTATGGGTTGGAGATTCTCTAAATAAAAGTAAAAATCTCCATTATACACTTAATTAATTAGTGTCTACCTTACACATCCTATGGGTGGTAAATAATATATAAATGTATTTTTATTAATTATCAAATAATAATAACTAAAGGGTAAATATTTAATTCAGAAAAAAAGCAATGTAGTGGGTGATTGTTTTAATTTAATATTATTATTTTTAGTTTATTTTAATTGACAGACCAAAGTGACGATTTATACAAGTCCTCGACACTTAATAAAAGAGTATAGTTATTATCTTATTTAGTTTAACAACTTCTATTTTGGATAAGGGGTTAAATAGGATACAAAAATAAATTCTAAATTGATTTGTTGTTATGGAGGTAGTATAGAAAACATGCGAAGTAATACTATGGCATTAACATTATTCGTTTTACTTACGATGAATTCTCGAGTGCCTCAATTTTATTACCACAATTTAATCAACTCAATTAGCCCCCACACTTTATGTTGAGATTCTAAGTGGGTTTCGTCCCACATCGGATAATTCAAGCTCTTGAAGCTAGTATATATATAAGAGGCTTTCTCCTCCAATCACCAATTGGTTTTAGGAAGGACCCATCGATTTCTAATATGGTATCAGAGCGAGTTTCCGCTCACCGTCATCCGATTCATATGTCCACGTGTTAGGCCAGTCATGCCACACGTGAGGGGGCGTGTTGAGATTCTGAGTGGGTTTCGTCCCACATCGAATAATTCAAGCTCTTTGAACCGCTATATATATACGAAGCTTTCTCCTCCTATCACCAATTGGTTTTAGGAAGGACCCCTCGATTTCTAATACTTTACGCCTTAATTAAAGCTGTAATGATATTATTCATATCAACTAAGTATTACTTAAAAGGAATCCACCCTCCTTAAGTAAACACATCATGCAACTAATCACAAATATTAAGATAATCCTTTCATGACGTGGATTGGAACAAGTTGTTGAATGGCGTCCTTAACTTAATTCCCTTCGCTTGTTTTAAGACAAGTATGTAGGATTAAGATTGCTAGCTGTCTTCTCCTTTTCCCACACTTTAAACCGCTTTTAGCCGCACATGGTTTACATTAGTTTGAGTTTATAAGAATTATAGTTTATTTCACGTGTCGTCCCCCCATATGTTGGGGTCTTAGCTTTTGCATGAACTATTTTTCCTACTATTCACATTTTCCTTACACTCCATTGGCTGAAAATACTTGAAATTTGTAAATTTAACGACATTAAGTGCATGTATCATTCGACAACATTAATTAAATTATGTTAATTAATGGAATATAATATTTAATCTATTTTCCATTGAGCCGGTTCATGGGGTCTAGACGTATTGATTCGGTTTGAATGAGCTGAAATGGAACTGAACATTGGTCAAGAAAGGTTCAGTTTCAACTCTCCATTATACATAATTCAACTGTTGTTTATATTACCAATGAGGAAAAAATATTTCTTTTCTTAATATTTATCTTGACTTTTTAACGAAAAATAAAAAAGAAAACGTACCAATAAATGGTTACCAATGATTTACATATCTGTTAGGGTATACTAATTAAAAGAGTGCAAAGAAACTAATTCTTTTTCATATGCAAAGTAGATAAATAATTAATAAAAATAGCATTAAATGGTTTACTTTACATATTAATAAGTGGACATATTAATTCTTTTTTTTTTGTGTTTTTTTAAGGACATCAATATATTCTTGAAAAGAATCTTTATTAGAATTTGATGATGGACTATATCAATGGAGCCCATTATTAAGATTTGGAAAGTCATTAAAAGATCCAACAATGGCGACTTTTGTAGTTGGACTACTATATGTATACAAAATGAAACTACGTTTAATTTAACAAGATGGGAGGTCATTTATGAGATTTTAATATTTTTGGGATATAAGGAAATAATAAATAGTTGATGGACGTAAATGCAAATACTTGCAATAGCTAGGGGTGGGCATCGGGTCGGATAGTCGGGTATCGGGTAGTTCGGGTTCGGGTAGTTCGGGTTCGGGTTAAGATTTTCAATACCCGAACCCGACCCGATTTACGGCGGATACCCACTTGTCGGGTATATATCGTACCCGACTACCCGACGTCGGGTAGTCGGGTACCCGATTTTTAATTAGAATATGACTAAAAATATTATAATTCAATAATATTAAAATATCATGTTATATATTAATATCACTTACAATATTTGGATATTTTGTTTTCAATAAATATAATATATACATTGATATAAATTATCAGTTGCTAATTATACATTAATAAAAATTTTGAGAATATATTTTAAATTTTTATGATGATCTATGCATTGATGTAAATTATCAGTTGTTAATTATACACTTAAAATAAGAAACTAGTCGAAATATTTTTTAAAACTTTAATATCACTCAAGTTATATATTGATATATGTATTATATATGCTTTTAATATATGTACAAAACTAATAATTTTTTTTTAAAAAATATATTGGGTACCCGAATAAACGATCGGGTAGTAAATTACTACCCGATACCCGATCCGATTAACAACTATCGGGTATCGGGTTACCCGATACCCGAAAAATAACTCGAACTACTCGATCCGAACTATCCGAACCCGATTGAATTCGGGTAAAATCCGAATACCCGAACCCGAACGCCCACCCCTAGCAATAGCCCACCAATGATTAAAGGATTCCTTGCCTTGGTTTGCGGGCCAATATTAGATAAGATATTTTCTTTTTCCCTATTTTCATTCAATGTATCTTTCTTCAGTGTTACCTTTTGTAGGAAAATTTGCTCTGCCATGGATAGAAGAATCTCCTTAACGATCATCTTCCTTATTACGGTTTCAGCTTTTACCGATCATCTAAGACAGGTTCGTCGGTCGTCTCTGACGAGCTGAATATGATGAAGCTTATACGTTTTGCTGAGCTTTAACCAACGTTTCAGCTTGATGCTTTTGATTGATAGTAGAGTTCCGTTTTTGATTAGTTACTTTGTTGATTCTCCCTGAGCTTTCGTTTGAGTTTTTCGGTCGGATTGTGATTTCCTCCTTAGATAGTCATCGTTTGACCATAACTGTTCTTGACTGATTTGATTTCAGTGGCTCGCTACTTGACTGTTGATTTGGGGTGATATATAGTAAGCTAATAAGTTAAGATCTTGGGAATTGATTGTAGAGCTTTTCCTTTTATGCTAAGGGAAGGAAGGAGATCTTTTCCTTACTTTGGGTTGCGTGCAGAATCAGAGAAGCGATTGTTGATAGATCTTTCAGCTAACATCTGATTTCTAATGATGAATAAACATGAGCGATGACTAACTATTTGGACTGCAGCATATATCGGAATCTCCTGATCAGAGAAGAAGCAATTTGCTCGTATTTTGACTTGAAGGACATGAACTTAGTCATTAGATATGAACTTTTGATTCGATATGTGGAGTGTTTGATTAATTTAGAAGTGACCTTCGATTACTTCTTTAAGGGATAACACTTCGGGCGATTTTATAAGTGAATGCACGCATTTCTCATTTTCAACGACTTGGATCGATTTTCTAAAGCAATTTTAGGTTCGTTTTAGTCGATTGATTGAACGTGTTTTGGGCTCTTTATTTATACAAAAGCTTGATTGCCTCATGTTGTGCCAATATCTCTATATCCAAATTTTGATTTCCATTGTCGATCTTCAAGATCTTTCGTTTCTCGTTTCAAAGGAACAAAAAAAGTCACATCAAAGAACCAAAAAAAAAAAAAATCCAACACAGAGACTCTAGTTTTCATTGGAAAATTTTGAGTTTCATTTGACAGACTTAAGTTGCCTTATGGCGCGTATTATTTATCAACAAAGATCTGATTTTCTTTCCGAAATTCATTTGTGCAGGTTGAAGCTGGGAGACCATCCCATATACTTAAACTGAACTCCAAGATTCTTCAGGTACTTTCCCTAAACTCTCAAGAGCGCGTAATATTTTAAACTTAGATATCATCTTATTGTACTATGGCTTCTTTTGCAGGAGGATATTGTTAAGCGGATTAATGATGACGACAAGGCTGGATGGAAAGCATCTATGAACCCTCGATTTTCTAACTTTACGGTAAGTTTTCTTTTGTCAAGTTTTTGGTCTTCATTTATTAAATGTGCACAAACAAAGCAAAAGAGATGACTTGTGTAGATGCTGAGAGTTTTCTAATTTCCAGGTCGCGCAATTTATGCGCATCCTCGGCGTCAAAAAGACGCCGAAAGCTGTCTTGAAAAGCACGCCAGTTGTTACCCACAAGAAGGGCCTCAAGTTGCCGACAAACTTCGATGCAAGGACAAATTGGCCTCAGTGCACAACTATTAGTGACATTCTTGGTCAGTTCTTTAAATATCTAATAATATATATATATATATATATATATCCCCAGGCCAAATCAAACGAACACATTCCGGCATCCTAGCAAACGAACCCAGGAGTATATATATATATATATATATATATATATATATATATATATATATATATATATAGGGGAGATTTGCTAATGCTTTTTGTTCATGCGGCTAACGTGCATTATGGATAACACCAAACAATAGATCAGGTAAAACTTACTTCATTCTCAGAAAAAAGTTGTCAACGTAAGCATCACATAAATTCCAAGCTGCTGATCTGATTCCTCGCTTCTCAGGGGCACTGTGGTTCTTGTTGGGCATTCGGTGCAGTTGAATGCCTCTCAGATCGTTTCTGCATCCGTTTTGGAATGGTTTATTTCATTCGCCAACCCCTCGATTTTTTCTTCGTCATACTACTATAATGTCGAAAAAAAAGCTGATATTCAAAGTACATTTTCGCGATCTCATTTTTAGAACACAACTCTATCGGTCAACGATCTCTTAGCGTGCTGTGGCTTCTTGTGCGGCGATGGCTGCGATGGAGGCTATCCAATCAGAGCATGGCATTACTTGAAAAGCACTGGAGTAGTGACCGCAGAGGTAATAGATATTCTTGATTTTTTTTTCTAAAAAACTAACGTTTGTGATATTCTTGATTTGATAAATTTTCGTGACAGTGCGATCCTTACTTTGATAACACGGGCTGTTCACATCCCGGCTGCGAACCTGCTTATTCAACGCCTTCGTGTGTGAGAAAATGCCAAAAGGAAAATCTTCTTTGGAAAAAATCGAAGCACTATAGCGTCAACGCTTACAGAATCAGCTCCGATCCTTACAGCATAATGGCTGAGGTTTACAAGAATGGGCCTGTCGAGGTTGCCTTCACAGTCTATGAGGTAAATACAAGTAAACATGTGATACTATATTTCAAATTTTAAGCAAGCCCATTCCATTTTTTTTTATTCGAATTCATGGAATTTTCATCAAGATTCGCCTTACGAAAGCAATCTTATCGCAGGATTTTGCCCATTACAAATCGGGAGTTTACAAACACATCTTCGGCGATGAGTTGGGCGGACACGCCGTTAAGCTAATAGGCTGGGGCGCATCTGAAGATGGGGAGGAATATTGGGTCTGTTTTTTTGAGCCCTATGCTATTATGACTACATAAAAGATGGCTTTTTTTTCTATGTAAAATCAGCACAACACTGACTTCCCACTGTTTTTTACCTCTCAGCTATTGGCGAATCAATGGAATAGGAGCTGGGGCGACGTAAGTTTTTTTCCTTTTGATCCCTCAGCTGTTTTACGCTTTCAGTAAGCAGCTGTTTTTTAATCCGTATTTCTTATTACGTACGGTAATTTTCAGGATGGGTACTTTAAGATCCGTCGAGGGACAAACGAGTGTGGAATCGAAGAAGATATTACGGCGGGTTTGCCTTCACCAAGAAACGTGATCGTTGAAGATGGCGATTGGAGCGCCATTTCACTCGATGCGTCGATATAAGGTATCGTAATTTAATGGGCTTTTATCGATCTATCGATCGATGTTGTAAGATAGAAACTTTTATCTAAAAATGAGCCGCTGGCTTGTGCTTCGTAAGCTTATGTTGGTGCTTTAATTCTGGGATTTGTGTTTGTGTCTTTGTTGTGTAAATTTCGTATGTCTTGAACTAAGTTCTGGGAATATTTCAGTATTATCATGGTTACATTAGACTAATCTACCGTTATTCAAATAGGCGGTCATATAAATTGAAGCCATTGAACAAATCAGGCTAAAACATGAATGTGTATCTGTGTGTGTATAATATATACTACCTCAGTCTAGGGTTGTCAATGGGGCCGGGATTCCCCGTCCCTGCGGGGATCCGCCCCGAATAGGACGGGGAATCCCCGCTATTCTACCCCCGCAGGGAGGGGACAGGGGAGCATTTTTCCCCGCGGATATCCCCGCCCCATCCCCGATAAAAAAATAAATATATATTATATTCAATTAATATTATTATTAGATAAACAATATTAAAATATACTTTGGAAAGATTAAAATAATATAAGTATGATTAAAATATAGTTTAAATAATATAAATAATATTAAAATGTAGTTTAAATAATATAAATAATATTAAAATGTAGTTTAAATAATATAAATAACATTAAAATATATTTAAAATGATATTAAAATAATAAAAATTGATTTGTTTTTGTAAAATAGTGACGGGCCGGGGAATCCCGTGGGGCGGGGATCCCCGCGGGGATGGGGACGATTTTGTCCCCGTTTGCCTCGCGGAGACGGGGACGGGGATTAGATCCCCGCCCCGAACCCGCCCCGTTGACAAGCCTACCTTTGTCCCACTTAATACTTCCCAAAAATTAGTAGGCACGTAGATTAAAAAACCATAATTTTTAATATTATAGTACACTTCATAATATATACTACCTCTGTCCCACTTAATACTTCCCAAAAATTAGTAGGCAAGTAGATTAAAAAAACATAATTTTTTAATATTATAGTACGCTTTTAAGGAATGGAGAGAGAAAACTAATTAGTGGGCATGCATTAAGAAGCCTTTTTTAAATATAAATGGTGTAATTGGTTTAATTATTGGAATAAGTTTTTACCAAAAGTAGAAATGAGAAGAATTATATGGGACGCCCGAAATAGAAGGAGTAGAAGATATAAGTGGAACGGAGGAAGTATTATACGTCTTTTCTTGGGTTGTTTTGTATGGAAGTCAATGAATGTAAGACATAATTTACGCAAAAGTGAAGCAAAAAAGACCAATGTGCCAAGTTGTTCAAAGTCTTTGATGTTCGATGTTATCCCCGGATTTAACCGGTAAAATATTCGAGCCTAATCGAAACGGGCGTGAAAGATCTCCCGCGAAAAGCATCCTCGATGAGGGAAACCGCCCCACGAGGCATAAAAGATCTCTCGAGGCGATATCCCGTGGAAAACAACCCCCGAGGCGACATAAGCCTGAACGCTCCCGAGGGACGACGCCGAACTGCACTCGAGCAATTTCCCGAGGACGCCGAAAGAAAGCCACCCGAGCTATGACGATTCGCTTTAGCAATCTCCCGAGGACATCACTCATAAAGTTATTAACCCACTAACATTCTCCTACACATATAACTAACCCCACTAATGTTATAACTAACCCACTAACACCCATGATCATAACCAATTTGACGTGGCAAGGAAAGGGTAGGAAGCTTCATATATAAAGAACAGTTTTCTCAAGTGGAGGGGGATCTCTCTCATTCGATTACTAACTCATCACACACTCGATCTCTCATTTCGATCTTTGACTCTATCACATCAACAACTCAGCATCCTCTCCATATTACTACAACGCTATCACCTCTCTCACGACTCACCTCCCCAAGGCAACGCTCACGAGTTTTAACACCTCAAACGAAGATTTCATGGAACCACCTATAGTAGCCGAACGTCTCATCAGTTTATACTCTCTCTAATTATTGTTTTATCTTATTTTCTTTTACGTTTTAACGTCGACGAACAATAAACTGACTTGAGCGTCGGAGGGACGTCGCCGAAATGGCGCCCTTTAGTCCGTCTTTTTCGTGGTATTTCAGGGGTCCATCGAAGACGAAGACGACGAGTTTGAAACGGCGCAGAGCGATAACTACCAGCGCACCATTGATGCGTCGGGACATTTTTCGACGACATCAATTAGCGCAGTCTGTGAGAAACAGATAAATAAATAACAGTGCGCTTGGGAGAAGTCAAAAATTTTGATGCTGTTTCGAGCCCGTCACCGTAAACTCCATCGAGTTCGCCGCCTTTCAGACTTCGGGGACGAAGCTTCCTAATTACCGTGACCTCGCTTCGCCACCCGAGCAGACCATCGTTAACCTTCACGAGTCCCACATCAGATACGCAACATCGAGGCTTGACTCACCGAATATGTTGGAGCAAATCGACCACCATCTCCAATTGCACAAGCCTAGCAAAACAGAAGCCTGCCACCATAATAAAACAGAACGGCCACGTTGCAGCCGTATGTCTCATCCTCACCGATACCATCGTCAAAACTTAGCCCATTAACAGATCCAATGCGAAGTCCTCTATCCGAGGAGAATATCCCGCGTAGTCCAAAACCAGCCGCGATGATTGGGAGGATACTGTTGCGTCAAACACCAAAAGCTAACCACGCGACGTGCGAAAATAAGACGAATTAACACTGGTATCTCGAAATCAAGGGTGCCCATGGTAAGTACCTCTCTTTCCCGACTTCCGCCTCACATACCCGACCCTCGCCGGAGCCGAGCAGGCACTAATTGAACGAAGAAGATGCGAGGGGACAATTCACACCAATTCGCGAGTGCGAATTTTTCGGCAAAAACGATTCTACATTCAGAACCCTTAGACCTCCACTACGATGACAACTGTCACGTCTGAGACTGCCGAGGGCAGATCTGCCGCCAATCGGGAAGAAATAGTCGATCTGTAAGTTTTTCAATGTTTTGGGGTTCGTGAGAAAATATTTAAGGTAAGGAACTAATTCTGTTATTTTACTGTGGAGCGCATATGATGAAATCTGAACGTCTGGGGTCATTTTGAGATTTATGAAACCATGTGAGCTATTGGTGACTTAGGGCTACGTTGGGTTATTAGTTGGGCTCACTACGCATGTTGGGCAACTAGAAATTATTTCCATAGCCTTTTGTTTTTATTCACTATGCATGTGGGCCTGTTATGATGATTTTCTTGGGCCGTTGATTAATTATATCGGGCTGGAGTTATGTTGGATTGTTGGAAATAATTTTATGTCGTTATTTTTTCTGAAATTATGAAAAATAAATCGAGTTGTTACCATCCTTTGCATTGGGTGACTTCATCATGAGCTCTGATAATATATGCTTTTGAATATTGATCTTTATTGCTCGACGGAATAATATCAACACCGACATGTTCGGATTTAATCGCTGTTTCCTTTAAGATACACTTGAGTGCAGGGAAATTCTCGGTGCTACGCGGCCCGCTCAGGCCTAGTATAACCATGCCCGAGGATTGAAAACTCGACGAACGCCACATGAATCTGAATAAGCCCGTGGGGAAGGTGCATTCGGGCGGCAGCCCTCCTGAGCCCACGATTGTGGCGGACATAAAAGTCCACGGATGTGGTCCGAAGACTCGACCTGCTCAGGATAAAACTCCACGAATGTCGCCCGAAGACCCGACCTGCTCGGGATAAATCTCCACGAATATCGCCCGAAGACCCGACCTGCTCGGGATAAAAGCCCACGAATGTGGCACGAAACTTGCGTAACTCCCTTCCTCACAAGTGTGGCTCGGAGCCTAAGCCTACGAATGCACCACCCCCAACTTGAACGCCAACAAACTGACTTTGAAGGGAATTTTGAGAGCTGTACATATGACAACGCTTGGGACATCTTCGGATATGATTATTTTTTCTCTTCAATATATATATGATTAACATGATATTAAGGAAGGTGGATGCTCGGGAAGGACGTATGTTATACTCGAATATTTTTACATATACAACGTTCAAAATTCACTAACACTCTTTTGGACTATTTGTGAAGGGGGCTATTGTTATCCCCGTATTTTATCGGTCAAATATTCGAATCTAACCAAAGACGGGGCGGGAAATATCTCCCGCGGAGAATACGCCGCGAGGCGGAAAACATTCTCGAGGCGACATGTGCCCGAAGGAGTGCGGCCGAGGAGGCGAAGTCCCGCTCGGGATAAAGGCTTATCGAGGGCTTCGTTCATGATTAGGCGATAGAAGGTGACCTCGAGAAGTTACCACACAGTATGACTTATTCAGCTATTAAAACGGACCACCCACCACTAGCTTAATGTGCATGTCGTTGAGCCCCACTAACATAATGTAGTCTGCTAAACCACCCACTCACATCATGGTGTGCCCCATGATCTCATGTGGAAGGGTTAACATAAAAGGGCTCATCGCCACTTGGAAAAGGAGGTTCGATCATTTTTTCTACTCTATTACTTTCATTCGATCTCCAACTCGATGACCTCAACGGCTCATCATCACGACACATCATCTCTGATCTCTCCATATTACTAACTGCCATCTCATATGAGTCTCGATCTCTCGCTGGAAGAAAACCGCGACTACGACGAAAATGCATACGAAGGATTCAGGGAATCGTTATCTCATAGCCGAACTGTCTGATCAGTTTATACTCTCTTTAATTATTGATTTTGTCTTATTTTCTTTTACGTTTAACGTCGACGAAAGACGATTATCTGACTTGAGCGTCGGAGGGGTGTCGCCGAAACGGCGCCCTTTAGCTCGTTTTTCGTGGTATTTTAGGGATCCGTCGAAGACGAAGACGGCGGGCTCGAAACGGCGCGGACCGATAACTTCCAGCGCACCATTGATGTTAGGGTCGATTTTTCGGTCCGCATCAATGTCGATTTTTTGGTCCGCATCATTCGAATTGTAGAGTGTATAAAGGTGTTTTTTTTTTGCTTCAAGCTACTTTTATGTCTTGCTTTATTTAGCTTTGAATATTTATGAATAATAATGATTATTTCTTGGCTAATATATCTACCCGTACATTATAGTTATATGCAGGCGAGAATATGATAATCTTTAACGATAAAAAACTGTGGATATTTATGGGTAACAGTGGAATTAATAGGACTAAATGTATTTGTCAAATCTGTATTTAACCCTAATTCATTTAGTCCTATTAATGTATTGGTCACAACGCGTTGATATTCATTTAGGGTTAATCCTTTTATTTTATTTTATTTATATTAATAAGATCTTAATAATATATATTATTCAGGTTAAATAGGTTGATTTTGGGTTGATTTCGAATTGAAAATCCGAATCCTAACCTAACCCACTTAATAATTGGGTTGAGTTCGAGTTTACCCATTTACGTAAACAGGTCAAAAATGCTACCCGAACCTGCTATTTTCAGATGCGGTTCGTGTCGGGTTGGCGGGTTGGGTCGTTTTTTAACAGCTCTAATGCACATACATATATCACTTATTAAACAATTAAAAATTTCGACATTTATAATTTTATTTGTTTTTTATTATTACTCCCTCCATCTCAAACCCTTTTATACATTTTATTAAATCGGGCATCCCACATCTTTTGTACATTTTCTTATTTAGCAAAAAAATTATCTCAAATAATCAATATAATAATATTAAATTTTCGTAAAAGACGTGTCAAAATATACACGTTTTTACCTTTTAATTGTACCATATTATATTCAATTTCTTAATTCTCGTGCCAACTCCCAAATGCCCATAAACATTTGGGACGGAGAGATTATTTTGAAATGTGGCATCACTAAATGAATTTACTATAAATTATTATTTTCTGGAAGTTTCTGGCATCAATATGATTCCGTCATTAAAAGCAGCCAAAGTATCGACAAATAATATTCTAAAAGCGAAGACAAACATTTTACTTTGTGGAATCTACAGAAAAATACTCATTTGAATAAAAAATTTGCAAATAAGTACCTCAGAAATTTTTTATATAAGTACCCTTTTGACTGTGGATACCATTTTTCCAGTCTTGACGTACCTTTTTATATGTATTATGTACTAATCATGCGTTTATATGGTACCCATATACGTTTCTATATGGTACCTTAATGTGTTATATGATGTACCATTTTCTTACTGTATTGTGTATCACAATACGTTTTATATGGTATTTAAGTGGGTTATATGACGTACTTTGCGGCGAGTCAGGTATCAATGTGCAAAAAAATTATTCCAATAGGTGCTACATATAAAAACAAAACTGACAGGGTATGGACTTGCATGTTTTTATACCAATGAGTGTTTTTGGGTAGATTCTCCTTTTACTTTCTTACTTTCGAACGTTTAGTATCTATCCCAACCACGTGTACCGTAATTATTTGCTAGTTGCTGGGATCTCTTTAGTTGAAAGGTACGCCAATATAAGAAACTAGAAAAGAATTGAAATGTTACATTAGTAATTAATATGTACTCCCTCTGTTTCAGAATGGAAGTCGTTCTAGAAAAAAAAATTTTCATAAAGAATGTCGTTTTCGGTTTTCAAGAGAAAAGATTATGTCTGATTTCCAGATTTGTCCCTATTAAATAAGGAAGAAAAAAAAGGGATAGTGATGATGAGGGATAGAAGTGACATTTTAAAGCATTTCTTAATAAGCGTGAAAATTTTTAAACGACAATTATAATAGAACAGAGGGAGTATATCATATATGTGAGTATAAACGTGTGATGTATCACGTATGACAATTACACCTTTAGTGGGGATTTGTGATCAATTACTCTTATTGTTCAATTATGTATGTATCCGACTATGTTTGTTATCTACACGTCTCTTATTACTTCTAACTAAGACACCATTAATTATTTTTACTTAGATTGATAGTGTTCTTGCGAGTTTAGCAAATCGAGGATTAGGTGACATCTAAAGACGAAAGCTTAGGTCAACTATCCAACGAAATACAGCACAAGTTCTATAACGACAACCAAAATTTATTTATTTAAAAGAAAGTTGATAAATTAATGAATACTTACTGAAATACTCAATTATAAATACTTTTCAAACTCTCGTTTAATTGTAATTACTTGTTTGAAGCACCGCACAATGTGTAATTTCTTGGTGTAATGTGAGATGATAATATAGAAGTTCTCACAATGATAATGATAAAGGAATTTATGTGCATGCCCAAGATTGTTGTTCTTTTTTGGGGCAATTTTGTGTCAGGCCCTAGTAAATTTTTAATTTTCTGTTCAGGCCTAGCACAAAATGAATAAGTTTAAAGGACCTACTTTATGTAAAATTCGACTGAAGGACCAACAAATATGATTTGACGAAAATATCCTAACTAAAATGATCTTTTTTATGTCACTCAGTACAATATATTGTTACTTTAGGAAACAGACACGTTATTTTGTAATAATATTATGTTACTCAGTTACAGAATATTTAGGAAACAAACACGTTATTTTTCAATAATATTGTGTTACTCAGTTACATAATACTTTCTTACACCGAATCGAGCACAAAAAATCGTCTGCCCCGCCCAACCGATTTCGACATGTCATGTTGGATTCATTATGATATTGACGACGCACGAGGTAGAATTTGCTTGTCTAATTAGGTTGCAAATTGGAGAATATAATGGTAAATCGAATGTAGATTTCGACATCAGTTGCAAGTAATCGGTGTAAAGTCAAGGTACCCATGAGAAATCGAGGTCTATTTTACATTATTGAGTCAATAACGCCGAGATTTATGCAGTTTTCATCTGTTTTTTAGTGTCATTTGTGATTTTCGTTCTTTTCTCCCGATCCATTGGTTGTATACAGAATGTGTTATTTACGACAAACAAGGTGTTATTACCTTTTAGCGACGTGTTACTTCTAATTCAATATTTGTTATTCACCATAAGACATTTGTTATTTTTTACTATGTTATAAGTATTTCTTTTTTTTTTACACGATTTAGGGAAAATATAATATTTGTTTCTTGCAACTAATCGGTATAAATTCGAGGTACCCATGAGAAATTGGGTCTATTTTACCTTATTGAGTCAATAACGACGAATTTATGCAGTTTTCATCTGTTTTTTAGTGTCGTTTGTGATTTTCGTTCGATTTTCTTTCTTTTCCCCGGATCCATTAGTTGTATACGGACGTGTTATTTACGACTAACAAGGCGTTATTACCTTTCAGCGACGTGTTACTTCTTCAACATTTGTTATTAACCATAAGACATTTGTTATTTTTTGCTATGTTATAAGTATTTTTTTTTACACGATTTAGGGAAAATATAATATCCGTTTCTTGCAAGTAATCGTTATAAATTCGAGGTACCCAAGAGAAATTGAGGTCTATTTTACATTATTGAGTAAATAACGACGTGATTTATGCAGTTTTCATCTGTTTTTTAGTTGTTTGTGATTTTTGTTCTTTTTCTCCCGATCCATTGGTTGTATACAGATTGTGTTATTAACAATATATGAATCGTTATTTCTAATGTAGGATGTGGTATTTTTATGTGACGATTTGTTATTTACTAGAAGAGATGTGTCATACGTCGCTAAGTGATTTGAAAAAACAAAAAAAATAAGTTCAGCTCCGTCGAGCTCTACTACGACGACAGGTCAGGGTCAGGCCTCCTCGTCTGCTCATGAAGGTCGAGATAGGCGGAAATCGAGCTTGAGATTAGCTCGCTCGTTGGAGAAGACGATGGTATATGTTTGTAAATTTTGCATCTGTTAGGAGGTAAATATGTCATATCCCGTAGTTTGGGTATTTTTCTCAGAATTTTAAAAAATAGGTCTTTAATATTAACTGAAACTATATTGTGGTCTGAATACAACTTAAAAATGTTAAGAGGGTCCGACGCTTAATTAACCCCTCTTTTTTTTACTTCTATTTTGTTTTTTTCTGTCCAGTAAGTTCTGGGCCACCTTTGATCGAAAACTATTTATTAGACACTATTTAACCGACAACCACCCCAACCGTCGATGGACAATCTCAATCAGTTCTATTTGTTAAATCTTTCAAATCCATTACATCATAAAATTTGGAATATTGTAGAACCATCGCCATCGTTTAAAAAAATCCAATACATAGAAGGACTTTCAAAGTTCAGGTCCAATTTTATTTAGATTTAGGACCCTATCAGAAAATTTATAGTTTTAAGGACCGATTTATGCAGAAACACTTAAGGGTTCTGCTGTACCACTTCTCTTTTCAACAGTATCACTTCATGGGTCTACAGTACCACTTCATGTGTCTACAGTACCACTTCATGTCTATATATTTCATAAAAATTTAGGTCCTTATCTCTATATTTCATAACAATTGAGTCCTTAAAATTATAAATTTTCTGACAGAGGTCTGAAACCTAATTTAAAATATCATTCTAATATAAAATATCATTTGGGACCTAACTCATAATTTGCACTAAATAAAATTGTTTCTTTTAAAATGGAAATTTTTAAAACGATGACTTTTATATATGAGAAGCATGTTATACACACACATATATATTATATCAAAAGCGGTCAATTCAATACACGAATTTTCGTGCAGGTAATATGTGCATGTCTGGCTTTGCATGTGCAATAAAGAAATGTGACCATGTAATAAATTATTCCCATATACTATTTAATGTTGGGAAAGGGATGTAAGAAATTCTCCTTACCTTGTTATACCCTTAAAATAAAAAGATATAGCTCACCAACATATTAGCTTAATTATTTTGGGCTGGAAATAAATATTGAAGATTAGAATAAAGGAATGACACACACCTATAGTGCCGCCGGTCAATACAAAACTATAACGTACGCATGGACTCACACCCATTTGGATATATATTAAAATGGATATACACATCTAATTACTTCAAGTCTATCTTACTAGAAAGAGAACCAAAACAAATCCACAATTTTAGCTAAAAAAGAGGATATGCAGCATACTTCTTTTATATACAACAAGCATCATTATAAGGATTGGTGGTCCACAATTTATGTCATAGATGAAGATTCGTAGCCATCAGTTTTTGGCGTGAACTCTATACCACGTCAAGGAACTACTTATATCTAAAGCCTTAGTTTTGAATTTTTTTTGAGTGAAATTGAAGAATCATAGACTATTTTGATACCATATTTAATGGTAATCTCCATCTAAAAAATTTAAGCGCATCGCATTTTAATATTTAATTTACACAACCAAACAACCGAAATTATATATATATATATAATGAATTACGATATAATCCTAGTAATTACAAAAAACGAAACCTAACTCACGGTTTGCAAAGCTTCCAACAAAAAAATGAAAAGAGAGTTGTCTAAGTGAAAGTTGTTCATTAAATCTTCTTACCTGCCCTCATTCATTGCTCTAAAACACCCACACACACACACACACACACAAACAACCTCTTTAAATAAATCCAACCCTTTTCCTTCACAACCTCCATGAAAACAATAACACTCCCCTTCACTTTACCTTCATCATAAAAAACGAGGAAAAGAAAAAAAGAAAAAAAAATAAAAGAAAAAAAATGCCTCAGTTTCTTCTTCCCAACTTCCTAAGCTCAGTGAAACTCAAGTACGTTAAACTCGGCTACCAATACCTCGTCAACCACATTCTCTCTCTCCTCCTCCTCCCCGCCGCCGCCGTCGCCGCCGTTCACCTCCTCCGCCTGAGCCCAGAAGAGCTCTACTCCGCCTACGCCGCCGCCGCCACCCTCCACAACCGCCTCGACCTCGTCCAACTCCTCTGCTCCGCCTTCCTCGCCGTCGCCGCCGCGACGGCGTACTTCACGTCCAAGCCGAGGTCGATCTACTTAGTCGACTACTCATGCTACAAGCCGCCGGCGACTTGCCGCGTCCCCTTCTCAACGTTCATGGAACATTCGAGGCTCATACTCAGAGAAAACCCTAAAAGCGTCGACTTTCAGATGAGGATCCTCGAACGCTCCGGCCTCGGCGAGGAAACGTGCCTCCCGCCGGCGATTCACTACATCCCTCCGACGCCCAACATGGAGTCGGCGAGGGTAGAGGCCGAGACGGTTATCTTCTCCGCTGTCGATTCTCTGATGGCGAAAACTGGGCTGAAACCAAAGGACATCGACGTCCTCATAGTCAACTGCAGCCTATTTTCTCCGACGCCTTCCCTCTCGGCGATGGTGGTGAACAGGTACAAGATTAGGAGCAACGTCAAGAGCTACAACCTCGCCGGAATGGGCTGCTCCGCCGGCCTAATTTCCGTCGATTTGGCCCGCGATTTGCTCCAAGTACACCCCAACTCAAACGCCTTGGTAATAAGCACAGAAATCATCACGCCCAACTACTACCAAGGCTCGGAGAGAGCCATGCTCCTCCCCAACTGCCTATTTCGCATGGGCGGCGCGGCGATTCTGCTCTCAAACAAAACCGGCGACCGCCGCCGTGCAAAGTACAAGCTCGTCCACGTCGTCAGAACCCACAAAGGAGCAGACGACAAAGCTTACAAGTGCGTTTACGAGCAAGAAGATCTTCAGGGAAAAGTAGGGATAAATTTGTCCAAAGATTTAATGATAATCGCCGGCGAAGCTCTGAAATCTAACATAACGACGATTGGGCCTTTGGTCCTCCCAGCATCTGAGCAGCTTCTCTTCTTATTCACACTCATCGCACGTAAGATCTTCAACCCTAAATGGAGACCCTATATCCCAGATTTCAAGCAAGCCTTCGAACACTTTTGCATTCACGCCGGCGGAAGGGCGGTGATCGACGAGCTACAGAAGAATCTACAGCTGTCGGCGGAGCATGTCGAAGCTTCTAGGATGACTTTGCATAGGTTTGGGAACACTTCTTCGTCTTCTTTGTGGTATGAATTGGCTTATATCGAGGCTAAGGGGAGGATGAAGAGAGGAGATAGGGTTTGGCAGATTGCTTTTGGGAGTGGATTCAAGTGTAATAGTGCTGTTTGGAAGTGTAATAAGACGATCGAAACGACGACGGCCAACGATGGGCCGTGGGTCGATTGCATCGATAGGTACCCAGTTCATATCCCAGAAATCGTCAAGCTTTGATCTTTTTTTTTTCCCCAAAAATTGCCGACTTTTGATCTTCGTCATCGATCTTTGTTAGTTCTTGGGTTTTAGTTACGATTTCATTTATGTGTTCTGAAGATTTTACATTTATGTGTATGTAGTTCGAAAAAATGATAATAAAGATTGACTCTCTCTCTCTCTCTCTCTCTCTCTCTCCATGCATTTAGTTTAAAAGGTTATTTTTGGAGAGGGATTTTAATGGAAGGGTTTAATAGATGTTGTCGGTTAAAAAGGTTGTTGTGGCAGCATTTATGATGTATTAATTAATATGTAGAATTCAAAATGTGTGTTTTCTTGGTGGGAGAGAGTTAATATTGTCGTTGTATTCGTGTACATCAATTTTTATCTATTTGGCTTAGCTGTACTTGGTTAGATTTCTGAATTTAAGACAATGAGTTTGCCACGCATGTGATATGGTGACTCTCCGTAAAAAAAGAGATAATGGGTTCAAAAATTCAATACCACTTTTTGATATCAATGTATGTTTGGACAAGGACAAATGGGTCATAAAGCATTAGTATTTTTTGGAAGCCATGGATGATTTCTTAGTGGATAATGAAGTTCAAGTATATTTTGATCGAACTTAATTGGAGTGTAAGTGTTACCCTCGGGTTCTACTGACCCCGCAGCAAAATACCCGACCCGTTTCAACTAACGTAACCATCTTACCCGAAGAACGACCCCTATCCTCAGCATGGTCTCGGGCCGGCTGTACTGACCCCGGGAAGGAGGCCCCGAACTCAGTAGGAGGTGGCCCGTGCCCGAGGCACCCCAGAGACTAGAGAATCCCCTGGCCCCCAGGGAAGTCGCCCAAGGACGTTTGCTACCGGAATACCTGACAGAATCACTTCTGGCAGGGGGACGTGACACATTCGGGGTTCTTTCCCGATGCCCGAGCCAGACGTATACTTCAAGGAATTCGGCCTCCCAGGTTGGAAACCGCCACGATCTCCCCTTGGCGATACTAGCGGAACGTGCAGTGAGTAACCGCCCAGGACGGGGAGGATCAAGAGGACGTGCTGTCGTGGGGTATAAGGAGACCCAAGCCCGTGAAACACGGGAGGTGGTAAAACTGCCCGAAAACTGCCTAAAGCAAGGACTATAAATGCCACAAGGCCCGCTCAGAACAAGTATCAATTTCTCTCTTATCCTACCGTTACTCTGCCACTTTTGCCACACAAACACTTTACACCATTTTCACGTCATTTTCTGCACTAATCTACGCCTGCAACATGGACTTTACCCTCTTGACATAGGCAAGAGGGCTAATGACCCTCATCTTCACCCTGTTTTCGAGTCTTTAGGTAGAATTCACGGCGAAATCCAGGCGCAAAGGGGCTCGTTGGCTGTTTAGCGCGGTAGGTTGATTTTCGGCGGCATCAACTTGGCGCCGTCTGTGGGAAATCTCTAGTTTCTCATAAGTAGAAAATTTAGTATGGTGGTTGTCGAAAACGATCGCGTGCCGCCACCCGACGGCAACGGGCCGAGCCCAACTGACCTTGCTGGGATGTTTGCCGCGGTCACGCAAGAAATCCGGAGGATCGAAACGGATGCTGGAGTACTAATGGCCGAAAGGAACCAGAGAGGTAATAGGCCCGGGCAAAACAGAGGGCGCGACGCTGAACGGGAAGATAGCCGGCGCAAGGCGAACGGAGAGCACGACGCCGGACAGGGAACCGGAGAACGTGAGGATGAAAACCGCACCTTAGCATCGGAACTTAGGAGAATATGCGCCAACAGGAGAAGACGTGCCGACCAATAGACGGCCGAATTAGAAAGAATGAGGGAGGAGATCCGCAAACTTCAGAACTTAACGAATCCGCCAGAAGCACCACTTTTTCCTCCAGCCTCGCCCTTCTCCCCCGAGGTCCTCGCGACCCCACTGCCCGAACATTTCCGCTCCTTTGAGATGGGAAAATACAATGGTTCGCCCCCCCCCCCCCCCCCCCCCCCCCCGAGGATCATTTAGCCATCTTCGAAGGAAACATGTCACTGTACCAACTAAGCGACCCTGTCAAATGCCGACTCTTCGTGACTACTCTAGCGAAGGGGGCTCAGCAATGGTTCAGCTTATTACCCCACAGGAGAGATCAGGAGCTTTCAAGACCTCACTCATCACTTCCTGAAGTACTTCTCAAGTAACCGAAGACGCCCCTCGTTCGCGGCGAAGTTGCTGAACATAAGACAAGCCGAAAGGGAGAGCTTACGAGATTATCTTCAGCGTTTTAACCAAGTGAATATGGAGGTCCCCAACACCGCGCCCGAGCTACTCATCGGGGCATTCCACCACGGTCTAAGAGATGGAGACCTCTTCAGATCGTTAGTGAATAAATATCCAACTATAGTAGAGGAACTGGTGACGCGGGTAGAAAAGTACGTCGGGGTTGAAGAGTCACATGCACGTGAGCCCGAGGATAGGAAGCGCAAAAGTCCTCATCGGGAATGTAGAAAGAGCCCCCCAAGAAACCAAGACCGCAAGGTATTCCCTCGGAGAGATGGCCATCCTTACCTGGTCCCTACAATTCCTCGGGCAGACTATCCGAGATTGCAGGTGAACAAACTTCGGGCACTGAAAATATGCGAGGAGAACGACTTCCTCTGCCGACCCCCGTATATTGACGGCAACCCGAAGTGACCAGTGTCCTATACCTACTGCAATTATCACCACGAATACGACATACCACTGAGGAATGCTTTCAGTTAAATCGGGAGTTAGAAAAGTTGATCGCGACGAACCCCGAGGCTTGAGCAAACTTACTGGAGCGAACAGTGGTTTTGGAACCTGGCTCAGATATCCTGGGGTGGGGAATCGGTTCAATACCCGACAAGACCGCCAACTTCACAACCAAGGAGAAACGATAAGAAGGACGGCAGAAAGAGAAGACAGACGAGGCCCGAGGCCATGTGGAAATGACACTCAACGAAATCAGGACGATAGGGAAACAGGACGATGAAGATCTCCTGAGAGAACCGCGCCGCGACAGATCAACATCATCTCGGGAGGACCTACAGGAGGAGATTCCAATCGAGCAAGGAAGGCGGGAGTTCGCCGATTAGAGAACTTTGAAATCAAAGCAGGAAGCAAACGGTTAGGACCGACGATTAGCTTTGGTACCGAAGACTTCCACGGAGGCGACGACTCTCATGAGGACGCCCTAGTCATCCGAGCTGAAGTAGCCAACTACGATGTCAGGAGGGTTTTCATCGACAATGAAAGCTCCGTCAACATCATATACAAAAGGGCCCTCGACCAGATGGACTTGGGAGCTTACCCCATGGACAAGGTGGAAACAGCTCTCTTCGGATTCACAGGGCACTGCATCGAGGCAGTGGGATTCTACACCTTTCGCTCACACTCGGGGAGGGCAAAACGAGGAAAACGCGAATCGCACCTTTCATGGTCATCAATGGGACAAACCCATACAACATCATCCTCGGGAGACCTGCATTGACTTCATTTGCAGCCATCGCCTCAGCACTACACCAGAAGATAAAGTTCCCTGTAGGAGACAAAATCGAAGAAGTCTTAAGGGACAGCAAAACGGTCCGAAAATGCTATGTGGGAGAGGTTCGGGTGGAAATAAAATCCTCCAAGTCCAGAAGGGAAGACTACCCGAGGGGAAGAGAAACGCTATACGCTATTGGAGCCACCAAAAAAGAGGACAAGGAGGAGGAGGCTGAAGAAGTCGTGATCAAGCCGCCTGAGGGAACAGTCAAGATCGCCAAGGATTTGCCTCGAGACTTACGAGAAGACTTAATCAAATTGCTAAAAAGGAACAAGGACGTGTTCGCATGGACATCTAAGGATATGGTAGGCATCAGCTGGGGAATCATCGAGCACAAGCTGAATGTCTCCCGAACCACCCGACCGATCTTTCAGAAAAGAAGGCATCTCAGTGCAGAAAATGATGCCGATGCACGACGCCAGGTCGACGAGCTGTTAGAAGCAGGCCACATCAGGGAGGTTCAATTCCCCTCTTGGCTCTCAAATGTGGTCTTGGTCCCGAAGGCTTCGGGAAAATGGCACATGTGTGTAGACTTTCGAAACCTAAACGAAGCGTGCCCGAAGGATTGCTACCCTTTTCCCCAAATTGACTAGCTGGTGGACTCGACTTCGAGACATGAACTAATCTGCTTTCTCGACGCTTTTCAGGGGTACATTCAGATTTTGCTAGCTAAGGAGGACAAAGAAAAGACAAGTTTCATAACCGCCGGAGGAACACACTGTCATGCCTTTCGGACTAAAGAACGCCGGTGCCACTTGTCAGAGGCTGATGGACAAAGTCTTCAAGGACCAGATCGGGAGGAATGTGGAGGTTTATGTGGACGACATCTTGATCAAATCTCGAGAACAGAGCTACTTCTTAGCCGATGTCCAGGAAACACTCTTGTGGCGACCCCACTTCCTAATTGGAATAATTGGCGGATTTCCGCAACGAAAGTCACGGAGGACCCGATTTATCAAAAATATTTTGCGAAATAATATACATTTATATAACAAAAGTCGGGTTTGACAAAAAGCGTCATATCTACACATTGGGCCGAAGCCCCAAAAATCTAAATCCGACTATCCTACGCCTCTCCACAGGTCGCGTCCCATGTACTGCGCCATCCTCAAAAGCCCATGGAGTCACCGCCACCAGCCAGCCTAAAACTCACCCTGACACTTCACCGGTGTCGGGTTCGGTATTACCGACAAAAATAAAACCCTGAGCAAAATTGCCCAGTAAGTGGTAGTAAAAATATGCAATGCATGCGTGCACTCAAGCAATCCCAAAACCTCACAATATAATAAAATGCACGCTCAAACCTACGTCACATCTCAACATACAACAGGGCCCTCGGCTAGAGTCGGCATCCACGCGCGCAATGGCAAAGTACGCCATAAACCATGCGGTAGCCCACGCCAGCCGTGCCGGGTTGCTCCTTCCGCACCCAAACCCGACGACTTTTCCCCAAGTAGTATACCACTAACCCGGGTAGACAGGAATCTCACATCTGTCTGCCGTCACTGAGCCAAATATATATTCGGTGGTATACACTTCGGGTGGCTCAATCCCGAGTAGACAGGTGTCGCAAACTCTATCTCCCACCAGGTGCCACGCGAGTCTAAACCTGACGACCAATATAGGTCACTCTACCCCACTCATCCGACACCGTAAGGCGTCACCGTATAAATACGGTACCATCATCTCTCACGTGCATGTCGTGAAATGCACACATAATTCATTCACATGTAACCCGTATCACATAACTCGTACAACTATTAATCTAGGCCGAACGTTTTAAAATCGCAAAAGTAATCTTAAAATATTAAAATATGGATTGACCCGAGATGTCTAGTCAAAATATGAAAATATTTTAATTAAAACATATTGGGATTGAAAATAATTTTATTTAAAAGAATTGGGCCGGCAATAGGGCAAAAGCCCAAAGATTAAAACTGTCGGTCAAACTTACTGTTTTCGGTCAAAGTCCAAATCAACTTCGCGACCCAATTTGAAACGCTGGTCAACCCGAGAAACTTTCGAGTCAACGCTCGAGTTCGCGAAAAACTTTTGTCGTATTCGCAAAACTGCCTGATCCGCGAAACCCGAATTGAGCCCGCAAGAAACCCGACTCATCTCACAGGAATCACCCCTCGAAGTCTGAAATCGGCCCGCGAGAACTCAAAATCGGCCCGCGCTATCTCGTAGTTCGCGAAAGGCTCCAGCCCGCGCGAACCCAGACTCTGGCCCGCGAAATCCCTTTTTACCAGTGTTTTAAAAAGCGCAGGATCGCGCCGTCGAGGCGCGCGATCGCGTTTTTTTTCCACCAAAACGCTCTGAAGCGTGTTTTATTTTTTTTAATTTTTTTATTTAGCGACGGTTTTTCGTCGCAATATCCGTAGCAAATGTTTTATTTTTAATTCATTTCTGTTTAGCGACGGCAAAACATAAGCATCTTTATTTTTAATTGGACAGATGTCGCTCAGCTCAATAAAGACTCATATAGGTAGGGTCGCACACTTTTTTTATTTTTAATTCCTTTTTATTTAGACTTCCACCGATTAATTAAAGAATCTTTATTTTGAGTAATTTATATAATAAAAATACATAAGCATATCAAATTTATTCTTTGTTTTATGAAGATCATAATGACATCCATATAATATATTTTATGATATCAATATAATTTTTGATAGTTGAATTATATTAATAGGCTTATTTTAATTGATCTGATAGTTAATTGAAAAAAGAATGATTCTTTACTAGGCTTATTTTATTGTGGGCTTATATAAACTTTTTAATATATTATTCATATATATATATATATATATATATTTTAAATTTTTTCTTTTAATCATTTAATTGTACCGTATTTTTTATTTCATTAAATTTTTAGAGAAAATATTGATTATTTAGTCTCATAACTACAATAATATACATAAAAAATGACCAACATAGCATATTTATATTTATTATATATTATATATAATTTATTACATGATATATAGATTACCCGAAATACTCACGCAATGCGATACGCTATTTATGCTACGCGCTACTGGCACTAAAAAGCGACAGAATACGTTATACGCTTTTTAAAACATTGCTTTTTACTCACACTTTGAAAACCTTTTGGGCCCGCGACAAAGTTTCGCGACACGAAATCAAGTCGGCCGATTTCCTATTCAATTTAAAAATCCTTTCCACTCATAACCCGCGAAATCTATCGGCCCGTGAACTTAAAATCACTTGCAAATTAAAATCGCTCGCAAATTAAATCGGTCGAAATCTAAAATTGCCGACTCACTGTTCCATCGAAAACTCATCTTTATACACAAACCCTAATTAACTGGAAAACTTCATTGCATAAGCAGGTTCCAGATTATCATAAACATTTAAACAGTCTACAAAGCTCATATGTTGAGCTCAAATTCACGCCATAACATATCAAGAACATCAGAAAAATTCCAAAACTCATGAAATAAATATTTTTGAACTCGGATGACCTTTCATCCGAATTTCGAGTTCTTTGAGGAAAATAATACGGTTTAAAAGGGTTTGACGCCACCTGCAAGGGGCCGGCAGTTGAACCTCAAAGTCAGAAGGGATCCTAGCCTTCTCGAGATACTCCTGAAGCGACAGTGGACTGAGGGTCGACACTTTGGTCTGGTACCATGGGAGGTTCGCCTTGGAATGGGCATCTTCCCCCTTGATAGACCACCGGACGAGGCTCTTATGGTAACTCCTATCCTCGCCATCGCCTTGAGGGATCGGCGTCTTCACGGCGGAAGCAGGGTCGGGCTGAAGACCCGAATCAGAACGAAAGGCTGAAGAACCACATAAATCAAAAGGGACATGCTCTATTTTCAGAAATGGGCAGCAATACGCTTGCCTTTGGAGGAAGAAGATGAAGCCATAAGAATTATAGGAACTAGAGGACGCGAAAACGATGCTGCAAGAGAAAGGACCAGAAGACGACATGTTGTGAGGAAAGGAACTCATATTTATAGGCAAATTTTAGGCTTGTGCGAGAAGCTAGCTAATTCAAGATTCGAGGGAAAAACAGCTAGGTGATTCTGCAGGAACTTGACTCGACCAGCGATATTTTCCGAAATCTGGAGGGTAAACCCGCTCTTAGTCAGACTAAGTCCTATCTGTTTCTAAGAAGTTGTGGAGGATCAAATTAAAACAGCCTTAAACGGCCCACGCCACGAGAACTCTACAACTTTTGGATAAGCACCCGAGGACGCCCGCCGTTGCTATGGGGTAAAGTCCCGGAGGTCCGAGTGATACCAACAAGAGGCATAAGCAAGAAAACAGAAACATACAAGCAAGCAAAGAAGGAACAATGCTAAGGAGAAAAGGCCCGAAGGCTATGCATTCGAATATAATATGCCCCTAGGGGCCATTTTCAGATAACAGAACGGAAATATATGTATATTAGGGTTCATTACAAACTTCCCAAATTGACAGAAAGAAAAAGAAAAAAGGAAGGAAAACATTTAAGCGGCCGGACCGGCCTGATCTTCACCCGGAAACTTCCCCGGGCTGCTCTTCATCGACCTCTGCAGTCCTCTCGACCTCGACCTCGACTTCAGTATGCTCCTCGCGAGCTTCTTCACCTACTGGTTCCTCTGGCACCCCAGTCTCCCCGATGCCCCCTCAGCCTCGTCTCTCGAAGCTCCTCGCATCTCCTCGAACACAGGCTCAACCACACTCGCCGCCCTCGGCAGCGGAACAGGCATCCTCGAGGTACCGCTCCCGTCTCGTGGCTCAGGCATATAACCCCCGTCGGGGGTCTCCTTCAAGGTCTGGATGGCGTCCAAAAATTCAAAGGGTGGTCTACCCGGTTGTACCCATGTGCCCGAAGCTGGGAAACACAGCATGGAAGCCCCAGTTGAAGTAGGTCTTCATGTCCTTCAGGTGGTCGCGCTTAGGAATGTAGCTTTTAGTTAGCTCATTCTCCCACTGTTTCCGCTCCTCAACACGAGCAACCTCGGACTTGGAGAGCTGGCTTTGGAAGGAGGCTGTAAGAATTCAGGGCCATTTGAGCAAGGAAAATCGAAATATTTACAGATGTCTACATCGAATCGGGGCATGAAAAACCTAAGGCCCATCTCGACCTGATCAAAAAAATACGTGCCAAAGCCCTCGGGAGGGGTACTGGCTAGGTCGGTGGGGGAAGGGATTCTAACTTCAAAATCATCGGACATGTTCGAGAAGGATTTTAGTCTAGGAAGGTCAGAAGGCTTAAAGGTGGATACATTAATTTGGTGCCATCGGATACCGCGGTGACCGGCCCGAAAGGACTCGACCTCCCTGATCCAGGCACTGAAGGCCCAACGAAAGGCCCCCAGACCGGGGAAGTTGTCCTCACGAGGAGGATCCGGCTCCCTAGCAACAAATGGTTGAGGAACAGCATGTACAGAATGGGTGGCCTTGGAATCTACGGAAGGAGCCCTTGAAGAACTTTCACCGAGGCCTACGGAGTCAGCCCTCAGGGAACCTTCCCTAAGGGCCCAATACGGGGCTACCCCTACACTAACCACAGGGATACCCGAACCCTCCGAATAATAAGTACTACTGCCAGAAGAACTACTGCTACTACTACCCGAACCCCCCGAACCATAGTAAAACTACCCGAAGATATACCAGAACTCTCACCGAATTAGAAGACATGATTTAAGAAGGAAAGAGGCGGAGAAGAGAAGGACTTACGAGAACCTAAAAGGCTAGGAAGGGAGGGCTGGATGACTCGGGAGCTCGGGAGCTTCTTAAGAGAGAGAGTAGTAAGAGAAAATGAAAGAAATGAAGTGAAGAAAGGAGGTGGGGTATATATAGGCCCCATACGCTCAATCCAAGCCCTAGGATGCGATTCGGATCAACGGGTGATAAATCCGTGTCGATACTACCACGATCCGCGTCGATTCTCAGAACGGGCGCCAAAGTTCCCGCCCAGACGTCTTATCGGAGCCATCCAATAAAGAGGCAACACGTGGCTAGGAAGATTGAGCGGTTTTTATGCATCAAAAACAAAAACGGCCTACCCCCCAACGGGAAGACGCGTCGAGATAGCCCTCGAAGATACCTGCGACCCGGGTATTTTGCCATGCCATACAAAACGTCCAAAATTCACTTCACTCTTTTGGACTAATCAAAGGACTATTGTTACCCTCGGGTTCTACTAACCCCGCGGCAAAATCCCAACCCGTTTCAACAAACGTAACCACCTTACCCGAAGAACGACCCCTATCCTCAGCATGGTCTCGGGCTGGCTGGGCTGACCCCCAAAAAGGAGGCTCAGAACTCAGTAGGAGGTGTCCCGTGCCCGAGGCACCCCAGAGACTCTAGACAATCCCCAAGCCCCAGGGAAGTCGCCCAAGGACGTTTGCTACCGGAATACCTGACAGAATCACTTTTGGTAGGGGGGACGTGACATGTTCGGGGTTCTTTCCCGATGCCCGAGCCAGATGATAAACGTATTTTAATGCATTTATCGTAGTATTTAATTGGGTTATAATAGAGCTCTAACAATCATTTTATGCATCTATTCGCCATATTTACACTTATTTTGATGTTGAAGGAGCTTAGGACGACGTTCGGGCGAAAAGGAGCGAAAACGGGGCAAAACGGAGCAAATATGCAGAAAGCAGTGCATCGTCATGGCCATGACACATATTGCACCAGGCCGTGACACTGGACAGAGGCCGAAAACGAGGACAATGCTCACGGTCACGGCCGTGACACTTAGTGCACCAGGCCGTGACTAGAGGCAGAGACATCCTTAGAGATCGGTCACGGCCGTGACTCCTATTGCACAATGCCGTGACATAGGACAGTGAGCGAGGCCGACCAAACAGAACAACGTCACGACCGTGACGAGCAACTCAAGAGGCCGTGATATTGGCCAGAGAGTTGAAGCGAAGGTAGTCACGGCCGTGACATGTCATGTACTTGGCCGTGACACATGACAGAAAGTAACGAGATGCGAGGCGATGATGGTCACGGCCATGACGACCCATGTCCCAGCCCGTGACCGTTACGAAAATCAGTATTAAAGCCCAAATCGACTAAAAAATAGGGGACACTTACCAGACATCAACCCTAATCTATCAAGAGACAAAAAAGGGCCTGAAAGAACAAGAAATTTCATCCCGGAGCGCGAGAGACGGAGCAACGAAAAATCCGTAGCGAATTGAACGAGGAACGAAGATTCATCCACAATTCTCACCAGTATTCAAGATCATGAGTCTTCCTTCCCTGTTTTCTATTTCTTTCAATGTTTTCTCGTCAATTATGAGTAGTTAAATTCTCTATGTGCGGGATTAGATGAACGCTAGGTTATTTGAATTTAAGACGTATGTTTATCGTGACTCGTGTTTATGACTATTTATCTATCTATGAAATTGTTTCGTCGCTTTAATATGTCTATCTGTTAAAGTGATTGTGTGGAAAATCGTTTAGAGCAGCAGCTAAGCAACAATTAGGCTGAGATAGGATTCGAGTATAGGGCGAAAGCAAATATTCGATCC
This sequence comes from Craterostigma plantagineum, assembly GCA_027422505.1. Lineage (NCBI taxonomy): Eukaryota > Viridiplantae > Streptophyta > Magnoliopsida > Lamiales > Linderniaceae > Craterostigma > Craterostigma plantagineum. Next base: position 7,809,480 of record JAPQWV010000002.1, read on the forward strand.
TCGCCGTTAGTAATTACTGAATTTAGATCCCCGCGAGCGTTTAGGGCGACAGCAAACTCATGAGCGGGTAGGAAATTACTGCGATCTATTCAGAATCACGTAGGAACGATAATTTATTGTCTTAGGCGATAATACCTAGCGGGATTCGAATCCGGAGCACACCTTTATCAGTGGAAGTACTCTCATCAGTTTAGGCGTATTCTTTTAGTCTTTATTTGATTTAGGAGCGGTCTGTTAGGCTAGTTCGTGAACCAATCTGCGTACTTTATTTAGGCTAGATATCGAGTTGATAGGTTATTACTAGTAATTAATTTTTTCCTCGTGTTCGATACTCGCTTACTCACTTTACTGCACTACAAACGATAGGTCCACTGCCTATCGCACGTCGGTGATAGTAATTAGGTATTCGTTTTATTTTATCACTTGTTGCACTTGCAATTTACATTAGCACACCACGTGTCGATCAAGTTTTTGGTGCCGTTGCCGGGGAATAAATTGATATTAGGAACACCGTAGTTCGGTACTTTAGCCACTTTTATTTGACGTTTTATTTGCTTTTTACTAGTTGCGTTACTTGAGTTATTTGTGTTATTTGTTTTCCTGGATAATTATTAGTCTCGCTATCTTTTGGACGTATTATATTTCGTTGCTAATTTTTGTTTTCACTCATTGAAGGTACGATTCAGCAGTGAATGACCGAAGCCATCCCTCGGGTCCCATTGTTGAAGTAGACCCAGATTTTGAGCAAATGTTACGAAGGAAACTCAAGTACGAGACCGAAGGAGCGACCACTAGCTCTCAGGAACCTTTAGTTAGCTATTCATAGGACAGTTCTCAGGAATCGACCCAACACTCACGTGTAGAGGCAGCCGTAGATAGTCCAAATACAGAAATAGATATGGCGGACCACAGAGTGCCTGTCCACGAGGAGGAGCCATCACTACAAGATCTCCTCAAGAATGCTGCGCTAGGCGGTACTGAGTCGGCGACTGGCATCCCCCCGATCGAGAACAACAACTTTGAGCTGAAGCATTCTTGGCTTCGAATGATTTTCCAGACGACCCAGTTTGAGGGCAATCCCGACGACAATCCCTACTCCCATCTGAAGGCTTTCGTGACGGTGGACTGACACCATCAAGACCAACGGGGTCACGGGCGATGCAATTAAGTTGATGCTGTTCCCATTCTCGCTCAAGTTCAGGGCGAAGGACTGGTTGGATATGTTGCCGCCCAGATCGATCACCACTTGGGAGGAGATGCGAGCCGCCTTCATTAACCATTACTTCCCGTTATCAAAGGTGCTAAGGTTGAAGACGGAGATCCCCATTTTCCACCAGAAGGATTCAGAAAACCTCTACGAGGTATGGGAGCGATACAAGGCGCTACTGAAGAGATGCCCACAACACGGGATGTCAAAGACAGCTCAGATCAACCGATTCCACGAGGGGCTCAATGACTAGACCGTTCACATGCTAGATGGAGCCGCAGGAGGAGGACTCGTGAAGCTCAATGCGACCGACGCTTGGAATCTGATTGAGGACTACTCGAGGAACAGCTTCATGAGGGGCAATACAAGGATGAAGACAGCAGGCGCATTCGGAGTGAGCGAGGAGACGGTCACGAATGCCAAATTTGAGGCGCTCCAGCAACAAATCACTGCGACGAACTCTCTGTTGCAGACAGTCATTGCCGCACTACTCCCAAAATCCGGGCAGACACAGCCCGTGAATGCCGTGACGACCACCGCACCGACGCAGCATACGCCATACGTACCACTGTGCGGGATCTGTGGTGCCGCCTGCGAGACCTTAGAATGCCAACTTTGCAGTCGCTGGAGCACGTCGATTATATGGGTAATTACCAAGGTGGCCAGCGAAGCTTCCAACCCCGAGCGCACCCCACTTGGCGTATGGGAATCAGAACCACCAGGGGAAAGGACCGCCAGGATTTCAGCCTAGGCCGTCTGGTTTCCAAAACGGAGCGCCACGCCAGTATCAGAATGCACCCGCAGGAGGATCCTACGACATGAGGGAGATGAAGGATATGATTAAGGCGCTCCTCACGAACTTCAGCAGCACCACCGCAGCCCACGAGAGCCGAATGACGAAGATGGGGGAGTATATGGAAGCGAACGACGTGCGTGCCCAGAACACAGACGCCACGTTCAAGAAGCTGGAGCAACAGGTGGGCCAGATGGCAAAACAATTGGCGAGGCATACTCAGGGATCACCCCCAAGCTACACTGAGCCGAATCCAAAGGAGTATTGCAAGGCGGTGACTTTGAGGAATGGACGAGAACTGCAAGAAGTGCCCGTCAAGAAGAAGGCGAAGGAGAACGCCAACTTCGAGAGCCACGACAAGCCCGAAGTGGAGGAGATCAGAGGCGACAATGTCGAGAAGCCCGAATCTGAGAAAGAGAAGGTCGAGCTCGAAAAGAAAAAGGCGAAGGAGATCGGGCGGCCACCAGTGAAGCCATACCAGCCGAAGATTTCTTACCCGGCTCGACTAAAGAAGGATAAGGACGAGGCACAGTTTGGTAAATTTATGGGTATGTGCAAGGAATATCATATTAACTTACCGTTTGTTGAAGCCATTACGCAGATGCCCAGCTTCGCCAAGTTCCTGAAGGACCTGCTGACAAACAGAAGGAAGCTCGAACACGTCTTCACCGTATGCCTGCGAGGAGAATGTTCGGCGATACTCCAAAGCAAGATCTCGAAGAAGCTTAAAGACCCAAGGAGTTTTACTATTCCCTGTCTTATAGGAGATTTAGTGATTGAGCGTGCGTTAGCTGACCTAGGCGCTAGTATTAATCTTATGCCATATTCTATGTTTAAGCGTTTAGGACTAGGTGAGCCACAACCTACTAGGATGAGCCTCCAATTAGCTGATAGATCATTAAAGTATCCTCGAGGCGCTATCGATGACGTCCTAGTTAAGGTCGACAAGTTTGTGATTCCTGCTGATTTCGTTATCTTAGATATGGAGGAAGATGAAATGTCCCCTTGATCTTAGGCAGACCGTTCTTAGCGACGGGAGAGACCATGATACATATTAGAAATGGGACATTAACCTTGACAGTAGACGGCAAATAGTTACGTTCAATATGGCTGATTTGATGAAAAATAGTTACGCCCGGTAACTGCCTAAAGCAAGGACCCTATAAATACCACAAGGCCCGCTCAGAACAGGTATCAATTTCTCTCGTATTCTATCGTTACTCTGCCACTTTTGCCACACAAACACTTTACACCATTGTCACGTCATTTTCTGCACTACTCTACGCTTGGAACATGGAATTACCCTCTTGACCTAGGCAAGAGGGCTAACGACCCCCCATGTTCACCCTATTTTCGAGTCTTTAGGTAGAATTCGTGGCGAAATTCAGGCGAGAAGGAGCTCGTTGGCTGTTTAGTGCGGTAGGTCAATTTTCGGCGGCATCAACAGACAATGAGGTTCAAGTCTTAATCAGAGTAAACCTAGTCGGTACGGAGACTACAGAAGATGAGGTTCGTGTTTGATTCAGATCGAACATAATTGGAATAAAAACTACATACTTTGAGGTTCATATTCGTTTCATATTGAATTTAGTAGAAATGAATGTCGGGATACCTTATAAAAGGAAGAAACTGTTAAAACAAAAAGTGATTCAAATCCATGGTAACACTCAAAATGAGCCTTATATGGTTTGCTAACCATTTTATACTTAGGTATGGGCTTCCTAATTAAATGGAGTTGAGCTCCATGCTTTATGATAAAATCCGTCAGGCCCGTTAATGTAGATGTCTCAATTTTAGGGATGCCAAAGGCCCGGGTTTGAACCAGAATTGCTAGGACTCATAAACCACCCGATTTATTTTTTTTTTGTGGACCCATCAGACCCTAGTTGTTTTTTTGAAAAAAAAATTAACTGTTAAATTGATATATCTTTATATAGTTATATATTTATATAATATGTATATAAATATTACATGGGTAGGTAGCAGGTCGAGGTTTGGGGAAGGGTTGACCAGACTTGAGACACTCCCCGGACCTGGCGGTGTTGAGTCATTTCAGACCCGTAATCCCCTCATTACCCGAATTTTGATAAATATCCACCCTATTAGGGGCGGGTTTTGTCGGGTTCGGGTTTGGACCCGTGTCGTTGCAAATCATACTCAATTTCCTCGAAATGTTGCTTATTATGAGTAATTTAATATGCTACCCCAACATGTATCGCCTAGTAGTTTGGAGGATGAAACTCTACCATTTTGGTCACGGGTTCGAACCGTGTCACTATCATTGTTTTTGAGATCTTGGTAGATTTCACGGACTAAGAAAGATTAGTCCCGTTGGAAGTCAGGTTCAGATTCATTTCAGACTGAACTTAGTCGGAGTGTGAGAACTACGGTGATGTTGTGTGGGGATACATACCAGATTGACACAAAAAATATGAGTAAAATAATGTGTTGAACATCTCCAAATACCTAATAATTGTTTGATTATTTCCCCGTATAATTTAGACACCGTTTTTAATTAATATAACAGCTCGAATAATCACCGATTTAGTAAAGGCTTAAGTATTTTTTTAGTCATGTATGTTTGACTAGATGGCAAACGTTGGTTGCAATTTTAGTCCTCTAAGTATCAAAATTAAAGCAATTTTACTACAGCTGAACTTAGAAATCTAATTTCAGTCCGGAATTTATACACGTGGAGCCGAAGATACTGAATTGGACTAAATTTATTTTGTCCATCATCCAATTAAGCCCTACCTAATAGTCCAAGCTAGCATATGTAATGTCAGGTGTATAAATTTCGAGCTGAAATGAGATTTTCTGACTTTAATTGTTCTAAAACTACTTTAATTTTGATACTTAACAAAACTAAAACTTGATCTTGTTACTCCAATTAAGCTCATTTTTTGTTTTCACATATGACGTAATGCTTAACTGGAGGAAAGAGAAGATAAATTTAGTATAAGTCAAAATCTTCGACGCCACGCGTATAATTTTCGTACTCAAATTTTATTTCTGGATTTGGAAGTCCCCAAATTGCTTCAATTTTTATAATCGTAGGACTAAAATTGCCATCAACATATTAGGTGTCCTTAAATTGCTACAATTTTGGTACTTACAGGACTAAATTAAAATCGCCACCTTTAATTTAAGTGTCCTTAAAACGCAACCTACCCAAATGTACTGGACTAAAAATATACTTAAGCCTCTAGTAAATGCACCGACTTTATATATCAAATTATGCAAGATTTACCATAATAAAACTCTAGCATATGAAAGAAAAGAACAAGAAACACAAAAGACTATCCTATTACTATAAAGGTGAATCTATAGAAAAATGCCCAATAAGATAAAATTTTTACACATAACTACCCATGTCAGAAAATTTTACAAATAGATACCCGATTTAATTTTACCAGTTTATAGCATACGTCGTACCATTTTCTGTTATATAGGGTACCCAAATGTGTTGATATAGGGTACCTAAATATAGCATACGTCGTACCTACGGGAATACCTGTGTGTTACATAGGGCGTACTTAAAAATAGCATACGTCGTACCATTTTCTGTTATTTAGGGTACCCAAATGTGTTGTATGGTGTACTTTCGGAGATCGGGTACCTATGTGCAAAAAATTTATTCTGTTAGGTACCTACATATAAAAAAATCCTGACTGGGTACTAAATTACAAGTTTTTTTTCCAAATAGGTATTTATATGTAAAAACACCTACTATAAAAATATATTCACTAAAGAAAAACAAAAGAGCAAAACTTAATCTTTTTCTTTTTTACTAGAACTTAATCAAACGCATACATCTAAATTAAAAAAAAAATTAAATAACTACTCGGTCAAAACCATTGACCAAAGCTAACCAAAGCTACACATCCATCCATCCCTTCCCTAAACAACAAGCCTTCCAACACCTCACAACCCAAGGGTCAACTCAAGCTCAACCTCCCCATTTTCGGGTCGGGTCGGACAACCCAAACCCTGACTCCTCTGATCCGACTGGTGGCTCAGCGACGACCCATGGCTCGGCGTCGTCGACACCTCGCCCTCCTCCAACCCACGGCGGCGGCCCGCCAAAACCGCCGGCCCGTTCTTCTTTGACCGCTTGAACGCCCGCGGGTCCTGACCCGCTTCAGCCCGTTCGACCCCTTTTTCGTTCCTTCCTTTCCTCCGCCGCCGACGTGCCTGATATCGCAGGCTCTGAGCGGCGGGCACTGAGCCGCCGCCTCGGAATCGACGGCGGTCACCGGCGAGCCTCTCAGAACGGCCTCGACGGCGTCTTGGCAGAGCTGCCAGCTCCCGGACCATAACAACCCGACCGACCCGTAAATTGGGTTGACTATGCGTCCACAAGCTTCGTAAAGCAAAGACCTAAATATAGCTGCAAAAAGTCAAAAGAAAATCAAGAATCAAATGTTAGAAGGGAAGGAAGAGAAGCCCAAGCTTTAGCTTTCTTTCAATGATCGATCATCAATTACTATTATTACCAGGGCGAAGGTGTTGAGGGCCGGCATTAATGAGGTTCATAAGCCCGGCCCGGCCGTAGAACTTGGCAAGAAACACAGTTGCGTTAGCTTGTGCTTCGGAGCTTTTGATCCAATCCAAACACGGCCTTATGCTACAGCTTTCATTACATCCTTTTCTCAATACTCGGCATCCATTACAGCTCATTCGCATGGTTAAAGAAGTCTTCTTTTGTCTTCCAACTATAAATCTACAAAATGTTGCAGAGGATTTCTTTGATGAAGAACTTGAAGTTGATGGCTTATATATATATATATATATATATATATATATATATATATATAGACAAATAATGGTTTTAGGGGGAGCCAATTGGTTTGAGCTTTCGGTATTTGGATATTAAAGGGGTTAATAAAATAAAAAAGGAGATGAAATCGAGGTATTTTTTTGCCACATTTATGGGATAGGGGGATGCATTTGCGAATGCACTTGCAATAAACTAATTAAAGACGTTATCTTCCTCTTCGCATAAAATGTCAAAAAGCTTCCAAAACAGAAATGTCTGCACTACGAACGACCACTTACGTAGCCGAGCGCGTGCGGTCACGCACGAGAAGAGGTGAAGGCCCACGTGAAGGGCCACTGGCGCGTACGTTACCATCAACGTGACACGCACCGCGAGGCCAACGTGGACGGCGGAGGAAACGAAGCTATCGTCGCAACGTGAGGGCGCGTGATCTCACGTGAAGGTGGCAGTAGTCGGTCGGATCGCCACATATCGTGGAGGCAGAGAGTGGGTCCCACTTCCCTACTTGATGGAAAGTCGCGTTTTATTTCCGGGAAAATTCGAAAAACCGCTTCTGGTTTTGTCTCTCTGTGGGCGGAAAGAAATCAAGTCTATGGGCATAACAAGCAAAAGTCAAGCATACCAGAGCTGTCACTCTTGTACTTATCCCATAAGATTGGGATATTTTCACAAATTGGAATTTTTCTTTTACAAATTGGGGATTATTATATTACTTTTTTACTTCTGAATTAATACGATTGTAAGGGTTTTTTTTCCCTTATTCCTAATTTCTTTTTAATAATAATTTGTAATTGCACTTAATCGACCGATCGGGACCTTATTCTTTGTCCCGCTTTTTGTCCACATCACAAATCTTTGACAAATGCCAAAGCCAAGTATTAATATTTTTTCTTTTGTTTTATTTATTTTAAAATTTTCTAATTACATCAAATCCTAAAATCATCATTATTTTTATTTGATTTATTGATAATCAAATAAACATATACTACTATAATTTATTCTTTATTTCGTTACTATTAAATTGATACACATATCTTATATTTTTCGATATTCATAAGTATTATTTTATTTTGTTCGTTCTGAATTGTTTGGCTATAAAATGGGATACAATTTTGGGACAAAGGATCCGTACCCCAATCCATTGGTCAAGTGCCCGAACTTCAGATGTATAAAAAAGGTTGAATACTTGAATAGGAATAACACACAAATCAGAATGGTTAGTTCAGTTTGAAGTTTATGTCCGTTCGGATTCGAGTTATTATACTGAATTAAAGGCGGCATGGGTTGTGTGGGAATACCTACTAATAAGCAAAAAAGTAGACAACTAATATTTGCTTAACCTTTGGAAATTTAAAATGAATTTTGGGTTGTGAAGCTGCGACTCGTGTCCGCCAAGGGTCTTAGAATATTGTTTGATAAATATGTAAGTTGGAGTATTTAATTAAGATAATGGTCGTTCACGCAATGAAATAAAACAAGTCAGTTGCAATTAAATCAATTTAATATGCTAATAAAAATGTATGGGAATCTTGAGGCCTATCCTAAGAATTGGAATCCGATTCCATTTCCAATTATGTGTGCGGTGAATTCAAAAGTGAAAAGATGGTTTTGTTAAGACAAGGATAATCTCTTATTGAGTCGTGAACTTCATTATAAGTTATTGTCGGAAATAAAAATATTATAAATTTTAAAAAATGAGAAACTCCGTTCTAACTTATGCTTTTATGCAATTGCGCATCTAAGACTAGAGAATAATGAATACAGGAAAAATATTTGAAATAAATTTATGAACATGATACACTCCCTCCAGGTACATTTTTGGTGGAGTAATCATTTAACAGTTATCGACTATGAGACGATTATGATTTCAGTAGGAATGAACCCCATTGTTTGTATATTGTCCAAGTTAATCAATGAGTTCAAGTGAGATATCTCCACATGCAATAATAAGGATGGCTAGGCATTTTTTCTTTGAGAAATTGCAGGGATGATGATCATGTGGAATAATAATAGTAACTAATTAGCATGTGGGCTGCTGCCGTGAGGCATTGAGAAAGCAACATACTGAACTTTCCTAGAATTTACTATTACCTATTTGTTTATTGATTTTTATTAAATATATATTAATGATTTCGGTATAAGAATAGACAAACCAGATGTTGGATCGAAAATTTCCGTAGCCTAGCACCCAGATAGGGAAAAAATTAATATTTTAAATTTATCCAAGCAATGCCATTGCCAGCCTACCAAACGTGTATGCTATATAATATGTAAATGTATGTTGATTATAAAATAATAATTTACTTAAAATAGCGACCTAAAGTTGAGAATATACAATAAAAATTGAAGCTTAATAAAATAGTATGGATGAAAAAATTAACATAAATAAACTCAATCTTCCATAACGGCCATTTTTAGTCCTCTTCTGGCGATGATTTTTAAAATGATTTTTAAATCAATTATCACGAAAGAAGCTTCTTCTTCTATTTAGTCAGACGTACTCTCACACTCGTGATTATGAACCATGTTACCCTCGGATTTCTCGCTAACGGTAAAATAAGTATAACGGTAAGATAGCCCGAAAATTATTAGGCGCGAGACGAATGGAACGGGTAAGTTAGGTTAGCCTGAAGATAAGCTTGAGAATTAAGGAAAGATACGCCCTCGGACGATGCCCGAGTAGATACCGCCCGAGAAGATGAGGAAGAGGTAGGACGAAGTGCGGAACACGAGGAATCTCCCGAGAAGCTACAGTGGCCGGGGAGGTAAGGATAGACGAAGCTCGAGTAAGGCCGGTCCGAGAAGGAAACGAGAGCAAGAGCTCAGAGCTCGATCAGTGAGGTCTTCAGAGGAGGGATATGAACCCTGTTAACACTGAAGCCGTGTGATCGGGATCCGATCAGAGGATAACACCGAGGAAGGAAGAGGTGCTCGATCAGGGCAGTTGGAGACGATGTCGTGGGGAAAAATGAATGAAAGAAGAGGAGGGGAGATCGTGGGATCGTGGGGAAAACCACGTTCCCTCCGTGAGGTCCGCGAGAAACATGGGCCAGGGTGGACGACTAGGTAGAGCAAGGTGACACGAGGTTAATATAAATAAGGACGGTTAGTTCACTTAAAAAGTACGCTTTACAAACTACCAAAAACTGATTTGCGAGCCAACACACCTATTTTCCACCCATTTTCTGACTTAAGCATCGGAGGGGATACGCCGGCACCAACCCCGGCCCCCTTCTGACGTGTTTCTGAGTTTGTGAGTGTTAGGCTTGACGGAGATAGTCGACGGAGAGCGAGAGACTCGTGCCAAGGAGGTTACGAGGGAAGAACAACTGCTTTAGTCGCCGTTTCAAAAGGTCGTTTTACGCGGTTCACATCAAACCAAACCTGACCCTTACTGTCAGCTATGAAACTAATCCTCATTATCTGTGTATCACATCCCAAGTTCACACAGAAACATCGAAAGTCAAAGAATCAAAGTGAAATCGAACTCATATGATAAGATAAAAGAATGGACAACATGAACAGAAAAGCAACTTTTAGCGGAATATGTATCTACATGGAAAAGATGATATAGGGCAAACAAAGGCTTAGCCTTGGCACTCAACAATGTAGTATTATATACTTTTTCGACTTGGCTCACAAAGTACTTCTCAACATGTATATTGCCAAACAACCAAAGATCCCAGTTTGCAGCGAAAGGGTTATTCATTTACGCAACGAACCGTCAATTTCTATGGATCTTCTTTATACGAAGTGAAAAAAGAATCACACTTAAAAAGGATTTCTACCTCGCCATAGAAGTAGCCGCCTTCGAATTCTGGCAATTGAAGCCTTCCACTCTTACAGCAGCTTTGTTCTGCCCAAATCGGACACAAACAGATGGAACAGAATCTTCAGGCGAGGAATATATTGCTGGCTTCGGCTTATTAATCCCAAAATGTGCATCTAAAGTGAGGGGATTATGGGCTCTGCACGGTGGAGATCCGAAGAAGTAAGGAGGTGAAAACGATGCTGCTGCTTTAGGATCCTCCTTCAATGCAAAGCAAAACAAATCGATTGTCGAAATCTCAGATGAGAAGTTAAGTTGTGCAAGAAATCATGTGAAAACCACTGAAACATATCCATATAAATGCATAAGCCATACTTCCTACTTTACAGCCAAGTATTCATTTTTAAAAGAATAAAAAACTATCTTAAATTCTAACAACTTCCATCTGTTGTTCGTCAGCGAATCAATGACTTACAGAAACCATTTCTTGAAATGCTTTTAGCTCCTTCTTTTCAAACAGGTGAAACATGCTTAAAATATCTTAATCAATAAGCAAGCCATATCAACAAAGTAGATTCATATGTAATAGGAAAAATGCATCAACCCAACGATGTTGAGATTGCAATTGAAAAACTAAAATGACGATCAAATACTGAATGTAGACATAAGATGGAACCAAACTAGCAACACGGACTAGTAAAGCAAATTCTACGATATCAGACTTGCATTAAAAACGGCAGAATCGTCAATTATCAATCTTAATCAGCTTTGAAATCATTATAATCATCCAAACAGGCGGCACGACGAAAGATCATAAGCAGCAATTTTAAATCGCAATTGCCGGCAGCAAATGCCACGAACGTAAAACCAAACACACCTTACGAAGGATTAGGCCGAGCAATTCGTTAATCTGCTGTTTTGCACCAATCGCCTCAGCATCGTTACTGTTACATCAAATACGTACGTACGTATCAGATAATTTTAACAAGCGCAATTAGACTCATATACGCTGCTGAAAATTCAATGTCAACAAAACACAACCACGGCTGAAACCTCAACGGCACGTCGGCGGGGATAGTTACGTCGGATGATCCGTACCGGAGCGGTTGTGGACAGAAGACCCGACCCATTGCCGTTGGGGTTTCGCGGTGATCCATCGCTTTTTTTATTTTATTTACATTTTCCGTTAAAAGCGGAATGGAATGATTTCTTCGATGAAAATGAACGACTAAAAAATGGATGATTCTGTGAATGAGGAAATTAAAATTTGACAAATGTGTTATTTAATACTTCATATTTTTAAAATCTTGAATGTCGACATAATAGATGAGCTGGAAGAATCCAAAACCATTTTGAAGACAAACTGCACGTGGGATTTTTAATAGTCAAAGTGGCATGCTTTATTAGGTGGGCGCATGATATGAAAATTCATGCTTTCAGACCCACGCGTATCTCCTCACATGTAAAAAAGGCTTCAAGCCTTTGCCTATAAATAGGCTACGAACGATCAGTACAGAATCATCCCAGACAGAGAGAATAATTAGGGAGAAATAGAGAGAAAATTAATAGAGAGCTTGTCGGGTATTTTCTCCGACTATAAAGAGAGAGGTTGAGGGTTTTCTCCTTTATAGATTAAGAGGTGTAACTCCTATATTTTTCCTCTATAGTGGATTCTTCTTCCTTGCCCGTGTTTTTGACCCCGATTTGTTTGGGGGTTTTCCACGTTAAATCTCGGTGTCCACATTTTATCTTTAATTACCCAAATATTAGCCGCAATATTATTCGACTGGGTCCGCTGCCACGCCAACATTGAATGCAATATTAATTAGTCCTAAACTAGTAATTGATATGTAATGTTGGGGAAATAGAGTTCAATTTAAATTCGTCCTAAACTAGTAGTTGATATGTAATAAAATGTTGAGAAAATAGAGATGTGTTTATCTTGCTTGGAGTTTAGAAAATAGGGTGTTAATATTTAAATATTTGTTAGGTGTGGAGCAAGGGGAACTGTCAAATTGTGGGTTTTTTACATTTGTAGGCACTTTTTTAATAGTTATTTATAAAAATAGGCAATATGTGTTAATCATTTACAAAAATAGGCAGATTTTTTTATAATTTCTTTCCATTTTTTTATTGGTACTATATTTCTGAGTTATTTTTTTACTTAAATTTATTAGGTTCTTCATAATTCGATTAATAAATTGAATCAAATCGAATTAGAAATCATTTATCTCGATTACGGAATTGACTTTTTCAATATATTCAGTTTCTAATTTTATAACATTCAGTAAACCGAACTTTTATGTATTTTTTTACTAGTAATAATATATGCGATATTTTTAGGACTAAATAAATAATATATTCAATTTTAATTAGCATGCAATATTTTGGAACCACGTCGATACAATTTTTTTCGATTCGCCGATTTATTTCTTTAATGCAAAATTTATATGACAAAACTTTAATTTTGATTGGATTTCGCATCGATAAAAAATACTAATACTGTAATTGTGCACTATATTTCATTTATTTGCTTGAATTTTATGTTTATCTTTGTTCATTATGAATCATAGTTCAATTGTATATCTTCTTTTAATTGTGTATATTGCCAATGAATTCATACAAAAAAAATAAATTAAAACTAAATTAAAAGGAATATTTTTTTTGGAAATTTGTGCATATAATAAATTAATTCACAAAAAAAAATTAAAAGAATGTCTATATGATGATCACGACGAGATTCTTCCAATTGAAAGGAGGAGACGTTCGATGACTGACCATCAAATATTACTGCGATAGTTTTAACCAAAATTGAGATTCGGTTCAAAATTACTCGGACTGCGTGAATTACAACGGCGTATCACTACAAGAACAAAAAGAAATGGCAAAGAAAGCGAGGCCCAAGACTAAGCCCATGTACCCAAGAAATATTATTGCAAACTTAGCATATTTGTAGGCCCGATCTTAACCGACCCATATCGGCAACGGGTCGGGCCGGGTCCAGCTCGATCAATTTTTGACAAATTGATTTCAATTTCAATTCCTTCTTAAATTATATATATATATATATATATATATATACTAGTATATTTAGCCCGTATGCACAGTTTTAAAGCTACGTGGTTTAATAATTTTTTTTAGTTATTTATAGACTAAAAATAGAATGAGGTGAATATTATGAATTTCATAAAAATTTTGTAATAGTAATTAAAGTAGAGAAAACTAAAAATAGAATGAGGTGTTTATTATGATTTAATAGATTTTTTATTTTTTAATAGTAATTGAAGTAGAAAAAATTTGATTGGTCAAATTTAACAGATCAATTTACAGTTTTTATCCCCTAGGCTCTTTATATAAGAGGGTTAGGTATACATACAAAGACAAAACCTTTCTTCTTATCATAATCCCCACGTTTAGTTTTACTTCTACGTGTACGCAGAAGCAAGACGGCTACAATTAATTCTTTCCCAAACAAGAAAAAGAAGCATCAAACCCACGTTTTCTTTCTCTTCTTTATTCATTTGTTTACCATCTCTTTTCTTAATTTATTTACTAGTTTATTATATGTGCATGTAGATGCTAACTGTCTATAATTATTTTCTAAATAACTATTAATTATTGGTTAATCATTGTGGAATAACGTGTGTGATGATAGTGAGTAATTTTTAAAATTTTTAATATATTTTTTATTAAATTTATTACAATTAATTATCATAAGACACGTGGCAACCTATATTTTCATGATTATTAATTATACAAGATAATCAAGATAATATAAAAGCTTGACCAAGAATGTGTCATTTTGAACACTACGTGCCGAAAACGTACGTGTAATAAATGACACACGGCTTCCCATGATTGAGAGAATCGCCGACAAAAAGAAAAAAGAAAACTGCATAAAAGATCGAAACACATATCTCATACCCAATTCGATCATCTGTTTAGATCTTTTGTTGACTTTCTATTAGTTTAGCTTAGTGGGATACTGCGATACACCATTAAATACGGTAATGCTTTGTTTAAATAATCTCCTAAAGTCTTCGTGTCCGAAAACTAGAGTTTCCTCTTTTGTTCCTACCTTCCATTTCTCCTTTCCTTTTTATATACACTTCTATCTATATATGTATATGCATATATGTCAAAATATTCAGGTGAATAGCATCATGTTACCTGTGTTAAACTGCCCGGTATGTGTATATATATGCATAGATATATAGCACATTATATATATATACACACACATATATTCATCACTCTATAAACTTGATATTTTCTTGCAGATTACTCACCTGAGATTGCCTGCTATCACTGCATGTAGATTAAGGCAAAACCATGTCTTCAATCACCATACAAGCATGAATATTGGTACAACAATTGTAAGAACTGAAGCAAGCCAATGTAACAGTGATCACAGAAGTTTTCTTCAAGGATCAAGAATCAGCATGGCTAGCCGTGTATCGAACAAAATCTGCAGGAAAAGATCGTTAGTCGTTCATTCTTCATGTAATGTTGAACTTTATATATATATATATATATATATATATATATATATATATACTCATTTTCAAGATTACAGAAGTCGTACCAAGGATTCTGAGATGAAATTATCTTAGCAGGGATGCAAAGCTCTGAGATTGCAAGCAATGCTTTTACGTTAGGAACATTGTCTGTTCTTCCATTCTATACCTTCATGGTTTTAGCACCCCGAGCAGACTTCGTAAGAATCATTATCTAATACGTATTGTTCTAAATATATATACGTATATTTCAATGTGTACCTTCGTGTGCAGACTAAGAATCTGTTGGCAAGCAGTGCGCCGTACATCGTTCTTGGGCTGTTGTACGCTTATCTGCTTCATCTTTCATGGACATCAGATACAACTTGCTTGATATTTGCAACCAAATACCTCTTGCCACTGGTTATTCCTCTATAAGAAAGAAATCCGTTTTTGTTGTTCATTTACTACATGAACCTTTAAAAATGTCACTGATTATTTATTTATTTTTTCAGCTCTCAACCATATCTAAGCTATTCTCTCGGGAGATGTCAGTTGCTTCTGCTTGGATTCACTTATTAGCAGTTGATTTATTCGCAGCAAGGTAACACATTCACTAGCAAGTTTTTATTACAAAAAAAGGAAGGGAAAAATTCGAGTACCTTAGTTCTCTTACTTGATTACTCCCAGGCAAGTGTACTTCGATGGCCTGCAAGAAAACGTAGAGACGCGACACTCGATTCTCATCTGCCTCTTCTTTTGCCCCCTCGGGATTCTGACTCATTTCATCACCAAAGGATTGACGAGGAGCAGAGAAGGCTCAGATCGAGGAAATAACGCCAACCTATGAAGCGAGGTTTTTTTTTTTGGCTTCGTTCGACAGATGATCTGCAATGCAGCAACGAGGATAGGTTTTGATGAATGTACTGGTTCAGTGTTTGTCCTTTTTACCATGAAACTAAATTATCTTGAAATCATTCACAGCTTTTGTACTGCTGATATTAATTACGGATAGAAACCCAACATAGATTCGGGGAAAAAGGATATCACTAAAAACAACTAAACGAATTATGAGCTGAGAAGCATAAAGAGAACAATGCCCAATATCAGATAGTTGCAGCAAGCAGGTAAAATAATTACATTACCTTCCTTCACTAATAATTACTCCGCCACAGCCTACAAAGCTAGCGGAACCATGTCGAATAACACAAAACTCAACTAATAAGGCATAATGCAGAATCCTCCGATGGATTAATTAGAATTATCAGCTGCAAAAATCAGTATGAAGAATTAGATGAACAGAAAATTGAACTGGCCTGTGATGGCAGCTGATTGAGCATTCCCTATCATCATAACGCCTATTCATGAACTGGCATGTGTATCCAGCAAATCCATTCACGGACTTCGATTTCGTGAAAAACTGAGAATCTATCTATGCTATTGCTATATATATCAGTTGGCTTCGCTTGGATGAGCAGGAAAAAGAAAATGAGGTTTCTAATTTCCTCTACAATGGGCCAGTTTTATGGGCTGTGTAGTACTTGGGCCTTTTGAGCCCATTCATGAATATTTCAATTCCATCTACTA
The DNA here is from genome assembly GCA_027422505.1 of Craterostigma plantagineum. Taxonomy (NCBI): domain Eukaryota; kingdom Viridiplantae; phylum Streptophyta; class Magnoliopsida; order Lamiales; family Linderniaceae; genus Craterostigma; species Craterostigma plantagineum. The sequence continues at coordinate 7,826,112 of JAPQWV010000002.1, forward strand.
AATGTAATAATGAGCATAAACCAAAGGTAAATGTTAAAACATCTTATTATCTTATATAAATATCGAATGGGAGGCATTGTTTTAAAACGCGTTGTATCGCGCGATAGCGTGATTTTCAATCAAAACGCCTCGAAGCGTGTTTTATTTAGCGTTTATTTTTTTAAAAATTTTTTTCTGTTTAGCGACGGTTTTTCCGACGCTAAATCCGTCGCAAACATATTTTTATTTTTATTTTTAGTTTTTTTTTCTATTTAGCGACCGCGTTTCAGACGCTAAATCCGTGGCAAACATTTTTATTTCTTTTAAAATTTCTCCGACGCCAAATGCTTCCGTCGCAAACTGATTTTTTATTTTCCTTTTTTTAAACTTCCACCGAATAAATAAAGCGTCCTTATTTTGAGTAATTTATATAATAAAAATACATAATCATATCCAATTTATTCCTTATTTCATGACGATCATAATGACATGCATATCATATATTTTTTGATATCAATATATTTTTCGATAATGATAACATTCATTTTAATAGGCTTATTTTAGTTGGACTGATAGTAAATTGAAACGAGAATGATTTTTTAAATGACATGGGTCCCTATTTTATTGTTTGGGATTATATAAACTTTTTAATATATTGTTCATATATATTTAAATTTATAAATTTTAATCAATTATTTGTACCTTATTTTTTATTTCATTAAGTTCTAGATAAAATATTGATTATTTAGTCTCATAACTACAATAATAACATAAAAAGTGACCATATTTATATTTATTATATATTATATAATTTATTGCATTGTATCTAGCTTAACCGAACGCGATGCGCTACGCTATTTACGCTACGCGCTACCGACACTAAAACGCGACACACTACGCTTTACGCTTTTTAAAACATTGATTGGAGGTGCCCAATAATAATTAATTATAATAAATAAAAAACAAACATAAACAACCCACTATCACACATAATTGCACCATAATTTTACCCAATATCTTACATAACATTTAATTATATTAATGAATATAATTATCTACACTCTTATACAAAGAGCGTGAGGTGCATAAAAACTGTAAATTGATCCGTCAAAATTGATCAATCAAATATTTTCTACTTTAATAACTATTAGAAAATGCAAAATACATTAAACCATAATAAACACCTCATTCTATTTTTACTAATCACTTATTAAAAAAATATTATTAAACCACATGGCTTTAAAACTCATAATAACTACCTCATTCTATTTTTAATATATAATTTATTAAACTCATCAACTAATAATTTATTGTATATTTTTGCACACATAGGTGGGCTAAAAATACTAGTAGATAGTTAATGCATGTTGTAAAAACTGGTTATCTTATAGTATTATAGAAATGTATGTGGATTAGAATGTTGCAATGTGTCCTATAATAAATAATTATTATAAATTTTCAAAAACATTAAAGAAACATTAAAACTATCCACCACACATATATGATGAAAGTTCAACAGTAACTACCCTCTATCAAACATAAAATTTAATATTTTTAACATGCAAAAGTTACATGTAGTTAAATACAGTGCATTGCACGGGTAAATACTAGTCTCCACACATATAGAGATGTATATGGCTGTGTTTACTTTGTTACACGGGATAACTAAGTTTAAAAAAGCCCAAGTTAAAATGTGAGATAATAATCTTGTACATGAATCATTATATCTTGTTTGGTTTCCAACATAATAAAAACTTTGTCTTCATATTATTGGTAAATTTACAAAAGTAGCCTTTATTTCATCATATATAGTTTAAAAAATAATTATTCTTATGAATATCGAAAAATATAAGATATGGATGTCAATGTGATCGCCATGAAATAAAGAATAAATTAGCGTTGTTTATTTATTTTTACCATAACCTACATGAAATAAAAATGATTTTATGATTGGGTGGAAAAGGATATTTTGGTCTTTTTGCAATTAATGGGGGTTGGATTAATTATCTTGGTCTCATCCGTTGGATAAATTGTAGTGGGCTTGATATATAGTAGCGCTCATATTTAAAGTGAACAAGATTAGTAAGGATAAAAAAACACTTATCTTGAGATATCCAGCATAGTGAACGCAGCGTATATGACTACTTATTTCGGTATGATTGGCAAAATAATCATTCGACGTGGTAAGCCAATTTTTCCTTTTACATACTTCAAAAATACTTTTAGGGCCCTTTTGCTATCCCATATTAGGCCTTATAATATAAATAATAATACAGGGCTTGTTTGCTTTATACAATTGAGGCTAGATAAAATAAATAATAGTATGTAATATAGTGTTTCCTTCCAGCCCGTTATTATAGTATAGATAAGCCGGTGAGAGCCCGACATAAATAAAATGGAGAGTATGGATGAGATTAATTATATTGGGCTTTTAAAATTAAGCTTATCATGTGCCTTGACTTGTTTTATAACCAAACTTGGCCTTTAGTTAATAGACGATAACAAATTGAGTTCATAAAATTATATGTACTAAACATCTAAAAATTACAAGTATAATGTTCCATTTGCTTCCTATATTTTGATTATTCCAACCTGTAATCTGTATCTACATCTTACTATTACATCACAGCAAAAGGAATAAACGGTATCTTCTTCATCACAAAAAAGAAATTCCCCATTCCTTTTGCACTCTTTTTTTTTAGAAAAACCCATTCCCTATTTTTCCAAAAACTTGCTATTAACTCCGGCCCGGTACATATCCAAGCCCGAGCCCGCACTTACCGTGACCTCAGTATTCGCGGGCACAAATAGAACATCTCCTTCACCAATCACTACATTATCAGAAAAAGAAGGCATCCACATTCTCCCTTCTCCCCCGAAGACAACGTACATCGAAGGTCCACAAACGCCTGGAAAAGAAGTAGATCGGTCCCGAGGAAGACGAAACCGATCCACCTCGAACTCATCGAACGGAGGCTGATACTTCACCGCGTAGGGACCCGAAGGTACGCCCCAAAGGATTTCTGGAAAACCCTGCAAATTTGACTGCTTAGTTATTAGCACGGTTTGTATTTACAAAAAGGTTTAAATCATTAAGGTTTATACAAAAAATAAAAATAAAATGTCTGTTTGGTTAGTGGGTTTTATAGAATTCAACCTCAAGGGCGTTTTTTGTATAAATCCGTATATAATAAACTCATGATATAAGAACTCAAGATACAATAAACAAACGTACCAAACACAACAGATCAACAATGTCTAAAACCTACTAATAAACCACCATGATATAATAAACCACGTACCAAACATATCAGCAATGTCTAAGTAAACCTATGAATCAACGAGGCATCAAGGTTTATATACAATTAATTAATGAAGTATTAAATAAAATGGGTGCTTGGTGGATTTACAAGGTTTTCTTTTTTTATCCGTACCATGTATACATGTGGCTTACATTAGTTGGATTGGATCGAGCCACATGAGGCTCAGTGGGGGGTCATTGGACACCAATAGAATTTTTTTATTAGTAAAATATATGAGGATATTTTTTTAAGTTGGGAGAAAATTTAAAAAAAATTACATCACTAACGAAATTTTACAAATATAAGGTATCGGGTCCAATTAGACTGGACCCCAATAGGTAAGTTTTATGCCTCCGCCACTGCATTTATATAAACCTACCTACCAAACACACCAGCACGTTATAAACCAAACATTTAAATCTTCTAACCCTTTTTAAATCAGTTCGTAGTCGAGACACGAATAGCATAAAATAGGAATTTCTTGAAAAATAAAGTCCAAGGGCATGATATTTGTAGTCTTCACCTGTTTGTACGTAAGCATGCCGCATAAAGTTTGGACATCTCTGTTCTTCGGCGTAAGCCCAGCGCGCACGACGTTGTCCGAGGTGGCCATGCACTCGATGCATTCTCCGTGTATGTAAGCGTGAGGCTCGTTTGCGCCCAAAAACAAAGCTTCGCCCGGCTTAAGCTTAAGGTGGTTAAACAAGAAAGAAGCGATAACTCCAATGTCGCCCGGGTATTGTTGTTCGAGCCTCAACACTAGCTCTTCCTTATCCGTGAGGTCCCTGACCTGTGAAAGATTTAATTTTTCGAATAGAAACTTCTTTATTGAATATGCACTTGCAAGAAGTCGTGTTAGCTGATGTCACAGAATGGGTAAGCACATTGATTATATCGGTGGGTTTCCAGCGTAAGACGATTTGTCGGGCATGTAACTGATTTTGATGAAAGCGTAGTAGACAAAAAGCATTACGATTGCTTCGTTTTCACATAAAGAAAACAACAATCATGAATTCAGTTGCTGGACGGATTGAACACATCAGATATCAGATGATAGAACAGAACACAGTAAGGTACCCAAGCGAAAAAAAGAGGTAATTAACAATAAATCCGCACAACGCCTCAAATTCCGTAAGAGCTAAAGCCATCTCAGGCTTGTGATTGCCGTCCTTGTACAGATCAGGCCTTTGCTTGTGCAGCGTCGAAGCCAATTCTTTATCAGGATGAGCCTGAATTGACAGCGCCTTCTCCACTGAAAGAACCTATGATCATATCTTTCTATGTAATTATCTAGACAGAAGAAAGAATAAAAAGGGAAAAGACAAGGAAACATAGAATCATCGTACGAATCCATTAATAGATCTGATAGCTGCTTGCTAAAAAGTATGAAATATATGGCGATCAAATCTATGCAATCAAACGGATACTCCATTTTTAGACCTTTCATCTTTAGAATTCTGCTCACCTAACTTATGTCGATAGCCCAAACATAGCGTGAGTGATTCTTAACATTACAAAAGTATTAAAGCGGCTGAATACGTAAATCCTTCCCAACAAGAGCACACAACTGTGTTGAGAAAAGTCAATCCAATCATCATAAACCAAAGCAGATAGATCACAATTCGACAATTAATTCTTCTACCTTGAAGAGAAAAGGCAGATTAGGTCCCCACTTTTCGAGCACCTTCTCCTCAAGCACTCTAGGGTTTTGCTCAATCCAGTTTCTCAAGCTCACGGAATCGCACTTTCCGTTCACAACATAACCGTTACCATTGACTTCGTCCGGCGGCGCGACGACGTACGACGGACCTGACTCGTGCGTACCCATCCAAAACTCGGCGTACGGCACGTCTCCTTCGATCTCGACGCCGGCCGTACATCTGCGCCACGCCGGATTCCCTACCAGGGTTGCCCCAGTCGTAGTTCTTAACGCTGCATTTCAGTTTCACGATTTGCGCTGCCTCGGCGCCCATTGAAGATAGAAAGATTAGCAAGAGATCGGAGGAATTGGAAGGAAATGCAGGAATTTGAACTGCAGAGGAAGCAGAGGAATGGAGGTAGAGTCCATTGGAAGGAAAGGAAGAGTTGGGCTAATTTGAAGGCAACGATTTCGAGAGGGAAATTACAACGGAGACAAAAGAAAGATGACGGCGGTGGAGGTGCTGCGTTACCGTTAAATCGAAGGAAAAAAGGAATAGAAAATTAACGGAGGTTTAAAGGCGTTAGACGGGTGGTGGGGACTATGTGTATCGTCGTCGGCGAGTTGATAAAAGCGGTTGGGGCCTGGGGGTAGAGTTGCAAACGAATCGAATTTTTTGGTTCGATTCGCGATTCGATTCGAAATTCTAAGATTCGAATTCGAATATTTAGAATACGAATCCGAATAAGAATATTTTTTTATTCGAGAAATATCCGAATACGAATATGAAATCACAATATTCGATTCGAAAATTAATCGAATTATTCGATTCGGATAATTTAACTTAAAATATAGTATAAGAGCATCTCCAACAAGGGGTTCCCCCACCCTAAACACCATATATGGTGTTGTGGGAGCTCCAACAGCCCCCCAAACTCCACCCCATTTCCAGCTATTGCTACAGTGCCCCGCTACATATTGGGGGACACTGTTCACCCGCTATACACTTTTTATTTTTATTTTTTTTTTCGTTTTTTTTTCTTATAATGATTTATGATTTGGTTTTAATTTTTAATTATTTAATTAAATAGGTAATAAACGAATATTATACTTTAGTAAAATTTAATTGTAGTATTAATTATTAGGTTTAGAGGAAAATATAGAGGAGATTGTTAGAGTTGTTAGTACTGTTTAAACTGTATATATAGAGGAATTTAACTGTAGCAACTTTATACATAGTGGAAACGGTTGGAGATGCTCTAACAAATATATATTCACCTATAATGATATATGATAACTCAATAAATCATTTAAACATAATATATTATAATTCAATATATGTTTAAATATAATTATTATAATTCAATATATACTTTAAATATAATAATGTTTCATTTACTAAATAAAATAAAAATGACTTCAAATACAAATATTCGATATTCGATTCGAATATTCGAAAAAATATTCAAATTCGAATAAGAATCGATTTTATGATTCGATTTAATATTCGAATATTCGTATTCGTATTCGACTGTCATCCGAATACAAATAGAATATTGTGGTATTCGACTCGATTCGATTCGTTTGCATCCCTACCTGGGGGTCATTAATAGATCAGACCATTTTGCGAATAACACCGCTGAAATCACATAGTTTGCAATTTAATCCCTAAAGAATTGAATTCACACTGCTATCTCTCCTCAAAAGTATAAAAGAAAATTAAATTACTTCATCCGTCCCACTTATTTCTTCCCATCTTTCTATTTCGGATGACCCACATAATTCTTCCCATTTCTATTTTTGGTAAAGATTATGTCAATAATTAAACTAATTACATCATTTGTATTAACAAAAGCTTCTCAATTTGCGTGCACACTAATAGATTTTCTCTCTCCATGCTTTAAAAGTGTACTATAATATTAAAAAAAAAGATTTTTTTTAATTTACGTGCCCACTAATCTTTGGGAAGAAATATGTGGGACCGAGGAAGTACAAGCGTATTCATATTAAGGGCATTAAGCTTGTACTTCGTTATTTTGAGGGAGAAACATTGTCATTTCATAATATCCATTGGAAAATATATTATAATGAAATCAGTAGACTGCTGAAAAAATACTAATGAACAAAAAATGTGGAACAAATAGTCCAATCTAATCTGGCTTTTACATATAAGTTAATGCGTCACTAAGTCATAAAATAGGTTGAGAATACACAAATATGTATATAGGACAAGAACTGAACTAAGGTAAAATAATGGAAGTTGTTAAAATTACAAAAGCACTTAAACTCTAGGGACTAAATGCATAATAGAAATGTTTGTTGAGGGGTTATATGCAAATACAAAGGCTTCAAAAATGTGGATCAACACCAATTTAATTCTCCGCGGTGCACGCATGTCAACTTGTGCACGTATTTCAATTGTGATTGAGTAATTTATTATATTAAAAACTTAACCTACGTGGGATGCGGGCCAACTTATTTAATAGAAAAAAAGTTGGTGAATCTATAGAAAAATATCCAATTGGAAAATTTTTTTACACATAACTACCCATGTCAGAAAATTTATAGATAGGTGCCCGATTTAATTTTACCAGTTTCTTTAGTCATATCGTATCTTCCTGTGTCTATATTGCGTACTATAACACGTTTATATATGATACCTAAATATAGGATACGTCGTACCTACGGGCATGCCTGTGTGTTACATAGGGCGTACCTAAATATAACATACGTCGTACCATTTTCTGTTATTTAGGGTACCCAAATGTGTTGAGATAGGGGACCCAAATGTGTTGTTTGGTGTACTTTCGGTGATCGGGTACCTATGTGCAAAAACTTTATTCTGTTAGGTACCTACATATAAAAAAATCCTGACTGGGTACTAAATTACAAGTTTTTTTCCAAATAGGTACTTATGTCTATGTGTAAAAACCTCAAAAAAATTTGGCTAGAAAGTGTATTTACTTTACAATTCATCGTTACTAGAAGAATTTCGGAAAAACGATATATTAAATTTTAATGTAGATGCCAAATAAAACAAAATCCTCATCCATATTTATCATACCAAGAAGCATTTATTGATACCCACCCTATCTCCTAGGGTTTATTCGATTAGACCAATATACCCAATATATACCTAGAGCATAAACATAAAAGACAAGGTGTTGCATAGTGAAATATATACACTAATATGTATGATCAAGCCGTTTATAAAAATAGGTTGCTTAAGGAAGCGTACGTAACGTACTCCACAAATTATCAACTCTTGATTTTGTTTATGGTCAAACTTGTTTTGACTTATACCTTTTATTTTGTCTGTTGTTAAGAACAAGGGAACCTTAGTACGACTTGTTATAACGATGAATTCGTCTCCACGTTCAAATATGGATTATGCGTACTAATCCTAGAACTTAATTCGATTTTCCAATAAGAATTACTATTATTTATTTTAATTGAGTACTTATCCTTTGATTTTTGATTTATATTGAGGCACAACGTACATATAAGAAAGATTGCGGGCGTAAACGTGTGTTGTGACGTTATACGATTTTATATTGTTGATGCAAGGTCGTTTTCTAGATAGAGATGAGATTTGCTGTGGAATATATGTGTTACATTTGAGAGAAAATGGAATAATATAGATTCGGCCATTTTCCTGAAAGAGATGATGGTTGCTTTCGAATAGCAATATCTAAATAAAAATGTCAAAAAAGGAAGAAATAAAAAGCATAAATAAGAACTGGCATCAGATTCAGATGCCCTCATCTATCTTCTCAATTGAACACTTGCGCCGGAAATTGCTAAAAATTGACATTTTGATTTTGTCACTTACCCACATTCAAACGCAAATACTAAAATTAGTTAATTTTAAATGTCAAACTGCATAATTTTACTTGTCTGCATTTCGGACACACATACAATATGGGCGGCGTTGAGCCCAATAATAAGGTAAATAAGACTCTGTTGGCATTATTTCCCAAATTAATGGAAATTCTAAAGTTAATTTAGCCCAATTCTTTATCAACACCTAACCTAACTGTGTAAATTAAATTTAAATATTTTGAGCTGCACTAATATATGAACTAATATTATCTGTGTGCTTAGAATAACTGTTTTAACTTTAATCTGAAATTTAAAATTTATGTTTGTAAATGATATAATTTTTCTTATATATATAAGGAAAATAATGATTAGTGGTATAAGTATAATAACTAAAAATTGAGGGGTTAATTGTGATAATAATTTAATTAATAAGATTAGAAATAGAGAGGTTAAATAATAAATATTTTACAGACCAAATTAGCAGTTAATAGCCACCTTTAATATAATAGTGTAGATATAGTATTATTTTATACTGATTACTGAGAGTTATTTTTAATTGAAAGTATTGCTTACGTGGCATTATCTAAGATGATTATTATTGCAATGGATATATTGTTGGGGATACAAACAACTCATTATTGGTTCAAGCCAAGTCCTTTCATTCGAGATTGAGCGAGTCGTGCTTGTTGACTTTTCAACATGGATAAAAGAAGCAAAATAGGAGATTTCCTCCTATGATGTTTGCAATGACATAATTAATTTTTGTTTTTTAGCTAAGGAATTGCCTATATAAAGGCTTGTAGTGATGGAGTGAAATGTATCCCAAAACAAAGAGTAACGATTGAGAGAGAGCGAGTAAGAGAGAAAGGTGAGGGAAAATGAGAGGAAAAAAGTAAAAACGGAAGACATCTTGTCCGAGTGGATAAGGGTAAGAGCGGGTGTAATTTTTACTGGGTAAGTGAGAGTGGTACAAAAAACATTATCCGGGTGGATAAGGGGTCTCGCGTTTGGTTTTAACCACGAGCGTTATTTTGTACGGTGTAATTCTCAAATATAGTAAAACTATTGTCTCTCCGTGGATGTAGGCGGTATTGGCCGAACCATGTAAAAATCTTGGTGTTCTCTCGGTGTTATTTCGCATTAATTAATATCCTCGGTTCATATACAACTACTGCTGGCCCGAAATTAAATATTTGGCGATTTTCCCAACAAGTGGTATCAGAGACAAACCCTGCTGGTATTCTGAGTATGCTCTGTAGTTGCAGCTATGTCTGATCTTCCACATCAGAAAAGATGTCAGAAGGGAACATCGATTGGGGGAGTCAATGTTGGAGCAAGATTCAACGAGGTCATGCCTTGTGCTGAAAAAAATGGTACAAGATGGTTATCGTTGATGGGATACTCGGCTTCGACCGAGCTTGTGCGACGGATGACAGCAAAGTGCGACAATGTGCTGGTGCAGGAGGTTTCACTCTGTGGCAGAAAATAGTGAATATGCTCGTTTGTCAAGGATGGGGTGATAAGCTTTGATTGGAGACGAGGAAAAGTCGGAGTAAATGAGGAAAATTTTGGGGTCAAGATGTGTCGAAAGAGGAAGACGTAAGGCCCTTTTATTTCTAACTTCTCTTCCTGATTCGGATGATAATTTGATCACAACCATCTGGTACGAAAAGAGTCGGTAAAGGCAGTGGATGATGGAGTCAAATTTTTTTTGGAACATGAAAAGAGAAGGCGGTCAAATTTTGGTGATAGCCGGGTGTTGGCTATTTGCAGAGTGAATCATAGAGGACGGTGATACGCTAGGGAATTTCGGGACAACATCAGGTCCAAATGTGACGCCCAGGGCCGATGAGGGCGGGGAGTGACTGCCAGTGCCAGAGAGGTGCACGAACAAGGAGCGGCTCCTGGCAGGCTTCTAGGCGAAGGGGTACACGAACGAACCGATCCGACACCCGAATGAGAGGGGATCCTGAGACTTACAATGTATGGGCGTGGCAGGCTAAGAATCGTATAAGAGAATTGATAGTACTACTCATATCACCAAGGTCGACCTACTTTTCGGGAGTCCATCTATAGAAACTCCGAAGTTTTGTGTGCTTGACTTGGGGAAATCCAGGGATGGGTGACCCCCTGAGAACTTTCTCAGGGTGCGTGTGAGCGAGTGCACGAAGCACACTGAAAGGTTATGTGGTGATACAGTGGGGTGCGGTGAGTCCAACCCCACAGGTCCTGGTAGGGACCGATGCTAAGTGACACCTGGTATGGAACGGGATGTTACAGGTGGTATCAGAGCACAACCTCTCGCAGTACGGTGCTGGTTCGAAGACAAACCAGGCGGAAGCAAGGTCGATCTACCTTTTCGGGAAAGGGGTACATGAATGAACCGATCCCACACCGAATGAGAGGGGATCCTAAGACTAACAATCTATGGGCGTGTCAGGCTAAGAATCTCATTAAGAGAATTGATAGTACTACTCATATCACCAAGGTCGACCTACCTTTTCGGGAGTCCATCTATAGAAACTCGGAAGTTAAGCGTGCTTGACTTGTGGCAATCTTGGGATGGGTTACCCGATGGAAAGTTTGCCCAGGGTGCGTGTAAGTGAGGACAAAGCACGATGTGAGGTTAAGTGGTGATACAGTGGGGCCAAACTATCAGGCGGAGTGTGATGGGCCCAACCCCACAGGTCCCGGTAGGGATGGATGCTACAGTGACACCCGATATGAGACGAGATGTTACACCAAATCCAGGTGGTGGAAAGGGCATGTGATGCTATATGTGTGGTGAGCCGGGACACATCAGGAGAAATTGTCCGATTTAAAAAAGGAAGGACATGTGGCGAGGAAATTCCACAACGGCGGTAGCACACGGCTTATCTTGGAGACGTTCGCACAGTCTCTAATGATGGCGCTTGTTCTCACGAAGAAGAATATACAATTCGAGTTTGCTCCAAGTGGATATTTTGATGCATTTCTGAACAGTTCTTTCGATCTCCACGGATGGATTTCGTTGTGTTTGTTCGGGGTATTGAAATGGTGAATATCAAAATGATTGATGGAGCGGTACGCATTTTGGGTGGTTTGACATTGTCTCAATGTTGCGTAGAATTTAATATTCTTGAGCCGGTCAGATTCCAGGGCTATGGGGTTTTCATAGCAGGGGGAGTGTGGGAAAACACACATGGCAGAAATGGTCTTACCAAAGGAAGAAGAGTGCAAACGTTTGTATCGTCTAGACGTGAGTATGATATATAATACTCAGACTTCGATGGGTTCACGAAAATCACGCGTGGTATAAAGGCAGATGATGGTGAGAAGGAAAATCCTGCTGGAAAAGGGGTTGCATCGAAGTCCATATTCAGGAATCGACGGTCGAGTCGGTTCAACATAGCTGCACATAAGATTGGCCGTTGATTGAATCAAGTGGGGTAGGACTAGAATCCTTGATTCGGATTATGTGTAGGTGCTACAAGGAAGACCAATGGACGTTCATGGTAACTACGAACGGATTACTCTCATTCTCGGGTTCGCTGGAGTGCTCTCTAAAGACGCTGATGTTGAAAAGTGGGGAGAATTGTTGACTTTTCAATATGGATAAAAGAATCAAACTAGGAGATTTCCTCCTATGACGTTTGCAATGACATAATTAATTTTTGATTTTTAGCTCAAGGAATTGCCTATATAAAGGCTTGTAGTGATGGAGTGAAATATATCACAAAACAAAGAGAAACGACTGAGATAGAGCGAGTAGGAGAGAAAGGTCAGAGAAAAATGACAGGAAAAAAGATTAGAAATAAAGGAAAAAATTTTGTCCGGGTGGAAAAGAGTAAGAGTGAGTGTAGTTTTTACTGGGTAAGTGAGAGTGGGTAAAAAAATTATCCGGGTGGATAAGGGGTCTCGAGTTTGGATTTAAACACGAGCATTATTTTGTACAATGTAATTCTCAAATATAGTAAAACTATTGTCTCTCCGTGGATGTAGGCGATATTGGCCGAACCATGTAAAAATCTTTGTGTTCTCTCGATGTTATTTCGGCTTTAATTAATATCCTGATAAATTATCACGGATCCATATATAACTAACGCCGGCCCGAAATTAAAATATTTGGCGATTTTCCCAAGAGCGCTTTCCATCTTCAAACTCAACTATGATGTTAATCTTTTATTCCTAAACTCAATTATTAAATCGATGGAGTAAAAAATATAAAACATATGCCTAGTGAACTACATTTACCATTGGAGGAATTATACAATAAAATCTTATTACCCATGAACAATTGAGGACATGACAGAACTCAAGTCTACATTGCCACATTGATACACAACATCTATATTCTTTTATTAAGCCTAAAGGCTTTTGATAAACTGTTAAATTTTGATCAATCAATTTAAATTAATTAATAATAATATTAATTTTTTTTTTAAAAAATAACTATACTCACTGCATCTTTTATTGTATATTATAATCTTACCGTTTTATTTTTAGTATACACTTATATATGGTATAGCACGCGAGATTCAGTGACCTAAATACTAATATATATGGTTGAAAGTTGAATAAAAATTTGCTCGAATTGATTGTCTTCAAACTTCAAAGGTTACATCTTTAATCAAATCATCCAAATGAAGTTCGCAACAGTTACAGAAAACCTCTTCAATAAATCAGCAAACAAAAATCAAAAATCATATCTGAACTCTAATCCTCTTCTTAGACTTTGACCTTCTTGGCTTCGCCAGATGAGCCCTCAACGAATCCAAGCCGAACCCAGCTCCGTGCCCGAACCCGTACCCGAATCCGACCCCAACTCCACACCCGACTCCGACCCCAAAAATCAGGGAAAGGTTATTCCAAGTCTCGCCGCCGAACCCAAAGGTTCCGGCGATTCCGAGCCCAATCCCTACGCCGCAGCCGACTCCGGCGCCGAGCCCAGGCCCCAATACGGCGCCGTTCGCCTTCGCCGTAGCGTCGTCGAACATTTCGGGCACAACTTGGTATATCGGTTTGTTAATCTCGGACTTTCTCGATTTGAAATCGATTGCCTTCCATTTCCATAGGGGATTTGAATTTGAGTCTGCCATTTTTTATTTCTCTATTTCTTCAGCGAGGAATTTACGCTTTGGTGTAGAGATTATGAGAAGTAAGAAAGATAAGGATTAATTCGGATAGATTTTATTGGGCTTGGCCCATTTTGAGATTAAATATACTCTTGATGGGCCGATTCAAAACTTCTATTGGGCTCGGCCCATTTAATATTCAAATATAGACTTTATGGGCCGGTTCAATACCTGGCAAAGTTTCCCTAGTTAACATACTATCTAGAGTAAAGGCAAATTTGGTGCTTAAACTATACCGGTGTCTTGAAGTTGGTGCTGAAACTTTCAAATGTGCCGTTTCAGTTCTCAAAGTATGCAAAACCTTTCATTTTCGGTTCTTTTGACCAATTCACCGGTTAACTAACCAACCGGTGGCCCAAAAACGAGGGGGTAAAAAAGTCATTTACTATAATAAAAACAAAAAACTTAACAGTATAGATCTTGGACTTGGACTGTAAAAAAAAAACAAACGAAAGAAAAAGAGGACTGAGAAAGGAGAGATGATACATCTTCGGGAATTTCTCCGACGAGTCGATTTTCGGACAGGTCGAGAAACTCCAGCTGGAGAGGTTTCGGAGCTCGTCTGGATTTCTCCGGCGAGAGAAGTGTTGTGGGCATCCAAAACCGTCGGTAAGAAGCGTTGTTGCCTATCTTGGCAAGTTTTCAGCCAAAGAATTCTTACTTAGATTCACAAAAATTCACCTCTCCAAACTGAGGAACCCTTGAAGAGTGACCTAAATCGCTCGAAAGATTGTTCTGCTGAACGAATAAGCCAACTAAGGTAGTAATCAGACAAAGAAGGCACTTCCCCGCTCAGCGAATTGGCGCTCAAATCCAAGTGAGAAAGCCCCTTTAAGCCGATGAAGCTAGGCGGGATGGGGCCCGCCAACATGTTCGAAGAAAGGTTGAGCTTCACCAAGCTAGCAAAATTCCCGAGGCTGGTAGGGATCGAACCGTTGAGCCTATTCTTCCCCAGAAAAGCCCTCTCAGTGCAGTCGAATGGCCGAACCCAATAGGAATTTAACGGCTAGCAAATTCCCTGTTAGGTCTATTTTTCAATCGCAAAGCTTTTACGATTTTATGTTGTGAAACTTACGATCGAAGATCTTTCGATTTCAATGGTGATGTTGAGATTTTTCAGTGAGCATGTTACTTTCTCTTACTGAGCTTTGTTTCAATCAATGCTCTTTTTTTTTTTTTTTACTATTTCAAACTACAAATTCCTTAAAAGACAAAAATATCATTTAGTAAATTCTATTAATCTGTTAAAATATGATTGGATAGGTTAAAAGAATCGAAAATGAAAGGTTTTGCGTACTTTAAGAGCCAAAACAGCACATTTGAAAGTTTGAGCACTAACAATGAGACACCGGTATAGTTTAAGCATCAAATTTGCCTTTTACTCTACTATCTATAGAGCACATGTGTAGAATATGCTCAGCTACTAGTACATATATAATGTGTAATGCAACTTACCTAAGAAACGTTTTATTGTATCATTAATGCTTTTTATTGTAATTTATCATAATTTAATTTTTGCTTTATCGTGATTGTTTTATTATGCTGATTGTCGGAATTGGCAAAAGGAACCGAAATTTGTTAGGGATTAAAATTCCCTCTAAGCCCAGACCCAGAGTCCAAACTCATAAGTACACGTAATATTTCGCTCTAAAATCAATAACAGACGGAGTAACTGACAAACTTATAAGCAACACTCAAGATTGTTATTTAATCGATTTGGGACTTGAGTTTTATACCCGACAAGATTCTCCGCAATTCATGAACAACGAATCTTCTATCATATTGTTAAAAACAGTAATTCCTTCGTCTTAGGAATATTTTGCCACAGGCATGAATTAGAGCAACTCCAATCGGCTCTGAAAATGAAACGCATACCGAAAATTACTCCAACAGATACTGATTATTGTACTCAAAATGCGTTTTTTTTTTATTATTTTCCCTCACCTCTGCACGCATGTTTGCAATTTCATCCGACGCAAAAGTTTTGTCCTCATGTAAAGCAACCCATTTTAACTTTATAATTTGCTTTTCTTCCAAAAAGTTTTAGTTTGTCTTTCATATCATATTTATTTTGCTCTTTTACATTTACTAGGCGAGGATGGCCGCACGTTGTGCGGCTGCGACGAACTTTTAGCCCGGAATAGGAATCATACCAAAATACAAATGCGTATAAGCGGCTTCGACGAGATTTTACCTGCACGTTGATCCTAGTCTTGACTTGGTTCATGACCTATCTTTAGTAAAAGGTTTATGCTGATGAGTTTGAAGGCAGAATTACTAGAGTCCTTATCACTATGAATAGAACAGAAAGATTCTAGTTTTTGACATAAGGATACAAACCGTAGTTTCGTCTTTCAGCCAGCGAAGGTGTCAGTGAAGATATATTCCAGCATTGACAGGCAAAACATGTCTACATTACTAATTGTTCTTATATCTTCCAAAATGAGTTACGACTGATGTATATACAGAGAGTCGTAACTATAATGATGATTACGCAAAAAAGACTATACGTTGATTTACCCTTGCTTTGTGCGCTTGGTTGTTGTATCTACAGTGGTTGAGGCTGGTTCAAGCTGTCTTTTGCTGCTGGAAGAGGGAAGAAGTTCTTTTTTTGGTGATTGTATAGTAGGCTTGTATGTCGCAGTTGCAGGTCCGATGTTATCTTTCATGGATTGGCTTGATGTTGTTGGAAATAATAAGCTCAAAATGTCACATCTAAGAAGCTTCTATATATTGTACACGTTGGTTGTGAGGTGGATATTAATCAATTAGAATGCAATCAATAAGGTATGACTCATAGTGTTTAGAATAGGCTATTAAGCATTATAAATAATCTATGGCTTATGTAAGCTTTGAGAGCATTAGTAGACATCAAAATAATAACATACTAAGCTATCTCTTGTCTCTAATCTCATATATTAAAACACTACAATCATACTATATTCATCACGTGGTATCAAAGCTCATGGCTAACATCGGAGGAGCGGCCGGAGGAATTCCTCATGTACCAAGCGTCTTTCAAAGGACAACTACGGCAATTGGTGCATACAAATGAAGGCGTTACTAGGATCATAAGATGCCTAGGAAGTTGTCGAGAGTGGGTATACCGAATACGAAACTCTCGCGGGTTTGACGAATAATCAAGTAAAAGAGTTGAAGGAAAACCGCAAGTAAGACAACTCCGCGTTATACATGCTTTACCAAGCAGTTGACGAGTCGGCTTTTGAGAAGATAGCCGGAGCAAAGAATTCTAATGAAGCCTGGACGATCCTAGAAAATGCATACAAAGGCGCAGATCGTGTTAAGCAAGTACGCTTGCAAACGCTTCGCAGTGAATTCGAGACGATCAAGATGAAAGACGCAGAGACGGTTTCGGCTTACATCACAAGGGTCGAGGTGATTGTGAACCAGTTAAAAGGAACGGTGAGGATGTGCCCGAAAATCGTGTCATCGAGAAGATTCTCAGATCCTTGACGGAGGAATATGAGAACGTCGTATGTGCCATAGAGGAATCTAGAGATCTAAAAAATGTCCGTGAATGAACTTACAAGTTCATTGGAAGCCCACGAGCATCGAAAGAATCGAAAGAGGGTGGAAACTTTGGAGGATGCTCTTCAAGCCAAAGTCTCATTTAAGGAAGAACAAACAAATTACGGCGACCGTGGAAGAGGATGTGGTCGAGGTCGAGGAAGCTATAGAGGTCGTGGTCGTGGAAGAGGCCGGGGCCGTGGACAAGACGAAAAAGAAGAAAGAGGAAACTACAACAACACACGAGGTGCAAGAGGTGGCCGAGGACGAGGCAATCGATCAAACAAGTACAACGTCGAATGCTATAATTGTGGAAAATATGGTCATTTTGCAAGAGAATGTTATGCTGAAAAAAAGGTGGATGAAAAGGTGAACATCGCCGAGAAGAAAACTGAAAACGAAGAAGAGATCTTATTGCTTGCATGCAAAGAGTCGGATAGCGGCAACGACCATACGTGGTACTTGGATACGGGTGCGAGCAACCACATGTCCGGTGATAGAAAGCTGTTCACAGACCTAGAAGAAGACGTTGGAGGTAAAGTGACGTTTGGTGACGCGTCTACGGTGAAAGTAGCAGGTAAAGGAAAGATCTTGATTCAATGCAAAGATGGTACAAATCGCTACATAGCTGATGTTTTTTACGTACCAAATATGAGGAGTAACATTATTAGCCTTGGACAACTTTTAGAGCGAGGATATACTGTACTAATGAAGGGTCAGATGATGACTCTAAGAGATCGTGACGGTCAAGTCATTGCTCAAGTTCAAATGAGCAATAATCGTTTGTTTAAGCTCAACATTGCAGCGGCGACTGACAGATGCCTAAACGCAAACGTCGAAATATCGAGCTCCGCAAGGTTGTGGCATCAGCGGTTCGGACACTTGAACTACGACAGTCTGAAAAAACTAGTGGACCGAAACATGGTTGGAGGACTTAACAAAGTCGAGGGCGAACATCGAATACGCAAAGTGTGCATCATGGAAAAGGGCACAAGAAAATCATTTCCAAAAGGCTCGCTCACACGGTTGAGAAAGGTCCTCGAGCTCATTCATACTGATATATGCGGTCCCATCACTCCGGCCTCATTCGAAAATCACAGGTACTTTATCACTTTTATCGACGATTTCTCACGTAGAACATGGGTATATTTTCTTCGAGAAAAGAATGAGGCACTTGCTGTTTTCAAGAAATTTAAACAATTGGTGGAAAATACTAGCGGAGAACGCATCAGGACACTACGTTCAGATCGGGGTGGTGAGTTTATATCGAAGGACTTCATGGTATATTGTGAAGAACGTGGCATTAAGCGTCACCTGACAGCTCCATACACACCGCAACAGAACGGCGTTGCCGACCGAAAAATAGAACGCTGCTTGATATGACGAGGAGTATGCTCAAGACAACGTATGCCTAAAGAGTTTTGGGCAGAAGCCGTTCGGTGTTCCGTCTATTTGCAAATTCGAAGTCCAACCTCAATACTAAAAAATGTCACGCCACAAGAAGCATGGTGCGGCGTAAAACCATGGGTTGCACATTTACGGGTTTTTGGAAGCATAGCATATGCTCGAATTCCGGAGCAAAGGCGTACTAAGCTCGATGATAAAAGTCGAAAATTGATCTTTATTGGATACGATGAACGTTCTAAAGCGCGCAATTTATATGATCCTAACACAAAGAAAATTGTTGTTAGTCGAGATGTACAGGTTGACGAAGATGCTAGCTGGAACTGGGAATCGATACCAAAGCCTGAGGATGAAAGAACGAAGGTTGCAGACATATCCATTCCAAGCGGTGAAGAGCCCGAATTAGAATTGCAGCCCTCTGAGTCCACGACTGTTGTGACAGATGATGAATCTGAACCCGAGACTATCCAGACGCGTAGCCTAGGAGAGCTCTATAACTCCACGGAGCGAATGAACCTTGTATGTCTCATGGCGGATGCCGAGGACATCACCTTTGAAGAAGCTGTCAAAGATGAGAGATGGCGAGAGGCGATGGAGAAATAAAATCAATTGAAAAGAACAATACGTGGCAGTTGACCTCGTTGCCGCCCGAACACAAGGCGGTAGGAGTGAAATGGGTGTACAAGAAAAAACTGAACTCCGAAGGTAACATAGTGAAATACAAAGCGAGGCTAGTCGCAAAGGGCTACAGTCAAAAGTACGGCATAGACTACGAAGAGGTGTTTGCCCCAGTAGCAAGAATGGAGACCGTTCGTTTATTGCTATCATTGGTTGCAAGCAAAAAATGGAGCATTTACCAAATGGACGTTAAATCGGCCTTTCTGAACGGAAGGCTCGAAGAAGAAGTTTATATTTTTCAACCACCGGGTTTCAAACAAGGAAAGGAGGATCAAGTTTTAAGGCTGAAAAGAGCGTTATATGGGTTGAAACAGGCACCAAGAACGTGGAATGCATGCATCGATACATACTTTAAAGATCAAGGATTTGAACAATGCCCCTACGAGCATGCCCTTTACATTAAGGTACGGGGTAATGATATACTTTATGTTGCATTATATGTTGATGACCTGATTTTTCTAGCAACAACAACACCATGGTTGAGCAGTTCAAACGAGATATGAAGAATGAGTTCGACATGACCGATCTCGGACTCATGTCATATTTTTTGGGGCTGGATGTCAAACAAAAGGAGTCAGGTATTTTCGTATCTCAACAGACGTACGCAAAGACGTTGTTGGAAAGGTTCAATATGAGTGAGTGCAATTACGTTAAAACGCCGGTGTAACGAGGCATTAAGTTAACGAGGCATGGTGAAGGGAAGCCGGTTGATCCGAAGCTTTATAGAAGCGCTGTTGGAAGCTTACATTATCTCATGAATACCAGGCCGGACATTGCATATGGAATAGGACTCGTGAGTCGATACATGGAGAGTCCAAGATCAAGTCATTGGAACGCCGTAAAGCGGATTTTACGATACATCAAAGGAACGATTTCATACGGATTATTTTATGGTTGCATTAACAATCCTGATGTTATTGCTTGTTCAGACAGTGATTGGAGTGGTAACTTGGACGAAAGAAAGAGCACTACAGGTTTTGTCTTCTTGGTAGGTGGCACGACTTTCACTTGGACGTCGAAAAAACAGCCGATAGTGACACTCTCCACGTGTGAAGCTGAATATGTCGCAGCATCGACTTGTGTCAGTCATGCGATATGGATCAGAAAGCTGCTTAAAGAAATGAAATTTACACAATCAACAGCTACCGAAATACGGGTCGACAATAAGTCAGCAATTGAGCTCGCGAAGAATCCGGTACATCATGAAAGAAGCAAGCATATAGACGTTCGATATCATTTCATACGAGAACAAATAAAGAAAGGCGAAGTCAGCTTGATTCATGTAACAAGCAAAGAACAAGTAGCAGATATATTTACCAAGCCACTACCGTTGGAAGCGCTCGAAAGGATCAGAAAGATGCTCGGTATGTGGGAAGGCGACAATTGAGCTTAGGAGAGGATGTTGGAAATAATAAGCTCAAAATGTCACATCTAAGAAGCTTCTATATATTGTACACGTTGGTTGTGAGGTGGATATTAATCAATTAGAATGCAATCAATAAGGTATGACTCATAGTGTTTAGAATAGTCTATTAAGCATTATAAATAATCTATGTCTTATGTAAGCTTTGAGAGCGTTAGTAGACATCAAAATAATAACATACTAAGCTATCTCTTGTCTCTAATCTCATATATTAAAACACTACAATCATACTATATTCATCAGATGTTGTATTGTGGAATCAGAAAGCCATGTAATGATTGTGTCTCGAGTCACTGGCTGTCCTTTTTGTTTGAAACTGTAAGATCGAAGATGGTATAGAGATTCGACATTCTTCAATCTTTTGTTGACACATGTGATATAAAAACTTTTCTCCCCGTAAAAAATGGAGTTGGTTTATTTATTGGAAAGTAATATGTTATCATTAGGTTTTAGCATGGAAACTTACATTTTCTTCAATGTTAATGATGTCTTCAGCCGACATTTCGAGTAGAGTTTCAGCTTCTTTTCGTTCAATAAAAGCAGTCATGCTTCTGCTCCCGTCAGATAACTCCTCTTCGAAACGTAATCTGCATGTAAGTTTAGTAGTGTTAAACTTACAAATATGGTAAAATATTATAGTTAAAAACTCTAGTAATATAACCTACATTGCTTTTGGGCTGGGAAAGTTTTGATTGCAGTGAAGACATGGGAATTCAGTACCATAAGTTGCTCCACAAGATTTGCTGCAATTTGGACACTCCGTGACGTAGAAGACTTGCTCAGGGTCTTCGATTTTCAGCTGGCCTTTGATCCAAAAGAGTTTAATCTAAATATGTTTAGGAAAAATGAAATGTTTGTTGGTTGATGCTGCGTGGAATGAGAAAATTGGGCAAGATAATCCAGATTACTGGTTCGTGCAGACTTGTAATTTGGCTTTTCTAATATGCGAGGGAGGTGGTCGTCCAATGATTTGGCGTTCCTTTCTGTAAATTAGCATACAAATTATGTGTCTATATGACTATTTAATACGTGTTTTACAGCTCATGTGAATTATGTGATGACTAACATATGTGGAGATATTAGGACTTAGGAAAAGTTTGGTTAACATTTAAGTGTAGGTGAGACTTGAGATATTTTGGCGAGAATAGGTTAGTATGCAATAAGGTTCGATCGATTGTAGTAAGGGTTAGGATTAGACCGATTTCAATGTATATAAGTATTAAAATCGCCGAGTAAATAAGGACCGAACGGGCGATTGTCATGTACTTGATGAATCATGTTGGAATTAAATCGGCCGATTCCAAGGTTTTTGAATGGTAACATTAAGCTTGCGGGAGTGAAAATCGATCGTTTTCCATACATGTAAAATGCTTAAAAATTGCCAATTAAATTAGTAGAATCGGCCGATGCTAGCTTAATTGTGGATATTTAATCGGCCGAATCCCATATAGAGAACGAGTAACACAGAGAATTAAAATAGACCAATCATAATCCATATAGACTTAATAAGTTATGATCATATAATTAAAAGGAGACGTTGCTTAGTTTAGGAGGAAAATTTGTCACCTCCTTGTCCTTTAACTCACATCTTCCTAAGCACTTTAATGCATATCCGTTAGATTATAAACTAAAAAGCCCTTAAAAGTAAGGCCATAACCGAAAGGAGTTCTATTACTCTAACGAGGAGAAAACTCGGTCAAGATTAAAGAACGCCCAACAAAAGCAAATCGTGAATAATTGGTAAGTAAAAATCTTACTCATAACTTATAAATTCAGTTCTGGTTTTACATTTATAGGAAACTCTCGGGTAGAAGTAGTAGTAGAAAACCCTAATTGTTGAGCTTAATTCATGCTCACATGGTTGCTTAGATTGGTATAGGTTTATGTTACGTCTGAAAATTAATAAAGATGAGATCTTAAAGGTATGAAAATTGAAGTATTAAATTGGATGAACTCTTGAGCATCTAATCTAGTACTGATCGTATGTTCTTAGTGTAAACCTTGTGCCTAGGATATTGAAAATAGTAATTTAAATCAAACTTATGGATAATGCAAGTGGTGAAAACCTTGTAGAGTAGGAGATGACTTTCGATTGGAATTAGACAGTTAAGTGAGGAAACGGGCGATACTACCTCTCGCCGAAGTATATATATATATATATATATATATATATATATATATATATATATATATATAGATATATTATATTCAAATTGTGACTAATGTTCGAGCAAATCATCGAGCGAATTGAGTATATTATGAGTGTCTATTGATGCTAAATCGCCGAGCTAAGATAACGTTCAACGGGTGAAAACCTTCGGTCGATTTAGATCACTTTAAGCCTTAGAATACTTTAATTATTTCAGCATTGAGTTTCGGTCGATAATGGAAATCGCCGAACTGAACAAATTTTTGATAAAGGAATTTATGTTGGCAAATCGGGCGATGCTTGCATTTAAGCGAGTTTTGATGTTCAATAATGAGACAACTTTCGCCGAATTTTAGGTGCAAAAATCGGGTGTTGACTTAATTTAGACTTAATCGGGCGACTTAGGTTTTTAAAATATTATGTTACACCGAAGGTATTTTTGAGCAAATTAGTATAGTCAAACTGATTTATTTTGACCTAGTCATCTAATTTAAGATATTATACTGATATTTTAATATTTTTAATTAAAGGGTCGAAAAATTAGGGTTTTCCCAAAGTAATAAGCAGATTTAGCTTGGACGACAGGTAAGTGGGAATTTCAACTACAACACATAATTTATTTGTATGTGCTTGAACTACGTGACTATGTGCTTGGATGTTGATATTATTACGTGAATTATTTGACATGCTTCTGCATCGTAAGTGTTTACGATATTTATTCACATTGCATATTTCTACTTACTGAGCTTTATAGCTCACCCTTACTTTATGTGTTATAGGTGCGCGCGGCCACGGTACGTGATCGCTTTTGATGGCAAGGCTTACCTTTTTGAAGCTTCCAACGACTTTTGGGGGTGGTGTGTACATAGATGCGACCTGTGTGGCGGGCGGTAGGGTTTCTTTTGCTGCGTCTACCATCCTATGTAATTAGGCCTGGGATGACATTTTGACTTGTACAAAATAATATTTTATATAAAAGGAAAATTTTAATACGCATTTTCGCGTATTCTTTACTTTATATTATATTTAGTCACGTAAGATAACGTTAGAAGGGTTAGTAGATGGCGGGGCGCCACAGCGGGCTGTAGTTTTCTTTTTCTGGTCGTGGCGGTATCCCCGGTGTTGTGGTCATAAAGTGGTGGATCATTAGTGAGAACCACCGGGGATAGGGCAGGTTCTGTGGCTTCTTCGATTTTGACTTCGATCTCTGGTGAAGCTGATGTGATCAGCTTGACATAGTCGTAATTTTTCCTGAAGACGACCCCGTGGAAGATCCGAAGGATCGTGAGGTTGCATCTGTCCCAGCCTGAGTGCTTAGGTGAGAAGCACTTGTTGACAATTGCAAAAAGAGTTCGTCAGGGATGTGGAATCATTGATTGCTGAAAATGGGAAACAAACTCGAGTGAGCAGAAGTAACCCATTCTGAGCATATCGGTGATGAGCTCGTCCTCGGGTCCCTCATGTTCATATTCAGGTTGACTTGGCAGCCGAAGGATTTGTCGAATGAATTCCCTGGTGATCTTGACGGTCTTGTTTGCAATTTGGGCTTCATAGTAGGTGCTATTGTCTTGAGCGATTTTGGTAGTCATTATCCCCCAAAATTGTTGAAGATAGACAGTAGGGGCTTGGACTGATGCTGAGAAGGCGTATCCAAGATGGTGGTTTCTCAAAATGGATGGGATGATCTCTTCTTGACACTTGAAAGTGTTCAAGTCGAGTTGGTAGTTGTCTCCTCTGATCACAATCCATTTGGAAGTTGAGTAAACGAGGTCTGCCGGTGTCGTCATTTTGCTTATCATTTTTTTATGAGCACCGGGGATTCCTATTGAAACTGCAACACGAAAGAAAACGATATTAGGAATATAACTTATGCGAATATTTTGGGCTTAAAGATAATTCATTCTATATTCATTTATTGTAGCCCAAAACTGTTCGGCCCAATAACGGTTTTGAAGATGTCTTTGAAAATTTTCTAAGTGTGTTTCGCGAATCAGTGTAAAAAAATTCAAAATTTTGCCTAAGTAAGTTTCGCGAATCAGTTTGAAAACATTTTGTTGACTTAGTTCGCGAATTGGATTAAAAAAGGACTTAGCGATTTTCAAATTGCGAACTCGAAGATTCACGGGTCAACATGAGTTCGCAACTTGACAAGATCTTCTGAAATTTTGCGAAGTGTGGATCGCGAATTGGTTTAAAAGAACTTTGCGAAAATTAAAATTTCGAACTCGACTATTCGCGAACTGACTTGGTCAAACATGAAATCGAAACATTAGTTCGCGAATTGCAATTCGAGAAATTTTAAAAACTTTGCGAATTGACTAAGTCAGTGACCAGTGAGTTCGCAAAACACATGCTCGGTTCGCGGAGTAGGATCTGAAAAATCAAAAAGGTAATTTAAAAAACAAAATTCAAACCCGAATTCGTTTTCTCGGAAACCTGTTAAAAATCAGAAATCGACGATTTCAACTCCAGTATTTGAAGAATCTTTACGTATTTCCGCGAAAAACTCCCAGAATCGAACACTTCTTTAGTAAATAAAACATAATAATAAAAAGAAAACGAAACCCTGTTCTTCTGAGATCAAAACCTGCAAAAGTTAAAGATAACACTGAAGAAAAGTTAGAAATTGTTTTCTTACCCCTACGAGATCAGTGAGTGTGGGTGAGAGTGTTAAAGTGAAAGTGCACAACAACAAAAATCTGGGAAGTTTGATGCGTCCGCGACAGAGAGAGTTTGAAGATTCGAGAATTCGTGAAATCAGATTTGGGAATTTTGCGAATTAGGTTAAGTTGAGTTTCGCGGACCGAGAGATTAAGATTTGGGTTCAATTTGGGCTGCGAAATTTTGAGAAGAAGGGCCCACAAAGGATTCGCGAATTCTATGAAAGTGAAATTTTGAGCTGTAGTTCGCAAATCAAAAACTTTGTTAATTCACGAACTAGTAGTTTAAGGTATTGACTAGTCAAACATTTTGAATGACTTCGCGCATTGTAACATGGTGATTTTGCGAAGTGGAGTCCGCGAGTCTTTAGTTCGCAATTGAGTCTCCGATTCTGAACTAGTATGGTCCGCGAATCTTCTCGGGCCTGTAGATTTGGGCCGTAGAGGTTTTTGAAGAAAGGACCCAAAAACGTATTTGAAATATGAAAGTCCAAAGGAATTCGCGAGCTGAAGATTAAGATAAAAATGCACTGATTCGCGAACTGGACTAAGAGATTGAGGAATCCAATTGGAGAATTCACGAATTGGGTTGAAGGCAGAATTTTAAACGGAATTCGCGAACCAAAGAATTTTGAGAAATCCAAGCATTGATTCACGATAAAATTTTGGAAGGAAACAGATATAGACTTGTAAATTAGAACTAATATGATATGCAAAATTTTCGACAGACCTAAGATACACAATCTAGTAATTTGCTTTATAACATCAAATTGATTCTATCAAACAGCCAAAGAAAATCGACGAGTTTCTCAAGATTGATTTTGTGAAAGGCAAAGTCTGACAAACGACAATGGAAACATCGCTTTCTTTCGCGGCGTTGAACCCTCAAGTCAAATTTTCGTCTATGTTTTGTCGGGACAAATGATGTTATTGTTCAATTTGTGCCTATACAAAGACGTAGTTCGAACCACACCTCAATACTCTAAACATACGGATTACTCGACTTTCTCATTCTCAGCTTTCTCGCTCACATAGATGGACTGGTTGCAGCAGCAAGTGTATGAAACTGAGGAACATGTGGAGTTAAGGCATAATTTTGGTCGTAATAAAGATAAACTGGTTTCTTATTTTTCTTCTCTTGTGCTTAATTGTAGTCTTACTAGCTATTCTGTTCTGTGCTCTCACAGGGCGTGCTAGCTTTTGAGATTGTTTTGAGTATTTTGAGAGTGTTTTATGAGTAATGTTGTGAGCTTATCCTATTTGTATTTCATACTTTGAGATCGTTTTTCTTAGCTGTTCTACGTATTTAGAGGTGTTTTTCACATTTGGAAAGGTTTATGTAACCCTGAAAACTATGTTCACAAAAAACAGCGACTCCCCCTCAGTATGTATTTTTGGAATTAAACTCCCCTATATAAAATGCCTATCGAGAATCTGAAAATTTTGTTCAGTCAACTCCCCCTTGATGCATGATATAGCATTTCTCTCCTTCGATGTAATGCTATCAGCATTGACTTTACATCGACTTATTGGAAACTAATAAAAAAAAATTATTATGAAAAGAGAATGAAAGCCTAGATCGAAAGGAAAAGGAAAAGAAAAATAATTTAACTAACTGACAAGCACGCACAAACTCGAGAAGTTCAAATGCAAAGCAGATAGACAAGTAATGAATCTAGTGAGGCATAATCGAAACTAGAGGTTGAGATTCAACATCCCTAGTTTTGCAACTAAGAATTGTAATCGTTTTTCATCCAATTCTTTCGTAAACATGTCGGCCAGTTGAATCTCTGTATTGACAAAGTACATTTCTATTATGCCTCTTTCAACGTGGTCTTTTATGAAATGGTATCTTAGGTCTATGTGCTTAGTTCGTGAACGGTGAACAGGATTGCACGTAATTTCTATGGCACTTTTGGAATCACAATAAATAGGAATTCTATGTAGATCAAACCCATAATCACGTTGTTGGGTCCTTATCCACAAAATTTGTGAGCAACAACTAGCGGCAGCGACATATTCTGCTTCCGCCATGGAGGTTGATTTACAATTTTGTTTCTTAGAAGCCCAACATACGAGTTTATCTCCTAGGAATTGGATGTGGCCCGATGTGCTTTTCCTATTCAATTTTCAGCCTGCAAAATCTGCATCAGAATACCCTATTAGTTTCATACTTGAGTTTTTTAGGATACAAAAGTTCGAGGTCTGGACTGCCTTTCAGATACTTTAGAATTCTCTTGACGGGCATGAAGATGCGACTCCTTTGGATTAGCTTGGAATCGAGCGCATAGGCATGTTGAAAATAAAATATCTGGTCGACTGGCAGAGAGATAGAGCAGATAGCCTATAATTCCTCTGTAATAGGTAGCATCTACAGGGTCGCCCAAGTGATCTGCGTCGAGTGTGCACGAAGCCGACATTGGAGTACTTGAAGATTTGCTCTTGTCTATGCCATATTTTCTGAAAATGTCGTGAATGTACTTGGACTGACTGATAAATATCCCATCCTGAAGTTGCTTGATTTGCAGTCCAAGGAAGAAAGACATTTCTCCCATCATACTCATCTCAAACTGTGATTTCATCAACGTGCTGAATTCGACACAGAGTTCCGGGTTTGTAGAGCTGAAAATGATGTCATCCACGTAGTTTTATACAAGCATGATATTAAAATCCTTCTTTTTGACAAAAGTATGGTATCAATCTTCCCTTTAGTGAAGCCTGAGTTGATAAGGAAGTCGGATAAGACCTCGTACCAGGCCTGTGGGGCTTGCTTTAGCCCATATAGAGCCTTGTCGAGCTTGTATACAAAGTCCGGATGTTCTGTATTAAGAAATCTATCTGGCTGTGAAACATATACTTCTTCCTTCAGAATCCCATGAAGGCAGTCTTAACATCCATTTGATAGACAGTAAAATCTTTGTGTGTTGCATATGCTAGGAATAATATGATTGCTTCAATTCGTGCTACAGGGGCAAAAGTCTCATCGTAGTCAATTCCTTCTTGGTGATTGTACCCCTTACGTATTACCACACCATCCTCATCTTTCTTATTTTAAAATACCCATTTTGTTCCAATCACTGTCTTGTCTTTTGGACGAGGGACTAAGTTCCAGACCTTGAGACGCGCGAACTAATTGATTTCTTCTTGCATAGAGACTATTCAGTTCGAGTCACTTAGTGCATCTATTACACTTGTAGGTTCTATTTGGCTCAAGAAACAAGTAAAATTACACTCATTTGACGAACCTCTAGTATTTACTCCTGTGGTGGGGATCTCCTATTATTTGATCTGTATGATGACTTCTAATCCATTTCTTTCCGTGCGGTAAAGTAGCTTCATCCATTGCTGATCCCTCATTAAGTGGGTACTCGATCCCAGAGGCAGTAGTGTTGCTAGCGAAAGGCGGTGAGCTATCTGTCGATGTTGCAGACCGAGTTATCTGTGTCTGATGGTGGAACTGTTTGTTTAGGAATGGGTGCGGAAGCAGAAGTTGATGGACTATGCCTTGGTTCTGTTGCAGGAAAAGGATCGGTGGTCGGTTTGTCTCTATTGATAGAGAAGTACATATGTTCAAAAAGTTGGTCCAGATTGATTTCCTCTTGAGTTGGTTGGCTGAAAC
Organism: Craterostigma plantagineum; assembly: GCA_027422505.1. Taxonomy (NCBI): domain Eukaryota; kingdom Viridiplantae; phylum Streptophyta; class Magnoliopsida; order Lamiales; family Linderniaceae; genus Craterostigma; species Craterostigma plantagineum. The sequence goes on from JAPQWV010000002.1 coordinate 7,855,429, forward strand.
ACGTTGGTCTACTGTTTCTTGTCTTCAACTGCTTGTTGTTGGTAGTACCCAAACTTTCCTTTGTCAGTACCTGGTTCTGAACGGTGGTGTTCAGAAGCGCCACTCGAGGACTCTCCTGATTCCATACGTGATTGAGTAGAACTGAGTGTTGTTGGTTCGAGTCCTAAGCTGCTTTGTCCAGAATTAATTTCTGGACCCTCATCGAAAGTGACATTTACACTTTCAATTATCGTTCTCTTGTCACGTAGATATACCCTATATGCCTTAGATTGCGCAGAGTAGCCCACAAAATTCCTTCATTAGCCTTTGGATCTAGCTTATATTTGTCTTCTTGATCGTTGGCGGCGAAGCATTTGCATCCAAAAATTCTCAAGTGGGCAATGTTGGGTAATCTTTCGTTTATTAGTTCATAAGGCGTCTTTCCAAATCTTAGATGAATATTCGTTTGATTATGAGTATAGCATGCAGTGTTCATAGCTTTCGCCCAGAGAAAAAGTGGTAAGGAAGACTGTATTAGCATGGTCCCGAAAGCTTCTACTAATGTTCGGTTTCGCCTTTCTACGACCCTATTCTGTTGCGGTATGTGGACAGCGGAAAATTGTTGAGAGATTCCTAGGGATTCATAGAATTCGCTGAGCTGTTGATTATTGAATTATGTTCCATTGTCAGATCGAACTATTTTGACACTACTTTATAGCAAGTTCTACGTTGTCCTGATGAGATTTGGAATATGTTCTACTGTCTCTGATTTATTCCGTAAGAAGCGGACCCATGTATATCGGGAATAGCCGTCTACAATAACCATCATATATCGCTTTCCACTGATGCTATCTGTTCGCATTGGCCGCACAGATCGATATGTAGTAACTCTAGTGGATGTTGAGTGGATGCTGTGTGTTTTGTAGGATGAGAGGCCTTTTTCATTTTTTCTCTCTCGCAAGCTGAACACATTTGCTCCTTCTGGTACTTCAGTGGTCGAAGTCCAATAGGTTGGTCAACAGCTTGTTAAGGGTCTTGAAGTTAAGATGAGATAGCCGCTGGTGCCATAAGTTATTTTGAACTGATGTTGCGTTGGAGATTAGGCATGTATTTGTCTTTGGTCTGACGGTAATAATATCGATGGTGTATAGATTTGTCTTGCGAGTTCCAGTGAGAAGTTCTTCACCATTGGTATTGAGAATTTTGCATGTTCTCTTTTGAAACACAACTTGGAGTCCGATGTCATTGAACTGCCCAATTGACAAGAGGTTGTGTGTCAGTCCTTCAACATAATAAACTTCCTTGATTGTTAGTCGATTGCATATTGGATCTCCATAGCCAAGGATTCTGGCTCCATGCTGTTTCCAAAGCGCAGTAGTCCACCCGGCCTATCAATATAGTTGCTCAACAGTCATTTCTTCCCGGTCATGTGTGTGGAGCAACCTGAATCTAGATACCACACATGCGGGGCCTGCAAAATCAACTAGAGGGTTTTAGGTACCCATTTAAAAAATGGGTCCACCTCTGTTGTGCTTGTTAGTCCGTATAGACTCTCTACCCAGCCTAGATTTATTATAGTCAGCGGAAGACTTACTATCACTTACAAGTCATTAAGTGTTTCTAGAGCTTTGATTTGGGTTTCTTCAGTCTTAAGCTTTGGAACCCATTTTTTAAGATTTGTTTTTGCTTTAGAGACGCGTTTTGGAGTCTCTTCTTGTTTTCTGGGTTCCGTTGCAGTTTTAGCTTTTGATAGTTTCATTTTCTTCAAAGACGTGTCTTTTGAAATCGTTTTGTGAGATTGTTTGTTAAAGCGACTATGCGTGGGTAAATGATTTTTTGTAAAGATGAGTTTTGCGATACATGAGAAAATAAAGATGATACAAAAATTTTTGAAGGAAAACAATCTATGACAAAAGACTCGTTAAAATCGTATTTCTCCTTCAAAATATCTTCCTTTCTAACACAGACTTGACCTTTCAGTGACTCTTTGATGGGTCCTGAAAATTTCAAAGTATTAGTGCAAGAAATTTTGTTATGCGAAATCAAGCTATATGAATGTGAGTGTAGTCGTAATTTTTCTTTAAATGCGGAGATTTCCTCGAGAAGTTTCTTACTTTCTTCATTGAAAGGACTTTCTCTCTCTTTCGAGAGTGGAGTGTAGATCGCTGATTTTCTTTCTGCAATCAGGCATATACCCTGCTGCATACTTAGTTGTCGATGCCTCACTCGTTGATTCTTCTGAGGTATCTTTCTCAATAGGACGGATTTCCGACTCAAATTCAGTTATTGCTGGACATTTTCTTTCTTTATAGCTATCATTTAATTCTATATACTTAAATGATATCTCAGCTTTCTTGTGTGTCTCATCCTTTCCTAGATTTATTAACGAAAGGCCTGAGTGCCAAACAACCTAACTGCATGTATTTGATATCATATAGATAGGATGCGTTAGTTATACCTTTCTTTAATAAACCTGGGTTTTCAAAACCAATTCCTTCATGGGGATTAGAAGTCGACGTTGGCAACTCTGTTCAAGAAAAATGTCTGTTCTGTCTGTTCTCGTAGGCTTAGAAGGTCCTCCAATTTTTTAATTTTGAGTACAGTCTTTCGCGTTCCTTACAGAGTAAGTCATATTTTACTGTAGCGTCCATTGCCTGATCTCTATGAGATCTCATTTCCTTAGCTAACTCCTTGGCTTTAGCCTCGGATTTTAGTACCCGAGCTTTTAGTTTTATTACTTTTTCATTAGCAACTAGAACACGATTTTTCCCACACGCATGCTCATACCTAAACTTATCCAGAACTTCCAGATTATTTTGTAGATTTGCTTCTAATTCTCTAATTTTCTTTTTACCATGTTTGTTGATTTATATAGAGTTATTACTTCATTTTTCATCTTAAGTAATGAATCATAGTTGGCTTCGCTTACCCCAACCATATCTGAGCTGGCGGCGATTTCCCTCTCTGACTCACTCATTCTGCTTCAGTTCCATCTTCTTCATCATCAAGTCTGGCCATAAGCGCCATGTTCTCTTCCTCGCTGTCTGAGGTGTCCTCAAGCCAATGATCCTGTTAAGCCATCAAAACCATTCCTTTCTCCTTCTGCTCGGCCAATTGTACCTTTGTATGATAATAGTTGACGTCCTTCATCTTGGGTAGTCTGCATTCTCTGGAAAAATGTCCAGGTTTTCCGCAGGTGAAAAATTTTCCGGCTTGAGTGGCGGTTCCAGGGTCCTTTTCTTCACCTTGAGCCTTTTCCTTTGAATTTGATGAAGTTCTTTGACGGTTGGACGAGGATCCAGACTTCTTATAGAATTTGTTCTGTACGAAGTTTGAGACCAGTGCGAGTTGTTTTGTGAGTTTCTTGACTGTGATCTCCTTGTCTCCGTGTTTTGAACAATCCTTGAGGTATTCGTCAGAGTCTGAAGCTTCTCCCTCTTGAGCTTGAGATAACTGGGGGATCTCTTTGTCTTTTGATTGTTTTCTAGATGATCGTTCGGACATGAGTGTGAGTGTGTCACTTTCCACCGATTTGGTTTCCTCCCTTCTTTTCTCTACGTGGTTGGAGTGTTGGTTGAGGTAGTCGAATAATGTGTGGATGCTAACCTTGGTTAGGTCGTTCATTTGTCTTATCATGATTGCTGTTGCTTCTCATCCAGGATGAAGTGATCCAAGGAACTTGATGTTAATCTCCATTAATTTTTTTGTGACTCCATTCATTTTCAACTCGTTTATGAGGACAAGGAATCGATGAAAAGTTTCTTGAAGAGTCTCGCCTTTGTTTGCCTAAAAGCGATCATAGGAGATAAGAGTGTTCGCCATTCTTGCCATTGTGTTCACCTCTATTCCCTGCATCATAATCCGCTGGGCATCCCACATTTCTTTTGCACTTTCATCACATTCTAGTTGCATCAGATGTCGATGGGAATGTCTTGCATCATGTACGATTTTGCAACTTTATCGGCCTTAAGTCGTAGTTTCTCATCGTCATTGCATTGGTCATCAGTCTTCAAGATACCCTGTGCTTCTCTTGCAGGAGTGGTTGTGGTAGTGGCTGGGATTATGGTCCAGTACTGCTTAGGTCAATTGTAAATAGATTCCAGCAGGTTATCTGAATTGTCCTTGCTCTCGATGAAGTTAATGAATCTTCTCTTCCAGACTGCATACTCTCCAGGTCTGATGATGGGAGGTCTAACATCATTTCCCATGCTTAAGGAGTCCATTTCTTGTGCTTTGGATATGATCGTTAACGTGTAATGTGAGGAAAATAATTTTGGAAGGATCTTTTAAGGTATGATTGTGAGGGTCAAAAATGATCTTTTAAGGTATGATTTTGACTTTAGGGTTTGGGTCGTGAACTTTGATAGATATATAGATTCGTGAATTGAGCCTTTCGCTTGGTTCGCGAACTGAATTGGTATTGTGTTGTTTCACAGATAAGTCTAAATCTGGATTCGTGAAATGAGGTTGGGTCGTGAAAGAAACGTATCGCGAATTGTCCTGAGATCTTGAATCTGTCAAATTTCGGATTCGCAGAGTTTGAATGACAGGATTTGCAGAATGACTTGAGGCACTGATTCGCGAAAGATGGCTTGATTCGCGAGCTGATTGATTCGCGAATTAGTATGAAGGGTCGCGAACAACCCCGGATTCGCAAAAAGTAGGACCCGCAAAATTTTGCAAACTGCGTGAACCGAATCCTGAAACTTGTTCCTTCCAATTCGCGAAAATCCTCCTTGCAGAATTCGTGAAACCAAATGCGAACAGTGAATTCGTGAAACCCTAACAAAACGCCGTTCGCGAATTTCAGAGCAGTGTAACGAAGTTGAGCTGTTCTTCACAGAAATTCCAGAAAAACTCTTGAAATCGAAAGAGGTTCAAACTTGCAACTTGAGCACAAATGGCAGTTGACGAGAACCAAGCAAAAAAAACTTTATGTAGAACAGATACGTTCTGTTTTTCAGACAGAAATTCGAACTGTTCTGACTCAAAACCGATAGAACACTGCTCGAATCTTTGAACCTCGAAGTGAAGTTTCCTCACCTACACGCTTCCTCTGATACCACTTGTAATTCCAGATTATCCAAGAACACTTCAACAGATTAAACCTTCGTTGAATGTGAATAGTATGCTTTAGAGGTTTAGTGTTGAATACATGAGATTTGTAAATGGAAACTTAGATTACTGATGGTTAGGGTTTAGGCTTAAAACATATTGTCTCTTATGTCTACAACATATTGTCGTAAAAGTCTCCCAACATTTAACAAAAATGATTGGTCATTGTCTCTTATTTGTAGCATATTACAATAATATCACGACAAGATACAGTGGTCCTTGCGGCATTTTTCTCCATAGCACCTACATGAGTAGGATCATTAATTTAATGTTTGAAACGATAACCGGTAGCAGTACCACTGTCAAACTTTAAGAAAAAGTACCTTCATTTTCGGCGAGCAAAAAGTCCACCGGGTTCTTAAAATTTGCAATGTTGTAACTGCCTTCATTGCGGCATGTTTTTTCCGAGTATTCATTTTTAGTATTATGATTGAATCGACCAACTTTTCTGTGCCATCTGGGGTTTCCAGCTAGAAAGATAAGTGGGTATTGTAGAGGATCATAACAACCAAAATAATGTTGAATAATCTGCGGTTTTCTATTTTTCGGATATACTTGAATGTGTGGCGTCATATCTTCATTGTTTATATTAGATTAAAACCATATACCAGCAACTTGCAATGCACTTGGTTTGTTAAAAACGCGCTCATCTACAAAGGGATTGAGTTGTAAAGATATTCTATGTTTATTCAGATTATCAATACTACTAAGATTTCTGAAAAACTTAGCATATGGATTAACCTCCATGACGTTGAGTAATTTCGTAACAACACTTTCCTTGGAATTTGGAAGGATAGACATGCGATTCAAGACTTCATGTTCTATGTCAAAGAAATATAACTATGTTTTGGATTTTTACCAGTAGATGGAATTAACTGATCCATAAAATGGTGCAGTTGACCTTGCACACGAAATGTATAAATACCACTTCTTCTATTGGCTAATGATTTGTCATAATGTACTCCAAATGATGCGAATGCAAACATATTATTGTAACTACGAACGTATTACCGGAAATGTTTAGCATCTTCATTATTGCCTATGTATAAATCTAATAATTCAGCAGGCATGTTTGAAGTCGGAAGCTTCACCTTTCCTAACGAACAACAGAAAGTAGGTGGTTCTAAATATATCCGTCTTGCATTGCAAAGCTCACAACTTGCTACCTTTGGCAGTAATTCAGGCGTGTTTGAAAGCACTGTAGAGGATTTACACTACTATTTGAGATACTACCTAATTTGTTCCGTTTCCTCACTCGTTCGTTTTTCATTTCCCTATGTTCCTCTAATGAACTAATTTTTTCCTCTTGTTTTGTATCATTTTTATCATTCAAACACGCCTGAATGTTCATTGATATTACCGAAATGAGTATCAAATTAGCGTAAGTGGATACTCGGCCTTCTCGAATAATAGCGATCTTCAACTATTCCCACCTGAAATGCGTGAAACAAAATCATAAAATAGAAATTGTAACCATGGGAAAAAAGTAGTAATAGAAGAAAGTAAGATTGTCGTTTAGTGAGCTCGTTTTTTTTAATGCATTAACACAACAAAAGTATGCAACACACATACAAACACAACACAATTAACAAGCATGTGAATGTGTTATCTTTCATTGATTTTATCCATAACTTAGTATGTTTTTGGAAAACGTCACCATCTAAGATCCAAAGGATAACAACTGTAGGAAAAACTACATTTGCTCGGTAACTGCATCCCATTTTCCCCGTAATCAACGAATAATATAGCCTGAATTTAAAAAAATGTCGCAATTGTATTGGAAAATGGGTGAACATTACTATTTTCAATGCCTAATGTTTCAGCGGAAAGTAGGGAACAATGAGGTAAAGGGAGCAGACAGTGACACTGAGCATCCAAGCACGAGAAATGGCGAACCGCAGGCAACAGATATAATGGAGGTTTACAATTTGGGCAGCCCTCTACTGATTTTTGTCTACTACAACGAAGTCAAATCCGAAGAGATGGCACAAGACAATATCTTGCAGAAACATTAATGCGGAAAAAAAAGCTTCCAAGAAATTGAGTGGGGAAGAAGACGATGTCTTCTTTGTTTAGTGGTCGTCATGAAATCGTTCTACTGAAGCATCTATAGTGAGAAACACAATTATACTGATTTGGTAAAGATGTACGATAACAACGGCAAAACAATCCCAAAGACAATTGTGCCAAATATGTCTATGAATTGCCTACGGCTCCAATCAAAGCATAGTCACTTGAGAGGAACAATGAGGCTAAGTCTGTGTGAGGCCCGGGGCTGAATAGGGCGAGGAGTGATCGTCGGTGCCTGAGAGGGGCACGGACAAGGAGCGGCTCCTGGCAGGCTTTTAGGCGAAGGGGTACATGAATGAACCGATCCTACACCCGAGTGAGAGGCGATTCTGAGACTGACAATGTATGGGCGTGTCAGGCTAAGAATCGTGTAAGAGAATTGATAGTACTACCCATATCACCAAGGTCAACCTACCTTTTCGGGAGTTCATCTATAGAAACTCCGAAGTTTTGCGTGCTTAACTTGGGGCAATCTAGGGATGGGTGACCCCCTGGGAAGTTTCTCAGGGTGCACTGCACGAAGCACACTAAAAGGTTATGTGGTGATATAGTGGGGCTAGACTATCAGTAGGGTGCGGTAGGCCCAACCCCACAGGTCCAGGTGGGACCGATACTACAGTGACACCCGATATGGGACGGAATGTTACAGGTGGTATCAGAGCACAACCTCTCGCAGTACGGTGCTGGTTCAGGGATGAACCAGGCGGAAGCAAGGTCGACTTACCTTTTCGGGAAAGGGGGTACATGAATGAACCGATCCCACACCGAATGAGAGGGCATCCTGAGACTGACAATGTATGGACGTGTCAGGCTAAGAATCGCATAAGAGAATTGATAGAAAAACTCGTATCACCAAGGTGGACCTACCTTTTCGGGAGTCCATCTATAGAAACTCCGAAGTTAAGCGTGCTTGACTTGGGGCAATCTTGGGATGGGTGACCCTCTGGGAAGTAGCTCAGGGTGCATGCAGTGCGAAGCACGCTGGAAGGTTAAATGGTGAACAGTGGGGCCAGACTATCAGTTGGAGTGTAGTGGGCCCAACCCCACTAGTTCCGGTAGGAACCGATGCTACAGTGACACCCGGTATGGGATGAAACGTTACAGTCTGTCACTCATTCGGAGGTCGACAGAACGGTGCACGAAGGACGAAAACACAAGGCGCTAAGGCGGGCAAAAACGGGAGAGGCCGACACACTTATGGCTAAGAACGAGGCAACAAAGCGAGGGCTGAAATGTTGATGAATGGACCGAACGTAACAGCTGAACCCAAGCTGCCCAAGGCTGAGTTCAAGTCTACCTTGCTAACGTTTGGATTGGTGTATTTGAATTGAATTTGAAATTATGAATTCTGAAATCAAAATTTTAAATCCAAATCCACCGTTTGGCAAACGTTAGGATTTTGGAAATCCGAATTTCAAAATGTGCTCGAGCTCTCGAGCCGGCTTGAGCCATCGGTCATCGAGCTCGAGCTGGCTCATCGAGTTCGCGAGCCGACTTGACTCATCGGTCATCGAGTTCGCAAGCCGGCTCGACTCATCGGTCGTCGAGCTTGAGCGAGCTCGCGAGTTGACTTGTCTCATGTCGTCGATCTCGTCGACCGACTCGACTCGTCGTTCGTCGAGCTCGCTGGTCGGCTCTACTCATCGTTTATCAATAATAATAATAATAATAAATATAATTTAAGAAAATAATCACGGCAAGATTTGGTATTTCGAAAACGGACCGTTTCCGATCGAATTTAAAATCCATCAAAGGACAAGCGCTCGGATTCTCCTCGGATTTGGATGAAATCGAAATCCAAATCCGAGTGGTTGCCAAACGGGTGATTTGAATGAAATTCGGATTTCAAATCGAAATCCCCCGATCCAAACGAAGCATAAGTCAATTTCAGCCCTAGTCATCAAAGCATGGTGGAGAACAGACGCCCTGTAGCAAACGTCGATGGACAACCCAAAGATGTTAGAAACGAATACAAAGCGAACTTCTTACGGCGGCCTTCAAAGCCCAAAACCATACGCTCCCAAGATGACTATATTACAAAGAGGTCACTCTACCAAGTTGGGTAAGATGGGTCGTCAGCACACGGTCAAGTCTTTCAACGAAGGTCATACGAGGATAGGCTGCTACAAATTATCCCATCGACCTGAGATTACAGGTGTTAGAAGCTGTAAACTGGAGTCATGTTATTTTTTTTTTACCCTCCGAGGCTAAGTTCAAGGCTAATATCACTAAATCTACAGAGCCGACGGGGGAGGAAAAAGGACACACTGGCCGAGAAAAAAAGGGGAAAACGGACCGAGGGTGAGGCCAAAGTTGTCGTAACAAAGGGCAAGGTGGAAGGCAAACCCAACTCAGCCTCACAGAAATCACGAGGGGTAAAGGCAAACACAACTACGGTCACAAATCCCACGGCCATGGACGAGCCAAGGCCGAGGCGAGCGGTAGGTCGGACCGCATGGAGGCCGCACGTGTACGAAGATAAAAGGGCAAACGTGACAGTGACGAAAGCAGAACGCAGATATATGGACGGATGTATTAGGTTTATAGAAACAAACTGAAGAGATGGGATAAACAACGAAGAAATAAAATCAATTACCTAGCTAAGAACGAATTACCTAGGTTAAAGCTATTGTGAAAGAGGTAGAAGATGAAGAGGAGAACTACACAAGATAACGTTCTATTGATATTATCAGTATAAAAATACTGCCGTTTGAAGAACCAATGGGACAAAAGATGGGATGTACTTCGAATGCCAACAGTTGGCTGTAGTGAGATTACCAAAGATTTATATACTATAATTTAATTTATATTTAGTGAAGGGAAAATATATTTTAATCTTAAATATGAATTTATGGTGACCTATTACCCGAGGAAAACTAGCTGACAACTAGTGGATTTCCTCTTAGTAAAACAAATATCTCTGTGTTCGTCACAAAAAACTGACGAAACACAAATTTTATATAGAGATCGAGAAGCTATAATTAATATAAAATTGAATTATGCGACAGAATAGTATGTGTTGGTATATGATTATGATGCTATAATATTAAAGATGCAACCGATTATGTTTATAAAATCGACAACTTCGTAAGTCATTGAGTTTGAGAATACGTTTCTCGCTTGGAGATGGTACTAGGGCTGAATGATATTTAAACTTGTATGTTTGTCACACACACACCAAAGGTTGCAAACGAACTGAACCGAATCGAATATTTGCATTTTTTATTTGTATTTGTTAATTTTATATGATATTCTTTTTCGGTATTCGATTCGTATACGAATCATAAAATCGATTTGATTCGATCCGATAATAATATTCGAAATGATTCGCGAATATTCGATTTTATTTATTGTTTTTCAAAAATACCTGTTAATACTAAAAATATAAAATAACACAATTCTGGAACATAAATCAAGCGGCAGCATGATGCAAAATCAGGAAATTGTCGGCAGAAACACAATTCTGGAACATGAACCATGTAAGAAAATTCTCATTGGGCATAATACGGGCCTAACTAGTATTTATGTATATATAATATATTATGCATCATATAATTCAAATCGATTCGATAACTATACGAATCGAATACCCATATATTCGTATTCGTATTCGGTAACTATTGAAATCGAAAAAGTATTTGTATTCGTATTCGATATTCGAATATTCGAATTTGAATCTTAAAATTCGGAATCAAATAAAAAAAAAAGTTTGATTCTTTTGCAACCCAATGTGCGTGCGAATATATCAAATTATCTCATAGTTGTCATTTCATATTTTCAATAGTATTTTAAAATTTTAATTTAATGATAGAGTTGTAATAAATTAAAATAATAAAGGTAAAATTATAATTAAGCAACTAAGGGTAAACATCATCTATTAAATTAACATACCAATTCGTTAGTTTTTATCCACCGCCCTCTTTAGTATTTATATGAAAGTATGATAATTTAGTACGAAGATGATTAAAATCTAAGACTAACCCCGAATCTTCCTATTATCAACGTGATTTTGAGGGTCAAAGGTCCATAATTGACCTTCTCATTTTTTTTTATATACCAATTCGTCGTTTTTATCCACCGCCCTCTTTAGTACTTATATGAAAGTATGATAATTTAGTACGAAGATGATTAAAATCTAAGACTAACCCCGAATCTTCCTATTATCAACGTGATTTTGAGGGTCAAAGGTTCATAATTGACCTTCTCATTTTTTTTATCTACAAATCATCAATTCTGACCTTCTGACCCATCTTTGTTGACCTGACTTCTAAATTTGACCACGAAATTCGCAAATTTTCCTCCCTATAAAAACCAACAAAAGGCAAAACCGTTATCATAACCCACTCTCTCTCAACGCACACAAACAGTTAATTTCTGCAATTAAAATCCATTCAATAAATTAAAAAAAATGGAAATCATACCATTCGCAAGAAGCATAAGACAGAAGTTCTACAGTAGAAAGGGAGGGTACAATTACAACAAATCATCTTCGCCGGCGAGAAAAAGCATTAAAGTGGTTAGGTTCGGAGCCAATCCGAAGCAAGCGTGGAGGCTAAGGCTCGTACCGAAGCTGAGATTAGCTTCGCCTATGAAGAAGCTTTGGAATGGAGTTAAGGGCGTGTTTGGCGCGAAGAGGGTTCCAAGTGCAAAGTATTCGAGGAGCGAGTTTGAGAATAGGCTGATATTCGAGATTTATAAGAACACGGTGGCTTCTTATGAACTCGGTTATGCTAAATAATTCGTTCTTTTGATTTTATGTTTCGAATTATTCATTCATTTTTTAGTGTTTTTTTTTCTATTCTTCTGGTTATGTGGTGATTGTCCAACGGTTTATGACATGAACGAATCAATTTACAATTTATTTTTGTTATATAAGGAAAATTTATTTATTTATGTTGGCAATAAATATGGTGCAAATATTGATTATACTTATTTATTGTAGATTAATCCTCGTGTGCAAAATAAAAATTCCAAATTATTACTATAGTTTCATGTAAAGTCGAGGCTGTGTTTTATTTCTTCAATGGCGTGCTGCGTTTCGTGGAGTTGCCAAGGAAAGTCAAATTCGTCATCTTTTTCATAATAATAACAAATAATTATCTTTCTATTTTATTAAGTGAGAGAGACTTAGAGTAACTATCATCTAATTAATTTGGTGTGTCAATAATAATTACAAATTTATCCCTGATACCGATTATTACAATTATACTCAAATCAATTTTCTTATACATAATAAAGTAATAAAATTAATTTAATTTTATAATAAATCAAAATATAGATAATATATTTTTATTTAAATATTGCACATGCGTAGAATGTGCTTATGTACAAGTATAAGTAATGTTGCAAGTTACCTTTATATAGAAAATATAGATTATATCCTACGTCCAAGGCAAGTTGAGAAGCAAATGTTGCGTCATTTACTACAACGTATTTAACTTAGAACATATATGCTATTATATATATTATATTACACCAGTACTTTCCCCACACTCTATGTTGTCTGCGTAAAGTATAGGTATATTTATGTTACTTAAATTTTGATTATAATACTTAATATTTAATAGATGAAAATATAGTTTTCCAACATATAAAATGAAACTAATGTGTTGGGTAATAATTGCAATAACTAAAAATTTAGAAGTGAAACGATTACTTATTAAATTGATTAAATTAGGGACTAAATTACAAATAAAATGATAGACCAACTGACATGTTTTATCCACCCTAAACCTTTATATAATCTACTCTATTATATAAAGGCCTTAGGCCTTTTAGAAACAGCCATAAATTTATTGATTTGGTCTGTCAATCATATTTTTTTTGCAAAATAAAAATTATTAAAATATAAAAACATCCATCCACGTTCTCTCTACCCGGTCCATTTGGTCTCATTTTATTTTAAGCTTCATTGAAAATTTAACTAATTAAAATTGAAGAAAACCATCCACTATCTTTAATTACTAGTTTTAGTTATTCTATAGTTAATTTTATACAAAATTAATTTTTTATTTACTTATCACTATATATAATTAAATTTTAATTATAATTTCTAGTAAACATGATGTGATATGTATTATAGCAAACGCACTAAGTGTGCAAAAAGTACTAGTGATATATAAAGGCTATATAAGCCTATTAAAAACTCTCATAAATTTAATTAATTTAGTCAGTCAATTTGTAACCAATATTTTTGGACAATTAAGAGTTAATAAAATATAAAAAAATTAACCAACATTCTCTAAAGATTAATCTTCACATGTCCTTCAACAAAAATAAAATTAAAATAAAATTTTAAAAGTCCTACTATCTTGTAATTACTATTTTTAGCTTATCACTATTTTTAATTAATTCTTATACCTTTAATTTAATAAATTATATGTACATAAGTAAATTCAAATTAATTATCTTAAATAAACTAAACTTAATATTTTATATTTATATAAGCAACGCAATTGAGTGTGCAAACAATACTAGTATATCGAACTGTTCTACCATATATTTAAGTCGGGTTTATATATATAGAGGAATTTTATGGTTCTTACCTTATGTGAGCACCTTACGTGGGCACCTGTCGATGTGGCACTGATTCGTGTCATGTCGACATCCCACATCGACATAAGATGATAAGCGATATAAATTGATATATTTTAGGTGTCATTGATCGACCCTCGGACGCCAATGTGGCATGTTTACGCACACAAATCAATGCCACATAACATGTGCCACATTAAGCCGTAGTACGATGGATTAATGTCAATTAACGTCACATATCATCTTCTATATATACGCTAGCACACAATGATGGATTATATGTAGGGATGGCAACTGGGCGGGGTGGGGATCTAATCCCCGTCCCCGCGATGCATTCGGGGACGAAATCGTCCCCGTCCCCGTCCCAGAGGGATCCACGGGGGGCGGGGATTTCGCCCCTTAATTTTTTTAAAAAAAGTAATATGTGTAATATAATATATAACTTTGAATATATTTTTGTTATAAATATTATGTAAATTATAATTTTATATATTATTTGTATGGATTTAATATTGTTTAATCTATATTTGATATTATTTTACTATTATTTAAATTATAATTTAATATTATATATATTATAATATATAAAAAGGGGGTTCGGGAACGGGGCGGGGATCCTCAGGGAAAAATCATTCCTCGTCCCCGCTTCGCAGGGATAAAAGCTTGGGGATTTCCCGCCCCACTGCCAACCCTAATTATATGGGCCTTAATATGACAATTTGCTTTATTTTGATAATTGTGAGCCTAAGCAGTCAAAATGGGCGGGCGCGGGTAAGCCCGTCCTGCTGGTGGGTAGCGGGCCTGGTGGGCCCGGCCCGCCCAAAATAAAAGTAAAAAATAAAAAGGAAAAAGTTGAAAAAACATTAAAATAAAATATTCTTGAGTTATTCTTAATCAAATTTAAATTCTTTAATAAAATTTTATTGAAGTTATGAAACTTAATTAAATTACAAATGGAATCTCAAAAAGTTTAAAACTTATATAATTCATTTATATATTAGGTCCGTCCTCTGACAGGCCTGAGAAATGGCAGCCCGCCCCGCGGCCCGCGGGCCAGTTTGACAGTACTAACCTATAGTATGTGAATTAGGCCTCCATATGCTTACAATACATCCAATTAACAAATGTGAACATAAATATTCGGTTATTTTTCCTCCTAACACAATCTCACCGCGATTCATTCTACCTCGAATAAACTTTTGAGTCTTGGTATTTTTCAGGCTCAATTCTATCCCAAGCCCAATTCCATATAAGTTTGTGTGATTCCTCTCTAATACAAATTGGGAATAAAGGAAGTTAGCCCACTTATATACATGACCAACTTTTTAGTTTATTTGATGTGTTACTTAAATTTGACACCCAACATAGTCAAATTTAAACGTCATCATCAGCTATGAGATGAAGTTATCCTTCCAAATTTAGACAAACTAAAAGTAAGATATATATATATATATATATATATTATATATATATATATATATATATATATATATATATATATCTAGTTGTTACATTTAAAACTTGGTAGTAGTGTGAAAAAGTGGCAAGCAATCAAAATAACACAAGAAATAAAAAGTACTAAATATCTAATTAGGGGCAATTTTCGTCCAGGCCATGTAAGGAAAAAAATTAGTCCCGATTTCTGCAGTACCACTTTGTTCCGCAGTATCACTTCATTGTTATGCAATATCACTTTATTTTCTGCAGTACCACTTCATTTGTTCTGCAGTACCCCTTCATTGTTTCTGCAGTAACAATGAAGTGGTACTGCAGAGCAATGAAGTGATATACATAAATTGTGTCCTTAAAACAAAATTTTATACTGACATGGCCTGTATTCGATTAAAAACCTAAATGGGGCCTGAAACGTAATATACCCCAAGGTTTTGAAGACCGGGCCGGATCGGCCGGTTCCGACCCGAAAACCGCAAACCGGTCGAAAATCCGGTCCGATCCCGGTCATGTCTTCGTTTTTTAAAAAAATAAGAAAAAAATTACAATATGAATAAGTTGGTCAAAAAGAATCAAATAAATGAAATAATGGGTCGGTCTATTGGCGAAGGTGTCAAATGATAGTCTAATGGGCCTGAGTTCGATTTTCAGCTAACCCTCTGTATTCTATTTTATCATTAACTTATTACCCAACTTTTTATTACTATTCAATTTTGACCCCAAATTGATAGATGTAATATTTACAAATTATGCACAATTACTTTTTAAGGACTAACACAATTTACTTTATTTAATTATGCCCTTTAATTTAAAATTATAATTTGGAAAGTTCACAAAAAATATGTATATTTTCTATATTATTTGATTGATTATTTATAAATTAATATTTATTAATTTAAGATACCGCTTTTACTTCGATTTGATTGCGGTTTGATACCGGTACGGGTGTAAACGAGCCGAGCCGAGCCCGAACATGGCCCAGCTCGAGCTCGGCTCGGAAAAATATACTCGAGCTCGAGCTCGGCTCAAGCTCGATCGAACATCAAAACTTACTGCTCGAGCTCGGCTCGTGAAAGTACCGAGGTGCTCGAGCTCGGCTCGAAAGGCTCGAAATTGATCAAACTTTGAGCTCGATTATCTCATGCTCTTTGTTTTTTGAAAAAGAAAATAGAAGAAAGTATACGATTCAGCACAACTCAACCAAATTCAAAAATAATATCTCCAAATTCTCAGCCGCTGATCCGAGCCCTACCTCTGTTGTGGGCTCTCACCCTTCTTCGCCAAGATCCCCATTCTCCATCCTCAAGAACTCTCTCACCCTTCTGCTCCTATCGATTTCTGCGAGGCTTTTTTCGAGGTCGGCTTTTTTCAAGCACATGTTCTTGCCATCTTCGTGGGGCAGATCTGATGCTACGGCGTGCTCGTATATTTCTCTGGTGTTGGGACACCGAAGATTTCGGCTGCTATTGCTATGTATACCTCGTACGTGCCCAGTTAGGAGGAATGGTCTTTGTTGCTTAATCTCATACCGTCGTGGCCTTTTAGCCAGCCGGTCTTTGTTGCTTGATTGTATACTCTCTCATGAAGTGCGATGTACTGAAGTGAATGGAATGGGCAATGGAGTGCGGCTATTTGTACTTGAGGTGAAAAGTATGATTTGTGGTTTTGGGGGTATTTTAGTCTTTTAGTTAGAATATAATAATAATAATATAAAAAAGGGGTTTCTGCATTTAAATACCCACCGATATAAAATTCCTACAGCTAGCTCCATTGTCAGACATTTTTTATGCTGAGATACCCGTTTGAAACATTTGTTGCGCTTAGGTACCTACCGGACGGAAATACCCTTAATAACTTCCTTTTATACGAGTTTACCAAGCATTTTTACTTGAAGAATAATTGAAAAGAATTCCCCCAAAAAAATGATCGCTAAATTGAAAGTCGAATCCCTTCGAATCGAACATCCCACTCCAAATCGAATACCCACTTAAATTCTCGATCCTTAACTTTGTCAATCACAGTAGTTGTTCCCATTTCTCTCTCACTACCGAGGTGCTCCATTTGAAATTGTCGTCGTCGTCTCCAAATTGGTACTTTTAGTATCGTTTCTTGGGTTTAAGGTCTTACTTTTGGGATTGAGTTAGTAGGTTGTCTGATTTCGTCGGATCCCTCGTCTGTGGGTTGCTCTTGTTTCTCAACTAATTCTTTTGGTTATCGTAGTATTGTTGCTTACGGTAAATTAAACTATTTATCCTTAAATGAGCTAGATAAATTTGGAATGCTTTGTCATTTGACAATAAAGACTATCGCCATGAAGTTAACTTCTCAACTATGTGTGTTTTGTTGATGGCTTAGCTGATGCATCTTGCTCTATCATCTGTTGTTAATACACAGTTATGTTCAGTAAAGGCTTTACATGAGAAAGAAGAGAGACCAAATGGTGGACTTACATGATAATACCTACTGAAACAATCTCAGCATTTTTCCGGCAAAACACCATCTTGAAATGGATATGTGATGGATTGACGCTGAGGTTTTTCGAATGGGTCAATGATTTTGGTACTACATGATCGTTGTATTTGGTACCATCTATTTGGGAAAATTGGTACCCCGTGTGAATAAATTTTGTATTGCTTCTTCATTACTCACTAAAACGTTTTGCTTTTTGCAGAAACGACACAAAAGGCACCACAACATACGGATGTGGTATTCCTCCACATGAATTTAGCATAGACATGGTCTTGCATCACGTAGGTCAATCCGTGGACCTCAATTCGAAGATAAAATCGAAAACCCGAGCACAGTTGTGTGCTAGATCTATGTAAAGTTGATTACATGGTTGTGAGACTGGGAGACTTTGTTTTTTTATCTTTGGTGTTTGTAGTTCTATGAGACTTTGACAGGATTGTATGAAGTACCTAGTTTGTTATATTAACGTACCTTTATGTACTACAATATCATAATCCGCAAGTGTACCGTACCATTATGTATATATGTAACGTACCATACCCAGAATATATGAAGTGGCTTTTTAAATTAACTTACCTTTATGTATACATATATAGTACCATAATCTGCTTGTATACCGTACTATTATGTATATTTATATACCATGCTAGAATATATGAAGTTCCTTATCTTTTATATAAACGTACCTTATCTTTTACATATACAGTACCATAATGTGCAAGTATGCCTTATCATTATACATACATATATAGTACCCTAACCTGCAAGTATGCCTTACCATTTGTTATAACATCGAAATTATATAGATTCCTAAACTAATCGCGTAGGGCTGTGTGATTTTGACCATACCTAGCGATAATAAAATTACTAAAAGGTAATATATACTACATAAAGTGTCTTAGGGTGGTTCCGGATGAAAAGTTATAATTCTAAATATTAACCCATCAATACTGATACAAATTATCAGCATAGTACCAATATACATATGTTTGCAGTACCAATATATAGATGTTCGTAGTACCATAACATATGCTAATGTAGTACTATACATTGTTTACTTGTAGTATCTTCTTCGTATCACGTTTTTAATTATCGAAAACAGGTATTATTGTGAAAATAAGGCATGGGAACTTTCAAAATACGGTACATCTATAAAACTTAAACGCACGATAATGTAAAACATAAACACTAACTTCCAATTGATAAAAAATCTTGACTATGTAGTAAGATGTTCTTACTAGTACATATTTAGTAGAAAGAAAGATGGTGTTCCAATGTAATAATGATAATAATTCTAAGTAACCAACCAATATTGATACCAATTATCAATATAATACCTATAACTATGGTAACATTGTCTCTGACCAATGCTAAAGTGTTTTTGCATCGAAAGTAATCGAAATGCGATTAAAAAACGCTTACCCTAATACATAGTACCTTATTTGTGAATGTTATGGTATCCTATTTTACTATGTTAGGGTACGTTACTACGATTGTATAAGGTGCAAAATATAAGTGTGTTGTAGTACCAAAAATATTCATTAGTCAAAAATAATATCCAACCGACAAGACCAGACAACTCAGATATTGTCTTGACTCATAAAACATTCTCCGACATGTCACATCTTTTATGATCTTTCAGTGACTTTTTCAGATATTTCGGACTTTTTTTTATCTTCTACGGTTTCTAATATTTCGTACCAAGTTTAATGTATTTGTAGTACTATGTTCGATGAACTTGTGGTATCATTTTAATGTGGTTGAAGTACCTTTTATAGATATGTCATAGTACTTAACGATATGTTTCGGTAAAGTTAACCACCATATCAATAACCAAAGATGCTATAACTACTTAAAAATCTTCAGAAATCGAACAACCTAAACTTGGAATCACTGGAATCCATGGCCAAAAAAGCATAAAAGAACTGAGATCTCTCCACAAGGCTAATTTTAATAATGTCCACATGAAGTATTAGTGAGTCTCTTATACCACAAGATTCAAGAGTGTAGTTTCTTGTTTCATATATCCCATATTTCAATCCTAACCTACAACAAGCAACATTACATTGTAAGAAACATCATAGTGGGATCAATATATGCATCAAGGATCAATCAACATAGTAGAAACAAATAAACATTACATAAATACATGAAAAGGGTTTGGAGTAAAACGCGAAAAGGATTCACAAATCTTGCATATACCTTTTTACAAGGGTTTGTAATACCATGTCAATGAGGTTGCAGTACCTAATATACATATGTTGTGGTAACATTTAATTGTGGTTGTGGTACCTAACTAGATATGTTGTGCTACCATTTTAATGTGGCTGTAGTATCTAATCTAGTTAGATGTGTAACCATGATACGGTAACTCAATCTTGTAATGGTAGGGGTTATTATAAGGTACAACATATGAAACAATTAAGTACTACAACGACACGTCCAATGGTACACAAACTAGACGAAATTGGTACCATATAATGCCATATACCAAAATAAGGATTTCAAGAAATTAGCCTCGTTTACCAACAAAAATATATTGCAGTCGCTTACAATTCGATGCGTAATTACCTCTACATGTGTAGAAGAACAAAAAAAAAAACACGCTAATCATAGTTTCACTTGCACCGCTAAAATGAACCAGACCGTTAAAGAAAATATGGAGCTGCGAAAAACCTTTTCCACCCTTATACGAGAATGCATCGGCTTGAAAATTACTGCAACGACTCAGAATAATTGGTAGATTTTTCCCAAAATGAACCTCAATTGCAAACTCAAAAGACTCAAAATCCGGACGAAATTTGGAGTGACTTGGCCGAAAAACGATGATGTCGTGGTGGGAGATACCATCTCGATCCTTTTCCAGCCATATAACAGCTTGGGGATGATAATTGGGAGGATTCGGTGTGTGGATTTTGCAGAAAAGAGCTCTTTATGTTCTTGATGGGTTTTATGTACGATAGAAATGAAAAAGTAATATAATAACATAAAATGAGGTTATTTTGGTCTTTTTAAGACCATGGGTACCTTACAGCAGACAAAATACTCAAGTAGGTACCTCAAACTAAAAAATGTCTGTCAAGGAACTGACCCGTAAGTTATTTATAGTAATGGGTATTTAACTATATTAACCCCTATAAAAAAATAGATATGGGCTCGATAAGGCTTAACGAGCTATCGAACCCATACAAATTAGGCTCGAGCTCGGCTCGATTAGTTATCGAGCCGGCTCGAGCTCGGCGACCGAGCTCGAGCCGAGCTTCGACCGAGCTGCTCGCGAGCCGCTCGGTTCGTTTACAGCCCTAGATACCGAACCACTAAATCATAAACCACTAAAATTTATGATCGGGTTCAAAAACCGAGTTTCAGGACTTGATATAACCATCTTATTATGCTGACGTGGTTTTGTTACATTCGATTTAGGTCATGTGAAACAATGATGATGGTTATTGACAACACAAGGAGAAAACTACAACTTTATTGTTTGTTTTAATACTTATTATTATTTTTGAAGGAGAACAATTATAATTATGGCCACCACCGTATGAAATTGCCTTGACACTTTAAATTGTTCAGTCAAATTTCCGACAATTATCCGATACACTTTTGTCTCCTCAGTGTGCACAGCCCTCTACTGTTCACACTCAAGTACAAACATAATATGATTCTTTTCATTATTTTTCATTTATTTAATTATATTAAATGTATTAAACTCCTCTCGTGATGCTAATAATTATATTACATTTATTTTGAAGAATGCAATTGCAGACAGTGTGAAGAAAGGCCTAAAGGGTACTCGGACATATCCCAAATTCCCAATCAATCCAATAAGTTATGGAATGAAATGATTGCATTTTATGCCTTTCTATCATAATATTCCACCTTTAATGTTGAAAAAAAAGGTGCGTAGACTGTCACTATGAACTAGTTGCAGTTTTTATTGTTATTCTTGTCAAGCATAGGCTAAAGAAGATACAATTGGGATTTCTAGCTTATGTTATTTAAATATATAATATTATATATTGCATTTTATTCATGGGACCCGAAAAGAGCACGAAAAAATTCTTCTGTCACGTCCCAAACTGTGCCATGAAATGATTTCGCTTTTGAATATCTCCACTAAATATATCCTCACTGTCAAATCGGTAAATCTGTAATTCTATTGTCTATATAGTCTGTATTATTTATGCTATTATACAACGTATATTCTCTTTGTTTTGAGCTTTGCGTTTGCTAGCGGTGTGGTTGTGGTTGTGGTGTGTTATTTATTGTATCTATACTTCACTTAAATAAAAGATTAGCAGTATTAGTATCACGTCAGAAAATTTTTATATATAGTAGATTAAAGTTTTATACATAACTATCCTTTTATTGTTAGTACCATTTTACCACTGTTTATGCATCTTTTTGTACATATATTACGTATCATCACAATTTTATGTGGTACCTAATTCCCAAAAATGTTATGTGATATCTCTGTAAGTATAACTTGACGTATTTTAATGTATTATTTACAAAAATACGTTTTCAATGGTATCTAAAGTTCTTATACGGTGTACCTTTAGCCAAACATGTACATGTGTGTCAAATTTTATTATATTAGGTATTTATATATAAAGGATTCCGAGTGACATTGGATTTTCTTTTATACTATTAGGTACCTATGTGTTTCCTTAATATTTTATAGCCGATTTTCTAGGGCAATTTTCATTCAGGCTGTTGTCATTTTCATTTAGGATTCAGCTCCTGCCGGGAAAAAAATTAGTTTTAAGGATCCGATTTCTACATTATTGCTTCATTGCTCTGAAATAATAATATGTTGAAATTTTTTAACACAAAACTATCATTCGGTACCAGTTAAGGATCATCCGATAACAGTTCATTTATGCAGTACCACTTTATTGTTCTGAAATAACAATATGTTGAAAGTTTGTAACACAAAACGATCATCCTATACCAGTTCATATAACTTTGTACCACTTTTTTTTAGTTAGGTCGTTATCTCTAAAGTTTATAGAAATTGAGTCCGTTAAACTAAAGTTTTACCTGACATGGGCTTAATCTTAAAATAAATTTCTGACGGGGCCTGAACTGAAATTAACCCATTTTCTATACCTTTTATTCTGTATTTTTTTTTTTATCTTGCGGGAATGATGATCATCGTTGCTTTTTGAGGGGTTTATTTAAAATTTAAAAGAATTGGTTCTTCTCTAACATATGAAATGAGTGATTTATTGGATACTTTTGGATAAGGTAAGGAGAAATGATGTTGAGGACCATGAAAAAGGTCAAAGGGTCAAAATGAATTAATGGTAATATTTCTTTTTAGATTTTAAATTCATAGAAAGGCGAACATTGCTTGTAGGGGTGTTCGTTCGGTACATACCGTACCGAAATTTCGGTACCCCTATTTTAGATACGAACCGAATTTCTCGGTTCGGTATTCGGTTTATTTACGAATTTTAAATAATAATAATAATAATAAAAATTTCAGTAATAGCTACATTTTAATACGTATAATTAATATAATTATAATTTTATTTTCAATATTAATATAATAAAATATAATTTAATTTTAAAATTTCGGTAATTCGGTATACCGAACTTACCGAATTTTTGTTTTGACGAACCGAATACGGAACCGTATTTTTAGGTTCGGTTCGGTTCTGTACCGTCGGTAATTCGGTAAATTCGGTCGGTATACCGAATTACGTACACCCCTAATTGCTTCTATATCTTACAAGAAATGATGTCTTGAATACAATTTGGCAACATTCCCTTAAATAGACCAATTATTTTTTATTTTCATATAAAGGAAGAACGAATTTTCATCCGAACATAAAAATAATAATTAAAAAATTCAGTAAATTAAGTTTTCTTATATAAAGAAAATGCAGCCCAATTCTCGTGTCGACAGCAAAAGGCAAAGAAAAACCTAAATTAAAAGTTTAAAAAAAATTGAAAACAACATCTCTTTGCAATTTTCTTGAAAGCAAAAGGTGAAGTCAGCTTCCATCGATTCCTTTGTCCTCTGCAAACAGTGATTCTTCTGCTCACCCACAAAGATTTCAGAATTTCTCAGAATCTCAGAAAATAATATACATATATTCCTTCAATAATTAGCCTTCAACGCAGAAAAATCTTTCCTTATCGAATATCTGAAGCTCTTCAGATATATCATTTCCAATAAACTAAAGCTTATTTAAAAAGATGTTCACAATCCCAAGCCTCTACGAACTGGGCACAACAACCTACTCAGATTCTTACGAACACATACTCCATGGTTTCTTTCACACACTACCGCCGCCGTCAGACGCCGGCAATCAGAACCTCAGCCCGCCGTCCACGGCGGAGGCGAAGGCAGCTGCGGCGAGCAACAACCACAAAGAAGCCGAACGGAAAAGAAGAAAGAGAATCAGCGGCCACTTCGCAACCCTCAAGTCTATTCTTCCCAACACCACAAAGGTAGTAAAGTAATGAATGGAGAAAACCCTAATTTTCTGGGCTGATGTTCTTCGTGAAAATATCCTATTACGTAACTGCTGTAATATAATGTTATTTCAGACAGATAAAGCTTCGTTACTAGGCGAAGCTGTCCGAAGGGTAAGAGAGCTGAAGAAAACCGCCGAAGAAATAGCAGGCGACGACCCATTAAATCTCATGCTCTTCCCAGGCGAAGCAGACGAGTTCAAGCTCAGCCACTGCGACGGCGGAGACGGCGGCGGCGCGACGATCAAGGCCACGGTGTGCTGCGAAGATAGGCCGGAGATGGTCTTGGAAATGATCCAAGCGCTGAAATCGGTTCGAGCGAGGGTTTTGAGGGCAGAAATGTCGACCGTCGGAGGTAGGACGAAGAGCGTTTTGTGGGTTAAGATGGACAGCGGCGATAAAGTCGTCGAGGATGAAAGCGATTTGTGTTTGGGGATTTTAAGGTGGGCTTTGAAGATGGTTGTAGAAAAGCATTCTTCGATGTCATTGGTCGGTGGTAGTCAGGGATTGCCGGGGAATAAACGCCCACGTTACTATCAATTGTGTTAATCTAGGCAAGTCTTTTTTTTTTTAAATAAATGGAAGTATTTTATAGTTTGTCTTGGTTTGTTCTAGTTTTTGGGTATTTTATTAGGGTTTTATCTTTGTAAAGGTAAGGCGTTGTGTGATGTGAGATTGAATAGGACAACCTTTGATGATGACAAGAGCTTGTAAGTTGTATGTTTATGTATGAAGCTTTAAGAATGTACATTATTTCATTGTTTTGCAATGTCTTATCTGCAATATTCGGAGGTGGGATGGATTTCATTAGTGAACCTAATCCCAAATTCAGTTCAATTTTAATCAAATAACAAAGACATAAAAATAACTTCATTCCACTATAGAATAATATGTCCATATACACGAGAAATATTTTTTGGTTTGAGCACAACTAGTGAACGGCATAAACTCAAATATATGTCATATGTTTATTTATTGGAATCGTATGTCTAAATGTGCAACCCTTATCACATACTGTATTTCTTTAGAATTATTTTATTTTGAAAGAAGCCTTTAAAGCTATTTAAGTACTTCATATCTCATTCACTCTTAAGTCTTAAATGTCAACGTACCCCTTTTTCTCTAAATATCCCTTCAATTTTTTGTAGTCAAGGCTTATAAACCGGACAAATCAGGTGACATGTTAATGTCGAAGATATGGTCGAAATATGGAAAAAGATTTTGTCTTCCTTCCCCAAAATAAGAGATGCACCTATATGCCAAAATAGAAGATTGCAAATACCATAAATAGAAGATATGAAGATCAAGAGAAGGAATGAAGGTTCGACTCAAATATTTACTATATTTGGGAGATCTTCAAAGATATATTTTAGGAGATATTCAAGGGATTTTTTACCAATTCAAGAGGGGGCCAATGCCTATAAAGATGAGGAGATTTTCGAGCTACACCACTTTTCGAGAGAGCTTTTCATGGAGTAACTATTGAGCGAAAAGTACGAAAATCACGAGTTATGGAGCGAAGCATTTGAGTTTGAGCGATCATGAGAGTGTTCTTTTTAGCCTAGTATTTCGTTTACAAAAGTCTTAGGACTTTGTAAGTTTGCAGAATCGTTAGATTCGTAGTTTGCAGAATCATTTAGATTCGTAGTTTTCTAGGCTTGTTTTTACTATCTTCGGATAGTTATTTTTTTTATTGGTAGAATGAAATTTCATTTACACACCGCGCAATGAGCATTTACATCACCCTCAGCTACTTACAAGTAAATGAACACATATGTCGAAATAGACTAGAGTTAGTTACTTTCTGTACATTGCTAAAGTTCATCAATCTCCCCTTCATTTCTCGAATGATCAATGCGGCGATCTGTTCCACTGTCTTCTAGCCGTCCTCAGAGTGCCATCTGTGATTCCTTTCGCGCCAGATGTGATAAACATTGCAGATAAGCATGCCATGCGAAGCCCTGCTGAACATTACGCTTGCCTCCCTTACGTTTCATCCATTATGTCACCTCCTCAAACTTGCTAAATTGTTCCTTAATGCAGACCCAATCAGTGAGTTTTACAGCGATGCGTTGGCTGAATGTGCACTCAAGAAATAGGTGCTCCACTGATTCCTCTGTTACTCCACAGAGGCGACATTTAGCTTCAGTGACGTTGAGCCCCCAGTTGATTAGCCTATCAGTAGTTAGTAACCTTTTTTGGACCAGTAACCAGATGAAGAAAGAATGCTTAGGTATGTTGAACTTATTCCAAGTAGCTCGACACAACAGAAATGAAGGTTGATCTCCCTTGAGCCATTGATAGCCAGATTTAACAGAGTATACTCCATCTGCTGTACATATCCACCTTCGATTCATGTATCCGCCCCTGAATTTTTCCTTCAAGCTAAGGAGTTTTTTCCAGTACCAACAAGAGTCAACTGCTGGCCTGTACTCCCAGAAATCAGTTCCCTTCAAGTAGATCACGTTTATCCATTTAATCCATAGAGAGTCTGCTTCCTAGTGATGTCCCATATCTGTTTACCTGCTAATGCTTTGTTCCATGTTACACAATTCCTCAAGTTCAGTCCACCTTTGATCCGTGGCAGACAAACTTTTTCCCAGCAAACCAAAGGTAAGCATCTGCCATGTTCCTTTGCTCCCCATAGAAAGACTTTACATACTTGATTCACCTTCTTGGCAACAGATTTAGGCAGCATGAAAATAGAGCCCCAATAGCCATGTGTAGCTAGTAGGACTGAGTTGATCAAGCAGAGTCTGGCTGCGTAAGACAGATTTCTGGTGGTCCAACACCTTATCCTAGCTACAATTTTCTCAACAAGGATTTGGCATGAGGTTTTAGACCATTTGGTAGGGGAGATAGGGACTCCCATATATCTCATGGGGAATGATCCAAGCTGAAAACCAGTAACTTCAACCATCTGTGCAGCTGTGGTGGGCGTTACCCCAGCTAGAAGCATATTAGATTTCTGTTGATTTGCCTCTAGCCCAGAGACCAGACAAAATTGCTCCGTAGTTTCTTTGAGTACGGATATCGTGGCAACTTTCCTTTTACAGAATATCATCAAGTCATCCGCAAAACATAGATTCACCAATTGAATTTGTTTGCATAATGGATGATACCTAAAACGGGGGTCCTTGGTGGAACTGTGTAGCTGCCGAGTTAGATATTCCATGGCGATCGCAAATAGCAAGGGCGATAGCGGATCTCCTTGTCTTAATCCTCTAGCTCCCTTGAACCATCCAGCATGTGTCCCATTGAAAGATACAGTGTAGGAGGCACTTGAGAGACAAGCCATTATCCAATCAACAAATTTCTGTGGGAACTTAAGTAAGCACAACCATCTTCTCAGGAATTCCCAATCCAAGGTGTCATATGCTTTCCTTATATCTACCTTTAACAGGGCTCTAGCCGATGCATTTTTCCTTCCATACAGTCTGATTAGTTCCTGACATAGAAGGATGTTGTGCACTATGGATCTTTCTTGTACGAATGCACTCTAGTTGGCTTGAATGATTTTGGGCAGAATTGGCTTGAGTCTTGAGCAAAGCATCTTGGAGATGCATTTATAGATTGTATTGCAACAAGATATAGGCCGGAACTCTTGAGCATTTCTTGGGCTAGCAGTTTTTGGGATGAGACATAACACAGTCTTGTTCAGCTGAGGGAGCATGCTGCCTGTGTCAAAGAAATCTAAAACTGCCGAGGTAATTTGCTCACCCACAACAGGCCATGATTTCTTGAAGAACCCACTACCATAACCATCCGGCCCAGGAGCCACATCATCATGGATAGAGTTCAGGGCCTGCCAAATTGCTTTGCTGTCAAATGGTTGGACAAGTTGCATCTGCTCAGATAGGGATAAAGTGTATCCCGCTTCAGCAACCAAATTCTCAGGATAATGTTGTCTCCTCATTTTTTTCCCCAACATACCTTGAAAGAATTCAGTGAGGTGGGTCTGGATGGCCTCCTGATCTTCTAAAAGCTTACCTTCAGGGCTCGTTTGATATACGTGTATACATAGGTATCAAATGGGTATAGGAAAAAAAAACACCTTGTTTGGTATCCATGTAAAGCAATACATGGCTTGTATACATATACAAACCCATTCACATAAATCATTTATGGGCCTTGTGTACATAAACCCATCCTAGACGTGGGTATACTAATAATATTTCTTAATACCAATTTTGCCCTCATCTTCCCCAATTGTTTGGAGATTCTTGTGACCGGTAGGTGGTGGTCGTGGAGGCCGCGACGCTGGTGGAGAAGCACAGCTATTTGGTTGAGAAGGCGATGTTGGTTGTGCCGGCAGAGGCGAAGGAGGGGGTGGACATGACGAATTAGGGTTTTCGTTAGACGGCTATCGATCGCTGGAGCTTTCACTGTCCGAAAAATAAACAATAAATCCCTCGCAAGATCGTTAACACGAAGCAAGAAATCAAGAAACGAACGATTTGAGGGAAGTAATTTACAAGGGCTTCTTTGCTGTTCTATCTGGTGAGGACAGGGTAAGCAATCCCAGGCTTGTTTCTTGTTCTTCTCCCTTTCTTCTTCTGATGGTCGAAGCTTCGTCTTCCTTCGCCGCCGCTTCCTGACACCGAGAATCGTACAACAGCGCGACGAAGCGGGCCGGCAGTGGCGTGGAGAGGCTTTCTATAATTTGGGGAAGATCTCTTCTGTAATTGGGGAACACTGTGAAGAAGACGATGATGTTGTAATTGATTTTTAAATTTTTTTTATAAAAGGACAAAATTGTCTTTTAAGTTTTTTTATAATTTCATAACCATTTCAAACATACATATCAAACAATATATATACGATTACCCAAATAATTAAACACTTATCAAACATGTTAAAAAAATTCTATCAACGGAACTTGTGTATAGCCATACACAAATAACTTATACCCATCAAATTCAAAATATGGATATCAAACGAGCCCTCAGAGTCAATGATAGAATTAACTCTATTAGTGTATGCTCTTTTCTGATTACAGCATGGAAATAAGCTGAATTCTTATCTCCTTTGTCCACCCATCGAGTTTTTGCTTTTTGCCTCAAAAACTTGTCCTTAGCCTCACTCAAAAATCTGTATTCTAGTATGAGTTTCTTCTTTTTTGTAATAGTTCAGCATTCATTAGGTCCTGGTAAACTTCAAGCTGACATTCCTCGAGCTGTTTTGCACCATTTCAGTCCTGTTTTCAATGTCAGAAAATAGTTCTCTGTTCAAGGCTTTTAGTGGATGCCGTAGCCTTAATAGATTGCAGCATACTGTTTTCATAGTTGAACAAGAGTGCCTTTCCCAGTGATTGGCGACAGTGTTCAGAAAGGATGGAGCAAACTGCCACATATTGAAATACTTGAAGGGTTTCCTAGCTATTGTCCCCTTTGTACCATTTCTCAGAAGAATTGGTGAGTGGTCAGACACACCTTCATTCAGAAAGACTGTGGAATATGCATAAAATTTGGTAATCCAGGCATGATTACCAAATGCCCAATCGATTTTGCACCAAATCCTCTTATCAGGGCCTTGCTTGTTAGACCATGAGTATTGGCATCCACTTCTCTTTATTTCTTCAAGCTGGCAGACCTGAAGACATTGGTTAAACTCTAAGAACTCAGTGGCTTGGACAGGAGCTCCTCCCACCCTATCCGCAAACCCCCTGATGTTATTGAAGTCGCCCCAAATAATCCATGGTTCCTTTAGGGAACATCCAATCTGCTTTAGGATATGCCATAGGCTGATCCTATCCGCACTGTCATTATACCCATAAACAACAGTGAGGAGAGTTATTATGGTCTTATATTTAAGTACTTTAAGGTGCATATGTTGAGCTGATTGAGAAAGCAGTTCCAGCTCGTAACCCCCTCTCCATACTACCATGATCCTACCATTTGGGTGAGAATTGAGATTATGGCATCCATCCCATCCTATGAAAGTGTTATTTAAGACACGGATACACTTTCAATCTTCAGTTTATTTTCCAGCAGACATACTATATTGAGTCTATATCTATTGCAGAAGAGGGAGACCTCTCTCTGCTTTGCAGGGCCATTCAGGCCCCGTATATTCCACACTGCCCAACTATCCATGACCACTGTCATGGACCCTCTGCTTGGAGGGGGATCTGTCGTCCACAGCCAATTTCCCTTCTATCTCACTTTGCACCAGCTCTGCCCAGGACTTCCTGCTACTGTTCTTGATAGGTAGTTTTTGCGTCTCAGTTTCTGTTCTCAAGGATCTATCTACCTTTGTCTCAGAGACCTTCTCCTTAGTAGGATCAGTTACTTCTGAGGCAGAGGAGTTATTTTGCCATTCATTGCTATAGTGGAATTTCACCTTGAGGCACGCAGCAAGTTTCTATAACTTGCTGCACAATTTACATCTCGTTCACCATCGTTCTTTACTAAGTTCGTCACATATTCCGCTATGCGTTTTGTGTTGGCGTCAGTGTTGACCCAACATTTGTCACCAGATTTAGGACTTAGTTTATTTACAATCCATATCGTATCGAGACCACTTCAAAGTGGTATCAGAGCCACCGCTTGACGTAACTAAGGGTTTATGATCCTTTTCCATGGATGTTACAAGCTCAAACTACATCGGCAAAGTTCCAGTGTTAGACGGTTCCAATTATGCCTATTCGAAGGATCGAGTGCGCCAATGCATCAAGTCCATAGATGTGAGAGCGTGGGAAACTGTTCTCAACGGATATACTCCACCTCAATCTCCTCCAGATGATGATGGCGAAGTAGTCGACAAGCCGATCGAAGAGTGGTCTAATGCTGAAAAGAATGCGGCCGAGTATAACGGCAAAGAACGCTTGAGATCTACTTCAGAGGTACTGCGAAGGCGATGCGTGCGTGAGGGAAACCAAACAACGATACCTACTCAATCAGTTTGAAAATCTGAGAATGAAGGAAGACGAGGATATCACCACGTACTTCGGGAAGATCCTGACGATTTCGAGCGAGTGTGCTAGCCTCGGAGATCCGATTTCTAGTAAGGTACTAGTTTCTAAAGCTTTACGTACGCTAACTGAAAAGTTTAATGTAAAGGTAGCAGCCGTCGATGAAGCACATAATCAAGGCACGATGGAGCTCAACACGTTTGAAGATATAAATGTGCCTAAGAGGGGGGGGGGGGGGTGAATTAGGCTTATAAAAATTTTGTGCTTCTTCTGACAAATGCTAAGTGTGGTGACTTAGATATGCCTACTTATGTTTGTGACGAGTATGGCTGATATATCCTAGTAACGTTGGATGTGCGTCGGGTCTGTCTCACAGCGATAAAGAAATAACTGAAAAGTAAATGCGAGACAGGATTTTTATAGAGGTTATATCCCCAACTGGGGTTTACTCCTCTCCTTGGGGTTTGCTCCCCAAGAGTTTAACCAATCACTATAATGCACCGTAGCTGGATACAAAACTGATTGGTTAGCCGAATACACAACCGAAACAAGTCGAACACTAGCCACTACTAGGTTACCACACGCCGAGTTTCGTTCCTCGGAATCTCCTTGATCCCGACAGACATAGCTCGCTACCGAAGGGCCCCCAGACTTGTCCTTCCCTTCACGTGTGCGTAAACGTTGACCTTGCCTCCTTGGTATTGCTCACGTCCGAAGACAACACGTCCGAAGACAGAATGTATGGCGTGGGAGGATGGAATAACAGGATGAATCACTCGCTCAGTGATGGATACGCAAGTTAGAGCTCAGGTGGGCAGAAAGCTATCACAAGTGGAAGGCTCAGGAATCTCTCAGTAACTGTTTCTGCTCAAGACGCTTATATTCGTAGGTTCGCAAATTCTTGGTAACTCGAAGGTCTGAAGTGCAGCTCATATATAATCATTTTCAAATATCACTTCACATGGAAAGTTATATCAAGCAATAATCACCAAATCAAGCATAGTTTCCATGTAGCTTTCGAGTCAATCATACCATATAAAACATGCTTCTAATGAATCATCACAACGGTCATATAGCACATTAACGCATGATTATATTCCATATAAAAGCTCAATTTCGTTCTTAAGCATGTTCAACCACTTCGCATATATTTTTCATATCAGAACTTTCCATAAGTGATTCCCTGCTATATGTTTCTGGTATAAATCAATCAAGACTAACTTTCCAAACATAGCACATGAGATAGCATCACATAAGCACGTTTTCCATGTACAGCTCATAGTATTAGATCAATATATTTACCATGTTTAGCACGTAAATCAGATCAGAGCATATTTAATTCGATTTATCATATCATGGCAGAACTTTCCTTATTTCAGAGATCACATCCGTTTTACAGCATATACCATATGATAGCATCTTATTCACAAAGTCAATCAAATCAATTCTTCCCTAAATATAATATCCAATCAGTATAAGGAAAGATATCAATTTAATATTTCACATTAAATTCGGTGGAGAGCATGCACATAATCGTATAAGTGATTTCGTCCAGGAATAAACTAGTATCAACGGATATATCACTTTCCTTATATAAACAGCATATTTTCCATATATAGCTCAGTAGGATATCTCATGCATTATTTCCATATATAGCACAGGACGATATATCCTTTCACATAGGCTGTCTATAACATGCGATCACATAGTCTCATCACCATATCACAAACTCATATGCAAATCAAATATTCAACACTTTAATCAATTTTAAAGCTCATTATTAATGCATGGTCGAATATTATCATGAACTTAGAAGCTATATTAATTACAAATCGAATCGCTTAATTTATAGACCTAACGTCATTACAATTATATCGTTCATCAAAACTCTCTAATATGTATGGACCAAAAATGTCAACATTCTCCCCCTTTTTGATGATGACATGTAATTGATGCAGCACATAAGCATGGAAGCATATTCGATTTCGCAAGTCCTAGCGCATATGTCTAAGTGTTCCATAATCACAAAGCAGAGCATATGATATATCCTAATCACAGATCATGCATATTTGCTCCCCCTGCCTAAGTGCAGTTATCTATATGACATGTGGAGATATATCATTAACGAATTTGCTCCCCCTGTCTAAGTGCATATATATCGTGTCATTTTTAAGGTTATATCATGAGTGCAGAATTTTAAAATTACCCGTGAGTGTGCTCCCCCTGCCTAAGTGCGCATTTTCGAAGCATGATTCAAGCAATCACATAATCATCGCAGCAGACACTTAGCACTTATCAAGAAATCTCACAAACGTTAATTAGCGCAGATAAGTAGCAGATCATCACTGTAACAGAGCATAAGATCACGCATCGCTGTATAAAAGCATCACAGATATATCCTAAGATCAGAGCAAGATATCAAGCATCGCATAAAGGCGTCACAGATATATCAAAAGTGTAGCTATTCTATTCGTGATTGCACATATTCCATATCATTTATGCAGATGTTCCATGTAAAGCGTTCATGCATCAGAGCATACATATTAGTGAAGTTCAGAAATTTTGCCAAGCTACATTAGTTTGCTCCACTGTCTGAATGAGGTTATTCCAACTGTCCAGAGCATAAATTCAAGGTTCTACTTATAGCATAGATAGATATCATATAGGCAAAAATCAGAATTCACACACAATTATGCTCCACTTGCAGATATTTTCATGCAAATTCAGTCATCACACATAAGCACTAAGATATATCATAGGCGCATAGAAAGAATATCATGCAAATTCAATCATCACACATAAGCACTAAGATATAATAGGCGCATAAAAAGAATATCGCACACAAATCATTTCGAATATCAATGACAGTTCTTAGACCCCTTATATCATTAATTACTCAGATTTCTCCCCCTTCAGCATCAAAAAGGGATATATTAAGGCTTGAAGGTTGAAAACTTAGCGCCAAGTAACTAAGAAGAATGGGAATGAAGGAAGGAATAACTTACCAGAAGACGTCCTCAAGGCTGGAATTACATTAGATCTGGCTGATATAACGGATTTGTTCAGCTCCCTGTAATCTTATCAGAAATCTTTAAAGATGGAGTATAACTTAGATGATTTTCGAGAAGAGAAACCGTGAAGTTCGAATTTTGAGGTATGGAAGGAAGAAGTATCGAGTGATCTTATTTAAAAAATGGGCAATTATGCAAGAGATATAGTTTTCCAAAGATGAGATAGGATAAACTTGGCGTAAATAGAATTAAGAAGATATGATTTTCAAACCGAATTTTGGATTTCAAAAAGAAAGTGAAAACTGTCCATCAGTGCGCCAGGGATCTCTGAGTGAATGGACGGGTCTCATAAATAAGGAAAAGATTGATTAGGGCTGAATAAGAAGGATCCAAATTTCCTGAAATAACTTAGCGGCTGAAAAGAGATCTACGAATATCTTCCAAAAATAACTTAATCACATTTTAAGAATAGATCCAGAAAATCAGACATTCCTAAAATAATTTATCGGCTGAAAAAGAAATCTCAAGGTAGGATAATTATGAATTTCTTCCTAATATAATCACACTTTAAGATAAGATCTAAAGGATCCGAAATTCCTAAAATAACTGCGCGGCTGGAATGATATCTCTATGAAGTTCTTCCTAAAATGTCGCAGTCACATCCTAAGGTGAGATTTGGAGATTCAAGATTCCTAAAATAGCATTGGTGACTAAAAGAATAACCTTATGCTGGAATTCACTATGAATCTTTTCCTAAAATACTAAAGTGACACTTAATGATAAGGACAATAAGATCCGAAAATAGTCGACGGCCGAAAGAATGTCCTGGATTAAGATAACTACGAATTTCTACCTAAAATAGAATGATCTAGAGCAAATAGCATAATTAGGCAGATTTACTAACCTTATTTAGCTCGATGATTCCCAATCGATCACGGATGGCGCAGAAAATCTTGCCTCTATTAGGGGTTTAGTGAAGATATCAGCGAGCTGATCATTTGTTCCTACGAATTCCACACTAATATTCCCCTTCTGAACATGGTCTCGTATAAAATGATGTTTAACCTCAATATGCTTAGTACGAGAATGATGCACGGGATTCTTAGTAATACTAATGGCACTAGTGCTATCACACAGAATAGGAATTTTGTTATAACTTAGCCCGAAATCACTAAGGGTTTGTTTCATCCAAAGAACCTGTTGACAACAATTTCCTAAGGCCATATATTCAGCTTCGGGACCAAGTTACCAAGGAATTCCCAAGTAATTGGCAAGTTCCGCTGGTACTTTTCCTATCTTCCCTACAGCCGGCATAGTCGGCGTCGGAATATCCCATTAATGGGAAGTCATCCGTATAAGAGTACCACAGACCAAAATTGACCGTACCCTTGATATATCTAAGTATCCGCTTGACTGCGGTCAAGTGAGATTCCCTAGGGTCAGACTGATATCTCGAACACATACCAACAGCAAACATGATATCAGGGCGACTAGCAGTTAAGTAAAGAAGGCTTCCGATCATACCTCGATATTGTGTTTGATCAACAGGTGTACCTGATTCATCAGTGTCTATTTTGGTGGTCTGATGCATAGGAGTGGAAATCGCTTTGGAATCACTCATCCCGAATTTAGTCAGTAATTCCCTGCTGTATTTCGTCTGGGATACGAAGGTTCCATTGTCAAGCTGCTTTATTTGCAACCCGAGGAAGTAGTTCAGCTCACCCATTAAGCTCATCTCAAATTCCTTCTGCATAGACTTAGAAAATTCCTCGCAGAGAAGGATATTAGTACTTCCAAATATGATATCATCAACGTAAATTTGGACCAGTATCATGTGATCACCTTCATACTTAATAAATAGCGTGTTATCAATAGTTCCAGTCGAAAATCCTATGTCAATCAGAAACTTACTTAGCCTTTCATACCATGCCCTAGGAGCCTGCTTTAAACCATATAATGCTTTATTTGACTTAAAAACATGATTTGGAAAATCTTCCCTAGTAAAGCCCGGTGGTTGTTCTACATAAACCTCCTCATTTATAAAACCATTTAAAAATGCACTTTTTACGTCCATTTGAAAAAGTTTAAAACGTTTAAAACATGCATATGCAAGTAAGACACGTATAGATTCTAATCTAGCTACCGGTGCAAAAGTTCCATCGAAATCAATACCTTCCTCCTGGGAATAACCTTTTGCAACTAACCTCGCTTTGTTTCTTGTGATATTTCCGTGTTCGTCGAGTTTGTTGCGGAAGACCCATTTGGTTCCTATGATGGATTTTTCGTCTGGTCTTTTTACAAGTGTCCACACTTCGCTCTTTTCGAATTGAGATAACTCATCTTCCATGGCAGAGACCCACGATATATCTTCCAGAGCTTCATGGACTGTCTTTGGTTCCATCATTGAGAGCAGTACATCATGAGATTCCTCCGTATCTTGGTTTCGTGCAGTTGCTCGAGTTTTGATTCAAGATCTGATATTTCCTATTAGTTGATCTGTTGGATGACTGGAAGCATGTTTCCATTTTCTAGGTTGCAGCTCCCCAGCTTCTAGTTCCACTGTTTCAACATTTTCATCTTTGGGAATATCTTCCTCACTTTCTTTAATATCCTGCAATTCTGCACAAGGCAAATCTATACCTTCCTCATCAGTAGCATCTGCGTTAGGCATCTCATCAAAAGTAACATGTATGGATTCCTGAACAGTCAGCTTTCTTTTATTGTAAACACGATATGCCTTAGACGTAAGACTGTAACCAAGGAATATCCCTTCATCAACCTTAGAGTCAAATTTTCCTCTCTTATCTCTATCGTTCAAGATAAAACATTTACATCCGAACACATGAAAGTAACCTATATTTGGAGTTCTACCATGCCAGATTTCATAAGAAGTCTTCTTTAATATCGGCCTAAGGAAGATACGGTTAGACACGTAACAAGCTGTACTAACGGCTTCCGCCCATAACTGTTTAGGAATATCATACTCATGTAACATAGATCTAGCCATTTCCTGTAATACCCTGTTTTTACGTTCAACTACACCGTTCTATTGGGAGTTATAGGAGCAGAGAAATTATGACTATATCCATACTGATCACAGAATGATGCAAACGACTTACTATCAAATTCCAGCCCGTTATCACTTCGTATCCTACATAAGTTAGTTTCTTTTTCATTTTCAAGTCTCTTTACTAGCGACGCAAAGTTATCTAATGCCTCATTCTTATGTGCAAGGAATATCACCCATGTATACCTGGAGTAATCATCAACGATGACAAAGGCATATCTTTTACCTCGCAGAGACATCGTCTGAACAGGACCAAAAAGGTCGAGATGTAGCAGTTCCAGAGGTCTGGATGTGGATATCACATTCTTTGCTTTGAACGATGTCTTGGTCTGCTTGCCCATTTGGCATGCCTTGCATGTTTTGTCCTTGACGAACTTTATGTCGGGAATACCTCGTACAGTGCATTACTCGTCAGGTGAGACAGTAGTTCCATATTGGCATGTCCTAAGCGTCTGTGCCATATCCAGGTGTTATCCTGTGTCACTGCTAAACACTTGACATTCTGGTCAGTAATATCATCCAGAGTAATATAGTAAATATTTCTATCCCTAGATGCACTAAACAATACCTTATTTTCATTTCTAACAACGCACTTATCGTTTTCAAACGTGACCGTATGACCTTTATCACATAGTTGACTAATACTAATGAGATTATGTTCTAGATTCTTAACTAACCATACGTCATCTATAGTAGTATGTAAAGTGTTACCGACAGTTCCAACACCTATAACCTTCGCTTTTGTGTTGTCGGCGTAGGAGACATATCCTCCGTCATACGCTTTCACCGACACAAACTTACTGATATCACCTGTCATATGGTGGGAACACCCACTGTCGAGGTACCACTTGTTCTTCTTACTGCATTTTCTTCTTTGTACCTGCATGAATCAGTTCTTTTCTGAGGTGCCCAATTTTGATTGGGTCCTAAACGGTTAGCAGCGAAATAATTCCTGTTAACACGTGAAATATCATGTATCACAGGCTGTGATCTCTCAGACACAGGCTGGCCAGAGTTAGAGACTTCAGGAACTTTCTTAGGTCTCCAGACATATCTAGATTTATCAGCTTTCTTCAAGAAATAATGGTTAGCATAATGACCAAGACGACCACAAGAAAAACATTTAGGTTTCCTAACATTTTGTGGAGGTGCAGCGTGTTCATGTGTCGTGGAATATCCTAATCCTGTTTTCCCGATATGTGCAGGAATACTAAGTAACATATCAAGATTTTGTTGTCCTTCAAGAAGTCTAACATTAGTACGAGATTTTTCTTCTAAGAAATCCTTAAGGGCAGACATGTCTCTAGATATATTCTTTTGCTTCCTAAACTTTTTGCAATTACACAAAGCCTTTTCTTTCTTAAGAGTCTCTAGCTCGGCTCTCAAGCGCTCATTTTCTAGATCCGTTTGATGCTTCTCTCTAGCTACTTCATCCCGCTGCCTAATTAGACCCTTTACTTGTGAGTTGAGTGACTTAATCCTTCTTTCTGCATTTTGAATTATTTCGAACATCTCTTCTTTTTCATCTGCTTCAAGGGCTGAGGAAGCGTTATCATGAGATTCATCTTGCCTAGTATATAATTCATTCAGAAATAATATTTTCTTAATAGTGGATGAATCCGATACCTGATCATCATCCGCGGCCATGTAGGCGAGATCTTCCTCCTCTTCGCTCCCGGCCTCTTCCCAGTTTGTGACCATGGCCTTCTGCTTCTTTATCTTTTTGTCACCATTTTCCATCGGGCAGTTTGAGGCAAAGTGGCCTGGCTTGTTGCTCTTGAAGCATTTCTGTACATTGTTGCCGGATGACGATATTCCCTTGTTCCTAGGCTGGAACTTGGAGTTTCCCTTGAATTTTCTTCTTAGCCGAAATTTATCGAATTTCCTGGTTAGCATGGCGATCTGTTCCAGCAGGTCTTCCTCAGTTTCTTCTTCTTCGCCCTCAAAATCGTTGTCTTGTTCAGTGTTGAAGGCGATGTTTGGTTGATTTCGGCCCGGTGGTTTTTCCTTGATGGAGATCTGAGTCATCTCGTAGGTGGTCAGAGATCCGATCAGTTCTGACACTGAAAGTTCGTCCAAGTCCTTTGCTTCGTAGATGGCAGTCACTTTGGGATTCCATTCTCTAGGAAGAGATCTCAAGATTTTTCGCACCTTCTCACCATCTTCTATTTTCTTTCCCAAATAGAACATTTGATTAATGATGTTCATAAATCTGGAATACATGTGGCTTATGGTCTCGTTGTCCTCCATCTTGAACAGCTCGTATTGGTGAGTCAAGAGGGCTATCCTTTCTTGCACAACTCGAGTGGTTCCTTCATGTGTGACTTGAAGCATGTCCCACATATTTTTGGCAGATTCGCATGAGCTCACACGATTGTACTCTTCTCTTGTGAGAGCGCAAGCTATCATGTTCTTTGCTTTGGCATTTAGGGAGATTCCTCGCTTGTCTGCTATATTGTAATCAGGACCTTTCTATGGAGTTCCATCTTCGTTTTTGGGAATGTAAGGTCCTGTTGCGATGATATCCCATAGGTCGTAGTCTGTAGCGGTCAGGAATTCCTTCATGCGATTTTTCCATGCGTAGTTTGTCCCGTCGAAGAGTGGTGGCCTGGAATGAGATTGTCCCTCTGCAAAAACATCAAAACTCGAAGAAGCCATTAGATCTTTAACTCAGGCTTGTTAGGCCCGTCGTTTGAGTAACCCGCTCTGATACCAAATGAAGATATAAATGTGCCTAAGAGGGGGGGTGAATTAGGCTTATAAAAATTTTGTGCTTCTTCTGACAAATGCTAAGTGTGGTGACTTAGATATGCCTACTTATGTTTGTGACGAGTATGCCTGATATATCCTAGTAACGTCTGATGTGCGTCGGGTCTGTCTCACAGCGATAAAGAAATAACTGAAAAGTAAATGCGAGACAGGATTTTTACAGAGGTTATATCCCCAACTGGGGTTTACTCCTCTCCTTGGGGTTTGCTCCCCAAGAGTTTAACCAATCACTATAATGCACCGTAGCTGGATACAAAACTGATTGGTTAGCCCAATACACAACCGAAACAAGTCGAACACTAGCCACTACTAGGTTACCACACGCCGAGTTTCGTTCCTCGGAATCTCCTTGATCCCGACAGACACAGCTCGCTACCGAAGGGCCCCCGGACTTGTCCTTCCCTTCACGTGTGCGTAAACGTCGACCTTGCCTCCTTGGTATTGCTCACGTCCGAAGACAACACGTCCGAAGACAGAATGTATGGCGTGGGAGGATGGAATAACAGGATGAATCACTCACTCAGTGATGGATACGCAAGTTAGAGCTCAGGTGGGCAGAAATCTATCACAAGTGGAAGGCTCAGGAATCTCTCAGTAACTGTTTCTGCTCAAGATGCTTATATTCGTAGGTTCGCAAATTCTTGGTAACTCGAACGTCTGAAGTGCAGCTCATATATAATCCTTTTCAAATATCACTTCACATGGAAAGTTATATCAAGCAATAATCACCAAATCAAGCATAGTTTCCATGTAGCTTTCGAGTCAATCATACCATATAAAACATGCTTCTAGTAAATCATCACAACGGTCATATAGCACATTAACGCATGATTATATTCCGTATAAAAGCTCAATTTCGTTCTTAAGCATATTCAACCACTTTGCATATATTTTTCATATCAGAACTTTCCATAAGTGATTCCCTGCTATCTGTTTCTGGTATAAATCAATCAAGACTAACTTTCCAAACATAGCACATGAGATAGCATCACATAAGCACGTTTTCCATGTACAGCTCATAGTATTAGATCAATATATTTACCATGTTTAGCACGTAAATCATATCAGAGCATATTTAATTCGATTTATCATATCATGGCAGAACTTTCCTTATTTCAGAGATCACATCCGTTTTACAGCATATACCATATAATAGCATCTTATCCACAAAGTCAATCAAATCAAATCTTCCCTAAATATAATATCCAATCAGTATAAGGAAAGATATCAATTTAATATTTCACATTAAATTCAGTGGAGAGCATGCACATAATCGTATAAGTGATTTTCGTCCAGGAATAAACTAGTATCAACGGATATATCACTTTCCTTATATAAACAGCATATTTTCCATATATAGCTCAGTAGGATATCTCATGCATTATTTCCATATATAGCACAGGACGATATATCCTTTCGCATAGGCTGTCTATAACATGCGATCACATAGTGTCATCACCATATCACAAACTCATATGCAAATCAAATATTCAGCACTTTAATCAATTTTAAATCTCATTATTAATGCATGGTCGAATATTATCATGAACTTAGAAGCTATATTAATCACAAATCGAATCGCTTAATTTATAGACCTAACGTCATTACAATTACATCGTTCATCAAAACTCTCTAATATGTATGGACCAAAAATGTCAACATTCTCCCCCTTTTTGATGATGACATGTAATTGATGCAGCACATAAGCATGAAAGCATATTCGATTTCGCAAGTCCTAGCGCATATGTCTAAGTGTTCCATAATCACAAAGCAGAGCATATGATATATCCTAATCACAGATCATGCATATTTGCTCCCCCTGCCTAAGTGCAGTTATCTATATGACATGTGGAGATATATCATGAATGAATTTGCTCCCCCTGTCTAAGTGCATATATATCGTGTCATTTTTAAGGTTATATCATGAGTGTAGAATTTTGAAATTACCCGTGAGTGTGCTCCCCCTGCCTAAGTGCGCATTTTCCAAGCATGATTCAAGCAATCACATAATCATCGCAGCAGACACTTAGCACTTATCAAGAAATCTCACAAACGTTAATTAGCGCAGATAAGTAGCAGATCATCACTGTAACAGAGCATAAGATCACGCATCGCTGTATAAAATCATCACAGATATATCCTAAGATCAGAGCAAGATATCAAGCATCGCATAAAGGCGTCACAGATATATCAAAAGTGTAGCTATTCTATTCGTGATTGCACATATTCCATATCATTTATGCAGATGTTCCATGTAAAGCGTTCATGCATCAGAGCATACATATTAGTGAAGTTCAGAAATTTTGCTAAGCTACATTAGTTTGCTCCACTGTCTGAATGAGGTTATTCCAACTGTCCAGAGCATAAATTCAAGGTTCTACTTATAGCATAGATACATATCATAGGCAAAAATCAGAATTCACACACAATTATGCTCCACTTGCAGATATTTTCATGCAAATTCAGTCATCACACATAAGCACTAAGATATATCATATGCGCATAAAAAGAATATCATGCAAATTCAATCATCACACATAACACTAAGATATAATAGGCGCATAAAAAGAATATCGCACACAAATCATTTCGAATATCAATGACAGTTCTTAGACCCCTTATATCATTAATTACTCAGATTTCTCCCCCTTCAGCATCAAAAAGGGATATACTAAGGCTTGAAGGCTGAAAACTTAGCGCCAAGTAACTAAGAAGAATGAGAATGAAGGAAGGAATAACTTATCAGAAGACGTCCTCAAGGCTGGAATTACATTAGATCTGGCTGATATAACGGATTTGTTCAGCTCCCTGTCATCTTATCAGAAATCTTTAAAGATGGAGTATAACTTAGATGATTTTCGAGAAGAGAAACCGTGAAGTTCGAATTTTGAGGTAAGGAAGGAAGAAGTATCGAGTGATCTAAAAAATGGGCAATTATGCAAGAGATATAGTTTTCCCAAGATGAGATAGGATAAACTTGGCGTAAATAGAATTAAAAAGATATGATTTTCAAACCGAATTTTGGATTTCAAAAAGAAAGTGAAAACTGTCAATCAGTGCGCCAGGGATCTCATAGTTGATGGACGGGATCTCATAAATAAGGAAAAGATTGATTAGGGCTGAATAAGAAGGATCCAAATTTCCTGAAATAACTTAGCGGCTGAAAAGAGATCTACGAATATCTTCTAAAAATAACTTAATCACAATTTAAGAATAGATCCAGAAAATCAGACATTCCTAAAATAATTTATCGGCTGAAAAAGAAATCTCAAGGTAGGATAATTATGAATTTCTTCCTAATATAATCACACTTTAAGATAAGATCTAAAGGATCCGAAATTCCTAAAATATCTGCGCGGCTGGAATGATATCTCTATGAAGTTCTTCCTAAAATGTCGCAGTCACATCCTAAGGTGAGATTTGGAGATTCAAGATTCCTAAAATAGCATTGGTGACTAAAAGAACAACCTTATGCTGGAATTCACTATGAATCTTTTCCTAAAATACTAAAGTGACACTTAATGATAAGGACAATAAGATCCGAAAATAGTCGACGGCCGAAAGAATGTCCTGGATTAAGATAACTACGAATTTCTACCTAAAATAGAATGATCTAGAGCAAATAGCATAATTAGGCAGATTTACTAACCTTATTTAGCTCGATGATTCCCAATCGATCACGGATGGCGCAGAAAATCTTGCCTCTATTAGGGGTTTAGTGAAGATATCAGCGAGCTGATCATTTGTTCCTACGAATTCCACGCTAATATTCCCCTTCTGAACATGGTCTCGTATAAAATGATGTTTAACCTCAATATGCTTAGTACGAGAATGATGCACGGGATTCTTAGTAATACTAATGGCACTAG
Organism: Craterostigma plantagineum; assembly: GCA_027422505.1. Lineage (NCBI taxonomy): Eukaryota > Viridiplantae > Streptophyta > Magnoliopsida > Lamiales > Linderniaceae > Craterostigma > Craterostigma plantagineum. The sequence goes on from JAPQWV010000002.1 coordinate 7,899,166, forward strand.
TGCTATCACACTGAATAGGAATTTTGTTATAACTTAGCCCGAAATCACTAAGGGTTTGTTTCATCCAAAGAACCTGTTGACAACAATTTCCTAAGGCCATATATTCAGCTTCGGTTGTGGAGAGGGCGGCAGCGTTTTGCTTTCTACTAGACCAAGTTACCAAGGAATTCCCAAGTAATTGGCAAGTGCCGCTGGTACTTTTCCTATCTTCCCTACAGCCGGCATAGTCGGCGTCGGAATATCCCATTAATGGGAAGTCATCCGTATAAGAGTACCACAGACCAAAATTGACCGTACCCTTGATATATCTAAGTATCCGCTTGACTGCGGTCAAGTGAGATTCCCTAGGGTCAGACTGATATCTCGAACACATACCAACAGCAAACATGATATCAGGGCGACTAGCAGTTAAGTAAAGAAGGCTTCCGATCATACCTCGATATTGTGTTTGATCAACAGGTGTACCTGATTCATCAGTGTCTATTTTGGTGGTCTGATGCATAGGAGTGGAAATCGCTTTGGAATCACTCATCCGAATTTAGTCAGTACTTCCCTGCTGTATTTCGTCTGGGATACGAAGGTTCCATTGGCAAGCTGCTTTATTTGCAACCCGAGGAAGTAGTTCAGCTCACCCATTAAGCTCATCTCAAATTCCTTCTGCATAGACTTAGAAAATTCCTCGCAGAGAAGGATATTAGTACTTCCAAATATGATATCATCAACGTAAATTTGGACCAGTATCATGTGATCACCTTCATACTTAATAAACAGCGTGTTATCAATAGTTCCAGTCGAAAATCCTATGTCAATCAGAAACTTACTTAGCCTTTCATACCATGCCCTAGGAGCCTGCTTTAAACATATAATGCTTTATTTGACTTAAAAACATGATTTGGAAAATCTTCCCTAGTAAAGCCCGGTGGTTGTTCTACATAAACCTCCTCATTTATAAAACCATTTAAAAATGCACTTTTTACGTCCATTTGAAAAAGTTTAAAACGTTTAAAACATGCATATGTAAGTAAGACACGTATAGATTCTTATCTAGCTACCGGTGCAAAAGTTTCATCGAAATCAATACCTTCCTCCTGGGAATAACTTTTTGCAACTAACCTCGCTTTGTTTCTTGTGATATTTCCGTGTTCGTCGAGTTTGTTGCGGAAGACCCATTTGGTTCCTATGATGGATTTTTCGTCTGGTCTTTTTACAAGTGTCCACACTTCGCTCTTTTCGAATTGAGATAACTCATCTTCCATGGCAGAGACCCACGATATATCTTCCAGAGCTTCATGGACTGTCTTTGGTTCCATCATTGAGAGCAGTACATCATGAGATTCCTCCGTATCTTGGTTTCGTGCAGTTGCTCGAGTTTTGATTCAAGATCTGATATTTCCTATTAGTTGATCTGTTGGATGACTGGAAGCATGTTTCCATTTTCTAGGTTGCAGCTCCCCAGCTTCTAGTTCCACTGTTTCAACATTTTCATCTTTGGGAATATCTTCCTCACTTTCTTTAATATCCTGCAATTCTGCACAAGGCAAATCTATACCTTCCTCATCAGTAGCATCTGCGTTAGGCATCTCATCAAAAGTAACATGTATGGATTCCTGAACAGTCAGCTTTCTTTTATTGTAAACACGATATGCCTTAGACGTAAGACTGTAACCAAGGAATATCCCTTCATCAACCTTAGAGTCAAATTTTCCTCTCTTATCTCTATCGTTCAAGATAAAACATTTACATCCGAACACATGAAAGTAACCTATATTTGGAGTTCTACCATGCCAGATTTCATAAGAAGTCTTCTTTAATATCGGCCTAAGGAAGATACGGTTAGACACGTAACAAGCTGTACTAACGGCTTCCGCCCATAACTGTTTAGGAATATCATACTCATGTAACATAGATCTAGCCATTTCCTGTAATACCCTGTTTTAAGTTCAACTACACCGTTCTATTGGGAGTTATAGGAGCAGAGAAATTATGACTATATCCATACTGATCACAGAATGATGCAAACGACTTACTATCAAATTCCAGCCCGTTATCACTTCGTATCCTACATAAGTTAGTTTCTTTTTCATTTTCAAGTCTCTTTACTAGCGACGCAAAGTTATCTAATGCCTCATTCTTATGTGCAAGGAATATCACCCATGTATACCTGGAGTAATCATCAACGATGACAAAGGCATATCTTTTACCTCGCAGAGACATCGTCTGAACAGGACCAAAAAGGTCGAGATGTAGCAGTTCCAGAGGTCTGGATGTGGATATCACATTCTTTGCTTTGAACGATGTCTTGGTCTGCTTGCCCATTTGGCATGCCTTGCATGTTTTGTCCTTGACGAACTTTATGTCGGGAATACCTCGTACAGTGCATTACTCGTCAGGTGAGACAGTAGTTCCATATTGGCATGTCCTAAGCGTCTGTGCCATATCCAGGTGTTATCCTGTGTCACTGCTAAACACTTGACATTCTGGTCAGTAATATCATCCAGAGTAATATAGTAAATATTTCTATCCCTAGATGCACTAAACAATACCTTATTTTCATTTCTAACAACACACTTATCGTTTTCAAACGTGACCGTATGACCTTTATCACATAGTTGACTAATACTAATGAGATTATGTTCTAGATTCTTAACTAACCATACGTCATCTATAGTAGTATGTAAAGTGTTACCGACAGTTCCAACACCTATAACCTTCGCTTTTGTGTTGTCGGCGTAGGAGACATATCCTCCGTCATACGCTTTCACCGACACAAACTTACTGATATCACCTGTCATATGGTGGCAACACCCACTGTCGAGGTACCACTTGTTCTTCTTACTGCATTTTCTTCTTTGTACCTGCATGAATCAGTTCTTTTCTGAGGTGCCCAATTTTGATTGGGTCCTAAACGGTTAGCAGCGAAATAATTCCTGTTAACACGTGAAATATCATGTATCACAGGCTGTGATCTCTCAGACACAGGCTGGCCAGAGTTAGAGACTTCAGGAACTTTCTTAGGTCTCCAGACATATCTAGATTTATCAGCTTTCTTCAAGAAACAATAGTTAGCATAATGACCAAGACGACCACAAGAAAAACATTTAGGTTTCCTAACATTTTGTGGAGGTGCAGCGTGTTCATGTGTCGTGGAATATCCTAATCCTGTTTTCCCGATATGTGCAGGAATACTAAGTAACATATCAAGATTTTGTTGTCCTTCAAGAAGTCTAACATTAGTACGAGATTTTTCTTCTAAGAAATCCTTAAGGGCAGACATGTCTCTAGATATATTCTTTTGCTTCCTAAACTTTTTGCAATTACACAAAGCCTTTTCTTTCTTAAGAGTCTCTAGCTCGGCTCTCAAGCGCTCATTTTCTAGATCCGTTTGATGCTTCTCTCTAGCTACTTCATCCCGCTGCCTAATTAGACCCTTTACTTGTGAGTTGAGTGACTTAATCCTTCTTTCTGCATTTTGAATTATTTCGAACATCTCTTCTTTTTCATCTACTTCAAGGGCTGAGGAAGCGTTATCATGAGATTCATCTTGCCTAGCATATAATTCATTCAGAAATAATATTTTCTTAATAGTGGATGAATCCGATACCTGATCATCATCTGCGGCCATGTAGGCGATACCTGATCATCACCTGGACATGTCCTTCCCTTCACGTGTGCGTAAACGTCGACCTTGCCTCCTTGGTATTGCTCAGGTCCGAAGACAACACGTCCGAAGACAGAATGTATGTGGGAGGATGGAATAACAGGATGAATCACTCGCTCAGTGATGGATACACAAGTTAGAGCTCAGGTGGGCAGAAAGCTATCACAAGTGGAAGGCTCAGGAATCTCTCAGTAACTGTTTCTGCTCAAGACGCTTATATTCGTAGGTTCGCAAATTCTTGGTAACTCGAAGGTCTGAAGTGCAGCTCATATATAATCCTTTTCAAATATCACTTCACATGGAAAGTTATATCAAGCAATAATCACCAAATCAAGCATAGTTTCCATGTAGCTTTCGAGTCAATCATACCATATAAAACATGCTTCTAATAAATCATCACAACGGTCATATAGCACATTAACGCATGATTATATTCCATATAAAAGCTCAATTTCGTTCTTAAGCATATTCAACCACTTTGCATATATTTTTCATATCAGAACTTTCCATAAGTGATTCCCTGCTATCTGTTTCTGGTATAAATCAATCAAGACTAACTTTCCAAACATAGCACATGAGATAGCATCACATAAGCACGTTTTCCATGTACAGCTCATAGTATTAGATCAATATATTTACCATGTTTAGCACGTAAATCATATCAGAGCATATTTAATTCGATTTATCATATCATGGCAGAACTTTCCTTATTTCAGAGATCACATCCGTTTTACAGCATATACCATATAATAGCATCTTATCCACAAAGTCAATCAAATCAAATCTTCCCTAAATATAATATCCAATCAGTATAAGGAAATATATCAATTTAACATTTCACATTAAATTCAGTGGAGAGCATGCACATAATCGTATAAGTGATTTTCGTCCAGGAATAAACTAGTATCAACGGATATATCACTTTCCTTATATAAACAGCATATTTTCCATATATAGCTCAGTAGGATATCTCATGCATTATTTCCATATATAGCACAGGACGATATATCCTTTCACATAGGCTGTCTATAACATGCGATCACATAGTCTCATCACCATATCACAAACTCATATGCAAATCAAATATTCAACACTTTAATCAATTTTAAAGCTCATTATTAATGCATGGTCGAATATTATCATGAACTTAGAAGCTATATTAATCACAAATCGAATCGCTTAATTTATAGACCTAACGTCATTACAATTACATCGTTCATCAAAACTCTCTAATATGTATGGACCAAAAATGTCAACAACGTTGATGAATATTATCAAGTCCAAAAGAAAGCTTCACGCGGCAAAAGCATTGCTCTAGTCAGTCAGTCATCCAAGGTGCAAACTGAAGTTGACCCTGACAATGACGAGGATATGGCTATGCTCGTGAAGAATTTTACAAAGTTTCTTCAGAAGAAGAATGTCGAGCAGAATGTTGGCCTAACATTCAGGAAGGGCCAGAATGCCAAAGCTGAACATGCTTCTGCCCCTCCGTTCTTCAAACGCAAACCCGATGAAAAGAAGAAGAATATCAACTATGATTCTATACGATGCTATGAATGTCAAGGTTGGGGACACACTCTTTTGCAAGTACGGAACGGCTATGTGGATCGAACTTTTCGACGATGAAAATGAAGAACAGTGCCCTAAGGAGTCCAGGCAATCATCAGCAACCATACAGTCATTCTCTGACAACGAAGAAGAAGATCATCAAATCGACTTTACGGCGGTAACGGATGTTGAGCCAACATTCGACTCAGCATCTAGGAAACAAATTATTTTTGATTATGATGTCTCAAACTGTTTTGATGGGTATTTAAGTTCTGATGATGCAGGTTGAGAAACAGACCTTTGTGCAGAACTCTAGACTAATGAAGCTGTGTTATTGTTTTCCACACAATATGAGAACGAAAAAGCGAAAAACTCGGAGCTCAAAGCCATAGTGAAAGCGCTGTCTGAGGAGAATGCCAAAAATGAAAAGATGATCGAAAGCTTGGTGGAGGGAATGAACAAGATGGAAGGCGTACTGACACGAAAGGACAAGGAGATTGACAAGCTACAAAAGCGCGTCGACGAGGCCGATGAAACTTTTACGAAGTTGAACAAGGGTAAATCGACCCTTGATGAGGTATTATCTCTTGGTATTTTTTATAAACAAGGTCTAGGATTCAGTTCTCAGCCCATATGTGATGATCCTAAACCCGTGACCAATGTTCAGCTAAGATAGTTTTTGTGAGAAAAATCTCATGCCTCGAATGATGTTTGTGAAAATGTGAATGTGAAGACTATTCCTAAGCATGCTACTAGTAAACTTAAGGATGTTTCATTTAAATGTCATCATTGCAAGCAGCCTGGTCATATTAAGCCATATTGCTGGAAATTGAAAGGGGAGATTTCAATGAAGAAATCGATGTCGGCTGAAATGTTATCCAACCGCTCAACATTGAGAAATCAGTGTTGAAAGGTATGTCTGGAGAAGGTTCAGCTGGCTCACCTTCAAATTCTGGTAACCCAAATGCTATTTTATCACCTAAGAAAGTTTGGATAGAGAAGTCCGTGCATAAGTGCAATGTTGTGTATACCTCTTTGCGAGCTAACGTGACAGGTTCTTGGTACTTCGATAGCGGGTGTTCCCGACATATGACGGGTACCAAAAAGTATCTATGTGATTACATGCCTTTACGGAGTGGATCTGTGATGTTCGGAGGAGGTAGGGGCGGATTCTCGGTCGAGGTAGATTGAACGTGCTCGATTTCTCGAAGCTGAGCAACACTCTACACGTCGACGGACTTGTGGCTAATCTGATTAGCATAAGTCAGCTATGCGACGACGACCTTGAGGTAAGATTTAATAAGGGATGTTGTGAGGTTTTTAACCGCAATGGTGTTCGAGTTATGGCAGATAAACGATCGAGCGATAACTGCTACTTAGTCGGAGACAAATCCAGTTCGAATGATATGTGCCAACTCTCGAAGGCCGAAGACGATATCATCCTTTGGCATTACAAACTGGGCCATGTCAACTACCGAACACTGGAGCAACTTATCAAACACGACGCGACCAGAGGTATTCCAAAGCTTAAGGAGTTTGGTAAGGTTGTTTGTGAGTCATGTTTGAAGGGTAAGCAAGTGCGTGCTAGCCATAACGTTGACCAACATGCTGGCCAACATTTTAAAACAGCTCATTGTTTTTAGCTTATTCACATGGATTTGATGGATCCGACGGAAGTAGATAGCATTGGTGGTAGGAAATATGCTTGTGTGCTCGTTGATGACTACTCTAGATATGCATGGATTTTCGTTCTTAAGGAAAAATCTGAGTGGTATGATTTCTTCAAAAAATTATGTGCTATGATTAAGAATAATTTCAGTGCTTCAATCATTTGTATTAGGTCTGATCATGGTAGGGAATTTGAGAATCAATTGTTCGATGAATTCTGTGATAGGAAAGGCTCAATGAGTATTCATCTCCTAAGACGCCCCAACAAAATGGGTGACCGAAAAGAAGAATAGGACTTTACAAGAAATGGCACGTGTTATGTTGCATTCTAAGAGTATCTAAGAGGTTTTGGGCTGAAGCGTTGCATATGGCATGTCATATATCTAATCGTGTGTTCATTCGCCATGTACTAAAATGACTTCGTATGAATTGTTGAATGGGAAAAAGCATATTGTCAAGTACTTTCATGTTTTTGGATATTACTATTATATGCTTAATGATCGTAAGTACTTGATCAAATTTGATTCGAAGAGTGATAAATATATCTTCCTAGGTTATTCCTCGAATAGTCGTGCTTATCGAGTGTACAATTTGCGATTGAAATCTGTTCAGGAATCTATTAATATAGTTTTTGATGATGCTACTGACCTAAGCATAAATGCTCCACAAGTTGATATTTCAGACGTTATTCAAGCTGCCAGTGAGACAGAGGTTAATGTGGAGGAAAATGTTGAGCCAACATCTGACTCAACATCTGCACCTGAACAGACTGATGAGGCTGGACCTAGTGAAGTTCGAAGGGATCCCCCACCTAAGATACAGAAAGACCATCCCACTGACCTAATCATCGGATATCTGAACGAAGGAAGAAAAACCAGAGACAAGTCGTGTAAAGATTATAAGTCTATGGTAGGGAACGTATGCATGAATTCTGTATACGTTGGGGTACGGTTTAATTGTTTTGTTTCTGAAACAGAACCTAAGAATGTCCTTGAAACTCTCAAGAATAATTTCTGGGTAAATGAGGAACTCTTGCAGTTTGAGAAAAACCGAGTATGGAGCTTAGTTCCACGGCCGAAAGACATTAATGTCATAGGCGCTAAGTGGATTTTAAGAATAAGTCTGATGAGCATGGTAGAGTAGTTAGGAATAAAGCGCGTCTAGTTGCCCAAGGCTATAGACAAGTCGAGGGAATTTATTTCGATGAGACATTTGTCCCCGTTGCTAGACTTGAATCGATTAGGTTATTGCTTGCTATTGCATGTTGGCTCAACATTACTTTACATCAATGGATGTTAAGGGTGCGTTTTTGAATGCTTACATTGATAAAGAAACTTATGTTGAGCAGCCAAAAGGATTTGAAGATCCACATTTTCCTAATCATGTTTGTAAGTTACAGAAAGCGCTTTATGGACTTAAGCAGGCGCCTATAGCTTGGTATGGTAGGTTGACGACGTTCCTACTTGAGTTTGGGTTCGTGCGAGGAGAAGCTGATCGCACACTCTTTGTAAAACGAGTTGGTGCAGATATTTTGATAGCCCAGATTTATGTAGATGATATTGTTTTTGGCTCTAGTTCTCAAACCATATTAGACCAATTCGTACATGCTATGACTTCTACTTTCGAAATGAGTATGATTGGTGAGCTAACATTTTTTTTAGGCGAAGAACGCAGTGAAAAAATTCGAACTAGATACTGCCAAGGTAATGAAAACACCGATGGGTTTGACACAGAAGGTAAGTAAAGATAATGTTGGACAGAATATTGACCCCACATTATATCGTTCCATGATAGGCAGTCTTTTATATCTTTCAGCGAGTAGACCTGATATTATGTTTAGTGTTTGTGTTTGTGCTAGATATCAGGCTGAGCCAAAAAATTTCCCATTTAAATGTTCTGAAGAGAATATTAAGATATGTGAGTGGCTCGTGTAGCTTAGGGTTATGGTTCTCGAAAGATACTAACACGAATCTTGTAGGCTACAGCGATCCTGATTGGGCAGGTGATGAGGATGATCGCAAGAGCACAAGTGGCGGCTGTTTCTTCTTAGGTAACAACCTAGTTGCATGGTACAGTAAGAAACAGAATTGTGTGTCTTTATCTACTGCTGAGTCTGAGTATGTTGCTGCGGGTAGTTGCTGTACGCAATTCATGTGGTTGAATAGCATGTTGTGTGACTATGGTTTAGAGTGCGAATCTGTTCTCATGTATTGCGGTAACCTTAGTGCCATCAACATATCTAATAACCCTATCCAGCATTCACGCACGAAGCATATAGATATAAGACATCATTTTCTGAGAGATATGGTAGAGAAAGAATTAGTTCGCATTGAGCATATAGACACGAAACATCAGTTAGCTGACATTTTCACGAAAGCATTGGATTTTGAAAGTTTTTCGGACCTGAAAAAGTCCACAGGTTTGCATAATTCTGTTTGAATGTTGGTCCAACATTTGGATCAACATAGCATATGTTGAACTTGATGGTTACTGTTTTGATGTTTGATTTAATGTTCTCTCTGTTATTCTGTGAAATGATTTGACTCATCTAGACCGTTCCCTGAAATGATCCTCTTCCCTAAAAAAAAGAGAGAGAGAGAGAAAAATAAAAATAGATACAGATTCAGGTAGTAAGTTTCCCTAGGTACACGGCATTCGCGGTGACGATGTACTCTTTGCGCCAAAAATCCTACCTTGATGATAAGGATCAAATAAGGGCTGTGCATAATACGACTAGTCTATAACTGAGGTGAGTAGGGCAGAAAATGAAAAGGAATTGAGTTTAGGGTGTTGAACAGAAAAGTCTTGAATTTCAGTTGAATATTGAGTCTTATGTTGGGGCAACATATGTAACTGTCAGTTTGATCATGCGATATTTTGTGCTTTCATTTATTTGCATTAGCTTTTAGGTCAGGATTTGTTAGTTTCATGTGTCTAGTTTAGATATTTCTCAGAATTGCATTAGAATTCCTCGAAGAATAGCCTGTTACGCTTGTCTCAAGTGCTCATCATCGACGAATGGTTAGTCTCGCTCGCTCCTATTCTGATTTTTGACTTGGTATTTTTTGTTGAATCATGACTTGCTCCAAATTTTTACATATTTGTGAACTCTTGGACTGTTAGAATTTTTTTGGCTTGGATCGACATTCTTCACTTTCGCAAATCCTATTTTATAATGTAGGCAATCTCTGCATATTCGACAAGTTACTTTTTCAGACCTTTATAGACTTCAAGACTTATACTGTCTGCTTTGATACTTTAAATCTTGAATGTCTATTGCGAACTCACCCAATTTCGAGTCGAGATTGTTGAACCAGATGTTGGATCCACATCTTCCTCAACATTTCACCTGGAGAAATTCTCCGAGGTTTACCTTTTCCAAAAAGGGGGAGAAAATGGTGCTAATCAAGGTGGTGCAACTTTTGCTAGTAGTGCTAAGGGAACATCGACAGGGGGAGCAAGAACCAAAATAGAAAGAAGCTAAATATTCCATTGAGTTTGAACTTCTTATCCTTATCAACATTTACGTGCCTGATAAAGTTTTATACTTTTGTGCATGCTGATTTAGTTCTCTAATATGATTTCCTGTCGACAGTTTGTTTTTGCAGATTTCCCTTAAGAACCTTGGACGGCTTTGTACGAATTTCTAGTACTTTGTTACTTTTTACTCTAACCATACTTGATTTGTTTTTTGGTTGAGTACATTTTGCCTTCAGGGGGAGCTTTGGAGCGTCAAATTAAGGGCGAGATTTCTTCCTTCCCAAAAAGGGGGAGATAATGCAGAAGAAGAAGCCGACAGACTAAGTAAGTGGATGTGCATGGGTTTTGGGAAGAAATACAAAAAGGGGGAGATTATTAATGTCGAAGACATGGTCGAAATATGGAAAAAGATTTTGTCTTCCTTCCCCAAAATAAGAGATGCACCTACATGCCAAAAATAGAAGATTGCAAATACCATAAATAGAAGATATGAAGATCAAGAGAAGGAATCAAGGTTCGACTCAAATATTTACTGTATTTGGGGAGATCTTCAAAGATATATTTTAGAAGATATTCAAGGGATCTTTTACCAATTCAAGAGGGACCTATAAAGATGAGAAGATTTTCGAGCTACAAATAACCACTTTTCGAGAGAGCTTTTCATGGAGTAACTATTGAGCGAAAAGTGCAAAAATCACGAGTTATGGAGCGAAGCATACTTTGAGTTTGAGCGATCATGAGAGTGTTCTTTTTATCCTAGTATTTCGTTTCCAAAAGTCTTAGGACTTTGTAGGTTGCATTAGATTCGTAGTTTGCAGAATCGTTTAGATTCGTAGTTTTCTAGCCTTGTTTTTACTATCTTCGGATAGTTATTTTGCCATCCATTGCTATGGTGGAATTTTGCCTTGAGGCACGCAGCAAGTTTCTATAACTTGCTGCACAATTTACATCTCGTGTTCACCATCGTTCTTTACTAAGTTCGTCACATATTCCGCTGTGCGTTTTGTGTTGGCGTCAGTGTTGACCTAATATTTGTTCCAACATTTAGTCACCAGTTTTAGAAGTCAATTTATTTACATCTATATCGTATCGGGACCACTTCATAACATATAAAAGATCTTATCCATGTCTGTGACTTGTGATTCTCATTCTTTAAACCTTTCAACAGAAAACAATTAAATAAATAAATAAATAAATAAATAAATATATTATGACACGTCTCTTCTTTCTTGGACTCTAATGTTGGGCCAATATGAGGAACTCGTTCATGGCCAGTCGCCTTAAATGTAACCAACATATGCTAGGGTTTAGTATTCTTCTAATAATGCTAGAAAGACAACTCGAGCCCGGCCCGAGCCCGAACCCGATCCATTGCAAATACATACACAAGAAGCCACATCACACTATAGCATATGCTAAATATAGCTTTCAAACAAATTCAAGATTATACAAACCAAAAAGAAAAAAACACCAATAAAAATCGAGACACTTAAAAGAGCCGGCGAGAGCAAGGGTATCAAATTTCGTTACTGGGCCTTACATCGGCCCACTTAAAAGAAGAGTTGACCAACATAAGTTGATGGTGTTCCTGTTGAAGATATCAGTTACAAATCAAATGCTATCAATGATGAGAATCAATTACGAGAGAATCAATCTCCATAACTCTTTCAAAAAATCATCTCTTACATAATTGCATATTATTCTTTATTATTGCATACAATTTCTTGTAACGTTTGTTTTGATTCTTTGTTGTCTTTGCCTATTTATAATGCTGAATATGTTAATAGAAAAACCACTTCTCATAATTCCTTACATGGTATTAGAGGTTTGAAAGTTCCTATCTTAATTTTTCTCTTCTTATCCTACCATGGCAAATGAGCAGTCCATCATTCATAATGTCAATGAATGAGCCTACTAGGCCATTCACCATTCTTCAATTGAGAACACCATCAAATTAACACCCACCAATTACATAGCCTGAAAATTCGGATAGAAGCAACACTTCTCGGTTATGATCCATGGAAATAAATTGATGGCTCTTTTTCTTCTCCTCCAAAATTCCTCACTGAAGGTAATAATTCTGTCCCAAACCCTGCTGCGTCGACTTGGTTTCGCCAAGATCGGTTGGATTTTGGTGCTCTCGTCGGATCTCTCTCTCTCTCTCTCTCTCTCTCTCTCTCTCTCTCTCTCTCAAGATCTTGTACCTCTTGTCTCTCATAGTGGCAATGCCAAAGAAGCATGAGATATTCTTTCATCCACACATGCTAGTACGTCTCGCGACCATTTCAAACAAATAAAACCGCGGCTCTCCAGAATTACTCATACCAATCAATCGATTCTTGAGCACATCAAAGCTAAAAAAATGCACGAATCGTTTGGCTGCTATGGGAAAACCTATGGATCACAAGGACATCATAGACAAGGTGCTCCAAGGTCTTGCTTACGATGCTGTTAATGCTCGAGATATTCCTATTTCCTTCAAAGTACTCCACGAGAAGTTAATCACCAAAGAGGTTGAAGCTACAAAAACACTTCCTCCGACTCCTTTTCCGACTACTGTTCATGTACGCAATAGAGAAAAGAAATTTTTAAAGGACAACAATCAAGCTATCGACCACCGGCTCTTCTTCCCACGCCTCGACCCTCTTCTTCAGTCAAGCCACAACGACCATATTTGGGTAAGTACCATTGGTGTTGACTCACAGGCCATGCTCACAACAAATGCAAGAGATTCAAAAGCTTGTATCCCACAACTGAAGTTCCAGCTCCGATGTATGCTCAGGCTGCTCAGATTCGTCCACATACGTCATATGTACCTCAATCACATGACACAAGGTCTTCATTCTGGCATTGCCTCCAATGGTTGGCTCATGGATAGTGGAGCCTCTCATCATGTCACAAATGATCTCAACAAGCTCTCGTTGCGTGCACCATATGATGGGTCGGATGAAATTGTAATTGGCGATGGTTCAACTCTTCCGATAGCGAATACCGGTTCTTTTTCTCTTAATACTCCTCCTAAAATATTCACCTCTCTAATGTCTTACATGTCCCTTCTATATCAAGAAATATCTTATCCATCTCAAGGTTTTGTGAGGAAAATAATATATCACTTGAAGTCTTATCCTCTCTTTTCGTGTCAAGGATCTGTCAAAGGGCACAATTCTTCTACAAGGACCTTCTAAAGCGGGTACTTAGGAATGGCATCCACAAGCACCTCGAGTCTACACTACTTCCAAAACGTCCATTCGCGATTGGCACCATCGGCATGGGCACCCATCTAGGTCAATTCGAATTTAAGGCTCTAAGTTTTCATTAGCTATCTCCGATTTTCTAAGTCGCATTGTCACTCATGCAATATAAATAGCCACAGGTTGCCTTTTTATTCCTCTACTCTTACCTCTCGTGCCCCTCTTGATTTAATCATCACTGATACATGGTCAAGTCCCATATTATACCCAGTCAAAAAAAAATCTGACACTGAGCAAACTTTTCATCATTTTCGAGCCATTGTTGAAATTCAGAAGCCAACAATACAAGTATTTAGTGGTAATGGCGGAGAATATGAGAAGCTCAAACCTTACTTTGCTAATCATGGCATTTCTCACCTCAGTACTCCTCTCCACACTCATGAGCATAGTGGGTTTGCGGAATGCCGTCATCATAAGCACATCGTTGAGACAGGTTTATCCCTTCTTTCTCATCCTCAAATGTCTTTAGATTATTGGGCATGTGCTTTTACTACAGTTCGCCTCCCAACTCCCACTTAATAATGATTCTTCTTATCTTCATCTATTAGGGATTGTGCCTAATTACTAAAAATTGCAAAACTTCAGCAGTTTGTGCTGCCCATGTTTGCGACCATATGCTCGTCATAAGCTTGATAATTGATCACTTCCATGCATCTTTGTAGGTTACTCACCAACACAAAGTGGCTATTATTGTTTACATGTTCCATCAAACAGGGTTTATGTTTCTCGACACTTTAGATTTGTCGATACGTTTGTCCTTTTCGGAGTTTTAGTCCTTTGTCGACTCGTATATCTTCTACTAATGTTACAGAGTGGTGCACAGTGTCACTTCCTGTTGATATAGAACCTCATGTACACTATCTCACCTCCACAAGAGTCACTTCCAGCCCACTATCGACCCTCAAAACCCGCCTACTGTCACTATCTCACCTCCACAAGAGTCATCAACCACCCCACACCACCACATCCTTCAACTAGAACCATCATCACTCGCCTTCAAAACAATATTGTGAAGCCAAACCCCAACTTTGCCAACCCAACCACGACCCAGGCTCGGTTAGTTGAACCTCGTAATATTATTCAAGCGCTAAAAGATGGGAGCTTGTCCCGTCGCAATCGTCTCAAAATGTTATTGGCGGCAAATGGGTATATCCTATTAAATATAAGTCTTCAGGTGAAATTGAGCGTTACAAGGCTCGCCTTGTTGGTAGGGGTTTTCTTCAACGGCCTGGAATTCATTATTCGGGCACTTTTAGCCCGGTTATCAAGCCTACAACAGTCAGATTCATGATATCTCTTGCACACAATTAAATGGAATATTCGGCAGCTTGATATTAATAACGCCTTTCTTCAGGGCAATCTTCACGAGAATGTCTTCATGTCGCCGCCCATGGGTTTCCTGAATAAAGATAATCCCACTTATGTATGCAAACTCAAGAAGGCTATTTACGGTCTCAAACAAGCTCTGAGAGCTTGGTATCAAGAGCTTCGCACATATCTTATATCTAACGGATTTCGCAATTCCATTGCTGATTCATCGTTATTCATATAGAAGAATAATAATGTTACTTTTTATCTCTTGGTATATGTCGATGACATAATTATTATGGGTCATTCGTCTTCAGCTAGGTATTCGTTACTAATTTGGCTTCTTGGTTTTCTTTAAAAGATTTGGGGCCACTATCTTATTTTCTTGGAGTTGAGGTGCTCTCTCATGAGCATTGATTGTTTTGAGCCAGAAAAGTATATTCAAGATATACTGGACCGTGCCAAGATGTCGGATGCTAAACTAATACATAGACCTATGGTCGCTTATCCTCCTTTAACCTCACTAATGGCTCTCAATTAACCAATCCAACTGACTATCGTGCATTGGTTGGAAGTCTACAATATCTGTCTTTGACAAGGCCGGATGTTGCGTTCGCAGTCAACAAGCTCTCTCAATATATGCACAAACCTACAGATCTACACTATGCCGCCCTCAAAAGACTACTTCGCTATCTTAATGGCACTTACCATCATGGTATTATCATTCATCGTGACTCTCCAACACAACTTCATGCTAGTTATGCGGATTGGGCTGGTGATCGTGATAACTATTTTTCTACAACTAGATACATAGTTTATTTGAGAAGAAATCCCCTCTCTTGGAGCTCCAGAAAACAAAGAAGCCTTGCTCGATCCTCGACATAAGCCGAATTTAGAGCCGTTGTAACTACAAGTGCTGAGTTCATATGGCTGCAGTCTCTTCTACAAGAGTTAGATATTAATCTCCAACAAGTTCCTAGTATTTACTGCGATAACCTTGGAGCTACTCATTATGCGGCAAATCCAGTTTTTCATTCTCGGATGAAGCACCCCGCACTAGCTTTCCACTTCATCCGGGAACGAGTTCAAAAAGGCACACAATCAGTTAGCGGATGGTCTCACGAAGCCTCTAGCTAGATCTCGTCTTCATGTCTTATTTACCAAGATTGAACTTGCTCAAAGACCGTCCATCTTGCGGGGGAATGTTGAAGATATCAGTTACAAATCAAATGATATCAATGAGGAGAATCAATTACGAGAGTATCATTCTCCATAACTCTTCCAAAAAATCATCTCTTACATAATTGCATATTGTACTTTATTATTGCATATAATTTCTTGTAATGTTTGTTTTGATTCTTTGTTTTATTTGCCTATTTATAAGGCTGTATATGTTAATAGATCACTTTTCATAATTCCTTACAGTTCCATCCTTAAAACCAAATGGTGAATGGTGGAGTAGCCCATCATTTATTAGCTACCCAATCTCTTCCAATTATCCGGTGTGATACATATGTAACTTATTAGGGTTTGTAATTCTTATCAGAGGCAGATTGGCGGGCAAGGCCGGGATTTGGTGCAGGGCTGGTAAAGGCGGTAGGCAAGCGTTTGGAATGGCAGGCAGCGTGGGATTAATATGGTTGTTATTGTTATTAATGCTCAGGATTAGTGGCAAACTTGTTCCCCGGGCAGGGAGGGCAAGGTGGACTGGCCGGGAATTTAAGGGATCGTCGACGCCTATAATAAGCTTTGTGCTGCTAAAGTCGAGTGTAATATGCTCCAGATTGAGATCATCAATATGATCAAACATGCGACGAATTCAAAAGATGCCATTTTGAATATTAATTTTATTTTTTAAGTGTTTCGATGCTTGGAAATAAAATAGTGGTGCATATATATAGTGATATAATGTTGTGGCAAGCCTTACTTAGACAGCTTTTTAGGTCAACCGTGACTTCAAGCTAATGTTATTACACTTTGATAAAGAATTTTATCATTAACATAGGATCTTTGTAAGAGATATAGTTGAGGTTCATGGAACTAACTCGGTTTCCCTCAAACGTAACCGTAATTAACTGAAAACACCGTAATTTAATCCAGTAAATATGGGGTCGTTTGATATCCATGTTAATAGATGACATGAGTATAAGTTATTTGTGTGGCTATACACGGATTTGGTTGATATTATATTTTAACATGTTTGATATGTATGTATTAATTATTTATGTAATGATATGAATTGTGTTTGATAGATGTGTTTGAGGTGTGTGTGTGAATTAGTGATACACACATCATACCCACCTTAGACGTGGGTATGCATATACAAGTCATATAACTAAAATCCTTATAATAGACGTGTATAGCCATACAAGGGAGCGAGTCTAGGCGGGCCAGCCTGTGCAGGTTACCAGGTTATAAGTTACGACTGTACGGACGACCGCCCATAATTAAAAAAAGGAGAAAATTACAGTAAAAGTTACATGACAGAACTTGATATCGTTGAATTTAATTTTTGTCATTTGTTGTAATTTGATTTACATTAGAAGTTAAATTACATTATTGAACTTGATATTGTTCATCGCTTTTTACCTTATTCAATGACCGGATCAGATCATCTATCCCACTTTTTTGTGCCACTTTTTGTGCCACTTTTCAAAAACATCATTAAACATCGTTCCTATTAGTGTTAAAACACCCGTAAATGATATTATATCATTAATATTATTATACCAAATGCTAAAACACAAAAAAAGTCAATATAATGTACATTTTTCTATCGTACTTTTCACTATATCATATATTTTTCTCTATCATAATTATAGGTGTTATATAATTATTTTTTTGTTGTTTTATCATTTGGTATAATAGTATTTATGATATAATGTCATTTACGGATGTTTTAACTCTAATCGGAACAATGTTTAACGATGTTTTTGAAAAGTGGCACAAAAAAGTGGGATAGGAGATCTGGTCCCATCAATGACTTTATTGAAACCGAAGATACATGGATTGAATTATTAGATTATTAAATAATAAAGAATAATATGTTAATAGATAATATTAGCATCTGCTGTCTTGTGTGTGGTTCGCAATTACATAGGTGTGTTCGAAAATACATTATATATATATAAATTAACATCGAAAGCACTAATCAATCGTTATTTTGCATTTTGCAAGACATGGATTTAGTTAACTTCATCATAGAATTCCTAAAGTACCCTTTAATTCATCAATACCTAATTTACAAAAAAATTATTTTTATGAATTTAAAAAATATAAGATATGGATATCAATTTGATCGTCATGAAATAACGAATAAATTAGTGTTGCTTATTTATTTTATCAAATAAATCACATGAAGTAATGATGATTTTACGATTTGGTGGAATAGGGGTATTTTAGTCTTTTTAAACAATAAGATTGGATTATTTGGATTGGATCAGCCCATGTGATAATTAAGGCGGGCTAGCTTGATTATAAGACCGGACCGATGTTTTATTGTAGACTTTAATACATGGACTTTATTTGTACTGAACGGTAGTACATAGGATATCTTGGTCTTTAACTCACATTATCTATCTAAGTAAACGCGGCCTTACATGGCTAAAATTGCACGGTTAACACCGTAGCTCAGGCCCACAAATATATCTTTCCCTGTCTAAATATCTATCAACAACAACTTACAATTTTAATGGAAATATATTCATTATTTCAGAATATAGTTATAATTTTTATGTTAATATATCTATTACTATTATAAAAGCATGAATGTGGCCAGTTTTCATTGCAAGTAGCAAGTTGTATTTCAAATGTTATTCTCTACTAGACAAAATGGTAATAGTAGGTTGCAGGTTTATTTGTAATTTATTTATTTAAAGGCTTTATTGGATAGTGGGGCCTACATTCAAATTAATAGTGTTGCACTTATTAACAAACATCGACAACCAAGCCAAAAAAATAAATAAATAAGGTATATATATTAACTAAAGAGCTTATAGAGCATCGCCAATTGAGACTTAAAAACCCCAAAAGTAGAATAAAAAAACAAAAAGTATGACTTTCGAAATGAGATTCCCAAAATGAGTTTAAGGTTTTAAAATTACGATTCACACTCTTTTATTTGTATTAATTATTAAAGTACACATATAAAAAATAAAAACTAAATAAAAATATATAAAATGACATGTCCTATTAATAAATATTTTTCTATGTTTTCATATGATAAATATTGTTTATTATTATATTTATGAATTTTATCTAGCGAATTAAAATAGTATGGTCTAATTTGTAAAGTAAGAAAATTATATAGATAATATTAAAAAGTTGGGTAAGAGAATCAACGGTCTTTTGAGTCTGAATAGGGTTGTCTTTCTTGTATATTCCGATTTTAAACCACTTAGTATATGATCGAGAAACATCCACATACAAACACATAGATAAATAGAAATAAAAAACCAGACTTTGAAAGAGATTTGAGTTTGATGTATGCGCATGTGCTTACGACAAAGTGAAAATCTTGTGGGAGAGAAGCTTGGAGAAAAGGCGGTTGTCGTTGATGCTTGAGAGAAGTGTTGAACTTGAGTTGAGGTTGCATTGTTGTACGGGAGGACTTAAATTGATGTTAAGCATATATTATAAGTAAGTGGACAATGAGTAGTTATACTAGAAACGATACGGTGGTTGTTGGCTGATTGACGTTACACGACGTTTCCTGAATCTGTCCATGATAGAGTGATTTAAGTATCAAGTTCTTGCTTCAACCGAGAGGGCTTCTTAATGCCTTGAACTGGTTTTCTTTGACCAAGTGAAAGATAAGTTTTAAAGGAAGTAGCACTGTGCATCTAACCTACTCGAAATCGATAATCTTATCGTGCATTTGAGGGTTGAAGTTGCGTGTTTCACACGCAAGCATTTCTAGACCCATCGAGATTATGCTGATAAAATAATATTATTTTGTCATATTGGATTTATCTAACATAACATCATTCTATTCTGTGTAAATCTATATTAACTATTTTAATTATTCGGGTTCGGGGTACAGTTACAGTGAGCCGCACAACGTGTGGCCACATCATCTAGTCTAAAGAATGTTCTACATGCTCTTTTTTCTTTTTGCAGTAGTAGTCCCGTCAAGCAAGTTAATAAAAAGGCGTTGATTATCTGCTATTACCGTTATAGTAATATAATGATATTAGATTATAAATGATGGTAAAATGTGTATCTGACCAATTATATTAGTTTGACTCTAATTGATGAAAACGATGCTCTTCTGCGTTACGATAGTGTAATAAACAATCTTTCGATAAGTACCCTTCTTCTTTCGAGAGGTTGTACTTATGACCCCAATATTTAATGAAAAAAATATGAGTCCCTATTAATCAATCAAATTTTTAAAAAAAAATACATGAAAGTCACTAACTTAGTCACATGTTGCTTGTAATATTTATACGGAAAGGTAAATCGTGAAAAAGGTGCATCATTTGAAATCATTAATATTACATTTATAATTTGTCGAGCCTGAAAAATATAAAAGTAAGTGGTTATTGGCGTGAATTGAAGGTGAAGTTCACACATCATTAATGTGAGTACTTAATGAAAAGGTTACTCTATCTAACACGTGATATAAGCTCTAGGATTTTGTTTTATTTTTGACGCATTATCAAGAGACACGAGACCCGTAAAGGTACATCATATGTATTACTGCCTATTGTAACTATCAAATTATTATAAATACTAATTATTTTTAGCTCGTGAGGTGGATTCGAATAACATAAAGCTATGTCGCACTAAAAATTGATATTGATAATTGATATCATACAATTAAATTATTCGACTCGATAAAATTCATTGCAGCTAAACATGACAATCACCTTTTATCCGCACCCCTACTTCAATGTCATAGGAAAAGCAAAATCACAATCAGTTGTAACTTATACAATATGAAAACTTTGGTGTACAAGGGCCAATAAATAACCTTTGCAATTAAAGGGGCCACTTCCTTGAATATTCGAATTACAGGGATCAAATTAAAAATATAAAACTAAAATCACCCTTTCATCACTTCCACCCCTACCCTAATAACATTTGTTCATTCTCTCCATAGACCAACTCTTACCACCTCGTACGCAACATCACCTTCTCTCTCCCTCTCTCTCTCTCTCTCTCTCTCTCTCTCTCTCTCTCTCTCTCTCTCTCTCTCTCTCTCTCTCTCTCTCTCTCTCTCTCTCTCTATATCTCTCTCTTTCTCGCATGTATATATCTTGTTGTAAAAAGGACAGTAAAAATAAAGGGGACACCAAGAATTACGTGGAAAACCCTAAAGTCGGGGTGAAAAACCACGGGCAAGGTAAGAAAATTTTACTGTGGGTAATTTAGGAGTTACAACTCTCTACCGTAAGGAGAACACTGCTCTATCTCTCTTACAATAGGAGACTCACCAACTCTCTAAATATTTTTCCTCACAATACTTGTATATACTGAATATAAGAAGAAGTTATTGTTTTCGATGATTTACAATGACTTAGAGCTAGCCTATTTATCGCTGAAGATTTTAAGCTCAGACGAATCAGAGCTAGCCGCGTAGCTAGACACGTGGACGAACCAGAATGAGCCGCGTAGCTATATTCGTGGACGAACCAGAATCAGCCGCGTAGCTATATACGTGGGCGAACCAGAATCTGCCGTGTAGCTATATTACTTGGACGAATCAGAACCAGCCACTTAGCTATGCTAAGTGGCCAAATAAAAATTTCACAACATTTCTCCCACTTGAAGATTTGATCGAGACTCGATCAATCTTCACATATGTTCTCTCAAATCACAAGAGGAACGACACCACATGAATTTGTCCACGTTGATTGATTTGGTCATGAAGTCGGCCAGATTATCCGCAGTGTGAACTTTTTGCATATCCACTGTTCCCTCTTCCACTTGTTCACGAACGAAGTGGTATTGGACCCGGATGTGTTTGGTTCTTGAATGAAATGCTGGATTCCTTGCAAGATGCAATGCACTCTGGCTATCACAATAGAGAACAATATTCTCTTGTTTGTGGCCGAGTTCTTCCAGCAATTTCTTCAACCATATCGCCTCTTTACTGGCTTGGGTAGCTGCTACATATTCTGCTTCCGTCGTTGACGTCAAAACAATCGACTGCAGTTTTGAGACCCAGCTCACCGCACCGCCAGCAAGATTAAACACATAACCGGTTGTGGATCTGCTTTTATCAAGTTCACCTGCATAATCAGCATCAACATAACCGTGGACAGTAAAATCTGTACCTCCATAACATAACGTATGGTCAGAGGTTCCTTTGATGTATCTGAGAATCCTCTTGACAGCACTCCAGTGCTCCTGACCGGGGTTGGACATATATCGGCTCACCACTCCCACTGCATGGGCAATGTCTGGTCTCGTACATACCATGGCAAACATTAAACTTGCAATCGCGGATGCATACGGCACTCGAGACATCTCTATCTTCTCATTGGATGGACACATATCGGTAGATAACTTGAAGTTAGCAGCAAGAGGGGTAGATATTGGCTTGCTGTCTTGCATGTTGAACCTTCGGAGGACTTTCTTCAAGTAGTTCTTTTGAGAAAGCCAAATCTTCCTATTGCTTCTATCTCGAGATATTTGTACACCAAGAATTTTGTTTGCCGGTCCCAAATCCTTCATTTCGAATTCACCAGCGAGTTGAATCTTCAGATCATTGATGCGGCCTTTGTTGGGTCCTGCTACCAACATATCGTCAACGTAGAGCAGCAACATGATATAATCTTCAGAGTGAAATCTCTTGAAATACGCGCAAGGATCTGAATAAAGCCTGGTGTAGCCGAGACTTATTATGAATGAATCAAATCTCTTGTACCAGCATCGTGGTGCTTGCTTGAGTCCGTAAAGAGATTTGATTAGCTTGCAAACCAGGTCTTCTTTCCCTTTTGAAAGCCTTCTGGTTGAAGCATATATATTTCTTCTTTCAGGTCGCCATGGAGAAAGTCCGTTTTGACGTCAAGTTGCTCAAGATGCAGGTCAAATGTGGCACACATTGACAAGACAACCCTGACTGTTGTAAGTCGAACCACCGGTGAGAATATTACATTGAAGTCGATCCCTTCTTTCTGAGCATATCCCTTTACAACCAGTCTTGCACGATATCGCTCTATCTGGTCATCACCATTCCGCTTGATCTTGTACACCCATTTGTTTCCAATAGGTCTCCTTCCTTGCGGTAATGGCACCAATTCCCATGTCATATTTTTACTGAGAGCTTCCATTTCTTCTTGCATTGCTGAAATCCACTGACTCGCATCTGAACTCTTCAGTGCTTCTTGGAAAGTCGTTGGCTCTCCATCCTCAGTTAGAAAACAGTATGCAATGTTGCTCTCAGTATCATAATCTGAGTACCAAATAGGCGTCTTACGAATTTGTTTTGATCGCCCGAGATCCGGTACTTCAGTTTCGACTGGGTTGAGCTCTTCGTACGCTGGTTCGGCTTCAGAAGAATCATCTTGCTCCAATTTTCTCTTCGCCGGTGTTGGTGTAGTCTTTGTCATATTGCCATCATGGTTGACTTGCTCCTGGTCGCTATCTTCGAGAAAATTAACACCTCTACTGATAACAACTTTGTGGTCAGTGACATCCCACAAACGATAACCCTTTACTCCTTCAGCGTACCCCAGAAATAGACATCTTCTGGACTTTGGATCCAACTTCATCGTTTCTTGATTGTGGTACATCACATATGCAGAGCTTCCAAATATATGGAGGTTTGAGTAATCAGCAGGTTTGCCAGTCCACATTTCCATCGGTGTCCTCATCTCTATAGCAGTAGATGGGGACCGATTTACCACATAGCAGGCAGTACAGACCGCTTTCGCCCAAAATTCCTTGTCTAGGCTTGCAGTTCTCAGCATAGCCCTCGTTCTTTCCAACAAGGTCCTATTCAGCCGCTCTGCCACCCCATTTCGTTGTGGAGTATATGCCGTTGTGAACTGTCTTTTAATACCCACACCTTTGCAGAATTCATTGAATTCTCTGTCAGTATATTCTCCTCCATTGTCGGACCGCAGGCATTTGATCTTCTTACTGGATTCAAGTTCGACCCGCGCTTTGTATGTTTTGAAGGTAGGAAACACATCGTCCTTCTTCTTGATTGGATACACCCAGCATCTTCTGGAATAGTCGTCGATGAATGACACGAAGTAGTTTGCTCCCCCCAGAGATGTAACCGGTGCTTGCCAAACGTCAGAGTGCAGCAGTTCCAGAATTTCTTTACTTCTGAATTTTGACGGGCTGAACTTCGGGCGATGCTGCTTACTTACAATGCAATTCTCACAAAATGGTAGTGACACGATTGTGAGACCAGGAAGTAGATTCTTCTGGACAAGAATTTTCATGCCTTGCTCAGACATATGACCAAGCTTCTTGTGCCAAGTCATCGAAGACTTCTCGATTGAATTTGTAGTGGCCACAGAAGCTTGCCCTTCCTGCAGAGTTTCCCCCTTCAGCATGTATAAGTTTGCAGCGATCTTTTCTCCCTTCATTATTATTTGTGCTTCTTGAAAAATTTCCATGACCTTGTTCTCCAGTTTAATTGTAAGACCAAGATCATCTAGCTGCCCCACAGACAATAGATTTTTCTTCAACCTCTGAAGATTGTCGGGATCGGTAGCATCAAATTAAAGATTGTCGGAACGAATTTCGTAACCATTTTTCAGGTCCGATGGTATGTTTTGTTGTAGTGTAGGGAGAAAGTGACCAAGGAAATATATATGCAAATAAGGTCAAACGCATGCATAGTGTTTTGTTCCCCTTTATTAAAAAGCGTATTGGAACGCTTATCCACTTGCATAAAGTAATACACGTAATCACATGTAATTCTCGTATCTTAAACAATAATTATGACAACTATCACTCATTAAACACAACTTTCCACGATTATATTACAAAATATCCCAACTTCCACACCCCGTCATATCAAACTAAATACATACATACATAATAATCACGCAACTCCTCAATCAACAAACTAAAATTTTTTAATAAAAATCTCTCTTCAATCAACCTTGAAACTCCTTTCACTTTCCTCAAAGTCGAAGAATTCCTCCCATGGGAAGAAAAACAACAATCAAATTCAGGGATATCGTCGGCATAATCAAAGACAAAGCATCCCTCTCCAAAGCATCCCTCCTCTCCAACAACCCAACCCTCCGCCTCGCTGTCCTCCGATCAACCACCCACGCGCCGCCGTACCCTCCCCAAGACCGCCGCATCTCCTCCATCATGGAGCTCGGAGACGGCTCACGCGCCACCGCCTCCGCCCTCATCTCCGCCCTAATGGACCGCCTACACAACACCAAGAACTCCGTAGTAGCCCTAAAGTGCCTCATAATAATCCACAACGTAATCAAGCGTGGGCCCTTCATCTTACAAGACCAGCTTTCGATTTTTCCGAGGAACGGCGGCTACAACTACCTCAACCTCTCGGCGTTCCGCGACGGCTCGTCTCCGGCGGCGTGGGCGCTCTCCGCCTGGGTGAGGTGGTACGCCGGCTACCTGGAAACCCTACTCACGAGCTCTAGGATTTTGGGGTACTTCCTTTGCTCTTCTTCGAGCGGCGTTGTAAGGGAAAATCAAGAACATAGGATATCCTCGTACTTGAACGTTGACTTGATCCGAGACGTTGACTCGCTGGCGTCGCTGACAGAAGAGGCTTGTAAGGTGCCGGCCGGCGAATTTGGAGCTGATTTGTTAGCCAAGGAGATAGTTGGGCTATTGAGAAACGATCACCTCTCGATAGTCAACGAGTTATTTCTGCGGCTCGTCGAGGTCAACGAGCGGTTGGGCGGTTTGACTTTTGCTGACTCGGTGGAGTTGGTCTGCGCTTTGAGGAGGTTGAAAGAGTGTAGGGAGGCGGTGATGTCGACAGTTATGCCCTCGGCGGCGGCGAAGAAGCCGACGGTGGAGGCGATGTGGGGCTTGGTGGAGGAGCTCAGGGGTAAAATAGAGATTTCGGAAGTTTATAGGGAAGGCGGCGGTCGGCTGGTGTTGTGCCGGCGTGAGGAGAAAGGAAGTGAATCAGACCGGTTTGGTCAACGGGTTGGGCTTGAGGTGGA
Organism: Craterostigma plantagineum; assembly: GCA_027422505.1. Taxonomy (NCBI): domain Eukaryota; kingdom Viridiplantae; phylum Streptophyta; class Magnoliopsida; order Lamiales; family Linderniaceae; genus Craterostigma; species Craterostigma plantagineum. The sequence goes on from JAPQWV010000002.1 coordinate 7,925,199, forward strand.
TCGTGTTCGGTTTGGGTCGAGTAGGTTTGATGTGAATCACAACGTTTTTTAGTTATTGCAAAAGAAAATTTGAGCTTAAGTTACTTTTTTTTTTCTTTTTTGTTTCACTTCATTTTTTTACTGTATAGTTCGTCAACTGGAGTGTTTTGGAATTTTGTATGTATAATGTATATTTATGTAGAATAATGATATTATTCATTGATTTCTTCGTGTATTAAGATAACTATCAACTCTAATGTTCTATAAGATAATATCCACTTGATTGCAAACAATCTTAATATAATACTGGTATTTCTAGTAAAATAATGTATATTATTATTAAATAGTTTAGTAAGTAATATACTAAAAATTGAATGGGTAGTTATGAGGTTTTGAAAGGCACATGTTTAATAAGTATTAATCTAACTTGCACATTCATATGCGTACTACATAATATTTAAATCATTTAATATTAAATAATAATTACTAAAAATAAAAGGGTGAATGTGACAATATATAAATGCAAGGTAGTGGATCATTTTTTTTATGTTAACTATTAATATGAGAAAAATTCTAATTGGTTAATAGATACACCAAAAGCAGTTTTTAATTCACCCTCACCTTTAATATGAAAATAGATTTTTTATTTTTTTAATATATGTAGAAAAATCCTAATTGGTAAACTGAGACAGACCAATTGACAGTTATCCTAGCACCACTCTTAATACTAGTATTTCTTGCACAACCGATGTGTGTGCTATATAATATTATCTGTATTTAAGAAAGAAATCATAATACTAAAAATAGAATGACAATATAAAAATATTGTGTTAGTAGGAGGTTATACTAATTTATATTATTATTATTTTATTAATTAATGAGAATCTATTGACCAAATCAATTTGGAACTGACGGTTTGTATCCCAACCTCACCATTTATATATATATAGTATAGATAATAGAATAGATTTTGTTATCGTGGAAAAATCACAATCTCATCTCTCTTTATTCCAATGTTTGTTTGCCAAATCATTAAATATATACTCAGATCCATCAATATCACGATTAAATAGGTCGGTTGGTGGCCAAGAGATAAAGATCAATGAGCAAGAGAAGGACCATCTCTATACTGTTTATCACTTGTGATAATAAAGAGACATAATTATATGATCTTTAATATCCATTATTCATTTAGACCACTATGCTTGATAATTTAAAGATATATTCCTAACTTCATAACTCGGGACAAATATGGGTATGTAATTTTTTTTCAGACAAAATAAGTCGAAGGTTATATAATTTCTGTCTTACTTGTAGAAAAAGGATCAACCACTCGAATTATGAAGTTTATGACTGATTTTTGTAACTTTTAAATACAGAGACCAAAGTTGAAAAGTGGGTTTAGTTAGTTATCAAATTTGCAATTTTGCCCTACAAATAAAAGATTTATACACGCTTTTAAAATTGACTACACATACGACTTGGATTGTGAATATACAAGAAAAACTTTTCGATCTTATGGCCCATTTGACTTTTCGAAATAGCTTTTGATATATGTTGGGGCAACCTTTTGAAGACGAAAGTGGACTCTATAGCACAATAAAAATACTGTTAGTTCGAAGATTGGGCTTAATATTTCGTCAAACAAAATGGCTTATGTATCCAAATTTTGTTTGGCGTGTTTTAGTTTGACATTTTATATTAATACTTTGGATGGAATTCAGGTTTTTTTTTGAAACCAAATAGTAAATATCATTATAAACGGACGTCCGAAGACAACAGATCAGCCAAAGCTTGGGATGGTGGGGAGTAGACGTGGACTTTGGGCCGGTCCAACCCGGAACTGGCCCAAAACCGGCCCGCTAACCCGGCCCAAAACCGGAACCGGTAGAACCGGTTCTGGAACCGGTAACCGGCCCATTTAAATTGGGCTGGGCCGGTTAGCGGGCCGTGGAACCGCGGATCACCGGTTCCGGTTCCCGGATCCGGGTCCGCGGTTCCGGTCCGGTTCCGGTCGGAACCGGAACCGGCCCAACGGCTATATAGCCGTTCGGCCAACGTCACTTTGTTATTTTTTTTTTTAATTTTTAAACACTGTAAAATTACAGTTTTAACCCCAAACAAAAAATCTATAAATACCGCCTCATTTTAACCATTTTAACTCACAATTACATCCAAATCTCTTCCAAACTCTCTCAAAAAGCTCTCAAAAAATCATCCTATTAATATTTAATATTATTAACACTAATAATTATTTTATTTACACTACACTACTACACTACACACACTCACTTATTTTATTATTACAAATAATTAAATTATTATTTTACACTAATGGCGTCGTCATCGAGAAATCCTAACCCTCGTGACGAAGATGTTTTTATGATTTTAGGTCACGCCGACACATTTCGGGGAAATGCCGACACCAACGATGAGACCGATGCACTGGAAACGCATCCGACGGCGGCGACCGACGAGGGACCGAGCCAAGCTTCTACGGCGACGACAAGAAGGAAGCAACAACCGCGTGGTCGGCGGTCAATGGATAAAAATAATCCCACTTCAGGTACCGCTTATTGCAAAATGTGCCGCCACCCCTACACAATTAAGACCGGACCGAATCAAGGTGGGACGGGCTCGCTGAAAAACACCTCCAGAGGGCGCATAACTTCGGGGACGATCTAGAGCCGGTAGGAAACGAACCCCGACAAAAACAAATAAACGTAAGTACGGGTAAGAATTTTGTTATTACTAGGGAAATTTCTAAAAAAGCATTAGTTAAATTCGTAGTTATGTGTGAAGAACCCTTTTGCATTGCGGAAAGTGAAGGGTTTATCGAATTTACGAGTACGATACAACCCGGATTCCATAACGTGACCCGTAAAACCCTTAGGAAATATATTTTAGAAACTTTTAAGGAATATCAAACTAGCTTAATTAGTCATTTAGCCAACATTACGTGTAGGATTAGCTTGACTACCGATATTTGGACTAATATTACGTCGCAATCTTATTTAGTCGTCACCGCCCATTGGCTAGATGAAACATGGACCATGCAAAAACGTATTCTTTCCCTAGATCCCCTAGATTCGCAACATAATGCCACTACGATATCGAACTATGTGTTGAATGTCGTTAATAAATATTGTGATAAGATTATGTCTATCACCTTCGATAATGCTAGCGCGAACAACGTAGCGATAGGGATCCTTCGTAAGTAACTTAGGTTAACCTTAGACGGCAAATTATTACATGCTAGGTGTGCTTGCCATATTATTAACTTGTGGGTGCAATGTGCTTTTGACGAAATTTTGGGAGATATTGTAGAAAAGTTTAAGGTAATAGGTAAGTTACTTCGGGAACGCCGCTTCGGAACGTCGTGGAAGCAAACCGTCCTTGCCGCCGGCCTCACATACAAGAAGTTTCCGTTGCCAGTCCCGACTAGGTGGAACTCGTTGTACCACCTCCTCAGCACATTCATACGCTACAAGGACTTGTTGACGCCTTTTTGGAACGAGGTCGCAGTCGGCAACACCTCCAGGTATGAATTACGAGAACTTGATTGGGATATTGTAGGTTTGGTTGTGTCCATACTTGAAGTGTTTGCCGAGGCTACGGAGAAATTTTCCGGAGTTCACTACCCGACGTCCCCATTATTCGTCCCGAACCTCTTCGCGATGTGCTACAAGTTCGTGGAGCATCGCAATAACCCATACTTATGTAGTTTCATCCAAACCATGGAGGAGAAGTTCAAGAAGTATTGGGAACCATCCCAACAGTACACGGTTTGTCGGCCTTACTCGACCCTAGTTGCGGTGTTGATACATTTGATATTTTTTTCGAATATTATGCTCAGTTTCTTGGAAAGAAAGTGGACGACCAAAAGGCTTCAATACACGCTTCTCTCCAAGAACTTTTTTTTTATGCAGCTGAGTAGGGACATAGTGTGGAGCAACCCGTACCAGCGAGGGAAGCCGGTTCGTCGGAAGGAGGCGGCGGCGCAATGAGACTACTACGAAGATTGAAGGCACAAAAGACGAAGACCAAAACGCGTGCGTCGGGGTCGAACACGAATGAGATCCAGCTCTACCTGAGCCACAACTTCCAGACTCCCGAAGACTTCGACGTTTTGGCCTGGTGGAAGTCGAACGCGACTCTTTATTCGACCCTCTCCGCCGTCGCTAGAGACGTTTTAGCCGTACAAGCGTCTAGCGTCGCCTCCGAGTCCGCATTCTCTACCTCCGGGCGAATTATCGGCGACAGACGCGCGAGCCTTAACCCGACTTCCCTCGCAATGTTAACATTATTGAAGGATTGGTATTTGGCCGAATCGAAGAACCGACGGGAGAACGCCATCGATGAGTTCCGTTCTTCCAGTTCCGACGAAGACGAAGAGGCCTCTAACATAGTTTTAGTTAATAGTCAAGTCGAATAAATTGTATTTTTTATTTCGAATTTTTTTTCCTTGTTTGTATTTTGTAACTTGTAAGTTTTAGATTTATTTTTCTTTCTTTTATGTTTTTATTTGTATTTTTTAGGTAGTTTTTTTTTTATTTTTTTTTGTACTTTTCTTATCTTTTTTTTTTTTTTTGGAATAAAATTTTTGGATATTTTCTAAAGAATTTTTCCAAAGCAAAAAAAATAAAATAAAATTAAACGGCCCGGTTACGGTTCTGGAACCGGAACCGGCCCAATAGAGGCCCGGGGGTTCTTAGTATGGTTCTGGTCCGGTCCCTGGAAAATGGTCCCAGAACCGAAACCGGAACCGAAACCGGAACAGTGCCGGAACCGGTTGAACCGGAACCGGTAGAACCGGCCCGGACCCAAACCGGCCCAAAGCCCACGTCTAGTGGGGAGCGTCCCTCTCCATCAACACCAAGATTTTTGGCAAGAAAGTGAGCAACATCATTACAATGACGTCTAATAAAGCTATAAGATACGCCATCAAAGTTTCGGGCGAGTTCCTGGCAGTCCTTAAGCACACTTCCTATTAGTGTGGAATCCGTAGAGCCCCGCTTTAGCTTAGTAATCACTTCAGTGCAATCTCCTTCAATCTCAATTGTACGCCATCCGTTGAACTGTGCCACTATTAGAGCCCATCTAGCACCCAAACCCTCGATAACCTCGGGATCAAATTCACCTGATAAGAACTTCACCCACCAACCAATGCAGACTCCTTCCCAGTTGTGAGCAATCACCCCAAACGCAGCTCCATGGCGTGATCTGTGAATTGCTCCATCGAAATTTAGCTTAACCACGCCATAATCGGGGCACTTCCAAGAGGTAGGGCTTATGCTGGTCCTCATCGTCAAATCATCTAAGTCGATCCCCATAGATATAGCCCCATCCTTCGCCAGTGAGAGCACCCTACCAGGTGAAATAGTTGTCTTCTCCATCACCCATTTGTTGCGAGCATGCCAAATGGCCCAGCACGTCGAGAGAAGGTTGTCAAACTCGGATGGGCTCAAGCGATCAAACATATCCAGTAGCCAGTCCTTCGCCCCAAGAGGCCAACGCCGCATGAGGCTAGATGGAAGACCTGCCTCTTTCCAAATTGGCTTCAAGGACAGCCCGTAAAAGTATGCTGATCATCCTCTTGAAGGGCTCCACACCTTTGACACATCGGCAAAAAGATTCGCCACTGTTGGAAGCACGTTCATACACATACGCCAGCTAAAGATTTTCACCTTGGGTTGCACCTTCACATTCCAAATAATACGCCACAGGTTCTGAGCAACACTCGGGCCTGCCTGGTCGCGTAGAAGCAGATCCCGCGCCACGTAGTACGCCGACTTCACCGTAAAAACACTGTGGTTCGTGAAATGCCAAATAAGCTCGTCGGGGACATTGGTCATGCTCAGTGGACTGCCCAAGATCAGATCAGCATCAACAGGTAGGAATAGAGACCGGATAAGAGCCACAGACCAGCTTCCCGTCGTAGATGAACGAAGGTCCGCGACCCGCATGTTACCGAACTGAGCATGGACGGGGCTGACAACTTTGAAGGACCAAGGACGAGGCAACCAAGGGTCAGACCAAACGTTGATCTTCTGGCCATTTCCAACCTGCCATCTAGTTCCCGAAAGAAGAATGTGGTTCGCCGAATGAATTGCACCCCAAGTAGCTGATGGTTTGGAGCCCTGGCAGTCAAGATGGATCCATCGGGGAAGTATTTTGCTTTAAGAACCCGACCAAGAAGGCTATCCAGCTTCGATAAAAGTCTCCAGGCCTGTTTAGCAAGAAGAGCTGAATTAAATAAGCTAATATCCCGAAAACCCATACCTCCCTCGGATTTCGGTTTGCACATCTTCTCCCACGAAACCCAATGAAGCTTGCGCTTATTAGATGAGCTCCACCAAAACCGCGAGATCATCTTTTGAATGTCTCGAATCAATGACCTCGGCAACTTGAACACACTCATTGCATATGTTGGGATCGCCTGTAGTACAGCTTTTATGAGAATTTCTCGCCCGGCTTGAGATAGCATCTTCTCGGACTAACCTCGCACGCGCCTCCATATTCGGTCCCGGATATGGTTAAAAACCTCCTTATTTCTCCCCATTGTCGCTGGTAATCCTAGGTATAAGTCATGTTGGGCCTCTCTGTTAATGCCAAGAACTTCACAACAAATGTCGTTTGCCTGGTCATCGACATTGGGAGAGAAAGATGCAGACAACTTCAGAAGGTTCACCATTTGCCCCGACGCTCGTTCATAAGTGCCCAGAATACCACGTATCACCTCCATGTTCTCTGCCTTTGCTCGCGTGAATATAAGAGTGTCATCTGCAAAGAGGAGGTGCGATATGGACGGAGCTCCCCGACAAACCGATATCCCATGCAGTCCATGGTTATCCTACGCCTCCTTAAGTAAACTACTAAACGCTTCCGCACAACAAAGAAATAAATATGGAGATAACGGGTCGCCCTTGGCGTAAACCTCGCTCAGGGGAAATACGACCAAAGCGACTACCGTTAAGGACAAAAGAATAATTGACCGACGAAACACATAACATAACAAGTCTAATAAATAAAGGGTGAAAACCAAACTTACACAATACCCTCTCCAGAAAAGGCCATTCCACCCTGTCATATGCTTTACTCATATCCAGTTTAAAGGAACAAAAACCCTCTCGTCCTGTCTTTCTCTAATTCATTGCATGGTTAGTTTCGAATGCAATAAGAATATTATATGTGATTAACCGATGCGGTATAAAAGCTGACTGGGTGGGGGAAATGATCCGGTCCATAAACTGTTTCAACCTATTGGTAATGCATTTGGAGGCAATACGGTAGACCACATTACACAGGCTAATTGGGCGCAAATGGGTAAGATTCTCAGGGTTCTCACATTTCAGAATAAGTACGATATGGATCTCATGGAAAGCCGGTAATGATATGCCCATGTTAAAAAATCAAGTATCAAAGGAGATGTTTCCTCCCCCATAATACTCCAATATCTTTGGAAAAGAATTGGGGAGAAACCATCGGGACCAGGAGATTTAAGAGGGAACATACCAGAGAGAGCCGTCTGAATATCCTCTTTAGAGTACTGCTGAAGGAGTGCCATATTCATTTCCTCTGTAACACGTGGCTCGATAGCCCGAATATCTATATCAATCTCCGGCCTCGTTTGTAAAGTAGAGTGAAAAAGGGTCCGAAAATAATTCGAGACAGCTCGTTCGATATCACCCTTAGTACGCACCAATTTCCATCTTCGTCACGTATCCTCCGAATTTGATTAGCCCGCTGCCTAGTTGAAGCAAACGGTGAAAATAACGCGTGTTCTTATCTCCATTACGTAGCCATTCCCTTTCGCTCGCTGTCTCCAATGGCTCCTCCTGTCTGAGTATCTTATGAAGTTCTCCTCGAAGTTGGGACTCACGTTCACGAGAACCCACTGTAGCTGATATTGTGTGATACTAATGAGCTCTCTCTCCAAATTCTCCTTCTGTAGACGTGTATTGCTACCACGCGAGCGACTCCAATTTACTAGTTTCGACCGGCTATGTTGCAACATTTCAAAAGCGCGCCATGTACGCTTGCATTATCATCCGGTTCCCAACAGGTACGTACGATCTGCTCAAAATCTTCTTCGAGTAACCATTTTGCTTCGAACCTGAATCTCCGGGAGTGAGGTGGTGACTTGACAACGTGGGGCTGCAACTCCACAAGCAACGCACAGTGATTAGACGAGAAAGTAGGGATATGTCGAATAATAGCATTGGGAAATGCATTTCTCCAATCCGAGGAAGCACATGCACGTTCAGAAATAATTTCCGGAGCGAGTGCTCGGTTAGACCATGGGAAACGATGCCCCATAAAGCCCAGATCAAAGAGGCCACACTGTACCAAACATTTACAAAACTTAGACATCTGCCAGAACGGACGAGATCGACCACCATGCTTTTCTTTGGCTTCGAGGATCTCATTGAAGTCGCCTATATAGAGCCACTTCCGCATTCCTTGATCACAGAGCTGTGAGAGGAGCTGCCAACTATTTGACCTCAATTGCGTACATGGATCCCCATGGAAGCCCGTTAAACGCCACCAGTCACCTGTATCTTTCATCTTGATTGAGACGTCGATATGAAAAGATGAATATGACCTGAGAGAAACGACAAGCTCCCGCTTCCAAAGCATTATCAGACCTCCCTTCCGACCATTAACTCCCACACATAGTCCATGCATGTCGAACTTCCGCTTTAAAATTCGAACCTAACTTGACCACATTTAGTCTCGATTAGGAAAATCACATCCGTGCGATGAAGACGGACGAGCTTTTCCAGTTCATGAACTGTAGAGGCTCCTCCCATGCCCCTATAGTTCCAACTAAGAAGACTCATTGCTCGCGGCGGGGCTGACTTGCAGCCTCCGCCGAACCATCGGTGGTATCCATAACATCCACAAAAGAAAGCATGAGCCGTTTCGCTGCTGTACTAACTTTCAGGGATTCTCCTTTTCTCTTTCTGCTAACACCTGCATTAGAATCTGGCGGGGGCAGAGAGGTTTGGGCCCGTGCCCGAGCCTTGTAACTCTTCCGCTTAGGTTCTGTACTACTCTCTTCTGGCTCCTGTCTAACGGGGACAAGTATTGGCTCAGAATGTATAAGAATGGTGGGGGTAACTGATTAGGTAATGTGATGAATGAATTTGCTGTTCTCATGGTCTTTAAGTAACTTCTGGACTATCAGGGGAGGTACATAGGGTAGGCTAAGTTTTGGTTTCCGATTCGGTGGTTGATTAAGCAAGTAGCGTCCACGGGGATGGGGTTACCAGATGTTCCATGGGAGTTAACTAGGTTAGGAATTTTCGGTTGCTCAGAGGTATTATGGTTAGGTCGAGTGGAATTAGGGTTTTCAGACGGGGCCGACGCTGATAAGATCTTCATCGGGTCGGATTGCGGCCAGAGACATGGTATGAAAGGGGCGGATTATTAGTTTCGGTACGGGGCAGTTGAATATGATGGGTAAGTTGGGTATGAGTCGGGGCACGGGTTAAAGGGGTGGGCGCGTTAATATTAGGGTTAGAGGCGATTATGGTTTGGGGAATATATTTAGAAAGGAGTGGAGTGGGGCAATCTTGGTCAACGGATGGAATATTAATTCCAAGGTTAGGTGTAGGATTACTAGGGTAGGTAATAACGTGATTGATGGTACGAGGATAAGGAGAATTAATTAGGGGATAAGGTTGCTGTTTACCAAGCTGATTTGCTGTGTATTGATTAGGAAAGGTAGTAATTGGGGTCGAGAGTCCATGAATCGTGGGATTTGCTTCCATCGGTTTCACGAGGGTTTCCTGCATTAACTCTGGCCGGACCTGAGACTGGGACGGCGAGCTTTGCTGTAGATCGTCAGAGGAGGTGGGTTTAGAATAACGGACGCTCGGAGTGAAGGGCTATACGGGACATTTTCGCCCGGGTCCTCAAAATTCTCGTCGAACCGAATCTCGCATGAAGTCGAGATATGATCCAGGTAGCCACATAAGTAACAGAAATTTGGAAGACGTTCATATGTGAACTTGACGAGAATTTCTTCATGATCTTCTACCAGTAATTTCATCACTCGCCGAAGAGGTTTGGTAACATCAATCCGACATCGGATACGAACATAGGGAAGCGCAAGAGAAGATTTGTTGTTATCATGTTCAATGAATTCCCCCAAATTATTCCCGAGGACCTTGTCCGTGAGAGCCCATAATGGAAGATCATGCGCTTGGACGTAGAACTCACATTTATCCAAATCAACCTTATTCAGATACGTCGTGCCATCCAGCGCGTTAAGGACCATAAGCTGCTTTTCAAATGCCCACGGCGAAGATTTCAGAACTCGAAGCCTATCAATCCTGTTATTAAACAAAACGAGGAAGCGACAATCATCGAGTTTCTTCATCTCGAGGCAAAAGCAGTCGTGAGGGTTTTCTTCATTGCCTCAAACTTATAGGACTTCTTCGATAGTATACGTCCAACAGCAGCAAAAGTCTCATGATGTGCCTTCGACGGTTCGCCAATATCAGATATTTGGACGCAACTCAGTTCCATCTCTGTTAGGTCAATATCCTTCGATGACACTGATGATATAGCTATTCGAGAAGATCGCCGAAACTTGTGAGGATCTGACTTTGGCGACCCCAGCAATACTACGAAAGGACATCCAAGCAAAGAAAAAACAAATCAAAGGATCATATGTGATATGTAAAGAAAGTATAAAGAACGAATTCGACAATCAGGACAATGGGCACCCGGCAAAAGAGAGAGGTGACAGGACGAGATTGCTGGAGAGTTTACTATCTGCAGGGCGTCTGGTCTATCCCGGATTGCGGTATATGCGTGGTTGGTGAAGACACGAATTGATCAAAACCCTCATGTGAGAGAAAAGGACATTCATGGGAAAGGAAAAGGACACTCATACGAGAGAATAATAACTGCACTATATTTGATGGATGGAATTAGGGGTGTTCAAATTAACCGAAAAACCGAAAAAACCGACCGAACCGTAAATAACCGAACCGAAAAGACCGAAACCGAAAAAAACCGAACCGAATTGTAAAAAACCGAATCGAACCAAATTAAAATGGTTCGGATATCGGATTAGGCATACGTAAAACCGAAAAACCGAACTGAAATTATCATATTACATTAAAATAGAAAAATATCAAAAATCATTTGTTTTTCTCCCATAAGGTAAACAACACAGTAAATATAATTTCATTGGTATACTTTTTTTTCCATTTTTTGGTAAATGTTTTCCTCACCAATCAAATACTATTTTTCTCCCAAATAATTTCTATTATCTTCATATGAATGTTTTTATATTTTGGTTAGGTTTTGTTCCATTTTCATGTTTTTTTTCGGCATTTGAATTATTTTGCTACATGTCACATTCCATAAATCTTCTTTGTTTTTTAATAACCATAAATTGTTTTATGTATTTTCAGCTCATAATATTTTTTGTTGATATTAAATTCCTTACCGAAAAACCGAACCGAAAAAATCGGAACCGAATTATAAAAACTGAACCGAACCAAATTAAATCGGTTCGGATATCGGATTAAGCATACGTAAAACCGAAAACTGAAAAACCGAACCGAATTTTGAAAAACCAAACCGAACCGACCGATGAACACCCCTAGATGGAATTCAGGTTAGGGTAATTCTATTCGCACCCCCTAATTACTAAATACACCCCCATATTAATTGTTATGTACTAAATAATGCATTTTTCCAAATTTAACTAGTTCTTTATTAGTTATATTCTCTCACATATTAATTACATACAAACTAAAAAAGGAAATTTTACACTATGTACTAGCTTTATTTTGTAATGATTTTAACATTATTACATGTTTAAATTTATATATTAATTCCACGCAAAATAAATATAATAATATTTGCATGTCAAATTATTTATATTTAGAATATGTATATTTTAGCATTATTTATTTATAATTCATTCTGAAAAAAAAAATATATGGTTGTGTATCTCACTAAATCAAATATAAATATTTTCAATATATTTGTTTAAGTTAATAAGATATATTGTAGCAATATGATTAGTTTATTATGTTAATTATTAATGTTTAGAAATTTAAAAATATGAACAATTTTACAATAGAATGTAAATCTAGCGAACTTATATATATTATTATTAAATGCAAAATGTTATAATAATTAAATTAATAAAATTATTATTATTGTTGAATTCAAGAGGGAAAGTAATTAAAGAAAATAACTTTTAACAAATTTCATGTTATTTTAAAAAACTAAATTGGAAAGTATTAAGTTAATAGGGGGTGTAAATAGCATTTTTCATTCAAGGGGTGTGAATAGTAGGACCCGGCAGGTTATTGCACGTTGATGTTTCTGCCGCAAGTCTAAATCATAGGCATGAAATGGAGTGATTATATTCAATTGCTAAACATTGTTTTATATACTTTCAATTTCAATTAACGAATAACTTATTGAGAAAATTACGAATCTACTTAAAGTAGTCTCCTAGTTTTGGCTAGAGCTGACAAAATTGCCTGCGGGCCGGCCCGCCCTGCCATGCTTATGGGGCGGGCTGGGCTGGGCTGGGCTGTCTGGCGGGCCTAAACGCGCTAGCCCGCGCGGGCCCCGCCCCGCCCCGCCATATTTTTTTACTAATTTATTTTATAAATTAAATATATATTTATTTAAATCGAGGAATTAATTAATGATTTTATTTATAATTAATGATGCATTTATAAATTAATACATAATTAATGTATATTTAAATATTATAATTAAATAATTAATGATGCATTTATTAATTAATACATAATTAATGTATATTTAAATATCATAATTATATAAATTATTCTTAATTAATTAAAAGTTTAAATAAAAAATTTTAAAAACAATCATGGCGGGCGGGCTGGGCTTCAGTTTGAAGGCCCGCCCCGCCCCGCCAAACAGCGGGCTTTGACGGGCCAGCTCGCCCCGGCCCGACCCATTGACAGCTCTAGTTTTGGCAATAATTAAAGTTAAAATATATATCAAAATATGATTTTAATATATAATTATGAAGTCGCAGAAAGAACTTTTGAGAAAGAATAATTTAGGGTTTGAACAGAATATACATAACTGACAACTCGAACTATTTTAATCAGTTTTTAGCCTGAAATCTAAATATAGATTAGATAATCTATACAATTTGGGACAAGAAATAATTAAGATGAGAAAAGTCTAGAGTAGACGAATGTGCTGTTCCCACTTTATTGAGCACGATGTGGAGATAGATCTCCTATAATTTCGTCGTACATCATTCCCTTGAATTAAATTATATTATTTATGAATAGTGGGTTAATAGTATTATATTATTGTCATTTTCAAAGAGTAATTAATATATTCCACTTGCTCATGGTCATGGGAGTACGACGTCGAGTTATTGTCAAAGCTGTATTTTGGAAATAGCTAATATTTCCAGGACCGATCCAAAAGTGACGAGAAAAGTTGAGAATATGAAATGTAAACTATAGTTACTAAACTATCATTTTCTTACTACAATGAATAGTGATGTGTTTTGTGTTTAACTGTAGTTAACTAATCGTCGAGAGATTACCAAAAACAAAAACAACCATAAATTTGGGTCATTAGGTTTTTTAACTTTTGGCCAACCTTTTTTATAATTACAGAAATATGTCCCTAACTTCATATATTAGGACATATTTGAGTATTTGATCAAACATAAGAGTCTGAAATTCATACTACTTTACTCTGATAGGAAACATTTTACGTTGAGTTATTTTGTCAAGAAAGCTGGATATCCAAAATTTCTCATAACATATGAAGTTAGTGATATATTGTTTCCATCGGTAAGTTTGATGTAGACAAACATATATACTTCAACGAGTTTCTATCTATTTAGTTTTCTTTTGATTCAATTTTTTTTTTTCAAATTGAATGAGAACCTATCTCGGTGTTGAATCATGTACATTTTTTTAGTTCCAAAATGATTTATATGGAGCCTGCCTACTAAACCTAATAACTCTTAATTTAATCTAAATCTTCTTAAGATCTGTACGCATGTTGTAGGGATTTTTTCAGGCTCAACTCTAGCCCAAATCAAGCCAATAGAAGCTTGTGGGGTTCCTCTCTAAAATCAATTGGCAATAGAGAGAGCTAGCCTAGCCTACAAGCTTATATGCACGACCAACTTCTTTGATTTATCCGACGTGGGACTTGAGTTTGACACCCAACAGTCTCCCCTCAAACTCTCGACCACCTAACGGACATTCCTTTAAACAGTTTTCTGCACTAAGCGCTTCCACCGCAACAATGCACCAAGCGCTTGTTTATCGCTGATCACCAATCGTTATTACAAGGGCCGGGGACGCACCACCTACATCGTATCTGAGCAAGAACCTCAATATATCTTAAGGTCACCCTCATGTATTCGCTCCACGCTCACCGCACCAATGTATGGATTTTTCCACGCTAAATTTTAGCTCATATAAGCTTGTAGGCCCACAAGCTTATATACATGACCAACTTCTTCGATTTATCCGATGTAAGACTTGGGTTTGACATGCAACGACATGTAATAAGATTCCTTAATTCAAAGATCTTTACAAATATTTTCTTGGGAAAACGAAGCCACACAAGGAATAATTCTTCATATATTTTTCTGAGTTTCTAGCGAATTGCCTACTTTTAAGAAATTTATCAACCAATGACCAGTGATCATTCATGCATGTACACATCTTGACAGTCATTTGCAAGAATATTTATATTTGTAATGAGGTTGACCGAGACTGACCGTTGACTAGGTCAACAAGCCGTCGAGAAGGGACGGGAGGTGATGAAGGCTCGAAGTCACCATACATTGACCCGCGCACGGCGTGCACGGTAGCCTGCATGCGCACAGGGCAGGAGGCAACTGCGCGCGCGGGGGCAGACGACCAACAACGAGCAACAGCGCGCGCCAGCGCCTGCTAGCAAACGGCCGCGCGCGCGTCCTAGTCTAGGCGCTGGAACTTCTCGCGGGCCGTCCGACCAGGCACAGGCCCGGAACGTCCTAAACAGGCCCGAATGAGCTACTAACAATGATTTTCCTAGAATAAACAATTCTTAGTGGATTTGTAAGTGCTTCAAAGCTTGACACCTCAACCCCTAAGGTGTAATCCACTATCACTAATCAAGCATGCATGGAATAAGCATAAGCATCCGATTGCTTACGAGAGTCGGCCAGCCCTTTGAGGTTCACACGGATGTTTCAGGCAAAGCTATGGGTGGCGTTCTCGTTCAGAATAAGCATCTGATCGCTTACGAGAGTCGGAAGCTGAAGGACGTCGAGAAGCGCTATACGACGCACGAACGTGAAATGATTGCCGTCATTCACTGTCTCGAGTAGGACCGGCAATTTGGCCCGTAGCCCGCGGTCCGGCCCGCCCCGCCCCTCCAAAAGGGCGGGCCGAGCTGCAATTTTTTAGGCTCGCCAAGGAGCGGGCCTGAACGGGCCAGCCTGCACGGGCCGCGGGCTTGGCGAGGCAAGGCGGTTCGGCCCGCCAGTTTTATTAGTTATATATATATATATATATATATTTAAAGTAATTTAAATTTTATAGTTAATGATTCATTAATTAGACCATAGTTAACTACATATATATTAATAAATATATAATTATATGTTGTTTATCCATATATTAATAAATACCTTAATTAAAAAAAATATAAAATAAATTAAAATATAAAATTAAAATAAAAAATTAAAAAATTATAAGCGAGCGGGCCTGGCACGCCAGGCCCGCGGCCCAAAGCTGGGTAGGCTAGGTTTCATTTTCTTAAACCCGCTACATGGCGGGCCAGCCCATCCCCCCCGCCAAATGGCGGCTTTGGCAGGCGGCGGGACAGCCCGCTCCGGCCCATTGACAGTACTAGTCTCGAGTTATGGCGGCATTATCTTCTCGGTTCCAAATTCCTGTTTGTGACAGACAACGTAGCCAACACGTACTTCAAGACGCAACGGAAGCTCACGCACAAACAAGCACGGTGGCTGGAGTTTCTAGGCGAGTTTGATTTCGAATGGGTACATCGTCCAGGACGACAGAATGATGTGGCAGTTGCGTTAAGTCGAATTCCTTTTTAAAACGTCTTAGCAGCATCAAGCACACCCACTAGTAGCTTCGCGGCCCGGATAAGGCGCGAATGTGAGAATGATCATGTCTACAGGAAGCTTAAGGAAGATATCGAGGTGGGACTAATCAAGCTTTATTGACTCAAGGACGGACTCCTCGTAACCCATGGTGACCGATATTACGTTCCGGCAGGTAAACTTCAGCGCGAATTGCTTCTTGAGCATCACGAGCCACAGTGGGCAGGACACCCCGGTGTAGGGCGAATGATGGTGCTACTATCTCGGAAATTCAACTGGCCAAAGATGGAGCAGGACATTGAAGCTTTTGTTCGAACCTGCCTCATCTGCCAAAGAGACAAGGCCGAGCGCACAAAACCATCTGTACTACTCCAGCCATTGCATGTACCCTCGATACCATGGAGATCGATCACGATGGACTTCATTGTCGAACTACCATGAATTGAAGGTAATGCTTCTATTTTTGTAGTGGTAGATCGTTTTTCAAAGATGTCTATCTTCATGGTTGCACCTGTGGAATGCACGACTGACAGACGTTGCCGTCGAGCTTTTCTTCCGAAATGTGGTAAAGTATTATGGTATGCCCGAAGAGATTATCATACAGGATGATTTTGGACGATCGTGTTCCGCATGTTTGGCACCAAGCTGCGGTTGTCTTCGGCCTATCATCCCCAGACCGACGAACAGTCCGAACGAGCCAATCAACTACTTGAAGAGTACCTCCGCCACTACATGACGGAGAGTCCAAAATATTGGCCTGTTTTGCTGGACACCGCCCAATTTTGCTACAATCTTCACAAGTCATCAGCAACGGAGAAGAGTCCATTCGAGGTAGTGTACGGCTTCCAACTATTGACACCACAAACCGTGATTATTCGTGAAATTGGAGGGGATAGCTCAGCCGCATACCAGTTCGCTAGAGGAAAACAGATCATGTGGGACGAAATCAAGGACAACTTGGAGAAGGCTAGCGCAGAACGAAGAAATATTATGACCAAGGTCATAAACCAATGGAGTTCGCGGTAGGCGAAAAAGTTTGGGTCAAGATGACGCCCCAACTTTGTGCAAGCCGGACGGCTCAGTCTCCGGCAAAAAGCATGATGCCCAAGTACGATGGACCTTTCGAGGTAATCAGCCGGATAGGCAAGGTGGCCTATATTAAGTTACCTCCGAAGTATATCATCCACCCAGTCTTAGCTTTCTCAAGAAGTACTACGAAGACGTAGATCCTGAGAGAAGGCACGAGCTAAGTATACTGACGGCTCCTAGAAAGACATTTGACCGCGAAATAGAAATGATCATTGCAAATCGGAAGAGATGGAAGGGCGAGCCATTTGACTACCTTGTTAGATGGAAGGGCGAGCCAATCATGAACAACTCTTGGAAGAAGGAAGAGGACCTACGGCAGTTCAAGGACAAAATCCAGGCGTATTTAAAGACGCAAGCCTCAGGGTCGTCGACGAGGGCGTCGCTCATTCAAGCCAGAGAGAATTGTTATGAGGTTGACGGAGACTGATAGTTAACTAGGTCAACGGGCCGTCGATAAGGGAATGTGATGAAGGCTCATAGTCACCATACATTGAACGACAAAATTGGATCGCCGCCCGAGCTAGCTGTTTTGAGATAGTCTATGTTGTTAGCAACTCGACAAAGACTTGATACCGCACATAACCGACGAGAAAAAGACGCGCGATAACACGCAGCCTGCCAAGCCATACGTAGCACACGCACGGCACGACCCGCGCGCGTTGCAGGCGGCCAACAGCGCAAGCCAGCGCCTGCCGGCAAACGGCCGCGCGCGCGTCCGCGCGCGCCCTAGTCTAGGCGCTGGAACTTCTCGCCGGCCGTCCGATCAGGCCCAGGCCCGAAACGTCATAAACAGGCCCGAATGAGCTACTAACATTGATTTTCCTAGAATAAATAATTCTTAGTGGATTTTTAAGTGCTTCAAAGCTTGACACCTCAACCCCTAAGGTGTAATTCACTAGCACTAATCAAGCATGCATGGAATCTAATTGCACCTCAAGAAATCATCATTACAAGCTTGAGGAAGGTGGCAATTGAAGCCCATGCAAGGCGCCACTTCACTTTGCCAAAGAATATGTGGCTTGAAGGCTTCATGGAAAGTGACACCTAGCTAGCTTATGGGGATGATTTCGGCCACTGTAAATACAAGAGAAGTTAGAGGACTTCTAGGGTATTCAAGGGTGGAAAGAGTAGAGTGTGTAGTGAGGTTTCGAAATTTAGAGTCCATGTAACACTTGTAGTTAGTGAGGAAAATTTTAGTAGTTGTATGGTTATGTCATTGTTGTGTTCAAGTCGAAAGTCGAGTTGTAATCCCGCAAGTTCTTTAATGAAATAGGGTTGGGAAATTTGCCCCGTGTCCGTCACTTTGTTCGATTTTTCTTTGGTGTGATCCTGGAGCAAATACGAACCACGCCATCTCCATAATCCGCAAATATATCGTGTGAGTTGAGCGAAAAGTGTTGAAACAATCGGGGTTTAGGCTAGTCGATACGTCCTGTAGTCGTGTCGAGCAGTGTTGTGACCCGTAAAGTCGAAAAACAAATTCTAAGTTACTTGGGGTCATAACAATATTACTAAAAAAAATAACAACCTAGTTGTGTCGTGGCGATTATTGTCTAATATCTTGTGATTGATCAACTTGTGATTTGTGGCTAATTAAATTATACTCTTGATTATCAGAGAATCTCTTGAGGTGAAATGTTGGGATCTCATTCACACTATTATATCCACTTAGGTTCATTTGTGTATAAATTAATTAGTGTGTTACATGCAATAATAGTATAATCCGAATATGCCCATGTTAAATTATATGTGAGAACACAATCTTGCCTAACTGCAAACGACGCTACATATTGCAAAAACGCACCTCTTAAGTTTAATCATTTGCACATCAAAATAGGGTTTCAATTCATTGAGCATTCTTCTTTCATATAATATAATATTATAAGAAGGGAAAAAAAAGTTGATATTTGTTTATTTTTTAGAAAAGATCGAACTTCATCTCAGAATATTATTATTGGGACCTGTGTTTTTTTTTTCTTACCATTTGTCAATTTGTGATGTTAGCTTTTCACATGGATTCATTCCAAGGCATACGACAATATCCTAATGACTCGATCCTATATAAATATAGATATGCACCGCATCTTTGTGTTGTGAAAAAGCTAGAGTTGTGGTCAATCAACCTTTTTATTACCGATTCCAAGTATTACATACATGGCAGGCCTTGACATGTTGGTAATAAAAAGCAAATAATGTTGGATTTTATTAAACCAAATGGGCTTTGGGCCCAAATGGGTATTAACCCATTAATAAAATCGGTTTCGGTTTTAATTAAATCGGAAAGCCATCGAATGTCAAAATGAGAAATCGTTGAAAGATTACGAATCTATGTTTCACGGGGATTCTAACGAATATTAATACGCTCAAAACCGATATCGGGTGAATGAGAAATTAATTTTCAAAGTTGGCCCAATAACCATTAAAATGGTTAGTAGTGTTTAAGTGGGAAATCAAGTGTCCCACATTGGTTAGACACTAAGAAAATCTTCACTATATATATAGAAACCCATGTGGGTTTAATCAAAAGGGCTTGCCATGTGTATGGGCTTAAATGGGCTTGTGGGTTTAAGGTGGGTTTAAGTGGGCTTGAGAAACTTGTATGAGTTTTGGCCCAAATAATAGCCCGGGTGCGAGTCGGTGCCTCGCACCGACGAGCACCGAGCACCGAGCCCGTGCCCGTGGCCGTGGCCGAGGCCGAGGCCGAGGCCGAGCCGTGCCAAAGTGCGCAATGGGCGCTTTGAGGCGCGCACTTTGCACTTCGCACGACGCATCGGAGCGAGGAGCATTGAGGAGCTACTTAAAGGCATCGGAGGAGCGAGGAGCATTGAGGAGCTACTTAAAGGCGTCGAGCATTGAGGAGCTACTTAAAGTTTTCCTCCGGTGGGCGGCGACGGCGACGGTGCCGGTGACGTGGCAGTTGAGGTGAAGATGAGGTGGCGTGATCCAAGGGATCGTCTGGGCCGCAGTGGGCTGTTGAGCTGATCCGGCCCAACTAGAGGTGTCGGTCGGCCCAACAAGATGTGTCGGTCGAGCCGCCGGTGGGTCAGGTTAGAGAATCGGGCCGCCGCCGGTGGGACACGCCTAAGATTCGGGCTGTCGGCCCGAGAATCGGGCCTGTCGCGGGCCGGTAAATAAACCGACAGTCCAATAGATGCAAAATATTGCAATATAGTCCCTGGAAAATTACAGAAGCAGCCTAGCAAGTTCTTGAATTTGCGGAGAGGTCCCTGCGACATAAAATCTATAAATAGGCCCCCATTGAGATGGAAATATTCATTCATTCCAACCCACGAATTTGCATATTTCACTCTAATACTCCTTAGTTTCCCGAAGCAAGAAAAATTCAATTTCGAGTACGATTCGTCGTAAAATTCTAGTCGTTGTGCTGCGATTATGAGTTAAGGAAATGTCGTTGTATCTTGGGGACGATCGCTGCTAACCGAAAGCACTTAATATCGGGGCGATTTCGTCTTACGGACAGTGTGTCCAACACACGCCTCGACTGTTATGGATAGTCTTCATCAACTCCAGGCGTATTTATTCTTCATGCTATGTATTATAGTTATCACATATGCTCTCATCATCATCTGGGTACTCACGAACTGCACCTGCGGTTGAAGACACTCCATCTTCCGACTATCTAACGTCGAAGTTTATCTATTGCCAAAGCTATCTGCCACCGACCAGACGCAACCGAAGAAACAACAATCGTAAGACGAAATCTTTGTTCGTGATCTGATCGATGGCAACCAACGCACCAACTATCCCCGCCAGCAGTCACGCCGAACGTCCTGCCAAGTTCAATGGGACGGAGTTCAAACGCTGGCAGCAAAAGATGATGTTCTATCTCACTACTCTCCACCTCGTCCGATTTCTGAAAGAAACTGCCCCTTCGATGACTGAAGTCGCTCCACCAGCTGAGGGTGAAAACCCTAACGACGCAGGTTACGCTGCTCGTGTCGCTCAATCTGAGCAAGAAAGGGCTGCGTTAGACGCATGGAATCATAATGATTTCATGTGCCGCAATTATATTCTGAATGCCCTCGACGACTCCCTATACAACGTCTATGCAGTGGCTACGACTGCGAAAGAGTTGTGGGATTCGTTGGACAAGAAATATAAGACCGACGATGCCGGACTGAAAAAGTTCATCGTTGGCAAATTTCTGGATTATAAGATGACCGACTCTAAGCCGGTGCTGGACCAAGTCCGTGATCTGCAGCTGATTATCCACGATATTCACGCCGAAAATATGCAGATCAGCGAAAACTTCCAGGTAGCTGCGATTATCGAGAAGCTGCCGCCTCTGTGGAAGGATTTCAAGAATTACCTCAAGCACAAACGAAAAGAAATGGGGCTTGAGGACCTGATTGTGCGGCTTCGGATCGAGGAAGATAACCGAAAGAGCGAAGCCAAGAACAAGAGGGGCGGTATGGAGGCGGGAGCCAACTTGGCCGAGCCAAGCTATGGAAACAAGCGTAAAAGGCCAGGTCCGCCGCAAAAGAAGCATGACCCGAATTCTAAAAGAATTAAGGGCAACTGTTATAATTGTGATAAACCAGGGCATATGGCCAAGGATTGTCGTAAAAAGAAGAGAGTTAATAATACTCGGGCGCATCTCGCTGAGGAGAAGCAGCTGGTGACGGATACGTCGGAGCTAGATCTGACTGCAGTCGTGTACGAGGCGAACGTCGTGGAAAACCCGAGGTACTGGTACATCGACAGTGGAGCAACGCGCCACATCTGCTCTGACAAAGATATGTTCTCCACTTACACGCCTATTTCGGGTAGGACACTTTATATGGGGAACGCGGCAACGTCCAACATCGTAGGATTGGGACGAGTGGTGCTAAAGATGACCTCAGGCAAGGAAGTGACGCTTGTGGACGTGCTGCATGTCCCAGACATCCGCAAGAATCTGGTGTCCGGCGCTCTGCTAAGTAACGCTGGATTTAGACAAGTGTTTGAAGCTGGAAAATATGTACTGACCAAGAATGGTCATTTTATTGGTAAAGGTTACCTCGAGAAGGGTCTTTTCAAGTTATCTGTAATGCCTGTAAAACGCGATATTAAGATCGCTGATAATAATAAAGCCAGTTCTTCTTACTTGGTTGAGTTGTCTAATTTATGGCATGGTAGATTAGGACACGTGAGTTTGAACAAACTGAAAAAGTTAATAAGTTTAAACTTACTTCCACAAATGGAAATTGATTCACAACATAAGTGTGAAATCTGCGTAGAAGCAAAAATGGCGAAGGCACCATTTTTCTCTGTCGAAAGAAATAGTTCACCTCTAGAATTGATCCATACTGATATATGCGATCTGAAATTCGTGCAAACAAGAGGTGGAAAGAAATACTTCATAACATTTATCGACGATTGCACGAAGTACTGTCACGTGTATCTTTTAAGTGGTAAAGACGAAGCTCTTGATACCTTCAAAAGATATAAGAATGAAGTTGAGAATCAACTTAACTCTAAGATCAAAATAATAAGAAGTGATAGAGGAGGAGAATACGTGGCACCGTTTGTGGAATTTTGCCAAGAACATGGTATTATTCATCAGACGACGGCGCCATATTCACCTCAATCAAATGGCGTTGCTGAACGAAAAAATAGAACTCTTAAGGAGATGATGAATGCGATGTTAATCAGTTCAGGGCTACCTCAGAATTTGTGGGGGGAAGCCATACTGTCATCAAATCGCATTCTAAATATGTTGCCACACAAGAAACGGGATAAAACACCGTACGAATTGTGGAAAGGTAGACAACCTTCCTACGGATATCTTAAAGTGTGGGGGTGTTTAGCAAAGGTCGAAGTACCTAAACCAAAACAGGTAAAGATAGGACCGAAAACGGTTGACTGCATTTTCATCGGATATGCAGAAAATAGTAATGCATACAGATTTCTGGTGCATAAGTCCGAAATTCCCGACATGAATTCTGGGATGATTATTGAATCAAGAAATGCTGTTTTCTTTGAGAACATCTTTCCAATGAAGGAAAGAAATGAAATAAGTTGTAAAAGAAATTTTGAAGCCGTTGAAGTTTCGCCTCCAGAAGTTGAGAAACCACGGCAAAGTAAGCGTAAAAAAGTGGCCAAATCATTTGGGCCTGATTTCCTAACATTTATGTTAGACGACGAACCTAGAACAGTGCAAGAAGCTCTGTCGACTCCAGAAGCTCCGTTCTGGAAAGAAGCTGTAAATAGTGAAATTGAATCCATCATGCAGAATCACACTTGGGAGTTAGTAGATCTCCCTAAGGGGTGTAAACCTTTAGGATGCAAGTGGGTCCTTAAAAGGAAATATAAAACCGATGGATCAATTGAAAAATATAAGGCTCGTTTAGTAGCCAAGGGATATTCCCAAAAGGAAGGATATGATTTCTTCGATACCTATTCGCCCGTGACGAGAATTACGTCAATACGGGTTCTATTTGCTATTGCAGCATTGCATGATCTCGAGGTACATCAAATGGATGTAAAAACGGCATTTCTAAATGGAGACCTTGAAGAAGAAATCTACATGGATCAGCCTGAAGGGTTTGTAATACCTGGACAGGAAAACAAAGTGTGCCGACTCGTGAAGTCGCTTTACGGGCTTAAACAAGCACCGAAACAATGGCACCAAAAATTCGATATGACTATGTTATCGAATGGATTCAAAATCAATGAGTGTGACAAATGTGTTTACATTAAGGGTACACCAGATGAATTCGTGATTGTCTGTCTTTATGTAGACGACATGTTAATCACGGGAAGCAATCATAAAATGATTGTAAACACGAAAACTATGTTGAAAAATCATTTCGATATGAAGGATATGGGTTTGGCGAAAGTAATACTAGGGATAAACGTCTTTAAGGCGTCCGAAGGAATTGTGTTGACACAATCTCATTATGTTGAGAACGTGTTAAAGAAATTTAATGCCTTCGATGATCCTCCGGCTAAGACTCCTGTAGATATAAATCTACATTTGGCTAAAAACAGAGGAGAACCCATATCACAACATGAATATGCTCGAGTGATTGGCAGTCTAATGTATTTATCGAACTGCACTCGACCTGATATAGCATATTCAATAAGTAAACTCAGCAGGTTTACGAGTAATCCTGGGAGTAATCATTGGATAGCCTTGAGAAGGGTGCTGAGATATCTGAAGCACACTATTAATCATGGCATACTCTATACGAGGTATCCAGCAGTTCTTGAAGGATACTGCGATGCTAACTGGATATCTGACAGCAAAGACTCCAAATCCACGAGTGGTTATGTATTTACCATCGGTGGTGGAGCAATCTCCTGGAAATCCTCAAAACAAACGTGCATAGCTCGATCTACGATGGAATCGGAGTTTATTGCATTAGACAAAGCTGGTGAAGAAGCAGAATGGCTTCGAAATTTTTTGGAGGACATTCCTATTTGGAATAAGCTTGTACCGCCTATTATGATACATTGCGACAGTATGGCCGCAATTGGTAGGGCATAGAATAGTATGTATAACGGTAAGTCTCGACATATACGTCGAAGACATAATACCGTACGACAACTGATTTCTAGTGGAATAATTGCTATTGACTATGTGAAGTCTAAAGAGAATATAGCAGATCCTTTGACGAAAGGTATTGCTAGAGATCAGCATTATAACGCAGTAAAGGGAATGGGGCTTAAAAACCACACACCCAAGAACGAGCTCGGTGGTAACTCAACCATGTTGAGTGGAGATCCCACAAACTTGGTTCAATGAGACAACTAAGCTGAGTGTAGTTCAGTAGCTTACTTGGAATTTTTTTTTTAAAAAAAAAAAAAAAGAAGCTCATTCTCATAAGCTGCCCAAGTAATTAACCGAAGACGTGTGGTAAAGGGTAAGCAATTTTGCTTTTAATGATGGCTATAACTGATGGTGGAGTATTTCGGGATACTCTAGGATTAAAAAATCCTAATAGTCAATCACCTATATAAGTGAGAAGTTGGGCCGCTTCAAAAGTAACACTTATGAATCCAAGATATGGTCCAAGGCCGAAATGGACACAACGTGAGAATCGAAAGAAATAAGATTCGTCACCGTGTGTACGCTGTTGTCTTAATTTACACAAAAGCTGTCAGTTCAAGACATCATGTTCACTGAACAGCGAGTAAATTCGATTGCGTTTTCACTAGGGAAGGTTCAAAGCCACAAGCTACCTATCCTGATGCAGTGACGAGTTGTCGAGTTTTTCTTGCAAGAGTCAGCATGCATAGCATTTGCATTAATTTTCATTCATGTGGGGGATTGTTGGATTTTATTAAACCAAATGGGCTTTGGGCCCAAATGGGTATTAACCCATTAATAAAATCGGTTTCGGTTTTAATTAAATCGGAAAGCCATCGAATGTCAAAATGAGAAATCGTTGAAAGATTACGAATCTATGTTTCACGGGGATTCTAACGAATATTAATACGCTCAAAACCGATATCGGGTGAATGAGAAATTAATTTTCGAAGTTGGCCCAATAACCATTAAAATGGTTAGTAGTGTTTAAGTGGGAAATCAAGTGTCCCACATTGGTTAGACACTAAGAAAATCTTCACTATATATATAGAAACCCATGTGGGTTTAATCAAAAGGGCTTGCCATGTGTATGGGCTTAAATGGGCTTGTGGGTTTAAGGTGGGTTTAAGTGGGCTTGAGAAACTTGTATGAGTTTTGGCCCAAATAATAGCCCGGGTGCGAGTCGGTGCCTCGCACCGACGAGCACCGAGCACCGAGCACCGAGCCCGAGCCCGAGCCCGTGCCCGTGGCCGAGGCCGAGGCCGAGGCCGAGGCCGAGCCGTGCCAAAGTGCGCAATGGGCGCTTTGAGGCGCGCACTTTGCACTTCGCACGACGCATCGGAGCGAGGAGCATTGAGGAGCTACTTAAAGTTTTCCTCCGGTGGGCGGCGACGGCGACGGTGCCGGTGACGTGGCAGTTGAGGTGAAGATGAGGTGGCGTGATCCAAGGGATCGTCTGGGCCGCAGTGGGCTGTTGAGCTGATCCGGCCCAACTAGAGGTGTCGGTCGGCCCAACAAGATGTGTCGGTCGAGCCGCCGGTGGGTCAGGTTAGAGAATCGGGCCGCCGCCGGTGGGACACGCCTAAGATTCGGGCTGTCGGCCCGAGAATCGGGCCTGTCGCGGGCCGGTAAATAAACCGACAGTCCAATAGATGCAAAATGTTGCAATATAGTCCCTGGAAAATTACAGAAGCAGCCTAGCAAGTTCTTGAATTTGCGGAGAGGTCCCTGCGACATAAAATCTATAAATAGGCCCCCATTGAGATGGAAATATTCATTCATTCCAACCCACGAATTTGCATATTTCACTCTAATACTCCTTAGTTTCCCGAAGCAAGAAAAATTCAATTTCGAGTACGATTCGTCGTAAAATTCTAGTCGTTGTGCTGCGATTATGAGTTAAGGAAATGTCGTTGTATCTTGGGGACGATCGCTGCTAACCGAAAGCACTTAATATCGGGGCGATTTCGTCTTACGGACAGTGTGTCCAACACACGCCTCGACTGTTATGGATAGTCTTCATCAACTCCAGGCGTATTTATTCTTCATGCTATGTATTATAGTTATCACATATGCTCTCATCATCATCTGGGTACTCACGAACTGCACCTGCGGTTGAAGACACTCCATCTTCCGACTATCTAACGTCGAAGTTTATCTATTGCCAAAGCTATCTGCCACCGACCAGACGCAACCGAAGAAACAACAAATAAATCATGGGAAACTTAAAATTGATGATTATTGTAATGAGATTTACACAACCTTAATTAATTATAATTATCACATGATATCTCTGCTCTAAGGCAGACTCTTCCAAAATCGTTTCAGAACAGCTAGCATAAAACCATGGATTAAGATGTATTCTTCTATAAATCCGTTTGCGCACTTACATCCTCGAAATACCATAGAAAATGCATTTTCGTTGTACTCCCACCAAATGAACGTTAAATGACCACTTAATGTAAATATTTGAAGGGCTGTATCATATTTTAACGTTTAAAATATTGTATTTCCAGTACATGTCTTCATTCGTATGCTGTTTTTTGTCCTGCCGGATTTTTAATTAATTTTGTATAATATATTTTCTTCACGCTGGTTCATGTCTAATGCTGATTTCATTTCTTATCTAAGAAACCGTAGGGATTGTTTCATATTTGAGTTTTACCATATTATACTTCAACACTCTACGCCCTTACATTTATAGTCTAATTTCTTTTCATGTTTGAATTTTATACATTAAATTTCTAAACATGCACCCATGTCATGTATAGGATGATTTCCTTTTTCATCAAACATTAGACATGTATTTTCTTTACTAGGTGGTCGCAAAATACGTACCGATGAACTCTTGGTCTGAGCTATATATGAATAATTTTATGCCATGTTTAATGACCACTACACCCAAAACTTAAGCTCGTGGAAAATATACCATCACAACATTATTATTATTATTATTAGTATTGTTGTTGGTTGTTGTTGTAATTATTATTATTTTGTAAAACCCCATCTCTCTCGGGTGACACATGAATTCATTCCTAGTCTCACGTGTGGGTCATGACTCAATTAGGTGCAACTTGTCGGATTTTTTTTTATTATTGTACGAGTTGCCCACTCGAAACCTAAAGCTCAACCCTTTAAATAGAGAGACCAAAACTCTTCTTCTTCTTCACCATCACCTATTCCACACATATTCCTTCTTTCTATTACATTATTCGAAAGTTTAACTCAGTACGCAAAGAAAAGGAGAATACAAAAATGGCTCTCGAAGCTGTAGTCTTTCCACAAGATCCTTTCATCTACGGCTGCAAAGACTATTCTTACAACATGGGCCAGTTCGACAATAACTTAGTTCTCGAGGGTTCTCATGATAATTACCAGAAGATCCCAGAAAATCTCAATATCACAGAATGGTCCAACAATAATTACTGCTACTGGCCGATTGATTCTCCGCCATCTTACTCGGCCATGAGCTTATCGCCGGAGACCCTTGCCGGAACTATCTCCGGAGGAGCGTCGGGTCGGAGGAAAAGACGCCGGACAAAGGCTGCTAAAAATAAAGAAGAAATGGAAAATCAGAGAATGACTCACATCGCCGTCGAAAGGAATCGCCGGAGACAGATGAACGATTACTTAGCTATACTCCGTTCGCTCATGCCTCCCTCTTACTCTCAAAGGGTAAATTAGACTTTCTCTCTTCTCTACAAACCCTAGTTAACTATCCACCATGGGTAGAGTTGTCTGTCGAATGTGAAAGTTTAAGCTTGTAATGAGAATGACTGGATTAGTTTTTAATTTATATATTATATCTAGATTGATTTCTTTATTACATAGCCTTATAAATGTATTATTTAAATAAGTGTGAGGATTCGTATACCCAAGACCTCTCTCTGATCCCTGAAATCTTATATCATGTTTAATGACACCTCACTTAAAAGCTTAAACTGTCAGCAAATGTACAATTTTGTTTTCTTAATTTACATATACTTTCTAACTATGTCTTTTTTCACATATATAAATAGGGCGATCAAGCTTCCATTGTCGGAGGTGCCATCAACTTCGTGAAGGAACTCGAGCAGTCGCTTCAATCTCTCGAAGGGCGTCGTCGCCCAAAACCCGAGAACGGCAGTAATAATAATAATAATTCCAATAATCCCCTCGTGGACTTCTTCACATTTCCTCAGTACACGACAAGCCCTTCTTGTCAAGACGAATCTTGTAATAATAACAACTTCTCCGCCGCCGTGGATCATATTTCGATGGAGAGACGGTCAAATCTCGCCGACGTAGAAGTCAGTGTGGTTGACACTCATGCGAACGTAAAGATATTAACTCGGACGAGACCTAAACAGTTGTTGAAGATGGTGTTGGGATTTCAATCTCTAGGGTTTACGATTCTTCACCTTAACGTCACCACCATCGATCGAACTGTCCTCTACACTTTCAGCGTTAAGGAACTTGTGAGCGAACGTGTCATTTTTTTAATTTAATATATTATATTTCAACAAATCCCTCGCGTTTAGGCTGGTTTCTTTTATTGTCTGACCTTATACGCTATAATTTTCTTAATTGTGTGCGATCTAGAGGATTCGTTTCCAAGATCTCTTTTGACCATACAACAATGATATTCTGAAACGAATTGCATGGTTGCTTTATGACAAAGAAAACTAGTGTACAAGTAGGTATGATATATTAGGATTAAGATATATAGATAGGTTTCACATGCATGCTCGTCCGAGAAAGATAGAATAATTTGTCTTGGGGTTATTGCGACATTATAGATACACAATACTATTTTATAAATAATAGATTTATTGATAATCAAATTAAATGAAATTGCAGGTAGAAGAAGAGTGCCAGTTGACCACAGTCAACGAAATAGCCACAGGTGTGCATGACATCGTGGGGATGATCGAACAAGAGACGAAAGTGTTAATGTCCGTATGAAGACAAACAACGTATTAGCCCGTTGATTAAGGGATATAAAGATGATTAATTTAATTAATATATGTGTTTAGAGTGTCGTCTTCTTCAATAATAATAACAATAGTAATCTAGATTTGCGCCACTTAAAGTTAATTTAGGACGATTGTGATGTATAACGTGCTCTTTCGTTTGTCCCACATTATGAATTTCCATGTTTTAGGTAGAGAATGGCCGTATTCTACTTATGATTGTCGAGGAATATTCTGTAATATAAGCGTCATTAGGGGATATTGTTCAATATATTGACCGGAAATTTGACAATACGCTGCAACTAACATAAACAATTATAATGTAGAATTCTTCATATCATACATGAAAACGATGTATAGATCTGCCTGATGATGACGCCATTGAGAGCAACTATTTTGGGAATATTTTGACGTAAAACCTTTAAGGTTCTGAATATATGTGGTGTTACCCTCGGGTATTACATACTCTATGATAAAATACCCGACCCGCCTCAACTAACGTAACCACCTTATTTAAAGAATGACTCCTATCCTTCGGTGCCTCGGGTCGGCCTGAATGTTCCCGGGAAGAAGGACCCAGGTCAGCGATGGAGAGCCCACATCAGAAGCACCTCGAGGACCTCAAAATGTCCCTTGGCCCCGAGGGCAATTACCCGAGACCCTCTAGCAGAGGGATTAGTAACCCCTCGGGTCATTGTCCCGAGGACCGAGGGCAACGCGCGTCTTAGAGACTTTGGCCTGCCACACAAGAAACTGCCACGATCTTCACTCTGCGACGTCAGTAGAGTAGGCGACGAGTAACTGCCCATAATAGAAGCCATTATGAAGACGTGCCATCGTGTGTAGGTAATGGCCGAGCCCGAGAAAAACGGTAAGGGGGTAAAACCGCACGAAAACTGCCCCAACTCAGATCTCCTATAAATAGTGCATGCTTCATCCGAAACAGGTATCGATTTTCCTACGTATCCTACCGTTACTCTGCTAAATTAATCACTCATGCACACACTTGAGCACACCATTTTTGTGCTGCTTCACGCCTGGAACATGGAAAATACCCTCTTGACCTAAGCAAGAGGGCGAACGACCCCCAACCCTTACCCTGTTTTCAAGTCTTCAGGCAGCATTCGCGGCGAAATTAAGGCGGGAGGAAGCCCAGCAACGTCCAACGCGGTAGATTCATTTTTCGGCGACATCAACTTGGCGCCGTCAGTGAGAAATTCTAGTTTCTCTCAAAGTAGAAATTCAGTATGTGGTTGTCGAAAATGATCATACACCGCCTCCCGATGGCAATGGGCCGAACCCCCTGCCCCTGCCGCAATGTTTGCCGCTGTTATGCGTGAGATGCGGAGGATCGGCGATGACGTGGGAGTGCTGATGGCGGATAGAAACCGGAGAGGCAATAGAAACGGGCAGAACAGGGGACGCGACGCTGGACGGGAAGATGGCCAGCGTGAAGCAAATAGAGAGCATGACGGCGAATCGGGGATCGGAGAACGCAGCGACGATGACCATACTCTGGCATCGATGCAAAGGAGAGCCCGAGCTGAGAGGAGGAGACGCACCGGCCAACAACGCGCCGACCGACAAACGGCCGACTTGGAAAGAATGAGGGAGGAGATTCGCCAGCTTCAGAATCTCACCAACCCGCCAGAAGCTCCCATCCTCCCTCGAGCCTCGCCATTTTCACCCGAGGTGCTCGCGGCCCCATTGGCCGCCTTTGAAGGAAGCGCGGCACTATATCAACTAAGTGACCCTGTCAAATGTCGACTCTTCGTGACTACTTTGACGAGAGGAGCTCAACAATGGTTCACTCTGCTGCCACTTGGAGGGATCAGAAGCTTCCACGACCTCACTAGCCACTTCTTGAAGTACTTCTCGAGCAACCGAAGACGCCCTTCATCAGCAGTAAAGTTGTTAAACATAAAACAGGCCGACAGGGAAAGCTTAAGGGACTATCTCCGACGTTTCAACCAAGTGAAAATGGAGGTCCCCAATATCGCACCCGAATTGCTTATCGGGGCATTTCACCACGGCCTGAAGGACGGGGATTTATTCAGATTGCTGGTGAAGAAATACCCGACCACAGTGGAGGAGCTGATAGCTCGGGTGGAAAAGTACGTCCAGGTAGAAGAGTCGTAGGCCCGGGAGCCCAAGGACAGGAAACGCAAAAGTCCTCCTCGAGAACGTCGAAAGAGCCCCCCAAGGAACCAAGACCGCATAATATTCCCTCGAAGGGATGATGCCCCTTATCCTACGTTCCCACTCCCTCGGACGGATTATCCGAAATTGCGAGTGAACAAACTCCGAGCGTTAGAGATATGCGAGGAAAACGACTTTCTCCGTCGACCCCCTTACATTGACGGCAACCCGAGGCGACCAGTATCTGACACCTACTGAAATTACCACCATGAGTATGGACACTCCACTGAGGAATGTTTTCAGTTGAACCGAGAGTTAGAAAAGTTGATTGCGACCAATCCTGAGGCTCGGGCTAAACTTGCCGGAGCGGATGGTGGCTTCGGGACCAGGCCCAGATATCCTGGGGCGGGGAATCGGTTTAACACACGACAAGACCGCCAACCTCGCTATCATAGAGAAGTACCTAGGAGGACACCAGAAAGAGACGATCGATGAGGCCCAAGGCCAGCAGGAAACCACACTCAAAGGAATTAGGACAATAGAGACACAGGGCGGCGAAGATCACCAGAAAGAACTGCACGACGACAGATCAACATAATCACGGGGGGACCTACAGGAGACGGGCAAGGAAGGACGGAGTTCGCCGATTGGAGAACTCTGAAATCAAAACAGGAAGTAAACGGTCGAGACCTACCATCAGCTTTGGTCCTGAGGATTTTCATGGAGGCGACGACTCTCACGAGGATGCCCTAGTCATTCGGGCCGAGGTAGCCAACCATGACGTTGGCAGGGTTTTTATCGATAATGGAAGTTCTATCAACATAATGTACAAGAAGGCTCTCGATAAAATGGACTTGGGAGCATATCCTATGGACAAAGTGGAAACGACTCTGTTTGGCTTCACAGGACACTGCATCGAGGCGGTGGGAATCCTGCATCTCCCACTCACCCTCGGGGAGGGTGACACCATGAAAACACGGATCGCGTCTTTCATGGTCATCAACGGAACGAGCCCATACAACATCATCCTTGGGAGACCTGCCCTGACCTCTTTCATGGCCATCGCCTCACCTCTACACCAGAACATAAAATTCCCCGTAGGAGATAAAGTTGGGGAAGTTTTGGGAGATCGCAAAATGGCTATGAAATGCTACATGGAAGAGGTTTGCGTAGAAATCAAGTCCTCCCGGACCCGAAGGGAGGATCATCCGAAGGTAGAGAAACGTTATACACCATCGGAACGACTAAAACAGAGGACAAGGAAGAAGAAACTGAAGAAGTAAGGATCAATCCGCCGGAGGGAACAGTCAAGATCTCCAAGGATTAACCTCGAGACCTCAGGGAGGACTTGATCAGACTACTAAAAAGGAATAAGGATGTATTCGCATGGACGTCTAAGGACATGGTAGGCATAAACTGGGGAATCATCGAACACAAGCTGAATGTCTCCCGGACGACCCGACCCATCTTCCAAAAGAGGAGACATCTCAATGCAGAGAAAGACGCTGAGGCGCGACGCCAGGTTGAGGAACTTCTTGAAGCAGGCCACATTCGGGAGGTTCAGTTTCCTACATGGCTTTCGAACGTGGTCTTGGTCCCGAAGGCTTCGGGCAAGTGACGCATGTGTGTGGACTTCCGAAACCTGAACGAAGCATGCCCGAAAGATTGTTACCCCTTACCTCGGATAGACCAGCTGGTGGATTCCACCTCGGGGCACGAGCTACTCTACTTCCTCGACGCCTTCCAAGGGTACAACCAGATCCTACTCGTCAAGGAAGATCAAGAGAAGACAAGTTTCATAACCGCTGGAGGGACCTACTGCTACACTGTCATGCCCTTCGGATTGAAGAACGCCGGTGCAACCTACCAGAGGCTGAAGGACAAAGTTTTCAAGGACCAGATCGGGAGAAATATAAAGGTCTATGTTGATGATATCTTAATCAAGTCTCGAGAACAAAGCTGCTTTTTGGTCGATGTCCAGGAAACACTCTCGACTGCTCAAAGATACAACCTGAAGATGAACCACAGCAAGTGCACATTTGGAGTCAGTTCGGGAAAATTCTTAGGATACATGGTAACAAGGAGAGGAGTCGAGGCCAACCCGGACAAGATCAAGGCCTTGATAGATATGGCGTCCCCCCGGAATCTAAACGAGGTTCAGAGACTGACAGGGAGGATCACAGCCCTCTCGCGGTTCATCTCCCGATCGGCCGATCGTAGCTTACCTTTCTTCAAGGTGTTGCGCAAAGTCCCAAACTTTGAATGGACACCCGAGTGCGAGAAGGCCTTCCAAGACTTGAAGGAGTACTTGAAAACGTTGCCCGTACTTAATAAGCCACTGCCCGGGGAGGAACTGATAGTTTACTTGGCAGCGTCCCCTCGGGCAATAAGCTCCGTGCTGGTTCGGAAAGAGGAAAGAGTACAGAAACCTATCTACTTCGTGAGCCATATCCTGAAGGGCCCCGAGATAAGGTACACAAATTTCGAAAAACTACTGTTAGCCCTCCTCATCACTGCCAGGAAGTTGCGACCCTACTTTCTATCACACCCAATTGTGGTATTGACCAATCATCCTATCGGGAAGATCGCCACTTGACCATACATCGGGAAGAGCAATCAAGTGGTCAGCAGAGTTGGGAGAGTATGACATCCAATTCAAGCTTCGGGCCACAATCAAGGCACATGCCTTGGCTGATTTCATGGTGGAGATGGTCGGAGATGGTCCCGAGGAGATATGGAAGATGTTTGTGGATGGCTCTTCCTGCAGCTCGAGAAATGGAGTTGGGATACTTCTCATATCGCCTTGGGGAGAGGAGACCAACCTAGCCATCAGGCTGGAGTACAAAGCATCAAACAACGAGACAGAGTACGAGGCACTACTTGCCGGACTTCGAGCAGCGCGGAGAATGGGAATCACGCGTTTGATAGTACACTCGGACTTTCAACTCGTGGTTCAACAGTTAGAAGGAAATTTCGCCATCAAAGGTCAGAACTTAGAAAAGTACGTTAGGGCATTTGAGGAAATCAAGGGAAGCTTCGAGGAACTCAAGATCGTCCTTATCACCCGAGCCGAAAACGAGAAGGCAGATCAAATAGCTAAGTGGGCAAGCGCTATCGGCCCGCTCGAGGAAAAAAGGGTCTGACCGTCTGGCAGGTCGAGGACCAAAATGTACCCGAGCCGGATATAGCCCAAGAAGATTGGAGGCACGAGATTTACCAGTACCTACGTCACAAACTTCTTCCCGATGATAAAGCCTTAGCTCGGAAACTCCTGCGAAGGGCTCAGTGTTTCACCTTGATTGACACGACACTGTTCAAAAGATCTTTCGTCGGACCTCTTCTACGATGCATTTCTAAGGAAGAGGGGAAATATGTCCTTCGGGAGATCCACGAGGGAATCTGCGGGAGCTACATTGGGAGTCGGGCGTTGGTGAGAAACACACTCCTCGTAGGATTCTTCTGGTCAACAATGAAGGGAGATGCCATGAAGACAGTCCGAAGTTGTCTCAGTTGTCAGAAACACACAAGCTTGCAAAGAATGCCCGTAGAAGCCATGAAGTCGGTGACATCCCCATGCCCTTTCGATCAATGGGGACTCGATATCGTCGGACCGTTCTCCGGGAACGTTGCTCAAAAGAAGTTTTTGCTGGTAGCTGTGGACTACTTTTCGAAGTGGGTTGAAGCCGAGGCCATGGCCAAGATCACCGAGGCATCCATCACAGCATTCATCTGGAAAAATATCATCTGTCGCTACGGGATACCGAGGAGACTGGTATCTGATAATGGAAGGCAGTTCAGTGGAAAGAAGCTAAAGGAGTGGTGCGACGAACTCGAAATAGAACAAATCTTCACCTCGGTGGCATACCCTCAAAGCTACGGCCAGGTAGAGGTGACCAATCGCACCATCATACAAAGATTGAAGACCCGCCTCGAGGGGCTCGAGAAATCGTGGTTCAACGAACTTCAAAGTGTCCTCTGGTCATACAAAACTACACCTCGAGAGGGAACCAGTGAGACTCCTTTCAGCCTGGTCTATGGGAGCGAAGCAGTGCTGCCCGCGGAAATTGGCATGGAAAGTGCCCGACTCCTCACTTACCCTGAAGACAACGATCAACTCCGCGCCGAGACCTCGACCTGATCGAGGAAGAAAGAGAGAGAGCCGCCATCCGGATAACCGCCTACTAGAGGAGAATGACTAAATCCTACGACCGCTGAGTCCGAGGCAAGAAGTATGAGGAAGGGGACTTAGTGATGAAAGAGATCCTAAACAAAGAGGGAAGAAAGAAGTTAGAGCCTAACTTTGAAGGACCTTATCGTGCCATCAAAAAAGTAGGAGAAGCCTCCTATTATCTCGAGGACGCCAGTGGGAAACAGCTCGATCGCCCGTGGAACGTCCGCAAGCTGCAGAAGTATTATCCCTAGAGGGGGTACCCTCATTATGCATTTGTTTCCTTTGATTTTATATTTTACCTTTCTAGCTTGCTTCTATCGCTTTGAGATGTAAGCTATACCAAGTTATTAATGAAGTTTGCTTTCTTTCTATACGAGGAACGTTCGAGCGAAAACTTAAAGTACTAAAAGACATGAAGATCCGGGTAAAAGACATTCCACCTCCTAAGAAGGCAATCACTTCAAAACCCATCGGGATCTGTCCCCTCGGGTAATGTCAATCGCACACACTGAATTCCCTCTGCGAGAGGCTGAGACATTCTTTCCCCAAGGGGAAGTAAGATTTTTTGCGCATACTGATATCCCTCTACGCGAGGCAGCGCCACCTCTATATAAGCTAGAGGTAAAGAAGGCCCCTCGGGACATCTCCCCTCGGGTAATATAAATCGCGCACACTGAATCTCTGCGAGAGGCTGAGACACTCTTCCCCCAAGGGTAAGTAGGATTTTCTGCGCACACTGATATCCCTCTACGTGAGGCAGCGCCACCTCTATATAAGCTAGAGGCACAGAAGAAATAATCTCAATCGGACACCGGGGCCCTCCTGGGGATCGGGGGGACGACCTCGACCTGAGGCAAGGGACCTCACCTCTCCTATAATCGTCCAGAGCAATTGAATAGGGACGGAAATAATAAGCATCAAGCAATCAAGCAAGAGGCAATATTCAGGTAACTAAAAATCCTTAATTTATGCGATACTTCAAATGTACAACAGATAAATGGGAGGGCCAGGAAACAAAAGCATCTACTGAAAGCAAGCAAAAACGAAG
This sequence comes from Craterostigma plantagineum, assembly GCA_027422505.1. NCBI lineage: Eukaryota > Viridiplantae > Streptophyta > Magnoliopsida > Lamiales > Linderniaceae > Craterostigma > Craterostigma plantagineum. The sequence continues at coordinate 7,962,219 of JAPQWV010000002.1, forward strand.
ACTAAAGACTGAACTCCAAAGAAAGTCATCAAGCTAATCCTTCTCGCCAGGACCATCTTCTTGGGAAGCATCACTACTCTCGCCTATCGAACTTGTCCCAAAGGCTTTTTCCCTTCACTGGGTTCGGCGGCGAAGCCGAGGGGCCAAGGACATGAAAGCCTCCTCCGGATTTAAGAAGCTAAAAGGATGCGCGCTCTACGGAAAACCATTCGCCCTAATTTGAGACAAACATCCCTGGAACCCAAAATTGAAGTACATATTAGCCGCCTCAGACACTTTCTCCTCGGGGACCAGCTTATGATTGGGTTGATGTTCCCGACTACGACGAATCTCCCTCTCCGAATGGAGTTCTTGACGAAGCTTGCCGACCTCAAACTGAGCCTTTGCTAGCTCAAGCGACCCACCTCTTGAGCTTCTTTACTTACTCGCATTGTCATCTCCACATTACAAGCTCGTGCCGAATCAATCATTTTTTGCTGAAGACGATATCGCCGAGCCCCTTTGCACGATAAGGAGTAACCTGAGGACTTAAAGAAGCAGTTTAGAAGAAAGCTAAGCCAAGAGCAAGGGAGGGAGAATTTACCTGGCTCAGGGCTAAGGCCCATTCTTTCCAGAAACGGCCATCGGACAACTCCCTGGCGAAATCCTTCTCCTCGGGAGTAAGGAAGTTCATCATATAAGCCAAAGAAGATTCTCCATCCTTTTCTAACAGGAAATGGGGATGAAGAGCAGGTCGAGATGAAGGACCTTCGCGCAAAGAAACAGGAGGTGTAGGTGGCGAGGGCCTCACTCGTTTAGGTCGTCCCACCTCTTAACGAGGAGTTGACGCCTCATCCTCGGTAATATCAACCGAGGGCTCACCCCCAGCCCCATGGGCACGTATGGAGGCACCCCTAGTACGGAAGGTCAGAACCGGCAAAACACCCGAACCATCGCTTACTGAAGAAAGAGAAACAGTGAAGGAAGGAAAAGTTAACATGTGAAAACCACGGAAGAGCGTACCTAGAACGCGAGAAGAGGTAGCTGCCCCAACAGGGACGTCGGACATCAACTCCCTCACAGAGAAGCTTTGGCCACCGACCCGATCCATGAACGCCCGTAAGAGGTCGGGCTCGTTACCCGAAGTCTGACAATGATCTCGCCACTGAAGTAAGGAGAACCGGCGATCCCGTGCTGGGGCGAAGGACGTACGTAGAAGAACTTGTTCATCCACCCTTTGGTAGCGGCGAAGTTATCATGAAAAACATCAGTGGAAGGCACAAAAACAAACTTGCCAACATCCCTCTCACACACACGGAAGAAATTAAGAACCAATTCAGTGGTAAGAGGGAAGCTGAGCCTACGAGCAGCGACGGCTAGAGCTGGGAGCAAACTACAAGAGTTAGGAAATATTTGGCCAGGGGAGATGCCTAAGGCTTCACAAAGGTCAAGAAGGAAAAAAGGTATAGGGGAACCTCAGCCCCATATCTACTTGGTCAGTGAAGAATGTCAAAAAGCCAGTAGGGGCGAAGACGCCACTTGTAAGGGTCCAGGCAGTTGAACCTCGTAATCAGAAGGGATCTTGGCCCTCTCAAGGCATTCCCGAAGCAGCTGAGGGCTGAGGGTCGACACTTTTGTCTGGTACCACGGGAGGCTCATTTTGGATCGGGCCTCCTCCGCTTCAGCAGACCACCGGGCTAGGCTCTTACGATAACTTTTGTCCTTATCATCCCCTTGAGGGAACGGAGACTTCACGTCTGAAGCTGGGTCGGGCTTTACGCCCGAATAAAGGCAAAAACTCGAAGAATTACCAAAATCAAAAGGAACACACTCTACTTTGGGAAACAGGCGGCAACACACTTACCTTTGGAAGAGGAAGAGGGAGTCATGAGAGCTTAAGGGAATTACGAAACACAAGTACCATACTAAGAAACTAAAAATGAGAAAGTGGTGAGAAATGAAAGCGAAAAAGGATTTATAGGAGGAGGTCGAACTTGAAAAGGAAGTCACCAGGCTAGATCTGACTCAATCTGCGATCTTCTCGGGATCATTTCACCGAGACCCCAGGCAAATCCGGTTCTGAGATAACCGTTGCTAAATTCGCGGATAGGCCGCCTCCGGAATATTCGGGATCGATTGGACCAGGTTTGCAATTTTCTAGGAACACAGAAGGCCAAATCAAAACAGCCCTCAGATTACCAAAATCCCAGGACATCACATCCCTCGAGAAGAATTCTCAGAAGTTTCGTTATTGTCCTCGGGAGGATTTTTGAAGTCACGGAGGACCCTTTGGATAATTTAAGGCCCCTGAGGTAGGGAACATTAGTAACGGAGTAGTGCTATTATGGTCGGGCTAACGACCCGAGGAAACACACCACATCAACGAAGGACGAAATTAAGTGAGCCGAATCATTGATGGAAACACAGGAGACGACATAAGGAGAATGAGCAACTCCAAGAAAATAAAGGAAATGAAGCCTGAAGGCGTTGCATTCAGGTATTATGCCCTAAAGGGCTATGTCGGACAGAAAGGAAATATATATATATATATATATATATGTTGGTCCCGAATGCACCAAACAAGGAATCAAAGAGGCTTTAATGGAATGAAAAGGGAGTATTCTCACCTTTGAGTGTGTGTAGTGTGTGAAAAATTTGGATAAGCCTTTGATCTTTGATTTCTTTCAAAAGTGAGTTGGTAACACCTTATATACCACATTAACCCTAGGTATATTAAGGCCCAATCACTAAATATTAATTAATTACAATCTTGTCTAAAGCCCAAGCTAAAGATAATTACAAAATTAATCCCAAGACTTAAACTATTGACACAATCAATTAAATATCCTAACAATCTCCCCCTTTGTGTCAATTGTTGGGAGTCTTGAATCTTGAGCGTAGCGGTGGTGGATTAGCGTGTGAGTGTGTCGCGAAGCCCTAGCTTGAACTCGAAGGCGCGGAGGTTCCTTCGAAGTACCAATCGATTAGCTATAGCGTCAATGAGCTTCGCGAACTTGGATCGGCAGAGAGGATCTTCTTCTGAAAGTATGCGGCAGATCTTCATTAGTTTGTCTTGGATGATGGTGAGCGTTCCATCCGAGAACTTTGCCACTTCAGAGTAGCGCAGCATCCTCATCTTTCACTTATAGTTCGAGTAGGCGACCGCCGGATCGTCTCCGTCGATCACATCGCCCTCTCGGTAGTCGCCCGCGTTCTTGAAAGATGGGCGAGTCAGATTCACCTTCTTCAGGTTGTGCTCCACCGCCATCTGCAGATCGTGGGTGGCGAAGAATCTGACCTGTCGGAGCATGTGGCGTTTGATAGCCACATATCCCATGGTGACCGGTTCAGCACGTATGAGATGTCCAGAACTTCTGAGGACGAGTCTGAACTGCTTCATGGATTCCAGCATGCTGTACAGGTCGCCCAGGCGCAGAAACTTGAAGTCCGCCTCACTGACTTCACAGTAGCTCTCATCCTGCCTCATTACCGTGAATACTGGGTAATGGACAGGTCCTTTGGACTCTTGGCGGAGGTCAGTGACTTTGCAGATGGGGGTCCGACTCATTTCCTGAGCGATGTTTTCCTCATCGGATAGCGTCCTATTTGTGCATTTGTGGCACAGAAGGCTCCATCGATAGAGTTGCTTCTTTCTCTCGCTCCAACTTTGGATGTTCATCAGCTCATACTCGTCGAAGGTGGTGATGATCTGCTCCTTGCGTCGCCAGATCCTCTTCCTGATCTCTTCTTGAAACGCTGCGGTGATCTTTTTGTTTTCCCACGGTGCTTCCGGTATATCCACCGTGGGTACATCCGTTTGAGCAGCAGGGGCCTCAGTTTGCTGCGCTTGGAATTGCAGGATGTCCTCAAGCTCGGCCTGTTCAGCATCGTACTCCTCTCCGTCCTCGTTGTCTGCTGTGTTGATCAGCGTTAGTGAGGCTTCCATCAGCAGACGTCGAGCGTTTTCCACCAGCTTCCTGGCTGCTACTGCATCGACGGGTGTGTACAGCCATTCATCATTGAAGATGTAGGCTTCGATCTCGTTCTGTGCGCAGTAGACGTCCTCGGGAGCTACGTTGGGGTCGGTGTTGAGAGGAGTGTCGCTGTGTGGTGGCGAGGGTGTTGCGTCGGAAGAGTTTGTGGATTGTGGGATGGTTGTGGTGGAGATTCTGGTGGTTCAGTTGTGGTGATGGTTTTGGCAAGGATGATTTGGGTGTCGGGTGGTGTAGGTGTGGTGGTGGCCTCTAACATCGATGTGATAGTTAGAGGTTCGGAAACTGTGGGTGGAGACGGTGTGGGGGTGGTCTCTAACGTCGATGTGATGATTAGAGTTTTGGAGACGGTAGTGGATGGTGGTGAGGGTGATTTGGCTAGTGACTCAGGGTTAATAAGGTGGGATTTTTGGCTAGTGGGGTGTGAGGTTTCTGTTACGGGCGTTGTTTCAGGCCCGGAGGAGGAGGACGGCGTCGAGTGAGTGAGTCCTTGGGATTGTTGGCCTAGCTGCCTATTCTCCCCCTCGCGGCGATCTTGATCATCGTCTTGATCGTCGCGCCTGATCCCGCTGGACTCGCCCTGAGCGCGGCAAGTCATGGGCTGAGTCATCATTCTCTTCATCTGCCGTTCCTCGTCGTCGAGTTCCGTCATCGACTCGAATCTTGCTCGTAGGAGGTAGAAGAGCTCCTTCACGGAGATGGCAGAGAGAATGGCTTCAGCGTCCACATCTTGAGTCGGTGGTGGCGTCTCCGGGGCCACACCTTTCCCTTTGTCGGCGGTGGACGCATCGAGACGCACGTAGACTTTATCGAGAATCGACGTCTCAAGAGTCTTTGCAAACTCTTGAAGACGTGTCTCTAGCGTGGTCTCGGTGATGAATTGGGGTAAATTTAACAAGTTGGAATCACGAAGAACTCCAACTGACAACGAATCGGAGAATATTGCCGATCGGCCGCCCGTTTGCACAGGACTGGAAAAGACGGGGTCACTTAGACTTCCTGTTGGCATCATCGATGAGACAGACTCAATCGTATGATGGCCTAGGCTCACGGTTGTTGTGATGTTGGCCGTGCTAGGTCTTCCGCTCTCAATCACAGAGACATCACCGAGCGTTCTGACAGAGTCACGAAGACTCTGTGGTGCGGTGGAAGGTGTATGTGTCCTAGAAACGTATGAAACTATGGGGAGTGAGGGCACTAGACTCGAGGTGCATGGAGAGGATGCAGTCTGAGGCGAGGGACTGCTTGTTTCAACATCGACTATCTCCAAGTGGGATGTCGATGGTATACGTGGCTCCTCGTGGAATGAAATATCTTCCTGCAGAGAGGAAGATAAGTGGGTTGGTGGGGTAGTTTGCGTAGTTGAGCCAGATGCCACGACTTCTACTCGGGAGGTGAACACATCACCTCCTGTACCTACTGGTTCGGTTCGGCTTATCTGTGGCTGAGGAGGTCGATCGTGCTTTTGTTTCGATCGACGCTCCGTGGGGCGGAACGGCTTACGTCATCCTCTCGCGACCGTTTTTTCGGAGCGCGGGTGGAAGAGGATGCGGCGCGACTCGAGGACTTTTTGGAGGTGGTGGTGGGGTTTTGGCTAGTCTCGGGGTTGGGAGCAGTGGGGTTGATCTGCTCCGTAGGGACAGAAGATAGTGGTCTGGGGCTTTCTCGGAATGAGGCGGTTGACATGCGATATACGCGGACGTGTGGATTTGTCTGGTCGGCGTAGGCGAGAACTTCGTCCGGAATTATCATTGCGTTTCGATCCTTCGCCGGAGTGTTTTTCTTGGCGAACTTCTCGACTGTGGGGATGGGGAGTGTTCGGCTGCCGGCCGCATGCGAATGCTGGTGGAGTGCATGCGGAAGTGTTTGATGAAGGCTGGGAGCCACCGCATGTAAGGTATGAAGCGGTTAGTGACTCCCTTTGCGACTTCCCGGTCGCGACGTTGGATCATCGCGACAAGATCCATCCAGATGATGTCCGCGTAGTTGTACTTCCGGTTGTGGGCGATGCCGGTTAGGATGGTGAGGATCTGAAGGTTTCCGCGGTCCTGCCCGGCATGCTTTCCTGACATGCACTTGTTCACCAGCAGGTACAGTGTTCGCCAAGGTTGAGGTAGGTTGCGGGTGGTGACTTCACTGAGGACAAGTGGGCCCTTCTTCTTCTTGGTATCTGGTTGATAGCCCAGTCGGTCAATGTCTTCAATGAGTTGATCGTGCGTTGGTAGTGGGTCATAGGGTGAGTAGACGGGGACTTGAAGCACTTCTTGCACTATTTTGCGATTGAGGACCACCGTTTCTTGATCAATTTGTGCGGATAGGTTTTTGGCAAGATGGAGTGGTCCCGCTATCTGCAGTGTATGCCAGAATTGTTGAAGGTACACCTGTGCTTCTGGCTCGCCATGTGTGAGGGCGTGGCGAAGTGGGTGCCCTTTGAGGATTTCTATGATGACGGGGGCATCGCATCGAAAGCTCTGCAGGTCCACCATGAAGTTGTTGGGAATCAGGGCCGCCCATTGACTCAGTGGGAAGATCTGCTCGGGTGGTGGGACATAGAGACGTGTGTTGAGTTCGATGCGAGCAATGTCCCGTTGGATTGCAGCCGCCTCAAGTGCTTCAATTGTGCTTTGATCTTTTTCCGTCATATCTGTGCTTGACAGTAATTGTGATATGATTAGTATGGATTAAATTGTGAGAATGTGGACATAAATAGTCATGGGTGAAATGATGGAAGTGGCCTCAAATTGCAAATGAAACATCGACAATGTTTTTAAAGGAGATGAGAAAGTTTGCTAAGTATAACATATAGGGATGTTGAGGAAAATTTAGCATTTTGTGTCAAATTTCGCATGTAATGAGAAATTTCGCAGATTATCACACAAAGGCATGTCGAGAGAACATTTTCGCAGATATAAAGGAAATTTCGCACTCAGTCTTATTCATGAATTGTGCATATAACAGGGAAACTTCGCATTCCAAGGAAATTTTCGCATGTAGCATGGAAATTTCGCATTCAGTGTAAAGTTTCGCATGTATTGGGAAATTTTCGCAAGTTATAACACAAAGACATGTCGTGAGAAAGTTTCACAGGTTATATGAAAGTTTCGCGGAGGTAAAGAGCTTTGTGGACTGCGAAAATTTTTGTTCACTGTAGTTGCGAAATAGTGAAGATGCGAAAATATGTAATATGAAGTGATGTGTTATTAGAATTTCGCGGGACTAAACTCACTGTAGCAGGGAAAGTTTTGTCGTGAGGGAAAAAGATTTTCTCAGATAAACTTTCGCGGCACTTAACATACTGTAGCAGCGAAAAAAAAAATTTTAACACATGTAAATTCTCGGGCGAAAGTTTCGCAGTTTCTTAGTCACTGTAGCAGCGAAAATTTTTAACATAAGAAATTTCTCGGAGAAAATAAAGTTTCGCGGGCTTAACATGCTGTAGCAGCGAGAAAAATTTTAACATATGTAATTTCTCGGAGAAATTTTCGCGGAGCCTCACTCACTGTAGCGCAAGAAATTTCTCGGATAAAATAAAGTTTCGCGGGGCTTTTCTCACTGTAGCAGCGAAATTTAACGTTTTAAAGCAATTTTTCTGAGAATTTTTTTCGCGGTGAAGAACACAGTGCGATATCGTGCGAAACTACGCAATGTTTTAGCCTTAGACCTACGCAAATCTCAACCAAAATGCAATAATCTGGACTCAATCAACTCGAAATTGGATGGGCAATGCATATTTGAGGGTGTTAAACATCAATAATCTAACATGCGTTTGATTTAGAGCCGAGAAAAATTAATTCAAACCTAACAGATTTAATTAAAATGGGGCAAAACAGGATAAGACGAACAGATATTTGGATTATTTAAGGTGTATTCATACCGAAAAAGCTTGATTTTGAAGTCGAAGAATGCAGATAAGTGGATTTTGAATGCAGATTGGACGTCGACAATGATGCGAGGGGTTGCGAAATTTTGAAAGAGGGGGTTGCGAAAATTTTGAATTTTTCTCGGGAATTTTAGGATTGTAAAAAGTGTTAAGTGGTTAGGGTTTTAGGGGTTTAGTCACTGTATATGCGAAATTTTGAGTTAATGGGTCGAAATTTCGTGGGCTTGGTCAAAACCTCAACTGAGCTGAATTTTCGCGGGTTTGGTCAAAGTTGGGTCCAATTGAGGTTCAATTGGTCCAATTTTGACCCTTTTTGACCAGAAAAATTAGAAATTCAACCCAAAATATTTTAATCGGTCCAATTTTGACTCAGTTTGACCAAACTTTAAAATTTCAACCCAATTTTTTTATTTTTTAAATAAAATAAATAGAAAAAATCAGAAGCTCCCCCTTAATCGAGAAAACTTCCCGTTTTAAATAATGGAAGAAAAAATAGATGCTCCCCCTTAATCGAAAACTCCCCCTCAAAAGACATAATTCAGAAGACACATAGATAATGAAGTGAAGTGGAAAAAGAAATATGTACACTTTATCAAAGTTCATGTAGGGTCGATTGATCACAACTGAATATTCAACATGCCCAACATAGTCACTAGGTGTTGGAATCGTTTGACATCCAACGGTTTTGTGAAGATGTCGGCCAGTTGATCTTCGGTTGTGATGTAGTGCAATTCAATCGTGCCTTGTTCGACATGTTCTTTGATGAAGTGGTGACGAATATCTATGTGTTTCGTTCTTGAGTGATGTACTGGATTACTCGTCATCGCAATAGCAGTTTTTGAGTCACAGTAAATGGGAATTTTATCAACATGAAAATTAAAATCTCGTAGTTGAGTTCTGATCCACAAAAGTTGTGAACAGCAACTAGCGGCGGCGACATATTCTGCCTCCGTCGATGAAGTTGAGACACAGTTTTGTTTTCGAGACGACCAACTTACGAGTTTACCTCCCAAGAAGTGTGCAGCTCCAGAGGTGCTTTTTCGGTCCATCTTGCATCCTGCGTAATCCGAGTCAGAGAATCCAACTAGTTTGAAGTCCGATAGAGTGGGGTACCACAAACCCAGATTGGGTGTTCCTTTGAGATAGCGGAGGATCCTTTTGACAGCAGTGAGATGGGATTCCTTTGGTGTTGCCTGAAAACGAGCGCAGATTCCTGTCGAGAGAACGATGTCCGGTCGACTAGCAGTAAGATACAAAAGAGAACCTATTATCCCTCGATAGATGGTTTGGTCAACGGGAACACCAGATGGGTCCGCGTCGGGTCGGCCAGAGGGTGACATAGGTGTAGCAGCAGTCTTGGCATCCTTCATTCCATATTTCTCGAGGATGTCATGGATGTATTTGGACCGATTGATGAAGATTCCGTTGGGGAGTTGCTTTACTTGAAGACCAAGAAAGAAGTTCAGCTCACCCATCATACTCATTTCGAATTTCTCTTTCATCAATTCTGCGAACTCTTCACACAGTTGTGGTTTAGTCGATCCAAAAATGATATCATCGACATAAATCTGTACAATCATTATGTCCGGGCCACTCCGCTTGGTGAAGAGAGTTGTATCCAGAGATCCTTTCTTGAATCCAGACTGAACAAGGAAGTCTGAAAGGACGTCATACCAAGCTCGGGGAGCCTGTTTTAGTCCGTAGAGGGCCTTGTAGAGTCGATATACGTGATGAGGAAACTCTTCGCTCAAGAACCCTTCAGGTTGATCAACGTACACTTCTTCTTTGAGAAATCCATTCAGAAATGCAGTCTTCACGTCCATTTGGTAGACTTTAAAGTTCTTGTGAGCAGCAAAGGCAAGAAAAATTCGTATGGCTTCGATCCTGGCAACTGGGGCGAAAGTTTCATCGTAGTCGATACCTTCTTGTTGGTTGTACCCCTTAGCCACAAGTCTTGCTTTATTGCGAATAACAACACCGTCTTCATCCTTTTTGTTCTTGAAGATCCATTTTGTGCCGATAATGGATCTATTGCGAGGTCGTGGTATGAGTTCCCAAACTTGTAAACGTTCAAACTGATTTATTTCCTCCTGCATTGCAATCAGCCAATCGGGATCGTTGAGAGCTTCAGCTACTCGTGATGGTTCGACTTGACTGAGATAGCAAGCAAACAGACTTTCATTCATCGTAGCCGAACGTGTCGAAACACCGGATGTGAGGTCCCCAATAATCTGGTCTGTAGGATGAGACCGAGTCCAGAGTGGTACATTGGTCTGTGAGGAGCTAGCCGCATTTGTGTCTATTGGAGGCTCATTAGATTGGGGTCCGGTGTCCGAAGAACAGATCTCAACCGTAGTGGATGGAGAGGGTTCATCATCAGGATCAGCAATGTTCCCAAGGTTGGGTAAAATGTCGTCTTCATTGAGATTGAGTGCATCCAAGTTTGGAGGGACGACGTCATTGCCGATAACTGGTGGTGTAGGTGGAGTGGGTGCAGCGCTAGGTTCAGTGGTGGCGGCGGGAGTCTTGGGAACTGGATAGAAGTACTCGAAAAGTAGATCGAGATCCAGTTCACCAGAGTTGCCCTCAGATGAGGAAGTTCCCGCCGTTGAAGGTTGACCTTTTGTCAACGACCGTAGAAGACCTGGTTCTGGACTAATATGAGCAGAAGCCATGAGGTCGCCTTCGCTTTCGTCAAAGGTGACATTTGCGCTCTCAATGACAGATCGTTTCTCCTTAAGATAGACTCTGTATGCCTTCGAGTTTAGCGAATAACCAACAAAGATTCCTTCGAGTGCTTTTGGATCAAGCTTCCCAAGATGTTGGCGATCATTGGCAACAAAACATCGGCATCCGAAAACCCTTAGATACGATATATCTGGTATACGACGGTTGTTCAACATCTCGTATGGAGTGCGGTTGAATCTCTTGTGGATGGAAGCCCGGTTCTGCGTGTAACAGACTGTTTGAATAGCTTCGCCCCAAAGAGAGTGAGGAAGGCCGGATTGGATGAGGAGAGTCCTAGCTGCTTCAACTAGTGTTCTGTTCTTACGCTCAACGACACCATTCTGTTCCGGTGTCTTCACAGCTGAGAACTGCTGAGTGATGCCCTGAGTGGCATAGAAATCACTGAGCTTCTTGTTCTTAAACTCAGTTCCGTTGGCAGTTCTGATAATCCGAACCTTCTGTTGATGGAGAGTTTGAGACGTAACAACAAACTCGATAATTATATCAGGAACTTCATCCTTTGTACGAATGAGTTTCGTCCATGTGTAGCGTGAAAAATCGTCGACAATCACAAGAATATACCGTCTTCCTCCGAGTGTGGCCGTAGGCATTGGGCCACATAGATCCATATGTAAGAGCTCGAGGATTAGCTTAGAGGACGGTGTTTCCTTGGATATGTGAGACGATCGCTTCATCTTCCCCAATTCACAGGCAGAGCAGAGGTGTTCCTTATGATATGTTAGTTGGGGTAGACCGTTGACGAGTTTATCTTGACGCAGTTTGTTGATAGTCTTGAAATTGAGATGAGAAAGACGTCGGTGCCATAGATCATTCAACTTGGGTGCAGCCCGAGAGAGAAGGCATACTGGTCGAGAGGTCGTGAGATTGAGTACGTAGAGGTGAGACGTGCGCGTTCCAGAAAGAAGTGGCAGTCCCGAGGCATCTATAATGCTGCAGATGTCAGATTCGAAGAGAACCTTGTATCCTTTGTCGCAGAAACGACCAATGCTGAAGAGATTGTAGCTCAAACCCTCAACGTAAGAGATGCCCTTGATCGTCAGTTTGTCATGGACGAGATCACCAGTTCCGAGAATTGGCGCCATTTGACTGTTTCCGAAGGAGACCCTTCCGAGATAGCGCTCGGAGAAGTTGCTTAGCAGCTCCTTGTTCCCCGTCATGTGTGTGGAGCAACCCGAGTCTAGATACCACACATGACAGACCTGCAATCATTAGCAAATGTTGGGTCCCCGTTTACTGACGGGGCATTCTTGTGATACAAGTAAAATTTTCATGCGCTTAATGGGAAATGTGGATTCTAAATCAGATTGTGTTGATTCTAATTTAGCTTTTCCCTTTGTCGTTTGTTTGATTAGGCGGGATTGTGGTTTTCCTAACCCATATTTTCCTAATTCGTGCTTTCATGTTTGGCGCCGTATACATGAATTGACGTGGGTAACGTTGTTGTTGTTTTCGTGCTTCGGTTTTGGTCGCCTTTGGCTTGCGAGTAGTAGGTGAGTTTGCGTTTGACGACGAGAGACGTTTTCGCTTGACCTTAGGTTTTGGCGAGATGGGAGAATTCCAAGACGTCGTAGAGAAGGTTCGCTTGCGAGGTCGGAGTGTTGCGTGTTCATGTGTTTCATATTCATGAAATCGTGGGAGAACAAAATCATTGCAACAGCACATAGACATAAGTTTGGTAAAAGAAAGATAAGTTTTGGCAACATAATTGTCTACGACCTTAGGATATTGGGATTCAGTACATAGAGAGGAAGGACGAATATAGGATGATTTTTTCTTCTTGTCATCGAAGAGTGGATTCGCCTTTGTCTGATACGTACTGCCCTCCAGAGACGTCGAACTCACATTCCCTGTATCCATAAGAATACTAGAGTTAATGTTAGAACATATGTCAGCTTCAGGAGTCATTTTCGTCGTCCTCTTACATTTACATGTTTGAGAATCGGGTACTTGACTCGATGTGGAGGGATAGTTCGTATTGGGAAATTTTTCTAGTGTGTAGATTTTGCTAAGTAGCTCATCTCGCTCTTTTGCAAAGGCCTTCCTTTCTACTTCTAGTTGTCGTTCTAGTTCTGCTATGAGTAGTAGTTTCTTTGGGATGTAAGTGCGAGAGAGCACATCTTGAAAAGCAACTTCCTGTTCTTTGTTTGGGAGTAAGGTTTCGACATCCTCCGAGAGTGAGGATACCTTAGTCTTATCTCTATTGTTCAACTCTGTGTAGTCATACGCGATTTCTGCCCAATGAATGTTCTGTTCTCTTGTTTCTTCTGAGATGGCAGCGGAGGATGATCTCACAAATGGCTTAAGCTGCGGGGGAGCACCATTTCTTGTTTGCAAGAATGCAGTGTTGCACATGTTGTATCTTTTAACTGTTAGTGGTGTTGGATTGCAATTGCTAGACAGTCCGATCCCCCCCCCCCCCCCCCGTGCGTTGTAGAATTCTGTTTCCACTGGTTGGTTCAATAGGCATAAAATGAGTGAGTTTTCGTTTCTAAGGTGAAGTTGCTCTTCAAGTTCTTTCACCTTGCGGTATAGCCTAACTCTTTCCTTCGTAAGCAGTTCATATTGGGAGGCCGTCAGGAGGCGAGAAGTTTCACATGAACTAATGGCTAGTGTAGTTTCCTTAACCTTAGTCTCACTTTATTTGTTCTTGCTTTGCAGACGTTTGACTAAAGCTTCAGAGGCCATTAGACGTTCGTTTGCACAGGCAAGTTCTTCTACTTTTAGACTAAGTAAGGCATAGTTGTTTTCAAATTTTAGCTTAAGTTCATCATAATCCCTAGCATCTACGGTGGGTTTCTTAATGGCGTGTCGGTGAGTAAACACATCATCGAGGTGTGAGATTCGTACCTCAGACTCAGCGTTGGTAGGAGTATTAGCTGTGTTTTCACCGGTGTGACCCATCTCCTCGTCCTCGTCATGTTCGACCAGCCTTGCCATGCAGCAATCTTCATCCTTAGGCTCCTCGTCTTCTGAAGTGTCATTCACCCATTCAGCCTCCTCGGTGAGTAGAGCTTTCCCACTTTCCACCTTGCGGGTCATTCTGGCCTTACGGTCGTAGTAGCCGGAGTCCTTCACGCGTGGGGCGTGGCATTCTTTGGCAAAGTGGCCTATCTTTCCACACCGAAAGCACTTCACAGACTTTTGAGGTGTGGAGTCCTCTTCTTTCTTTGTTGGCTTGGCTTCCTCTGTGGGAGTGGTCTTTTTGGTGCCGCTATAGGTTCTTTGGCGATTGGAAGAGGATGAGGATTTTTTCCCGATCTTCTTTGAGACCAACTTAGTGAGCATTGCCAGTTGCTTGCGTATATCACGAACATCTTCGTCTGATTCTGTATCAGCTTCGGATCCTGAAGAAGTGTCAGATACAACAGCTGGTAGCTTTCCTTTGTTCTGTTTGGTCTTAGTGGTGGAAGATCGATCATTGGTTTTGTTCGAGAGGAGGGCCAGTGGGTCGACTCGAGTGTTGGTGGACTGAGGTTGCACGTAGGGCAGTATCTCAGACCCTCGGGAGAAGCCGAATGGCGTAATGTTGAATTTAGATATTAAAAACTGAAAGTTCGTCACCCTACGCCGCTCGGTACAAACCGCGCTTCCGCTATAGCCACGTTGCGCTGTTCGGAGGCCGGCGTCGATTAAATGTTTCGACGCCGGAGGCCGGAGTCCGCTATAGCCACGTTCCGCTATCTCATGAATGTTTCGACCGAAGGCCTCGAAAGCCGATGTGACGAACGAACACGGTCGACGTAGTTTGGAGACTATCGTCGCTCGTGACGTTGGTTGGGCACCCGACGTCAAAATTCTGTGTTGCATGTTTATGTGGGACATTTACGAGGGCTTAGGTTCTAACCGGGTTATTTGTTTAAGGGTCGTTTGCCTCCCCCCGGTATGTACATGGATTAGGGGTTGTTTGGGAAATACTTCCCCCCGTGTTGTATTTTATTGCTTATTAGATAAGTTAGATAAATGACGGCCGTTCGGTGCAAGACGAGGTTGGAGGGTTCGACGACCATCGTGTCGATGACTCGACGTTTGAAGATCGAAGACCCCGGTCGTTTTACGACCCATGTAATAGGACCAGTCTAGAAATAGCCCGCATATTTGTCCATTTAAATTACTTTCCTAGGGTTAGAAATTTATTTAATGCTTTTACGTGCTCGTGCTTAATTTTAATGTGCTATGAGTTACAAAAATCTCCCGTACGAATACTAAGTGAGTAAAGTGAATGGATGCCTTGTCTTCTATCAAGCTCGGGTCTAGTTGTTACAAACCTAAATGCAAGGTTTGGTTTCGGGTATGCCGGCGCCTTGCATTTGCTTTTGTTTCGGCTTGCTCGGGTGCATTTGTGCCGCTCGCCAAGACCACACTGTGCGGTAAAACGTACGGTTCAAGTGTGCGGTTTTGAGCAAAGTTGGTAGGTCGCACTTAGACAGTCACACCGCCTTGCTCCGGTTTGCCGGCGGGGGTCCCTTACTGAGACAAAGATAGTTGAGACATTCGACAATGTCGGATTCGTGCAGAGCGCGACTTCGTGGGCCGCTGCAAACTAATAAAACGACAGAGGTTGAGGTTTGCATCCGTCCACGGGGACATCAACTCCACTATCGAAGTTATTCTGTGAAACTTCCAAAACATCCGTAGGGAGAATGGAGTTTATGAAAAGATAGTGGGAGTCAAACGGAATAAAAAGTCCTTGTTCGCGTTCGATAACCTATACAATTGACTTAATATGCCTTTTATTTTCTGCAGCATTTTCTCTCTTTGTGAAATCATGTCGACCACTTTAAATGTACTGCTCAAGGAGAATAGGTTGACTGGGCCAAACTATTCAGACTGGTTTCGCAACTTGAGGATTTTTCCTTGAGATTGAGAACCTAGTTTATATCCTTGACTCCGAAATGCCACATGCCCCAGGGGCGCGGGCATCCGAGCAGGCTCGTGCCGCTTATGACAAGCGACTGCGCGACGAGAAGCTCGTAAAGGCTCATGTCCTTGGATCGATGAGTAACGCACTGCAGCGTAGCCACGAAAATATGGCTGATGCTCGGGTGATGGTTCAACATTTGAAAGAGCTTTATGGTGAGACGTCTAGGACAGCTCGCTATGCGACTTCGTTGCAGCTCTTCCGATCGGGGATGTCTGACGGTGAGAATGTTGGCGAACATGTTATGAACATGATCACCATGATCGAGAGGTTGGAGACTCTCAATTTTCGATTTGATCGTGAATTACAAAATGATCTCATCTTGTAGTCCCTGCCTCCGTCCTTCAATGCGTTCATTGTGAACTATCATCTGAACGGTATGACGTTGTTGCTTCCCGAACTGATGAATCAGTTAGCAATAGCACAAGGTCAGATGAAGAAGGCAAAGCAGACTGCACTTGTCGCCACTTCTTCGAAGCCCTAGAAAGGCAAAAAGAAGAAGGGCAACAAGCTCAAGCCGACAGGGAAGGTTTCCAAGAAGAAACTAACTTCTGGGAAATCGAAGCAAACCGGTGTAAAGTCGACGGATAGGTGTCTGCATTGCGGTGCACTGGGCCACTGGAAGCGGGACTGTCCGAAGCTCAAGGGTCAGCAGGCTGCGTCAGGTATGGAACTTAATGTTTTAGAAACAGTTTGTTCTTCATCTGTATACACTACTTCCTGGATATTGGATTCGGGGGCTAGTACTCACATTTGTGTTTCCACGCAGGGTCTGGGACCAAGTAGAGTGCTTGGGGAGCGTGAGATCAAGGTCAGAGTGGGAAGCCGGGATAGTATCTCGGCAAGCCACGTCGAATCAAGATCTCTTGTATTATCTTCTGGCATGTGTTGCGTTTGTACGATTGTCTTGTACTCCCGAGGGAATTTAAGAACATCGTCTCCTTTCCTGTTTTGAGCAGGAATGGTTATGTATTTAGTTTTAATAATAATACATGCCACATTATGTATCGAAATAAAAATGTTGGCAGCGCGACACTATTTAATGGTTTGTACTATTTAAATACCCAGAACGACGTATCTGTGAATATTGTCACAAATAAACGAAAGATGGGAATAAATGCGAGATACTTGTGGCATCTTCCAATAGGTCATGCTGGAGAATGCAAGATCCACGAGTTGGAGAAAACGGGATATTGACACCGTTGGGACCAGATCCCTATCCGACTTGTGAATCATGCCTCAAAGGTAAAATGACCCGATCACTCTCCGGGACTTTTAATAGAGCCACGGAAATTTTCGGTTTAATTCACACGGACATTTGCGGGCCATTCAATGTGAAGGCTCGAGGTGACTTCCACTATTTTATTACCTTTACGGATGATCACAGTCGTTACGGACTCGTGTATCTGATGAGGTATAAAGTTGATGCTCTTGAAATGTTCAAGGAGTATAAGGCGTTGGTGGAAAACCAAACTTCGAAATTCATTAAAGTCATTCGATCGGATCGAGGTGGCGAGTATATGAGTGTCGAGTTTGACCAGTTCTTGAAGGAGAATGGTATAATATCACAGATGACTCCGCCCGGCACGCCACGGTTGAATGGCGTGGCCGAACGTAGAAATCGAACTTTATTAGATATGGTTCGTTCTATGTTGAGCTATACAGATTTACCGATGTCCTTGTGGGGATACGCGCTTTTGACAGCGGCATATACCATTAACCGGTGTCCCTCGAAGTCTGTTAACGGCATTCCGTATGAGATATGGACTGGTCGTTTACCAAGCTTATCACATATTAGAATTTGAGATTGCCCCGCCTATGTGAAAAAGTTGAAAATGGATAAATTGGAGTCTAGGTCAGTAAAAGGACGTATAATAGGTTACCCTGAAGACTCTATGGGGTACCTATTCTATTATCACGATGATCAGAGGATCGTTGTAGGCTTACACGCACATTTTCTCGAAGAAGAGTTCATTCGAGATTGTGGCGTTGGCCGTGAGGTCACTCTCAAGGAGCAGTCGACCGAAACGCCCCCACAGGATTCGGATGGTCCGAGCGAACCAGTCATGCGACAATCTGAAAGGGTGCCTCGCCAACCACAGCGGTATGGCATGTCACATGTCGAACAAGATTATGTTGCGACTAGGGGACTTCTAAGAGAAGATCCTGCTACTTTCGATCAAGCAATATCCGATATTGACTCAACGAGATGGATTGAGGCTATGCGAGTTGAGATGGACTCAATGTACTCTAACAAAGTCTGGACTCTTGTAGACCTACCGAGTGGTTTTAGGCTAATCGGCTGTAAATGGATTTACAAGACAAAGATTGGATCTGACGGACAAGTTGAGACATACAAGGCCAGGTTGGTTGCCAAGGGCTATAACCAAAAAAGAGGGAATCGACTATGAGGAGACTTTCTCACCTGTAGCTATGATCAAGTCTATCCGGATAATGCTCGCCATAGCTGCGCACTATGATTATGAGATTTGGCAGATGGACGTCAAAATGGCGTTCCTTAATGGATTCCTCAAAGAGGAGATCTATATGGAGCAGCCAAAAGGTTTTGAGTCGCATGCAGATGCTCACAAAGTGTGCAAACTAAATCGGTCCATTTACGGACTGAAACAGGCATCTCGGAGCTGGAACCTACGTTTCGATGAAGCAGTTCGGAACTTTGGATTCATGAAAAATGTAGATGAGCCATGTGTCTACAGAAGGAGCAGTGGGAATATGGTGTCGTTCCTTGTATTGTACGCGGATGATATCCTTTTAATAGGAAACGACATTTGGATGCTCTCGTCGGTGAAAGCATGGCTTTCAACCGAATTCTCCATGAAAGACCTGAGAGAAGCGACGTATATACTAGGTATTCACTTGTTCAGGGATCGAGCGAACCATACGATCGGCTTATCACAGGCCCTTTACTTAGAGAAAATCCTGAAGAAATTCAGAATGGATGACTCTAAGAGAGGGTTCTTACCAATGCGACATGGGATCCATTTGTCGAAGTCAATGTCACCTCAAAGTGAGAAAGACAGACGACGGATGAGTGGGGTACCCTATGCATCTGCAGTGGGTAGTCTGATGTACGCAATGTTGTGTACACGCCCGGACATTGCTTACGCTGTGAGCGTAGTTAGTCGGTTTCAGGCAAACCCAGGGAAAGAACATTGGACAGCCGTTAAGAATATCTTTAAATACCTTAGACGGACTAAAGACTTAACGCCGGTTCATGGAGGAGCGGGACTAGAAGTAGTTGGTTATACCGATTCGGACTTCCAGTCGGACGTGGATGACCGAAAATCTACTTCAGGTTTTGTATTCGTGCTCAACGGTAGGGCAGTGTCTTGGAGAAGCTCCAAGCAAAGCACAACTGCTGATTTCACATGCGAGGCAGAATACATAGCAACCTCAGAGGCAGCTAAAGAAACTGTTTGGATGAAAAAGTTCTTGGAGGAACTTACTGTGGTACCAGGTGCTGACAGTCGCTTACACTTTGGTGCGATAATAGCGGTGCAGTCGCACAAGCAAAGGAACCGCGATCTCATAGCACGTCCAAACATATTGAGAGAAAATATCACGTATTACGTGAGTTCGTTGAAAACGGGATGGTCGCCGTACTGAAAATCGCCACCGCAGAAAACGTGGCGGACCCGCTCACGAAGCCCGTGTCCCAAGCAATTATGGAACAGCATCTGGACAAGATGGGACTACGATACCATTGCGACTGGCATTAGGTGCATCGCATGGCATTCGAGTGCAAGTGGGAGGCTGTTAGGGAGTGTGCCCTCGGAATGCCATACGAGGACTAGGAATAGTATATGGCACACGATGATGTATAGGTTGATAGACAGGTTTATTGTATATACCGTCAAATAAATTAATGAATATTTTTTCATAATAATAAAGGCATTATTATTTATTTATCGAATTTAAAGTCTACTTGGCATCCGGTAGTGCGATAAACAAATAACACCCAAATGTTTGAGTTGGATGTCTGATTCTCGTGGGACGAGAGAGGAGACACCGGACGGTCCTTAATCTCAACATTAAATAAAAAGTCCGTAAGTCTAAGGATTCTAGGTGGGTAACTAGATATCCGAATATGACTTATCCATTGACGACCACATAGTATCAGTAGTGTCACCGATTACCTGAGAGGTTGTGGGTCGTGATGGAGAAATCGGTGATCGGAGAGATCGCGTATCCGGACATTTGGCTCGTATTCGTCTCAATCACATGGCTAGGATGTTGTCAATGATTGAACGAATGACTATAGCAGCCTCAGACCGATAGGTTCATTGACGGATTTGCTTTCGCGATTTCGGTTTGTCGCTAGTTGGCTAGGCTCGTAAGTGTTCATAATGACACGAGTCAGCGACGAAACGCAACCGACTTTACGGAGGTGATTGCCGGGCTTTGACGGCTATCGGGATTCACTGACTATATTCATATAGGTTAATGTCCTATGAGGTAATCGGAGAGCGACGATTATAAAGCTTCGGCCGAAGCTTGGAAAACTTGCTTGTATTAGATACGGAGCGGAGTTTAAATAATCGATTCGGTCTCGATTATAACATAGTGTTAGATTAGTGAGTTTGAGATTAGCATGGCTCTCACCTAACCGGGATGCAACTGAAAGGCGTAAGAAGTATTTAAATGTATACACTATAGTCGGTTCGCCCGAATTTCGATTAGATCAAAATTCGTTCTCAACTGGGATCTGTCCGGTACCGCGGGATTGGCTAGGCGAATACCGGGACTCGTGGATTCCTCCCATGCCAGTTGAGACGGACCTAGAGAGTCGCGCTTAAAATGGTAATGAACTTGAACGAAAACGGCAGGTTTTTTCTTTGAAACCTAACGAATGAGATTCATTGAGATAGTGGCATAGTTGATACGAGGTGTCAACGACTTAGTTAAATTCCAGTGACTGTCACGGAAATAATTAGGACTTGAGATTGTCTTAAGTGATTAATTAATTAACTAAGTGGGCTCAATTATAACTAAAATAATTACATTAGATTTAATTATTTTATTATTTAAAATTGAGGGACAAAATTGAGAATTTAAAAACCTCAAGGGCCAAAATGAAATAATCATAAAAAAAATAGAAAACTCTACACATCCCAACGTGGGATGTGTAGAATATATGATTCATGGTGTGATTTATTAACAAGTGTCTAACTTGACACTTGTTTGTCTCAATAAAAAAAATTATAAAAGAGCACAAAACGTGAGATGCAAGAGAGGGAGATGGGAATTTTCGCTTCATTACACAAATAATAAATAAAAGAGGAAAGAGGTAGAATTTGTAGAATTTCTCAAACCACTTTGAACCGACGGGATCGTTCGACGAACCCCCCGAACCGAACTGCGCGAGCCGTCGGGAGCAGTTTCGGAGGTTCGCTCAAGTTCATACCGCCGTGATAATCTAGCCCGAAAGCCCCGGGATCCAGACGAGATGTAGCCACGTCCGCGACGACAGAAGAAATCTCTTACACCGAATGTATACCTCGAACCCTAACGATTTGATTTACGAAAAATACCAAACGACGGAAATCGTTTCTATCGTCAAATAGTCGAAAGACGGCAGACTGCCGCTTTACTCGAATTAATAATTTCGAACCACAGATTTGATTTTGTGAAAAATACCAAACGACATCGGAATAATTCGAAGGACCTATCGTTCCGAACTTTGGGAAGTGTAGAATTATTCTGGAAAATTTGGTATTGATCAAAAATCATTTCGGTCTCCAAATAATCGAAAAACGACTGGTTGCCGCTTTGTTCGATTAGTTTGGATCTAAATTATTAATTCGAATAAATTTGAAATAAATTCGAATTTTGATAATTCCAATTAACCGCGATCCTCCGAGTCTTAGGGCAGTATCTCAGACCCTCGGGAGAAGCCGAATGGCGTAAGGTTGAATTTAGATATTAAAAATCGAAAATTCGTCACCCTACGCTGCTCGGTACAAACCGCGCTTCCGCTATAGCCACGTTGCGCTGTTCGGGCCCGTCGTCGATTAATCGGGCCCACCCCAACATTTGGTTTTTAATAAAAAGGCAGATTTCGATCAACAATCAAAAAGAATTATGAATGATCATCAATCAAACCCCAGTCCGCTTTTCTATTAAGGGGTACTGCTTGATCACATGCCTCAACTGCTCTTCCAATATTCCGAACGCGAACGAGAGGACTGGTTCTGTGATCGCCACTTTCTCGGGATGGATCCAATCAGAAAATCCTACTTGGATAGCCGAATGGTCGAATTATCCGGTGAAGATTCGGAGGTTACGTTGAGAAGGTGAAGTTGGCGGTCGTCTACTTTGCCGTATCAGTCCTCCTTCCTCGTCGAACAAAAAAGGATCTTGCCGTGCCAGAATGGGCTCCTTCGTTTGTAGAAGACTTGCCTTCATGGAACTAATATCAATGGGGGACCGTTGCTTTCAATGAGGTCCTGAACTCGTTGAAAAGAGATTTTGTACGGAAGAAGAGTGAGTTTATGACGAGATTGAGTGGAGGTGGCAGCGAATACTCTAGTTTCTGCGTGAGCGGATTCGTACATCCGCTTCAGGTAATATGGAATTAATTTCAGCAAACCCTAGCTAGTATCTTGTAAATTTCAACAAACCCTAAAGAACAGTATTGCTAATTTTGGTCAGATTCTAGCGTACGAATGCATACCTGGGATCGTGCCTCGTGTTTATGTTTTTTGTTGAACGATTCTTATTGCCAAATTTAACGACATGTGAAATTTAATCGTTTGACTACGTACGGGTCCTCAGACGTTAGATGGGTTCTCATAAAATGATTCATCTCTGAGTACCCATTCTTTGCGTGAGTACCCAATAATACCCTGTTAGAGTAACCTATATATTTTCAAAGACATAATTATTACACAATCATTCACGAGTGAGTTAAATGTCACTTTCGGAACAGCCAGACATGTCATAATTGTCACTGTCACTGTCATTGTCACTGTCAGGAATCATTTACGAGTGGGTTACCTATTCGGCGGGTACTCAGATTCTTTATAGGTTCTCTGATAAGAAACAAATACAAGAACCCTATTGATTACATGAGGACCCAAGGCAAATCGTAGTCAAAGTTCGTTTAGGGGTCCTCACAGGTTGCACAGTTCTCACAACATAATTTCACAGCTGAGTACCTTTTCCTTTCCTGAGTACCCAATAATAACCTTTTATCATATATATTTTAAAGATGTCAGAACTAACGCTTTCTCTGTAAAAAACAGTCAGACATGTCATATCACTGTCAGAAATCATTAGCGAGTGAGTTAGCGGTCCCTGACGGGTACTCAGAGTCTTTACGGGTTTTCTGATATGAAACAAATACTAAGGACCCTGTTGATTACCTGAGGACCCTAGGCAAATCACGTTTGATTTTCTTACGATTTGGCGTGTCTAAAGACGGTTTTGTGTTCAAGCTTTGGTGGCTTTAGTAGTTTGCATCGGGGAGATAATATATGTTGGGGAAACCTCAACTTATTCAAAATTTTGAGTTAGCACGTTGTGTTGAGTAATAATGAGGTATGATTGTTTGAATAATGTTCTACAACTTTCGTATATCGATGTTCCTCGTTTTTTTATTAACGACGCAATTGACTTCTCATTAGTGTTGGAATATTATTCATGACGATCGGTTCCTTCAATTAAACTGTTTTGGGGTTCCAAATCGTAGTCAAAGTTCATTTGACTGAAAGGGTCCTCATTGCACAGGTTCTCACAACAAAATTTCAAAGCTGAAAACCTTTTTTTCCTGAGTACCCAATAATAACCCTTTTAACATATATATTTTAAAGATGTCAGAACTAATGCTTTCTCTTTCAGAGAATTAAAGGTCGCTTTCAAAAACAGTCATACATGTCATATCACTGTCAGGAATCATTCACGAGTTAGTTAAAGGTCCCTGCCGGGTACTCAGAGTCTTTACAGGTTCTCTGATATGAAACAAATACTGATGACCCTGTTGATTACCTAAGGACCCTAGGCAAATCACGTTTGACTTTCTTACGATTTGGCGTGTCTAAAGACTGTTTTGTGTTAAATCTTTGGTGGTTTAGTCGTTTTCATCGGGGAGATAATATATGGTGGGGAAACCTCAGCTTATTTAAAATTTTGAGTTAGCACGTTGTGTTGAGTGATAATGAGGTATGCTTGTTTGAATAATGTTCTACAACTTTCGTATAATTGTCGTTGTTCCTGGTTTTTATCTTAACGACGCAACGACTTATCATTAGTGGTTGAATATTATTCATGAAGAGCGGTTCCTTCAATTAAACTGTTTCGGGTTCAAACTTGTAGTCAAAGTTCGTTTGACTGAAAGGGTCCTCACATGTTGTATAGGTTCTCACAACAAAATTTCAAAGCTGAGAACCTTTTCTTTTCCTAAGTACCCAAATAATAACTGTCAGCCCTAACACTTTCTCGGTCACGGGCCAAATCGTATCGCCATAAGCTAACTTCCATATCGCCAGCATGTAAGAAGCATCTACTTGAATGTTTCGCCATTGACAATCCGGCGCGAGATACCATTTGGAAGTATTATCATCGCTGATTGTCCATTGCCCACCGAATTTAAACACAATGTTTGTTAATGTCATGGAGATCACCTGAAAATTATGTAAGAAGACAATCATATAAAATTCTTAGATACCCAAACCCTAGAAATCGTGCAAACCCGAAACCCTATAAATTAAAAACCAAAAAAACATTAAACCACAAAACCCTATAAAAAACCCTAGAACATTACAAAACGTAAATTACACAAAAACCTTAAAACCATAAAAACCCCGGAAACCAAAAATACATTAAACCACAAAACCCTAGAAATTATACAGCTTAGAACCTAGAGGTTCTCAGATATATAACGGGTACTCGAGAATCATTTCATACCTGAGAACCTATAGGTTCTCAGCTATATGACGGGTACTCTGGGAATCATATCATAGCTGAGAACCTGTAGGTTCTCAGATATATGATGGGTACTCGGGTATCATTTCATAGCTGAGAACCTATAGGTTCTCAGATATATGACGGGTACTCAGGAATCATTTCATAGCTGGGTATTCGTTATAAAACTGAGAACCCCGTATTGAAGAAGACGATATTGTATCCCTACCAGGAGATATCACTGCGATTTTGGTTCACCGCTTCATATGAGACGGTGAAAAATGTTTCTCTACTCTTAAAACCCGCAAAAGAGAACCCAACACTCTGGTTCTCAGTGAAAATAACAACAAAGAACCCAAAACTAATCGAATTTGATTATGAAATTCATCTACACGGCAATGACTTCGTTTAAATTAACTCAACAAATAGCAAACTCACTCAAATTATAGTTGGCGGACGAAAACCCGAAAAAAATGACTTACTTTCGAGAACAATGTGACAAAACTCTTGGTTGAACCACTCGACTTCATCAAACGAAAAGCTTTTCTGAATTTTGTTTCTCCAATCGATGGTTGTTGGGGCCAGTTCTTGCATAATTAGTGATGGTTGTAGTTGTAGTGTCGTAAATGTCGTTAGGTTTTTTTTACAATATTTTTTTTACACCTGAATGTCGTTGGGTTTCTTTTTCTTTTTTATATATTTTTTGTTTATATATATTAATCGATGATTAAAGTTCAGCTAATTAAGTTATTTAAATGGGGTCATTTGACCAAAAACTTATAGTCAACAATGTCATTTTTAAAAACTTATTCAGTCATGGTCAATTAGCTAAAATACCCTCTCTTTTATGGCCTCAGATTCGCTTCAAAGTATTCGCCCAGTCCCACACTGTTCAATATTCTAAGCTAAGACGAGAAGCTCCTTTTCTTCGATTCTTCTGAAAGGTATGTTTTTCTTTGCTGTATTTCTCTTCATTTTCCCTCGCAATTAATATTCTTGACACTGACTTCGCCTGTCTCTATGTTGTCGATCAGTCAAAGGTTCTTCTTTTGCGTTTGATCCCTGTCGTTAATTTCGATGTCTGTTGGTGCTTTAATTGCTTCACGTTTCTTTAATTTGAAGTGGGTAGGATTTGATATCCGATTTCTCTTGTTTGCCTTTCCGATTAATTAAAGATCTTTCTTTGAGGTTCGTTTGCCTATTAAATGTTAAGGTAGTACAAGGTTGTTCAAGTTCCTTCGAGGGATCTTAATGAAGTGAGATTTTCTGCAAAATTGGCTAAAGTTATTGTCCAAGAATCTTCATATCGAACTCTTTGCATTGTTGGCGTGTTCGATTTCCTCCGTCTCTTCAAACACACAAGGTATGAATTCTATTACGATTCTAAAGCTAAGAAGCTCTGTTTTCTTACAGTCGACTGAACTTTGTTGTCGAATTTCTCAGGCGATGCTCTCATCGCATTGAAGAAATCTCTCTTCCAATAACGTTCTCATAGACTGGAACCCGAGCCTAGTTAGCCCTTGCACTTGGCCCAAAATCGCATGCGATGGCGGGAATGTCACTTCTGTGCAGTGTTATCGATGGCGAATAGCGGGTCATGGCGGAAAGCCAAAATTCCGCCATATATTTATGGCGGATGGCGTGGCGGAAAATGGCGGAAGTCATGGCGGACCCTAAAATACTTGTATTTTTTTATATATCTTATATGATATCACATTTTAGCAAATACCAATAACCATTCAATAGCAAATATCAATAAGTTCAAGAGTAGCACACACATGAAAAGCTAAAAACGCAAACAAATTGTCTAATCATCATCATCCTCATTGATTCCAACATAATCATTTTCTAAGTTATCACCGTCTAAGAGAGCATATCCCTCTTCTTCTTCTCCTTCAGATTCATCCAAACCAACAAATTCTTCCTCTTCTTGAGATTCTTCATCTTGATCTTCAAACTCCACTTCATCTTCATCTACAAGCATTCGTCCTTTTCCTTTCGAGTTCGAGACTCGTTTCGCCGAGGTACTCGTACCATCATTCCGCTCCTTTCTTTTTGCGGTGGTTCGCCTAGTATTTTTTGTTGGCTCCCCAGCTCCCGAAGCCTCATACACGGTTTCCCAATTCAACGTTGGATCATCATTAAATACCAACTCTTGCCCGGCATCATCCTCATCATCCATTTCTCCAACTAGCCACTCATTACATTCGTCAATGTCATCAAGTTTAATTGGATCAATTATGTCTCTAATATCAAATCTCTTCTTCAGCTGTTGATTGTACTTGACAAACACCAAATCGTGCATCCTCTTATGTTCGAGCCGGTTTCTCTTCTTTGAATGAATCTATCATAAAGTAATTACAAAATAATTATGAAGAAAAAATTAATATTTCTTCAAAACTCCTCCAAAGATTCAACTATATAAATTACCTGTTCAAAGACGCTCCAATTGCGTTCACAACCCGATGCACTGCACGTCAAACTCAGGATTCTCATGGCTAGTTTTTGCAAATGTGGAGTTTGATGACCATATAATCGCCACCATTTGTCTGTAAGAAAATTTACAGATTATATATACATTATCCAAAATTTGAATCATATAAATGAATTTTTTCTCACCTGGAGCAAGGGTCTTTCGATGTTCTTTCGCAAAATGCTCATTGAAGAATCCAACACGGGTCTTATATTGTATGCTCTCGGCCATAGTCTTCAATTGGGCCTCATGGTCCACCACCAACTTCATAACACATGCTATAAACCCGTCATTTATCTCCTTGTTGAACTCCATTAGGGGATCGTCGTAGAAGAACTGCGGATTCAAAAAGTGTGCGGCCGCATGCAAAGGTCGGTGAAGCTGGCAATCCCATCTCTTATCAATAATGTCAAATATAACTTTATATTTGCTTTCCTCGTTGTTGAAAGACTTCATGATAGCTTCCTTTGCCCTGTCCATTGCTTCATAAATATAGCCCATTGTCGGCTTTTTTTCACTATCGACAAGTCGAAGCACGCGAACAAGAGGACCCATGACCTTAAGGGTGTAACGAATATTGTTCCAAAAATAAGGCATAAGCACCACTTTTGTCACCTCCTTTACCTTAGGATCCTTTGACAATTTGTTGTTGCCCCACTCCACAGAATTAAACATCCTTCGAAGATTTACCTTCTCTTTATGAATTCTCTCTAAAGAGAGATAGGATGTCGCAAAACGCGTGACACCATGCCTCACCAATTCCCTTTTGTTTGTGAAATGTCTCAACAAACTCAAAGTACTCGAGTGGGCGTAAATAAAACCAACAAGATTTATCCCTCTTCTAATGGTTGTCTTTATCGAAGGAACCTTGCCGATGTCTTCAAGCATTAAATCAACACAATGGGCCGCACACGGGGTCCAAAAGAGATGTGGCCGTTTTTCTTCCAACATTTTGCCCGCCGCCACATAA
The DNA here is from genome assembly GCA_027422505.1 of Craterostigma plantagineum. Classification (NCBI taxonomy): domain Eukaryota; kingdom Viridiplantae; phylum Streptophyta; class Magnoliopsida; order Lamiales; family Linderniaceae; genus Craterostigma; species Craterostigma plantagineum. The sequence goes on from JAPQWV010000002.1 coordinate 7,990,101, forward strand.
TTGCTTCCATTGTCCGTTATAACTTGGACAACATTCTCCTCTCCAATCTGCTCCACAAACGAATCAAGCAACTCAAATAATTTTTGGCCGGTCTTCACGTAGTCTGAAGCATCAACAGATTTCACAAACATAGTTCCCGATGGCGAATTCGCTAAAAATTGATGATGCATCTTTGCTTCCTATCGGTCCAAGCATCAGACATGATAGAGCAACCGGTCAACTTCCATTCCATCTCATAATTCTTCATCAAGTCCTTCGTATATTCCATCTCCTTGTTCAAGAGCGGAACTCGAATCTCGTGATAGCTTGGAGCTCGCAAATTTGGCCCAAATGAAGCAATGGCGTCAATCATCTCTTGGAAACTTGGCAATTTAATGAGATTGAAGGATAAGCCGGCTTGATACCAAAAGCGAGCTATATATTGATGTACTCTAGCGGTTGCTTCCTTGTCACAAGCATCTCTTATGCTAGATTGCTTTAGCTTCTCCTTCTTCCTCTTGCTAATGGCAATCTCAGGCTTTCGGCAAAATAAATCGATTGGACCTTTCATCTGGGATTTCTTTCTCGCCGAAGAACCACGAGATGAAATAGGAAATGAGATATCATCTTCATCACTCTCACATTGTATCACATCATTGGAATCTAGGGCATTGCTTTTCTCCTTCCCCTTTGCATAAGCCCAAAGTTCCTCTCGGACTTCGGGCGGGCATTTCAAACATGCCGCGACATCACCTCGTTGGCCCATCAAATGTTTCTTAGCTCTTGTAATCCCGCCCTTCATAGTCTTTTTACAGTAGTTACAAACAACAGTGTTTGAATCTTTCTCGTTCGGTGCGTGACAAAATCTCCATCCGATGTCGTTTTTGGTGCTTGCCTTAGAACTACCGTGAGAAGACATGTCCGCCATTTTCTACGCAATAAATTTCAAAAAATGAACAGAAATTTCGCAACAAATAAAACTCAAACAATTCCTAATGCACCGAACGAAAGAACTCAAATAATTCAAACATATTATATAACTATAACATTTTTAGAAAGAACTCAAACAATTTCCAACAAAAATGAACACTAATTCACATCATAGAGCTCAAACAATATCCAACAACTCATAAGAATTCACGTCCCTAACAGCTTCATGGACGTGAATTCTTATGAGTTGTTGGATATTGTTTGAGCTCTATGATGTGAATTAGTGTTCATTTTTGTTGGAAATTGTTTGAGTTCTTTCTAAAAATGTTATAGTTATATAATATGTTTGAATTATTTGAGTTCTTTCGTTCGGTGCATTAGGAATTGTTTGAGTTTTATTTGTTGCGAAATTTCTGTTCATTTTTGAAATTTATTGCGTAGAAAATGGCGGACATGTCTTCTCACGGTAGTTCTAAGGCAAGCACCAAAAACGACATCGGATGGAGATTTTGTCACGCACCGAACGAGAAAGATTCAAACACTGTTGTTTGTAACTACTGTAAAAAGACTATGAAGGGCGGGATTACAAGAGCTAAGAAACATTTGATGGGCCAACGAGGTGATGTCGCGGCATGTTTGAAATGCCCGCCCGAAGTCCGAGAGGAACTTTGGGCTTATGCAAAGGGGAAGGAGAAAAGCAATGCCCTAGATTCCAATGATGTGATACAATGTGAGAGTGATGAAGATGATATCTCATTTCCTATTTCATCTCGTGGTTCTTCGGCGAGAAAGAAATCCCAGATGAAAGGTCCAATCGATTTATTTTGCCGAAAGCCTGAGATTGCCATTAGCAAGAGGAAGAAGGAGAAGCTAAAGCAATCTAGCATAAGAGATGCTTGTGACAAGGAAGCAACCGCTAGAGTACATCAATATATAGCTCGCTTTTGGTATCAAGCCGGCTTATCCTTCAATCTCATTAAATTGCCAAGTTTCCAAGAGATGATTGACGCCATTGCTTCATTTGGGCCAAATTTGCGAGCTCCAAGCTATCACGAGATTCGAGTTCCGCTCTTGAACAAGGAGATGGAATATACGAAGGACTTGATGAAGAATTATGAGATGGAATGGAAGTTGACCGGTTGCTCTATCATGTCTGATGCTTGGACCGATAGGAAGCAAAGATGCATCATCAATTTTTTAGCGAATTCGCCATCGGGAACTATGTTTGTGAAATCTGTTGATGCTTCAGACTACGTGAAGACCGGCCAAAAATTATTTGAGTTGCTTGATTCGTTTGTGGAGCAGATTGGAGAGGAGAATGTTGTCCAAGTTATAACGGACAATGGAAGCAATTATGTGGCGGCGGGCAAAATGTTGGAAGAAAAACGGCCACATCACTTTTGGACCCCGTGTGCGGCCCATTGTGTTGATTTAATGCTTGAAGACATCGGCAAGGTTCCTTCGATAAAGACAACCATTAGAAGAGGGATAAATCTTGTTGGTTTTATTTACGCCCACTCGAGTACTTTGAGTTTGTTGAGACATTTCACAAACAAAAGGGAATTGGTGAGGCATGGTGTCACGCGTTTTGCGACATCCTATCTCTCTTTAGAGAGAATTCATAAAGAGAAGGTAAATCTTCGAAGGATGTTTAATTCTGTGGAGTGGGGCAACAACAAATTGTCAAAGGATCCTAAGGTAAAGGAGGTGACAAAAGTGGTGCTTATGCCTTATTTTTGGAACAATATTCGTTACACCCTTAAGGTCATGGGTCCTCTTGTTCGCGTGCTTCGACTTGTCGATAGTGAAAAAAAGCCGGCAATGGGCTATATTTATGAAGCAATGGACAGGGCAAAGGAAGCTATCATGAAGTCTTTCAACAACGAGGAAAGCAAATATAAAGTTATATTTGACATTATTGATAAGAGATGGGATTGCCAGCTTCACCGACCTTTGCATGCGGCCGCACACTTTTTGAATCCGCAGTTCTTCTACGACGATCCCCTAATGGAGTTCAACAAGGAGATAAATGACGGGTTTATAGCATGTGTTATGAAGTTGGTGGTGGACCATGAGGCCCAATTGAAGACTATGGCCGAGAGCATACAATATAAGACCCGTGTTGGATTCTTCATTGAGCATTTTGCGAAAGAACATCGAAAGACCCTTGCTCCAGGTGAGAAAAAATTCATTTATATGATTCAAATTTTGGATAATGTATATATAATCTGTAAATTTTCTTACAGACAAATGGTGGCGATTATATGGTCATCAAACTCCACATTTGCAAAAACTAGCCATGAGAATCCTGAGTTTGACGTGCAGTGCATCGGGTTGTGAACGCAATTGGAGCGTCTTTGAACAGGTAATTTATATAGTTGAATCTTTGGAGGAGTTTTGAAGAAATATTAATTTTTTCTTCATAATTATTTTGTAATTACTTTATGATAGATTCATTCAAAGAAGAGAAACCGGCTCGAACATAAGAGGATGCACGATTTGGTGTTTGTCAAGTACAATCAACAGCTGAAGAAGAGATTTGATATTAGAGACATAATTGATCCAATTACACTTGATGACATTGACGAATGTAATGAGTGGCTAGTTGGAGAAATGGATGATGAGGATGATGCCGGGCAAGAGTTGGTATTTAATGATGATCCAACGTTGAATTGGGAAACCGTGTATGAGGCTTCGGGAGCTGGGGAGCCAACAAAAAATACTAGGCGAACCACCGCAAAAAGAAAGGAGCGGAATGATGGTACGAGTACCTCGGCGAAACGAGTCTCGAACTCGAAAGGAAAAGGACGAATGCTTGTAGATGAAGATGAAGTGGAGTTTGAAGATCAAGATGAAGAATCTCAAGAAGAGGAAGAATTTGTTGGTTTGGATGAGTCTGAAGGAGAAGAAGAAGAGGGATATGCTCTCTTAGACGGTGATAACTTAGAAAATGATTATGTTGGAATCAATGAGGATGATGATGATTAGACAATTTGTTTGCGTTTTTAGCTTTTCATGTGTGTGCTACTCTTGAACTTATTGATATTTGCTATTGAATGGTTATTGGTATTTGCTAAAATGTGATATCATATAAGATATATAAAAAAATACAAGTATTTTAGGGTCCGCCATGACTTCCGCCATTTTCCGCCACGCCATCCGCCATAAATATATGGCGGAATTTTGGCTTTCCGCCATGACCCGCTATTCGCCATCGATAACACTGGTTAGCATGTAAGTAACATTGCTGGTTTTACGAAAATAGACGTTTGACAATTTCTCATCGATGAAAAGCTTCGTTTTGCAGACAATTCGCTTCAAATAATCTGAGCGGCAATATTCCCGAGAGATTGTTTCAAATATCCAAACATAAGTACGAATCGATTCCCTACTAGTCTCTTCTCTCTATACAGTTCCTTGGTATGAGTTACCTGTTCAGTTTTTCAGGCAACCAATTGAACTGTTGCACCAAATTGACGCCGAGCTGTGTGTCAAACATCGATGGTAATAAACTTAGTCATCACCTTTCTTTATTACACTATCTTTATCAATTTTTAAAGTTTTTAATAGGTCATTCGGGCAAATCAAAGGCCCGGACAATAATTGGGTCATCTCGGCGCTTTTTGTCACATTTCTCCTCGGCATACTTTTCCTATTCCTCTATTGGAGAAATAGGCGTAAGGGCTACAAGCGCGAGGTCTTCGTCGACGAACAAGGTAGGTTAGTTAGTTCACTTCACCATTCTTACAACTTTCGAAAACATTTTCTAAGGGTGTGTTTGGTTTGAGGATTCGGTGTGGAGAGGAAAAGAAATGGAGAAGGACAACTAACTTTAATGTTTGGTTGATCAGATAAATAGACGAGGAAAAGAAAAGAAAAGAAAACTTTAACTAAGTTTAGAGCTAAAATCATAAAGGACAGAAAAGTAAGTGAACATCGTTTTCCTCACTATTTTCCTTGATCCAAACACAGCCTAAGTCTTCTATTAAAATTTCCGGTCAGGCGAAGTTGACCGAAGGATCGAATTCGGGCAGCTGAAGAGGTTTTCATGGCGAGAGCTGCAGTTCGCCACTGGCCGCTTCGACGAGAGGAACGTACTCGGGCAGGGCGGTTTCGGGAAGGTCTACGAAGGCGTCCTGGGGGACAGGACTAAGGTCGCCGTGAAGCGCCTGACCGACTTCGAAAGCCCGGGCGGCGACGTGGCGTTTCAGCGGGAGGTCGAGATGATAAGCGTCGCAGTACACAATAATCTCTTGAAGCTCATCGGCTTCTGCACGACGCCAAGCGAACGGCTATTGGTTTACCCATTCATGCCAAACTTGAGCGTCGCCTATCGCCTTCGAGGTATTATATTAACATCTAATATCAGATGGTTGCTTCAGCTAAAAGTTAGGGTGTGTTTGGTTCGTGGAAATTTGAAGGGAATAGAAAAGTAGCTAACTGAAAAAAGAAAGTAGTTTTTTTTTTTGTTTGTTTGGTCGACTGAAGGAACAAATAAGGCAAAGAAGAGAAAATCGAGTTTAAATTTATACTTAAAACTAAGAAAAACTAATTTCTTCACCAAATGATGAGGAAACCGAAAGAAAAAAATTAGAACCATTTCCTCTCTATTTGTGTTTTCACGTTGCTTTCCTCAGACCAGACACAATGTTAACTTGCACGCACACTTACGTCTAGATCGATCTCTTTCTTTCTAGTTTTAGGCGTATACTTTTCGCGAAATTGTGGTCATGAGAATTTGCACCCATGACCCTCTTGATATGAGCTTTATACCATTCATTTCACCTGAAAGCTTAAGGTTACATGGAGTGCATCATATTTTAATTTTATAAAATTTATTTGCAACAGTCTGCAATTGTTTTTTGATTTAGCCTATGGCCGGGATAATGTAACTAGTAAGAGAATTCGATTTCTTTGCTTCGACTTTAGCAGAGATTAAACCCGGGGAGGCTGTTTTGGATTGGCCCACGAGAAAACGAGTGGCGCTCGGGACAGCCAGCACGAGGATTGGAGTATCTCCACGAGTATTGTAACCCTAAGATTGCCCACCAAGACGTTAAGGCCGCAAACGTCCTTTTGGACGAAGATTTCGAGGCCGTGGTGGGAGACTTCGGCCTGGCTAAATTGGTCGACGTGAGGAACACTAACATAACTACGCAGGTGAGAGGCACGACGGGACACATAGCTCCAGAGTACTTGTCGATGGGAAAATCGTCTGAGAAGACGGACGTCTTCGGGTACGGAATCATGCTCTTGGAGCTCGTGACGAGCCAACGGGCGATCGACTTCTCGCGATTGGATGATGAGGACGACGTTTTGCTCCTAGACCACGTAAGTTTGTCCTCTTTGTGCTTTTTGTAAAAAAAAAATCGTTTCGAATGGGTATGAGGGGTTAAAATAGCCCCTCAGTTAGTCCGTGACCTGGGTCTGGTTGTATGGCCGAGTTTAGGGTTGTAAACGAATCTAATCGAGTTTAGAGTTTTAAACGAATCGAATTTAGGGCTTAATTTCGATTTGTATTCTATTAATGAATCGAATATTCGTCTCCGATATGTTATTCGAATAATATAATAAGAATACATTCGTATATATTCTTTTCTTCTTATTTTATTTAATAGAAACAATAAATAAATTTATTTAAAATAATTTTGAATTATATTGTGTATATATTAAATAAATCGAACCTAGTATTGTGATATTGGTATTTGGTAATCGAATTTGAAAAGCTATCTTTTTTCGAATTCGAATTAAAATTTAGAATCGAATGTCTAATCGAAAAGAAAAACAATTGATACATTTGCAGCCTTAGCTAGGTTTTTTAAGATGTTGAGAAGTCTGTCATGGACGTCTCCTAGCGTGGCTATCTGATTGGCGTAGTTTACACAGTATATTGCGTCAGCCTAAAAAGAAAACAATGTTCGAATATAAGTGGGTATGAAATTGTTCCTCATGCAGGTGAAGAAACTGCAGAGAGAGAAGAGGCTCAACGGATAGTAGACGCAAACCTAGGCGGAGACTACGAAATCGGAGAAGTGGAAACGATGATACAAGTGGCACTTTTTTGCACTCAGGCTTCGCCCGAAGATCGACCTGCAATGTCCGAAGTTGTCCGTGTGTTGGAATGCGAAGGGCTCGCTGAGCGTTGGGAAGAGTGGGAGCACGTCGAGGTTGCGAGGAGGCAAGAGTTCGAGAGGTTACATAGGAGATTCGAATGGGGAGAAATTCCGTGTACAATCAGGATGCCGTCGAATTGTCCGGCGGAAGATGAATAAATAAAAATGGGTATAAGTAATTTGTTCTCAAGTTGTTAGCATCGTAGTGGGGGATTTTTATGCAAAACTATCTATACTCTTATATAATCAGATTGGTCTGCCAATTTGATAAGTGATTAGTTATAATTTTACCCTTAATTTAATTATACTTTTATGCTTAATGATTAGTTTATTACATTATCGTTAATATTTTTTTTCGCAAATAAATTATATAATTATATAAAATGCCAAACAAATATAATAATTTGATACATGCACCCACATTGGGTATATTAAACATACTAACGTCTCTAATCACTCTCACGCTTGAGCTTACTTCGTCGTATTTGTAATATACAAATATAGAGATTTGCTATGGTGCCCACCTACCGTGAGCAACCACCGTGAGCACCATAAGCAAATCTCTCATTTTTTTGTGTTTTTTCGGTTCTCAACGCCGTCAACGCTTCCGTAGACCCTCTCATATCCATTGCTAACATAAATCACCCTTTCCAGCACGTTAATTTTAAGTTTTATTTAAATTATACTTTTACGCATTTATTAAATAAAATTGTAAAAGATTAAAAGTCAATAGTTGTTAGTAATCTCGGTTTTATTTCTACTTGTGTATGTTAATATGAAATACTTTTAAACTATTCATTTAGACAATTAAATAATCACATTTTAAGTATAATTTTTACACATTTATTCATAAAACTGTATAAGATTAAAAGTCAATGGTTGTAAATATGATACTAATCTTGGTTTTATTTAAATCTACTTGTGCATCTAACTATGAAATAATATTAAACTATTCATTTACACAATTAAGTAATCACATTTTAAGTATTATTTATATAACATTTTTACACATTTATCAAATAAAATTGTATCATTGAAAGTCAATAGTTGTAAATATGATATTAATCTTGGTTTTATTTAAATATACACTTGTATATGTTAAATTTGAAATATTTACATGAAGGTTTGAATAATATATTAATTTAAAAATATCTTTTATTTTTAAGTGTTAGAGTGTATATTTAACTTCAAATATAAAGTAATTAATTAATATTTATTAAAAGCTCGTAAATAAGAGCGTTGATCAAAGAATTAATGAAAAGTAACACTTGAAGCTATTATTGATGAATCAAAGGAAAATTTAAAAGCTTTACATTCCCGTATTTTTTGCACCATTTATTTTATGTAGATTGTTGCAATGATTTTGATTGGCTTCCCGAAATTCATTTAATATTGTATGATTCGGATAGGCGATTGAATAATCGACATGAATAAAGAGGAAAGGTTTTGCAAATTTATGAATCGAAACGACACATTTAATGTTTGAACACCAACAATGGAACTTTTTGTATAATTTAAGTATTATATTTACGGCTTACTCTAAAATAATATCACAATAACTTTGTATATAATATCATAACATATTTTTGATCCAAAGCCATTTGGATTGTAGATTTAGGCATCTTGAGTTATCAGATTTAAAAACTGCAAGCTAACGTAAATCTTCAGACGTTCCAAATTTTCGCCTTCCCATAACCTTATTTAACGTTCATTAACAAAAAAGGGAAAAAAAATTTCATCCCCAAAAAGGATCTTATTACGACTTCAATTCACTTACACCTCGCTCGGAATTAAGTCGTGTTTGGCCTCAACATGCCTCTACGATAAGGAACCGACTCTACCCCGCCGTCATTGCCTGAGTCTGGCAGACAATCCTTCAGTCTTTGAACAACGCGGTTCATGGCTGGTCGGTCAGTATGCGCATTCGAAACACAATCCCTGGCTAATTTACGACTTTCCAGGCATCCTCGTCATTGAATTCTTTTCCCAAACGAGGATCAAAGATGCTTTGGATATCACAACTTTGAATCCTAGGAAGAACCCACTGGACTAGATTCAACCCTTGCGCAGATACTGCTGGTTTTCCACACACAACTTCAAGGATCACAACGCCAAAGCTGTATACATCGCTTTGCTTCGTAACATTGCCTTCTTGGTACCTAATGTGATAGAATGGTTTCAAATGTCAAATTAATATGCATCACCGTCATTCTCCGAATGAACATGAATTATAAATATTATGGGCTTATAGTTTTCTCGCGTTGTATATTTGGAGGAAGTGACATTCTAAGGCCATCTCCAACCATAACTCCATATTTAGAGTTGCTAAAGTGCAATTTCTCTAATTTTACAGATTGAACGGTATCCTCAAAGTCCAACCTATCTCCTTTACATTTTTCATTGTTCAAAACATTCATCAATATTTTCATTATAATTAAAATTTTTATATATTTTACTAAAAAAGAAGTTATAAATTTCTACTACAAAACCTAAAAATATCTTACTCGGGTGGCATATATCCAGGAGTACCCCCAACTTTTGAAGTGTCGTCGTTAATAATCCTCGAGAGACCAAAATCCGCCAACTTTGCTTCAAACTTAGTCGTCAGAAGAATATTTGACGACTTAATATCTCTGTGTGTTATTGTCGGACGGCAATCATGGTGCAAGTATTTTAACCCTAAATATCAGAATCAACGTATTAAATGGTAGTTAAACAATATCATTTTTCATATGCCCAACAAGTAGTTAACTACGATCCAAGAGTTCTAATTTTTTTCTCAATAATTTTCTGCCTTGTTACCTTCTGCAACACGGTTCAGAATTGAAAGCCTACTTTCCCAGCTCAATATGTTAGGGCTCATCGCTGTGTATATCCAACCATGGTCAAAAGGGTATACCATGCATGTTTAATATATTTTACGCAGATAAACTTAATATTATCATAATGATCTAAAGATTAAGTTTGAACCATGATAATAAACCTGATAAATGGTCTTGAAGGCTCCGACCGACAAACTCGAATACAATGGCTTTGTGTTCTCCCTCATCGCAATATCCAAGAATCATAACCAAATTACCATGGTGAACATTTGCCAGAATTTTAACCTGATTCCATTAGTCGTAGGTACACTACACATTAAAAAATTATGCAAAGAAAAAGAAGCTCTTATTACAACATCAGGAACATGCCATCAACAGTATACCTCCGATTCAAAGTCCTTGGTTCGAAATTTTGATGAAGTCTTGAGTACCTTAACAGCAACTTCGATTCCATTCATGAGGCTTTTGTTACAACACCAAATGTACCTTCTCCAACAATGTTTTTATCTCGTGTAAGATTCTCTACCTCTGAATATTCGAGCTTTCTCACCTTCATCCCCAAGTGAGTAGTAATACCAATAGTTTTTGGTTCGTCAGGATTTACGCTTTGCCTTACTGATCATTGATATATATTTGAAACGGTTGCAAATATAGACTTGTTATGTTACTAACTTTAGTTAAAAAAAAATACAATGTGATTAATCAGTGATGATATGCGTACCTTATCTCCTTTTTCTAATGATTACAGCGTATATTAAGGCTGACAAGATGATGATCACGACAACTGCAGCCGATGATGATGCAACAACTGGGACAACGTAATGTTTTTTCTCATTTTTGCATGAAGTATTATTCGTTGAACAGCCATTTGAGAAGTTCGATGGAATATCAAAGCTGTGACCCAAGAGTAGTTTCAATCAAAATGTTGAGAAATCGCAATGTCTAAAATGCTCGAAAAAAATCATGTACGGGGTATAGAGAATGCGTAAACCTTATGACTAAGAACCCATTTTGCGCCTTGTTTAGGAGTTCGACAGGCAATGGACCAGTGAAGTTATTCCCTTCCAAATATCTGAGCCGAGAAAGTACGTATTAAACCAAGATGTAGAAATATAAACGAATAAAATGGACTATTCTCGCAATGGTAAAAGAGACTTACAAGAATTTCAAGAAAGGGAGTCGAGCTAAAAAATTTGGGACCGGTCCCGATAGACTATTATGTGATAAATCCCTAAAAAATCAGAGGTACATAAAATTAAACAAGTGTTTAATTCTTTGTTGCATCGTTCAAGTAGATATCCTTACAATAATTGTAGCATGGTTAAATTAGATAAGGAAGGAGATATGTTTCCTGCCAACCCTCTTGACGACAAATTCCTGTAAAGAAGATCATCTTCTCAGGTTAATTAGAAGATTCGAAGGCATACAAATCTGTAATATCTAATATAATGCATATTCATGATCTGAGCAGCGTACGATAGTATATTAGGAGGGTCAAACTCATTGTCACGACAATGTATTCCAGACCATGTGTAACGTGTGGGTAGACAAGGGTCGCCTCTCCAATTGCTTGTTCTGATGGCGTAGGTCGATTTGATGCTCTTCATTGCTGCAACTGCACATTTGATTCACTTTCTTACACATCTCAGATTGCCATATTTAGGTAATAGACACAGATGATTTAAGTCATATAAGTAAGTGGCTATACATACCGTCATTTTGGTCTGTCTCGTAATGTAAGAATGATTTGACTGTAAAAACCTCGAATGCATTGATCATTACAGGAAGCGTCGAGTTAGGCGTAGGGACTAGTTTAATAGTGTAAGTAGCATAGCCACTTGGTCCTAAAGTATAAACCGGTGAAAGTGCCAAATATTCAAGACTTATGGGGCCATACCAATACAAATCGTTTAGAGAAATGTTGATTTGTCTGGTCATGTTTGGCTTGTTGGGCAAAATCTCGGCAAAGTAAAGATAGAAACAGACTTTATCCGAAGCATTGGTTGGCCCAAATGAAAAGGTGAGGGACTCGTTTAGGGTTGGCGCTTGCAAGGCGGTACTTAGTACGATTGGAGGTACATTCCACAGTGAGTTTTCCGCAAAGTTGGTTGCGTTAGGGTTTGATATCTGCTTGGTGTTTTGTATATATCCGGCATTCCACATTCTGTCGATCTTGTCGTCTTTATACCTATATATCAAGCGCGATAGAATGAATTCTTAGCATGGGGTAAGATGGAACTTTGCTAGGATCTCAATAAAGTCAAACTGAAAGTGAGAAAAACTAAAAACTAAAAAAATGAAAACTGAAGTAATCTTCCGTTCCGTTAAGTAGTTATGGACTAGGGTATGATTTAATGTAAGACTGATACTTCCGGACTTAAATAACTCGTGAGTTGGCATCATAAGTAGCTTTTCAAGAGTTGTTCGACTTAATTACCTTGGCCGATAGTAAGGCTAAAAACTTCATTAAATGTGCAGTTAAAAAAATGAAAGAATGGGCAAAACTAATTATCGAATAGCCCTAGTACCTTCGATATCCATATTGGTAGTCAATGCATGTATTTAGATCTTCTAGAAGTCATACTACATTACTTACTATTTACTCTAAACTCATGGATCTAGCTATATTTCTATTTTTGCATTCCCCGACATCCTTGAGGAAACAAAGAGCATTCTATCTTTAATGCATACATAAAGTCAATGCCACATATACCTGACGATGTTGTTTGAAGTAGTAGCTCCGAAGTTCAAGCGTTTGTAATAACTGCAGCGAACTAGAGCTAGTTGGTTGACAATCAGAATAACTAACCGTGGGATTCAACTGTCTCAACTCTATCACAGACGCAAAAGGAGTTCCTCTCCCAATATCCACGAGACAGAGATGCAAGTAATCCGAGGTTGGCACGTGAAGTATCTCCCTCATGAAAATCGAACTCGAATCAGTCAAAGTAACCGTGTCCCAATAGTCAACTCCTAGGTGGATATCGAACTGAGGAGTCCTATTGAGGTCGTCGTAGTTTCCATACATAAAAGAAACCCTAAAGAGGATCTTATTTCCTTTCCAAGGCGTAAAAGTGTAGCAGTTTCTAGTTCCCTGAGTAGATCCTCGAAATGCTCTCACGTTGTAGTACTGTCGCGGGACTTCTGTCTGAAATGCTGGAGAAATGCTCATTCCTTTTCCCGTCTCTATGTAGTCGTCGTCTTTGCTGTAATACAAACCGCCGACTTTTGGATCGTTGTATCCTTCGCTTTCTCGAAGGCCACAGTCGAGGCTCATGAATCCTGAAAAAAAAAACAAACAATATTTAGTTTCATGTAAAAAGGATTAGAAAGTAGATCATAATGGGTAACTATATATCTAATTCACTATATTAATTGGTGCTTTATAATTCATATGAATAGATACTTAAGAGGTTTAACCTGGTGGATCTTGGGTGTGAACTACATGAAACGCAGAAGCAAAAGCTATAAGCAGAATACAAGTGGAAAGTGACCCATTATGCTCGTGTATAGGAATAAAACCCTAGAAACGATATGAGTGAAGGTTTATTATATAGATATATCTCATCAGAGACAATAGAAACAATAAAGAATGACTTGTAAGGTCGTCTCATATTTTCGTTGGAATGAAAGAACCATGAAAATCAGATGTGCATATCTTTGTCTAGTTTTTTAATATCGTACTAACTAGTACTGGGTCAGATGTTATTTGATACGGTCTATGTTTTTTTTTTCATCTGACGTGTCTGTCCAATGAGCATCAAGTAAATCGTTATATTCTAAATTATACCTAGCACGCCGATACAAGCCTTAAGTAAAAGCTTTGTGTTTGAATAAGTTTAATAACCTATTTGCCTGGAAAATAGTATATCTAGTTTGACTTCCTCGTATCCTATGTGACGAATCATAATTAATTATATAAATTATGTACGTTATTTGAAATTGTCAACATACTCCACGTATTACCTATCAGAAAGTTACTACAATATCAACCGCTGTAAATTCAACTGCATTCGCAAGAAATTATTCGAAAATCTTGCCGAAGTTCCAACCCTGAATTTAGATGTAAGCAATGTTTTAAAACGCGTATTGCGCACTAAGTCGCGTTTTTGTTCCAACATCGCATAGCGTAAATAGCGTAGCATATTGCGCGAGTATTTCGAGCAACCCAATTTTAATAAAAAAAAGTAAGAGTAAATTCGAGATAAATACCTAATCAAAGATTACATTTAGGTGTCAGTACCCACTAGTTTAGTTTTGTGATTAGGTACCGACAGATGGGCAAAAACTTTGTCTCAACTCCATTGAATGTTAAATTACCTTTTTGTCATTTCTTTTATGTCCAACAGTGTGCAAGAGAGAGAAATAGGCGTGACGATGGTGCGAACTGCAAACATAATCAGAATTTCTATGGTCGTTTTCTCACATGCCAGCGAGAAAATCGTTGCTTCCTAGAAAAATGAAGGGGATCGTACTACGGACTTAGAAGGGATTCGAGAAATGAGGAACGCCCAATCGAAGAGAAGACATCGTCTTCCTCTAGTAAGGACGGTGATGACTCGGTGATGGCGGACAACTGAAAGTAAAATGAAGGTGTTGACAACAGATTTTTCCACAAGGCCTGTTTTCGATGCCACCATTGCAATGGCACTCTCAAGGTTCGTACTTTTCGTCCATATTTTCACAACATTGATCCTTTTTAGGTTCTTTTTTTCTTTCTAGATTGAGAAAATTCATGAGATTGATTTTTTATTCTTGATTTTAGCTCGGCAACTTCAATTCGTTCGATGGTGTTCTATATTGTAGACCTCATTTTGATCAACTCTTCAAGAGAACGGGCAGTCTTGTTAAAAGCTTCGAAGGTACCAAATAAAGTTCAGTTTTATTTAATCTAATTTCTGTTTCTGACCTCTTTTCTTCTTGTCTTTGGCATCGCCATCATCGTTCAGATTGCTAGAAACTTTGTAAAAATGTGTGTGAATGATGCTACGCTTGTATGTAATAAGGCCAGCAACTGATGTTGATGAGTATTAAATGAAGATTAAGTACAAAGAGATGGCTATGGTTGCTTTGTGTGAGGATTTGGATATTGAGAAGCAACTGCTTGGAAATAGATCAGCTTTTCATATGTTCAAAGATAATCGTACCAGGGGCGGACTCCTCATACCATACCACGCCGAGCTCTAAGTTCTAATAGGTGGTTTTCTTTTGTAAATAAAGGTTATACATATCGGTTCGATTTGCGTGTATTTTCTGCTTTAAGATAGGTGTTTTTGCCTCAGTACTTTTGCAAGGTGTCAATGGAAGTTCATTTTATTCTTATATGAATTGGTTTGATTTGCGTGTATTTTCTGCTTTAAAATAGGTATTTTGATCCCAAAATTGAGTACTTTTTATCAAGATTATGGTAATTGGACACGCAAATCAAGTATTTCACTTAGGCAGATAAAACCAACCATTTTAATCTTAGATGTTCTCCCCCAATTCGCAAGTATTTTATACATCAATAGCAGTATTTACTTCATGAAATTAAGTACTTTAGTCCCCGATTTAGGTATTTTATCACTGAATTCAAGTACTTGACCGTATACGAAAGGAAGTGGCTAGGAAACTAATTTTGTGTGGTTGATGAGGATCAATGTCTTATTATGTGGAATGCTTGATAAAACCAACCATTTTAGTATTAGATGTTCTCCCCCAATTCGCAAGTATTTTATACATGAATAGCAGTATTTACTGCAGGAAATTAAGTACTTTAGTCCCCGATTTAGGTATTTTATCACTGAATTCAAGTACTTGACCGTATACGAAAGTGAAATGGCTAGGAAACTAATTTTGTGGTGTTGATGAGGATCAATGTTCTTATTATGTGGAATGCTTGACAAAACCAACCATTTAGTCTTAGATGTTCTCCCCCAATTCGCAAGTATTTTATACATGAATATAAGTATTTACTTCATGAAATTAACTACTTTAGTCCCCGATTAAGGTATTTCATCACTGAATTCAAGTACTTGACCGTATACGAAAGTGAAGTGGCTAGGAAACTAATTTTGTGGTGTTGATGAGGATCAATGTTCTTATTATGTGGAATGCTTGATAAAACCAACCATTTTAGTCTTAGATGTTCTCCCCCAATTCGCAAGTATTTTATACATGAATATCAGTATTTACTTCATGAAATTAAGTACTTCAGTCCCTGATTTAGGTGTTTTACCATTGCAATTAAGTATTTTTTGTTCGCATTCAGATATTCGACGGATTAAGTGGGGCAAACATAGCGGACGCCAAATACAAGCGGTAAGAACATCAAATCGCGTTCTATTCTACGTAGTGTCAAGCTCGATATACAGTTGGACTTTAAACCTTTTTTAGTATTTATTATTTTAAACTCTGAGCTTTTCTTGGGAGGGTGTTGGTTACATTTATTCGAGTTTGGGCTTCCATTCTAACTTAAACCATATCAAGCGAGTTATTCTCATATTTTTACATCAAATTTGAGTATTTGACTTATGCACCATATGCTCCAATATCATTTTCATCTCATTTGTCTTCAATAGCCCCAAACAGTTATCCAATATCTTTCCTTGGCAAAAACCCTCACCACCACCACCCCGTAACAAAAAAAGCATTGGCATCCATAACAATACATTAATCTTAATATTCTTGAAAATCCTCATAGCATCGTCCACCTTGTACTCTACCAAAGAGCTTCATCGCTTCCTGGACAACTCGTCAAGCTTGGCCATGGCATTTGTGATCAATCATGTCTCCTATACCTTCCTGAAAATCTCGTCCCCATCTTGTGAAGCTGTTCTCGATGGGGTCGACGCCAAAGAACCATACAAGACAAATGCTTTAGTGAAATGCCATAATATCTATTGAAATCTAACTTGGCCCAAGGTTTGCACCCAGTCACGGATTAAAAAATAAAAATACAAACTTTATAATACTTACTGATATGCTTTCTTAGTGGTTTTCCTCCAAATATCAGCCACCATTTGAGCAAAGCGAGTGAAACACCTTCCATGATTCCCTCTCTCAAATCTAATCGACAGGCTTTGGCTGTTGAGATAAGCATTCCCATGCCAATTTTTCACCTCAATTTCTTGCCATTCTCTGCAGTACAGTCCACGAACCTTGATGGACATCGTCTCAAAGTCTCCGGCGCCGCCGATGCTGGTCACCAGCACCAATTTGAAGTGGTCGTGGTCGTTGATTTCACTTAAAGGGTCGGTTAAAGCATTTGTGATTAGGATTCGAGGTCTACGCAAGGGTCGGTTGTGGATGAGGTCGACGGGAAATTCTCCTCCTGTTTTGGATGAAAAGAGGCGTGCCTCGAATGAAGCTTTTCTACTTTCTTTCTTAATTGAGCTTTTTTTCTTCTCTGATTCAGCGGGTTTGATATAGAATAGGGAAAGAAGGGCAATAAAGTAACTTAGCATGTGGGGTGTAAAAACTAATTGCTTGCCTAGTGTCGGTACCAAATCACAAAAGCAAATATGTAGGGTCTGATTCATGAGTTTAAATTGTCAGTAGGGATTTTTCTCTAAAATCCCCAAAAAGTAACATCTATACTATTAATATAATTATCAAGAAACTAATATTAATAGATGAAGGAAACAAATGATTTTAACGAGGTATAGTTTTAAATCTCTAATTAACATATAACCATAAGAATAAAAATATAAATGATTGTCATGTCATGGTCTTCGAATCATCATTCAAAATATTGAAAATAACAAAATTTCAAACAATCTAATCTTAGAAAATGCCAGTCTTTAAAAAATAATCTTATGAATATCGAAAATATAAGATATGCATGTCATTTTGATCGCTTTTAAACAAAGAATAAATTAAAAACATTTATTTATTTTTATCACATAAATTACATTAAATATTTCCTTTTTTACGATTTGGTGGAGAAGTAATAAAAAGTTAAAGAAAAAATAGAAAAACTAAATAAATAGTTTGTTCAGGCGTGTTATATAATAAAGTTCATTGCCTCAAATCACATCTGTCCTCGTAATAATACACTTGTCGGACACTTGTCGGATTTACGCTTTTTATTCAACGCGTCATCACGTTTTAGTGTAAATATTCCCTATCGCGCGCCTCGTCGTGCGCGATCTTTCGTTATTTAAAACACTGGATGTAAGATATATAACGGAGCAGTAGGTTATGAAACTAAAAACTTGCAGAGACTACAAATCCGTCCACATACAAATTAAACCCTTAACGTGTGTTATATTATACTCCCTCTGTTCCATAATACATGTCATGTTTGAAATGTAATATTTGGGGGCTGATAAACTTTAGATCGTGAATGGGAGCTTGAGTTTGGATAAACTAGTAAATGAAACTGAGGTGATTTGAGCTTGATCATGCTGTGATTTTTACTATGTAAAAATTATTCGATAATATTATGCCTCATATGTGTCGCCCCCAAAAGATCATTTATGCCAACTATATGATGTAGAACTAAAGCATGCTACTGACCAACGACTAATTCATCGCCGTGCACTTAATAGGTTAGAATCGAACATAATGCTGTGCAGCGGTATAATCGTTCACTTTCTGATCCGATCAAGAACGAAATGTCAATTTGATGCAATCCATCATATATTTACATACATTCATATATACAACGATCCCAAAAGTGGCACCCCTTTTTTTTTGCTATGCTCTCAAGTATATATCCCATGCCAAAATCTTTGAAATTAACTAGATAGGTATTACGAAAAAAACTGGCTAATTCCAGGCGTACCCGAGCTTTGTAACGCAATCATCTCGTCGAACTTGGAAGCATATACAAAGCCCCATAGCTAGAAAAATAAAGAAAGAAACTAATCATTCATATAGCATATACATTTTTTTTATATTAATTAGGCGATCAAATGCGGAAATATTAGTGAAATACCTCGACTCCCTTTACTTCGAAATCCCGGGAACGCGCCAAACAAGGGTTTCAATAAGTTTCAGAAGACGAACTAGACCCACTCAACCTTGACATTAGACGAATAATTTAAGAATAACAATTTACGAATAACGATTAAATATGACTATCTAAATTAATAAATACTTTTTTTTCAATAGGTAGATTAGATATGCTTACAAGTCTTCCGCCAAATATAGAGCGAAATTGCTTCCCCCTCCCATGGCAAGGTACTCGCTCGAGCACAAAGTAAAGTAACGGTTTTTACCTATTTTAAAGTAGTAGTAGTCTTCAGCTCATTATATATATATATATATATATATATATATATATATATATTATATATATATATATATACACACATACACACATAAAAATGTAAAAAAAAATTCTTACCAGTAGGGCGAAATATGACAGGATTTCCTCCAGCGGAATTCGTGAAAACAAATGAATCTTTTGTTCCCTGGGAAAAGCAAAAAAGAAAAGAAAACCACTTAGCCTAACTTATAGCACAAAGTGGGAAAAAAACTGTTTTTTTAATCGATGATAGAACTACTACTCATTGCATCAAGAAAACCATTACTTGGTATCTCTTCGAACTCGGTCTCAATGGCGCTTCAACCAAGCCGCCAAAAACAGCACCATTACAATCTCCTACAACCTAAAAAAGGGAAACAGTTAGACAAACTAAGATACAACAAATGAATAAAGATGTGTGTGTGTGTGTGTGATAATCAAGATAAGTTAGGAAGTAATATTATTACAAGAAGGCTGAGCCCAGGCCATAGCAAGCTCTTTCTGTACAACGTCGATAGGGATATACCATGCCTCCACGTACTGAAGCAAAAAAAAAAGCACATAAGCGTACAATTAGAAAGAAACACAGAGGGAAAAGGGCGAAAAAAATCTTTTTCAGACAGACCTATAGAGAAGCATCCATTTTCTTCCCTTAACTATCACTGGGAGGGAAGCATAGAGAACGCCTCGAGCCTTCTCAGAGAGAAGCAAAGATGGCTCAGATGATTCTGGAAGAAGATTATCTAAAGGAAGCAGCGGGGAGTCGTTCAAAGTCTTCATACAGATCCCTTCGTCCCCTTTGCCCTCAGAACCATAATTTCCTTTGAGTGGCTGAGGATATAGAAAACCTAAATTACCCAATCTAGACGTTTGATTGAATGCCCAACTCACTGATTGTCTACCCTTTGATAGTAAGCTCTTCCTCTTGATCTTGATCTTGGGATTTTCTCTTACAACTAAAGTTTGTTGGGACGATGTCTCAACTTCAACGTTCTTGTTTGAATCAACTTCATCATCGGTTTTAGAGCTGTGTTGAGAGTCTGAGGACGCTACAAGTGAGTATAGAAATGCAGAAAACGAGGAAGTGTCGGGTTGGCTAACAGAGTTCTCCGAGCAATTGTCTGAATCTGAGTCGCCGTTCTTCGAATTACTTAGTTCATCCTATTCGAGGATCGAAACGAATAAATGAGCTGAATTATCGTAGAATCATGATTGTGATGACAATGTTAATTTCTAAGCATCTCAGAAAACACACAAAAAAACCCAGGCTTTATGTGCTCCTAAATCAGCCAAGCTGTAGCAAAATATATCGCCTCGTGAATTCAAACGGGTCCCTAAGAATCGAGCTAAAAGACAAACTTTGAACTTCCAAATCGTAATAACTCTTGAAACCACAACATACTGAGCTAAAAAAGGAACGATAAACAATCCATAAGAGGGCAAAAGCAAAAGAAGAGGAATTACTAACATGCGATGAGCGTCGATTCGAGGGTTTATCAGAGATGGGGTTGAGTAAAACAGTAGTGAGATCAGATACGAAGTGGACTGCTTTGCTTCTCAACGACTCGCTTTCCTTCTGCAGCTGCTCGTCTTTTTCTTTATCATCATCCTCTTTTGTTCCTTCTTCTTCTTTGCCCATTTTCTTCCTCCTTTTTTCCTTGATTATGTACTACAAGTGTTCAATTGCGATGATGATGACGATGGTGATTTTCCACTATGATGCGGTCGGAAAATGAACGATCTATCGCCAGGGGCGATGAGCTGCCTTCTTCCCCCTTCCGCCTGAATTTCGCCGCGAACTTGGACATGTAGGCTGTTGAAACAGTGTTAGGGGTGGGGGTCGTTTTCCCTCTTGCCTTGGTCAAGAGGGCGGTTTCCATTTTCCAAGTGTAAAAGTAGAGAAAAAAGACGATGTAAAGTGGTAGTAATGTGGTGTCAAGTAGATAGAAATAGTTACCTGGACTGTGCGGTTTTCGGCGGTATTTATAGCGTTCTGAGGGGCGTATTTGACTTTCGACGGTTACCTCCCACGTTCTGCGCCATCTAGCGGTTTCCTCCGCGTTTAACGCTTCTCAGCTCGACCTTGGGCGGTTTTCCCACGTTTGGTCGAATACGTGTGTATGGAGTGGCGTGGCCACGATCTTTACTTCTTCCCGAGGTGGCGTGCCCCTGTCTCGAGGGCATGTTCTCACTGCCTCTGCCCGAGGGGCATATCTTCCTTGCCGCTGCCCGAGGGGCGTATTTTCCTGCCCCTGTCTGAGGGGCATATTTCCCTTCGGCCGAAAGGCGTATACTTAGAGAACTTCTCCATCTCTCTTAGGGCTTTCCGCCTTATTCCGTTTGGGTTGTTTTAACGGTCTCTGAGCGTTTCGTCTAGACCCGGTGAAACCGGGGGGTAACAATAGTCCCCCTCTTCAATAGTCCAAAAGAGTGTAGTGAATTTTGGACGTAAAAGTGGTGACGGAACGCTCAGAGGTGTTTGTTTGTTGTTTGTCGCACGTAATGGTTCGATCGGGCCGAGGGGATAAACATCGTGGCAAAATGCTCTCGGGCCTGTAAAAAAGGTCAGGGTATGTATAAAAAGATATAAACCGAAGGCTTACCGTGGGACTTTAGCGCCTCATCCGAGGGTTTTGTCTTCTTTCCTGGCTCTGTCCGCGAGCATTTGTCTTCATTCCTTGCTCTGTCCGCGAGCATGCCTCGTCCGAGGGCTTTTTCTGCCTCTTAGAGAGGGATTTTTCTGCCTCACGGGGAGGGATTTTCTGCCTCTTAGAGAGGGATTTTTGCCTCATGGGGAGGGATTTTCTGCCTCTTAGAGAGGGATTTCTGCCTCTTAGAGAGGGATTTTTCTGCCTCACGGGGAGGGATTTTCTGCCTCTTAGAGAGGGATTTCTGCTTCACGGGGAGGGATTTTCTGCCTCTTAGAGAGGGATTTCTGCCTCTTAGAGAGGGATTTCTGCCTCACGGGGAGGGATTTTCTGCCTCTTAGAGAGGGATTTCTGCCTCTTAGAGAGGGATTTCTGCCTCACGGGGAGGGATTTTCTGCCTCTTAGAGAGGGATTTCTGCCTCTTAGAGAGGGATTTCTGCCTCACGGGGAGGGATTTTCTGCCTCTTAGAGAGGGATTTCTGCCTCTTAGAGAGGGATTTCTGCCTCTTAGAGAGAGATTTTTCTTCCTTGGGGTTACAACTCATGTTTTTGTCTTCAAAGCCTTCTTTATCCAATGTACTCGAGGTGATATTTGTCGAGCAAGAAGTCTCTCGCGTCGGGCCTTCGAGATCCGATGTTCTGTCTTTATTTTGCTTAAGTGTGCTTGAAACCAAATGCGCCAAACTTAAGGTCTCTTGCCTCGGGTCAGGGGCGTTCCCCTATGCCCGAGGAGAACCTCGGAGATCTTGAAAAATATTACTGAAGCGAGTAGTGAGCTGCCTCTCGCAGAGGGATTCAGTGTGTGCATGGTCTTCTCTTCCCTTGGGGAAGATTTCAGCCTCTCGCAGAGGGATACAGTGTGCGCGACGTTCCCGAGGGGAACAGTGAGCTGCCTCTCGCAGAGGGATTCAGTGTGCGCAAGGTCTTCTCTTCCCTTGGGGAAGATTTCAGCCTCTCGCAGAGGGATACAGTGTGCGCGACGTTCCCGAGGGGAACAGTGAGCTGCCTCTCGCAGAGGGATTCAGTGTGCGTAAGGTCTTCTCTTCCCTAGGGGAAGATTTCAGCCTCTCGCAGAGGGATACAGTGTGTGCATATAGTTATTTACCGAGGGGAATAGTTTGTTCCCGAGGGGTTCGGTGAGCTGCCTCTTAGAGAGGGCAATCTTAGGAGAACAGTCTTCAGCCTTGGGCAAGGTCTTCGATATTGTTTATTGAGCGAAGTTTTTGATCGGCGCTTTCATTTGCAAATAGGCGAGTCATCAGCGTATACAGTATATTAGGAGGACTTCGGGGCGTCGTCCTTTTCCTTGGAAATGATCTGCAAAGGAAAGTAACAATTTTCGAAATAACATGATGGAATCAAGAGTACCTCCCCTTTTGCAGGAACGACTTTGACTTGGCAAGTTTGATAGGGAGTTTCTTGGCACCGGCAAAATCTGGTTCTCAAAGTCGATAGCCTTATCGAAGGGTTCGATGGTGGTCGCCTCAAGTCCGGGACTTCGGCCTCCCGTGGAGGGGCTTCGGCCTCTTAGAGAGGGATTCTCGACCTCATGGGGAGGGATCCTCAGCTTCTTTAAAGGCCTTCACTTCTGTGCCTCCATGGGGAGGGCTTTATGCCTATGGAGAAATATCGCAACACGTAATAGATATTGTGTACCTTCGGCCTCATGCGGAGGGACTTCGGCCCCATGCGGAGAGACTTCGGCCTCTTAGAGAGGGATTAGCGGCCTCACGAGGAGGAATCCTCAGCTTCTTTAAAGGTCTTCACTTCTGTGCCTCTATGGGGAGAGTTCTATGCCGGGAAGCCGAATCCTGTATGTGTATCTTTTTCAGAAATTTTTCATGTACTGTCGAGCTCCATCATATCCTGCTTTTGCCTCCTAGCTCCTTCGGATCTTATTCGGTGTAACCGCATTCGGGCCTTGCTTCAAGAGTCTCCTAATGAGCCCACCTCGGAATCGGGTCTTAATGGGCTCCGATTTTCCCTCCAAAAGTTTTAGAGCTGAAGTGGCGCTCTATCAAGCGCCCGATCGGAGGTAGCTTCGACGGTCATGATCATTTTGAGCTGGCCTATAAATACTCCCTTGTTCTTGGAAACCCTTCTTTACAACCCTAGCCGTCATCTTCTCACTTCGGCCGAGTATCTTCCTACCCAGGCGAAAATTCTACTCGTGGTCGGCTGAGGAGAGTCGTACTGTTTGCTCGGTTTCGGGCGTCCCTGGGATTCTCTTATCTGTAAGTTCTCGTTTCTAATCTCGTTCCCAATAATGTCTGCGTCCTCTGTAGCTTCGATCCCTAACGCCTCGCCAGATCCTCCCCACTATGGGGACGGTTTTGTTAACGCGTGTGAAGAGGTGGTCGGGGCATCTTCTTTAGCCAATACTCGCCCCGATCCCTCCCGGCGAGGTCCTCTTGATCCTTCCACCGCGCCTATTCGTAGCTCGTTTGACAGTGGCAAGGCTTATAAGTTCGCGATCTCAGAATGGGTTGCTCAGGCCGAGCGTTCTCGCGCGGCTTCAGGCGCACCGTGGCATCAGGTGAAGATTTCTATCCTTCAGGCATCCAAGGTTCCTGCCCTTCGAGTGAAGGCGGGGATGCCAAGTACGTATGAGATTAGGGTTCCTAGCCTATCAGACAAGGCGAGTTCTCCTCCCGAGGGATTTCAAGCTTACTTCATGGATCAGGTGGAAAATGGTCTTCGTTTTCCCATTCCCAGTTTCATACTAAATCTCTGTGAATATTATCAGATCTGCCCGAACCAAATCGCCCCTACCTCCTATAGTCTTCTTCTGTCCGTGGGGGTTCTGCTTTCATATTATCGCTTTTCACTGTCGATACCCCTTCTCACCTTGCTTGTGAAAATCCATAGAAAAGAAACTGGAAAGTTCTTTTTCCTACCTCGTCGTATTGGGGAACTTCTTAGAGGAAAGTCGTCCCCTCGGAAGGGGTGGATGGGAAGGTATTTTTACGTGAAACCTCCTATTGGTAGTCGGGAGAGTCTCCTTCCTTCTGACGCTTGGACCGACACCGCCCGAGCTAAGTATCATCTTTCTCCCGAGTCCGAGGACTTGATGGATCAGCTTTTCGCTGCCGTTGGGTCGAGACGTTATCTAATTCCCCAGCTGATAAAGGATGATTTGCTGTGTTGTTTTGGTTTCTGTTCGAAGGGCTTACCCGAGATAGAAGACTTAGGTATATTTTTTCGATTCTTTGATATCTCCCATTTTCGTCCTCCGTTTTCTCCGATGGATCTGAGATTTCGTTGTTTTTTTCTCCTGCTTATTTCCGTTTTTTTTTTTCGCAGACGCTAGGATGGACAAGGCTACTTTGATGGCTGCTCGGGAGCGTCTGAAGGCAAAAGGGAAAGTCGAAGCTCCCTCTCCTTCTGCTGCGCCTACCTCCCGGCCTAAGGTTCCTGTGAAGAGGGGGCCTCTTTCCACCCGACGAGGTTCGACGGCTAAGAAGCCAAAAGTGTCTGTTGAGTCACGAACTCCCCCGACCTCTCCTGAAGGCCCAGAAATCTCTTCTTCTCTGGCGAACATGGATCGACCTGATTTTTTCCATGAGGCGGATGGTCTGAGCTCCTTGAACTTCCTTCGGAACTTTTCTTCCCGCAATGATCAGAGCTACCTCGAACGCCTTAAGGTCAAGGAACTCCTCGAGACTCTAACCGTGGTTCAGGGACAGGTTTGCCGAGCACGTTTTTCGATTTAACCATCTTAGAATTTCCCCTCATGACTTTCTTTGTGCATGCCTATTGTTTGATGGGCGAGACTGTGGAGCGTGTCCTCATGCTTCGAGACTCCAACGCGAAGTTGCAGCGCGCCAACTCGATCTTGGAGGCGAAGGCCGAAAAGCATGTTCTGGAGGTTGACGAACACAAGGCTCGAGAGAGCTCTTTAGAGGTGAAAATCGCCAAGCTGGGGGAAGAGCTCAAGATAAGCCAGGAAAAGTCCCTTGAGTGCGAGAGAGTCATACCTCAGCTCGAGGAGAAAATCGCTACCAAGTACGTGCCGGCGGACGAAGTGGCTGAGAAGGCGTGTGTCTACTTTGATCATGGCTTCAAAGGGTGTTTGGCCCAGATTCGAGCACAAGGTTTTTCTGAGTCCGAGTATGCATTTGACTTCCTAAATGTAGACGAGGCGTTTAGTTCCCTTCCCCTCGACGACCCGCTTGCAGATGCTACCCCGGAGGTTGAGGTCCCGAAGGGTGGGGGTGCAGGGAGTGCTGGTGTCGGCCATCCCTGATTGAGTCGTCCTCGGGTGTTTTCCTTTTGTCTCTCTATTATGCTAGAACTTCTATTTGACCCCATCGTGGACTAAGTATTTTGACTTGGTGTAAGCGAACCGCCACGTGCACCTTGATTTTGATGTATTTTGGCGGCGTTGTCTCGTCGCGACTTTCCATCGTAACTGTTGAAGAATGCGTTTATCTTCTCTTCCCTGGTTCCGATGCTAACTGTTCACCGATTGCCTTGGTAATAATATCCGCCTAGACGTTGACGATGGCCTCTCCACGGCATGTTCGCCCCTCACGTGAAGGTCGCGTGGGCCATTAGGTCCAAAAACAACTACACTCGGTGTTTTAACTTCCTTGAAGCGTATTTCGTCCTCCTTAACACGTTCTCCTCATTCAGCGCGTAGCCCTTATGGCGGTTTTTGATCGGTTCCGACCAGCGTCAAATGAATTTTTTAAGAACTAAACGTTCCCACAGACGGCGCCAATTTGATGCGGTCGGAAAATGAACGATCTATCGCCAGGGGCGATGAGCTGCCTTCTTCCCCCTTCCGCCTGAATTTCGCCGCGAACTTGGACATGTAGGCTGTTGAAACAGTGTTAGGGGTGGGGGTCGTTTTCCCTCTTGCCTTGGTCAAGAGGGCGGTTTCCATTTTCCAAGTGTAAAAGTAGAGAAAAAAGACGATGTAAAGTGGTAGTAATGTGGTGTCAAGTAGATAGAAATAGTTACCTGGACTGTGCGGTTTTCGGCGGTATTTATAGCGTTCTGAGGGGCGTATTTGACTTTCGACGGTTACCTCCCACGTTCTGCGCCATCTAGCGGTTTCCTCCGCGTTTAACGCTTCTCAGCTCGACCTTGGGCGGTTTTCCCACGTTTGGTCGAATACGTGTGTATGGAGTGGCGTGGCCACGATCTTTACTTCTTCCCGAGGTGGCGTGCCCCTGTCTCGAGGGCATGTTCTCACTGCCTCTGCCCGAGGGGCATATCTTCCTTGCCGCTGCCCGAGGGGCGTATTTTCCTGCCCCTGTCTGAGGGGCATATTTCCCTTCGGCCGAAAGGCGTATACTTAGAGAACTTCTCCATCTCTCTTAGGGCTTTCCGCCTTATTCCGTTTGGGTTGTTTTAACGGTCTCTGAGCGTTTCGTCTAGACCCGGTGAAACCGGGGGGTAACACACTATCTTGCTAGTTTTCTGATAAGTGGAGCAGAATCGTAAAGCTTCTATTCTACAAAAATCTGTGCTTCGTTTTTGCCGTGGGATAAGGTATTTATATAGATATCTGCATTATTACAAAGAAAAGACTTCATGGATCAATGGATAAGGCGCTGGTCTACGGAACCAGAGATTCTGGGTTCGATCCCCAGGGAAGTCGATTTTATTTGTATTTTATGTTGAGAAATATTTTTCAGTTGAGTATTATGGCAAATTGTAATTTATTTTTAAAGCTGCAGTCACAGACTCACAGAAAAGGAAAATATTGACTTTCCTTTTACTACAATACGTTTATCTCATTGCAAACTACAACCATTCTACAGAAATACCCCTTTTTTTTCTCTTCTACAAGAATAATAGATACTTCACTCGGCCGCCGCCGCCGTGACCTTCACGTGCATCGGAGCCGCTCCTTCAGTTGGTCCCACCCCAAACTTCCGGCGCATCACTTCCCCACCATTAAGATGTCCTATCGAAGCTTCGTACTCTCCATGGAAGAGAGAAGCTTCGAAGAATCCATTCGAATCAGTGAAACCTCGTACTTTGCTCTCAGTCAACTGTCTTCTAACTTTATCCACGACATTCCCAGTCGCCAAATTGTTGAAGTTATTATCAGTCAAACACATCCTATAACAGCCGCCGGGGCTCCACGCCGACCATAGGACTATCCCTTGTACGGACGCATGAGAATGAATCTCCCTCAATAGCTGCTCTAACAAGCCAGCCTATATATATGTGTGTAATAACAATCAATTAGAAATGGAAACTTATTTTGTATGTGTAAGAAAAGGAAAGGATTATGGAGTTTGACATGAACCTTAAAAAAATGACATTTAAATATAAAATGATCATTTTGTCCTTACTAATTGGGCCCCACATTCAATACAAATATGTTAAATGGGAGGCGCCCTAGTGGTTGGTTAGTCAGACGTTTAATTAATAGGTTTTGGACTCAAATCTCAAACACGTATATTTTTCTTATATAAGGATTGTAAGACGCAGAGGATCCGTGCAGTATAGCAGGGGACCCCAATGCTATGCACCAGACACAGGGAACCGGCGGGGGATCCATGCTATGCAGCAGATCTGCTATTTGTTAAAAGAGATACTGTAAAATGACGAAAATACCCTTAAATTGAAAGCTATTTTTTGAACGGTGAAATCAAGAAGGCTGCTTTTTTTAACGGTTGACTGGGTGAAAGGCTATTTTTTAAAAAGACCCGTAGAAAAAAATTAGATTTAATCTTACTTGATTGGGCCCAGAAACGACGTCGAGCTCGGTGACCCATATGGGAAGCTTAGCGTAAGCTAAAGCATCAATAGCGGCCCTAACGTAGGGAAGATTCACATTACTGAAATGCCCTTCAAGCCCTATGCCCAAAGGACCGTTATACCCTCCTGCCCGAATCTGTCTGACCTTCCTCAAGTACTGCCCGGGGGCAGACTTTCCGTCATTGGGCTCTTCGATCGTGTTGTAGTCGTTCAAAAAAGGCACCGCCTTGGAGTCGCCGGCGGCGGATTTACTGAAGGCGGCGGCGCCGGAGAAGCCCTTTCTTCCAAGCTTGTCCTCGAAGAAGCTGAAGTGCAGGTTTTCGTTTTCGACGTCCCAGTGGATGAGCTGGCCGGCGTACTTCCTTGTCACGCCGTCGATTCGAGCGTTGACCGCCGTGAGTAAGTCATCCGGCCCGAGCGATCCGACCCATCCCGGCTGGTATTTCGGGTCGTCCCAGAGAATGTTGTGTCCGCGGACGGATATGCCCTTTGACTTGGCGAAGCTGATTAGTTTGTCGGCAACTGAGTAGTCAACTGAACCACGGCTCTTCTCGGTGGAGTACCTACATAATTTTTTAATAAGATAATAAAAATAGGCTTTAATTATATTTTTTTAGCTTTGTGGCGGGACATGATTAATGGTGACAGTTTCAGTCGTGTATACAAGTATCAAAATTTAAGCAATTTTTTTTGTCGGACAGTTAGATTTGAAAACTTCATTTCAGTCCCGAATTTTATATGAAAGGCGTTGGACCTCTACGTGTATGACTGAAATTAGTTTTTTGGATTTAATCGTCCTAAAATTGCTTCAATTTCGATATTTATTTTATAATACCTAAATTGCTTCAATTATATTTACAAGACTACCCTTAACGTAAGTGTCCTTAAAGTGCCACCTAGCCAACATGCATGCATGGACAGAAAATATACTTAAGCCATAAATATACCATTTCATTTCGTTTTCGAAGACTGTGTATTTGAATCTTGGGGCAAACCAATTTTGGTAGGCATTATTATTGATGAGGTTTTGGTTAATTGCACAGCCCAATGGAAAGCCGCCGCCGTTTTGTGTTATGGTGACCGTTGAGTTTGATATGGGCTTACCTTCGCTGTCCAAGGCTTGTACCTTCACCCTGGTCTTTCGATGCTGTAATAAGTATTTGTAATAACGTAATATTTAGTACGAAGAAAATAAAGGGTTTTATTCCACAATCGTATGTGTACATATGTATACATATTGACCTTCCCAACGTTGTCACGTTGGTGAGATTCCCACTCTTGTTGTGTGAATGGCTGCAATGAGATGCTATCTGCCCATAGTTCAACGTCGGAATTTTCGCTCTGTGGAATAAACACATTCATATATAGAAACCATGATCATAAATTAATATAGAAAAATTTATGATAAATTTACCTCAAAATAGAGATGAGCTGGGCCAGAAACGTTAACGACTAAGCCACCTTTGAGCATTGACCAACAACCTTTTTGGGCAGTGACCCAACCGGCGGTTTGATAGCCGTTGGCCGTCTTGAACCGAGCTGCCACGTCAGCAGTTCCGTTGCTTACTTGTAACCACGCTGTAAAAAAATAATGGAAGGATATTATATTAAATTATATATACAGATATATATGTCATCTAACCTATTTATGGATATGGATTTTACCAGAGAAAGTATAGAGTTTTTCCTTGTGTAGATTGAACTCTTGAGCCAAACTATGGAAAGATTGTTTCCTTTGAGAGGCAACGATGTAATTGTTTCCATCTTCAGACATACGATGTTCAACCTTTGATTCGCCGAAGTTAGAATAGCCCTTTAGTCCTTCGTTTAGCTGTGGATTCATTACGATTCCTCCACGATATTGAGGCTCTAAAGGCTTCGCCAAGCACTATATATATAATATATATATATATATATGTAATTCGATATCACTTTGTATTGTGAGTAATCAATACGTATTATATATGCAAGTATATTTATATTAAAGTACCTAATTTGTGTAGCTGTAATCATAAGGCAAAGCATAGACTTTCAGACCTATGTACAGACGAAAAACGGGTTTTATATTTTTTCGTACAAAATCACTAACATTTGCAACATAGGGTTTAGCCTTATATTGAATTTATGTTTATATATATATATATATATATATATATGGAGAACTAAGATAAAAAAAACTAAGATAAAATCATACCAACAAAGATGATTTGCAGTGCGAACAAACAAAGAGAGAGCTTTTCCATTGGCCTTTTTCTTTCTAGGTTTTTCTGTTGACGAGGATACTGTGAATGTTCATGTATGTAATAAAGGGGTTTTATAGAGGAAGACAAAGAATCCAATTATACTGATTTGATGTTTAATTATAATGAAATAATCCCCAAAATCTTTTGATTTTGATGCCAATTCATTACTCATATGTTGCAAATATATACTGTGGTAAATTACATTAAATAACATAAGATTTTGCTAATAATTATTAATTAACATGAGATTATGATATAAAGATTGCGTGTTATAGTATAAGCAAAAGCTAAACACAGGCAATACAATACAAAGATTGTGAGATGGCAAATTATAATTCATCAGATAATCTTATTTCTGTCATCAACACAAGTTGACTGCAAATTCGGTCATGGTTATAGTAAGGCCATATCTGAATTCCTAGCAAGTCCGAGTTTTGGGGAAAAGTTCAAAAATTCTTATTATTGCAGTATATGTATTTTAACATAATATCATAAAGACTAGTCAAATAAAATATATAAGGAATTTGTATTCCAAGCAAATTATTCTCAACCATTCTTATGTAATTCAAACGGACTAGTTTATTTATATGACTTTTCCGAGTTCATTTAACGAAATTCAAATGAATTTGCGAAGGATAAGCTAAATATATTCCTTTTAGTTTTATTTAACATCCGAATCAAATCAATGAGATTCATTCAATTCATCGAATTAAAATAAAATTCATTTGGCAAAAACAAACTACGGAAAATTGTTGAAAGTGGACTTAAACTTGATAACTTACTTTGTTCGAATGTCCATTACAGTTGGGCCGTTTCGTGTGCTTAGTGTTAATTACGTGATAAAAATATAAATCGTATTAACATATCGATTAATTGATCTCCAAGTGTCCATTGTCTCCGTCTCCAGACAACGAACTTAACATTCTAATGTGTGTGTAGTCATATTCAATAATCATAAAGTATTAAGACTAAAATATTATATAATTTTAAAAGCGATAACATCAGGTATTAGCTTTACTATATTCAATCATAATGGTTAACAAAGTCTTTATTACAAATTTCCTTTTTCTTTTTTTAAAAAAAAAGGAACACACTCCCCTTAGACCATCTCCAACCGAGTAACGCATTCTCAAACTCAAACGCATTCTCAAACTCAAAATGCAATAATTCTTCTCCAACCGTTCAACTCATTCTCAAACTCAAAAGACTATTTTGTAATATTTACTTCCACATCATTTATTACAAATTTCAATACTACCCACGTATTTTACAACTTTATAAACTAAGCTACAAATATTATTTTAGATTTTATAAAAAAATTAGTAAAGTTAATAATAATAATGTTATACGTATAAATATCATTACTTATTGTGAGAGATAGAGAGAATTGAACATAAACGAAATAAAATAATGTTTAGGCTTCATCTATAGTGTAATACTTTTCATCATGGCTCCTGCAAACTGAACATAAACGAAATAAAATCAAATATTTAATATATGTCAGAGCCTTGTCATATAGCATTGTCTCTCTCTTTTATACATATGTTTGGCAGATGATAATTTTCTTCGGTCAGATATATGTCAGATAGCTACACACCGTAATATATTTAATAGCCTTGTCTAATATACGTCAGATAATATGAGAGAGAGAAAAGGAAGGACTTTAATGTAATTAATGTACATCAGTCGCATCTAACTGTTTGAAACGCAAAGATGCGTCGAAAGTAGGAGAGAGAAGTTCCCAAACGCAATTTGAGTTTCGTTATGCCGTTCGGTTGGAGCGAATTTACCACAAATTTTAGGTTTTGGTGTTTGGTTGGAGATGCTCTTATTACCAATATACCCCTAACATATTCATCAATTGGGCCCAACTCATCGGCTCAAATACAACACAAGCCCATTAAGCCCAATTGCTCGACGGTGAACTGACTGTGAACACTAAGTGTGGACCCCAGTGCCCGTCAACTCCACGAAGTTGCAGTATCACCCGTGACCCGACCCGGATCCGTCCGAGGTTGGAGCAAATCGGCCCGTTAAGGCACGATGCTCGCCCGCTGAATATGTCGAGGGTTCCCCTCTCGAAGTAGTTGTAGTCGGGGCCCATCAGCCCGCCCCACGTAGGTTCTCGACCCGAAACCCGTACCCGTCCGAGTCGTATAGTGTTAGGCTTATGGTGGAATCAGTTCCGCCCTTTATGATTGACCCGGACTGAACGTAGACCGTGTATACGCAGCCTGGTCGTCCTGGCAAAATATTATGTAAAGTATATAAAAAGTCGATTTTAGAGGATATAATTGGAATATATAAAAAGTTTAGGACAAAATAGTAATTATAATGATTGACATGCCAATCAATTTATAAACTATTACACTAATGTACTCTCTTAATAAAATCGAAAGATGATCTCTCTTACTAAAATAGAAAGATGATCTCGTATATCTTTCTTTTATATTAGAGGGGAAACCCATGTACAAACCGTTCTGAATCAATTGGTTGGTCGACTTTTATTTAACACAATCTATACTCTTATATAAAGAGCCTAGGGGGGGATAAAAACTGTAAATTAGTCTGTCAAAATTGACCAATCAAATTTTTTTTTTTTAATTTAATTACTATTAAAAAATAGAAAACATATTAAATTATAATAACCACCTCATTTTATTTTTCGTATATCAATTGTTAAAAAAACTTATTAAACCACGTAGCTAAACTCATAATAACCGCCTCATTCTATTTTTAGTATATAAGTTTTCAACTAAAAATTAATTTTATATTTTTTGCAGGTGTGCTAAAAATACTAGTATTATAAATACATCGTGTGGTTCTTAAATTCATTATAGCTACCTTATTTTATTTTTAGTATATCACTTCTTTTTTGATAAATAAATACTAAAATTACTATTAATAAAATCAACCACTACAAATTAATTTTTATCTTATAGGCTGGATAGAAACCGTAAATTTGAGTATGATTTTGTCTGCCATTTAAGGGGCAATTTCACTTAAATCCCTATTTGCAAACTTTATATCACATAACTCCCCAGTCAGAGAAAAATATCACTTAACTCCCCGTTTCACTGTTCGTACTACATTTTGAAGTCACACTGTACCTTTCTATGTTTGTATTGTGTACCACAATACGTTGATATAGTGTACCTATTTTTTGCACAGATTGGTGCCCGATCCGTCGTAGGTACACCCAACACATTTAGGTACACAATATCAACGTATTGTGGTACACAATACAAACATAGAAAGGTACAGTGTGACTGAAGAAGCTGGTACAAACAGTGAAACGGGGAATTAAGTGATATTTTTCTCTGACAGGGGAGTCATGTGATGGATAGTTTGCCAAATAGGGATTTAAGTGAAGTTTCACCGTCATTTAATTTTATTTGAAGAATGACTACAGTTTAAGGAAAACCACACACTAACTATAAATGACAGGTTAGAGTTCTACCGTTTTGCTTAATAATTTTTGTTATGCTATATATTGAAGCACGTGTGCAGAATGTGACTTGTGAAATTGAATATAGAATTGTTGGACGTAATTTAAAGAGAGAGCTGAACTTACGGATCTGCAGAGAGCCAAGAAGATGGATGGGAGAATTGCGAGGTTGAAGAAGTTGAACCGAACTCGGCTCATTTACACTCCTACTTTTACTTCATTATTGTATCATGTACGTATATCAACTGAAAAGTCCAATTTTAAATACTCTCACCTTATTATTATTTTTATTTATCACTTTTTAAACATTAAAATAATTTCCAATATATTCGCAAGATGAAAATATTATATACAAACAAAATTACACACACAAACATGCTTCAATCATTCATGCTAGTGGAATTATTAATTTATATTATAAATGGGTCCTGTAGAAGTTATAAAAAAATGTATTATCTTATAATTTTAGCGAATGATTAATTTGGCACGCTATTCTTGTGCCGGGACCGGATAAAAATGTTATCTTAGAGAAACCAAATCCTAAAGCCGAAGACCAAAACCCGAAAAATCAAAACCCTAAAATCGGAGACCTATAAACCAAACTTCTAAAAATCATCCAACCTGGAAATAGAAATCAAAGAAATCAGAAACCTTAAGAACCCAAGAAACAAGAAACCGAAAAATCACTCGAACCAAAAACCCAAGAAATATAGAAATCTAGAAATCATAGACTCTAAAACCATAAACCAGAACTCTAGAAACCAAAAATCCTAAAAATGAAAAACCCTAAAACCATGGAACTATTGAAACCCTTGGAAACAAAACCCCAGAAACATTATTAGATAACATAAAAGCCATATAAACTAGAAATTTGATTCATTTGTCTAAACATGGTCTCAGCCAAAAGAAAACCATCTATAACACAGATTCGCAGATTTAAATTCAAATATGAGAACCTTTCTTAAAGCTGAAAACCCAGTTCTAAGCGCATCGAATATATATGCATTTCTATTTTATAGCATTTTTTAGGGTTTTAGATTCTATATTTAGGGAATTTCAAATTTTTGGTTTCCATGGTTATTAGGGGTTTTAATTTCTAACGGTATTTTTTTATTTTTAGGGCTTCTGACTGTCAGAATTTCTGTTTTGATTTTAAGGATTTCTAGATATAGATAAGTCGTATAGATCGTTTAGGTCATTTGGTATGCAACCTGTCCGTAGCCATAAACGGTCCATAAAACAAAAAATTAAATATTCTTGTACGTTGCATTTTTTAATAACTAATTCTCATAGAAATAAGCAACTTATTGACAAAAGGAGTTAAGACACTTCTGAGATGGGCCTGTCAGAGGGCCAGGGCGGCCGAATATTTGGACTTCAGTCCATTTCTTCCTTCTATTTCACCGCACTCGCATGACGCATTCGTCTGGACGCGCTCTGGGGATGGTAGATTCAGTACGGCCTTTGCTCGAGATGCCCTTCGGCTGTGGCATGGTTTGGTCCATTGGTTCCCGTTGCTGGGGTCCCTTCCATATACCTCGCCATGAGTTCATCTTATGGATTGCTATTAAGAAACGGCTCTCCACCAGGGATAAGACGTGGGTCGCTGAGATCGCTTCTACCTCATTCTGCTCACTTTGAGACTTGGATGTCCGAAACGGTTGGCTAGTTGTTTTACATTTGTCCCTACTCCGGACGATGCTTGGGCCTCATTCGGCAGAAGACTCGCTTTAGTTGGCCATATATTGAGTGGAGCAGGAAATTGTTTGGGCTTCACGAATATGGCGCGACAACCACCTAATTAATTTGGCATCACGCACTTGCTTGCGTCACTTGTTTATCACATATGGTTGGAACGCAACAGGCGCTGGCATGAAGAAACCACAATGTCCGCGGATTGGCTAGCTGAGGATGTTATTCGACTAGTTAATCAGCGGCTCACCTCCATCCATCCTCGTATTGCTTTACGTAGACTCTGGCGTATTGCTTGGTGATTTTTCTTGTTTTGAACTCTAGATTTCCTTTTTTAGTGGCAGCATGTTGCCACTCCACAGCATTAGCATCTCAGCTTTTGCTCTTGTACTTTCTATACATGGGACCATTCCAAAAAAAACACTTATGAGAGAACTGCAAGTTTTTAGTTATTTTGATTTGAGATAATTGGATATGGCATGCCGCTCGAAATATGAAATCTATCGATCTAAAGCATATATAAAGTCCAAAAATTTAACAATAGAAGCAAACTGTAATTTATGACTTAATAAATAACCCTAGAATCGTGTAACGGCAGTCACCGTCTGCCGATACACGACGCTCTCGCCAAAACAAAAAGAACTTTTCAGCCTAGATTAATATTCAGAGAAAAATCTATTACATAGCATCTTAAACAATAGTTATAATAATAATAATAATAATAATAATAATAATAAACAAAATATATGTGTCAATATATATCTTATAATATTATGCAAATGTATTGTGTCCTCAAATGCCGCCACGTATCCCATAATAAACGAGTATATATATGTGGGTGTGTTAGTGAGTGAACTTGTGTTTACGTTGTGTAAATTCCACATAAACCTTAACTGAATGATATTCGACAAAGAGAGCACCGCAAAGGTTGCGAATCATGAGCTCCAGATTTTTTTTATCTCAATTTCATAAATAGTCAAAAACATCATGAAAGCACCCAATTTTCCTGTCCAGTAAGCAAATATCTCCTCCCGAAACCAATATACTCGATAATAAGGATCACTCTGACTATGAGAAAAGATGAATGTTCATATATATATATATATATATATATATATATATATATATAAGGTGTAGTTTAACTATTATATTCAAATGAATATGATGCGAAGAAGAGATACTGTTAAAAACAGTATTGAAGAGGAATATGATGTTCCTCAAGATTTAGACAAATTAAATCGTTGAACAATTCCAAAAATAGATCATAAAATAATCTATGAATTAGGAACCTTTGAAAAATTAGGTTTGAAACAGGTAGTTATATATATATGTGTGTGTGTGTGTGTATAAGTGTTGATCCAAACCAAATTAATAATAATGACGACTTAACCAACCCAGCAAGTTCTTCTTCTTCATTTTTGAAGATGAAGTACTGAAAAAAAAATTGATATCCACTAATGAAAAAAGGAAGAATCACTAGTGCCAAACCGTGATCCTCGAAAGGTTGCCCATTAACTATAGTTTTTATTTTGAAATACAACAAATAACCAGAATCCATGAGATACATCTCTCCACGAATGACATAAACGAGTTTAGGACAATCTCCAACCGAAAAACGCATTCTCAAATCCAAAAGCATTCTCAAACCCAAAATATATTAATTCTTCTCCAACCAATAAACCAATTCGCAAACTTAAAAGACCATTATTGTAATATTCTCTTCTATCCGATTTTTTAATATACCATGAAATTTACAACTTTACAAATCAGACCATTCTATTATTTTAAATTCGATTGGCAAAAAAATTTCACAAAATTAATAATAAACTCAATATTTTTTCATATAAAAAACATAGAAAAAATAATTATTAATAACAAGAGTCCTTTTATATATTTTTATTTATTTTTGATTTTTTATATGGGTACTAAAATGATTAAAATAATAAGGGTATGCATTGTAATTTTTAGAACATCAAACGCATTTTTTGGGAGATAGAGAAGATGAAACGCATTTTGAGTGCGTTTGGTGTACGGGTAGAAAATTTTTAGTATATATTTTTTATTTTGGGTATCAATTGAAGATGCTATAATAGTTCGTTTGGGTCATTGGAATACATCTCAGAAGAACGATATATTATTCGAATTATTTTCCATAGGTACTATTTTGTGTGTGTATATGTGTGTGCGGCTTTTTTTTTTGGTTATGCACTAAGCTCCTCAATTTATATTAAATTATTTTAAGATAAGATGACAATTGTAATATGTGTAGTCAAGATTCACACGCATGATTAGGACGTAGTATTAAATACTAGCAAACATATTTTCTATTTATTCACAGTAGGAAATCATTCGTCCTTTTGTTTACACCACTTACGGAGCTTGTGACATAGAAGGTCTTTCAGAATCAATTCAATCTTACCGCAAAAATCAAGCTAAGGTCAATATATATATATATATATATATATATATATATATATACGAGTAATGTTATGGTGCTCGTGAGCACCAATCACATCAACACGCCAAATCAGCATACAATGGGATTTTTTATTGATCTATAACCTACACATGAGATTAGTGAACTCGTCGAGGGTTGATTTGGCATGTTGACGTGGCAAAAAAAAATGACACTCAACAGGTGCCATCGGATGGTGCTCACGCAAGGTGAGCACCATAACATTTCTCACATATCTACATACACACACTATACGTAGAGGTGTGCGTTCGAGTTCGGGTATACGGGTTTTATCCGAATCCGATCGAGTTCGGGTAATTCGGGTTATTTGTCGGGTTCGGGTTACCCGATACCCGATAATTATTAATCGGGTCGGGTATTGGGTAGTAATTTACTACCCGATCGGGTTATTCGGGTACCCGACAAATTAATTTTAAAAAATATATTAGTTTTTATGCATAAACATTAAAATATATAATTACATATCTAGATATCAATATCCAATGTGAGTGATATTAAAGTTTTAAATAATATTTCGATTATTTTCTTATTTTAATTGAATAATTAACAAGTGATTCAACGCATAAATTATTGTAAAAATTTAAAAAGTATACTCAAAATTTTATAAATAAACATATAAAAATATGTTATTATTATATTTATTGAAAATAAACCATCCAAATATTATATAACATGGATATATTAATATGTTATAATATTTTACTCATATTTTTTCAATTCAAAATTGGGTACCCGATGTCGGGTACCCGAACCCGAAATATACCCGACAAGCGGGTACCCGCCGTAGATCGGGTCGGGTTCGGGTAGTGAAAATCTTAACCCGAACCCGAATACAAGATACCCGACTATCCGACCCGATGCGACCCTTAACTATACGTATCGCCGACCCGTCGCTCTCAACGATAAAATTAAAAGTTCGTAGTACGCCAATTAAGTACCTTTCGAACTTTGCACTGATTTAATTTGGCCACACGTCAACCGTAAATCCTTTTTTCTCCTAAACCATCACAATATTAATGCAAAGCAGCCTTATATCAAGAAAAAAATAATGTTTGAGATCTTACTATATAATTTCTTGTTTCTCGCTGATTTCTTTTGTCCGACTTGGAATAGAAAGATATGAAATGCAATATTATGATCACATCAACATCGCCCGGGCCATAATATATTCACCCACACACACTCAATACGTAAAAAATCAGAGATAAACAAGGAAGTATCCGTGTTGTTATATATATACATATATGTCCTTGGAATCCTTTTCAACAACAATAACAATTATACCAAGAATAGTAAATATAAATATAATAAAATAAAAAGTGCGTAGTTGTTTCATTTCTTAGATAAAAATACGTGGAGTAAAGGAAGCATTATTCAGTATTTTTTAACTTAGATAAATAAATTTGTTTTTGTTCTAGGATCATTCAAATTTTGCAAAACTTGGAGTATTAATAGGCGGCATAATGGTCAAATGATTTGGTCCTCATTTAAAAAAAAAAAAGAAATTACATTAATGAATCACCACATGGGATTAATCTTTCGCTTACCCTATATTGCTTACAATATAATGAGGATTCAGCAATATAGATTGGATCGAGATTGCATAAAATAGTATTGCATTTTAGAGTACCACTAAATTTTTTCCTTATATAACAGTCATGCAAGACAAACTGAATTAATAGAAATATTAGAAGCCACAACCCATTTTTACTTGCATTATCATTATTTTTACTACCACAAAGATATACAGAAGACCTAAAAACCCTAGAAAGCATAAACTGTAAAACACTATATACCCTAGAAATTCGTATAACGCTACAAACAAGAAACCCTAGAAACCTAAAAACACCTAATTAAGACCCTATAAATAAGAAGCCCTAAAAATAATAGAAACCAAGAATTCTACACAAAATTCCTAGAAATAAAAAAACATTCAAATACAAACTCTTTGATAATCAGAAATCGTGAAAACACTATAAACAAGAACCTCGTAAAATCCCTAGAAAATAAAAAAACCCTAAATCCCTAGAAACCACCAACCCTAGAAATAGAGAAACCTAGAACCATGAAAAAAATAATAATCTCTAGAAACAAGAAACCTACCCTAAAACCATGGAAACTACAGAAACCTTTCAAACCATAGAACCAAATCATAGAAACAATACAAAACAGAAAAACTAAAAGCCGTATAGATCACTATAAACCCGACACGATTTTATAACGAGGCTCAGCTGTAGGAAAGTGTTCTGTGCTAGGCTTTGTCACCTGAGTTTCAATGCGGATCAGAAAATTTACTGATTGAAGGTTTAGCAGTGTAAACGGAATTGAACTGAAAATAAGCTGGAGTAGAACTTCATGCCTCTAAAAATAATAAAAACATATCCAAATTGATATAAATTATTAGCCATTCATTAAAGAACAATTTAAATATACAGAATAAATTTTTTAAATGCGAAAAAGGAATATTGCATGATTCAATTGGTTATAAAAATTAAATAATCAAAATGATATATTTGAACATCTTATATATATATATATATATATATATATATATATACATTTGAAGGATAAGTTTCATATTTCGTTCTGATGATATTATTTAATTTGAAGTAGTTTCTGAATAAACGCTCAGAAAATAAAGGAATAGCTTTTACCGGTCAGAATGTAGGAACTGTAAGTTACGGGTTGGGATCCTCTATTCCACTTTCTGTATTCCACTCCGTATTCCAGCGAACGAAAATCGTTACACCTCCCCCGACAAGTGTTAAAACACATGTAAACATCATTACACCTATGAATTTCATTACAACAAGTGTTTAAACAAAAAAAACCTCATTATTACGTATTTTTCTAATATGGAGTAGAAAAAATCAGTATTATATATTAAAATAGAAAAATACGTAATAATGAGGTTTTTTTTGTTTAAACACTAGTTGTAATGAAATTCATAGGTGTAATGATGTTTATGTGTGTTTTAACACTTGTCGGGGGGAGGTGTAACGATTTTCGTTCGTTGGAACATGGAGTGGAATACAGAAAGTGGAATAGAGGATCTCAACCGGTAAGTTACAAGCTTCTACAAACAAAACGTTTACATAATACATCTC
Source organism: Craterostigma plantagineum (assembly GCA_027422505.1). Lineage (NCBI taxonomy): Eukaryota > Viridiplantae > Streptophyta > Magnoliopsida > Lamiales > Linderniaceae > Craterostigma > Craterostigma plantagineum. The sequence goes on from JAPQWV010000002.1 coordinate 8,031,511, forward strand.
AATAGATATTTATTTTTCTTACATATACTAACACTTGCTCAAGCAAGTCAATGGTTATTAGAAACGGAATTCAGCCGACAATTATTCTAATATGTATCGAATCATTTTCTATAAAACTAAACAAAATTATTTTAGAATATTATAAATAAACATAATATTAGTCGACGCGTGGGCACACTTGAGTATGTAACAAACATTAGGCTGTGTTGCCTGTCAGTAATAGGTATATGTTTTCTATAACAGCTTTTACAGTCGTCCTAAACAAACATATATACATGTATCATCTGTACACAACTTAAAAAGAAAAAGAAAAAATATCTTTTGCTAATCTAGTACGGTATAATAATTACCAAATCGCAATGACATATTATATATATAGATGTATACATTTGTGTGTGTGTGTGTATACTGCTAGCTAGCTTGTACAAGTTTCATACGACTAAACTCCTTTTCCAAAGCTTGCGGTCAAATAGGACTTCTTATTTTTTCTATTGTAGTATTAATCGTCTATTTTTTTTGGTCGAATGAAATATTCATTAACCACACCACAACAGTTTGTGTACACAACAGCTCAAGCTAAACATATGTCAAGCACCTACATGGGGAAAAACAATCTTTTTAAAAATGACTAGGTTGACTACTTTCTTCGTTCTGCATACCTTCCCAATCCTATACTGCATCTCTCTCGAAATAATATGCACAATTTGCTCCTCCATAACAGACCCCATATTATGCACACGCTTATTACGCTCACACCATATGTGACAGAACATCGCAGAATAGCAAGCAAGCACAATACATTGTACAGTCTTCCTCTTCTTACCCAACTCCAGCAACCAGCCACACATCTCCTCAAACGAGCCGAACCGCACATCCATTTGCAGCCATTCGTTCATCTTCAGCAGTATATTCTGAGTATATCGACATTCCACAAACAAGTGCTCCACAGTCTCCACCTCCTCCCCACAGAAGGAACAGCAGGTCTCACTCAAACTTATCCCCCATCTGGTCAACCTCTCCTTTGTAAGCAATCTTTTCTGTACCATTACCCATAGAATTAGAGAATGCTTAGGTATATTATACCTATTCCACACTGCTTTACATAGTGGAAAGGCTGAGGTAGGCCCTTTTAGGCATGCATATCAAGAACTTATAGAGTGTTCACCATCAACAGAAGAGCCATTTTCCCTCCATGTAACCAGCTTGGAACTTCATCTTAAGTCCGTTCAGTTTTCTCCAATGCCAACTGGAATCCAAAGAATGGTTGAAGCACCAGAAACTGATCCCTTTCAGATACATTGTATGCACCCACTTAATCCAAAGAGTGTCCGCTTTCCTAGTTATCTCCCATATCTGTTTCCCTGCCTGAGCCAGGTTCCACATAACACAATCTCTGATATTCAGCCCTCCACATTTCTTTGACAAACAGACTCTGTCCCAACTGATTAGAGGAAGGCTCTTCCCCTGCTATTTCTCCCCCATAGAAAATCCCTGCAAAGCTGGTCTACCTCCTTGGAAACTGCTTTAGGTAGAAGAAAGATCGACCCCCCAGAATCCATGGGTAGCCAGCAAGACTGAATTGATGAGGCATAGTCTCCCGGCATAGGACAGGTTCCTCGTGGACCAACATTTCAGTCTTTCTGTAATTTTCTGTACCAGAGCTTGGCAGGTCTGTTTGCTCAATTTAGTAGGTGCTAGTGGAACTCCCAGATATCATGGGATAGCTACCCATTTTAAACCCTGTGAGCTGCCAATCTGCTGAGTTATTTCACTAGAGATACTAGCCAGGTACAGGTTGGATTTGTTCTGATTAGCCTCCAGCCCAGAAACAGCTTGAAAGTGATCCAAGGCTTCCTTAACCACACTAACTGCTTCCCTTTTCCCCTTACAGAATATCATGAGGTCATCCGCGAAACTAAGGTTAATCAGATTAATACGCTTGCATAGGGGGTGGAATCTGAACCTAGGATCTTGAGCAGCTACCTGCAATTTCTTGGTGAGGTATTCCATCACAATCACAAATAGCAATGGAGACATGGGATCTCTATCACAATCACAAACCTAGGATCTTGATTAGGCCAGCTGTAGTCCCATTCAGAGCTATTGTATAAGTAACCGAGGACACACATTCAAGTATCCAGTGGACACACTTCAAGGGGAACCTGAGAGAGCATAGCCATTCCTCCATAAGTGACCACTCCACAGTATCATAGGCCTTCCTCAAGTCCACTTTCAGCAGGGTCCTTGCTGAAACATTCCTCTATGATACAATCTGATAAGATCCTGACATAGTAGGATGTTATGCACCATGGACCTTCCTACCACAAAGGCACTCTGATTAGGGCTGATGAGTTTGGGCAGAATAGGCTTAATTCTTTCGCACAACATCTTCGAGATGGACTTGTATATGGTGTTGCAGCAAGAAATAGGCCTGAAGTCTGCAGTTATGGCTGGGTTATCAACCTTAGGGATCAGACATAAGATGGTTCTGTTCACCACAGGAAATAGTTTCTCATACTGGAAGAATTCCAAGACTGCATCAGTTACGTGTTCTCCAACCACCTCCCAGGTCCTGAAGAACCCACTGCCATAGCCATCTGGGCCTGGGGCAGCCTCTTCATGAATAGCTACCATTGCCCGGGCAACATCCTTCCTGTCAAAAGGTTGGGTGAGCTGCAATTGGTCATACAGATAGAAGATATCCTGCTTAGCAACCTTCCTTTCCAGCCCCCCAATCAGGAAACCCCTCTTTCCCAACAACTCATGGTAGTAATCAATGAAGTGTTGGTGTATGGATTCACTGTCCTCAATTGCATTCCCCTCCAAGTCAGAAATAGAAATGATTCTATTAGTGTATGTCCTTTGCTTTAGCACTGAATGATAATAAGCAGTATTTTGGTCCCCTTGCTCAAGCCACCTAACTTTTGCTTTTTGTCTCAGAAACTTGTCTGAGGCCACACTTAGAAATTTGTGCTCCATTCTCACTGCTTCTTCCCTAGCTAGTAACTCTGAGTTAAGAGAATCCTCATGCACTGCACTTTGGCATTCCTCCAGCAAATTTCTCTGTTGTTCAGCTCTGACAACAATATTGGCAAACCTCTCCTTGTTCAGCCTTCTGAGAGGGCCCCTCAACCTGCGTAAGTTCCAGACCACACTGGCCATAGCAGAGCCCTTCTGAATCTTCCAAGAGTCTGCAACTGTACTCATGAAAGCAGGTACCATACTCCACATATTGAAGTACTTGAAGGACTGTCTGTGAAGTTGGACCTGCCCCATATCCCTCAGGAGGATGGGAGAATGGTCAGACACCCCTTCATTAAGGAAGGTCACAGTGAAGCCAGAGAAGTTGGTAACCCAGGCCTCATACCCAGTCAATTCTACTCCATATTCTCTTCCCTTGTGTCTGCTTATTGGACCAAGTAAAGTGGCATCTGTTCCTTTTAATCTCCCCTAGCTGGCATTGGAGCATGCACTGGTTAAACCTAGTGAATTCATTTGCCGAAACTGGAGCAGCTCCTATTCTATCTTCCATGCCTCTAATGTTGTTGAAGTCACCCCAAAGCAACCATGGCTCAGTCATAGTATCACCTATGGCCTTTAGATCTGCCCATAGGACCTCTCTCTCTGCACTGGCATTAGAGTCATAGACACAAGTGATATAGGTAACCAGTTTTCCCCTTTTCCACGCCCTAAGGTGCATATACTGCGCAGTTGTAGAGACTATCTCCATCTCAAGTCCTCCTCTCCATAGAACAAGTATCCTCCCATTTGGATGCTCAGTAAGATTGTGCATGAACTGCCAACCCCCAAAGTTTTTAGTGATTACCTCATTCACATGTCCCAGCTTAAGCTTTGTTTCCAACAGACAAAAAATTGATCCTAAATTTACAGCAGAATAGAGCTATTTTTCCCTCTGCTTGGCAGGGTCATTAAGGCCCTGATATTCCATATAACACTTCTATCCATGACCACTGTCATGGACCCTCTGCTTGGAAGGGTTAGTATCAGTTATTCCCCTTATCTGTATCTCTTCACACACCTCCTGATGATCCAGATCAGCCCATGAGGTCCTATTCTTCCCTGTGCCATTGATGTCCCCTGCTCCTCTCTCTACTGGCTGGTGAACAGTTACAATATTAGGGCTAGTCTGTCCCTTGTTTTCTTCAGACCTAGCATTCACTGAAGCCACTTTGGCATCTGGCCCCTTAAGAGTCACAGAGGTATTGTTCTGTCTCGATTTCCAGATCTGCTGTGAATCTTTTCGATAGATGGTTGCTTCATGCCCATAATTCTCGCACTTGGAGAACAGCACTGGTTTCCACTCATACGTGACTTTCCATTATTTGTCCCTTTTCATTCAAAAACTGGATGCTGTCCTTCAATGGCTTGGCCAGATTGACCTCCACCAAAACCCGGGCATAATGTATTCGCTCTTTCCTCCTCGTGAAGTCATCCGTCATGATAGGTTTACCAATTAGACTCGCAAGCCTACTCAGGGTCTTCGGCCCCCAGTATTTCAGTTCTAGCTGCGGGAGGTGTACCCAGAGCGGCACGCTTTCCACACCAACCTTTTTAAACTATGTATCTTCAGACCAGGGTGTTAGCACCACAGGTTTCTTATCAAAGTGCGGGATTACAGTTTGCAATATCTTGTCCCGAGCTGTTACACATTTAAATCTAGCCAGGAACAAGCCTTGTTTAATTTGTCAGACACTCACTAGCCCATGTTTATCCCATTTACGCTTCAGAAATCCAGCCATAACACCATATGGCGGATTGGCACCTAGGACATAACACATTAGCGCAGACTTCCAGTGTTCAACCTCTGCCTGAATTTCCTCTACTACCACACTCCCAATTTTCTGCCTCTCTTCAGTCATAAGCTCAATGTACTCAAGCCTATTATCCCGATTCTCAGTCATATTCACATTGAACTGAGACCAAGGGTTACCTGTCATCACATTTGTGGAATCCTTCACAGAGCTATCGCTGTTGGTTTTCTTTCTCCCCGATCTTCTGCCAATAGATTCGCCCAACGTAGGCCATTCCTTCTCAGCAGCGGAACTGGTGCCAATCGATGTCTGCTCTCCTACCTCCAATGGAACAGTGACTTTCCTCAAATCCGTCTGCTCCAATGGAACAATAGGCGTCTTCAATTTCTGCTTAGCAGTATCCGATTTCAATTGCCCATTCGACCTCGCAGTGGTTGGAGATGGCATCATCGACCCAATCGGTGCCTCCCTCTGTTTCGTCATTTTCTTCTTGTTCGCCATGGCGGAAGAGAGAGAAAGCGCTCGAATCCAATATTTTATCGTCTATTATTTTGGTAGGAACTATGATTTGTTAATAAGTCTTCATTTATTGTTCGACTTTTATATTGATGTCGGTTTTGTTTGCAATGAACTACTGCATTGGTAAAGAAAGATTGAAGAATTAAGGGACAGAAAAGAGTGAGATTTACTAAATGCATAGTGACAACAGTGACACATAGGATGATCTTACATGGGCAGAATAGGGCAACGACATAAAATCTTTTTTTATCCACAAAATAATATCAGCATATTGTGTACCACTCCACTTTCTTGACAAAATGTCCCCATATTATTAATTAAAACATCCTCAATTGTTACATTATTATTATTTTCATGTCCTCAATATTATATTTCGATGTTGAAATTGAGGACTTGTTTTAAACAAAATACTGACCCAAATACTATAATAATATCACTAGATGTTAAAGCACTTGATTATACATACACACACACACATGCTCAATCGATCGCCTATATATGTCACACGCTACTGCCCTTCTTCCTGCTTATTAACATTATTCTCCAAGCTCGTTCTCCGTTCACTTGCACAAACAGATAGAAATGATGGCTCTAATGAAAATTCATTGCTCACACTCATTTTACTCATATCAGTTGGGTATGTCATAACAGTTAGAGACCCCTTATTCCCCACATGGGTTATATTTATCAATATTATTCTTAGCTTAATCCCCTTTATTGCTATTGTCAATTTCCATATTAGAGGCCACGGGAATGCAATGGTGAGGTTTTTGAAGTCTATGTTTGGAAAGTTTATATTTGATATCTGGGTTCTTCATCCACCCCTGATACACGTGAGCTTTGGATTTAGTGAGAGGTTCCACTTAAGTTTAATTTCCCTGGTAACAGTTGTAATAATCGGAGGGATTTCATTGGACAATGTAGAGTTCTAAACCTTTGTGCATTATTTCTCCGTTGGGACCTCATTTGGGGCCATCGGGGGCTTAATAACTAATTCTGAGGATTGTCTAGTGAAGACGACTTGCCTCGGGACGATCTCTTCGCTACTATTCCTTTTGGAGGTATGAGGTACTTTGTGTTTCTCATTTTTCTGTTTTTTTTCTATTTTCTTATCATCGTCACTTGCATAACTGTGTTTTCGAAGAATGTGTGAATCAATGACACATAATATGTGTCACATAAACCCGTAAACGTGCCACATTAGCGTCCAGTACCTTACGTGAGCACCTGTCAATGTGGCACTGATTCGTGCAATGTCGACATGCGACATCGACATAAGATGATATGTGACATTAATTGACACATTCTAGGTGTCATGGGTTGACTCATCGGACGCTAATGTGGTATGTTTACGCGTAAACATACCACATTAGCGTCTGATGGGTCGACCAATGACACCTAGAATGTTTACGGCTTTATGTGGCACATGTTATGTGGCATTGACACACTCTAGGTGCCATTGGTCGACCCATCGGACGCTAATGTGGCATGTTTATGCACAGAAATCAATGCCACATAATATGTGCCACATTTTGTGTTATGTGGCTCATTTTGTGTTATGTGGCATTGATTTGTGTTTGGCTTGATGTGGCATATTTTGTGTGGCATTGATTTGTGTTTGGCTTTATGTGGCACATTTTGTGTCATTGATTTGTGTGCGTAAACATGCCACATTATCATCCGAGGGGTCGATCAATGGCACGTACAATGTGTCAATTAATGTCACGTATCATCTTATGTTGATGTCGCATGTCGAGACATAGCATGAAATCAAATGTCCCACTCTAACACTCGGATTTTTTTCAAGACTTGCCTATCTTCAAATATGCTTGGCTCCATTTATAGGACTCGGACAAGGCACCTCAAAGGTCTTGCCTTGTTTTACCGCCTAAAATTGTCCAATTGCAGGAGCTTCAGGACATCCTGGTTCGACCAACCCGCACATCTACTTTTCTGGCTAAGCAGGGAAATGGCAGGCGTCCTCTGGCCTGCTGGGCTGTCTCCAATGATGGTCTGGCTAAAAAGCAGCTTTTGGGAGGTTTGACATTCCATCTTCATGGCCAATGGCTGGTCTAAACAGCAATTATTACTGTCAGGAAAAGCGTCTCCATACCAGACGCGCATCTCATGTCCCCCGCCGTGTTTATTCCCGCACCACGTCCCATGACCGCTCTAGGTCCGAGCCAGGTCCGTGCCGCACACGCCCCAAAGTGTTGTGATCCCTTCGATGTAGTCGGTCTCGTGTTCGAGTAAGCTCCCACGGAGTCCTCCGCACGTCCCAAGTGACCTGGCTTTGCCGTCGCTGTCCGGTCATTCTCCCGCCACCATTGACCCGCGGTCAACGTCAAGTCCGATCAACGTCGTGACAGTGTCTCAGTTTTATTCATCAATACATGTAAATCAATGGAATAAAGAAAACAATACTATAAATACATAATGGATGTCACGCGTATGATGGTTTTAATATGGGCAGCGTCTGCCTCAAGATTTGAATACCCAACATCAAAACGTTTTTTACCGCAGGGGAATTATTATCACCTGTAATAAACGACCTTAATTAAATGATCCAATTTTTAAGAGATTGATGTGAATAGACAATTGCTTATCACAAGTAACTTAGGGACAATATTTGAAAACTTAACATAATTGGAAGACTTGTTTTCAAAAAAATATTGACCCTATACTACCCTAATACTATAACAATATCTCTAAAACTAGATGTTAAAGCACTTGAGTATATACAATCCGTGATTACTTTTTCCCAAGCATATATAACACATACACGCATGCATACACGTCAAACAACATACGCACAAGCTCATATCTCACTACTGTATGTTCCTTATTAGCGTTCTTCTTTCTAGCTATTCATTTGCTCAGTTTACACAAACAGAGAGAAATGATGGCTTTAATGTAAAACACACTCATCACCTTCATTTGCACTCACATCAGTTGCTTATGCAATTATAGTTAGAGACCCTTTATTTCCCACATGGGTTATATGTATTAATATCTTCCTTAGAATAATCCCTTGATAGCTTTTGTCATTTTCCTTATTAGAAGCCACGAGATTACAGTGAGGAGGTTTTTAAATCCAAGTTGGCCAAATTTATATTTGATATTGGGGTTCTCCTTCCACCCTTCGTATTGTGAGTTTTGGATTTGGTGAAAGGTTCCACGTAAGTTGTATTTCCTTGCTCACAATTGTCTGCCTCGGCGGGCTCTTGTTGGACGAGGAAGAGTTCAGAATCTCTGTCCATAAGTCTCCGTTGGGACCTCCTTCGGATCCATTGTAGGGCTAATAACTCACCCCGAAGATTGCTTAGTCAAGACGGCTTGCCTCGGGACGATGTCATTCATGCTATTCCTTTCGGAGGTAGGGATTTTTGTTTATATATATCATCACTTGCGAGTTTTTGATGACTTTTTAAGGGCCCTCCCTCCTTTGTTGAGAGTGCTTGAGGATTATGGCGCATTATTATGAGCAAAAGGGAAGATGGTACTAATAATAATATTACGTAACTCATTATTATCGGTGGGAGTTGAAGGAGAAGGTGTTGGTGATGATAGGAAACAATGTCCTCATTTTATAGCTAAGTTGGTACGTAAGACAACACTAGTTTTACCTCTGTTAAATTCATTCAATTCCTTCAATTTATTTAGGAGATTGTGTAAAATCATATCTAACTGGTCGGTATACTCAGAGGATGATAAAACTAATTGGATTTGGACAAAGTATCAACAATTACGATCTCGAAACTACTTTGAGAATTATTAACGGCTCTGTATTTTATAGCATTTCTATTTTTTGATTCATTATAAAATCAACTCAAGATCCTAGATATGGTCGGATCCATTAAACGACAAATTAATCTCAAAGTAATAGAAATGCAGGATCAGGAGTTGCTATTGTGATGAATCAAAAAATAGAAATGCAATAAAATATAGAGACGTTAATTTTCAATTTCGAGTCGTAAGTGTTAATATATTCTCCAAATTATAATTAGTTTTATCATCCTCTGAGTATTAGAACCGACCGTTAGATCTAATTTTACACAATCTCCTAAATAAATTACATGAATAATATGACCTTAACAAAGGTAAAACTAGGGCTGGGGAAAAATACCGAAATACCGCAATACCGTCATTTATCGTATCGAATCGTATCGAAAATATTGAAAATTTTGGTATACCGAAGTTTTTGGTAAGGTATGATACCGTACCGAATGGTATGAAAGTTTTTAAAATTAGGTATACCGATTATACCGAATACCGAAATTCTGAAATTTTTAATATATTTTATACATATATATACACACCTATATATATTATATTATTTCAAAAAATATAAAATGAAAAATTAAGGATATTCATAAACTTATTTAGCACATAAATTATTAACTTATACACAACTTTCTAATATTAGGCTCACCATATTTTAGTTATGTGATAAGTTAGGATTTTGCGTTATTTTATGCCTCGCAAACATGTGTTACCGGTCGTTACCTATGAAATTTCTGTCGGAGATTGTAGAGTTATTTTTATATTTCACATTTGACAGGTTTCTGAACGAAATGAGCCGAAATTCAAGAATAATCGAATGGCGTAGCAAGCCGATAGGAAACAAAAACTGGTTAAACCCGGTTAGCAACACTTAGGCCACTAAACCATGTTGATCATGTGATGACTAGATTCAAGCAAATGATGGGACCATAAAAGAAGAAATTAATGCCACGACAAGATCCTTTGAATTGGCCAATCATGTGGCTAAAGTTTGTCAAGCTTGCACCATCATTCTAGAGACAAAAAGACATGCACCAATCAACACATTTGAAGTTTGTCCAAGCGTACACTACTCAAGGATGCAATGGTCAAACTAAAAGAGCAAAACAAGGAATGAAGAAAAGCCACTAAGTGTTATGTCGGACAAATAATTCTTAATAATTCTTCTAATCAAATTGAGGAGCAAAACAAGGAATAAAGGGAGGCCACTTGTCGGACAAATAATATATATAATCAATCTCACATGCAACAAGACAAGAGAGGGGCTAAGGATGCATGTATAAATCTAAGCCTAATGCATTAAAAGGGGGGAGCTCTCGTTATTTTCCTACACCTACCACCTTGAGCTCGTGAAAAGCTTGCAGCTCACACCAAGCAGCTCTCAGTTCTTCTCCCACGCATATCTCTTGAAGCAAGAAGCTAAAGCACCCATCTTACATCTTACTCACCTAAGTCCCTCCCTGACGCAAGTGATTCAAGGCAGCCCCCAAGCCACGCATCAACCCGCAGCTCAAACGAAGAATTCTCTCACGCAACGGAGATCCCGAAGGAACTAGACGTGATCCGTTCGTCGTGATAGTCAAAATTCATACATCGCCTTACGTGAAAACAGGAATGTTGACCTCTATCTTTTCCTATTTTTCGTTTATTAATATGTGTGCTTAAGTTTATTTGTGATTAAGGCCGTATTAGGCCGGATTATGAGTTCGTAAATGTTATTCGTATCGTATTTAATCGTATGAGTTAAGTTACGTGTTCTATATTTGAGTTTAATGCTTGCGTATGCCTGATCAACATATGCTTGATTTTTGATTGGTTTATGACACTGAAAAAGTAATTAGACCGGTTAGAACAATAAATATAGTGCACCACGACGTAAAACCGACCAGAGATGGAATTCGGTTTCGTCCGTGTGGTTTCCGAGATCTTAGGCGCCGAAAGCATTTAAGCTCGGAGAAATTCATAAAGCCGAATGCGTGTGGGGTAACTACAGTCATATAGGAATATAGTTGATTGGTTCACGTTCGCATAGAGTTGCTAGTTACGTGAATAACGGGTAGCACGTACGTTAGGAATTTCTACCTTAACTAGATTCATATTGGTTAAATATATACGATTGCATGCAGACGTAAGATTAATCTGTGCCGAATATGTGCTTTAACCACGCTTGTCGTTAATTGATAAAAATCGTCATCTTTATTTGCGCTGTTTTTAAAACCATCTTAAACAAATCTAAAAAAAATATATATAAACATATACAAATATATTTAAAAAAAACCGTTTCAGTCTAAATTAAATTTCGGATTAATATCTTAGAACTAATCAAGCTATCCTCGTGGATCGATACTCGGATTTACGTCCGTTTTATACTACTTGCACGACCTAGTACACTTGCTAGTATTCGAGCGTGTCATTATGTAACTCAAGTAACGTTTAATTTTTGCCTTTTTAATGTTTTTTTTTCATGATTTTTGAAAGGGTGAAGATGCAATGCAAATTACTTTTTGTTAATCTTCACTAATTTTTTAAATATAGCCGCTTCGTTCTAATTAATATGTATATAAAATTGTATTTTGTGGTTATTTAAAGTTTTTTGTCTTACTAAGGAGACTAGCTAAAATATGTAAATTATTTAAGGTTAAAAAATCTTTTTATTTTGAAAAATTTGGTATTAATAATCTATCTTATTGGGGTCTAAGGAGTTTGAATTGATTAAAAATTCCAAAACAACGAATTAACGAGTCGCGAGATATGCATGTTAAAAAACCCTCCGTATGAATGGTATAGAAGGTATGATACCGATACCATACCGAAATTTCTATCGAAATTTAAGGTATACCGAAATTTTTGTATGGTATTGGTATGATTTTTTTGGATACCGAAATTTCGGTACGGTATACGATATCACAGTTTTGGTACGGTATACCGGACCGAACCACCCCTAGGTAAAACTAGTTTTATCTTACATATCAATTTAGATTTTACAACGCAAATTCTCTTAGTATTTGAAGTGTGATCCTCTTATACCCTACACATGTTGGTACACCAACCAACTTAGTGTCCAATTAAAAATATTACGTCACACGTCAAATCTTAGGTAGATTTTAAGTATACTCTCAAATATATAGGCAAGATAAAATCCATAAAACATTAAATAAATCTAAAGATTCTGCATTTCTATTACTTTTGAGATTAATTTGTCGTTTAATGGATCCGACAAACGAACGAAATAAAGGCGGTACAGCATAAAACTCTTTTATCAAAATACACCATAACCCCTATAGTAAGAATGAACACATATCTGAACTTGAAAACAACCTTTCTTCATCGGTAGGACGACGATTCCACTACGCTCACACTGAACTGAAGTACTCCTTTTCCTATGCCTGAAAATTGCAGCCCAACCTCAGATTTTTATACATGAAACCAACAATCGTAATCTCATCTTCTTCATTGTCTACCTTAGCCACTGCCCTCTTAATTAACAGTAGCGCTCGCCTGCAAATTCCCATTTTCTAAAACAACCCTTTCTGAAAGAAATTGATCCACCCCCACAAGCGATGAGGCTCAGAAGCGTGGAGTTCTTAGATAGCAAGGGCTCGTTTTTCGATTCTCCATGGCCGCCATTTTCGAGCTTCTTGCTAGAATCACCATTGCTGACGTCACTGAGTGGAGTACAATCTAGGGTTTTGTCCGAAACAGACGTGGAAGAAGTGTTCGTCGTCGTCGATGGAGTTGTTGTGCTGCTGCTTGCATTGAACACATCCGAGGGCAAAATGGACTTTTCAGCTTTGATCTCATCAGTTGATACGCCTTTCGAGCATCTGTGAGGAGTCATTCCATTTCCTCCTAGTCCAAGCTCGTCCTCTTCCTCGACTCCATTACGAAGATGGAAGTGTTTGTTCTTCATTAGCTGAACGTCGCACGATTTCTCTGTCAAGAACACGTACACGCTTTCAAGTTAGTCAATGAACGAATTATCATACGAAAACATTACCAAAGTGTGTGTATAGATATATATATATATATATATGTGTGTGTGTATATATTACTGTTAGGAATATTTTATTGTGTCAATTAAATCAGGTTATCTTAATTTTGTAGTTTTATTCTGCCCTAGGACTTAATTGTAAATATACCTAACTTGTGGGTATATTAGTTAACTTGGGCCCAATAGCCCATTAGGGCTTATATGTATAAATACCCTAAACGATACATCGTTTAGGGTTGCTGATTCATATAATAGAGTTGACGACTTTTCTGAAGAACTCGCGCGCGCTCTCTCCGTTCCAACTCTACAATCCTTCTCGTGGTATTACTAATTTATTGCTTCCGTAATTCATCGTATCAGGTAATACTAATCCATTGAATCAGTACAAGGTTGGATAAAATCGGCCTAACAAGTGGTATCAGAGCCGAAATCGTGGATCAAATTCGTCAGATTTATCTCGGCTTGATTTTCAAAATTTTCGCTTTTTATTCAAAGATTATCAATTCCTTCTCGTCCAAATTCCCATATTTTTCTCGGCTTCAGAAGAACGCATAGGTGTATATCTGCATTCCCTTAATTCTTGATCGTTTTTCCCAGTAGAAGAACAGATTGTGACGACGAAGAGAATTTTTCTTTGAGATCTCGAGATCTTTTATCCTAAGCTTGCCTCGACATTTTACTAAGTGATAAGCTTCTCGATATTTAAAAGTCTCGACATTTTATTCCTGTGAACTTCTCGACATTTTAAGCATCTCGATTTTTTTTTCTCGACATTTTTTTGCTACTCGACATTTGAAAATATTAATCTCGACATCCTATCACTCGACATTATTCTCGACATTATTCACTCGATATCTTATTCTCGACATCCTATCACTCGACATTATTCTTGTCTCGACATTATTCTTGTCTCGACATCCTATCACTAGACATTATTCACTCGATATCTTATTCATTCAATATCTTACTCATTCGAAATCTTCATCTCGAAATCCACAACCTCTCGAAATCCTTACACAAAGCCATCCACGTGCATTCACATTTAAACACTCAATATATATTATATACATAACATTGGCAAACTCATCAAATCACACACGTGGCCTTAGCGCTCATCACTCATCCACTCCTCTTTATCACTCATCATTATCATAATCATTACCACTCATCACACTCTTCATACACACACCTTTCGAAATCATCTCAGCCACATACATACAATACATATCACATATATATATCGTATCCTCCGCGTTTTATTACCATAACAAATTTTCATATATTCACATATCATCCTCCACGAATAATTCACTTATCATTATCTAATCATTTTCTCTATAGCACATATCTTAATCCACCAAGAATGTTTTCTTTTGACGTTTTCATATAAGAAAACTCTATGAAAAGCTTGGATATAATCCCAATAATTGAACTTGACTGTAACTTTTAATTCTGGATGGAAATATTCCCTATCCTTCATTGGGTGAATTGCCCAAGCTTCAGGGGATATAATCCTCTTAATAATAATCTTACTGAAGTTATAAACCTTCTGACTTCCAGTAACAAAATGATCAAATTCACAAGATTCTGTGAACTTAAGAATATTTTCGTAGTTCATTCTGTTTTTATAATATCCCCCAGCATATGATGCTGTATCAAGATATCTTTCCATTAAGATCCATGGTTGATCTTTCCATTTTAAATCATTTTCCGTTAAAAAGAGTATGACTTCTTTATGAGAATTTTGTTCATAAATAAATTCTTGATCTTCAACTTCATCATCTGCTACAATTTTAGCATAAGAAGTCGTACCTTCTTGAGTTTTTTGTTCCTTATATTTAAGGAATTCTTTGTACATCTGTTGATCTTGAGCACTCATATTGCTCGAAGACGAAGAGAGATTCTCTTTAAATAATTTTCTATTGCCATGTTGAGCAATAGGCTTGCCACCTCTACCACCTCTATTAGAGGGATAGTTTTTCCCATATTGGGACATACCTGCAAAAGAATTCATTGAATAAATTCTCTGGTAAGAAAATCGGGAAGGCTATTATCACTTCCTTTTTTATAAATTATTTCAAAATCAAATGGAGCTAAATGAGCTTGCCATCTCGCAAACATTTGCTTAGAAACATCATGTTTAAAATCTTTTTGAAACATAAATTTTGCAGCTTGACAATCAGTTTTTATTAAAAACTTTTGATTATATAAATCATCCTGAAATTTAAGAACACATTTGACTATAGCAAGTACTTCTCTAGCTATCGTAGCATAATTTTTCTGAGCATTATTCCATTTCCCCGAATGGAATCTAACTAAATATTCTTTCTTATCTTCTGGAGAGATTTGTTTTAAAATTCCTCCATATCCTAAATCAGAGGCATCGGTTTCTATAACCTTTTGCCAATTAGAATTAGCAAGCATAAGACAAGGTAAATGAGTAACCTTATTTTTAATTTTTATAACTGCTTCAGTGTGATTATTTGTCCGCTGACAAGGAATTTTCTTAAGTCTATCGTATAAAATAGATGTATGACTAGCAAGATTTTTATAATAAGGAGAAATATAATTTAAACTTCCTAAAAATCTTTGAAGCTGAGTTTTATCTAAAATTTGATCTGGAAATTTTGATGCAAACTCAATACTTCTATTAATTGGATTAATATTTCCTTTTTCAATATTATGACCTAAAAATCGTATTTTAGTTTGAAATAAAACCATTTTTGGACTAGATATAACCAATCCATTTTGAATAACAATTTTCTTAAATATATCAAGATGTTTGAAATGTGTTTCAATATCTTTTGAAAAGATTAAAATATCATCAATATAAACGATAATGAAATTACTATAAGGAATGAATATGTCATTCATAATATTTTGAAATTCAGAAGGAGCATTTTTCAAACCAAAAGGCATTACGTTCCATTCAAATTGTCCAATTGGAACAGTAAAAGCAGTTTTATATCTGTCCTTTTCATCAATTTGTATTTGCCAAAACCCTGATTTTAAATCGAATTTTGAAAAGATAATGGCATTAAATAAACGATCTAAAAGATCCTTTTTATTAGGAATAGGATACCTAATCCATTTCAAAACTTTATTAAGGGGTTTATAATTAATAACTAACCTAGGTGCTCCCCTTTCCTTTTCTGCCGCATTATTGACATAAAAAGCTGTGCATGACCACGGTGATTTTGAAGGTTTTATTAAACCTTTCTGTAAAAGAGAAGTTATTTCTTTTTTACATAATTCTAATAATTCAGAATTCATCTGACAAGGACGAGCTTTAGTGGGAATATTTTTCTCACTAAAATCATCTTCATAAGGTAAAGAAACTATATGTTTTTTTCTATTCCAAAAAGCATTTGGAAGATCGTTACATATTTGCAACGTAAATTCATTATAAAGTAATTTAATTTTTTCTTGTAACTTAGGATTTTGGATTTTATCCTCAATCGTAAGTATGTTAATTTCTTGCTTAAGGTAATTTACCTGTTTTTCTTTTGCTTTAATAAGAATAGAATCCTTAATTTCATTAAGAATCCTTGAAAAAGGTTCAGTAATGAATTCAAAGTAAACTTCTTTATTTTCAAAGTTACCTTTAAATCCAAGTTCATTAATATTTTGAATGGGAAATATTTTCCTAAGAAACGGAGTACCAAGGATTACTTGGTTTATAATATTCTTGACCAGCAAGAATGAAGTAGGAATACAAACCTTATTTTTACAAATGAAGGCTTTAGGGATTTTATAATTAATCTGAAGTTTTTCTCCGCTTGCAGAGCTAAGAGAATGAGTTGTTTTATGAAAGTATTGGGTAGGAATTATTCCTTCCTGGATACAGTTTAAATCTGCTCCACTATCAATCAATGCAATCAAATTCTTTTGAAAGTTTCCATCGATAAGTAGTGATATTTTAACAAGCCATTTTTGAGAAGTAATAACTTCTAATGTCGAAAGGAAATTTTCTTCTTGAATATTTTCAGAAGTACTGGCGAAATCTTCATTAGTTTCAATTTCTTTAACAATTTCTTTCCCTTTTTCTAATTTAGAAAATCTTCGTTCTAAATCAATATGACTTAATTTTAAATTCTTAATTTCAGTTTTAAGATTTGAAATCTCAATTGTCAAATCTTTAATATTAACAGCTGATTCAGTTTTGTTTATTTTATTCTTATTACGAAGTAATCTCATTACTTCGGCCATACTATAAGATTCAGTTTTAATTATTTTAGGAATATCTTCTTTTGAGGTTTCTTCCTCTTTTTGGATTAGTCTTTTGATTATATGATTTTTTAAATCTGGATCTTCTGTTTCTTTTAATATTTCTAAAAGATTATTATCCAGAACATTTAATTCTAATTCTTGAAATTGAGATATAATTTGATATAAATTATCTTCTGGTTCAGATTCTGAACTTTTAATATTTTTAGAACAAGGTTGTCCTATTTGACAATTTTGGCATTCTTCAGATTCTGAGGATGAAATATCTTCGATGATATTGTTTTCATCGCTCGAAGAAATTTCACTATCTGATTCCAACAGAATTTTTGATAATGTTTCTTTTAAATCATTATCAATATTCAAATTATTAATTTTCTTTTTAGTCCAACAAGTTGATGCTTTATGACCAATTTTACCGCATTTGCGACAAATAATTGGACGAAATTTATTTCTGTATTGAATATTTTTATTATCTTTTGAGAATTTTTGTTCTCTACGTTTAGATTTTCGATATTTTCTTTTTTCATATTGTTTAGGAGAGTACTTTTTGGGTTTATACTCTTTACGAGGTTTACTCGTAGAAGGATTTTCTAAACCAAATTGGCTACAGAATTCTCCTAATTGTTTTTTCTCGTCAAGAGAATGTCTCTTGAGTTGTTTATTAAGCTTTATTTCATTACATAAAGCTAAACCTTCTTGTATGCAAGTTCCTATTAATCTGCCATAAGTATAAGAATTATAATCTATACTAGATTCTCCATTTCTAAGGATTTTCTTAACCCTTTCGGCAAATAAGAAAGGAAGACCATCAACGAATTTGGATTTCCAATGAGTACTATTTGACTCAGGAAGTTCCATAACTCTGCTATCTAAACGATGTAAGGGTTTTACACCTAAGATTTTGGAGCAAAGTTCTGACATTTTCAGAATTATCAGACCATCGGCCTGTAAAATGTTCAACAATGTTTATACATAAAGTATAAACAGCGTTTTCAATAATTGTATTATTTTCTTCTTTTACATTAAGAAAAATACTTTCTCGGTCTTGCTGAGATAAATAATTATCCCACCAACCTTTCAACTGACCAGTAAAGCCAGCAACAAGCATTTGAGCTATAGTTTTGTCTGCATTACCTTGAGTTTTACAGACTGTACTATACATCATCATCCTATGAACCATACCAAAAGTTTGTCTTTCCGTATAGCCATCTAAATTCCATTCATAAATGCAATGACCATTATATGAATTGTTTATAGTAAGATCATGTTCTTCAATTAGAACATCTTGAGGAGTTGGTCTTGGGTAATAATATTTAGTCTGAATGGGTTTACTAGCAAATTTCGAAGAATTTCTTAATTTATTGATTTCTTCAGTAAAAATATTATGAAAATTATCAGAATTTTCAAGCTGATTTTCAAAATCTTCACTTAAAGTGTTAAGCTCTAAATTTTTAAGCTTATTTTCAATTAAATCTTCAATTTGAGTAATTGATTTTAATTTAAAATCAACAATTTCAGGAGGAGGTTGAATACTAGTAGAAGCTATATTAGCTATTTTAATTTCACTTATATTTTTGTCTTTATTCATTAAAAGATAATTTTTTATATCTTTAATAGAAACAGATATTTCTTCAATATTTTTTTTTAATAAAGAAATTTGTTCTCCTAAAACAATAACATACATATTCGTATAGTTTTGTTGTTTTAAAAGACTATTTATATGATTTATAGTAACAGTAAGAGTTTCATTTTCAAATAATTTTTGAAAAGCATTATAATAGCGAATCTCATTATCCTTTTCAATTTGAAAACTACTTTGAGGAGGATAAATTGACTTCATATTTTTCCCCGTTGAAAGCTTATAACTTCTTTCAAGAACTAAAATCATATTTTTAAAATAATTTGTCAAAAACCAAGGAATAAAAGGTAATTTTTCATTTCTTTTTGACAAATCAGTGTAAAATTTATTTTGGATAATAATTTTATCTTCATTATTAAAACTTTCAAAAAACCATTTTCGAAAGAGTTCCCATTTGGGTTTATTAAATTCCTTTTGAATTTCTTTTCTTGCCGGAGAACCCAGACTAAAATCAATTTGAGGTTTTAAATCCATTAAACACAAAAATCCATTTCTGACTCGGTTATTTCCTCGTC
The DNA here is from genome assembly GCA_027422505.1 of Craterostigma plantagineum. NCBI lineage: Eukaryota > Viridiplantae > Streptophyta > Magnoliopsida > Lamiales > Linderniaceae > Craterostigma > Craterostigma plantagineum. Next base: position 8,050,957 of record JAPQWV010000002.1, read on the forward strand.
GTTATTTTTAGAAATTCCATGAACAATATTATCAGAATTAATTCTTAATTCTTCAACTCTATTTTGTAGATAATCATTAGAGGTTGATTCTCTAACTTGAGAAGTCGAAGCTCTAGAGGGAGATTTTATCATATAATCACATGGTGATATATGATAATGAGAAGAGGCTGATCTAGTCATTCTAGATCTAGGAGTTCTCACATCTATAGATCGGCGATTTTGATCAAACTGTATTTGAACAGTTCCATTTGTAGATTGTATTATTTGAGTAGGATTGTTTTGTATTTTAGGCAGAAGAGGCATAGCTCGTTCAATTGTCCAATTTTCTGGAAATTGTATTTCTTCCCATTTTATAGATCTACGAGTTGTAATATTAGATCTACTAAAATTAGTTTCTATAAGAACAGTTTCGTTGATTGGTTTATCAACTATTTTACACTGTGGATTAAGCGTATATAAAGGCTTGTAATAAATTCTATAACAGATACATATTACTTCCGATCCCGGAGCGTAATTATATCCGTGAGTTTTGACATTTAAGGTCAGAGCATCCAATATATTGACATCAGTCAAAGAAAATTGGAGATTTGGATAAACATTAAAATAAACTGGTCCATGTGCCAGACTAGACTGAATTATTCCCATAAGGGATTGTTTCCAGTCAAGATTTCTACCATCTCTAAGAGCTGCTATAAAGCTCTCTGGTAAACCTTCTAAAGTTAATGGCTTAAAGGCTACCTGAACTAACCCAATATGAATAAACTTATGGTTTATTCTATATTTTTCTAAGTCTCTATTACTTAGAAGTCTAATTACCATCTCTTCGTTATTCAAAGAAATTGTTTCTTCAGTAGTTTTAACTACTTGTTTTAAACCTAATTTTTCAAAAGTTCCTAATTCATAGATTATTTTATAATCTATTTTTAGAATTGTCCAACGATTTAATTTGTCTAAATCTTGAGGAATATCATACTCCTCTTCAATACTGTTTTTAACAGTATTATCTTTACGTCTTATCAAATTCATTTGATAAAGAACGTTAAACTACACCAAAGAATTTCTTAATACCCTCACCATGGCTCTGATACCATTAAGAGGATCTTTTTACAAAAAGCTTAAAAACTTAACCAAAAAGCTTAAAAACTTAACAAAAAGATGATGATGATACGTGGCAATATCCACCATACAAACCATGATAATGGTACTTAGTCAAACAAAACCTTTTGATCAAACAATCAAACTGTAAACAGTTTAATTCTTAACCAAAGGTAGTCACACCATCATACCAAAATCAGAATCTCGTTTGTAGGCAGTTCAACCAATATACCAAACATCAAAATAAAAATTGGAAAATGGTACGTGGCGTTGTTAAACCTATTAGTCCAGTTATCAAGCTGTAAACAGTTTGATCCCGTTCGGACCCAAGGTAGTCCAGCCTATATACCATTAATCCTAAAACAAATTATTTTTGTGATCTTTAGAATTAAATCATCGAATACAAGGAATTTTACATAATAAAATCTTCATTCAATAATTCAATTGGTAACAGCCTTACCCTTCAAACGCCTTCTCAACGGCAACACAGGCTAGCCAAGAGCCAACAAAGAATTAATCGAAATCAAATTTTATTATAACCTTTATTCAAAATTTAATTCCTTCAATCGATTTTTAAAAGATTTTATAAAAGAAAATATTACATCATATTAGTATATATATATTACATCATATTAGTAAAATTATATATATATTTATATGATATAAAACCATGATTTAAGTATTAAGGCATTTTAGTGTAGTTTAACGTTAAGGTTTAGCCTTCCATTAAGGCTTGATCAAACAAAACAAAATTATAATAAGGATAGAAACTTACTTGAAAGAGAAGAAGTAGATGCAAACCAGAACTTTTATTTCTTCAACGTATTTTACAAAGAGAGAGAGTACAAGAGTGCAAGGTAAAAACTGCGTACACGACTTATGGCGAAAAGCCATATTTAAAGACACACAAAAAGTAAAAAGACAAAAAAGCACTAGGGAATTATGATTCCAGCTGGCCATCATCTTGTTCTTGTTCTTGATTCCTCTTGTCGGCCAATACTTTATAAAAGTAAATTATGTTGTCGCCATGCTAAATTTTAGCCGCCTAGTGGATGACTTGTCATTCTCTCGTCATTCCTTATCTTTTCCTTTCATCCTTTTGAAGGATTCTTCAGTGATATTATTGATAGCGTCTTCAAATGATAATAAATCATCATCATCAAAGGGGTCTTGAGCTTCTCCTGCTTGACAAAAATCTTCAACTTTTGATGAAGTCCCCATAGTTACGTCGGAAATATCAATTCCAAAATTCTTTCAGATATCCTTCTTTATTTCTTCCATGTATTCAATCAGAATTTCTTCTTTAGTCATTTTTCCTTTCTGAATATTTAATCTTCTAGAAAGGACTTCGAATGGACTAAGAGATTCCCTTTGCTGTCTCTTTTCAATTTGTTCCTTATAATAAGCAATTTTTTCTTTGATTTTATCGACAGTTTGTTGTCCTTCGTATTCTCCTTGACCGTCTATTCGGATCATTTTCTTCCAAAACTTTGTATAAAAAGTTCTCCATAAACAAGGTATATTCTGTTGGTTATGACCAACTTCAGGAGCCCATTTCCAAATCCATGGGATACTATATTCAATATAAAAATGCATTGAAGCCATTCCTTCAATCCATTTATTATTATGTTGGGCCTCTATTAGGGCTGGCGAAACTTTAACCCACTCAGTATATAATCCTGAGAATGGTTCTTTCAAAATATTAACTGTGGCTCCGTAGGATAACCACCAATTATATAAATATTAGTAATAGAAATAAAATAAATAACCATTATTAAATCTTGTGATTATCTTATTTCGTATATTTTCTCTAACATTATTTGATTTTTTTTAGTTAGAGATCTAAGATTTAGCTGATCAACACGATTAAGATCCATATCCAACCAAAATAATTCTAGAACTGAACTTTCAATATCCACTTTCAATATGTCGTATATGCCATATCAGTGGGAACAGAAAGTGAACAAACAAGCTAAAGAAGTTGAGGAATTAAAAGCTCGCTTAGAGAATAATCATAAATGTCTCCTTGCCAGCTTAAGTGAAAAAGCGCATCTCAATTGCAAGCTTGAAGCAACGCAAATGAGAGTCGATGATCGTGATAAAGAAATAGAAAGAATGAAAGCGAAAATTAGTGAGTTGACTACTACTTTGAAAAAGAGCGAAGACGAGAGACTCACTAAGACTTGTCAATATAACGTCATGTATAGCGAGCGTAGCGAGCTATACGTTAAAATTAGGAGTTTAGAGGACATTCTAACAAAAAGAGGGCAAGCGGATGAAAATTCCTCTAAGAACCTAGCGTCAAACGGGGAAAGTAATTTACATTCTAACAAACCTGCTTCTTGTTGGGAAATTCCAGAGGTTGCTAATAAAATTTTCCAAATTAAACGCAACTTTGGAATCAGAAAGAGTAGTTTTTCAAGCAGAAAAACAAAAACAGCCGGGTGTCGTACTCATGGCAGAACAGGAACCATGACTCAAGGATACCTGTGAGAGTGAGGAAGAAAATCTGGCACTCATGGCAAACGTCGAAGCTGACTCTGAAGATGAGGCGCACAACACTGCAGCCACTCCCACAACTGACTCATCTTCAGAAACTGAGGTACACGATTCTTACTCTGATCTACATTTAGAGACTCCAATTCTTCAAGATAGACTAACATCTATGTCTAGTGAAAACCAATCATTAAGAAAACTAGAAACTAGGTTAGCGAACAATGAAAAGGTCTTGCGAGCCGAACTAGTAGAAAAGGCTAAGTTAAACTCGTTTCTAGAACAAGCTCAGGATACATCCCTCAGACATGAGACTAGGATAAGATATCTAGAAGAAAAACTTTCCGAGAAGGAAAATGATTTCAAGAAGAGTGAGGAAGAGCGTAATTCCATATCCCAAAAATATGAATTCTTATCCAAGGAACGAAATCGTCTATATTCCAAAATAAAGAAACTTGATGATCTCCTAACAAAAAGAGGACAAACAGATAGAACGATTTTTTTAAACAAACCTAGAGACATAGAATTTTATGATCCCCGTGAAGGATTAGGCTTTGTTCCAGGTTCCGTACAAACAGTCAAGAAACCCCTCCCTCTTTATGATATTAGCTTCCTAGGCTTAAATATACCCTGTCTACTCCCTTTCACTAGTTCATCTACACTTGACATCCTAGAAAAGAAAAAGAGAAATAGAGATGACAGGGTAGAAATCCCATTTGACTACGAAGAACTGAATAAACGTGACAGAACCACGGACACATCCTTGTCTGAAGACGACTACTTACCTCTATATCCACCCTCTTCAGAAGACGTAAGTGGCCAAAATTCAAATCACCCTACCACATATATCCCAGCATCTCTCAAGGAAATCTGTGATTTGCGCTCGACTCTTGAGTCCGAAAAGATTGCCTTCCAAGTGGAAAAAGACGTACTTCTGACAATCATCTCCTCACTCGAAAAACAAGTCAACTTGCCCTAAATTCTCGTTTCAGACTAGCAAGTGCCAGCACAATCAAGAACGATGCACGCTTCTTTGCTAAGTCAGGCTCGCAAACTCAACTAGACAAGATACAAACAAAAGGAACGACTGACTTTCTAGCTGAAATCTCGCGTCTCCAGAACATCAATAAATTACAAGCAAAGGAACACCAAAATCAAATTGAAATCTTCAAGTTCGAAAAAGAGAAACTACTAAATGAAATTTTCCTCCTAAGAAATCTCAACGATCATTCATCTGAAGTTGGTTCTTCTTCGACTTATGAATTAACTCCTAATAATGTGTCAAATTTAGCTACAGGCAAGAAACTAACCAAGAAGACGAAGACGATGGACTGGGTCAGGAAATCAAAATCTAAACCCTCTCCTACCAAGGCTTTCTACTCTACAAACTATGCTTCTGATGAACATAACTTCATTTCATCGAAGACTATTAAGCATTGTGATGTTTTCCGTTTTAATAAATCTAATATTTATAAGATGCATCATACTTCTACTCGACAGCCATCATCTCATGCAAGCCACATCTCGAACACTCCCGTATTCAATCGATTGATGCATAAGAACTCAACAGGGTATAGTCCTAATGTTAAACAAATTTGGGTGCCCAAGCAAAAACATCACTCCACATCCCCTCAACACTCAAAACAAGGATTGAAGTTATGGATTCCTAAATCACAAATAAAATTGTATAGGACTTCAAATGATGACTTAGGACAAGATTTGACACCTTGTGTGGTTAACCCGTTTTCTGCTAATAAGGGAGGACCCATCCAAAAATGGGTACCAAAGTCCGATAATGTTTTGCAGATATCCCAGCATGAGTAGGTACTAAGAGAGTTGCTCCACACTCATGACTGGTATGCGATGAGGGCAGCTAAACATCCCAGTGTGTATGGCATCTCGGGTTGCTCCACAGACACGACTGGTTAGCGATGCGAGCAACCAACGAGGGTACATCATAGCTATGCATGGTTAAAAGAACTTTAAACTTCAAATCTTAGCATGATAATGAACTGAAATGACTGAAAACCCTCCTATAGGTACATTTTTATTATGCATGCATCTTAAAGAATTTTCGAGCTTAAATTTTCTGTATGCATATGAGCTGAAGTGCAAAATACCTATTCTAACTTTAGAGCGATAAAAAACGTACAATCTAATGCATTTTTAAAGAACAATAACTCCTTAGTTTGCATCTGCTTTGAGAATAAATTAATATGTTCACGCTTATTTAATTGGGAGAGAATTTACATGTTTAAATGTGCATGCATTGAGGGGGAGCTACTCTTTTTTAAAGAGAAGCAAATCTTATATTTGTCTTAAGAGGAGCAATAATTAAATTTTGAGGGGGAGCAAACTCTAATGTGTGAATTTAGGGAAAGAGACTCTCGAACGACAATTTTACGAATATGCATCTTTTGAGGGGGAGTAATTCAGTTTTAAGAAGCATGATTTGAGGGGGAGGATTTAAATATATATATATATATATATAATATATAAATAATATAATATATAGTTACTATTACATTATTATTAAGATAATAAATATATATATAAAAAAAAATTAAAAATATATATATATAATATATAAATAATATAATATATAGTTACTATTACATTATTATTAAGATAATAAATATATATATATTAAAAAAAAAAGAAAGAAAGAAAAGGAAAGAGAAAGAAAGAAAAGTAAAGTCCAAAAAAAAAGAGGCCTCATACTCCAGATAAATTTGAAGGACGAATTCCAAGCCTACAAGAGTTCAAGAATTCCAAAAAGCGTGTACACTATCACGAAGATGATCTCAACCGACCTGCTCCAACTCGCTGATCAAGCAGCACTCATCAAATTGACGGATGCATGGATTCTAAGTTCCCATGGTTCAGTAAGACCAAACTGAACCTAACCCCGGAACGTAGCCAAATGTTAGTGACGATTTCAAGTTCATAGAAGTCATATTGGAAATTCTTGACAAGACCGAAGAGCGGAAGATACAAAACTCCCTTACCTCACAAATTACTCGGACCAACCCCCATAGGTACAGGTGCTAATTTTATTAGCTCCCGGGTAGAAGTCGTCGCATTAGGTCCAACGGCGCATGCACAACCGAGCCTTACCCACTCATCGTCTCCCAACAGACCGATGTTTCACTAAATCACGGGGAGCCGCGTAATCTATCACTGCTTCACTTGGAAGCAGGAGATATTGAACTAAGTGGTAGTCAGCCCCACACCACTGAATTTTATTGATCACATCGAGTCTAGTGTGTCCTCACCATCCAAATATTTTTATATCTTTTTAGGACACATACACCTTCTTATCTGGACTTTGTGACCAGATCAGAACTTTCGTAGACATGTCCTACTACGACATGCTTCGATGATCGGAAGGAAGTCTTGCCGTTGCAATATCAAAACAACAACGGTTTCAGGCCATCGCCTATGAGCTATGCTCCTAGACTGATGTTAACGGGACGCCTATGTGGCCCCGGTTTATAAAGCCCTGTTCTCACAGGCCACGTCTCAGAGTTTAACTCTAAAGTCGTGTCGACGGACTGCCTCTGTGGCCCCGTCAGGTTATAACCCAACCTGAGTACCCACCAATTCCGCCGTGCATACTGCTCTGAAGCTGGGCTCTCGTGCTCTTTTGAGGGACAATCTGAAGGGGCCCAGACACATTTTCGGAAAATACACACTACGTACACCTACTTCTTGTCACGACGGCGCGATCTCTTGCCAAAGACGTGCCTCATTTTGACTCATCGCATGACGATCTCCCCAGCTCGATCTTCATGAGGGGAGGAGTACTAAAGCAAAATGGGAGCAACACCACGACGAAAGTGCATATAGATCAGAAAATACTAAATCTCAAGCGTCGTCAAAGAATCAAGCGAAGACCACAAGTCCAACGATTGAAGTTGTCACCTCATGTACGACTCTCCGATTTTAAAGAAACACCCCAATCACAACGTAAGGTTGAACAAACGTAAGGGGAGTTGAGCTACAATCGAACGGAGAGATCGGACTCAAAAGACAAGACAGCCAACAACTTCAGCATGAACTTCAAGAATATAAGCTGCCGACTAGTATACAGCTCTTCGAGTTTAAAGAAAACTCTCAATCCCAACACAAGGTTGAACAAATGTAGGGGGACTCGCGACTATCGAAGGGAGAGCTGGAACACAAGAAGATAAGATCAGAACATGGTGAGCTTGGATCTCCTAAAGAAGAGGACACAAGACACAAATGAGGATGTGATTGAAGAAGAACACGCATGCAAATGCTTTCACGTACACAACTCCGATACGTGTTCTTTGAGGACTCAGTACGATCACAAGACGAAGATAACCAGCGCTGAATTGCAAATTGAACACAAAGGGGGAGATTGTTAGGAATATTTTATTGTGTTCAATTAAATCAGGTTATCTTAATCTTGTAGTTTTATTCTGCCCTAGGACTTAATTGTAAATATACCTAACTTGTGGGTATATTAGTTAACTTGGGCCCAGTAGCCCATTAGGACTTATATGTATAAATACCCTAAACGATACATCGTTTAGGGTTGCTGATTCATATAATAGAGTTGACGACTTTTCTGAAGAACTCGCGCGCGCTCTCTCCCTTCCAACTCTACAATGCTTCTCGTGGTATTACTAATTTATTGCTTCCGTAATTCATCGTATCAGGTAATACTAATCCATTGAATCAGTACAAGGTTGGATAAAATCGGCCTAACAATTACATACCATAAGAAGGCTCAACGAGCTCAGATGCTTTGAGTACGTATTCGCCACCTTCTGATGTATATAACAAGTCATTTTCTCCCAAATCATTCCATACATACCCATTCTTGCAATTCCTAGACACATATATTGATTAAATTCAAAGCGTCAAATAAGCAAGAATATGTGTATTTATTCATTCGATGGAAAAGTGTACTTAATCATATGAGAAAAAAGAAGGGTTTTTAACTGCAATATACTTTACCTTTTGCAGGACCAAGAATACAAAGTTGGCATTCCCTTACCCCTGAGAACTGAGAGCCGGTCCAAGACATCTACAGCAGAAAACATCGGCCATCATCTCATTACATTTACTATGCATGCGGAAAAGAAAAAAAAAAGATTTTAAAAAAGATTAACCTTTTAAACGAAGCTGTTGATGGGCAAGATGGGCTACTTCAACAGTATGAGGATGCTCTAGCTGTCCATTTCTTGATAAATAGTACACAACTTGAACTTTCTTGAACATTGGTCTCATTGCTCTTGCTTGGACACAAGCGTTAGCACTAATCTTCTCACGACTCATATTGATATCTAATTTATGTCTTTATCTTCCCTTTTGACAACCTTTTAGTACTGTGAAAAAAACCCTTTTCTCACCAATTCAAAAGCAGCCCATCAAATCAAACAAAGAGATAGGGATAAAGGTGAAGAGCTGTGAAAGAAGACAATGCCTCGTTTAGTGGAAACTTTTTCTTCAGACAGGTGAGAGGTAAATGTCTCTAAGTCAACGTGCATGTCAGTATGCTTATGTGGTCAACGTCAATTGGTCAATGCTTGAATTATACGAAGCGAAGAACCCGACAAGTAAAGGTTTTTGCGCTTTGTGCAAAAAGAGGAAGCTTACAGAATCGACAGGCTTTTTTTTCGTTGGCTCTATATTTGCAGAAGCTATACGACACTTGTGATATGCTACGTATGAACCCCAGCAGGAAATATAATATTTAAAGATGTATTTTCTGAGTATTTAAAGATTCACCATCTCTTCATGTGACCAAGTGCTGGCGGAGTGGTGGGGTGGTATTTATGTACATTGTTAGGTTCGTTTTTTGAAGTTAATGAAATTCAAGACTTGGGATGTCTTTGCAGATGGTTAATTAATTATTATTATTATTATTGTTATTATACAGTGTGTACTCATAAATTACGAAGTATGTGAATCATTTTTGCCCATGGAGATGCAGCGAATAAATATTTCAGGTGGAACAGTGCACCTTTAATTCGGTTCGTCGAGAAAATAAATCCACTCCATATGTGGTATCTTTTCTCACTTATTTTATTTTTATCATTATTTTTTTTTTCTTATGCGAATTGTTGAAAGATGAAAAAAGAAAAAGAAGAAAGAAAGTAGGTTGTGTATGTATAGTAGATGAAGTTTTGATGATTTTTTTGCAGTAATGAGGACTTGTTAACTCGCAGTTAAACAAGTCAAAAGTTGTTTCGTTGACCTTACATAATATGACCTCACTCGTGTTCTATAACTCATGTCGTTATTATATAGTCCCTCCGTCCCAAATTATTTTATACATTTTACTAAATCGAGCGTCCCAAATCTTCTGTACATTTCCTTATTTAGCAAAAAAACTATCACAATGTAATAATATTAAATATACATAAAAGACGTTCCAAAATATACACATTTTATCTTTTTATTGTTTTATATTATCAAAATAATTTGTTTCTTAATTTGCGTGCCAAATACCAAATGTACAAAAAGATTTGTGACGGAAGGAGTATAACATTTAATGGATAACCTTAAAATCTCACTATATTATCAAGTCTATTGTTCATCGTTGCAGAACAACATAGCAAGAGAACTTCCAAGTTATAATATATTGAGTTACAACAGAACATTAAAACTTCGTATCTTCTTAAGCATGTAATAAAACTCAAACAATAGGCTTAAGGGACTTCACAGCAACCTTAATTCTATCCATGGCTCCTTTACTTGTCGATTTTTATTTATGTTTTGTTACAGTTTGACCAATTTAAATGTGACGGGCTATTATGCAATTTAGAAATATGAAACGCATATTTTGAGATGAATGCATATTTTTGTTGGAATCATGAGAAAGAAAGATAAAGTCGCCTTTTGAAATTGGGTTAGGTTGGAGAGATTTTAGTCGCATTTTGTTTCGCATTTTGACCATTGGAGACAGTCTTATAAATAGACCCAACCCAAACGCAAATGCCCAACTACCAAAGCCCAGTCAAATCTATTTATTGTGGAGTAGCTTTGTAAATACTCACAACATAGTCAAATTTGGTAATATATATATATATATATATATATATATATATATATAATGATGCAACTACCCTAATTCAATATTCTTAACCCTATTAGTTGGTCGGGCTGATTTATGGATAACCGATAAATAGAGTCCGGTATCTATAAATCGCGTCGGATTCGTCGTAACTCTAGTCTGATGTCTTTCTTAGGTCGAGATACGATAAGTTTAGGAACTATCATAGGAAAATCCCAGGATCTGAAGAAATTAGGGGAAGGTTGTAATAGTGAAATATTGAAACTCTATGTCGTTATTAATAATCATGTCACTTAATATTTACTAATCCAAATCGTCAATCACAATGTCATAATGTTTACTAACCATGTTATAAAACTATAATAACAACCATTAAATTCCAATAGATTGTTACATTAAGTCTCCAATGATGCCAAAACCCTATAAATAGGCACCTCAGTCGTCGAATTTCATTACTACATCCATTGAAACTATTCATAACTTAAACTTCTTCTGAGCCGTACTTCCTTGTAACAATAACATGGGTAGAATTATCGAAATGAAGAAGATCGAAGATGTTACCAAGTGCCAAGTGACGTTTTCGAAGAGGCGTAGCAGTCTGATGCGAAAGGCGAATGAGATATCAGTCATTTGCGACATCGACGTTGCTTTCATCGCGTTTTCGCCTTCTGCTGGCCGTGTTAGCAAGTATTGCAATCAAAGGTTGTATTTTGGAATAATAAATGAGTTTCTCCAAAGTTAAAGCTCTAATGTAATCGTTGGGTAGCAAACTCAAGTTTCACATCGGATAATTAGATAAGTTGTGACCAGTTTATAAGCTTGTGGACTACTGTCTCTATAGCCAATTGGTTTTAGAGTGGAACCCCATGGATTTATGAATTTGGGCTTCGAGGGGGATTTTATTTTCAACAGTTATAAGCTCATTCACTTCGGTTTCTTGAATATTTTGTTTTTTCGTGCAGGATTGAAGAGGTGCTTTATCGATACATCTGCTTACCAGTTGAAACGAGACTGAGGTTACTATATTTGCTTTTGATAGATTTGAAATATATGTAGAGGAATTTTATGGTGCTCACCTTATGTAAGCAACTTATGTGGGCACATGTTGACGTGATACCGATTCGTGCCATTTCAACATCTCACATCGACTTTTAAGGTTATGTCGTCCTAATTAACACTTTCTAGGTGCCCTTAATCGACATTTCGGATGCTGATGTGGCATATTGACGCCTTAAATAACAACGTGTCAATTAAATATATTACGTCAATATGCCATCAGCATCCGAAATGTCGATTAATAGCACATAGAAAGTGTTAATTTGGACGACATAACCTTAGTGTCAATGTGAGATGTTGAAATGGCACGAGGTGACACGTCAACAGGTGCCTACATAAGTTGCTAACATAAGGTGAGCACCATAAAATTCCTATATATATATATATATATATATATATATATGTATATATATATGTGTCGAAGTTGTCCATGAATGATGTTTCTACATGCAATAATATATATTTCTTTGGTTTTGGACACGTGGCGCCGCTCAGTCATATCAGCGATGTGCAGGTATGTGATCTACGGCTGAACCTATTCCTTGATATTATTACACATCAAAATAGAGGAAATGAAAGTATCCAAAATTCGACGATTTTATTTTTTTCTTACATAAGAGAAAATTGGAGAAGCTTCAAGGCATCGCGCATATAAAGGGCGAAACTAGCAAGTTACAATATCTGGATAAGCAGTAATTATCTCTCTCTTTCTCTCAGAACTATTATTCTATGAAAATTGTTATTACTTTCTAGCTTTGTCTTAATCTGTATTTAGCACTCAGTTACTTGGAAATAATTATTAATTATTTCGAAGCCCTTCTCTTATTCTTCTAATCTAGAGTATTCTTTACTATCAACATTTGATTCCCTGGATCTTTGCAACAATAATACGACACACTCCAGAATTGAGGTAACTCCATACCTATACAAATCAATATGTATATATAGATATTCATCCTCAGAAAATTATTATATGTACCAAGAAATTGCATTTCTGTTTCGAATAGAATCTTCAACTGCAAATCACAAAGCGGACTTTGGAGTCGCAGATTAAGGAAGCAAACCTTCGGTAACATTATCAAGCTATTTTAAAATATTATTATTATTAATGTTGTCGTTATTTAAGTTACTAGTGAGATTATAAATTATAATCCGTTTCCAATAAATAGGGACTATGAAGTTGATCCAAACATTGAACCTTCCTTCAACATGCTCTGTTGGTGCGAGAGGAATTTAAAACATTCTCTCGAAAAGATTAATGCAAGAAAAGTAAGTCCGGCTTCGACTATAACAATTATATACGAATAAACGATTCACATAAAATTTTGGCTAATGTCTATATTATGGTGTTTGTTATTACTACAAAGGATGCATTGCTCGTCTTGGAAAGTTTCAATGTGAGTTTCCTTGCACGAAGTGTATATACGTGACATTTCATTCATATTATAAAGATTAATTTAATGAATATATATGTTTATATTCCAAAACTATAGGTCAATCATCATATGGGCTTGGAGAACCAAGATGTTCAGTTTAACCCTAACCAAACCTATGACCTGACGTCTTACAGGTGAATTGATATTCATACAATTCCATCATTTCTAAGGGGAAAAAAAAGAAAATTATTACTCATCTAATAGACATTGTAAAGATGTAAAATGTATTGTATAAGCATTTTTTCTTGCTAGAGCCGGCGATGGAATTCTCAGTAATCTATCCAAAGACGAAAATGAGCTTCTCGATTTTCTGAACTCGGGGGATATTTGCGGATTTGCTCCCCCAAATCCTCTTGTATTTGCATCGGAACTACCTGTGCTGACTATCCCTCCTCAACATGTAAAAAAAGATGTATCAATTATTTTTTTAATGAATTTTCTTTAGATTAGTAACTATATATATGCAATTTGTGTCGCAGCAACATCCATTCGTTGCGGGTGAAACCCTAATCGACTTTCCGAATCATAGCAATGTTACCGCATGGAATCAATTGCCAGAAGTATGTGGCTTGTGTTGTTGTTGTTGTTGTTATGTGTGTGTATGTGTATATGTATAGAACAATTTCAAATTTCATTTATACGAATACACACACACTGACACGCAAAATCGATATTTTCAGGATGCTTTCTCCGACGAGGTTCGTCAAGCTAACAACGACTTCAGGTAATATGCTTGTTATGTGCTTCTTCTATGTGCTATCAAGAACAACTCTTAAAGCTTTCTTTTTTCTTCACATCCTCATGTCTTCAATTCTGAATGATGACTTGACCTAAAAACGTAACTTTTTTAAGGGAATGTATTAATTTTTAAATTTTATATAGCATATTCCCAACAAGGCCCCTCACGTCACGGCTGATTTATTATTGTTCATTTACTTAGACATGTTGTATGACCACATTCAACAGGTTCAATCCTCCCTTGATGAATGATGTCGTGCATATGGTGATGCCTCCACAGTACAATCACATTGGAAACCCTAATTTCCAGACCAAAAACACTAATTTCCAGACCGGAAACCCTAATTTCAGACAGTTTGGTGATTTCATTGAGGGTGGTGAGCAAAGCTACAATGCTACAAATAATTACGGAGGAAATTTTTACTACGACCTCGATCATATCTGGAATGTGCTTCAAGTGACTGACAATAATCGACTTGATTCTCCTGCTTTTGCTGTTGACCGGTCGGGAAATGCAATAACTCAAGACAACGACGAGTCCTCTGAGAACGTTGGAAAGGAGGTGAACAACATATTTCTATGAATTATTTTTCATGAACTCTATGAATGATTATTTAATTTTTTTTTTTACTTTTTAATTGTATACAGAATTGTGCTGCCAGCGAGGACAGTGCTTGGGACTGGGAAGACGTCGTTCATCATTACAACGAGGACGTCCCCCATGGAGATCATCGGGGAAGAAAGTGAAGATTTAAGCTTGGTTTGTTGTCCTTGGTTTATTTCACAATCAAGTATCGTGGTTTTTCATTACTATACCCTTTTATTTGATGAACAGATTAGACAATGCATCCTTTTCGCATGACTTGGATATTCTATCCTTATATAATCTTGAATTGATATATTATTTGCTTGATTTATATTCTTCTTGTTTGTCCCAAGTGATTTTGATATATCGAGATGGAGGTCAATGATTCGATCTCACTTGAACTCTTTAATTACCGTAGTCTGAATGGACTTGGAACGGTGAACAAGCACATGAGAAAAAAAACCACATTACATTTGGAGGAAAAAAGAACAGTATCACTTTCATTACTAAACGTTTAAATACACCCATTGCACAACAAACATGAGAAGTGAAATGATTTTGCAAGTTGCAAGGAATTCAAGAATGAGACCCTGAAGACTATTATTATCGATAAATACTTTTACCTAATGCTATCCATTATTGTGCTTACGATATAACAATTATGAAATAAAAGTATAGGACAAACAGTTTTCTACGGATTCGATTTTTTCCTATTTCAGCTATAGTTACTTTTTACCATATGCATTGCATAGACTTTGTGGGGAATACCTCACGACTTTGTGCCTTGCATGGATGAATTAATTAATTTAGTTTAACGTATTATTACGGTGAAGGATATTTTTTTCGCATGAACAGTTGATGTAATCGCACTCCATTGCCAAACCTAGACTCAGATACTAATTCATTATAATGTTTTCTTGGGTTGAAGGTTATTTTTTCGTTATGATAATTCTTTGGGCACCCCTTTTCTCTGTTTACCACCCCTTTTTTAAGTAATATAAAATTGTAGCGATTATTAATATAAGGGACGGTACAATGAAAAATAATTAAATATCAATGTGCCTTTAGATAAATAACTTGTATGATTAATATGTTTGAATCATCAATCACTAATATTGCTAAATTTTTGGAAAATAAATTATTATTGTTGTCATGTGATTATTTAAAAAATTCTGTAAATTTCAAGTTCAAGTGTTTGGGGTTGGTTTCAGGCGGGCATCAGCAAATCATCTGTTCCATAATCCCTGTCTATTGTCCCAACTTATAGAATTTACATAAAAAATACTTATGATTATTGAAAAATATAAGATATGGATATCAATTTGATCATCTTAAAACAAAGAATAAATTAGACGTGTTTATTTGTTTTTATCATTGTGAATTTTCGTTATTGGGCCTTATTGGCCGAAGCACATAGGAGGAGAGTTGGCCTATATAAGAGATTAGCTTCATCCTAAAATCAATTGGTGATAAGTGGAATGACTCATCTACTTATATATTAGTCAAGCTCCCCTCAATTATCCGATGTGAGACACATGCGATCTGTTAGAGTTTGTCATTCTTAACAATCATAAATCACATCAAATAACTGTAATTTTGTGATTTTATGGAATATAAAATTATAATAATTAAAAATAAAAAAGCACATTTGTGAACCACAAGATTTAAAATCCAACCACTCTAATTGTTTGGGACATGGAGGGGGACAAGGAGTGTGGGAAGATAATTTCAGGGAATAGATAGGGTGTGAGCACCCTTTTTTCATATTACTATAGATTTTTTATTTCGTATTATAAATATCCGTAAAAAACTCGGAACAATTAATTTAATAAAGGGGCAATTAGGTTCAGGTCCCAACATAAGTTCCATTTAGGTTTCAGGTCTCTGTCAGAAAATTTTTAATTTTAAGGACCCGATACACGTTTTGCAGTACCAATCATCGTTCTGCAATACCACTTCATCGTTCTGCAGTACCACTTCAATTGTTCTGTAATACACAAATGATAGTCATATACCATTTCATATACACAGTATACCACTTGCGTAAATTTTATGTCCTTATTTATAAATTTTACGAAATCGAGTCCTTACTTCTAAAAAATTTTTTACGGTGGCCTGAAACTTAATTATACCTTTAATAAATAACTCTTGAGTGAAGGAAGAACGATATCCACACATACGTACGCAACAAAAATGCGGGCCACGAAATACTTAAATGCATCTTCAGAAAGTATGCAAATATCTACTATTGCAGACTCTTCAAAAGAAGGACACATCGACTATATCGTACATACAATCACTATTGTGATTTATTTGACATTGTTTACATACTATAAAGTATATAGTTAGGTATGCAGTAGCTTTGCAAGTAAACCAGTATATCATCGCATCACCAATTCCTCACCTTAAAAAATATATAAAAAAATATGGCTGCTACCTATCAAACACAACTGAGCAGTGTTCTTTCCAATCGCATCATTACACCAATGTCCTTCTTCCCTTTTAAATATATTAATCAAGAAAACATTGTCCCTCCCACGACATATGGTGTGTAATAACATCTTAAATGTTAAAGTTCATTTGATTTGAACCACAAATTTCTCCTAAGCACAAACCACATACACCCTTCGTCAAATCAAATCATTCACTTCCCTTAATGTTTTTGCAACATCGATAAAAATGGGAGCTTTATCTCAGTTCTTGGCTCATATATACACCACGACCATGGTCTTCTTCACCATCCTAATCCTTGAGGTGGTCCTCCTCGTCCGTACCGCCGCCTCCGGCGCCACCAAGCGCCGCCCTATAACCACCGGCGAATTCCTCAAGCTCGTCGACCAAAGAGCGCCGGCGCAATCTTACAGTAAGTGCTTAGGTGTCGAACCTTTGGAGTGTAGGGTTTGTCTTCAGCTGTACGAAGAAGGAGATAAAATTAGGAAGTTGAAGTGCAAGCACACCTTTCACAAGATCTGCGTCGACACGTGGCTGCAGATGGAGTTTGCCACGTGTCCGCTCTGCCGCCGCAGTGTCTTGCCGGAGGACGTGGTGGTGAACCACCGGGTTGGGCGTTTGGGCGAGGATTACGCCGGCGATGGGAATTCTAGCAGCGATGAGGAGCTTGTGATGCTTTTGTACACATTACATGGTAATTTCTTTCGAAGGTTTTTGTGAAATAATTAGATTGATTTATTAGAGCGTGTGTACCGTTAAAAATTCGTAGGGATTTTTCTTATGAAAAATTAGTAAATTATAGAGATATTTGCCTGTCGGTGCGTCGCGTTTATATGGAAGAAAACCAACAAGTGGCATTGCTAATTTAGAATTCCACTTTTTTTTCTTTGTAGAGAATTATCGAGTTGGAAACTTGGATGTGGTTTATTATGAACTGTAATGTAACGCCAATGAACTATATATTTCCATATGGTTACTACAGTTTATTGTTGTTATTATTATCATATTAGAGCGGATTAATGGTATAATTAAATTATATAGAGAGGCTAAAAATAACTCGAATTGGAGTTCATATTCGAGCTTTAGTTTATTACTAGTTCGTTTTGAATTTCAAAATTTATCTTAAATTTAAAAAATTTAAAACTTAATCAAGTTCGAACTCAAACTTAAAATAAAACGACTTTTAAAGCCATTCTTCTTATATTCTTTAATTGGAAAATACCATAGTTTATGAGAAAAAATATTTGCGAAACTTTTGATCTATACCGTGATAAGAAGCACAACAATTAGTAAATACACTTAATAATCACGAACATAATTACAGACTTACAGTTTAGAGAAGATGCATCAAATATGTACATGGAGGAACACACACACACACACACACATATATATATATATGTATATATATATCTTCATAGCATAAACAATTGCCTACCTTTTATAAGCTTCAAGCAGAGAAGAAACCATTTCTAGCAGCAACACTAATCTGGGATTTTGGCTCTAAACCATTAATTACAGATCTTTGATTATCCCTCACAATAATAAAACTCTCTCCAACATAATTCTTAATCCAAGAAAACCCTTTAAAATCCAAACAAGACATCAACTCAATTTCTTTCGCACCGCTTTTGCGCCTCCTTTCGTACTCTTCTGCAACCAATATTGCAATGTCCGCCATACTCTGTAATATAATTTTAATTTAAATGTATTATGATTCGATGATGGTAAAGTTCGGCTTTTTATTGAATTTGGAGTTGTGGGTATCTATATATATATATGATGATGATGTTATTGTAAGATTTGGAAATGGATAAGCTTGCCAGGTGCGCAGTGGTGACGGTGGGCACCTGGTTTTTATTTTATATACTTTGTTATTGTTAGGTAGAAAAAGGTGCTTTTTCGGCCATTTTAAGTTTGGAAAAAGAATTCTGACCCCGTCGGTATAAATTTCGGTATTAAGGACCCAATTTTTCAGCTTTAGAGAAAAGTATCAAATACTTGATCTTACCAAAATACCCCTACAAAGTTATATAATAAGAGGTACCCAGGACCAGTTTTCTGTTACCATCGCTAACCATATTATTAAGTAAATAATTTTTTTCGATAAAAAGGTGCACATTCTCTTTTCTTTCGAACGATCCTCGGAAACGAAACTCGATCTATCCACCATGGTTTATTTCGATATTTAGATCTCGAAATATTCGATTTTATGTATATTTTTCGAACTCTTTTGACGCAAATAATAAAAACACGATGAAATCGAATCTCGATTCAGTCGAAATTGAAGATATTTGGTACAAATTCGAGAGACCCATAACATGAACAAATCTTTGAAACACAGTCATGGCTCTATTGTTCGTCGCTCATGGTTTGCCAAAATTTAAAATCGTCGGATTGTTGGCTAAACATCTGTTCCCGTAACGTGGTATGGATGGTCATGCATCTGTCACCTTGCAGTTAACTGGTATTGGTGAGCTGGCATATGGTGTATTATAGTGATTATAGGTATCTATAAGCTGGATTTGATACCGAATTCTAATTATCTGGCATCATTACAACAGTGGAAAATCGATCGAGCAATCAATTGTATATATCATTTCCATCTGCACGAACACACATCCTGCACCAAACCAAGTTATTCAGGTCTCTGAATGTTCGATTTTACGAGTAAATTTTTCAAATTCTTTTGACGCTATTAATAAAAACACGGCGAAATCGAATCCCGATTCAGTCGAAATTGAAGATATTTTGTACAACTCATATCCTGAACAAATCGCTGAAACACCGTATTGGCTCTATTGTTCGTCGCTCAAGGTTTGCCAAAATTTAAATACAATCGTCGGATTGTTGCCTAAACCACTATTCTGGAAACATGGTATGGACGGTCAAGCATCTGTCCTAGTAAAACATTTAATAGGTATTGTAAAACTCTCATTTGATATGTTTTGATTTAAAGGATAGAAATATACGTAATAATGAGTTTTTTTTTTGTTTAAACACTTGTTGTAATGAAATCCATAGGTGTAATTATGTTTACGGGTGTTTTAACACTTGACGGGGGAGGTGTAACGATTTTGGTTAGTTGGAATATAGAGTGGAATAGGTGATCTCAACCGTTAAGCTGTATTTGGTACCAAATTTCTATTATCTGGTATCATTATAACAGTGGAAACTCGATCGAAACAATTACTGTATATATTATTTCCATCTGCACGAACACGCATCCTGCATCATACCAAGTTGGGTGTCTCGAAATGTTCGATTTTACGGATACATTTTCGGAATTATTTTGACGCAAATAATAAAAATCGATGAAATTGAATCCCAATTCGGTCAAAATTGAAGATACTTCATACAAATTCGAGAGGCCCATATCCTTATCAAATCACCGAGACACCGTGTTGGCTCTATTGTTCGTCGCTCAAGGTTGTCGAAGTTTAAATACAATCGCCGGATTTTTGCCTAATTTTCCGAAAGAAGAAAGTGGTACCAGTAAGTTATTAATTGTTATTCTCTGTGTAACTTGTGTTATCCAATTTAGGCGGGATTTCATTAAGTTAGGCGGGATCTAAATTTAGGCGGGAATTGCAATATTTGGCAACAAGGGAGCTTGTCAAATAATTTGGTACATCCCTCTAGTTAAGGGTATAAAACGTGGCTTATTCGGTACCAAATCACTCATTTCAAATTACGTTTTAAACTTACGGGTTCAGGTTTAGGGTTTTAACGTCAATGACTCCTAGGTATTTGTAATACCCGAGTCCCGTAAGTAAGCCGGCCAATAAATATGCATATATATTATATGATTTACGTGACTGCAGGAGACATGTTTTGTGACTTTTATGTGCTTAAATGATTTCATGTTATATGCCAACATGACATGCATAAATTAGGAAGTAGATTTCTAATTTAGGTTAGTTATTGATTTTAGGGTTTCTAATACATGGTAAGCTAACCTAGAAAATTTGATTTAATGTATTAAGTATTAATACCACATTTTAAGGAACATAAATTAGTAAGAATAGATTTCAAAAGGGATAGATAGAGATTTTGATATATTAGGATTTTGGAACTAGGAATCTCGAGATCTTTAGATCTCGAAATTCTTAAAGATTGAAATACTAAATCCGAAATAAGTGCATGTCGAAATCCTTGAAGCCAAAATGATGAAAACCGAGATCTTTCAATCTCAAAAACTATGCTTTTCAAGGAAATGTTGTCTAATGACTAATAACAAAACCGAATTCCTAGCTACAAAACCGTATATACAATATATAATATTATGAGAATGTTAACTAAGTAATTCAAATAGATAAGTATTAATGAAGAAAAGTCAACAAAACTTAGCCACCTTAACACGCAAGATACAATGAAGTGATAAGATACTTATCTTAAATTTACTATCAAGAAACTAACATATTTTCATTCGACAAGTCACAAACTAAACCCTCAAGAATTCAGAACTAGAAGGAACGAGAATTGAGCAAAGGTATGAACTGTTATTTTGATTGTTAATCTGTTCCATTCGAATGATAATATGCATAGGAGATTGTTAAGATAACAGTTTGGAAAAATATTAGGGTCTTATATGACTTCAACTATCGAAAATTTTACAGCTATGATACCCTAAATAATATTCCAACTGTTCTTGAAGAAGATTAAGTTAGATCGAAGGTTTAGATAACTTTCATACCAAAAAGATGTTTTCAAGTGATATAGTTTCGAGTTTATAAGTTTCGAGGTTGTATTAGGTTGAGGGATGATTTCGAACTTGAAAGGGAAATGAGAGAATGTCGAGACTGAACTTAAGATATATATTGAGATGTTTAAAATTGAAATGTCGACATGTTTGAGTGTAATATCGAAATTTGTGTGTTAGCTTAAATCCCAAAGTATATATACATGTACAATCTCGAAAGGTGGGTAAATATCGAAATGTTTAAGAGGAATGATATCGAGGTGTATCATTGAGACATATCGAGATTTATTTTAAAAGCAATAGCTCGAGTTTCTTTATAATGTAATGTCGAGTTCTTTCTTGATATGAGTCAAAATTATATATATATATATATATATAATATATATATAATATGTAACATGCTGAGATTGAAGTGCATGTCGACATCTTATATGATTACACCTCGACATTTTAGTTCAATGTCGACATATCTCTCAAACACAATACTCGACATATACATATCGAGATTTTTATATAGTATCTAAATATCAACCCTTGTATATTATATTGAAATTTAATCAACAGCTAGTCTTAAGTGATATCGAGAGTTGCTATAAACATGTCGAGATATATGTCTAAAATTGTAGTTCTTAGTTTAGGTTAAGTTCTAGATTTTAGGGTTTTGAAATTATAGAAGTTGAAACTAGGGTTTTCCAATTAAGCCAATTCCGTGAAATAATAATTAGACTAACAAACCCTAATTTTATATGTTTCGATATTTAGGGTTTGAAGGTTTACGACTTACAGTACGATAAATTTAATAGCTAAGGATACCAGGTAAGTGGAAGTCCCAACTACAACACATAATTATATGTATATGAAATTATGTGTTATATGTTTATGTGAATTTATGTGACTTCCTACGTGAATTAATTGCGTTACATGACACGCATGATTTAATTACATGATATTATGGCATGACATGCATATTCATGACATGAACATGTGCATGCACGTTAGAACGAAAGGCAGGATATGATAGCGTGCATATTATACGATCGCTTTAGAGCGATAAAGATTCGCCGATATGGGCGTCTGATGTCGACTCACAGTTGAGTCACGGCTCTTCTATGCTACCATGGTGACGTCGTATGGCGCTACAGTTATGACATGACATGTACAAGGCAAGACATGATTTTAGGGCTACTGCCCTCATGGCGGGTCGTGAAACCTGGAGGGTGCGAGCTGAGGGAGTAAGCGATACCGAGGGTACCTCTGGTGTCGACTACCTCAGATTAGGCTACCAGTGTGAAGCGTCCGCGTGGCGTATGAAACCACCTTGGGACAGAAAAGGCGCCCTAGGGTTAGCCTCCCTTGAGTGGGTATTGCCACTTATATTTATTTATCCCTAGTGGATTCGAGCTCCATGATGGTGCATAGCAAGATAGCCGAGGGCCCTATATGACAAGACAAGACAAGGAAAAATATGAGGTCTAGGAAGCATTGGCGCGGATGCCTTTGCGAATTTAGGACACATGCACGGCATGCACGGCTTTCACTTACTGAGCTTATAAGCTCATTCCATGTATTTATGTGTTGTAGGTTCACGGGATCACGGTACGTGATCTTTACCATGGCGAGGCCAAATTTTGAAGCTTCCGGAGGACTTTTGAGGTGGCGGTGTGTACATGGATGCGACCTGAGTGGCGGGCCAATAGATTGTTTTGAACACGCATGCGCACTCACCTATGTAATTATGTCCTAGAAATATTTTGCACTGTACAGAAGAATTTCCTTTATACAAAAGGAAAAATTTTGTACGCATTTTCGTATTCATTTATATCATATGCAGTCACATAGAATAGTAGTAAGAATGGGTGGTAGGAGTCAGGGGCGCCGCAGGTGGTATCAGAGCTTTCGGTTACAAGTTCTGTAGACTATCCATGTACACACACTCAAAAGCACGGAAGCGGCCTTGCTAGTAAGTTTTATGTTTTTATGAATGTTGTATGTGCGTAATTTATTGGCCATAGGGACTACTAGGGTATCAGGACAAAAATGGGTAGAACAAGAAGTGAGGGTAGCGGAAGTGTTAGTAAAGGCAAGGAACCCGAAACACAAGCCGATAATCGTGATACAGCGATTCTTCAACTCACCGAACTTGTTTGCCAGCAATCCGCACAAATTCAAGAAATGATGCAACAGCGAAATACGGGCGGACAATCTAGTAATAATCTCTCTCAGCCGGAAAGAGTTGAAATCGTTGGGGAGCGATTTCGTAAACTCAATCCCCCGACTTTTGAAGATGCGGTCGACCCTACTGCGACCGAAGACTGGCTCCGAACATTGGAAAGCATGTTCCAATATAGCCGCATTCCTGAAGAAGAAAAGGTGTCATGTGCTGCCTTCTTGCTGAGGGGGAGTGCAGGCCACTGGTGGGATACTATTCTCGCCTTCGAAGACCCTATTACGATGACGTGGGATCGGTTCAAGGAACTCTTCAGGAGTAAATATTTCACCGCCCCAGTACGAGCCCAGAGGATGAATGAATTCATCAATTTACGCCAGGGCCCGATGACCGTAGCAGAATATATAAGGAAGTTTGAGCAACTATCTCGATTTGCAGCTCACATGGTGAGCACAGATGCATTGAAAGTGGAACGTTTCCTGGAAGGCCTGAAACCTGAGCTATATAGAGACGTGAATATGGCCGGATCCCAAGGAGCTACTTACGCTCAGGTGGCTGAACGCGCATTGATGGCAGAGCAAGCCGAATTGCGAATTATGCGCGCCCATGAAGCAAAGAGGAAGTTTATTCAAGGGCCGAAATGGAGTGGAGGTAGCCCGAAGAAACCCTTTAACCCAAACCCCAAGAATGCCAGACCTAATTTCCAGAACCGACCTGGACCTCCACAACAGTTCAATCCTAATCAAGGAAGACCTCCAATGAGCATACCGCCATGTCCCCGGTGCACACGTCGACATTTGGGAGTGTGCTATTCTCAGAACGCAACCTGTTATAAATGTGGCAAGACAGGCCACTTTTCCAAGGCATGCACGGAAGTTACATCTGGGAGTCAAGCTCCCATACAAGCTAGGCCACCTACGGTACCTGCTAGGGTTTACACGCTGACTTCTGAAGAGGCGGAGAACAATCCGTCTGTGGTGGCAGGTACTCTCCTTATCCATTCGACCCCAACATGCATATTAGTTGATTCAGGAGCCACGCATTCATTTGCATCTACTAACTACGTGGCGAGACTTGGGGTTACACCTAAGTTAGTTAACTACGAATTCAACGTTACCATCCCTCACGGAACCTCTACGAGAACCAACCAAATCTTACGAGATAGCCCGTACTAGTGAACGATAGGACCTTACCCGTTGACCTGATAGTCATTCCAATGAACGATTATAAAGTAATCCTTGGAATGGACTGGCTATCGAAATACGGAGCAGTTATAGACTGTAACCGTAAACAAGTTACCTTTAACCTAGAAGACAGCGAACCGTTCACATTCATGGAAACTAGTAAGAGTAATAAGATTCCCAAGATTTCAGCAATGAAGGCACATCGTCTGATCAAGACAGGATGCGAGGCTTATTTAGTATTTGCAATATCATCCGAGGAATGTACATCTCCAAAGTTAGAAGAAGTCCCAGTAGTACAAGACTTTCCCGATGTATTTCCTAAAGACTTACCCGGACTTCCACCGGACCGAGAGATTCAATTCACGATTGACCTAGTATCAGGAGCTGCACCGATTTCTAAGGCACCGTATCAACTCGCTCCAGCTGAATTGAAGGAATTAAGGGAGCAACTGGACGAACTGTTGCAGAAAGGGTTTATTCAGTCGAGCTTCTCACCATGGGGAGCACCTGTTTTGTTCGTTAAGAAGAAGGATGGGTCGATGCGGCTATGCATCGATTATAGAGAGCTGGACAAAATTACGATCAAGAATAAGTACCCACTCCCTCGAATTGACGACTTATTTGACCAACTACAAGGCGCAACTGTCTTTTCGAAGATAGACCTGAGGTCGGGATATCACCAACTGAAGATTCGAGAAGAAGATGTTCCGAAGACAGCTTTCAGTACCCGCTACGGGCACTATGAATTCCTAGTCATGCCTTTCGGGCTGACTAACGCGCCAGCAGCATTCATGGACTTGATGAACCGGGTATTCAAACCCTTCTTGGATAAGTGTGCCATCGTATTTATTGATGACATTCTCATCTATTCAAAGACCAGGGAGGAGCATGAACAACACTTGAAGATCATACTGGGAATATTACGAGAAAAGCAGCTGTATGCGAAATTCAAGAAATGCGAGTTCTGGCTCGATCAAGTCGCATTTCTTGGACACGTTATTTCAGGAGCTGGAATTTCTGTCGACCCCAGCAAGATTGAGGCTATTAACAACTGGCCTCAACCGACGAACGTGACAGAAATACGGAGTTTCCTTGGACTAGCCGGATATTATCGGAAGTTCATCAAGGATTTCTCCAAAATTGCATCAACCTTGACGAAGCTGACGAAGAAAAATACTCCATTCAAATGGGACGATGCTTGCGAGCAGAGCTTCCAAGAATTGAAGAAACGACTTACTTCAGCCCCAGTATTAACGATTCCTACGGGTACTGGGGGATTTTCCGTATATAGCGATGCATCAAAGAACGGCTTAGGATGCGTTTTAATGCAGAATGGAAATGTCGTTGCATATGCTTCCCGACAGCTAAAGGATTATGAGAAGAACTACCCGACCCACGACCTAGAGCTTGCCGCTGTAGTTTTTGCTCTCAAGATTTGGAGGCACTACTTATACGGCGAGCGATGCGAGATTTTCACGGATCACAAGAGTCTCAAATACTTCTTCACTCAAAAGGAGTTAAATATGAGACAACGACGGTGGCTCGAGTTAGTCAAGGACTATGACTGTGTGATTAGCTACCATCCGGGGAAAGCAAATGTAGTAGCTGATGCACTAAGCCGCAAGACTGTGAATACGGAGTTACAGAAGCTCGAAGTAGAAGTGATACCAATGGGCGAAATCGAAGCGAGATTAGCGGCGTTAACACTTCGACCTACATTGATGGAGCAAATTACGAAGGCCCAGGAGAATGACGAATTATATCTGAAAACCAAAGAAACTCCTATAGAGCAAAGATCAACAGACTTCACCATACGAGACGACGGAAGTTTATACTATAGAAGGCGTCTCTATGTTCCTAGCGACCCCGAACTTCGCAAGACTGTCATGATGGAAGCTCATACCACTGTATATTCTATTCATCCAGGAGCAACAAAAATGTATAGAGATCTACGAGCCAACTATTGGTGGCCAGGAATGAAAAGAGAAATCGCAACTTTTGTGAGCCAATGCTTAACGTGTCAACAAATCAAGGCAGAGCATCAACGACCGGCAGGAACCTTGCAGTCCCTGCCAGTACCTGAATGGAAGTGGGACCACATTACCATGGACTTCGTTGTTGGCTTGCCTAAGACTGTAAAAGGCCACGACGCTATATGGGTCATCGTTGATCGATTGACTAAGTCCGCTCACTTCCTGCCTATCAGTTCAACATTCTCAATGGAACGATACGCGGAACTATACATTCAAGAAATAGTACGACTGCACGGAGTTCCAATTTCGATCGTTTCCGATCGTGACTCGAGATTCTTATCCAAGTTCTGGATGAGTTTACAGAAGGCCATGGGAACCAAATTATCATTCAGTACAACCTATCATCCTCAGACAGACGGACAGTCTGAACGAACTATCCAGACCTTGGAAGATATGCTAAGAGCCTGTGTGCTCGATTTTAAAGGAAACTGGAGCAGATATCTTCCGTTAATTGAATTCTCCTATAACAACAGCTTCCACGCAACAATCGGAATGGCTCCATATGAAGCGTTATACGGCCGCAAATGCAGATCTCCAATTCACTGGGATGAAGTTGGAGAACGGGCGATACTAGGCCCTGATCTAGTGCAAGAAATGACGGAAGCAATATCAAAGTTACGTGATCGGATGAAGACGGCTCAAAGCAGACAGAAAAGCTACGCAGACCAAAAGCGTAGACCACTGGAATTCCAAGTAGATGACTTTGTATTCTTGAAGGTGTCCCCGATGAAAGGTGTTAAGCGATTTGGGAAGAAAGGTAAGCTAAGCCCGAGATATATCGGACCGTTCCGAATCGTCCGAAAAGTTGGCGAAGTTGCTTATCAACTGGAATTACCGAATTCGCTAGCTCAAGTACATGATATTTTTCATGTATCAACGCTGCGAAAATACGCCGCAGATCCAAGCCACGTGTTGAATACTGAAAATCTTCATCAACAGCTTAAGTCAGATTTGAGCTACGAAGAGAAACCAGTGGAAATCCTTATGTACGACACGAAACGACTACGGAATAAAGAAATTCCGTTAGTCAAGGTATTGTGGCAGAATCAGTCCACTGAGGAAGCTACGTGGGAACGGGAAGATGATATGAGAAACAACTACCCTGAGTTATTTCTCCCTGCCTGATTTCGGGGGCGAAATCCTTTTTAAGGGAGGGAGGATGTAATACCCGAGTCCCGTAAGTAAGCCGGCCAATAAATATGCATATATATTATATGATTTACGTGACTGCAGGAGACATGTTTTGTGACTTTTATGTGCTTAAATGATTTCATGTTATATGCCAACATGACATGCATAAATTAGGAAGTAGATTTCTAATTTAGGTTAGTTATTGATTTTAGGGTTTCTAATACATGGTAAGCTAACCTAGAAAATTTGATTTAATGTATTAAGTATTAATACCACATTTTAAGGAACATAAATTAGTAAGAATAGATTTCAAAAGGGATAGATAGAGATTTTGATATATTAGGATTTTGGAACTAGGAATCTCGAGATCTTTAGATCTCGAAATTCTTAAAGATTGAAATACTAAATCCGAAATAAGTGCATGTCGAAATCCTTGAAGCCAAAATGATGAAAACCGAGATCTTTCAATCTCAAAAACTATGCTTTTCAAGGAAATGTTGTCTAATGACTAATAACAAAACCGAATTCCTAGCTACAAAACCGTATATACAATATATAATATTATGAGAATGTTAACTAAGTAATTCAAATAGATAAGTATTAATGAAGAAAAGTCAACAAAACTTAGCCACCTTAACACGCAAGATACAATGAAGTGATAAGATACTTATCTTAAATTTACTATCAAGAAACTAACATATTTTCATTCGACAAGTCACAAACTAAACCCTCAAGAATTCAGAACTAGAAGGAACGAGAATTGAGCAAAGGTATGAACTGTTATTTTGATTGTTAATCTGTTCCATTCGAATGATAATATGCATAGGAGATTGTTAAGATAACAGTTTGGAAAAATATTAGGGTCTTATATGACTTCAACTATCGAAAATTTTACAGCTATGATACCCTAAATAATATTCCAACTGTTCTTGAAGAAGATTAAGTTAGATCGAAGGTTTAGATAACTTTCATACCAAAAAGATGTTTTCAAGTGATATAGTTTCGAGTTTATAAGTTTCGAGGTTGTATTAGGTTGAGGGATGATTTCGAACTTGAAAGGGAAATGAGAGAATGTCGAGACTGAACTTAAGATATATATTGAGATGTTTAAAATTGAAATGTCGACATGTTTGAGTGTAATATCGAAATTTGTGTGTTAGCTTAAATCCCAAAGTATATATACATGTACAATCTCGAAAGGTGGGTAAATATCGAAATGTTTAAGAGGAATGATATCGAGGTGTATCATTGAGACATATCGAGATTTATTTTAAAAGCAATAGCTCGAGTTTCTTTATAATGTAATGTCGAGTTCTTTCTTGATATGAGTCAAAATTATATATATATATATATATATATAT
This sequence comes from Craterostigma plantagineum, assembly GCA_027422505.1. Classification (NCBI taxonomy): domain Eukaryota; kingdom Viridiplantae; phylum Streptophyta; class Magnoliopsida; order Lamiales; family Linderniaceae; genus Craterostigma; species Craterostigma plantagineum. The sequence continues at coordinate 8,080,438 of JAPQWV010000002.1, forward strand.
ATAATATATATATAATATGTAACATGCTGAGATTGAAGTGCATGTCGACATCTTATATGATTACACCTCGACATTTTAGTTCAATGTCGACATATCTCTCAAACACAATACTCGACATATACATATCGAGATTTTTATATAGTATCTAAATATCAACCCTTGTATATTATATTGAAATTTAATCAACAGCTAGTCTTAAGTGATATCGAGAGTTGCTATAAACATGTCGAGATATATGTCTAAAATTGTAGTTCTTAGTTTAGGTTAAGTTCTAGATTTTAGGGTTTTGAAATTATAGAAGTTGAAACTAGGGTTTTCCAATTAAGCCAATTCCGTGAAATAATAATTAGACTAACAAACCCTAATTTTATATGTTTCGATATTTAGGGTTTGAAGGTTTACGACTTACAGTACGATAAATTTAATAGCTAAGGATACCAGGTAAGTGGAAGTCCCAACTACAACACATAATTATAGGTATATGAAATTATGTGTTATATGTTTATGTGAATTTATGTGACTTCCTACGTGAATTAATTGCGTTACATGACACGCATGATTTAATTACATGATATTATGGCATGACATGCATATTCATGACATGAACATGTGCATGCACGTTAGAACGAAAGGCAGGATATGATAGCGTGCATATTATACGATCGCTTTAGAGCGATAAAGATTCGCCGATATGGGCGTCTGATGTCGACTCACAGTTGAGTCACGGCTCTTCTATGCTACCATGGTGACGTCGTATGGCGCTACAGTTATGACATGACATGTACAAGGCAAGACATGATTTTAGGGCTACTGCCCTCATGGCGGGTCGTGAAACCTGGAGGGTGCGAGCTGAGGGAGTAAGCGATACCGAGGGTACCTCTGGTGTCGACTACCTCAGATTAGGCTACCAGTGTGAAGCGTCCGCGTGGCGTATGAAACCACCTTGGGACAGAAAAGGCGCCCTAGGGTTAGCCTCCCTTGAGTGGGTATTGCCACTTATATTTATTTATCCCTAGTGGATTCGAGCTCCATGATGGTGCATAGCAAGATAGCCGAGGGCCCTATATGACAAGACAAGACAAGGAAAAATATGAGGTCTAGGAAGCATTGGCGCGGATGCCTTTGCGAATTTAGGACACATGCACGGCATGCACGGCTTTCACTTACTGAGCTTTATAAGCTCATTCCATGTATTTATGTGTTGTAGGTTCACGGGATCACGGTACGTGATCTTTACCATGGCGAGGCCAAATTTTGAAGCTTCCGGAGGACTTTTGAGGTGGCGGTGTGTACATGGATGCGACCTGAGTGGCGGGCCAATAGATTGTTTTGAACACGCATGCGCACTCACCTATGTAATTATGTCCTAGAAATATTTTGCACTGTACAGAAGAATTTCCTTTATACAAAAGGAAAAATTTTGTACGCATTTTCGTATTCATTTATATCATATGCAGTCACATAGAATAGTAGTAAGAATGGGTGGTAGGAGTCAGGGGCGCCGCAGGTGGTATCAGAGCTTTCGGTTACAAGTTCTGTAGACTATCCATGTACACACACTCAAAAGCACGGAAGCGGCCTTGCTAGTAAGTTTTATGTTTTTATGAATGTTGTATGTGCGTAATTTATTGGCCATAGGGACTACTAGGGTATCAGGACAAAAATGGGTAGAACAAGAAGTGAGGGTAGCGGAAGTGTTAGTAAAGGCAAGGAACCCGAAACACAAGCCGATAATCGTGATACAGCGATTCTTCAACTCACCGAACTTGTTCGCCAGCAATCCGCACAAATTCAAGAAATGATGCAACAGCGAAATACGGGCGGACAATCTAGTAATAATCTCTCTCAGCCGGAAAGAGTTGAAATCGTTGGGGAGCGATTTCGTAAACTCAATCCCCCGACTTTTGAAGATGCGGTCGACCCTACTGCGACCGAAGACTGGCTCCGAACATTGGAAAGCATGTTCCAATATAGCCGCATTCCTGAAGAAGAAAAGGTGTCATGTGCTGCCTTCTTGCTGAGGGGGAGTGCAGGCCACTGGTGGGATACTATTCTCGCCTTCGAAGACCCTATTACGATGACGTGGGATCGGTTCAAGGAACTCTTCAGGAGTAAATATTTCACCGCCCCAGTACGAGCCCAGAGGATGAATGAATTCATCAATTTACGCTAGGGCCCGATGACCGTAGCAGAATATATAAGGAAGTTTGAGCAACTATCTCGATTTGCAGCTCACATGGTGAGCACAGATGCATTGAAAGTGGAACGTTTCCTGGAAGGCCTGAAACCTGAGCTATATAGAGACGTGAATATGGCCGGATCCCAAGGAGCTACTTACGCTCAGGTGGCTGAACGCGCATTGATGGCAGAGCAAGCCGAATTGCGAATTATGCGCGCCCATGAAGCAAAGAGGAAGTTTATTCAAGGGCCGAAATGGAGTGGAGGTAGCCCGAAGAAACCCTTTAACCCAAACCCCAAGAATGCCAGACCTAATTTCCAGAACCGACCTGGACCTCCACAACAGTTCAATCCTAATCAAGGAAGACCTCCAATGAGCATACCGCCATGTCCCCGGTGCACACGTCGACATTTGGGAGTGTGCTATTCTCAGAACGCAACCTGTTATAAATGTGGCAAGACAGGCCACTTTTCCAAGGCATGCACGGAAGTTACATCTGGGAGTCAAGCTCCCATACAAGCTAGGCCACCTACGGTACCTGCTAGGGTTTACACGCTGACTTCTGAAGAGGCGGAGAACAATCCGTCTGTGGTGGCAGGTACTCTCCTTATCCATTCGACCCCAACATGCATATTAGTTGATTCAGGAGCCACGCATTCATTTGCATCTACTAACTACGTGGCGAGACTTGGGGTTACACCTAAGTTAGTTAACTACGAATTCAACGTTACCATCCCTCACGGAACCTCTACGAGAACCAACCAAATCTTACGAGATAGCCCGTACTAGTGAACGATAGGACCTTACCCGTTGACCTGATAGTCATTCCAATGAACGATTATAAAGTAATCCTTGGAATGGACTGGCTATCGAAATACGGAGCAGTTATAGACTGTAACCGTAAACAAGTTACCTTTAACCTAGAAGACAGCGAACCGTTCACATTCATGGAAACTAGTAAGAGTAATAAGATTCCCAAGATTTCAGCAATGAAGGCACATCGTCTGATCAAGACAGGATGCGAGGCTTATTTAGTATTTGCAATATCATCCGAGGAATGTACATCTCCAAAGTTAGAAGAAGTCCCAGTAGTACAAGACTTTCCCGATGTATTTCCTAAAGACTTACCCGGACTTCCACCGGACCGAGAGATTCAATTCACGATTGACCTAGTATCAGGAGCTGCACCGATTTCTAAGGCACCGTATCAACTCGCTCCAGCTGAATTGAAGGAATTAAGGGAGCAACTGGACGAACTGTTGCAGAAAGGGTTTATTCAGTCGAGCTTCTCACCATGGGGAGCACCTGTTTTGTTCGTTAAGAAGAAGGATGGGTCGATGCGGCTATGCATCGATTATAGAGAGCTGAACAAAATTACGATCAAGAATAAGTACCCACTCCCTCGAATTGACGACTTATTTGACCAACTACAAGGCGCAACTGTCTTTTCGAAGATAGACCTGAGGTCGGGATATCACCAACTGAAGATTCGAGAAGAAGATGTTCCGAAGACAGCTTTCAGTACCCGCTACGGGCACTATGAATTCCTAGTCATGCCTTTCGGGCTGACTAACGCGCCAGCAGCATTCATGGACTTGATGAACCGGGTATTCAAACCCTTCTTGGATAAGTGTGCCATCGTATTTATTGATGACATTCTCATCTATTCAAAGACCAGGGAGGAGCATGAACAACACTTGAAGATCATACTGGGAATATTACGAGAAAAGCAGCTGTATGCGAAATTCAAGAAATGCGAGTTCTGGCTCGATCAAGTCGCATTTCTTGGACACGTTATTTCAGGAGCTGGAATTTCTGTCGACCCCAGCAAGATTGAGGCTATTAACAACTGGCCTCAACCGACGAACGTGACAGAAATACGGAGTTTCCTTGGACTAGCCGGATATTATCGGAAGTTCATCAAGGATTTCTCCAAAATTGCATCAACCTTGACGAAGCTGACGAAGAAAAATACTCCATTCAAATGGGACGATGCTTGCGAGCAGAGCTTCCAAGAATTGAAGAAACGACTTACTTCAGCCCCAGTATTAACGATTCCTACGGGTACTGGGGGATTTTCCGTATATAGCGATGCATCAAAGAACGGCTTAGGATGCGTTTTAATGCAGAATGGAAATGTCGTTGCATATGCTTCCCGACAGCTAAAGGATTATGAGAAGAACTACCCGATCCACGACCTAGAGCTTGCCGCTGTAGTTTTTGCTCTCAAGATTTGGAGGCACTACTTATACGGCGAGCGATGCGAGATTTTCACGGATCACAAGAGTCTCAAATACTTCTTCACTCAAAAGGAGTTAAATATGAGACAACGACGGTGGCTCGAGTTAGTCAAGGACTATGACTGTGTGATTAGCTACCATCCGGGGAAAGCAAATGTAGTAGCTGATGCACTAAGCCGCAAGACTGTGAATACGGAGTTACAGAAGCTCGAAGTAGAAGTGATACCAATGGGCGAAATCGAAGCGAGATTAGCGGCGTTAACACTTCGACCTACATTGATGGAGCAAATTACGAAGGCCCAGGAGAATGACGAATTATATCTGAAAACCAAAGAAACTCCTATAGAGCAAAGATCAACAGACTTCACCATACGAGACGACGGAAGTTTATACTATAGAAGGCGTCTCTATGTTCCTAGCGACCCCGAACTTCGCAAGACTGTCATGATGGAAGCTCATACCACTGTATATTCTATTCATCCAGGAGCAACAAAAATGTATAGAGATCTACGAGCCAACTATTGGTGGCCAGGAATGAAAAGAGAAATCGCAACTTTTGTGAGCCAATGCTTAACGTGTCAACAAATCAAGGCAGAGCATCAACGACCGGCAGGAACCTTGCAGTCCCTGCCAGTACCTGAATGGAAGTGGGACCACATTACCATGGACTTCGTTGTTGGCTTGCCTAAGACTGTAAAAGGCCACGACGCTATATGGGTCATCGTTGATCGATTGACTAAGTCCGCTCACTTCCTGCCTATCAGTTCAACATTCTCAATGGAACGATACGCGGAACTATACATTCAAGAAATAGTACGACTGCACGGAGTTCCAATTTCGATCGTTTCCGATCGTGACTCGAGATTCTTATCCAAGTTCTGGATGAGTTTACAGAAGGCCATGGGAACCAAATTATCATTCAGTACAACCTATCATCCTCAGACAGACGGACAGTCTGAACGAACTATCCAGACCTTGGAAGATATGCTAAGAGCCTGTGTGCTCGATTTTAAAGGAAACTGGAGCAGATATCTTCCGTTAATTGAATTCTCCTATAACAACAGCTTCCACGCAACAATCGGAATGGCTCCATATGAAGCGTTATACGGCCGCAAATGCAGATCTCCAATTCACTGGGATGAAGTTGGAGAACGGGCGATACTAGGCCCTGATCTAGTGCAAGAAATGACGGAAGCAATATCAAAGTTACGTGATCGGATGAAGACGGCTCAAAGCAGACAGAAAAGCTACGCAGACCAAAAGCGTAGACCACTGGAATTCCAAGTAGATGACTTTGTATTCTTGAAGGTGTCCCCGATGAAAGGTGTTAAGCGATTTGGGAAGAAAGGTAAGCTAAGCCCGAGATATATCGGACCGTTCCGAATCGTCCGAAAAGTTGGCGAAGTTGCTTATCAACTGGAATTACCGAATTCGCTAGCTCAAGTACATGATATTTTTCATGTATCAACGCTGCGAAAATACGCCGCAGATCCAAGCCACGTGTTGAATACTGAAAATCTTCATCAACAGCTTAAGTCAGATTTGAGCTACGAAGAGAAACCAGTGGAAATCCTTATGTACGACACGAAACGACTACGGAATAAAGAAATTCCGTTAGTCAAGGTATTGTGGCAGAATCAGTCCACTGAGGAAGCTACGTGGGAACGGGAAGATGATATGAGAAACAACTACCCTGAGTTATTTCTCCCTGCCTGATTTCGGGGGCGAAATCCTTTTTAAGGGAGGGAGGATGTAATACCCGAGTCCCGTAAGTAAGCCGGCCAATAAATATGCATATATATTATATGATTTACGTGACTGCAGGAGACATGTTTTGTGACTTTTATGTGCTTAAATGATTTCATGTTATATGCCAACATGACATGCATAAATTAGGAAGTAGATTTCTAATTTAGGTTAGTTATTGATTTTAGGGTTTCTAATACATGGTAAGCTAACCTAGAAAATTTGATTTAATGTATTAAGTATTAATACCACATTTTAAGGAACATAAATTAGTAAGAATAGATTTCAAAAGGGATAGATAGAGATTTTGATATATTAGGATTTTGGAACTAGGAATCTCGAGATCTTTAGATCTCGAAATTCTTAAAGATTGAAATACTAAATCCGAAATAAGTGCATGTCGAAATCCTTGAAGCCAAAATGATGAAAACCGAGATCTTTCAATCTCAAAAACTATGCTTTTCAAGGAAATGTTGTCTAATGACTAATAACAAAACCGAATTCCTAGCTACAAAACCGTATATACAATATATAATATTATGAGAATGTTAACTAAGTAATTCAAATAGATAAGTATTAATGAAGAAAAGTCAACAAAACTTAGCCACCTTAACACGCAAGATACAATGAAGTGATAAGATACTTATCTTAAATTTACTATCAAGAAACTAACATATTTTCATTCGACAAGTCACAAACTAAACCCTCAAGAATTCAGAACTAGAAGGAACGAGAATTGAGCAAAGGTATGAACTGTTATTTTGATTGTTAATCTGTTCCATTCGAATGATAATATGCATAGGAGATTGTTAAGATAACAGTTTGGAAAAATATTAGGGTCTTATATGACTTCAACTATCGAAAATTTTACAGCTATGATACCCTAAATAATATTCCAACTGTTCTTGAAGAAGATTAAGTTAGATCGAAGGTTTAGATAACTTTCATACCAAAAAGATGTTTTCAAGTGATATAGTTTCGAGTTTATAAGTTTCGAGGTTGTATTAGGTTGAGGATGATTTCGAACTTGAAAGGGAAATGAGAGAATGTCGAGACTGAACTTAAGATATATATTGAGATGTTTAAAATTGAAATGTCGACATGTTTGAGTGTAATATCGAAATTTGTGTGTTAGCTTAAATCCCAAAGTATATATACATGTACAATCTCGAAAGGTGGGTAAATATCGAAATGTTTAAGAGGAATGATATCGAGGTGTATCATTGAGACATATCGAGATTTATTTTAAAAGCAATAGCTCGAGTTTCTTTATAATGTAATGTCGAGTTCTTTCTTGATATGAGTCAAAATTATATATATATATATATATATATATAATATATATATAATATGTAACATGCTGAGATTGAAGTGCATGTCGACATCTTATATGATTACACCTCGACATTTTAGTTCAATGTCGACATATCTCTCAAACACAATACTCGACATATACATATCGAGATTTTTATATAGTATCTAAATATCAACCCTTGTATATTATATTGAAATTTAATCAACAGCTAGTCTTAAGTGATATCGAGAGTTGCTATAAACATGTCGAGATATATGTCTAAAATTGTAGTTCTTAGTTTAGGTTAAGTTCTAGATTTTAGGGTTTTGAAATTATAGAAGTTGAAACTAGGGTTTTCCAATTAAGCCAATTCCGTGAAATAATAATTAGACTAACAAACCCTAATTTTATATGTTTCGATATTTAGGGTTTGAAGGTTTACGACTTACAGTACGATAAATTTAATAGCTAAGGATACCAGGTAAGTGGAAGTCCCAACTACAACACATAATTATATGTATATGAAATTATGTGTTATATGTTTATGTGAATTTATGTGACTTCCTACGTGAATTAATTGCGTTACATGACACGCATGATTTAATTACATGATATTATGGCATGACATGCATATTCATGACATGAACATGTGCATGCACGTTAGAACGAAAGGCAGGATATGATAGCGTGCATATTATACGATCGCTTTAGAGCGATAAAGATTCGCCGATATGGGCGTCTGATGTCGACTCACAGTTGAGTCACGGCTCTTCTATGCTACCATGGTGACGTCGTATGGCGCTACAGTTATGACATGACATGTACAAGGCAAGACATGATTTTAGGGCTACTGCCCTCATGGCGGGTCGTGAAACCTGGAGGGTGCGAGCTGAGGGAGTAAGCGATACCGAGGGTACCTCTGGTGTCGACTACCTCAGATTAGGCTACCAGTGTGAAGCGTCCGCGTGGCGTATGAAACCACCTTGGGACAGAAAAGGCGCCCTAGGGTTAGCCTCCCTTGAGTGGGTATTGCCACTTATATTTATTTATCCCTAGTGGATTCGAGCTCCATGATGGTGCATAGCAAGATAGCCGAGGGCCCTATATGACAAGACAAGACAAGGAAAAATATGAGGTCTAGGAAGCATTGGCGCGGATGCCTTTGCGAATTTAGGACACATGCACGGCATGCACGGCTTTCACTTACTGAGCTTTATAAGCTCATTCCATGTATTTATGTGTTGTAGGTTCACGGGATCACGGTACGTGATCTTTACCATGGCGAGGCCAAATTTTGAAGCTTCCGGAGGACTTTTGAGGTGGCGGTGTGTACATGGATGCGACCTGAGTGGCGGGCCAATAGATTGTTTTGAACACGCATGCGCACTCACCTATGTAATTATGTCCTAGAAATATTTTGCACTGTACAGAAGAATTTCCTTTATACAAAAGGAAAAATTTTGTACGCATTTTCGTATTCATTTATATCATATGCAGTCACATAGAATAGTAGTAAGAATGGGTGGTAGGAGTCAGGGGCGCCGCAGTATTTCTCGGAGGATATGTTGATACTATTAACGTCTTAATGTGAAACTATACAATGAACCTTCATTAACAACATAAGGATAGGGTGTAGTATATACATTCTAATGGAGGTGATCTTGATTACAATACTAGTGATATCAATATTGGACTACTAACCTCAATGTTCACGTTTGGAAGACAATGCAAATTTGGCTTTTTTCTTGAAATTGAAACGTTTTCAAGGTGAGTAACACATTCTGCAAATAAAATAACACATGTATATATAAAGAAAAATATTTTATTAAGAATATTCCGGAATGTTCTATATTGTCAAGGAATTACCACGTTACTTGCCAAATACCGAATGTCCGATATAAAAGAACAGTACACTAATTTTTAACACCATTGTTGATATTGATACTGCATAATAATAATAATAGGTTTTTCATACCACATTAAAAATTTCATTAATTTCGCTCACAAATCCATTTTCTTCGATTGTTTAGGGTTTGGGGTCTCGAATGTTGAGTTTATGATCAATTAAAATGTTGCTCGTGCTTTAATGTTGAACTTTGAATACGTTTATGTTTTTTCAATTTTCAATTTACAGAATCTGTAAGTTCCTTTTTTTCGTATTTACAGAAAAGTACCTAATTTAGATAAAAAGTTGCAAGTCAGAATGCTGCCAGTATTTTTTTATATGTAGGTGTCTATTAGAATAAACTTTTTGCACATTGGTACTCGTCCCACATCAAATACGTCATATAACACATTTAGGTACCATAGAGAAACATATTGTGGTACATATAGTGAGGAATTTAAGATGGCGTAAAACGATATAGTCCATATAAACGCGCGACGTGATACGTAACACACATATAAAAATGTACTTCAATACTGAAAAAAGGTACACACAATCAAACGGGTACTTATATAAAAAATTTTCCGACATAGATACTGAGTTGTAAATTTTTTATATAAATGAGAATTTTTGCGTAGATTCACCATGAAAAAATGGGGGATTGAATTGACCAAGAAAGTTTCATTGTAGTCTAGAAAAACAATATTCCTTTACCAAAGAAAAATGCTTAGGACGTTAAATGCCTCGGATAAAAAAGTTTATAAATGTAGTGAAATAATTAAAAAAAGATACATATTTATCTTCTGTGGGTTCGGACAAACCTATGTGCGCGGTCTTGAAAAAGCTAAACCTTGACAAGACAAAATATGATACCTTTGGTGTGGTGCAATTCTAGTTCATGTCTAATTCAATAATGAAAGATTAGGTAAGCCAAGTCCACTCGTCAATTTCAATATTTGTTACCCGTCATTTCATCAACTACATTATCACAATCTTTTTATTTTTATTATAATATTGCTAATTAACTTTTCATTTGCTTACTCAGGTCTTATTTCAAACACTCAATTGTTAATCGGATCTGATAAATCTCATCGTCTGAAATCATCCGACTTCAAGCAAACCATATCTACAATCTCAATTTCACACAAACTAAGATATTAAAAAAGTCTTATGAAATCGAATCTACTTTACTACAATACCTATTTCTCACCCTTCAAATTAGGGTTGCAAACGAATCGAATCGAGTCGAATACCGCAATGTTCAATTCGTATTCGGATGACAATCGGGTACGAATACGAATACTCGAATATTTAATGGAATCATAAAATCGATTCTTATTCGAATTCGAATATTTTCTCGAATTTCGAATCGAATTTCGAATATTTGTATTCAAAGTCATCTTTCATTTTTTATTTAATAAAATATAAACAATATTATATTTAAAATATATATTCAGTTATAAAAAATATATTTAAACATATTATTGAATTATTACATATTATTTTTAAATATTTTAGTGAGTTATCATATATTATATGTGAATATATATTAATTATACTATATTTTATTTTATATTATTCGAATTGATTCGACTAATTTTCGAATCGAATATTGTGATTTCATATCCGTATTCGTACATTTCTCGATTCGTATTCTAAAATTTCGAATCGAATCGAGAATCGAACCAAAGAAGTTCGATTAGTTTGCTTCCCTACTCCTAATTCTTCAAATGAATTGTATGGTGCCAAAAATTAATTGCATTTGACAACACGTGGACAATTACGTCACTCTAGCACTATTTCCAGAAAAAAGGAAGAAAACTCATATTTATGACATGAATATTACACGTGTCGATCAATGTCCCTTGAAGGAATACGCGAAGTATTCCGTTAACACAACATAAACAAAAAAAGAAAATACATTCTTTTTCCTTTTCCTTAATTAGGAACTTACCACCCAAAATAAATCAGAAAAGCCCAAGCGACTTCAGCCGCTGAAAATGCTCCGACGGCAAAGGCGGCGACGACCAGTATAATAACCTAGAATAAGAAGAACGAATGTTTTATTATACAGTAATGAATCAATACAGAGCTATGTTATCTTATTTATACAGAGGGATAACGACTAATTAAAGCCTATTACTAATAGCGACTTTCAAACTTAATCTAAATAATAGCACAGCAACAAAAACGCCTTTAGCTTCATAAATATTCTGCTTCTTCTGCAAGACCTTCAGTTGCTTTTGCTGCATCATCTTCATCGGTGATCTTTCTTCTGCAATGTCTTATTAGATAACTTGATAACCAGCCGCATTCACGCCGTCGACGTCTTCAATGACATATCAAACAACAAAACCCTCCGTAATAAAACATACATATCAAACATATATCATAAAATAGAATAAAATAAAAACTCACCTTAGTCAGCATTCTCTGATCAGCAGCTAATCTACGATTGTTGTCGCATAAAATTCGATCAGGTTTAAGAGGCACAAAAATTGTTGCAAATTACAATGACGACGTTGAATTAAATATACAACACTTAACACAAGAAAAAGGTGAAAAAACGAAATAAAATAAAAGAACGTAAAAAAAAGGGGGGGGAAATTTGAACCCGACGTGAATCGAACACGCAACCTTCTGATCTGGAGTCAGACGCGCTACCATTGCGCCACGAATCCACATGTTAATTTCATCATGTAAGTTGTCTTCTAAAACATATATACACACCTATATTGAATGAATGAAACCACGGATTTTACTGCTATTCCAATTTCCAAGCGATTGAATCTTTTATAAATCGGTTCTTTTCCTCTTGTGATCTTTTGTTTATACTTTATGGGCTTTTGAACAACTGATTCAATTTCATATTTTTATACATCCACAATAGTCAATACATGGAAATTCAACTCCCATCTTTCCCACTAAAACAAAGTCGATTCCAGTTATTTGCCGACATCTTCTGTTTCGTTGTGCTGCCAAGTGAAAATTATTATCTTGGGGACAATTTCCGACTCAAAACATTATAAATATGCGACACAGTTCCATCTTTAAGAGACGACTTCAGCTTAGTGCCTTAAGCAACATCACTGTCATCTTAATTTTATTTCGCCCTTTATTACAAAACACTAAGAAACAAAGAAATTTGCAACTCATAAGAAGAAACCCTAACGTCAAATTAATCAAACGGATCCAACCTCCCTTTACACAAAAAAAAATTCGAAGGGGAAAAAAAACTAAACAATTAGAATAACTATCAATCAACCCCAATCAGAAAAAAAACACGCCACAGCAAAAGAAAAAAAAAAAAAAAGAATCACGCATTAACAGAACACAAATCATCAAGCACCTGCTTCATACCAGGCCTCTCATTCACAGGCAAAACGCACCTCAGAGCAACGCCGAGCAATTCCTCCACAACCATTTTCTTCGACTCCTCTTCTTCTTCTTCTTCCCCGCGATTGACGAAAATATCCCTATCGATGCAATCCACGGCCCGTCCCTGCTGTTCGCACATCCTCACCCAATCGGTCAAATCCACCGCCCCCGACTGGCCGGAGATTATGTCTCCGGCGCTCCGCCTAGTCAGCAGCTCCATCAAGATCACCCCAAAGGCGTAAACGTCCGCCTTCGGCGATGGCTTCGCTGACGTGGCGGCGAGCTCGGGCGCTCGGTAGCCGAGGGCTCCCAAGTTGAGCGCTTGCTCGGCGATTCCCGAGGGAGTCATGAGCCTGTGGAGGCCGTAGTCGGAGAGTCGAACGGCGTCGTTCGGGGGGGTTAGGATTATGTTGGTGGGCTTTAGGTTTCCGTGGGTTAGGTGATGGTCGTGGAGGAACTGGAGGCTTCGAGCGACTTCGATGGCGAGGTTGAGCCTCTGGGGAAGGGATAACGGCGAGTATCTGCTCGGAGTCGTCTCTGTGATGGCGAGGAAAATAAAAAAAAAAACGTTTTCAGGCAAGAACATCGGGACTGAATTGATCCACAAGGCAGACATTTCGGACCGTTTTATGAATTGAGGTTAAATCGTGACAGCAGGACCAAGCTGGTCCAAAATCGGCAACATCGGGGACTGAAAATCGGTTCGGGCAGAGGACTAAATCGGTCCACTAAATTTGGCAACCATTCTGGGGTATTCTCCTCCCCTCGAGAGTAATACTTCTCCTAGTCTGCAATTCTATCGCATTCTTAAACATGGCGATTTTTCGCCACCGAAGGCACGAATTGAAGAAATCTCACGTCAAGTTTTGCGACTTGGACGCAAAATATCTACGTGGACGCGTCAAGTCACAAAAGCTTACAGGAGATTCCAATTTGACCGCAGTTTGCACTAAAATCTCAATTTTTGAAAAAAAAATAATTGGTTGGTCGCCAGAGTCAAAAGAAGGTGAAAAAATTGCAAATCAGGTTAGGCCCGACGAACATTTTTGCAGCTATTTCCTAAAACAAACGGTTGAATTGTTAGTTAGGATGTTACCGTAAAGATGCAGAGCTAAGCTATCCCCACGCACATAGTCGGCCAAAAGAAGCCTCTCTTGCTCCCTCGGGCCCCAGTAATAAGCCCGCAAAGGAATGAGATTTTCGTGCCTAATCGACCCAATCTTCTTCACTTCCTTCGCAAATTCCTTCTTATTCCTCACCAAGCCGACCCTTAGCCACTTCACAGTCAAAACGTGCCCATTGTCGAGCGTCGCTTTGTACAACGTCCCATGACTACTCCTCCCCAAGACTTCGGCCGGGGCCCGCGAAAGCTCCTCGGCCGTGAATTCGAGCGAAGAATCCAAAAAGAAAAGCTCGCCAGCCAAGCGATCGGGCGAATAGACGTCCAATTTCACCTGTCGTTCCATCGCCTCGGGCGACGATTTTCTCCCAGAAGTCGTAGCCTGGTCGCCTCTATCCTCCTCGACGATTTCGCACCCGGGCTCGGGGGCGGGCCCGGGCAACGACCTCAGGAGACGGTCGTTGGAGAAGCTGAGAGAGGTTTGGGCGGGCCCGGGCCCGAAAATTCCCGCCTTGGCTCCTTCGCCTCCGTGGCCTCTTCTTCTTACATGGAACCTAGTTCGGTGATAGGCTAAGATTACGAAGGCAATCAACACAACGGTTCCGACGCAGGCTACTATGATGGCTATTCTCATGCTCGACTTTGAGCTATGGCTATGGGTATGGCTGATGCTGGCTGGAACAGTGTCTGAAGGAGGCAGGTGGTTAAGCCCTCTAAGCCCTTCGTTCCCAGGGAAGAACGAAGATCGAGGGAAGTGCCTCAAATTTCGAGGGATTTCGCCTGAGAAGTTGTTGTAGGCGAAATCGACGAACTTGAGATTCGACGAGAGCCCTCCTGGGATTTGCCCTTCGAAGCTGTTGTGGGATAAATCGAGGTACTCCAAGAAAGTAAGCTTGGTTAGCTCGTCTGGGATTGGGCCAGAGAGGTTGTTGTTAGAGAGGTTCAGCAGTTTAAGACGCCCCCAATTGCCTATATCAGAAGCTAATCCACCAATTAGGGCATTGTTCGAAAGGTCTAAGTACTCCATTGGTGGTACTGAAGGTAGGACTAAGAGTTCGCTGGCGTGAGATCTCTGTATAGGAATCGTACCGTTCAAACGGTTGCCCGACAAGTTCAGATTTGTGATCGTTGCTGACATAAACAAGCTTGAGGGGATTTGGCCTTCGAATCTGTTTGAGCTGAAATCGATTGCGTTCATCTTTGGGTAGGAGCCCAATGCAGATGGCAGTGTGCCTTCGAAGGAATTGTTTCTTAGTCTGAGAAAAGTCAGCTTTTGGAACTTGTTTAGATCAGGGATGGAGCCGTCCAAGGAATTGGAGCTTAAGTCTAAGACTTCCAAGTTTTCGTTCCAACTTTTGAGATTGGATAAGTTGTCTGAAAGGAGATTGCTGCTGAGATCGACGATCTTGGAGTTCCCAACTGATTTTGGAAGTGGGCCCGTGATTGAGTTCGATGAGAAGTTGAGCAAAGTCAACGTCGTGGAGTTGATGGCGGGAATAGGACCTGGATATATAAAAAAGTGCTGTTACGATTTGATAATGGAATTTGACATCCCTAAATTTCTTGATGTTATCGTCACACTCGTCATCCCTAAATGCCATGGTTTACATTATCCATTCCAAATTGACGACAAAAAATGCAGCATTGAAAAAGGAGTCAAATGGTAAACACGCAATCAGCAATGAACACGTTTCGTTCGTAATGATGATCCCTGTTTTCCCTAATTCTCTAATCACAGCAAAAAACGTATCCGTTCCAAATACAGAAAGGTAGAAACAAGTGCGTATGTACGACGAATCAAACGCACCGAAAAGCCGACAAAACACCCGCGAAATTCGAAATGAAACTGACATTAATGGCCTCAAAGTCAACCTACAAACAACAAACAATATCAGAACGACAAAAGCTTACTCACCCGAAAATTCATTGCCACTAAGATCCAACTCCACCAGTGGCATGCCACCATCGACCAACAACCTTTCAGGCACGTTCCCCGAGATTCGATTGTTTCCCAGCTTCAGCACTTGAAGATTCGTTAGCCCTTCGAAATCGGGCAATTCTCCTTCGATCCCATTGCCATTCAAATCCAAAACCTTGAGGTTCCTAAACATTGCCATCACTTCACTCCTCCAAAATTCGCCGCCCAAATGATTTCCGCTCAAATTCACGAACTGAGCCGTATTCGAAAGGCTCGATATGTTCTCCACAATCAAATCGATGGACCCAGAAAATGCATTGCCACTCAAATCTAAATGCTCGACGTTCCTCAATTCAGTGATAAACTCTGCTATATCGCCCTCGATTTCGTTCCCACTCAAGTCCAAAACCCTCAACTGCTGAAGATTCCTAATCCCATTTGGGAACCATCCCGACAATTGATTATTCGAAAGGTTGACATGATTCAGCGCCCACAAATCGTTAAACTTAGCTGGAATCGGCCCGTAGAACTGATTCCCCGATAGATCAATTACCTCCAGCGTCGACATTGACCCCATCGCCGGGACCAAACGCCCCGTCAGCGAATTTCCGGCGAGGGTTAGGTTTTGCAGCGACTTCAAATTCGTCAGAGTCGTGAATTTGAGGTCTCCGACGAGTCCCAGGCGGTCCAAGGCAATGGAGACTACCGACGCTGAAGCGGCCGGGTCGCAGGCGACGCCGTAGAAAGACGCCGGGCACGTCGATAGATTCGCCAGCGGGACCCACGAGCTGAAGATTCGGTTCGATGGGTCGGACTTGAAGCCCTTTCTGAACTCGAGCAGGGATTTGACTTCGGATTCGGCGGAACGAGCGGCGTGGAGGAGAGAGAAAGCGGCGACGAGCGACAGGTAAAGTGCGGCGGACGACATCTCGGCGTGGCTGAGGCGTACGGCGGCGGCGTTGCCTTAGATGCGCGGCATTTGGTTGTGGTTTGTACTTTGGGGGAAGACTGGGAAAGACAGTTCAGCTTCAGCAGTGTGTTTCTGTATGTGTGTGTGTGTGTGTGTGTGAGAGAGAGAGAGAGAGTTGTTTTTATATTACGAGAAAATGAGTTGTAATGAGTGTAAAATGGAAACTGCAAGTTTTGTACGTGAGGTGGGGCCCTATATCAATTAATTTCCTATAATTTTTCTTATTTTGAGTTTAATTATTTCCCATTGGTATTTTGATTTGACTATCATAAACTTAGCATGGTTGTTGTTTCGAAACAACTGTGATGTTGTTTTCATAGTATTTTTCACGCCACTGCTATCAACTTATCATATTAAAACTCAACTTTAGATTTTCTAATTGTTGATACCACTAGTGCCACTCTATTTTAGTTTTTACTATTCATTTTATAATTATAATTAAATAATATCAGAAATTATGAATTAGTAATATGTTAGCTAATCCATAAATACACAGTAGTTAGCTAGTAAAGTATAGTATAAAGTGACATCTATAGAAAATACCCAATTGAAATAAAAAAATTTACAAATCAATACCTATGTCAGAAATTTTTACAGATAAGTACTCGTTGTACTGTTTGGATCAATTTTCTCAGTCTTGACGTACCTTTTTATGTGTGTATTGCGTAACACATCACGCGTTTATACAGTACACTATACGGTTTCATATTGGACCTTAATGTGTTATATGACGTATCATTTTCTCAAACGTATTACGTACTACAATACGTTGCTATATGGTACCTAAATAAATGTGTTATATGGCGTACCTGCGGCGGATAAGGTACCTACCTATGTGCAAGAAAATTATTCCAATAGGTACATACATATAAAAAAAAAAATACTGACAGGGTACTGAATTACAAGTTTTTATGCAAATGGGTATTCGTGTGTAAAGTCCCCATAAATAAACAGATGATAAATAAATAAGTTAGAATATTGTTCAAATATATTTTTTTTAATCTGCAGGTGCATCAAAAAGTTAGGTCCGACGTAAACTCCTTAATTATTTTTTTCAGCGCTAATTTGGGAGGATATGCATAGACTAGGTTTCTTCAGTTCTGTGATCGTCTCTTAGCTGATAGTGGCGATTAAATCTGTTTCAGATCAATTAAATTAAAGTGTATATACTATAGTTGCTGTGTGAAATTAACCTCCTGCAGAAAATTACTCATTTGTATAAAAAAATTTCAAGTCAGTATCTCTGTCAGAATATTTTTTATATAATTACTCGTTTGACTGTGCGTATCATTTTCCCAGTCTTGACGTACCTTTTTATATGTATATATGTACCACGTCACGCATTTATATGGTACACATATACGTTTCTATATGGTACCTTATTGTGTTATATGATGTATCATTTTCTCACTGTATTATGTACCACAATACGTTTCTATATGGTATCTAAATGTATTATGATGTACCTTGCGACGGATCAGGTACCAATGTGCAAAAAAATTATTCTAATAGGTACCTATATATAAAAAAACACTAACAGAGTACTGACTTGCAAGTTTTTAACAAATGAGTATTTTATATAGATTCCCCGTAACTAAATTATAAAGTGTAAATCTATAGAAAATTAATATATATGTGTATATATATATATATATATGATTCATTAGTATTTTTGAGATGGTTGACAAAACTTTAAAATGATAGAATAGTGTGTTGTATCAAAGATACTACACACACACACAAATTGGACTTGTTGGAGATGGCTTGAATAATATATTTTTTTTTCAATTAATGAACATTCGTGTCTTAACTTCAAACACGGACGACATACATTACCTTGTCCATGAAATTTAATAAGCCGACAATAGACAATACATAAACAAGAAGCGCATCAATTCCCCGAATACATATAAAAAAACATTATGACATCTCCCATTAGCACCAAATAAAACGTAAAATAGGAAATATTTCCTAAAACAGTTTGTGATAAAAACCAGATAATTCGAATTCTCCTGCAGTGTGTTTGCTTAAAATCGGTTAGAAATACAATAGAATATAAATATGTATATAAATTGGATTATAGAGATTGACGCTGTTAGTGGTAGGGCTGAGCAAAAATATCTTAAAACCGGATTCCTATCCGATACCCGGTTTTCAAAATCCGAAATTCGGATATCCGGTTTTAAAAACCGGATCGGATATCCGATCCGATTTATTTTAAAATAAACTGGATCGGATACGGATAGTAGTTTGTCTAAAATCCGGATATCCGGAATCCGGTTTATATTTAAAATAATTAAAAAAATAAAAAAGATAGCCCAAAATGAAAAATGAAGGTCAAAAAGGGAAAAAAATCCTCAAAAATAGAAATATTTATATTTATATTATTTTATTATGTAATTTTGAATCATGAATTCACATATTGTGTGAATTCCTATGTGTAGAAATTTTTATATGAAAAAATATATTTTTTATTTTGATAAGAAATAAAAAATAATTTTGAACAGAATATATTTTGAATCATGAATTTACATATTGTTTATTATTTATTACGTAATTTTGAATCATGAATTCACATATTGTGTTAATTACTATGTGTAGTAATTTTTATATGAAAAACTATATTTTTTATTTTGATAAGAAATAAATACGATTTTGAAAAGAAAATATGAAAAATTATTTAAAAAATAAATTTAAAACCGGATGCGGATATCCAATTTAAATATCCGAATAAAGCGGATATCCGATTTTCGGATATCCGATTAAAATCGGATCGGATACGAATATCGAAATCCGGATATCCGGTTTTGCTCACCCCTAGTTAGTGAGTGAGTCCAGTACTACTGTACAGACTGTAAAGAGCCGTACACTTTGCCGTTTCCATGCTTTGTACCTCATCTTCTAACGCCGTTAGTTGACAGTTTCTTTCCTTCTTTTTTTATCGAGAATTATTCATTATTTAAGTTTCATTTTCATTACTACATGTGATTTTTGTCTGTCCTAAATCACACAAGAAAACAATTTTAAACGACAGAATGAGTGATTAACTAATCAGCTTATATAGAAGCCTGGGCGTAATATCTTACGTCTCAATCAAATAAAGAGTTATACTATGCAAAAACGATACCATATACTAAATCATACACACCCATTCATGTGCTTCAAATATAAACATAATTAATATTAATTGGCATTTTGAGTTATTACAATTTAAAAACTAATAAATGAAAATTAAATTTAGGGCAAAACTGATTTTGTGAGAATACAGTAATAATTAAAAAGGTGAATTTGTAACATCCCGTCCCATACCGGGTGTTACTTGTAACATCCGTCCCTACCGGGACTTGTGAGGTTGGGTCCACCGCACCCAACTGATAGTCTGGCCCCATGTATCACCACTAACCTTCCAGCGTGCTTCGCACTGCATGCACCGGGAGCTACTTTCTCAGGGGGTCACCCATCCCAGCCTCAAGTCAAGCACGCTTAACTTTGAAGTTCTTATAGATGGACTCCTGAAAAAGGTAGGTCGACCTTGATGATACGAGTATTACTATCAATTCTCTTATACGATTCTTAGCCTGGCACACCCATACATTGTCAGTCTCAGAATCCCCTCTCATTCGGGTGTGGGATCGGGTCGTTCATGTACTCCTTCGCCTAGAAGCCTGCCAGGAGCCGCTCCTTGGTGTGCACCTCTCTGGCACCGGCGATCACTCCCCGCCCTCTTCGGCCCCGAGCGTCACAGAATCTACAAAATAATATCCATTTGTATAAATGCAAGTTAGTATTTGTCAGAAATTTTTTTATATAAATACCCGTTTGACTGTTCATACCATTTTCCCAGCCTTGACGTACCTTTTCATATGTGTATTATGTACCACGTCACGCGGTTATATGGTACCCATATACGTTTTCTATATGGTACCTTAATGTGTTATGATGTACCATTTTCTCATTGTATTATGCACCACAATACGTTTCTATATGGTACCTAAGTGTGTCATATGATGTACCTTGTGGCGGATTAGGTACCAATGTGCAAAAAAATTATTCTAATAGGCACCTACATATAAAAAAACACTGACATGGTACTGACTTGCATATTTTTTATACAAATGAGTATTTTCTGTAAATTTCCCAATTAAAAACTGTAGAGTAAAATGATAACTATTCAAATTAGATTAATAATAAGACATGTAAAAAAACAATAGTCGAACTCTTAATGAAATAGAGAAGATAATTGCTCATCAACCTAATTGGTTGATTACAATTTCAATTTTTAATATTTTAGCATACGCAAGGAGTATGTAGTCATATATCTATAATCTTATATTGATGCTCAACAGGAGTTAAAAACCGCTCAATTTGGTATATCAATCGGCCAGTCAGAATTTTCTCAAATTAATAATTAACATAAAATAAAAATTAAGAAACCACCCACTACACTTCTATTTTTAGTAATTGTTATTTAATATTTAATAAATGATTTATACATTATGTAGTACACGCATAGGAGTAATCAATTTAAACTAAGTTATAGTTAGTTCTTTCCCCTTTTTTTTCCAATTGAGATTTAATACCACTTAGTCTGCTATATATTTGTACCACACACTCACACTATGTCGTGGTGACAATATAAAAATGTCTAATTTTCCATCCAAAGACGAAAGTTAATGTATTTAATGGATTCGAACTCAACACTTCTAAAGTTTTATCGAGACTAACCGACTTCGCTTGAAAAGCATATTTCTTTCCTCTTATATTGATCCATTGTGGTCTGTGGTTGAATGAGACATAAATATGTGATGTACGACTGATTGGTATCTATCATGTACCATACTCATTTAATTCTTCATGCAATGAAATAGTTTTTATATACAGTATGCATGATTATCACAATAGCTTGTTTTGGGATGCATGTAAAATTATTTCAAGTCATGTACCCTGATGCAATTTCTGTCGGAAGCCGTCTTAATTATAGGTTGTTTTTATTTCCGGATGAAATATTTTGTTTTGAGTTGTGTGAATTATCAAGAAGTTGAATTCTTTTAAAAAAAACTAAAAGAAGTTGAATTTTCTTTTCAATGGAAAATTGAGCAAAAGTGATGAGCAGCGGAAAAAAAGGTGAAATGTGGAGATTGGTCCTACATGATTACATTAGTTGACAACTTGACATGCACTCAGAAAAGGTAATGTAATTTGGAAAAGTATATGCAATTGAATTCATCCGATTAATCTGTCTCTTATATAATTGGCATAATAAATTTTTTACAATTATATTGTTTTCGTTATTACAATTTATCCTTGTTTTAAAATTTTATTTAAAACAACTCAATTAATTATATAAAATATTAAAATTATAAAATAACTTGATATATTTGCACATACGTAGTATGTGCTAAACATACTAATATATTTAATAATTTCTATTGAGTTTATAGATTATTTTATAGATGTTATGACAAACTGGTTAGCATGGTAAATATATCTAATTGCACTATATGTACATAAAATTATATTTTGTTTATTTGTAATTTAAGATGTTTAATAGATGAAATTATAATATAAATTTTAAATGTGTTTTATTATATATTAGTAACTTTTGCACACTCAAATGCGTGAGATATTTATATAAATATTTTTTTACTAAATTTATTTTAGTTTGAAATATTTCGTAGAATAATTTAAATTTAAGTTGTATGTTTTAAAATGTAAAAAGAAAAATTGATTTATTATAAATTTAAGGTAAAATAGTAATTAACTAAAAATAGTATTAAACTAAAAATAGTAACTAAAAGGTAGCTATTTTTTTAATTTTTCTAATTAATATATTTCAATCTCAATTGACAGACCATTTTACAGTTTATCCTAATCTCTCACCCTTAATATAATATATACTAGTACGTTTTCGCACACTATATGCATGTGCTTAGACATAATTATATTTATGTTAATTCTAATTTTGAGGTTCATTATTTGTAATGTTTAATATATGACATATAATTTTTAACTATATAAACAAAAATAATGTGTAGGCATATAGGAATAAAAAATTTAAAAGCAATATAATTATTAAAGTACTTAATTAACAAAGAGAGGACTAAATTACAAATAAGTGACAGACCAAATGTGGCAGTTTTAGCCACCCACACCTTTTATATAATAGAATAGATACTAGTATTTCTGGCACACCCTACGTGTGTGCAATAAATAAAGTTAATTATTATCAAATAGCTTTAATAAGTAATATACTAAAAATAATATTTGGTAGTTATTATGAGGCTACGGAAGATATGCGGTTTAATAAGTCCTTTTTAGTAGATGCAGAAACAAAACTGGTTGTCCAAATGATACCGACTAATTCACGGTTTATCATAGCCGTTCACCCTTAATATAATAGAACAGTTATATAGAATAGATAATAAAAAATTTTGATTTATGCGAGAAGTTATCATAAATCAAAAAACAAATTAGCTCCCTAACTTATTTTTAAATATATCACGGTCTTGCATGTTTAATCACATTTCCAACATACCTCTGACTAGTACTGTCAATATGGCCCGCGGCCCGCGGGGCGGGCTTCGATATTTTATGCCCACCAGGGGCGGACCAGTTCGGGCCAGCCCGCGCCCGTGCGGGCTTTGCGGGGCGGGCTAGCCTGTGGGACGGCCCGCCATTATTAAATATATCTTATATATATTATATAGAAAATAAATATTAAATTAATTAGATAACGGATTAGTGATTAATTAGTTATATCTAATTCATATCATATTTATTTCAAATACATAATTAATAGCATATATATCCGTAATTTTTTAATAAATACCATAATAATTAAAAATTACTAGTAAATTAAAATTTTAAATTAAAATAAAAAATAGCAAAATTATTTTCTAGGCAGCCAGGCCCGCCCGCTGCGGGGCGGGGCGGTCCCCATTTTTCTAGGCCCGCCAGGCCGCCCTGCCGCCCCGCCCTGCCGAGTGGCGGGCTATGGCAGATAACGACCTAGCCTGGCCCGACCGTCAAATTGAAAGTACTACCTCTGACAGATCGTGATGGGACGTGAATATTTTCAAATAAGATTCTCTTGAATATCGTCTCATGCATGAACTTATTTTCAACCTTTCATGTGGTCCACTTTCTTAAATCAGAATAAAAACCAACGTTAATTGGCTACGTAATAAGTGTTTCATTGTTCACTTTTCGGAAGAACGTTTTCTACGAATGCCACTGATCGGGCGGATCGAGTATTAAAATAAAACGAACACTAACGAACTATCCTACGCGCAACAGGCAACTGTACCTATCGAAATAGCATAGACGTAGCAAGTATTCGAGTATCGAATCCCAAGAGAACTATTTATCTTAGAAAAACTTTCGCTTAAATATCCTAGCACGAATGCTCGATTGTTGAAACGGTAAATAACAATACTTAGAAACAACTTAATAAAATAGTACGGAGAGGAAACCGTTATGGAAATAGACGTATTTGAGACTTCGAATCCCCCTAACTTGACCAAGACAAATATCAAGTGTACGTAAGAAACGCTATCATTAGACCGTGGAGATTCCTATTACATGCATACAAGTTATATAGCTGCCGAAACTGCGCCTTACCATATAACGATCGCAAACAACTAATCAACGAATTAAATAGCGGGGCAAGCTTCCCTAACTACTTAACCGAAGATTGCATTAAAAACACCGTGAATCCCGCTATTAGATTTGACTCTAATCCAGCGCGTAGCTCAACCTATCTCTAGCGATGAGTTTATTCCGTTCCGAGTGGTCTAATCGGTCGCCCCTCTCTCGAGCGTAGCGTACGATTTCCCGGACTACGTTAACTTAAACACATAGACATGATCAAGCAAACTAGATGATTTAATCACATAGACAAAATCAAAATCATATGCTTCATTAACGAGTCATAACAATAGCAAAACACCAAATACACGTAAACATACAATCGATCGCGCTAGGGTTCATCTCATCTCAAATACAACATATTTAGCTACTCATCATGATCACACAAAAGCACGTAATTAACATTGAATACATCATAAATGCTTTCCTGTAATTAACATTGAATACATCATAAATGCTTTCCTGAATTTGGCTTCGAAGTTAATCCCGTTCTTCACTGAGTACTTCTATCTAACACGTGGTGAGCGAACTTCTTAAGTGTTCTTGGGTTTTGAAAGGCAACGTGTATGTGTATGTATATGAGCTTAATGAAGTACCTTTCACGTACCTTCTTCTCCGTTGGCTCTTTATATAGAGTTTTCCTCCAATCCTTCATCATCTTTCTTGAGCCCCTCAAAGATGAGAAAATATCATCTTCATAGACTTGTGCAGCCAACAAAATCTCTTGAGCAGCAGCACATTCAAAAAATTCATATCTCCCAATCTAGACCTCGGATTGAAAATCCCTTTGGACAGAATCAAGATTAACAATCCTCTATCTATGGTTAAAATTTCAGGTCCATCGGACGTCATTTACCCCGTGATCATTGATAAATAAGAAACTGTCGCAAAACTGCCGTAAAACGTTTGATTTTGTTGTGAAACCATATTATAGCACAAAAAATATCAAAACGGCTTCACTTATAATGCAAACGACTTAAATATAACAAATATAAGCGTAAGAAAATACGTTTATCAGCCACCATTCATATCCCAATTAAAATTTCATTATCCCCTAATTTATAAGAGGCTAATTTCATGGTCATATGTTTAGTCTCAAATTACAGAGATAATAATCTCGAAGGTCCAATAAACCTTTTAAATTCAGAGTCATACGTCCGACCACTTGCCATATGGTACAAATAATTTTTATTACCAATATATGATAAATTGGTATTGAATGAATGCATACGACGTTTTTGGATTAAATCTTCTTCGATTTTCTTTTTCTGGCGTTACATATATGAGAAAAGCTTTTTGTGAAGCTTTTTTCGATCTTGTGGGTTGGCAGCAAGCCAGCAAGTGATGATGCACATTGCACAAAGATCGAATATCTTGCAAGTTGCAATAACAATATATAAACATATATTACATTATTTAGGCACAAATAGAGCGTACGTTCCAATGAGGAACTATTTAATGATAATATTAAGAAAAAAACGAAAATTACTAAGGTTTTCAGGCTTTGAGCACATGGACATTCCAAGTACAGCTCAATCCACTACATTCCATTTCCAAGCTGTAAATATTAAACAATGGATTAACGAGGGTATTTATCGTCATTGCCTGTTGTGATTGGGCCGCAATAACCCAATGGGCCTTAAACTATATAGCTAATAATTGGGCAACTCAATTTTTTTGGTGAACCACATAAAATTCTTGGCCTTAAATTATTTTCCTCATTTATCTGACTCATATTTAACAACATAGTTGGACATGCATTATGGTCTTGCTTGTTCACATACATACATAAGCGATACTAGTATTTTTTAGAACATAAATGTCTTATATTAATTTTTAAAATTTAAAATATTTAATTGTTCACATACATACATAAGCGATACTAGTATTTTTTAGAACATAAATGTATCATAATAATTTTTAAAATTTAAAATATTTAA
Source organism: Craterostigma plantagineum (assembly GCA_027422505.1). Taxonomy (NCBI): domain Eukaryota; kingdom Viridiplantae; phylum Streptophyta; class Magnoliopsida; order Lamiales; family Linderniaceae; genus Craterostigma; species Craterostigma plantagineum. The sequence continues at coordinate 8,106,755 of JAPQWV010000002.1, forward strand.
TACAAATTGTAGTATAATTAATTATGCATATTTATAAATATAAATAGAAAAAAGTAATTTATTATAAAAAGGTAATTATAGGGGTAAAATCAGAATAAACTACATATTGGCAAGTTTACTTTCAATTCTATTAATTTTGATAAAGCTAAATTGACACGCCAATTACTAGGACTGAGCAAAAATATCCGAAAACCGGATTCCGATCGTCCGATTTTCAAAACCCGAAAATCCGGATATCCGGTTTTAAAAACCGGATCGGATATTCGATCCGATTTATTTTAAAATAAACCGGATCGGATACGGTGGTTTGTCTAAAATCCGGATATCCGGTACCCGGTTTTATATTTAAAAAATAATAAAAAATAAAAAATAGTCCAAATTGAAAAATGAAGGTCAAAAAGGAAAAAAATCCTATAGAAATATTTTATTTATATTATTTTATTACATAATTTTGAATCATGAATTCACATATTGTGTGAATTACTATGTGTAGAAATTTTTATATGAAAACATAAATTTTTTATTTTGATAAGAAATAAAAAAAAATGATTTTGAACAGAATATATTTTGAATCATGAATTCACATATTGTTTATTATTTGTTATGTAATTTTGAATCATGAATTCACATATTGTGTTAATTACTATGTGTAGTAATTTTTATATGAAAAATATATTAATATTTTTATAAGAAATAAAAAATGATTTTGTAAAGAAAATATGAAAAATTATACTATAAAAAATAAATTTAAAAACCGGATGCGGATATCCGATTTAAATATCCGAATAAAGCGGATATCCGATTTTCGGATATCCGATTAAAACCGGACCGGATATGGATATCATTGTTTGATATCTGAAAATCCGGATATCCGGTTTTGCTCACCCCTACCAATTGCGACAGTTTATTGCAAGCCTTGAGCCGTAATAAAATAATATATAGATAACTTAGTCAATTCAAATATATATAAGACGAAAAACATACGTGCCTTACCTTACCTTACCTCGTACTCATTCAAAACATAGTCAATCTAGGTCAATATATCTAGACATGGAAAAAAAAAAGAAGAAAAACAAGCACATTCTCAGCAAACTTATTGGCCCATATCATGATAATTCATCTATATATAGAGGCTTATATTATATTATAGCTAAATCCATATAGCTTTGGCCTTGATGAGCAATGGCTTGAGCTTCCCCTTGATATTAAGAGAAATAATTTCGTCTGAGCCGCCGACGAACTTATGACCTATGAACACGGCTGGAACGCTGGGCTCGCATCCGAGCTCGACCAAAGCTCTCTCAATTTCCCGACCATTTCGAAAATCGTCGAGATCGTAAATAGTAGGGTTGGCGCCGAAATTTCGTATTAATTTCTCCGTCGAGTAAGTAACGCAGCAATCAGTTTTGCTGAATATGACAACTGGGCTCTCTTTGCTAAGCCTTTTAACATCATCCATAACGTCTTCTTTCTTATCTTAGTTAGTTACGATATTTGTCTTATATGTGTCGGATTGTATTATAGTGTTAGAATACGGGCGTCCTATATATAGGGTTGGGACTCAATTATTTGTCATGTCCAAGAGATTTGCTTTTTTTTTATGTGTGATTTTTTTGGATAATGGTCGTGACTTGTATGAAGGATCTTTTGAGATGATAAAAAGGGTTTTGACTGACGTGTCTTGTGTTGTTTGTTGTCTATATGATTTTTATGCTATTCGAGAATATTTTTTTTACTTGGCACTTTCTTTAATTGGCGATCGCATTTGGTTGCTTTTTTTTTTTCTTTTCCTCTTTTATTTTGCTAGTGTTAGTTTTTTTGGTTCGAGTTGCCCCATTTCCATAATATCAATGAATGTGTTTTTTTGCCAATTTTGTAGTGTAAGAGGTGATAATTAAATATTGGTTGACATTACAAACTTATTGTCTAGTTATTTTACTAACGGGGCGCGCTTAAAGTGGTTTGGGATCCTCTATTTCAACCGTTATTCCAATAGGTGTTACAAATCAATATTATATTTATCTTTCAAAAAAATTTCAAAAATTATATATTTTCTTGTTTAACACTCGGTATAATGATATTTACGGGTGTTAAACACTTGGTAGGAGGATTTTCCTTAAGTTGCAATACCTAGTGGAACACCAAGTGGAACAGAGGATCTCATACCGTTCAAACTAGGGGTGTAAACGGGTTGAGATCCTCTATTCCACTTTTTGTATTCCACTTCGTATTCCAACGAACGAAAATCGTTACACCTCTACCCGACAAGTGTTAAAACACACATAAACATCATTACGCATATGAATTTCATTACAACAAGTGTTTAACAAAAAAAACCTCATTATTACGTATTTCTATTTTAATATATAATACTGATTTTTTCTACTCCATAGTAGAACAATACGTAATAATGAGGTTTTTTTTGTTTTAACACTTGTTTTAATGAAATTCATATGCGTAATGATTTTTATGTGTTTTAACACTTGTCGGGGGGAGGTGTAACGATTTTCGTTCGTTGGAATACGGAGTGGAATACAGAAAGTGGAATAGAGGATCCCAACCCGGTGTAAACGAGTCGAGCGAACGACATGTGTCTTTTTAGTTTATGATCAAGCTCGAGAATGTTGAAGTAGATGATAAAAAAAGTAAATAAAAATAAAATCATGAACTCACTCAGCTAAACTTTTGATAAGATGCAATAATGAGATCAAATGAGTCTAAATCAAGCAGCTTATAAAGCTTGCGAGTTTACTCGACTCATCGTGAATGCTACAAAAATATTTACGTTCTATCCATGTTAATGATATGGGGTGAAGTTTAATACTATGATACAAGAATTTACTATATCAACAATCACCAATATTTGATTACTAGTATATTTAGTAGACAAGTGATTAAATGGTTAAGACACACGTGAACACATCCACGGTGAGGACTCAACAAGAAGAGAATAACAACGTGATCCAATCCATTTGTCATGAGATCTAAAGAGAATTTCACGTTTTGGAATAATATTTTACGGTAATGCCCCTTCGAGATGTATATTTTATATATGATTCTCTTCTCTTGGTTGAGCGATCTTGATTCTCCCTACCGTTTAAGAGATAGATATGGAGCAGATATACAACGTGCTTAATCACTCTCACTCACACATATATATTCTTTTCGTCCCATTATCTTTCTCAATGTTTACTAGAATTATGACCGTGGAAGGAATATTTCGACTAGCATTGTGGGGCTCCACTCGGAACAGTGCCGAATTTGGATCTGTGCATCCTGATCCATTGCACAGTGCCACAATTTTTTTAAATCCTCAACTTAATAGTTCAGTGACCTCTATATAGATTTTAGGATCATCATTTTAAAGCCCAATATCTTATAACAAATAAAAGTTGCCAAAAAGATCATATATAATTGTATTTCTTAACATAAATGTTGGACATCCATGTGCTATAAGAATAGGGCCACAAAAATTTAAAAAGCTGTCCTAACTCTGAAACCAGTTGGCAATAGAGTGACATCAGGTCGCACGCTTTGTACAAATCATCGTTTCGATGTTCCGATGTGTGGTTGAGGTAAGAATAGAGGTTGTGAAGTGACGGCTGATATCTCCATATCGAGGTCAAAACTTAACCACAGTTGGATTCATCATCGACATGCGAGGACTTGAAGCAAAATGGACCCGAGAGATTAGTCGCGCTGAAAGTAGGAAAGTCATCTCATATGCACGCAAAAATGGTGTTCAGACCCCATTAATCAAAGCGTCGGAACTGCGATGGCGTCACCTCCCAGAAAAGACAAAAAGAAAATCTTTGTACTTTATTTTATTATTCAAAACTACTTCTCTTCTGCTAATGGGCGGGGTCTTTACATATAAATACCCTCTCCGCAAAAGAACTTATAATTTAGTACCATGTCAGCATTTTTTTATATGTAGGTACCTAACAGAATAAATTTTTTGCACATAGGTACCCGATCCTTCCGCAGGTACGCCGTATTAGCACATTTAGGTACCCTATTAACAACGTATTGTGGTACGTAATACGTTTAGAAAATGGTACGCCGTATTAGCACATTTAGATACCATATAGAAATCGTATAGGGTACCGTATCAAGGCATGACATGGTACGCTATGCACACATGGCAATGTACGGTCTTTACACATAAACTAGTAGAAACAATAAGTCGGTATCTGTCTGTAAAATTTCTGACATAGGTACTTATTTGTAAGTTTTTATTCAAGTAGGTATTTATGTCTAGATTTTATCACTTTTTGGTTTCAAATTCCAATATTTTCACATATATTACTTTTAAGTTAGTAACTACTTCCTAATAATTATATATTTTATCACAATTCATTTTTTAACTCAAACAAAATAAATATGTATAGAATAAATTCCGACATGAATAAAAGACATTACTTTTCACGAAACTATATTATTATTATTATTACTGTTACTATTATTATTCTTTCATATTTGAAAAGAAGTATTAGCGCATAAATAAATAAATATACAAAATAATAATCACCAAAATATCTATACTCTTTTATAAAGAGTTTATGGTGGATAAAAATATCAATTGGTCTGTCTCAATTGATCAACAAGATTGTTTCTACATTAATTACTATGAAAAAAATAAAAAACAGAACTTCTTAACCACATACCTTCCATAACTTTATTTTATTGCACACACATAGGGTGTGTTGAAAATACCAGTTCAAAATAATCATCTAACAAAGATTAATTCTCTGGAAATGTTTGATAACTACCAACATTACCCTTGAACATGTTTCTCATGAGGCTTTCATATATTTCATCCGAATATCATCTTGTTCGATTACGTCCAATTTTTTTGTCTTTATGATTGCGTACCAAACAGTGTTTTAAAACGCGTTGTATCGCGCGCGCCGAGGCGCGCGATCGCGTGTTTTTCCATGAAAATGCGCCGACGCATTTTTTATTTAGTGTTTATTTATTTCTTAAATTTTTCTATTTAGCGACGGTTTTACCGTCGCCAATTCCGTCGCAAATGTTTTTTTTTTCTTTTGATTCTCCTTATTATCCGTCAGAAATATTTAATTTTTTTATTCCTTTTTGTTTAAACTTCCACCCAATAATTAAAACGTTCTTATTTTGAGTAATTTATATGATAAAATTACATAAGCATATCCAATTTATTCATAATTTTATGACGATCATAATGACATGCATATCATATATTTTTTTATATCAGTATAAGTTTTGATAATTATAAGATCATTTTAACAAACTTATTTTAGTTGGACTTTATATTCAAACATGAATGATTTCTTAATTGATATGGCCTCTATTTTATTGCTTGGAATTATATAAACTTTTTAATATATCGTTCATATATATTTAAATTTTAGATTTTAATCAATTATTTGTACCTTATTTTTTATTTCATTGAACTTCTAGAGATAATATTGATTATTTAGTCTCATAACTACAATAATGACATAAAAAGTGACCATATTTATATTTATTATATATTACATATAATTTATTGTATTATATCTAGCTTATCCGAAATACTCACGCAATGCGCTACACTATTTACGCTACGCGCTACCGACACTAAAACGCGATACACTACGCTTTGCGCTTTTTAAAACATTGGTACCAAATAAAAAAGGCTTCCATAACGATACCTCAATGAAATTCAAAGTCCCCATTTATTCAATGTTAGATCAGTTGCAATATATTATTAGCATGGATCATCTTTCAAATACTTGCAAACTTAAAAAAAAAAAAAGAAAGAAAAACTGAGCAATCATTAAATAATAATAATAATATAATACTAATATACTTGACCGACATAATTTAACTCGAGCCGATATGGTTTATCTGGAACAATAACACTTGTTGTGCAAATAACGATGAGATTGTTTTAATTTTTTTTATTTTTGTTGATTTAATAGATTGATAAAGAATAGTAAAAGCATGTCTTTAATAATAAGTTATTAGTTTATGTAATCACGTGGGAGTGTAGTTTAGGTTACATATAGTTAATTTTCTTTTTATTTATTTCTTTGATTAATATGTTTGGATAAAAATTATTAAAATGAGTTTGGTAAAAATATAATTAGTAACAAGTTTTATGTGAGTTTAAGATAATATTAGTGAAATTTTGTAATTTTATGTATGTTTGTCGTGGAAATGAAAAGAATGATAGTTAAAATTTAAAAAGGTGATTAGTTTTTAGTAGTCTTAAAAACTCCACTAGTTTTGTAATTAAATTCTCAAAATAACACTATCATGAAGTTAACTCTCTGCTTTTCTTTTTTTTTTTTTGAGGTGCTAAACGATATGCTCCAAAATTGAGAGGTTAAATTATGAAATATATGTAATTCAATGGATCTTTTTAAAAAACAGCCTTTGACGCGGTCAAGTTTAAAAAAATAGCACTCTTGACTTTTTTTTTTGGTCAATAGCACTCTTTTTAATTAACACTTAATCTTCTTCTCGTAATCCCTTATTATTAATAAAAAAAGAAAAACAAAAATAAAATACAACGTCTGAAATGAATTAAAAGCTGCACGTCCATTTTGCAGCAGAAAGCATTCATTCCACCTCACCCAATTATTCTTCTTCTTCGTCCTCGTTCTTAAGAGAAATCACCCACAATTTATTCTGCTTCTACAAGGCAGTCAATCCGACTTCATATCTGCTTCTTCACAGGCGAAGGAACACTCGAAAGTCCTCAGTGAAAGAATTCGAACCTGACGCCTCACTGTAAGTATTTTTCCTGGTCGTATTTTGAATATAACCAACTAAATTTGTAACTCTCAGTCCTAAACCCTGTTTCGAAGTAAATGGGTTCTCCAAGATTCGAAATTCCGGTTTGGACTGCCGAACATGTTTAATTTTCGCTTTCTAAAACGTCCAGTTGGTCAGGGGACCCTGCTTGAAAGCAGGCAACCCGCGTGAGATCATGGGACCCTAGATAGAAGCATGAGTCCCGCACATAAATATACGGGACCAGCACATAAATTCATGGGACCCGCGCATAAATTCATTGGACCCGCGCATAAATTCATGGGACCTCTATACCATCAGTGCATGGTTCCCGCACATTAGTACCGGCGCATTAGATCTTGGGACCTGCACATAAATTCAGGGGACCTGCGCGCAAAAATAGGGGACTCGCGCATAGTCGCTTCTTATTGATAGGTCCCATGCCGCCATCAACTAGAGCTTGGGTCCCGTGCACAAGAGCTTTGGTCCCGCACATTAGAGCTTGGGTCCCGTGCACTAGAGCCTGGGTCCCGCGATATATGTTAGGGTTTTCGAAAGGTCTTACGGTTTTGCAAGCTGTAGGACTTCAATTAATTATGTCTACATTATAAAAACACACATCATCCGAAAATAACATTTTTAATAATCCCAGAAACAAATCGACCAAGAATGCCGACGAACGCCCAAATCGTCGCCCGCCTCCAGGAAATCGTCCGTAACTCGGCGTCGACCTCTCCCAAAGGAGGCTGTTCATCGTGTTTGAGATCGACAGATTCTTAAACGGCGATGACCATCCTATCGAACTCGACGGCGACGGCATCTGCGATGGTATGAGCGAAGTGATCGAAGGACAAGCACCCGAGGCTGTCCGAAACGACGACGACGAGGCTGAGAGCGAAGTGATCCAAGGCCCAGGTTGGATCGAGGTTGTCCGAAACGACGCCGTGCAGAAGGATGTCGACCAAGCTCCGGTTGGAGAAGGGCGAGAAGGGTAGAATAGCAAATTATTTAATAATTTTATGCTATTGTATTGTACGTGAATCTAAGTATTTATATTTAATTTGAAGCATTATATATTATGAACCTGATCTATTTTTTTAATTGTATTTTAAATTGAATGAACTATATTTTATAATATATAATTAGGTTTAAAAATATATAGATAGTTGTATTTAATTAGGTTAGTTATGTAATAAACATAAAGGGGTATAAAAGAATTTACAGGTTTTACTGTAGCGATTGGCAAACAACGGACCCGTGATATAACAGTAAAAGTAAAAAAGCAACCACCACTTCAACTTTCAATTCAATTCAATTGTCTTTTCTCCTGCACACCAAACGTTTTGCAAATCGTTTCTCTGCAAGTAAAACCCAAATCCGAACCTCAATCTACAATGGCAATCAGCAGGAACACCCAGAGAGTGAAGGTATTTGTTCTACTCTTCGTCTTCAATTTAACGGATCGAACCCTAATTTTCAAAATCGGACCCGTGCTTGCAAGCATAGGGCCGTGATTGCAAGCATAGGACAGTGCTTAGAAGTAGTGCGTATCACGGCACCCGCCCATAAGATGATGGTTCAGATGGTGGTCACAACACGGGCCCACTGCGTAGCGTGGGTCCCGTGACCTTGCGCCCGTGAAGAACAACACGGGACCCGCGCGCTACGAGCAGGGACCCCTACGTTATAAGCAGGGGACCCACGGTTATACGCAGGGGACCCATGTCTGGACCATCATCTTGTGGGCGGGTCCCGTTAAAATTCGCACAGGTCCCGTGTAAATTCGCACAGGTCCCCTGTCAATATTCATACAAAGTAATTGGCTACAATGTGTTTTACGTATAAATTAGGTTGTGATGAAGAAGCAGTTCGACACAGTGGACGAAGTTCCTGATTGCCGTCCTGCGGTGAGCTCGTTATACAGCGACGCCAGCGAGTTGATAAGACGGTGTTTAACCAGGATGAGTTACAGTTTTTTTGTGCCTCGAGTCCGTTCGGCCGCCTTGTTATGGCAGAGCCGGATTTTAAGCTCTCGCTTCAGTTGTTGTGGTACCTCATCCAGAGGCAGACCACTCTGCACAACCGCGAAGAGCTCTGGATGGTTATTGGCAATAGGCCACTCCGATTTTCAAAATCGGATTACTGCCTAATCACGGGCTCAAGTTCGAAGCCGCGATACCGGCGGTGAACGAAGACGAAGCATTCGCGAGGAGACATTTTGGCGGTAGAGCCCAAATTCGCTTGTCTCACGTCAAGATTGCGTTGGAGGGTTTGTCTGGCGACGAAGAACGTAGGGACGACGAGAAGCTGAAGTTGGCGAACGTCTACTTCGCCACCGCGGTGTTGTTGGCCCGAAAGTCAAAGAAGGACACCATCGTGAGTCCTTGGGTCCTCCATCTCGCTGAAGACCTGTTTGCTTTCTCACAGTATCCTTGGGGCAGCGTGGCTTTCAGGGATGTCATACGCTCCGTTAAAAGAAATCTAGTTGAGATCAAACGGGATTGGCTGATAAATGGGTTCGTGCAGCCACTTCAGGTGATCTATAATTAAGTTTTGCCATACCTTGTTTTGACATGATTGCTAATATTATTTGCGTTATGAATTCAGATAATGGCATACGAGTGCATACCGGGCGTTGCAGACGAGTTGGCGGATCGCAAAGAAAAAGATTCACGCCACGCATGCTCAGGTGGTTGACGAGAAATTGGAGTCGCAAGGCATGCCCGAATTTTAAGTCCGTCGCATCACACGCTGACGGGTCCCATGTACAAGGATTGATAGTGCCGTCAGCCTTCGAGCTGGAGGGACCGTACTTTAGGGACACCGTTTTCGATGTTGGGACCCCACACGAACTATTCGATCGTGTCACGGACCTACTCCTGTAGGGAGCGGACGTTAGGTGTTCCCACGGCCACCGCCATCGCGGTTCGGGTTCTAGCCGGCAGAATTTCGTACCTGAGACCATAGCCCAGATCGAGGGCAGTGGCCGTCGCGACAGCGATATGATGTTGCATCACGGCAACATCCCCGAACATCGCACGAGCACGGCTTTCATGCAGCTCCGGAGACGGGTCCATCAACTGGTCAAGGTTTTGCCTCGGGTCCACGCTTCGATGAATGGCAAAGTCGTATGGACCATAACTTCACCACGTTGTTTGGGCGATTCGACTAGCTTGGCACGAGATTGCATCAGTTTCAAGAAGAAGAGGGTCGACGGTGGTCGACGAACGAGAGGAGGTGGGATGCGTACGAGGACCATTGGACGCAAATGCGTACGGGTCTCGCACTCCGCCTACCGAAGCTCGTTATAGTAAGCTTTTTATTTATACTTAGTTTTTTTAATTAGTTGTGAGATTACTTATCATTTGCTATTTACGATGTAGATGTCGATCCAAGCGAGTTTGGTGGTGGATCGCACGCTCCACAGCCCGAGTTTGGTGGTGGATCATCGGTCGCTACACCGCCCGAGATTGGGCGTGGATCGGTCGCTACACCGCCCGAGATTGGTAAATTTTTATACTTAAGGACGTGAAAAATAATATATAGTTATTTTCGAATTTTCTTGTATAGATTACGATGAGAGATGGAGGAGGACATCGTACATGGGACCGGATGGCTATATTCCGAGTCTGGATGCATGGGACGGTCACAGTCCGTCGGAATGGGCGGACTCCCGTTGGAAATACTATGTCCAACCGGAATGGACCGGCGAAGACGCAGAGAGAAGAGAAGAGGTGGTCCACTTGTTGTGGATAGGCGCTTATGGACTCGGGGTTCACGAGGTCGCGACGGACGTAGAGGCTGCAGAGGACCACGCTCAGTTCGAGACCATGGACGAGCCTCCAGACGACCACGCTTAGTTCGAGACACACGCCGAGCTGCTACAGGACGTACCTCAGTTGGAGACGCACGCCGAGGCTTCTGTTTCTGTCCAAGCGGCCGACAAAGGAAAAGGCGTCGTCAGAGAGAAGACCCCTGAGCGGACGAAGAAGCCATCTTGGTACACCACGACGCCGTTCACCGATTTCCCCTCGACGAATACTGTCAAAGCTCCAAAGCTTTCGGCATTCGAGCGGCATATCCAGTTGAAGGCCAATAACATGTGGCCAAAAGTCGAAAGTCAGCTTTTAACGCTCATGCAGATTAGAAACATGAGTGTCCGAGGGAAGCTACAAGAACATGACCCCAGATGGCTCCTGAACCTGGCGACTGAGGGCGGCCCACTCGATGAGATGGTACGTAAATAAATTTCCCAAATACCTTTCGTCACCTTACTTGAATGTGTTGAAAAACGGTCTATATTGTATTGCAGCACGTCGATGAATGCCTCGCTGGGATCGATTACATGCAGAAATTTTTGCAAATCGGTTGCGACCAAAGTCGCGTACATGCCCCATAGGTTTAAGACGCTCGTCGACGAGCGAGGGGTGCTAAACATACTTGGGAAGCCGTCTGGGAAAGGCTTCAAGAGATTGATCCCGTTCGCGAGGGGGGAAGAGGAAGATTGGAAGTGCAGGTCGTGGGATCTAGCGGCCAAAGTTGCCATCCCCATGCGTACGTCAGGCCGATGGGTGTTGTTCGTTGTCGATGTGCGGGAAAGGGTGTTCGAGATTTACGACTCCGATGCGCCTCCTGGCTTCGAGTGGCGCTATATCGCCGATGACGTCAACAAACTTAGGATCGTAATCCCGGTTATTTTCAAGGATCTGGAGCTGATAAAACGCGTGCCTAACAAGGGCAAGAGCTGGCCGGCTACTTGGCGTCGCGAGTTCCGAAAACAAAATCAGTAAGTTTTGATGAATGTTGCGTTTTATTACTTTGTCGTCGTCTTTAAAAATTAGTGTCGTGTTGGATATGATTTTCAGGGGAGAAGATGGCGTGGCGATGTTGCGGGCGGCAATGTCGCTTATGATGAAGAAGGACGACGTCTCCCGCCTCAATCAAACTCATATGAAGGAGTTTAGAAAATACCTCGCATCCTCTATTTTCAATAATGATTGGGACAGTTTTTAGTAATTTTGTTGTTGACTAAAATTTCCTGTGTTGAGTATAAATTTCATGTGTTGTAGAATTTCTCTGTTGAATTTTAATTTTACTTGTTTGATATTAACTTATCGTTTGTTGGATAGCTATTTAGGGTTTAGAATTGTGAAAGATTGAGTTTTTCTATCGTTTCCAACTTTTTTTCAGTGAGATTGATGTGTGATTTGACATAAAAATAACTGAATTTTAAGTGATTTGACAAAATTGCACTTGGTTGTTATGATTTTAACTTTTTGGCTGTTTGCTACGCACGTTGCCTGCGCGGGTCCCCTGAATATAAGTGCGGGGACGCTGCTCATAACGCGCAGGTCCCCTGCTCTTTATGCGCGGGTCCCCTGATTATATTGCGCAACAATTTGACGGGACCCGACCTTAAAATGCGCATAATTTTGAAGTGACCAATGACGACCCGGGCATCTCAGTATGGATCCTATGCAATATGCGCGGGAACCCTGTTTTGACGATTGGGTTCCCTGTCCATAACATGTGGGTCCGATGTGTTCATGTGAGATTTTTGCAATGTTAATTGATGGAAGTAAGCGATTAATTGTGCGTATTTATACTTTGTTTATCGTAGAATACAATATAAAGTCATCATACAATAGCAGAGAACAGAAAGATTGGATAAAAACACAAGAATTACGTTAAGTCTATAAGATTGTTACATCATACAGAAATCACAAACACGAGTATGTTTTCTGGGTGCGCTCTCTTACTATATTCACGTCAGAAATCGCTCAACTTGAAATACTTGTTGGAATATATATTTTTTGGGTTTCAAACTTGGAGTCAAATATTGTTAATCTAGTTGTTATTTTTCCAATTTTGTTAATCGCGCACTTAATTTTTTATTAGTTATTATCTTATTAAGGAATTTAATAATATTACATTTACGCAGGGGACAAAAGCCCCAAATCGGGGATCAAATGTCAAGTCATCTGCCCTATACATACCGTATAATGACACTGCTCTGACATGTCACTGTTCTCCAATAAATGAAGCACTGCTCTGACATGTCACTTTTCATCAATAATTAAACAATTATTGGACCCACTTTGTAAGCGAACGTGTCCAACCCTAATGTGCGGGTCCCCTGAATATAAGTGCGGGAACGCTGCTCATAACGCGCAGGTCTCCTGTTCTTTACGCGCGGGTCCCCTGATTATATTGCGCAACAATTTGACGGGACCGGACGGGACCCGGCCTTAAGATGCGCATAATTTTGAAGTGACCAATGACGATCCGGACATCTCAGTATGGGTCCTATGCAATATGCGCGGGAACCCTGTTTTGACGATTGGGTTCCCTGTCCATAACATGTGGGTCCGATTTGTTCATGTGCGATTTTTGAAATGTTAATTCATGGAAGTAAGCGATTAATTGTGCGTATTTATATTTTGTTTATCGTAGAATACAATATAAAGTCATCATACAATAGCAGAGAACAGAAAGATTGGATAAAAACACAAGAATTACGTTAAGTCTATAAGATTGTTACATCCTACAGAAATCACAAACACGAGTATGTTTTCTGGGTGCGATCTCTTACTATATTCACGTCAGAGATCGTTCAACTTGAAATACTTGTTGGAATATATATTTTTTGGGTTTCAAACTTGGAGTCAGATATTGTTAATCTAGTTGTTATTTTTTCCAATTTTGTTAATCGCGCACTTAATTTTTTATTAATTATTATCTTAGTAAGGAATTTAATAATATTACATTTTCGCAGGGGACAAAAGCTGCCCAAATCGGGGATCAAATGTCAAGTCATCTGTCCTATACATACCGTATAATGACACTGCTCTGACATGTCACTTTTCATCAATAATTGAACAATTATTGGACCCACTTAGTAAGCGAACGTGACCAACCCTAATGTGCGGGTACCATGTGCTAGTCGGCAGGTCCCTTTCCTAACAAGGCAGAGGACCTTATGTTAAAGGCAGGGGACCCGGCGTTAAAGGCAGGGGACCTTACGTTATGGGCAGTGGATTAAAAGTTTGCACGGGACCCACACGTTAAAGGCAGGGGACCTTACGTTAAAGGTAGGGGACCTTACGTTATGGGCAGGGGATTAGAAGTTCGCACGGCCCAAACGTTAAAGGCAGGGGACCTTACGTTATGGGCAGGGGACCCGGCGGGAACCACAAATATGCGCAGTGGTCCCCTGCGCATTTGTGCATAAGGGTTTTCTACCTCCATATTCATGCAGACGCACGTAACACAACCTTACATAACATAACACAAATGGCAACGTATAAGCCACTCTGAATACGACGATACACACATATTCCTACGTTATCTCCTAAAAAATTCACCCACCGAAGGAAACCGATTTTTCTGGGGTCGTCCGCGTTGTGAACCAACACGAGGCGGCAACATGTCCATACTACTTTCAATGCGGTCCGTTACCGGACGTATAGTACCTTCGTATGCCAACTTCCAGATCTCCAAGCTACAATAATCGTGCACTAATGAATACACCGGCACTTGGGCAGAACCACAAGCTGCAATCGCATGTGGACATGAGATACGATCGATGTCAAACATCATGCATGTGCATGTGCGCAGCCCCAAATCGACCACCTCGTTCACATGCTGCCCGGACACGTTATATGTTAGATGCCCGACTTCCGACGCATGAAATTTTTGCGACTCGGTGAAATTCTCTCGTATGATCGACTCCACCTTCGGCGTAAAGCTAATCATGTTCGCGGCGATTGAAGCTTCGGCAGTTCGCCGATGCTTACTGAACCATGATGATGTTTGTCGTTGAATCGAGCCCAACAGTCCAATAATTGGAAGCTCTCTGTCCTTACGTAGAGCTGCATTTATAGACTCGGATCCATTGGTCGTCATTATGTTGTATCTTGATCTAGGGCAATATGCTCGCGTCCACGTTTCCCTTGGGACTTCGTCAAGATATTTAGCCACGTCTGCATATTTTGGTTCAAGCTACTTAAAATGACTGTCGGACTCGCTCTTTGTGTAGGCAGTAGCGACACGCCAAAATATCGGGCAAGCACTTTTCTTCTTCATTTTCGTCTTCACGTTTTGTTGAAGGTGTCACGCACCGAAACCATGAAATGCGTTCGGGAAAACGGCCGGAACTGCATTCTTTATTCCAGGGTTCCGATCAGAAATTATTACGAGATGCCATCCGCAACAAAACATCTTAATCTCGATAGAAACCACGTCCATGACTCGGTTCCCTCCGACCCGTCGGCAAGACCCCATGCTAAAGGATATTGATGGTAATCGTCGTCTTGCGCAGTGACAATCATCATGAGACCCTTATACTTCCCCTTCAAAAAAGTGGCGTCGATAGAAACGACCTTCCTCATGAACGTAAAGCCACCTACAAACTATTCGTACCAATAATTGAACAATAATATTGTATTTGGTCAAAATATTTTCCTCAATAACAAGTCAAATCACCCATCACGTTTCGTTTCATACAAAGAATCAATTATTCAACCATATCAAAAAATTTTATTCAAATAAACCTACAAACTAACATCCATAAAACCTTCAACTACACCAAGTCTAAAATGTCCAAAGCCACCTACAATTAACACTAACCGAAGAACTCAGCCAAACAAACGGAGCATACAGCTATACTGGTCATGTATATCCGGCAGCCATAGTGGATCGATACGCTGAAATATCAATCTGCCTTTGATATTCATTAAACGCGGGCGTGTCAACCATAACCGTCTCCACCGTCAATGCTGCATGAACCCCGCAATCCAAGCTGCCAGCCTTCTGGCTCCGATTCATTTTATTATTCAACTTCGGCTTTGTGACGATAATGAACTTGAAACGCCAATATGCAGAAAGAAACTCCGCCTGCAAAAAATAGCAAACATCGAACATGTTACTAAATAAATAAAAATGATAGACAAACAGATTTCAGCTACTTACGAACACTCTCCCGGCGAATTGCACACCATGCGCGCCCAATGAATCGTTAAGGACGAAGGTTTGCGTTGACGCGTCAAAAATAAGGACTGCCCAGTGGGTCCGTGCGAAAACGGGAGAGATGATGTACTTGCATCGTATCAATTCATCCTCCGTGAGATGCTCCAACCAGCTCCGACTGCTTCTCGACAATCCATTCACGAAACCCTCCATATCATCCACCCGTACTTTCGCCATCCTATTTAACTTCTGCGCCTTCCTAAAGTGCTCGTCTTGCACGTAACTTGGAAGGACGAAGACGCGAGGATAATTATCGGAGTCCGCATAGATTCGCCTCAAGCAATCTAGATATGCGTCAAGACAATTGGACTTGAGCATATCATGGAAGAGCAACATGTAGAAGCCTTGGGCAGCCACGTCGCACATGTCACCCGACCAAACGTTATCACTGCATAAAAAGAAAAATTATTACGTGTTTATGTACGATAACTGAGGTTGACATCGAAAGAAAACAATTACCTAAATCTTGCCGCTTGAAGGTACTTGTCAATGAGCACGCGATCATGTGCATGAATCAACTGACGCCCGGAGAAGTACACTCGCCCGCGGTACTTGTTACTCCACTTCTCATTTCTATCTGAGAAGCACCAAAATCTCCACCAGCCTCAACCACCGCCACAGGTGTGGGAAAATCTTCAACAGGTACGATCGCTAAATGATCGTAGTCGCCACGATCGCGGTGGCCACGGGAACACCTAACCTCCACTCCCCGCATAAGTAGGCCCGTCACACGGTCGAATAGCTCGTGTGCCGCCCCAACGTCAAAAACGTTGTCCCTAAAGTACGCCGCCTCCAACTCTTCCGCTGACGGCACTAACAAACAATCGTACAAAATCGCCGTCGACGGCATCTGCGACCGTCCTAAGAGTTGGGCTTGCTTTGCGATGCCAATTCTCGTCGCCCACCTGAGCATGCGTGGCGTGAAATCTTCTTCTTTGCGAACCGCAAACTCGTCTGCAACCCCCGGTATGCACTCGTATGCTAGAATCTGAATACGAATAACGCAAAAAAAATCTTAGAAACGTTCCTCAAAGCATGGTATGCAAAGAAGCTTAGTTATAAATTCACCTGAAGTGGTTGTACGAACCCACTGATCAGCCAGTCCCGTGGCCTCTCCCGTAGATTTACCTTCACAGTTCGTATCACCTCACCGAAAGCCACGGTGCCCCAAGGATACTGGGAGAATGCAAACCGATCTTCAACGAGACTGAGGACCCAGGTACTGACGACAGTGTCCTTCTTCGACGGTCGAGACATCAACACGGCGGTAGCGAAGTACACGTCCGCCAACTTCAGCTTCTCGAAGTCCACATCGTCCTCGTCGCCAGACAACTCCTCCAACACACGCTTGACGTGCGACATGCGGACTTTTGAGCTGTCACCAAAATGTCTTCGGTGAATTGGGAGCCGCCGTTTACCGGTGGTAGCTTGGCTGCGAACTTCAGCCCGGTGATTAGGCAATACTCCGACTTTGAAAATCGGAGTGGTTTTCGCCAAAAATCATCCACAGCTCTTCCCGGTTGTGCAGCATCGTCTGGCTCTGGATGAGGTGGCCCGAGAGGTTAAAATCAGGCTCGGCCCTAACAAGGCGGCCGAACGGACTCTCGTTCCTAAAAATCTCCCACTCGTGCTGGTTCAGACATTGTCTTATCAGCTCGCTGGCATCCGCGTATAACGAGCTCATCTTTACACTCAAATGGGGAACTTCGTCCACTGTGTCGAACTGCTTCTGCATCACAACCTAATTTATACGTAACACACTATTTAGCTAACTTACGTCGTATGAACTAATGAAAACAGAAAACCCTTATGTGCATGCGGCGCAGGGGACCGCATCGCATATGCTGAAATTCAAGCACAGATGCGCATGAGACCCCTGCGTATAAGCGCGGGTCCCCTGGTCATAGCGCGCGGGTCCCCTGCTTATAACGCGCGGGTACCCCGACCTTGCGCGCGCGCAGTGACACAGGACCCGCCCGTTAAGGTAAGAGGACCCCACCGTTTAAGCAGGGGAAACGCGGATAATACACAGGGGACCCGTCAAATACGCACAGGTCCCCTGCTCATAAGCGGGGGTCGTCTGCTTGCAAGCACGGGACCCATGCTTTAAAAAGCGACGTACGCTGCGCAAGCACAGGTCCTATGCTTGCAAGCAAAGGTCCTATGCTTGCAAGCTCAGGTTCTATGCTACCAAGCGCGAGTCCTATGCTACCAAGCACGGGTCCTATGCTACCAAGCTCTGTCCTATGCTTGCAAGCACGGGTCCGCCCCAAATTAGGGTTCGATGGGTCGTTTCCAGATCCCCTCTCGCGTTAAATTGAAGAAGACGAAAAGTAGAACACATACCTCCACTCTTTGGGTGTTCGCGTTGAATGCCATTGTCGAATGAGTCGATTGAGGTTGAGGTTCGGTTGGCTTTGAGTTGCAGAGAAGACGATTTGCAGTGCAGGGGCGGGAGAGCACACGCTTGCTTTTTTTACTGGAAGTGAAAGATAGTGTGTTTTTTTACTTTTCCCCCACTCTTCTATCACGGGTCTGATGTTTCAGATTCGCTACAGTGTAACATGTAAATCCTTTAATTAATTTTTTCGTTAAGTGTTGTTGAGGTTGTTGATTGACATTAAATAAGGGTGAAATAGTGTTTAGAGCAGAGTTAGTAAGGATACAAAGGTAAAGTCCGATTTTGGGTGCTATTTTTTAAAAGATGACCAACTCAAAGGCTATTTACTTAAAAAATCCTAATTCAATGGGGGCAATGCTAATTTTACCCAAACCATCGTCTTCCTCCCTCCCTAAAACCCTCACTCACAAGCTGAGTCTGCTAGCGAAAACCTTCGCAAGTTCGAACAATTACATTGGCAATCTACGAGCTATGGCTATGGCTATGGCTTCTTTAGCATCTCTTACCACAGTATCAATATCAGCGAACAATCATCACAAATATCAAACTATCAAAATACCTCGCATTTCCGCCCAGAATCTCATCAATTCGCCTTTTATACGTCACCTTCCCGTCAGTGAACGCCGAAGTTCGTCGAAATTCAAAATTTCATCCTTCTTCTCGTCAACCCACGATAGAAAATCCAACGTTTTAGTGCCAACCATTGCAACAGTGTTCTTGGGATCGCTTGTTTTCATGGGCTCGTTTAAGGTCAAGCCCGCTTCCCCACAACCTGCTCAAGAAACTGAGAGTCTCGAGCAAAAGCGAGAAATTGATTCTAGGAAAAGCGACGCCATTGACGAAGACGAAGATGAGCTTATGTGCGTGAAGCTGTTTGAAGGAAATCCGCGCGATGTTGAGGCGTTGAAGATGGTTGTGAATGTGAAGATGAAGAAGGGGAAGACTAATGAAGCTGTGGAGTATGTGGAGAAATTGATCGAATTGCAGCCCAACGAAATGGAATGGAGGCTTTTGCAGGCCCTTTGTTATGAGATGATTGGGAATTTGGGTAAGGCCAAGAGTTTGTACAAGAATATAATCAAGCAGAGGCCTTTGCTGGTCAGAGCTCTTCATGTATGCTGATTTACGATTTTCTAACCCTTTTCGATTTATTCTCAAGTATCTGCTGGATCTTCTTACAATGTGCTGCTGTTTAGTTTCTAGACCTTTGATGGTTGGAAAGAATAGTTTTTTTTTTTTTTTTTAACTAGTGAAGTTTGATATAAGTAATCATGGTGAAGTTAAAAGCAACACTGAGGCTTTACAAGCTATCTTGCTCGAACTGTAGTTCAGTTCAATGAAGTTGTTGTTCAATCGATCCCTTAGTCATATATTCGGACATCATTCATTACAGTTGTTGTGCCTTTCTTTTTTTTTCTGATCAGTGCTCTAACAAATGTCTTTCGCTACATTATGAGCTCTATTTAATGGATCTTAAGTTTTTTCTATCTCAGCGCTGAAATTTCAGATTTTCATTTTCCTTAATAGGGTCTCGCCATGGTGATGCACAAGAAGCACGAAGGCACAGCTATTTTCGACATGTTAGAGAGGGCTTTGGAAATCGCCCGTCGTCAGAAAAAAGTCGCCGAGGAAAGAAACATACGAATCTTAACTGCACAGATGCATTTAGTGACGGTAACATAACAGAGATCATTCTTGATCGTCGACAAGAAACAACTTTTCACCTTTTTTGGTTTTGATAGGGAGACTTGGAACGAGCCCTCGAAAAGTTCCATGCACTCATCGATGAGAATCCAAGGGATTTTCGGCCATACCTATGCCAGGTTTGTTTCTGTAGTTTCTTGAGTGTTTTGGTTGGCCCTCATTCGTTCGGTGAAATGTGGGTTATTACAGGGGATCGTTTACAGCTTAATGGACAAGAAAAACGAAGCTGATCAGAGCTTTGAGATATATCGTAGCCTTGTGCCCGAAGAATTTCCGCAGAAGGGGTTCTTGGACGATGTTGTGCTTTCGGCAAGAGCACAGTCGAAGAAACAGATTGAGAAGGAGCTGCAAAACTAAACTGTATACTGATTTTGCCGTTTCTTCTCCCGTTAATTTCAACTTTCCAAAAGTAGCATTCTTGGGATTAACTAAGAATTATCGCCATGGTCAACGTTGAAAAAAAGCTCTCAATTGTAAAATATTCATTATGCCTTGCTAATTGGCATTGAAAACCAATATTTTACATGGGGTGCTTAAAGGCGGGTGGATGGATTGTAGTGCAGTGGCTATGTAGTCTGTCGTTCAAGTAATAGGTCTTGGGTTTAAATCCAAAAAAAAATATTATTTTATATTGGTGATCACACGCGGAGAACCGGGCGCTGATGTTGTGTAGCAGGGCATGAGACCCCTCCTTTATGGCAGAGGGTCCGTGCTATTAGCAGGCGACCCCATATATAACACTAAACCTTAAAGCATAATCTCAAACCTCAAACCCTAAACCAATGCTTGTTATATATATTGGCGTCTGTCCATCCTTATAGCAGGGGGTCCGTGCTATAAGCAGACGACACCATATATATAACCATAAACCCTAAATCCTAAAACTTAAACTTTAAACCAATGCTTGATATGTATATTGGCGTCTGTCCATCCTTATAGCAGAGGGTCCGTGCTATAAGCAGGCGCACCATAATATCTATATAACCCTAAATCTTAAACTCTAAATCAATGATTGCTATATACATGACGTTTGTCCATCCTTATAGCAGGGGGTCCGTGCTATAAGCAGGGGAGACCAATATATTACCCTAAACCCTAAATCATAAACCATGAACCATTAACAATAAATCATAAACCATTAACCATTAACCACAAACCGGGGCGGATTCAGAAAATTTTTATCGGGGGGCCAAAAGATAAAAGTAAAAAGTCGGATTGTGGCTTCGAAACGTCATTTTTTTTATCAACGTTAGATTAACGTGAATTAAAAAAATACAGGAGGAAACAACACAAATCATATGTTGTGTGTAGGTAAGCTGCAGTACTTGTTTGATATTTTGTTTTTTATATGACAAATAATTGTTTTAATTGTAACATGGCTAATCAAATTGAAATTTTGGAAGTCCATAACGGGTTTAGAAATTTTAATTAGAAAGGTCGTGCATTGAGTAAATTAAATAATAAGAAATATTCATTTTATCTTGTTCAATATAAATTTTCTAAATAATATTGGTATTTCTCTCATTTGTAAAAATTATAGTTTTTATTTTTAGGGTTCTAGAAACAATTATTTATTTACTGTTATTTTTACTGTAATGATATGTTAAACAATTAGAATAAACAAAAAAAGTGAAAAAGAAAGTTAAACAAATATATTTAATTTAGTCCAAACCAACAATTAATTCAAATAGATAAAAATGTGTGTGTGTGTGAGAGAGAGAGAGTTAAACTGAGTATTAAATAAGTATTGTTATTTAATATATCATCGGCTAAAAGAAATACTTAAAAGCAATACTACAAAAGAGTGGGGGAAGGGATTTGAACCCAAGTATGGCATGGAAGGAAACAAACTAACAACTAGACTACATGCTGTACTAGGTCGAATTTAGTGTAAAAGTCATATCTACATGTAATATAACATATACTACACAAATAGTACTAAACGTTTCGAAAATTTTCGGGGGCCATGCCCCCCCCCCCCCCCCCCCCCCCCCGCCTACCGTGTAGATCCGCGGTTAACCACAAACCATAAACTATAATTGCTATATATATTGGCGTCTGTCCATCCTTATATAAGAAAAAATGATCGTTATATGCGAAAAAATATTCTGTTTGGAATTTGAACCCAATACATATTACTTGAACGTTTGACTACACAGCCATTGGAAGGAGAAAACCACCCGCCCCGCCCCACTGCGTTTATTATAATTGGTTTTGAATGAGGGGCGCAATAAGTAAGGCAATAATGATCATTCTACACTTGGTGCCATTTTTTTGAAAGGCATTTTCTTAATCATATTTCCATCGTTTAACTGTATTACCTATCAGTCACGTAGATATGGTAAAACTCATCTTTCTACACGTAAGTTACTCGTGCAATGAACCAAGTATTCTGTACGAGATTTCAGAGTAAAATCTACGTCGACGTCGACACTAATTACAAAACAAATTGGCCTCTTGCGTTAGATCATAGGCGAAGGTATAGCGTTAAAGACAAAAAGAGACGGGAGAAGTAAGTATGTAACAATTGCTACGTAACATTTAAGATTTGGAAAGAGTCAAACCACTCTTTTGAAGCTCTATCTTTCATCTTCTCCATCTCATCCTCTCATCCGCTCCCCTCGTTAGCGTGTAAAACTTTCCTGCAAAAAGCATCACATTATTGGCAGAATTGCGTACGGTCCTTGATTTCCTCAAATGGACAAGCAACAAATTCAAATGGCAGAATTTTGATTCTAAATAAGATAATATAATTAATTAAGAGTATAATGAAAATTTTACCTTATTTCTTAGCATATCCTTAATGCCCCGTTTGGATTTCGAGTTCGATTTGAAATCCGAATTTCGCCAAAAATCTACTGTTTGGCAATCGCACCGATTTGGATTTCGATTTCTTCCAAATCCGATGGGAAATCCAAACTCTTATAATTCGTCGGATTTGAAATTCCTTGTCAAATGGTCTGTTTCGAAATCCAAAGCTGAGCACGTAATGAGTTTTTCGTAACTGATAATAATAATATAACAATAATAGTATAATAATAATAAATAATAATAATGAAAATAATAATAATAATAGAAGGTGCACGATGAGTCGAGCCAATTCGCAAGCTCGATGAGCTGACTCGAGGTCGACGAGCTCTTGTCGAGGTCGAGCTCGTCACGGGTTCGCGAATGAGCAAGCTCGAGCTCACTCGTGGGCGCTCGAAAGTTCGCAAGCCGTCTCACGGGCTTTTTTTTTATATTATTTATTTTTTTATTTTATTTAATTTTATTCTGTCTTTTTAAAATTATTTTAGAAAAAGTTAGAAATTGAGTTAGACGAGCTTTGCTAGGTCGAGTCGAACGTTGTTTTGAAATCCGATTTCGAAATCCTAATGCTTGCCAATTTGGATTTGAAATTACGATTTTAAAATTCATAATTTAAAATCAAGTGATTTCGTTCAAATACACGAATCCAAACACAGTCTAAACGACTTGTATAACGAACAGATGTAGTTTATTGTCTCGAAATCCTCGAATCAACCCTATTTACATATGAAATTAATTACTTAGGATACATCTACAATGCCACACGTCTTCACATACAACGTAATAACAGTAACAACAACAAAGTATATATCATCCCACTCATACATACAACCAAAATCCATCTCCATAAACTAGAGAGAAAGAATTGAAGCCAAAACTTAGCCCTACTAAACCCGTGCAAAAAAAAAGAATCCACTCCAACACCTCCAATCTCTTCCACATTATTCGCGAATACTTTTCACACACTAAACTAATATTTAGTCCCACAATGTTCATCAACTTACCACTTTTCTCCTTCACTCCATTCACATAAGAGGAAGATAAGCTCCTCCATGCCCTTTCCTCAGTATAAGCGGCCCAGCGCTTTCAGGCACTTTATCCAACTCATTATTACACACCTCAACAACATCATTAAAACCTGTCGCCGTTACAGCCAAGTAAAGCTTCAGCTTTACGTCCCTCGTCCTCTTAAGCAAACGCCGAAACGACCTTCCAAGGTACTTCGCCCAATCGCCAGGCATTCCTCCGCCCGTCAGCCAAACAGAGAACTGCGATTGGTCGCCCCGAGCCTGAACTTCGGCCCTGTAAAACCTAGCAAGCTCGACGAGCATAGAAGATTGCAATGGCAAAACAGAGACGAATTCAGCCACAAAGTGCTCGGTTAGCTCGGGGTTTAGCATTTGCTCCCAAAGCACTAGAGCCCATTCGCTGGGCTGGTTTAGGCCGTAGGCTTCGGCGACTATGAGCGCTTCTTGGAACCTTGACTGGTCGACGAGTATTCGCCGTGCGTTGGTTTCTGAGAGGTCGAGCCATTTTGTGTCGGGCATACGAATCTGTAGCGAGACGAGGGATGCCTGGGCGCAGGCTTTTCGGGTTTTCGTGCCAGCGTCGATGGATGAGTGGACTTCGGCGGCTTCTATGTAGTGGCGCATGGATTCGAGGAGGTCTTCGTTTTGGTCCTTGTCGTAACGGAGGAACCATTGGTCTGAGGATTGCTTTGCGCGGAGTTCTAAGAGGGAAGCTGTTTCGTGCTTCATGTCGAAATGGCTGTAGACCTGGATTGAAGCAGCAGACAAGAAAGTAAAATCGGTAAGGATGAAGGACGAAACTGCTCAAAAATCGGCAACTTTGGGGACTAAAAGTGACATCTCGAAATATGAGGGGATTTAAAATGTCAATGCCTCGAACATTGGGATGAAAAATGTCTCGCGCACCTACTATAGAGACAGAACCATTTCGGCAATCTATGTTTAAAGGGATGCATCGATGATTTTTTTTTTTTTTCAATTTTGAATACTAACCTTGGCGAAGGCGTCAAGGTCGTTGGGATGGAAGTGCTTAAGTGATGAGAGAACGGCCATTCTGAATCCTCTAACAGACTCGGCTGTGCCACTGTTTGCATCTGCTGCTGCTGAGTACTTCTGAAGGAGGAGTTCTAACTGGCCGTTTTCGATGAGGATTCCGAGTATGAAATTGAGGGCGTGGAAGTTTCCAACGCCAGTAATTAGACGAGCAAGGCAGGAGAAATCGCCTTCCCATACGTAGGCTTCCACCCTTGTGGCAGCGAGAGCTACGAGCACGTCGACTCCGTCGAGGCAAGCTGATAACTTGTAGAAATGGTGGGATAGGATGAGAAGCTCAACCTGCGTCAAGATTTAAGGAATTTGGAATTACATGTCAACTTATGTATAGAGTTAAGTTGACAAGGTTCAAAATGGTTTGTAGGCATTCTTAACATAGTTGACTTGGTACAGACCGTAATTACGAAAATGCAGACCAACTAAAGAAACGAAAAGGGTGATTTGATGCGTGACTTTAACATAATAGTGTTGTACTACAACTAAGAAAAGAAAAGGGTTATTTGAGAGCAAAGACTAGCTTCGTGTTTGTTCCAACAACGAAATCGGGACAAGGAGTACCTCACATTCATGCGGAATCTCTTGACCTGTAATCACCAATCTCATCAGCGCATGGCCAATTTCTGATTCGGAAGGACAAAGCTCGGCCCATTTTAAGAAGTCAGAGAATCTCCACAACAGTGGAGCAGGTCCTTCCTCCTTTTGAGAGTCCATGTATCCCCCACGATGTGCTGCTAATAAACCCTGTAAGTGGTAACTTGTTATATAACTAAATTCCAGAGCTGATTTTACCCAACAGGTCAATGGAAGACAAAGCATTGGTAAGTTAAGCATGGCAAAGATTCAATCAAGACCTTGCTTAGTGCAAAATTACAGCATAACAGTGGTATTTGTGACACATCTACACTGACTGCAATCTATTTTACTTGACAAAGTAGTTTGTTTACCTTTAAGAATGATTCAGCAA
Source organism: Craterostigma plantagineum (assembly GCA_027422505.1). Taxonomy (NCBI): domain Eukaryota; kingdom Viridiplantae; phylum Streptophyta; class Magnoliopsida; order Lamiales; family Linderniaceae; genus Craterostigma; species Craterostigma plantagineum. The sequence continues at coordinate 8,132,502 of JAPQWV010000002.1, forward strand.
GAATCTGAGCGATGCTAGCAGGGGGCATCGAGTGGGTTCTAACTAAAAGTTTCGACTCATCAAATGACTCTTGTGCCTTGAGAGTCAGCAATTGCAATAGCTCAGCGGGCTGCTTCTCAAATGCCTCTGAGAATGTAAGACCAAGTATATTTGCAGCCTTAACAACAGATATGATCTTTCTACACAGTCCTTGTCCACGACCTTCAGTTAGAATAGATGTTAAACTCTCTAAGACCTGCGTAAGAAATAATCAAATAGGACGGATGAGCGGTTGCAATTTCCAATTAGTGACAGACATCGTATTAGCTCAGAGAAGGGACTAAAATTGCAAACACATATTCTCATTACGCAAAGAATACACAGACTAGATGAGTCCAAAAATTATAAATTTCTTTTCTACGAGTTGAGAAAGGTTTTCCAACACCACATCTCCACTGCAATAAAGGGGTATTTAAAGCTGGTACATATTCAGTAAAAAGAACATAGGTAATTCTAAATATAAAACTTTATGGAAGACATGATAATAATAAGATAAAACTTACTAAAGCTAAGAACTTCAAGAAAGAGTTTGTTTCAAGTGGTCTAAGAAATGAACTAACATGGAAGACAAAGAAACTACCTTCAGGGGGTCAATCGCATGAGGATCGGTTAGAAGACTGTGTGACTGGAGAACCGAGCAAACTTCATCGTCCAGCATTGATAATGGCACTCTATTTCTCGGAGTTGAAAGGCCAGCTAGCTTCAAGGCAACATTTACCAGGACGAGTTCAGAAGGCGTGTTATCCGGGGAAAGCTTATGCTGGAGTTGTCTAGCAGCAGTTATTTGGCCGAAGTCCAACAACGAAAGAACAGCTCTTTCTAACTCAGCAGGTCCAACCCTTTCCTCCCATCTCGATAATGATGAACCTGCTTTGAATTTTTCATCTATAGAGAGAGCATCGTCTCTGAGGTTGAGCGGAACAGATTCAGACTCAAATTTGTTGTCCACTACATCAGGTAAAGGCTTTTTCGATGTTCCAAAGCCTTTTGCTCTCCTTTTGGCCTTGGAATTCCCTACAACAGTGGAAAAACCAGGGTCCTGGTAACTTTCCCTATCATTTTTCGCTGCATACTTGAGCTTTAGTCCATTTATATGATTGTCGATTTTCGAAACAATTTCAGCGGTGCGCTCTATAAAGTTAGACCCCATGTGAGTTCCAGGTTCTCGTATGGGGTAGTTTGACAAATCTTCAGCCTCAGTCTTCACCTGGGCTTCCGATTCCACAGCCACCAGCCATACTCTGGTCTCAATTTCTCGCAGAAGGTGCAGCGGATAAATCCTTTAAACGACCACAAATATATGAGTCGTTGGTGGATAAGGAATGAATCTTTTTGAGCAAACGAGTTGTCTTTCAGAAGACAAATTCGAAAGAAAAAGAAAAAGTAAATAAAAATCGGAATTCTCACGGGTTTGATTGAGTTAGCAGTCCACTCAGCCACTGCAAAGCAAGCAACAAAATATCATGAAGTTCCGAAGGCGGGATTTCCTTTTCAGCTGCCTCTGCATGTTTGAGAAAGAACTGTCCAGCCTATAAAGAAGAGGAACATTTCAGCAAAGAATGAGACATGCTGAGTAAGATTTTTCCTCATTTAGACCCCAACTACAGAAACCATGGGTATTTTTCTTAATTATTTTTCATCGCACCAATTTACCTGTATTGCTGGAAAGGAGTGTCGGACAAAAAGAGCCTGGCAGTGGCTCCATAAACAAGCTCTCTCTTCTGGAACATCCCACAAAAATTCTTTCCATTCTGCCACCATGGCTTCAGCCTAGCCGTAACAACCAAAGACAAGCAAAAAAAATGAGATTGTTAAAATCGAATAAGATAAGAAGGCTAAGTTCTTATAGAACATAAGCAGGTTGGTACATATAAAAAAATAACTGGAAGTTATCTTCCCCCGGGACAAAGATCCATCATAAGCACGTTAAGTTTCATATCCATATTACATTCATAGTCCATACCACAGATACTAAAAAGGAAAAAGGAAAGATGAAAAAGGATCACCTGCATTTCAGTTACATGGTTGGTGACAGATTTCCATCGTGAATCATCACTAGGCTCAATCTGCTTGGCCCAACTGCGTGCCTGTTCCCAATACCCATTATTGATCAATGCTGTTAAAAGTGACTCATCGTCTAGTGATTCATTTCCTAGGAGAGGACACTCGTCGCTCCGCAGAGAAGGTTCTGCCAGTTCTATTTTCCAACTCATCTGCCCATAGCGTCCTGCCGTGTGCCCTCCGTCAATGAAGTCAGTGGCGGCAAGTAGCTTTAACAGACATTTTTTCTCATATTGGGTTGGACACCTCAAGAGCATTGCATCTGCAGCTTTTATAGCTGTGGAAATCGTCCATGAAATGTTTACATTCTCTTCACCTTCCCGGTTTGGTTGTAAATAAAGGGACTCTTCCTTGATTCTGGATGAAAAGGATCCCAAATGTGCTTTAGCCTCTTCAAGGCGCATTTGCGAAAAGGCCTGGAATGGAAAATATCTACTAGATCATACACTATTAAGTGGTGCTGTGACAAAACATAAACCAAACTGATGATGGGGTTTTCTTCTTCTTGCAGAAAAGGAAATATGTCTGTTTTTGGTTTATCTAACCATCTTGAAAATGGATTAATACAGAAAATAATCCTGCAAGCTAAGAAGCTCCAGAACTTTTTATACTGGCCAGTAAGTGTAGTAACAAACCTGAAGTGAACGAATGAAGGGCAATAGAGAGCATGATGGAAGAAAAATTTCAAAAGCTTGCAGCAGAGGGAGAAATAGATGCTGATCACATAGCACAGACACCATTGTAGCCAAAGAATTGGCCATGCTATCAAAGTCAGTAGAAAAGTCGGTATCCTCTTGGTCACTTATTTTTCCAACTTCCCCTTCATAAGTAACACCTCGAATGTTGGAGAAATCAGAAGCTTTGGAACTTTCAGAAGCCTCCAAAGCAAAAGAATCCACTGATAAAACAGGTCCCATCAGCCGCCTGCGCTTTGAATTTTTTCTATTGTAGTGAAGAGTTACGGTTTTAGCACTCGCAGGGAGGGCGTTGTTTGCTTTTACTGCAGCTTGAACATCTTTTGCAACATGAGATGCAATATCATTAACTTTAATTGCCGACGTCACCCTGAAATTGCAAGAAAGTTTGTCAATTTCAATGTTTCTGAACTAAGAACAAGCTAACTACAACTAGAAAAGACTTGGATCTGGCTGCAAAAAACAAATATACACATGAAGCATAATAAGAACAAATTCAGATAATAAACCATTCAACCTCGCTGCAGTTATTTCAAGCCAAACGGTTAGGCAAGACAATGCAGAGACATCAGAAAAGCAAGAGGCAACCAAGGCCAAGATCGACCAGCGCAAGTTTTTTGCTTTAAGGAGAAGAGTCTCTCCAGGACTTTCCTTTCTCTCGCATTCCGCTACAATTCCAAATAGCTCAACAGGTGTAAAATAGTTTTCATCAGACAAGAAAGTTCCAACCCTTTCTGCAGTCGTACTCAAGTTAGACGGACCGACTTTATTCCGGGACTGCATACTTTTCAAAACTGTTAATATGTGAATCTTCAAACGGGGGTCACTGAACTCCTTAGATGCCTGACACGTCGAAAATAAGACAACATCAAGATTCACTTGCTGTTTGAAAAAAATAAAGGAATGGGGAAGTAATCACAAGTGGGAGATGAGCACGGAAAGGTAATGAAGCTTACCACTTGGAGAACAGTTTCAAAAGGGTATTTCCCGAACTGAGACTCTGACAAAAACCCAACCTGGTACAGGACAGGGAACAAACATACTCTTAGAAAGGGAAAAAAACAGGAGCAAACTCAAAGCATAGAACAATCGTGAAAGGGAAATAAAAAAATACCCAATCATTATCTCTTGCTAATACAGCAAGGTACTTATTGCTTAAAGGCATGCCATGCATCTGACAGAAAGCTGTAACCAGCTGCCAATGCTGGCTTGAGGCTTTCTGTTGAGATCTTATATCACCTCCATCTCCTTGTCCGTTCAACAGCCAAGATCCACACGTTGCTCCGTTCGATAGTGAAGGTAGGCTTGCTTTTTCCAAATGCTGCAGAACAAGTGAGAGAGCTCTTGACGGTTGACTACTTATCCTCTCATTAAGCAATGATGTAACAGAATGATTATGAAGATAGTCATCTGCCAAGGCTCTGGCAAGAGATTTGGTCAAATCAGCTTCAACAGGTGCTGCGTGAAACTGAGAGCCCCCAGGCGACAGTTGCGTATACTGACTATTGTCGGAAGAATTGTAAAAGAAATGTATTCTTCTCAAGGCGGCGACATCAATTTGGACAACAGTAGCTGATAAACCACATAACTCCAGAAGCATGATGCATGATGCCACCAGTATTGTATCATCAAAATGCTCAATAGCAAGGGGAATAACCTGATAATCAAGAAATGAGAAGTGAATCTTCCCTGGAATTGGAATCAGAGTGCGTACTTTTCGACATGAAGTTTATCAAGTGTGCATAAGTTACGTAAATTGCATGATATTTTTAGCTTGGCACAGCTCACCATATGCTATCATGATATGTAAAATAACTGTAGGACACTGGACCTGCTTTGAGCAATAAAATTTCTAAGAGTTACTACCTAACTGTCAATACAAAAGTAGAAGTTTACGTGACATAAAAAACCTGTACCAGGCATTAAATGCTAATTAAATTAGGAAAAGAGTTCAGTATGACTTTAACCAGCACAGAAATTCCCCAGTTACCGACTTCACTTGAACGAAAAGAAAGTTGCAAACTGTTTAGTTTTCAGACAACTAAAGCCACATTCAGGGACTTTATAAGTGAAAGAAGTGGATGATTAATATAAAACAACATCCATGTCATTGGCAGAGTGCACTTTTTATTTAATATGATGGTTCTTGATATCAAAATAAATATATACGGGAAGGAAGATGGAAACTTGCTACTGCAACTGAAACTAGAATTTCATTACTGTATGATATACTCGATTCTTACAGTTGAAAGATATGGCTCCTCGCTCTCAGTTATCGGTCCAAGAAGTGTTTGTACATCTGCCTGAACGTTTACTTGTCCTGCTGAACCTTCAGACTGTCCATGCTTGTTTTCAGACTTTAAAATGTGGACCCTTGCTAAAAGAATATGACTGAAAGCAGCCAATGCGCGTCCTCGATGCAAATGGTGTTCAAGTCCAACCTTGGATCCCTGAAGTCAAGTTACATTTTATAAACTGCCGATATAAGATACAAAAGACATTACAGCAATCGCACCAAAGTGCCCAACCTAAAAATATTAGAGTATGTTTGCAACACATCATACATTCCAAATTGCCATTTCACCGTCAAAACCAGGGAGATAGTATCTCAAATGGAATCCTAAAACATTTCATCTGTGTCTCTCATGATGTAGCTTATATTCTCTATGTATGACTTAGGATATTTCTGAAAGGAAATTTGCTACCTCCAACGAAGATGCATAGAGTTCCTCCTCTATATGCTTTTGAATGGAAGCTTCCCAGGACACAGCAGGTATTTGAGAATGACCACTGGAACTACCCACATGATAGATGTGCCGAAATAGTTCTTCAGCTTCTGAGTCAGCCAGAGCTTGCCAGATGATTGGCCCCTGTTTGGCATAAAAAAAATACAGGTAAGAAAACAGGCGGTATAATAAGTATGCGGATACGGATGTTCATGTCAATAATATAAAATTTTATAGCAATATATGAAGTATGATCATCACTCACACACACAGAGAATGGTACTTAAAGGTAACTGATAAGTTGGCACGTCTCAAACTAACCTGCACAAAGAGCTGAATCAATCTGCGGACAGCCTTAGGAAACCAGTATGGTATCATGTTCAGAATCGAAGTGTCTTGTACGGATGAGAAAAAAACACCTTCCCGCCAGTTCAAATAATCTATCAGATCAGAATACCCTGACACACACAAAGATTGAAGGACCGTGAGGACAACAACGCAGAAGCATAATATTAGAATATTTTCTAAATTAGTTGACAAAGTTATACAGTAAATCCAAAAATGAGAACTTGCCTTTAACCTTAAGAGCCAAATTCACATTTTCGCGAGGAGAATCTTGACCAAAACATGCTTCAGAGAGGGTGTTCCACAGCGTTGGGAAGCGTTGAATGGCAGGTCTAAGGTTCTCCAAGGTGCATTGAGTGGAGCCACAGAGCCTGTTTACGCTACCACTACAGATGCAATCCTGTAGGGGAACAGATGCAAACATAAGTGTGGCTAGAGCAGCCATTTCCCCCGCTCCTTCTGCTATGTCATCCACCGCTTGAATGAATTCATCCGCCCCCAGGGCAGCCAGCTTACTCTCTGGTGCTAACTTATGAGAAGAAATAGCCCGGGCGTTAGAAAATGATGCATCGTACTCTTTCCCCTCAACTCTGAGCAAGAGTAAGAGCTTCACCCACTCATTATCACCCTGGAGAGGTATGTGGTACAAATAACTACATTTAATAGTTTCAACTAAAATCTCCATCTTTGACAAAATACAATTACAAGCAATAGTAAAAGGATATGCAATTTTGTACAATTATCATTTAACAGGAGAAAATTAATGTACTCACAGCAGCATCCAGAAAGTAGGAGAGAAATTTCACGTCAATGCCTAAGTTGTGAAAGTCAAGATACATGTCAAGAAGGTTCGGCAGGTTATACTGCGCACAGAATTTTACGACGACCTTATGCAATGCTTGGACTGCATCTTGATTGATTGACACATTGCGACCAGATTGACCGTCATCGGCACTAGCCAATAACCAATGACTATTCTTGTTGGTGATAAAACCTGAATGGGCCAGCAAAAGTACGAGATCTGAAGTGCCATGCCAGTAGTCCGTCAAAAAGATCAATTGTTTTGCAAGCTGCTTGTCGACCAGCATCTTTAACCAGAAAGAGCATGGATCTGCTTTGAATCTGAGAACTCTGATGCCAGGAACCATCATACAAACTGGATCCAATTCTTGAGGGAAATCCGTGTAGCTGTCATTATCAGGAAGCTCTTGACCATACTTGACAGATGAAGCTGACTGTACGTTATCCAAGCTAATGCTGAGATCGCCAGAAGAGAGCGCATAAGATGGAACCACATCTAGTAACTTGGAAACTTCTGCCCAGTCATTGTGGCATACATGGTACTCAAGTTGTGATTCCCACAATATGTTAACACCCATAAGGAGTGGTTGGCCCAACAGTACCTGCATAAATTAAAATTCCTAAACTCCAGTAGAATTCCTTGATAAGATTCCTCACGACTCAAAAGTGACTGAAACAGTGACAGGACTAAACTGTTGCCAGTGGCCCAGCAGCACTTCAAGCATTCAAATATTGAAGATACAACTTTAAGGTGTATCAGTAGTTTGAAGAGAGCAATATGTGACCATTTCTGGGGACCAAAGATGACAAAGACACTCCTAATTCCAGGATTCAGCTTACAATTAGAATCAATTCAATAAATTAGGGCTCAGACAGTAAAGGACGATCCACCTTGTCTAAGATTTAGTGAATCCCTGATGATGGGTTATATACTTCTCTGAGAAGATTTGTCTAACAACTGCATACCCCATAGAGGCAACATATCATGATATATATTCCACCGCAAAACAAATAAATATTGGTACGCTGTGAAGGATCCACATAGATTCTCAACCATGCTCATACATCCAAACAACTTATCATGATTCTTATCCATCATACACATAATAGCAATTGTAAGAGTCATAAATATCAGAGGAAACAAACAAGTGTCTTACCCGCTCAATAGTCCTTTGATCCCAGGCATCTGACCATGCTAAAGCAGCTGTCCAATAGGCAGCATGATCGTTGTCTTGATCAATTTCCGGTGAGACTGCGTCCTCATTAATACTCGCCCATGATCCCAAAACAACTCCCTCAAGCTCACCACAAACGATAGTGAAATCGCCAAAAACTGGATGCAAAAGGTTCAGACTTATCTCCCCAAGTGGTGTGTCATCGGAAGCTTTTCCAACCTCTTTAAGTCGGGTAGCCAAAGTGCTGAAGAAACTATTGCAAGGATATACCCTCTTTGGCAGAAACAACAAATAGTTAGTCCCAAAGTTATTTCCAATGGTTCACTGTAGATATTTTAAATCATTAAATTCGAAGTGCCTCACTCATATACCTCTATCAGCGATACCATATCCAGTATCTTCAACTCATGCAGTCCAAAGTATGAGTTTCTTTTCATTTCTTCAGCAACTTGTACCCGTAGAGATCTCCTAACAGTGCCAAATACCAACTGCTTAAGAGCGGTTTCGACATCTTCTCCTAGCTTTTGCAACGTCGTTATTGCAAGCCCTATCTCACCCTGCTAATCACAATCTGAATTTGATCGGAAACTCCAAATAAAATAATATGTGTTAATCTTGGTAACCAGAATAAACAAACCTTCAGAAATAAATCATATGCTATGGCTCGTCCAACAATCCGTACATCATTAAAGGCATCGTGAGATTCATTGCTAGATAACTCTTTCTTTGAATGTAGGAGATGCAGTCTGAGTACAGCAAGAGGCAGACGGCCAGAAAGTAAGGCGTCCTTCACAACGGTTCTAAGGTCTAAATCATCTATCTCCCAGCGAGCGATCATATCTCTAGGGTTCTCTGAGTTAAAAGGAATGTTACCAAGGGAAGCTCCATCATATGACAGAACCGCACCACCCATGTCCTGAAAGTCAGAACTTATTTTCTCAGCAGATAAGATAGCCAGATTTTCTCTATCATTCAAGTCACTGGAAAATGCAGGACGTACAGATCCATGATCTGAAGCAGCGAGTGACTGCGCATCGTCTAGAGTAACTGGAATGTTGAGCTCGTTCTCAGGTGATTCTGTAGCGACAGAGTTCAGCAACCCTGCTTTATTGACCTAAGGCATAGTTAAAAACAATTAACTATTATCCTCCCGGAAGCAAAATGAAGAATACCAGAACCATTATACTAGAATGCCAATACGAAGTCTTAATTACTCCTACACCCCCTAACATGGTCACTATATATACCATACATTGTATTATTGGCAATAAATTGGGAACTTTAAAAATCTTCCCATTAGGTATCAAGCTACATTTGACCGTCACCATTTCGTTAGAGAGATAAGTCTATTTAAGTACGTATTTTTTTACATCAATGGGTAAAAAAAATTACAATTACCAGGCAAAGAGTATATGTGTGTGTGCCAGTCAAAGGGGGGCTATGAGTAATTTAGCAATAATAAAATGGGTACTCACTGCTACTGTAATTATCACTAAACCAAATGATGACTTACTACTGCTTGGCCTGGCCTTCGAAATTTGACATCCACTTGGCCTTGCAGACGACGGCCAGCCACTAAGAGCTGCGCCATTTCCTGAATGGTTCTTGACATTACCTCTTCATCGTGTTCTCTATATGTTAATTCCAGTGGGGGAGAAGCCGCCTTCTTACTGGAAGCATCAAACTGCTTTGCAGCCAGCTTCTTATGCTGCAACACACTGTACTTGCGTACCATCCTAGTACCATAACGTGTTGCTAAAGACAGAATCCTGTTTCAAAATATGTGTGAGCCAGGTGAGTTCAGTATAATCAAGGTATCGGAAAAGAAAACATAAGGAATCTAGGCAATGGCATAAAACATAATCAACTAAAACAACAGAAAACATTTTTCAAGTTACGCTTAGCAAAGCTATTGTTAACTAAGATGCTTCATAAGTGGAAGATATTTCTCTCAACTATACCACCAGGAATCAAGTACACTAACAAATTACCTTGATGCAGCAGCTACCTCACTATCGTTGCTTGTCTTACGGGTTATCAAGTAAACAGCAGCAAAAAGAAGCCTCAAGATTCCTTCAATGGCCAGATCGAGGCCTATAAGCATTTCTAACGAACTGTTCATCCAATGTGGAGGGTAAAGCTTTAGAACCCTTAATATGAGAATCCTTCTTTTTATATTTTTAAACAAAATCTAGAACTAAGAGTGATGAGATTTAAATCTGTCCTACCTCTCAATTTCATTGAACACCAAGTACTCTAAAGCCAATTCTAAGCGTCGTATACGGCAAACCTGCAAGTCCCACCCTGAAAACGTTGTTATGTCAGCTGTAGAACCAAAGCCTTAAGCACAGATGCACGCGTAAAGGCCGATATATAAGTACTTAACGAACTAGAGGATACTGCTACATATCCCAAAATGCTAGAAGGCCTTAATGACATGCATGCTTAAGGGCATGAGTGAACGAACAAAACAGTGACAAATTTAAATATATCATCCACAAATGAAGTTATCGTACATTCTGATCCCCCAACAGGAACCATCATTTTTAGTGTCAAGACGGTTAAGGTGGCTCTTACCATTTTTCAAGCATAACTTTTCAGCAACCTCGGCGCCTTCATATAGGATGGCTCTATCCAAGATTTCGACTTTCCAGGGTGACCAGAGCTTTTTTGTTTGAGCAATCCCAATAAGGTTAACTGTTTCACAAGTTTGGCTGCTTTGGTGATCAATCATCCTACATCCAATTGCTTCAACAGGATAGAAATGTGATGGAAGAGAAATAGAGGGTAGAACAACAGAAAGACCATCTTTGGCGACCAAAAACAGAAAGCCATGAGTACAACATGCAACTGCTTCACTTGAGAAGAATTCACCGTGGTGCAAGTTATAGTTCATTTCATCATTCATGCAGGTATCTGCTAGTAGACTAGCATGTGCAACTTGAGAGCATTTCTTCTCTGGAGTATTCCGTCTTATGAGACGAGTTATTCCAAAATGAGACAGGCATATAACATCACCTTCCTTATATCCTGTTAAAGGTAAAATAACTCTACTCAAAACATATGACGGCAAGCCCGAACATGTTGACTTTTCCTGATTCGTGAAATCAGAGGCGCATTGACCCCACTGGAACCTAGCCTTTCCATCTTCATTTCCCAGCTGAGTGTTTTGCCGAAAGTCACCGACGAGAGAGTAATTGATATCAAGAATTGATGACTGAGTTATGAAATTGGGTGCTGAAGTTATTCGTTGGCTGCCAATATCCATAGCCCCGATCGCCCATGAAGTCAAGAAACCAAGGTCTGGATAATGCTTCTCCGTCAGGACATTATCAAATGGCAGCTGGATATTGGAGACATGATCTAAAATAACTATAACAAAGATCACACCACACTCATCCATCACTGCCAATGTTGAAGAATGAGGTAATGCGAGAATCCTCTTAAACTTTCTTTTTTTATCAAATTGATATGAGTTTTCGGACGTCCCAGGAGAAACCTGATGATCCCTGTTTTTCGGCATCTGCAGATTTATGCAAGGGCCACCACCTTTTATATTACTGACATCGAGAGATGCTATATATGCACCACTCGTGGCACCATACAACGAGATAAAACCAGATTTACAAAGACAAACCAGATATCTACGAGAGAAGGTAAAGTCTGTCCATTCAAATGGACCTCGACCTGAATTTTCACAGGGTTTTATGAAGCATATCCATTCTATTCCCCAACTTAACAACTTGGCCACAGCAATTACAATTCTGTTATGATTTCCATCATTTTCATTGCTTGAATTAACCAAGTCCGAATCAACCACGGACCAGGCAAATCCAACTAGTTGATGTGAACAGTCAGTGAACACTTTATGGCATTTATACGAACGTTTCAAACCACTTCTCGTGGAGATGGACTCACCAAACACCTCAAAGGTCGGGCCACGTGGAGTAACATCTACATCTGATCTACTAATGGGATCTGCAACTGATAGATTATCCTTTACTTGATCAAGTGACGGACTGCCACAAAAAATAGAGTCCATGAGTTGTGAATCCTGATCAAATATCTTAAATGAAACAACTGAACATTTCGGAAGAGAAGCTCTTTCGGGAAATTTAGTGTAGACTCGATGATTGGATCTCTGAGTTTCAGCTTTAGTCAAGAAAGTCCGAAGCCATCTCTTTGGACTATCGGACACTTGACCAACCTCTGGAGCTCCTTCGTGTAAACCAATCGATCTTTCTGCAGACACGGTGATAGTAGATTCAACTTCTTCAACCTCTGAACTTTGTGATGAAGTCGAGCATGGCCCCCAACTTACCCATGTACCTTGCCCAGTATCATTCACCTGTAGCTGCTCAGCTGCTTCATGAGATTCATCAAATCTGGAAAATGCATGAACTACCACTCCATGCTTTCCTGAAACAAAGAGCAGCTCCCCAAACGATGCCTCGTTGTTATTATCAACTGTATCCTCAGAGAGGCCCCAAGCTAACGATTCTACATCTGATACAAAAACACCTCCCGAATAACCAACATCAGATTCTAAGTAACTATCACCGTTACACTTCGCAGACTCAGAAAAGCTAGAAACGTTATTGACTGAACCCGAAGTAGTGGGCAAATTTTCTTCTAGCTGATAATCGAAATCATCATCAAAACCAATTTGAGCATCTGCACATGCAAAAGCATCCTACATCAATGAACAGATGAGGAAAAGAAACCCAAGAAACGTGGATAAAACCTACTCCATTGGATCAAAGATGAAACAAATATCGGAGATATCACCTTTAACTAAAGGAAACAGCAGTGCCTCCGAATCGTACGAAAGCAGCAACAAAAACTTCCTCGTCGGGGAAATAAACCCTTCTCTAAAATCAAAAGGTTTATATGGGAACTCAGAGGGACCCCACTTCTGCAACTGCAATATGGGAAGCTCATTTTCGTGGCGATGGAAACCAAAATCCATTTCTTCCCTAAATATCATGAATATTGTCCAAAGAAACAGGAAGACGAAATCAACAGACTGTCCCTTAAGCAACTGAAAAACAAGTTGAAAACACACTGATCGGTACAAATCGAAAAGCACCTTCAAGGAATAACAAATCAAATTGCGAACTATTATCTAAGAATCGTGCAATTTAGCCAATCCGATGCCTAAAACAGCTTACTATAAACTGAGTAAATTTAACAAAGCCAAGTAGATGGAAACCGAGCTCAAAATAATCATAAGTCAAGCATAGCAATGATTGATACCAGAATTAGTGCAACTCTAATCCTGCCAAAATCACAGGTAAGATCATAGAAACCTACAAATTAACATAAAATTGAACCCTTGAACCAACTACAGCTCCCTCTATTAACAGGCAACCCAACCTCGAGCGAGCAACAAAGTCAGAGATTAATAGGAAAAAAAAGATAAAGACGCATGCTAACAAACATGCATATGAAACAGTAGAGAAGCTCCAAGAACCTGATACGTCGTCGTTTTTCAGGTTATTGATGTCATCAGAGACACTGAAATCTGATAGCTTTATCTTTTTGCCTGCGTTGAGATTGAAAGTTCATCGCGGACACGATGCCTTCGTTGATTGATTCAACTATTTATTTTAGATTATTATAGTAAATCTACTCATTTAATTTACTGTTTTACTTATTGTTATTCCAAATGGAACCCACTTTATTTCATTTGCGCAATGTAATTATTACTGTATACCTAATATATCGATTCTATTATTACTATTTTATTTGATTTAATTCAAGGTTTAAAATTGATGCTTGCTTCTTCTGGGTCATTTGATAGGTTGGTATGGGTGGGTATGAATAAGTCTCGTGTTTAATATCTGTGTGTAACTATACATGCATTGTATGGCTATACACGTCTATTACAAGGATTTTGGTTATAGGCGTGTATATGCATATCCACCCTAAGATGGTTATGGGCGTGTATCACTAATCCATACACACCTCAAACACATCTATCAAACACAATTTATATCATTACACAAATAATAAATACACACATATCAAACATGTTAATATACAATATCAACAAAATCCTTGTATCGTGATAAACAAATAACTTATAGCCATGTAATCCATAAACAAGGATATCAAACCAGCCCGCAAGAAGGATGGATAACGTTATCATGTCATGTCAGGCAATGGGGTGGGTCCAAACCCATACCCGCCTAAACCCGCCCCTAATGGGGCAAGTTTTCTTTCAATATTCGGGTAACAGGCCGGGTCTCGGCCGGGTCCCGGCTCCGAACAAACCCGCCCTGAGACCCGACCCGGATGATATTTTATATAAATGTATATAATATTTATATCTTATTATATAAATTTATGTGAAAAATATAAATATATATTTTATAAATATATTTTTACATATATTTATTAATATATAAACATATTTATATATTTATAAATAGAAATATGTTTACAAATAATATAAATATATAAATTATAATGTATATCAAACCAAAACTTAAAAAGAATAAAAAAAACAACCGGGTCTCGCGGGTTAGACCCGCCAGACCCGGCTTATTTGGGGTTCGCGGCGGGGCGGGTTTGTAGCGGGGCGGGCGGGTAACGGGTCCAACTAAAAATAAATGGGCCGGGTCCCGGTCCGGCCAGACCCGGCCCGTTGCCATCCCTATCCTATCTTTGTCTCTTGTTACAATTACTAAGACTAGTAAGAAATTAATAGACCTTTATTTTTTTCTCAATCATACATAATATAATATGGATTGATTAAAAGTGAAAATTCCCCTAGAACAGTCGCTAATTTTACTTACATCTTGCCACGAGTGTTTCTTTTTCTGAGTAACAAATTTGGCCATTAAAATTGAATATAAAATAAAATAAAAGTGTTTATAGGAATCATATTGAATATTTAAATATAATTAAAATAAGTTTCAAGATTAAAAAGGAAAATAAAATAGAAATTCTAACGCTATTTGTGGTTGATAAATTATGTTTCACTATAGGTAGAGTAAAATTAGTCAAACCTAACAAATGTTGAATTTGTAGTAGTAAAAATCTTAATCTATTTTTGTTTACACAAAAATGTTCTTAAGTAATTTTGAAATAAATTCATCCATTTGAAAAAAAAAAAAAGAAAAACGAAAAGAAAAAATTGGGTTGAGGTTGGGCTGAAACACAAATAGCCCAATTAGCAAAGGCCCAAATTGAACGTCCACATTTACGAGATGAAAATCACATCGAAAACCCTATTTAACTTCTAATATTAATGTAGGTAATTTGCTATTATAATGAAAGGCTAATCAATCTTCAATTCTTCATACAATAATTTTTTTTCCGGAAGTGCTCTTATAAATTATGCACTTATTCAAATAGCGAAGCATGTCCCTCCGAAAAAAAAAATAGCGAAGCATGTAATTGTGACGTCACTAAGACGCAACACCTCTATAAAGTTTTATCACATGGACGTTTTGCATACGTGGTTTAAAGGGCGATATTTGAATTATGTAAAAAAAAGTACCATTTAATAATTTATTGTCTTAAAATTAACTATTATCTCGATTTATAATAACGTTTTTATGGTTAAATTACACATCAATTCATAGTAACATGACATCTTAATTGAACCAACAATAAAGTGACCTTGCGATTATTTTCAATATGATGTTCGTAATACAATAAAACTATTCTCAAGGGAGAAACAAATACAAACCGAAAAGGAGAACTAAGTTGAAACAAAGCAAATTTCAAAGGTAGAACAAAAACGAATAATGAATCTACTACAAAACTGCGTTAAACTTCATAATAATAAATATTTAGCTAAGATCTACAAATACTCTTCATCTCTTTTGTTTTAACTTTAAGGCTGCATTTTCTATAAGAGAGATCAAATATTCAAAATGAGAAGAATAAGAACAGAGAATTTAAAAACCAAAGAAAAGGTTGTTTGTTCCCTCATCCCTAGCAAACTATGAATAATGATTGTCAACGTGAAATTTATATTTAGGATTCGTGGTTTCAAGTGAGAATGGGAATAATTTATTTAGAGAGAGTGATATAAGTGAGATTAATTTATCTAGAGAGAGAACGAAAAGTTATATATAAGCGACATCTATAACACGAGTTTTGTTGAAGTTACACAAAATAAAACAATTCATGATGTAGTACGACAAACTAAAGTGAGAATAAAAGAAAATATAAATATTCCTAAAATAATTGGAAATTTCCTTGATCAATGGCTATTGTCATGGGATCTCAAAAATGATTGCAAAAACCCCACCACACACTTTGATAATTAGTTTTTTTTAACAAACACATTAGATATTATGTGTACGATTGAAGAGATCATAACAACATTATAGGGTGGGTTTGGGGAAATGTTTGGTAGAAGTGGAGTTTTGAGAAAAAGGGTGTGTATATATAATATAGCATATAGTAACAATATATTTAATTTAAAGTGAAGTGGAAAGGTGAGGAGCTTTTTTCTTGCAAAAAAAGTCAAATGGGCACACACTTTTCATCAATTGTCTCAATTATATCTTCATTGTCGTTGTAAATTCAGAGAAGGAGATTTGCAACGAGGATTCACTATCATTGCAGTTTGATAGCATTTTTCGATGTTTCTTTTAGATGTCGAAAAACAAAACTCATCCTTTGAATGTATGTACATGGTTTTTTTCATGTCAATATTATTACATTTAAATTTTCCGATCCCTACAATTCGTCTGACTTCAGTTTAAGTCGAATCTGAATTTTATGTCCACTATGAAAACAATAATGATTTCTCAACTAAAAACTAAACCAATGGACTATCTAGAAATATATATCATGTCAATATTATTACATTTAAGTTTTCTGATCCCTACAATTTGTCTGAGTTCAGTTTAAGTCGAATCTGAATTTCATGTCCACTATGAAAACAATAATGATTTCTCAACTAAAAACTAAACCAATGGACTATCTAGAAATATATATATATATATATATATATATATATTCGAACTCTCGTGAAATGTATGTCATGACTTAAATTCATTAAAAGATTTCAATTTGATTGAAACCTAAAACCTTTGATTTAAAGATGTCATGGGTGACATATCCTTCTCTTATTTCATTACAAGTTATTATAATTTAACAAGTTTCAAATTTTGTTTCTTTCACATTTATGCATTATGTAAATGCCAGAAAATCCATATGAAAGATTGCAATTGAGTGCTTCTACGTGTACATCATTTAGCCCACCACGGAAAGTGGTATTGTTGCAGACAAAAACTACTGAAAAAGAGGGACAAGAAAAAGACTACACAGCTCTAACATTATCAGAATATAATATATATACATGCAAATCACTTAATATATAAGATATCTATTATTATTTGGACGCTGATGTACTAAATATATATATATATATATATATATATATATTATATATAATAAGATATGACTACACACACCTGAAATGATAGTCAATCAGGCCCTACTATTTCTGCATCGTAGTGTGCGAAGTTAACTTAATTTGTGCAAATTAGTTCCAAATTAATAATATTGCGGTTCAATTGTCCCTTTCCCGTTGAATAATTAAACTTCTTCAACCCATGAGTGAAAAAAATAAAATATTAAGAGACTTGTGTGACACATGAAGAAAATGATGTGCTTTTTTCGGTGATTATATAACGTCATGATTATAAATTTGCGTCACTATATGAATTTTCGACTTAAAATTATTATATATTATATATTTAAGCAATGTAGGCGTCCTCATATGCTGCCACGTGTCCCAAAATACTTAATTTAAATGAAAATAAAAACATAAAAAACTACTCAGGGTTGCGCGGGACGGGGATCTAATCCCCGTCCCCGCGAGGCAAACGGGGACGAAATCGTCCCCGTCCCCGCAGGGATTCCTCGCCCCGTCCTAATTTTTTTTAAAAAAATAATTTATATTATTTTAATATTATATAAACAATATTTTAATATTACTTATATTATTTAAATTGTATTTTAATATTACTTACATTATTTAAACAATATTTTATTTTAATATTATCCAAACTATATTTTAATATTATTTATCTTTTAATAATATTAGGGTAATTCCCACTGGTACCCTCGAGTTTATGAATTTTCCCATTGGTACCCAAAGTTATTTTAGATTCCGCGCGGTACCCCTAACGTTTGATGAAATATAATCTCGTACCCTTGAGTTAAGAAAAGCAGGGTTTTTTAGGGTTAAATATGTCAGTTTCTAACGGAGGTGCTGAATAGATAAATTAAAAAAAAATCAAAATAGAAAACGAGAGGAATAATTAGGGCAGCGTGGACACAGGTGAAAGAAATTGAGCCCCCAAATATCCAATCATCATCGCCCAATCTTGGGGCTTAGTAATCAGAGTTTCGAGCTCAACAGCAGCTATGGTGGTAATCGTAAAGGTAAAAGCTTTTTTGAACGATGTGATTGTGAACGGGAAGAAGAACGATGATGAACACAGTTCATTGCATGGGGGTAATAATGGAATCAAGAAGAACAAGGGGAATAAGGGAGTAATAATAACGAGCCAAAGGCGGAGAACAAGGGTTTTGATTTGATTCGATCTGTTTAATGCTTAGTCAAGAATCCTAAGATTGGATTTTTATTTTCTCCTCGTCACAGAGACTCTGTCCGCGCTCAATAACGCCAGGCTTACCTCTCTTTCTTTACAACTACTCAACCTACCAACTCCATGGGATCTTTGAGGTTGATTGCTTGAGTCTTGATCTATTCTCAGTTGTAATACTAACTTTTGAGCACATCATAAGCTATAGTAGTGATGGAGCAGTAAAATTTCAAGAGCGGGAATTGAAATTTGTTGTATCAAATAAACGAGACAATTGAAGATCTGAAGAAAAATATGTAAGAGGTGAAATTTTTGGTCGATGGTGTAGCCAATGGTATGTAGTGGGTGTCTAAAATAGTTTTTGTGATGTTGATTGTTGCTGTAATTGTTGTGTTCAAGTAGCAATCTCAAGTTAGAATGTAATTTGGTTGTTTAGTTTAATTGTTGCTGTAATTGAATAAAATGATGTGATTGTTCAAGTAGCCTATTTAGTTGCATTAGAATGTTTTCTAATTTCTGAATTTGGTTGCTTTAATTGGTTGTCACGAAAAATAAGCAAATGATTGTTACAGAATCAAGCATTCATATAAGACAAAATAGCTTAAATGTTCAGGAAAACATAGTTCTAGCAAAACAATTCCATAACAAAACATATAATAATTGATACAAAAACATAATCAAGCCTATGGAAGGTACGATTATGGAATTGATGATGATGGCTGCATGAGCTGAGAAGAAGTGGACTGATGTGGCTGCATGGGCTGAGAAGAAGTGGACTGACGTGGCTGCATGGGCTGAGAAGAAGTGGGCTGATGTAGCTTTGTGGGTTGCGAAGAACCACCTGTTCCATCCCCTCTCTTTCTTTTTCTTGAGGTGGTTCTAATTCCTCCTTGGTCTCTCACTTGTCGTGCAGTTGGACCACCCTTACAAGTCTTCGAATTATGACCGTAGGTCTTGCATTTCTTACACTGCACAGTGGTTGATCTTCTTCCCTTTTTTGGCTCACCAGGTTCTCTACATTCAGTCGACATCTGCCCCTCGGCCCAACAACAATGAGCTATAGAACCAGGGTTAGTTTGCTTGACAACCTCGCAATAGGCAGGAAGCTTTGAATAAGAGGTGTCAAAGCCTCCATTTATGAGTGTCAATGCATAGTCTTTCATGCGATATGCTGATGTCTTTTTCAGTTGCAATTGGTACCTCTCCAGTAGAAGATAGTTCAATGACTTGATGGAAATATCAGGTTAGCCCTAATATCCTCCAGCAACTTTTCAGCTCCCCATTTGTAATCAGCCATAGGATTGAACTCTATCAATCTGCTATGCTCATCTAGAATTGACTTAATGGCCCAGGTATGACCACCAACCAAGACGCTAGCATGAAGCCTGTAAGGGCAGCCCTCGGCAGCACATTCACAAGTATATCTCCCCTTGTCTGCTTTCCTAACTACAACAGAAAATCCCTCTTGAATGCAATATTCTTTGAACACAAATTTGAAATGCTTTTTATCCATAAAAAACATCCATGGTTTCAGCTCTACGGACCCAAAGTTCCCTTCTTTGTATAACTCTCCATTGCTGAAGAGTTTATCAAAATAGAACTCTTCATCGCTGATATTGTCTGACCACTTATGCCATGAATCTGGTTCAAAACTATCTGTCACACACGCAAGTTCTTCATCAACCTCTACTTCCTCGACATAAGTTGCTTGTGTCGCCTCACTAATATCATTCGATAACTCAATAGGCCCCTGAGAGTTCAAACAAAGTCTCCTAGCTGTTGTTCTCGCGCATTTTCTTCCTCTGAGGTAAAGAGATGTCCCGGGGAAAGAGATGATTCTCCATGCCACTGCCCTATTCGATCTCGATGTCCCGGGGAAAGAGATGCAGAGGCCTGACGATGACTGCGCGAAGATTCCCAGCGGCCGAGCGCTCAGTTGTATGAGGATTCCTAAGCCTTTTGTTTGCGGTGCGGTGTTGGAGAAACCACTTCGCTCGTCGCCTGATTAATTCTGATTTTGAGGGCCTGATTTGTATGAAGATTGGCGATGAGATTGGATATTTGGGGGCTCAATTTCTTTCACCTGTCCACGGTGCCCTATTCTTCTCCTTTTCTATTTTTTTTTTAATTTATCTATTCAGCACACTGACAGATTTAACCCTAAAAAACACTGCTTTTGTTAACTCAAGGGTACGAGATTATATTTCATCAAACGTTAGGGGTACCACGCGGAATCTAAAGTAACTTTGGGTATCAACGGAAAAATTCGTTAACTCGAGGGTACCAGTGGGAATTACCCATAATATTAATTGAATATATATTATTTTAATAATCGGGGCGGGGCGGGGAACGGGGCGGGGTCCAAATCGTATCAAATATTTCTTCTGGTTAGTGGCTCACTAGCGCCTCCTCACAAATGAAGAACGAGCACGTCGCAAATTGTCAACAACCGCTGATTGCCACCACTGTTCTAATACGAGTGAATCTATTCTTCACGTTCTTCGTGAGTGTCCTAGAGCCCACGGGACATGGGCATCGCTCGTTCATCCATGTTTGTCCACATGTTTATTCTCTTGCGGGCTTCAAGAATGGCCAGTTGAGAATTTGGCACCAAGGCCAAATTCATCTTGGTGTATCACATTTGCTACAGGTTGTTGGTTATTATGGGCATGGAGAAATAAAGACATTTTTCAGCCTGACGCACACACTCCTTCGAACAAGCAGTTGGTTATTCGTCGGACGGCTGACTCTTTCTCACGAGCGTGGCGGAATCAACTCAACTTGAACCCCAGGCAAGGTCGTTCGTGGATCTTGGTAGGATGGACTAAACCACCTCCCCGAGTTCTAAAGCTGAACACAGATGGAGCTGCTCGGGGGAACCCTGGCATAGCAAGTGCTGGTGGCTTTTGCACTTCGGTGATGGCTGAGTTTTGGGGCGTCCTCTCTGGCCTACGCACAGCATGGAACAAAAGCTGTCGTTTACTCATTGTTAAAGTTGACTCAAGACTCGTTTACGATATCTTGACTGGGAAAGCAACCTGCTCGCTTCCACTTCGACCCATGGTGAATAGAATCGAGGAATTTAGAGCGTCGGATTGGTCAGTCACATTTTGCCACACCTACAGAGAGAGCAATTCTTTGTGCAGATTGGTTAGCCCGTCATGCTTCTCGTCAACCGCTAGGAGTCCATTTATGCAATGATGCTCCTCGCGGCCTTTATCCCCTTTTGCTAGGAGATATTTCTGGGGCCGCCTTACCACGTCGTATACCCTCTAGTTAGTTATGGGCATTGCCCCGTTTACCTCCGAAAAAAAAATTAAAATTTATATTTCGCCCTATATAATCTATTTACCTTCTATTTCGTACATGACATTTTATGTATAAAAAGACAGAAAAATAATGTTCAGTATCAAGCAACAATACCTTACATATCGAGTGCGCCACTATACATTTCCTTTTCTTTTCCTATTCGAAATCTCTATTCTAAACCGAGCCGCGTGCCCTTTAAAGTATTAAAATAGGTTTCAGATCCTCTTAGAAAAAAAAATATTATTTGAAGGACTCAATTCTATAAAATTTAGAGATAATGACCTAAACTTAAAAAAAGTGTTATAAAATGTATATGGTCTGATATCAGGTGATCTTTTTGTGGTATTGCAGGACAATGAAGTGGTACTGCAAAAATGTCTTTAAACTAATTCTTTTCCTGACAGAGCCTGAATCTTAAGCGAAAATTATAACGGGGCCTCAAATGATGAAATGAAAATTTCCCTAAAAAAATAAAACAGCAAACATCTACCAGTTCATACAAAGTATACATTACACATAATTATATCCCTTTAGTGCCTTTATAAAGCTTTCATTCCACATCTCGATCTTATAGTTGACCTATAAGTCTCTCCCTCCCTCAACACTTTCTATAACATTCTTGGACGATCTCAAACGTACGCAAAGTTCTAACAACAATCGAAGCTATGTCTTCCACAGCCCAACACATGCTCATCAACCACGACCTTTTCGAAGAGCAACAAGCTTATCATAATAATACGATGTTGTCTTCACAGCTGGGGATCTTATTAAACAACAACCTCCCATCATCTTTCTTACAACAAACATCTTCATCTGATCCATTGATGGATAGCTACGATTACGATCACTTATTTCCCCTGAGAATCCTCAAAAACTCTTCTAATGATACTTCACCTTCTGAAGAAGATCGTTCTTCGCTGGCCGTCCTTTCTGGAGATGATCTTCTACAGAATTGCACGGCCGCGATTGATAGTCAGAGAGGATTTGGCTTCGTAGATCAGTTTCAGGGATCTATAGTGCGATCAACCACGAATAAGTTTAGGTAATAGATTGAACTTTTTCTGCATCAGTATAGTTCAGAATTAGGGTTTTTGTATTTATCAGTCTTCCTTCCATCATATAGACACAATTTTTTAACCCAAGAATTGGACAGTGGGGAACGATATTTCTCGCAATAATCTTTAATTCGATTGAGCGTATTATCATATGTGAGTGTATGGAGAGAGAGAGAGAGAGAGAGAGAGAGGGGAGATTTCTTATTTCAACCTTGGACTTATATTATAGGTTTGTTTCTTGTAATGTTTTTTCTTTTATTATTATTATTATTATTATTATTAGGGCACAAGGGGAATTGAGTGACTGCCTGGTCAACGTGAAGAGAAGTGATCAACGAATAGGGGTGAGGATGAAGAAGATTGTTAAGGCAAGAAGAAAGGTGAGAGATCCTAGGTTTTCCTTTAAGACAATGAGCGATGTAGATGTGCTTGATGATGGATATAAATGGAGGAAATATGGGCAAAAGGTTGTCAAGGACACTCTACATCCAAGGTAAATAATGAAAAAAACCAATCTTCATCTTCTTGCTAATTCCTTTCTTTCCTTTTTCCTGGTACATTTTCTTGAAATAATTAAAACATTTAATATCTACATGGTAGAGATGATATTATCGGAAATGAAAATGATCCCTCTTAACTATAGTATGTTTTTCCAAGGACTCTTTTTTATGATAGTCAAGGTTATAGAAAGGATAAAAACTTGGGTATTCATTTGGCAATAGATATGGGCATTTCTTTATTTATTTGCATAACGTATTTAATAGCAGGAACCGATGTTTAAAGCTTATTAAATTGGTGGTTTCATGTTTTACACGAAGCAATATTGGTGAGAACTAAATAGAATAGAATCACCTAAATGGCGGAATGGTTTGATTGATTATTGTTCCTTCACACGCAATATATGGGAATCTATATCGAGCTGCGTACGTAAATTACATATATAATTTCGCTTTCGAGCGGAAAAAAGTAGATCTACTTTTCACAGTTCAAATTATTACCGTATTTAAATCCAAAATTTCTCATCTTTTCAAGAGAATACATCCGATCCGACCTTACAAAGACATCATTAGTAATGACAACCTATAAAAAAGAGTCCCAATTCTGACGTCAAAAAATGAAGACATCGACTTTATCTCTTCTCCATATGATAGATGAATCCAGCAATTGCCAGTTTGGAATTCTCTCTCTCTCTATATATATAATATATATATGTATATATATATATATATATATATATTTTTGCTCTTTAAGAGGTAACTATTATTGCACCCGTTAACTGTGATATTTCTTTATTGGGCCTAAGATCGACCCACTTAAGAAAAGAGTTGGCCCACATAAGTTGATGAGGTTCGATTCCTAAACTCAATTTCTGATAGGTGGAATAATTCATCAACTTATAAGCTAATCAGTCTCTTCTCAATTACAGTATAAACTCTATAAATTAATAAAGTTGGGACCAGCCAAATTTATTAATTAAAAGAGTTATTAACTAATCGATAAATTAACAATTATTAATTTATCGATAAATTAATATTTTATTAATTTATAGTATATATTACCTTTCAAACTTCCCAAATATCAAATAACATTTAATCTCCTATGTCCTTAACGAACATCAAATTAATGATGAAGATGATAAAGATGACACCGAAAGTTCTATCATGGAGCCCCCTTCGCAAAACGACGCTATAAAAGCGGACATCACATTGAATAATTTCTTGTTGAACTATGAGAAGACAACGCCATAAGTTCTTACAATGATAAGGACAATTAGAGACAACATGTAAGTGGAAACTTGAACAAAAAACAAATGACATATGAGTCATTTTTCAAGTAATCTTCGTTCATGTAACATGAGAATGTTTTTACATATGGAACTATTAATTTATAATTTATATGGGACCTATAGAAATTATCAAAAGTCTATTATCTTATAATTTTAGAGAATAATTAATTTAGTACGTTGTCCTCGAGTCGGGCCGGCCAGAAATATTATATTAAAGAGTTTATTAAATTATCGAGTATTAATTTATGGAGTTTCTACTGTATTCGGCGTGGGATACCTGTGACTTATTAGTGTTACTTATTTTAACATTAACTGTTGCAGGAGCTATTACAGATGCACGCAAGACAACTGTCGTGTAAAGAAACGAATCGAAAGGTTAGCCGAGGATCCAAGAATGGTCATTACTACGTACGAAGGAAGGCACGTACATTCTCCATCTCATGATGACGAGGATGATAATGATCCTCGAGCTTCGTCTTCTACTTCTTCGAAGCTCAATAGCTTCTTTTGGTAGCTATGAAGTCTTGGAATGGAAAATAATAATGATGATAATAATAATAATATAAGAACTGTAGTTGGAGCTTATCACTGCTGCCCTACTCTTTTAATTTTTGACACGTCATCGAAAATCTAATTTTTTGATACTGTAGTTGGAGCTTATCACTGCTGCCCTACTCTTTTAATTTTTGACACGTCATCGAAAATCTAATTTTTTTGATGATGTATCAAAAATTGAACTGATTTGGAGGGAAGAAGCGGACGTGAAGTTGAGCTATGGAGTATTAACACACGCTTTGTTTAATGTTGTTCGTTGTTTAGGATGATTGATCTTACTACCATACTACTCATCCTCCAGTTAAAGATGTCGTTTACTAGGTATATGAAATCTAAATAAATTTTCTTCATTTATATTTTGTAGTCATCCGTGAAAGAAAAATTTACGTAAAAGGCTACAATTGTGACAAATTATATTAGACTTGACCGAGCATGTTGGACTGCCTACAACTCAATTTACCAAAATCTTTATACATATATTGTAAAAAAAAAAAGGAATACACTCAAAGATATTTTGGAGAAAAATCTCTTTCCCCTTATCGTATACATCATTGACCCCTTTTTGTACAAGTGAAAAGACCAAGACAAAGGAAAATATTACAGAATTAATTCCCTACTAGAATATTTACCTTATATAAACTATTCTATCCAATCCTAACTTTCACTAAAATCTTTACCATATAAAAATATTCTATCCAATCCAAATATATGCAAATACAGACGTTATTGCCCTCCCTCAAGTAGGAGCGTGCAAATCACAAACGCCAACTTGCGCAATAAATAATCAAATTGTGTAGTACCAAGTGCCTTCGTGAAAATGTCCGCTAATTGTTCGGTACTGCGCACAAAATGAGTCTCAACTGTTTCTTTTTGAAGTTCATCGCGTACAAAATGACAGTCAAATGTGTTTGGTCCGTTCGTGGAATACGGGATTAGCTGCAATGTGAATGGCGGATTGACTGTCACAATAAAGTTACATGGGAAGTGTATGAGAAATCCCAAAACAATGAAGCAGTGCCTTTAACCACTTGAGTTCGCATATCGTCATAGCCATAGATCGATATTCAGTTTCGGCCGAAGAGAGACACAACTGCCTGCTTTTTGGTCTTCCACGAAATAGGTGAATTTCCCAAGAGGATGAAATACCCAGTCAAAGATCGGCGAGTCACAAGACAACTCGCCCAGTCAGAATCACATTCGGAGATATACCCAGCCCTTAGAAGAATTCCTTGACTTGGTCGGCGCTTCAAATATCTCACCACTCGGAGCGCTGCATCCGAGTGCTCTTCAAATGGGTTAGCATGAATTGAGCTAAAACATGCCCACCGTATGATAACTCTGGTCCAGGCCCGTAGCTTCTATGAGGCCAACGAGGCGGTCACCTCGGGCCCAGCTTTGGAAGGGACCC
Organism: Craterostigma plantagineum; assembly: GCA_027422505.1. Lineage (NCBI taxonomy): Eukaryota > Viridiplantae > Streptophyta > Magnoliopsida > Lamiales > Linderniaceae > Craterostigma > Craterostigma plantagineum. The sequence goes on from JAPQWV010000002.1 coordinate 8,159,037, forward strand.
AATATTTTTTATACATATATATATATATATATATATATATATATATATATATATTATAGTTACTTGTTTAATTTCATTTAAAAAAATATAAAATTGTGCAAAAGATTGTTAGTTATACATACGCTTAAAATTAACAAAAACGAACACAAAACTTTACTTTTTGCTCAAACTATAAATATTAATCTTTTTTAGAAATAATAGACGTCATTATCTTCCTATTTACCCAATCCAAACCGAAATTTCTCAAAAAAATAGTGTTTATATAACTATTTTAAGTATTTATCTTTGTCTTTCTTTATTTAACTTACAGTTATGATATACATTTGTGCTATATTTCGTATCTCATTTGAAAAAAAAAAGAGTTCGGGCCCGAATTCGAGTTCGCTTCAGGCCCCCATTTCTTCAGCTACATGCCTGCTCTGGTCGAGTGAGAGTAAGATAAATCAGACGACCAACAAGCCTGCGGTACCTAGCAGGATTACATAGTGGCTTTCCCTGTGCAAGTGTTAGCCGGTTGTTCCACTGGAAGCGTGAAGGTCGGGCACCCAACAAGCCAGCCTCAGTCAACTTATAGAAGTAACGAGTAATCTGCATGGGACTGAACAAATCCAGGAGGTAGTCTCATGTACACTTCTTCATTTAACTCGCCATGGAAAAAAGCATTATGCACATCCATCTGGTGTAATTCCCAGCCTTAAGCTATGGCTATAGTAAATAATAGGCGAACTGTTACCATCTTGGCGACTGGGTCGAACGTTTCATGAAAATCGATTCCCTCAACCTGATTATTTTCAAGTATAACAAGTCGCACTTTATAGCGCTAAATAGTCCCATTTGATCTTATAAATCCACTTGCTACCGAGTGACCTTTTGCCTACAGGAAGTTGCTGAGCAGTCCAAGTACCGTTCTTTTCGAGAGCCGAAATTTCATCACTCATAGCGTGATGCAAGCGAGGATCTTTCACAGCCTCAGAATAAGATCTAGGCTCTTCCCCAGCAGTAACAGCCGCAAAAAATGTGCGATAGGATACTGAAAATCTAGATTAACATAATGCATCAATGCATGAGGTGTATTAGACGACTCACCACTGACTACACCAACCAAGTAGTCATGCAAACGGGTCGACTGTTGTTTCACTCGATGGCCTCGACCTAAATTCTCTACCGCAACTGTTGGGTCATCCGCATTAGGCGGTGCGACTGGTGCAACTGACACCACCGGATCGGGACCTCTCGTGCCAAAGATGATGAGGGCGTCTCGCCGCAAAGGTCATTCAAAGACGCTTGTTCAACAGGGTTTCTGATTCAGTCGAAGTCATGGTTAACGGCTGGTTCGATCGTTGATTCACTAACAAGGCCGCCCTCCCTAAACGTCGCATCTTCACAAAAGAACTCAACATTCTCAGCAACCTGGGGAACCTGAACAGTGGATATAACAGAAGAAAAACCATAAGGAAAATCTTTTTCAGAAAAGATCACATCGCGAGACACAAACATTCCTTAGCATCAAGGTCAAACATTCGCCACCCTTTCTACCCAAACGGATATCCCACAAAAATACATCGTCTGCTTCTACTACCAAACCTGTCGTTCGCTCGCTTCAAAGTTTTGGCATAGCCATGGCAACCAAAAACTCGTAAGTGAGTGCAAACAGGTGGTTTTCCAAACAGGCATTCATAAGGAGATTTGCCATGAAGGATTGAACTTGGTGTTCTATTAATCAAATAACCTGCAGTAAGAATACACTCGTTGATAGGAAGAGCAGCCCTGAATCGTAAAGCACGTGCAACATTAAGAATGTGTCGATGCTTGCATTCCACTCGTCCGTTCTATTGCGGTGTACCTACACATGAATTTTGATGCAAAATTCCATTTTCATCGAAATAATTCTTCAAGCACACGAATTCAGACTCATTATCACTTGATTATTTTGACATCTTTGTTGAACTGTCGATGAACCATAGCCATAAAATTTTCAAACTTTTGCCAACATCTGATTTGGTAGTGAGCAAGATAATCCACACGCTGCGTGAAAAATCATCAACTATTGTTACAAAATAAGATGCCCCACAAGAGGATTTAACACGATAAGGCCCCCAAACATCGCAATGAATTAGTTCAAAAATATCAGTAGTTTTCATTCGTACTATCAGGAAAGACATTTCGAGTTTGCTTAGACTTCAAACGTCACAAACTTTATGCGAACTCTTACTACCATTTCCCATAAATTGCTCCAACACTCTACCACAAATCGCACGATACATTATGCTCTATCATAAATCCTTTTATTTCAGCCACTGGTCTCAAGCAGTACAAATTATTTTTTGTTTCACCCAGTCATCCAATCATCATCCTCGAACCTGGGTCCTGTAGTTCACACGCTTGCTTAGTAAACAGAATATCACAACCACTTTAATCCACAAGTTGCGAAACAGACATTAATTGCATGTAAGATTCGGCACGTAGAGAACACTATCAGATCCAATATGTGAATAAATTCCACATTTCCTTCTTGTTTCACAACAGAACGCCGTCCATCGTGTAATCCCACAATGCAATCGTGATATTCTTTAAGAAGCTCAAACAAGGCAAAAACTAGTCATGTGTCGAGAACAGCCAAAATTAATAATCCAACGTAACAAACTCTTGCCACTAACAAGTTCTTACCACTAAGCCTTTCATTCGACGGTGGTTTGTACTCCTTCATAAAGTTTATAAGCATGTCCCATTGTTGAGCATTGAAGCCAACATGTGTGCCTTTCCTTCCAAGATCCACAATCTGCCCACCACCGTCTTCAATTTGGGCAGCATGTACATGCATTTTTCTAGATCCGAAATACCGCATCCACCATGCGGCCCAATTCCACCGCGACCAAACGACACTCCACTTCCCGGATTTTTGCCTCCGCTTCGTCCACCAGTTCTTGGCCGATCTCCCCATCACTCAGGAGTTGAAAGCAAGAGGTGGATTCATGGCCTGCTTTTCCACAATGATTGCAAAAATTCCTTTATTAAATTTGTGAGCACATGACGTAACCGCCAAGTTTTGGACAGGGAAGCTCATAGCGTCGACTTTGCCTTTTCTATTCTTCACCATGCCATGAACGCGTTCTTACGGACATATTTGAGCATAGACACGACCAATTGAAGGAAGAGGGACATTGTTCAAGTATGCGATCGAGCGTTCGCAAAGATACCGTCGTCCAGTCCCATCGGAAACTGGTGTACTCGCTCTTCCTCCCTTTGTTTGTCGATCTACCCACTCAAATTGCATGTGCATCCGCCACAAGCACAAACAGGTGTTTGCGTGTATTGCGACAATTCCTCCCACACATGCTTTACCTTTGCAAAATATGAAAGCACGCTCATACCGTGTTGTTTTAGGTTGGCCAATTCTGCCCTCAGTTCTTGAATGCGAGGACCATTGGTGACGTGAAACATCTCCTTGAGTGAGTCTCACAGTTCCTTCGCCGTTTGTCCGGGAGTGATCATCGATCGAAGTCCGGGTTCAATTGTGTTCAACAACCATGCAATAATCATTGAGTTTATCGCCTTCCAATCCTCCATGGTTGGCGTCGTCGATTATCATTCGGCTTTGTCAACGATCCATCAACAAAACCCCATTTCTTCTTGGCTTGAAGCGCAATTTGAATTGCCCTTGCCCATTCTTCGTAGTTGTTCAGTTTGAGTTGACATTGGGTTATGATATTTCAACGGTTATCGCTCGATGTCAAGAGATAACCCGAGCACACGCTTCTATCGCTTTGCTCGTCACAACCATGATGGCTCTGATACCATGTAAAAACAAGGAATCAAAGATATTTTGGAGAAAACTCTCTTTCCCTTATCGTATACATCATTGCCCCTTTTTGTACAAGTGAAAAGACGAAGACAAAGGAAAATATTACAGCATTAATTCCTATTAGAATATTTACCTTATATAAACTATTCTATCCAATCCTAACTTTGACTAAATCTTTACCATAACAATATTATATCCAATCATAATATATGCAAATACACACGTTATTATATATATATATATATATATATATATATTATTTGTTCGAAAATCAATTATCCCAAGTTGGGAATCGTGTTTTCTACAAGAAGGTCATGGGTTGATTTCACTTGAAATATTTGACATTCGATGTTTGTGAGGATTTGGAAAGGGAAACACATGGGTGAAGTTAGGACTTGTTCGAGGATAGGCAAAATAAATAAACAATCACTGACGTAATAATAATATAAAACATTGACATAAAATTACATTATATAAGGCTTAACTTTTCAAATTTTCATGTGATTATTAATATGATATCATTGTTATCAACGTTAAGAATCTTGAGTAGTTTGCAGGCTCGTGAATCAGCTTCGTACTTGGTTCTGAGGTAATGGTTTACCAGGATTGTCAATGAGGCGGGGATTCCCGTCCCCGGGGGGATTTGCCCCAAATAGGACGGGGAATACCTGCTATTCTACCCCCGCAGGACGGGGACGGGGAATATTTTTCCCCCGGATATCCCTGCCGTGCCTCGTCTCGTTCCGATAATAAAATAATATTTATTATATTCAATAGATATTATTATAAGATAAATAATATTAAAATTTACTTTGGATAATATTAAAATAATTTAAATAGGATTAAAATATAGTTTAAATAATACAAATTGAATTTTTTAAAATAGTGACAGGATGGGGACGATTTCGTCTCTGTTAGCCTCGCGTGACGGGACGGGGATTAGATCCCCGCCCCCGCCCTGTTGACAACCCTATGTCAACCTGGGTAATGGGCCGGGTCAACCCAGACCCGGCCCAAAACCGGCCCATGAAACCGGTCCAGAACCGGAACCGGTACAACCGGTTCTGGAACCGGTAACCGGCCCAATAGTCGTGGATTGGGCCGGTTCTGGGAATCCGGAACCGTGGATTACCGGTTCCGGTTCCCGGTTCCGCCCAATGGTTCCGGTTCCGTGCCGGAACCGGAACCGGCCCGTTGGGCCAACGTTAATTTTTTTTTTAATTTGAAAAATACTGAAAAATATAAAAAAAATAATAAATGGGCCGGTTCTGGTTCCGGAACCCGAACCGGCCCATTACAGACTCGGGGTTCTAAATAATGGTTCTGGTCCGGTCCGGGGAAAATGGTCCCGGAACCGAAACCGGAACCGGAACCGGTACTGTTCCGGGACCGGTGGAACCGGAACCGGTGGAACCGGCCCGGAACCGGCCCGACCCAATTCATTACCCAGGTTGAACCCTATGCAAAGAATGATGTTAACACAAGCGCGTAATTTATTGCGCAACCTATATTTCACACCCCGATATAAACAATAAGACTACATACAATAAAACCTCCATAAAATATACTCTACAAATTAATAAATTCTCTAAAATAATAAAATCATATGGTCTCAATCTGGGCCTTTGTAAAAAAATCATTAAATTTATAAGATAATAAGGTAATAATTTTTCGAGAAACTCTTCTACAAATATTAGGTCCCACAGAAAATGTGAATTAATAATCTAAATATTACAACTATAATAATATGGTGAGTTGCTAAATATGAATATATGGTTACTTGTGTTTTCTTAAAATTTAAATCTAGTTGAATTTTTAGCATAACCTTTTTAATTGCAGCAAAAGAATTTCAAAAAAACATATATGAATACTAAATTAGTTGAATTAAAAATTTTCTCTAAAATGATCTCAATGTTATTAATTTATAGAGTTTTTACTGTACATTTTTTTTTCCATATCGTAATCCAACTAATAGATATAGGTCAGCAATGGATATGAGATGGTCTACGGAAGTGTTGGCGGCGTTGAAAATCGAAAAATGCAAAAAAATTAATAGACTTGCTTATGATGCTCACTATGGTTACTCACGGTAAGTGGACACCATAGCAAATCTCAATAGATATATTGGTTAACCATGATAAATTGAAAATTGATTTTCTCCAAATTCATAACATGAAATAGTTCTTAGCAAAGTCGTCCTTGTATTACAAGTAGACCGAGAAGCGATTTCTTTCCGCCACGTGGCATATCTCTGTTTTCGCCCAGCAACCAATTTTCTTCCTCGTTTCGTCTTCCTTTCTATTACGAAAAGCAAAGGACGCGTTATCAATATCTATCTATTTATCCATCTCTTACTTTTAGGGTTTCGTCGATTTGAGTAAATTCGTCTCGCCAATCAAATCGAATCGATTATGGCGAAGAAGAGGAAATCTGATTGGAGCCGCTTAGACGAGGTTGATCGGAGCATGTACACGTCGTTCTGCACGGCAGCCAATTCGCTATCGCAGCTGTACTCACAGGCTATGAACCAGCAGCGCCTCGCCTTCCAAGCCGGCGAACGAAACGCCATGGTTGTGATTTCTGCATAATTTACATAAACAATCGTCTTTTTTTTTGGCTTCCGTATTAATTCGTTCTCTTCACTTGTGTATGGTTGGTCATTTGGTGGATTTTGTTTGAATATGAGCTTCCTTCTGTGATTACTGAGTCCGTTTGATTAGTCTCTGGGTAATCTAGCTGTGTTCTGTCTGAGCTGAGTAAAGAGGATAAAACTCGGTTTCCAATGCTTGTTCTTGGGTTATGGTAGTAAGCGTTTGACATCTATGGATCGTGATGATGTAAAGACAGTTTCTATGGGTACAGAATCCATTCTGCAAACAATTGCCATTGGGAGGTAACTGTACAAGTCAAAGTAGAATTTGTTGTTCTGTTAAGAACATATTCGGTCTTTATTGTTTGTTTGGTCTCATATCCATTCATCTAATGCACATCATCATAACTTCAATCTCATTAGCTGATGTTTATCCTTTCCATCCGTCAATGGCAGGAGAAGCTCTACAATTGGATTTCGACGCATCAAGAAAGTGGGATTCGATTGACATCAGCCGACATAGCAGCATATTTGCAGGTTGGAACCCTTTCTTGATAACAAAAAGAATGCCATCTTTTTTTTCCTCAGCTTTTAATCGAATCATTCTGTTTGAATCTGCAGCACGAGCTCGATTATTCTCCAGATGAACCAGCAACACCTCAAACTAACCCCGCGGGAATGTCGGTTTCTTCCAATGCATTTGTGCACGCGCCACGTTCGGGGAATTTGGACCAAATCAAGAATTCGGTGTTCTCTAACGCCCTCTCGAGCCCTGTGCGTAGGAGTTTGCAGCACTTTCATTCGTCGAGGAGCGGAGAAAATACAGGTAGTAATAATCTGCCTAGCTCTAACGACACTTCGATGGATGTGCATCCCGATAGCCCCACCCATGATTTCCCGTACTAAAAAAAAAACCAAGAAAAATTGCAAAGCATATACAGTAATGTATCGTAGCTATGGCGCTTGAACTTTGCAAGAAACGTATTTATTCGATCTGTGTTCTCTTTCGTTCTTTCTTTTCGATATTGCTTCGTCTATTTGATACTTATATTGCAATTGTTTGACGGTTTTTTTTTTTTTATTTGTATATCGCAATTGGATATTAAGCTTAGCCCAAGTGTAAGCTCGTTAGAAAACGATTGATTTGATAATGTGCACCTTGCCTTCCTAATAGGAACAACATATGTCATAATAAAATAAAGGTTGAAGATTAGGAAAATAATTTAGTGCGAAAAATATTAACTACATAACATGACGCCAGCAAGCAAACGTACAACACTCTTTAATTTCGTTCAGATTTTTAATCAACGGTCGTCGGATAACATTGGTTGGTTTTATACAACATAATCTCTATTGAGCAGTTGAAATCCTATGTACCACAATTCATGTTCCATTTTGTCCTACTTTATTAAAAACGATTCTTATAATTATCGAAAAATATATAATATGGATACCAAGTTGATGACCATAAAACATTGAATAAATTGGATGTGTTATTTATTATATCATGTAAATCACATAAAATAACGATGATTTTGTAATTTAGTGGCGTATAAGATTAGAAGAACTAATAAGTAAAAAAATTATGAATCGCATGATTTGATGGTTTGGGACATAGAGGGGACATAATTTGTGGGACATGATTTTATGGGCTCTATTGAGTAGTTGGGCTGGACCTCAAATATTGGCCATTAAATAGAAGGCCCAATTTCAGAATCTGCAATGTTCAATTTCTATAAAACCCTAGATAAGAAATCAACTTAGCTCCACAGAGTTTGATTTCTTAGTTAGGTTTTAATTTCTAAAAACTCCTGAATCCATTTTGGGGGACTTGCGAATTCTCCGTCGAGGGATTTGTTGATCGAATTCGCAGCTTTCGAGGGAAGAATGAGCTAACAACAAGAAGTCCCAATATTGAAGTCCCAAATCCGTCCTTCACTTTATCAGCTTTGTTTCGATTCGATAATCTGCTGGTCATTAATGGACGGAAAATTTATTATTCCTTTCGTTGATTTTGGTTTGGAGGTTTGATTTTCTCATGAAATCATTTGCAATGGCCGCCTGAGAGCTTTTCGCCTCTTGAGAGCTTCTGCTCTGCTCATATCCCTTCCTTGGATGTCTGAGCTGAGACGTTAATTTCTGTAAAAATTATTGCCTTAAGGTATTTCGATTATTTACAGAAAAATTATGCTTTCGAACTCGAAGAAAGTAATGGTGTGCGAAATCGTTTGATTTTACGTAATGAATTTCAAAGTCGTAAATTTTCAAATTTAAGTTCATTGGTAAAAGCTATGATTTCAAAATCTGAATTTCAAGATGGACCTCTCGTGAGCATCGTCGGGCTTCGAAAATCTGAATCTGTTTCACTTACCAAACGCAAGATTTGAGTTAAATTTGGATCTCAAATGGTAATTCGGAATCTAAACGGAATTTTTACTGAAAAATAACTGAATAGTAGGAAGTGGTGATATTTAGGCATTTTACGCTGAATTGATCGAAACCTCTTCATTTGCCATGTTGACGTCACATGCTCAGACAAAGATGCCCAAATAAATTGAGCAACGTGAATCATATAACTGATATGTAAATATGCTATATTGAGGAGAAATGAGTTCTACCTCTGAAAAGATAATTTCGTCATCGTTTACTTGACGACAAGGATGGTTTATTTATTCCTAGTAAACACAGGATTGTGGATTAGATCATTGCCCTGAACCTGCTAGTTGTTTGGAGACTACCCGAATTAAACCAAGGCGGCCCTTGTGAAAAAAAATTTGAATTAGAGGATCCAAACTAAAACACGAGGATCCCTATCATCTCGGATCGGACTTTGTTTATCCATCCTATTATTTTTTCATTATCTTTTTGTTTTTCGTCGTATGGGTCCTCGCAGTCCCAATATTTCGACTAAATTAAGATCATCTCTCTGCAAAACCCAAAAATATATCCTAAAATACTCCAACCGAATACAAAAATCAATCCCAAAATAGGTTTTGTACGTTATTTCTCATCCATTAAGGCCATCTCCAACCGAAAAAACCCGTTCTCAAACTCAAATCCATTCTCAAACTCAAAATGCAGTAATTATTCTCAAATCGAAAAACTCATTCTCAAACTCAAAATTTCTACAAATTTTTACAACTTTGCAATACTACCCATATATTTTACAAATTTCCAAAACATTAATATATAATCAGGTATAAACAATTAATTATAGTAGTCTCATTTTATAACAATTAAGTTTCGTAAGAAAAAAATAAAAAATGAAGCTAGTAACGCACACTGCAATTAATATTCTTATTTTAATTAAAAATCATATTTAATAATATGTACAAAAGAACATGTCAGAATTTTTTTTATAACGCATAGTACATCTCTTACTATTTCTCTCCTAATGTCCTTTAGAAACAGTAAATATCTTAACTATTCATCATCTTCGTCGTCGGTATCCCAAATTGAAGAAATTGGGGTTTAGATTGCAATTAAAATTTCAGATGCATTTTTTTGCAGCAAAACGCATCTTTCCGTTTCATATAGGAGAGAGAAACACTAAGACGCATTTTGGGTTCATATTTGCAGTTCGGTTGGATCAATTTTTTCATCATATCTTACGTTTTGCGCATCCGTTGGAGATGGTCTAAACGTATAGATGCGCATAATATGCGTTCTATATTTAGTAATTTCATTTAATGTCCTTTTGTTTGTTTAAATAATTAAACTATCCTTGTAAAAACTAAAAATAAATTAAAATATATATAATAAGTAATTAGAAAGTTTTTTAGAATTACAAAATTTACCAACAATATTTTTTTTATTAAGTTTAATATATAAAATATTATTTTTCTTTGACGATATAATATATGAGGGCAGTATTGAAAAATTGTAAAAATTGGTCTAGAAATAATATTTTTGAGTTTGAAAATGTGTTTAAACTGATTTTGCGTTTGCGATTGTGTTTATCGGTTGGAGATGCTCTACGTCTCAATCGAATATGACCTTCATTGTTAGCTACGTTTGATCCCCGACTTCGAGCGATTAATCTTGCCAGTATATCTACAACAAATATCATAGTCATGGAAGTTATTTAAATTCATGACCAAGTGATTTTTTAACTCTTCCCTCAATCGCTAGCATCTTTTACTGTTGTGAGGACCTTTGGGAGATATTGCGTATGAAATTAGTCAGCTCAGTTCGATCTCTACAATAGAACCTACTGACGACTTTAGGAAAGGGACCAAATATGAAGTCGTCAATTGATGTTAAATTTATATCCGTTATTTTATTTCTAGCTTCTAGAACTATAATATTCACGTATTCTCAAAGTAAAAAAAAAAAATTAAAGGAAAGAGAAAACTAGTTCAGATCTTGTCTGAACTGACCAGGCTAACGTTTTCCGGGAAATTGAGTTTGGCCTTATTTGCCCGAAGACGAAGAGCGGCTCGGTCGTAGGCTAGGGCGGCTTCCTCTGCCGTGTCGAACGTCCCAAGCCAAACTCGGGCGGCTTTTTGCGGGTCCCTTATCTCCGCGGCCCACTTTCCCCACGGCCTTCGGCGGACGCCTCTGTATCTTCGACTCGGCTGTGCCGAAGAAGTGTCAGCAGTATTTCGCCTTTGAGGTTCAGGAGTATTGTATGTGTAGACTGCTGAATATGTCTCTCCTGATGATGTAATGACCGTCTTCGGCCCTCTGAAGGGCGTCGTGCCTGGGCATGGAAAAGCTTCTGCATGGTTGATTTTATATTAGTTAATTTGCTACGGCATGCAAAAGCTCGAGGTATTTAGGTAAAGTATGTTGTTGGTGAGTCGCGTTAAAGAACATCACTCACTCGCCGAAATCAGCTACACTCTATCTAATTCACTCCGATGTTTGTGGTCTTATGAAAACAAGAACACTTGGCGGTGCTGTGTATTTTGTCACTTTTGTAGATGATCATTCGAGGAAGATCTAAGCTTATATGCTAAAGTCCAAGGACCAAGTACTAGATGTTTTCAAGCAATTTCATGCTTCAGTCTCAATCGAAAATAATATAATTTGTCTATGAGCTTGCACTTTGCAGGCTCCTCCATTTGATACTACATGGTTAATAGTAGAATTCCACAAATTTTATGAGTTTGTTGGGCTAGAGATTATTGGAAATTCTCACATAGCCCTTTAATTAACCTATCAGTAATCAACAAGGGATTTGTTTGTTGTCCCCTATTCGCCCCTGCTAATACAAATAATATGTTGTTATGTCTTGTTTGGTTAAGTTATTTAAAGTCCGAATTAATAGACAAGCCCGATATGTATAGACAGACTCGTTATTAATTAACGAGTTATTGAAACCAAATATATTATCATGGGCTTATTAACTTAATTTTATGAACGCTAAACCAAAGAAATAACTCTCATTATCTTTTCCATGCTACTTTCTTCAAACACAACACACCACAATGTTTCTCTTTAGAACGATAAATATATACCTTTAAATTTATCATCGCGCTTTCTTTTGTACGAAGAAGAAGAACGAACATCATCTTCACCGCCGCCGGACACCACGTGGGCCAAAGCCGAGACCATAGCAGACATTTCTAATTCGTCCATAAAAGCGATGAAGGAAAAAACTATGTAATAAACTATATATTTGTGTGTGTCTGTGTCTTGATGTATTATTTCTCTTATAGTGTGTAGTGATGATTTTTTTTGCTATCTACTATATATGGTTATAACACATGATTCTAGAAATGTTTCGCAGCTTTTAATATTCAGCGGAGTTTCTTCTAAGAAGGTTGACATGATCAAACCCTCTAATCAAATGTGAGCGAAGATAAGACCCTTATATAGCTTGAGGCAAGTGGACATTTGATTTATACATACTAATATATTTAGCACACCTATTGTGTGTGTGCAAATATACGAATTTATTTTATACTATTAATTAAGCTATAACCAAATAAAATTTTATTAAAGAATAAACTTGTTAAAAATTAAATATTAAATGTGTATTTGTAATTAAGCATTACGGGTAGTAATTATGACTGACCAAATTGATAGTTTGTATTAACCCTACGCTCTTCTTTGATATAAGAGTATAGAAAGATAGATCAATAAATTTATATATATATATATATATAGATATATATTAATTTATTTAAATTAAAATAATAATTGAATATGATGTTAGACGTAATATAATGGTGGTCTTTTATGCTTGGTCCTAACCTAAGATTCGGTGGCTTGTATAATCAACGTTGAAAAGGGTAACTGCGTTTTGATATTACGTTATGGTAATATTATATACGCAACTCAGGCAGTCAAAAGCAGTGTGTGAACTCGAGAAGAGGAGGGAATATTAATTGATACGGTTCATATAATAATACAATGGTATCATTGGTAGAATTGAAGATCGATTATATATGTAATTAATTTGCTAATTTGTACGTGGCATTTTCCCTACTCACATATGCGTTCTTGGGTCGTTCAATGCAAGTACAAGGAGTACGAATGAGAATGGTCTAGACGAATCAAATGGTTAGTGCAATTAATGGATCAAACGTCTGAGAAATGATTATTCATCAGAGATATCGATCAATAATGTTGAAAATGTCGCAGTTTATTTATAATTATGACTATATATATAGCCACCATATTTGGACCCAACCAAAGCTAATGTCTTCAAAGAGATCAAATGAATCACATGTTAACATCGCACGTACGTATCCTTAAAAGAGCTTATAACGAACTAAAAACCCTTCCAAGTAAAAGGCCATCAAATAACGGTTGTTCCGCTGTTCCACTGTCAATGTTCCATTACATGTTCATATAATAAATTTACCGAAATCTTATAAATATCGAAAATATAAGATAGGCATATCAATTTGATTATCGTGAAACAGATAATAAATCAGATTTATTTATTTACTTTATCATATGACATTAAATAATGATAATTTTATGATTTGGTAGAATATATATTTAAAAACTTAACGAATAATTAAGTAAATAAAAGAAATTTATCAATAGCAAGATTTGACACATATCAGCATATAGTGAGTGGAACACGGATTGTAACGTCAAAAATGGAATAAATAATCACGCACAAATAACTCCATCACTTAAAACAAAGCAAAGAAGAATGAACTCAACACAAGAATCACATCAATTCATACCTATCTACACACAACAAAAAAGCAAGAACAACGTCCCCATTCAACCCTTATTATTTCCCACCTCAAAAATCCCCAGCAAAAAAAAAATAAAAAATAAAAATCAAGAACTACCAACCAAACTCCTAAAAAAAATAGAAAAAATCTGTCCCTCAGTCGTCGCAGATAAGCCCGCAAATCTCGAGCATGAGCCCGTCCCTCGACACGAAAGGGTTAACCCTCACCCAAACGAGCGTCAGAATCGAAGCCAGAAGCACCGACCAAATCACAATCACAATCACCGTGGAACCTTCTACTGCTTCCCCGTGAGCCCCTTGAGGAACGGATACAGATGCATGATGACCCATATCACGAAGAAAAGCCTCCCGAAAAGCGGGCCCCACGAATCGTACCCGTTGTTCACCGCGTCCGCTACGCCAAGCACAATGACGTTGACGATCAGCTATAACGACCCTACTTCTAAATACGTATTTTGGCGCGTTTTACGCAGCGTAAGCAGCGGAAAGTCCATTTAATAAAATTTTTTTATTACATAATAATATTCAAGTGTTGGGCCGAAGCCCAAAAGTCTAAACACGTAAATAATAAAAAAAATGTTTTACAACACACACATTATTGTAGTAGACCGAAGCCCAAATATTAACAATTCAAAACATGAATGAAAATACTCCACAGGTCGCGTTCCATGTACTGCCCCGCACTCAAAAGACCGCGGAGTCACCGCCATCAGCCGCCTACCTACATACGTAAGCCCTGAGCTCTTGCCCAGTAGATGAAAACATGCAATGCAAATGCTCTCATACCCAAATCCCGACATAACTCACAAAATACATGCTCGACTCTTTTCTCATATCTCATTTCATCACATCACATCAGGGCCCGAGGCTTAGGTACTAAAGGCAACACCTGCGCGCAGGGGTCCGTAGCACGGGAGGCCCCACTCCCCACAAGGGGTTAGTAGCTCGAGAGGTCCCACTCCCTCCATATAAAGTGCGCCTTAGTCCTAACCTTACTCATACAACTCATCAACATTTCTCATTCATAAACCATCTCACTCGTGTCTCTAGACAACACTTTCATGACTCCGTACTCCCTCGTAACACGTGTATGCAAATACCGTGCAAATAAAAATGTAACACATAAAACGCAACATATCTTTTCCACATTACATATAGGCCCGAGTTGTTAGCTCGGCCCGATTCCCAACATCAACATTCGACAAATAATTCGGGTCCAAAGCCCGCGTTCCGATTTTTAATCGGCCCGAAACCGTAACCACAGAATTCCCTCTCGATCTTAAACTAAAAGTCCTAAGTTTAATTCTTTCTACCTTACGATTCACTCCAACGCCAGTTTTAGATTAAGTTTCAAAAATATTTTACAAAATTTACAATTAACCCCTCGGAATTTCCGAAAATTGCATAATGACTCCAACCGAATTCATTAATCATTTATTTAAACTCAAAAATTTCTAGAGATTTGAAATTGACCTCAACCGCATTTATTGATTATTTATTTAACCCCATAAATTTCTGAAAATTTAATTTTCGACCCTACCGATTTTAATAATTATTTATTTTTAATTCCGAGTGTTTTTCCGAAAATTTACGTTTGACTCCAATCAAATTTAATGAAAATTTAATTATTCTAATATCCTGTAATTTTGCAAAAGAACTCCTTGGCCAATTTTAATTATTTATTAAACCCTCCGAAAATTTTGAAAATTATAATTTAACCCGGCCAAGTTTTAAACTATTTATTTAAAAACCAAAAAGTTTCTGAAAATTTCATTTGTACTCTAGCCGAAACTCAACATAAATTTTTAGTACTTAAACTTTTGAAAAGTTTCAATTTGGTCCTTATCAAATATTATTTAGACCCAATAACTTTTGAAAGTTCCAATTTAATCCTAGCAGAATTTATATATATTTATTTAGCATTCACAAATTTTGAAAAATTCTAATTTCTCTCCAAAAGAAATTCAGTATTTCCATTAAAATAATCCCTGTTTGAATTTATACATTTTTAGTCCCCAGATTTTTGAAACTTATCAATTTAGTACCCGAAGTTTTGAAAATTGCACAAAGGACCCCAATTATTTATTCCGAATTTTAAATATGTCTTAAAAGCTTTATATTTCTTTAAAAATATTCTTTGTTCGGGATTTTACAACACAGACTCCCCAGATTTTGTAAAATTTCGATTAAGTCCCTAAATTTTTAAAAACAACTATTTTATAGGCTGTTTTGCGACAGTTTCGTATGTTTCAATGATCACAGGGTAAACGATGTCCGATGGTCCTGAAAGTTTAACCACAGATAAAGACTTGCAAATATAAATTCTATCCAAAGGGATTTTTAATCCGAGGTCTAGATTGTAAGATATGAATTTTTGAACCTCCAGGCCGAAATGAATAAAGAAACCCTAATTCTCCCTAAGTTTTGCTCTATCCTCTTAATCTAAAGTCCTCTATCCCTATTTCCAAATATTCATAGATCTAAAAATTCTCAATCTCATGCTCCCTAAGCTAACCAACGAAAAATTCATGCAAGCAAATTATTATTATCACATAAACACGAAGAATTCGATGAATAACATGCAAAACACGTAAAATTCCCAAATCCTAATATTGTTTACGTATGTAGGTGATCTTAACCTACCTTAATCCGTAGAACATGGTGTACGAGTGTGATCCCGACCCTTCGATCCCGAGCTCCTCCTCACCGGTGAGCTTTTCCTTTTCTTTTTCCTCTTTTATTTTCTTTCCTTCTCTCCCTCTCTCCCTCTCGGCCTCTCTCTCCCCTTTCTCTCCCTTTTTCTTTTCTTTTATCTTTCTCCACTTATCTCTCTCGGTCCCTCCTCTCTTATTGCATGTGTTTCTCTATTGAATGCTTAGTCCTAGTTATTCTTATTATTATGGTATATTAGGTGGCATTGTATGACTTTGAATTTTTGTATACAAGTACTTGGACATCACTTTATTCTCTTTTATTCTTCTTTTTTTTTCGTCACCCCCTCCCTTTTATTGTAGTTGAGTTGTTAAATTATTTTTAGGGTAATAAAGTAGGGTACTAATTTTATTTTTATTTTGTTTATTTTAGTTTTGAGTTGGTTTTGTTTTGTTTTATTTGCTTTGTTTTGATTCCATTAATATTATAACATTTATGGTCTAAGGTGATGATGTGTTGGGAGGTCCCTCTCTCTTAAAAATATTTCGGCCTCTACTATTTTTAATAATAATAATAATAATTATTATTATATTTTATTGGGCCAAGATTCTCAATTCTAGTCTATCTCTCACAATTGGGCCATTATTTTCATTATCGGGTCGAATTCTAAATTCTTGTCTTGACTCGGGAAGAAAATCGGTGTATGTTCGAAATCGACTTCATACCGTCCGAATATTATTAAAATAATCCCGTATAAATTTTACGGGTACTTGGTGGGAGGTATCAAAAAGGAAGTCCACTTGGAAATGTAGAGCTCGGTGAAATCTCCGTCATCGTTTCCTCCTTCGTGCTTACGCCCGCGAGCACATTCAGGAGTCCCTGGAGGAGGGCAAAGAAGTGGGAGGAGACGCCTCCGATGATCCAAAACTGCTCGTTCCCACCAGTCGTCGAGGCCGACGCCACCCCACTCCATCTCGAGGATTCCCGTCACCGCGATAGAGATGTAGATTAGCATGAATAGGATGCTCGCGTAGTTGCTTATCTGTGAAGGAAAGGAAGGGAGGGCGTTGAGTTAGTCCGAAGGATGGGTTCAGTACTGTTGGAAATAGAATATATAAAATTGAAATGCGAAGCATTCCCTTCAGGGTTTTAAGCTTTTAGGTGAATTGATCATTCAGAATTATATCAGATCTCAGGCCAAAAGGCCATGGGTACGAATCATCAAAACATCCATTAAAAGAAAATTAAGCATCTAAGGCTAAATATAAAAACAATCCAGACACGCGGTCGTTTTGAAAATAAGTTATTAAAAATTACAATATGATCTTCAACCTTAAATTTTTAATATGCAAAGTTAAAAAATTGCGCCTTGCACTATTCATGTCGAGCAGTCAATGTAGCCATCACATATAGCATGCAAAACTTCACACTCAACTCGTTGACTCCTATCACGACACGACACAAGCAAATTTTTTAAGAAACTTCAATCACACACAGGAGATTGCACAAATGACGTTCATATTCACAACTTTCATCAGTTTTAACCACTCAAAAACCGAATTCCCAAACTGATATATCGACAACTAAATATGTAAGCATATTAAATCTAGCACGTGTCACGCTATCATTTTGAAGTTTATAAGAACTGAGGGGTTCACGGACGATGAAATACCTCGGGGACGATGAACTTCCCAGTGAGGAGACAAATGGCGGGCAACGTGCAATACACGATCAAGGGAAGAGAAGTCCACGGATACACCACAGAGTTTATGTACGAAAATCTCTCCAATCAATTCAAACCGCCTCCGTAACCGTACCAAATCGGACAATGTTTGCTCAAGAAAATCTCGACGGACCCGAGGGCCCACCGAAGGACTTGATGTAGACGCTTCGATAAATTTATAGGAGTCGAACCCTTAAATACCGGCCTTTTCGGCATGCAATAAACCGATTGCCAACCGTGACAGTGCATCTTAAAACCCGTTAGAATATCTTCTGTAACCGACCCGTATATCCATCCAACCTACAATTGTAACAAACAAACACTCGTAAACAGAAAAGAAAAAAAAGAATTATCGCACAGTAATTTACGGCTCGTATTTTACCTCTTTCCCCAGTCGGTCTTATCTTCGTACCCACAACTCATTACGTGGATGGCTTCTTTCAAAAGGGACGAAGAGCTTATTGCACCGTTAATTCCCCCGTTTTCGAGCGAAGTCGATGCGACGAAAACGAGCGATTGTCCTAATTTCTTTTCTAGCTTTTCTTGGGAAAGAGGAGGCCCTGCGACGAGTTCTTTATCTTTTGTATCAACGACCAAAAATTGTCAGCTTTTTTCTATAGAGATGCAAATCGGAAAACGAACGTATTGCACAGTACCTTCGATTTCTTCCTCGATGGTCTCGAGCGCATGGATTTGCTTTGAAGCTTCTCTGTGCTTCGACTTCTTACCTTCGTTCTTTCTCTTTCCTCTCTTCGTCTTCTTATTTCTTGAGCCGAAGCAGCAGCAGCAAAAGCACCAGCTCGGCAAGCAATTGCAAGTCTTGCTCGGCGGTTTTTTCTTCTTCGGCGCATCGTAGCCGTACAAAGCTTGCCTTCTGAAAACGCACCCAGTTCCTACATATATCGACCCTTGAAGCCCATCCAAGCCTTTCATGTTGATCTGTTTTTCGAAGCCAAGATAGTTATAATCGTTCGACGAATTCATGGAAAAAAGAACGAAAAATGGAAAAAAAGGGGCATTTTCTTACATCGAAGAAGACGACGTTACGATTGGAGTGCCTATCGTGGCGATCGATCCCATCGAACCTCTGAGGAAACTGAACATAGCACACTTTTTTCCCGAGGTGGGGACTAGGGTCCATCATAAAGCACATGGCTTCCCTCAACGCCTTGCTGTTGTTTATGTAGTGATCGCAGTCCACGTTCAGGAGATAAGGAGCATTCGAAAGGACGGCAGAAACCCTTATCTGAAATGGATCGATCGAAGAAACATAAGGAAAAAAAGAAAGAACTTTGTTTTTTAAAAGGGTTTTTTTCTTCGGTGAATCTTTTACCAGTGCGTTCATGGCTCCAGCTTTCTTGTGGTGCTCAAACCCAGGCCTCTTTTCTCAGGAAACGTATACGAGGCGAGGAAGCACATCTCCCTCAATATCGCGAAAGCCATCGTGGCCGAGGAACACCTTCAAGCAAAGAAGAAGAGAATTAAGACGACACTTGGGGCGAAAGCGCGAAAAACTTTCCTTACGAGGGTGAAATTGAAAACTAACCTGGATCATGCCGGGATGGTCCCTGAATTTATTACCCGGCCACGGAGTTCCATCTTGCATCGTCCAACCTTCCTCGGGAACCTTTTCGGCCGTTGCCACCAAGCTATTGCTTCGAACTTTGAACTCTTCGTAATCTCTCTGAATCGAATTAATGAAATAAATGTCAGTCGATCGACCCTTGTAAATTAATAAAAATAGGCTTACTAGGGGGAGTTGCGTTATAAGGACAGTTAAATTTAAGCAAAGGGGCCCAATTCTAGCGCGATAAGTTTGAAATTAAGTTTCTGGCATTAATTGTCTTCAAATTGTTTCATTATTTTATCTTAATGTACTAATATTGCGACCCCTTTAGGTGTCTGTGTGACCCCACCCCTGGCAAAAAGGGAGACACAGACACCTAAATTTAAGCGACTAAGTTTGAAATCAGGTTTTAGGCGTTAATTGTCATAAAATTGTTTCATTTTTTAAAACTTATTGTCCTAAAATTGCAACGCCTCCAGGCGTCAGTGTGACTAGAAAAATCAAATATATAAGGAACCTTCATTGCGCGCCTCTCCCTGACAAAGGCGGGATGGACTTTGTTCTTCAGATAGTCGATCTTCTGGGAGAAGTACCACTCGGGGGCTCAGGGCTCGATGTTGAACTTCTTGCAGAACGACCCACTTTCGGGCGAACTCCGACGTCTCGGAGAGCGCCTCAAAAAGTGAGCATCGCCACGCCGTCGTCGGACACGTAGCACGACACCTTTTCGACGGGATAGTCCACCGCGAGGATCGACAGGACTGTGTTCGCCGTAATAAGCGGAGGCTCCTTCATGGGATCCACCGTACTGACGAAGAGGTCGATATCTGCTAATTCGGACGGTTTCCTTCTCTCTCGTACCTATGCATAGAGATGCGTCCATGTCAGAGAGAGAGATAGAGATAGAGGGAGAGAGAGAGAGAGAGAGAGAGAGAGAGAGAGGAGAGGGAGAGGGAGGGAGGGAGATACATAGAGATAGAGATGGTGGGAGAGACAGAGAGATGAATGGGGAGAGAGAGAGGGAGAGGGGGGGGGGGGAGAGAGAGTTAGAGAGAGAGATGGAGGGGGAGAGAGAGAGAGAGAGAAGGATGGAGGGAGGATAGAGAGAGATATTACCTGAGAGAGAGTCGATCGAGATAAGTTTCGCGCTCAATCGGGCACCAAATCGGGAATTGATCCAATATCCACGACACGGCGAACCAAATTTCGCAGATAACCGACGTTAGCCAAAGGCCAAAAGCGTCGGGAACGGAGTGAAGGATCCTATAGTGGAAAAAGAGGCCGAGGATCGCAAGTCGAACGATGATTATCAACCTGTAAGGACTAATCTTGCTCGAAGGTATCGACAATTTCCTAGACAATGGCTGCCTTCCTTTGTCCATCCTTTAGAAAAGAGAACCCATAAATCGAACATTTAAAAGCAAACAAGCCGAAAAAATGCGTGAAAAGAAAATGGCTTAAAATTCTTACATCGGTAAATCGGGATCTACATCGCCTCGTCGACGAAACCCCCATCGTTTCCTTGATGTTTGACGATTTGAAGCTTTTTTTTGCCTCTTCTTCCAATCTTCCTTTCGATCCTTCCACGCAACGCTTCCCTATCCATAAAGCGCGATGTCTTTCTGTGGAACCATAGGCCGAGGGTGCGCTGCTACAAAAAGGGTAACACGGTAAAAATTTACTTCCAAAATCCGAAAAAAGTAATATTTTTCTCGAATCAAGCGACTTACAAGGAGCAGAATTTCCAAGAGGCGGCGACTGAACTCCATCGGCGTTATTCCCATACGGCGGTACTATGATGGAGTTTTCGTCATACGACATTTGAGCATCCTATCCTAGGCATAGTTATCAATGTGAGAGAGAAAGAGAGAGAGGAGAGATAGAGATTTTACCTCTTCGCTGTAGGTCAAAAGAGGGACATCAAGAACCTCAGAAGAGTTATCACGTTTCATTCCATAGTGAAGAGAAGATGAAACGCTAGCACTATGAGCGAGGCCCGAGGCTTCAACATCTCCGTTATCGAACTCATGTTCTAAATTGTCGATGCCATCTTTGTCCCGTCACCCTCGACCCGAGGGCAACCTAAGAGTCACGAGGAACACTTACAGAAAACGATAAATTTATCGAGCTAATGATAAAGAAAAACAAAAGGGCTCGTTCGCTCACTTTAATGCGCTTGTATCTTGTTCTATGCTGAGGGCATGCCTAACTTCTTGCTTTTCTTTCGTACTCATAGCACGCTTTGTAGACGGGGAAAGCGCATTCGTTGCAAGCGACGAAGAGTTCGCCGACGGCGTTGATCTACACTTCGTCCCCACAGATTTGGCATTTTGCGCTTAGTTCGTTAACGGCTTTGATCTGCAGATGTTATACAACGAGAACTACGGTAAGCTTCAAGGAAATGATCAAGAAACCATAATGTCCTACAAGGAAACGTTTTCACCAGATAACACTTTATAGGTTAACATATTACGAATAAGTAACAACCGAAATCTCGAATCTAAATCCCATCAACAAGATTGATAAATCCCTTTCAATCTTTAGGCAAAAAGGGACGATTTTCATTCAAATCAAACCAAGCTAATACAGAAAGAAAGATCTAGGATAGTACATACTCTTCCAATTTCACCAGCATTAATGAGCATAAACTCATTGCGATTATGCGAGCCAGCAATTAGCCTCCCACCAGTATTCATAGCCATTCCTCACTGAAATCGAGCCCATAATTAATGTTTGAAAAACCCCTCAATGTCGAAATCCAATCTTTTCGGCGAAAGTCAACTCAGAAGATTCAAACCCTAGCAATGCACATGCTGTTGATCCAACGTTCAATGCCCATCAAAAGCTGGACAAGAATGCCCAGCTTTTTGTCTACTCTGTAAATTAAATCTCAATCAAATGCCACTAAAATCCACCCCAAGCTTCAATCTTTTAACAATGGCGTACGACGAAAGCTAAGAGCTTTTTTCGACTGGAGAATCAGTCACACACAATAACCCAATCTTCGGACTGTGGCTTTAAGCAAATGTGGGCACTCCAATTCAAGAATATGTCCGCATTTAGTATTAGTGGTAGATTGCTTAGCCCTCATCGTAGTAGGCTCCAGCCGGACACGTTGGAAGCATTGATGTGCACTCGTCGTTGGTTGTTGCACGAGGTGAATGGTAAGTGAATTATCTATCTTATTCTATTAATTTTTTGTTGTCAATTGTTCCTATATTTAATATTTTTTCTTTCCAGGAACTTCTCGGAAAGTTGATAATTTGAAGTGTCCGATCGTATTGGATGAAGAAGAAGAGGATACCAAAGAAAATGTTAGCGAGACTACGACCTAGTTGTATTTGCTGGTTTGATTAGTATTTTGCGGCTGAAATATTGAATCTCATTATTGTTTGTGGGTCAAGACTCAAGAATATTGCTTCTTGCTTGTGGTTTTAGATTGTGTTCATCGAGTGAATTTATGAATGTTGGTATGCATTTGATCATTCTATGCATTTTGATTAATATTTTGCTTGCTGTTTCATTTTTAGTTATTTTGTTTATGTTTTTTGTGTAAGGTAATGTTAGAATTTTAAAAAAAAAAAAATAGAAGCCGGGTCTGGCGGGTTGGACCCGACCCGCTCGGGTCTGACCTGGGCGGGGCGGGTCTAGACCCGAAACGGGGCGGGGCGGGTCCCGGGTCCGGGGAAAAGTAACCGGGGCGGGTCTCGGGTCCGGCAAAACCCGCCCCATACCCGCCCCATTGCCATGCCTAAATACGACGAAGAAAGTCTACAGAAAAAATTGATTTGTTGGAGCGCTAGGTGAAATATGATAAGACAGAGAGATGGGAAATAAATATATAACTATTATAAATAAGGGTTAATTAAAGATCAGGCCCTATTAGTATGTTTGATTTTGGGTTCAGGCCCCATTGCAGTGGGCTTTAGTATTAAGGGCCTGTTTTTCGTAAAACTAAGCTGTCAGGCCCTAAAATGACGCAAAAAGACATATTTAACCTTGACATATGCTAAAATTACGCTGCATACCTAAATAATCCGTTCCAATCAATTATAACAGTTCGGCGCTGAAAAAGAACACTTCATTTCACTTGGATAACAACATTCTTATATTGAGTACCAAATTTCGTCTATTTAGTAACAAATAACGTCGCAGAAGTAACACAATATTCAAAAATAATACCGCTTCCTGCAACATCATTTGTTAATGTGTTATTACAGGAATCAGTATTATTTTTGAACGATGTGGTACTTCTGCGACTTCGTTTGTTACTAAATTGACGTCATATGGTACTCAATACTAGACTGTTGTTATCCAAATGAAAGGAAGTATTTTTTTCAGCGCAAAACTGTTATAATTGTTGTTCAACCCTCCACCCGACCATCTCCCTTATTTTCCTAGACAGAAAATTCACCATTATAGGGAGCAATTGCTCGATCAGTGGGAAAAATAGGGTTCGATAGTCCGATGTAATAAATATGTCTGTTAATAACATTTTACTGTCGATAAGTAACGTCTTATGACGTTAAAATAACACTTACGGTTTTTACGGTAACAAATCAGTATAATTGTGTAACAGTTATAAGTGTTCTAAAACCCTCCACACGACCATCTCCCCCTATTTCCGTAGACAGAAAATTCATCATTATAGGGAGCAATGCTCCTATAATAGGTTACCAATTTTCAATCTCGAAACGTGTAATAAGATCGAAACGCTAATGATTCGATCTTTTATAGGAGAACGCTAATGATCGTCGCGTCGAGTTTAGGGTTTACGGTTTTGAGGTTTATGGTGTAATACCGCATGATGGAAGACAAAACAAGGTTCGACTGTGTTCGATCTGTGTGAAAAATGGAGTTCGAAAGTTCGATGTAATAAATATGTCTGTTCATAACATTTTACTGTCGATAAGTAACATTTTATAATGTTATAGTAACACTTGTGGTTGCTTCGATAACAAATTAGTATAACTGTGTAACATAAAACTGACATCAAATACCATTCAGAAATCACTTTTATTAAGGGTAATTTCGTCAAATCACAGTTTTTGGTCCTTTTCACTTAATTTTTCAAAAAATAGGTCCTTTAAACTAAAGAAAATCCTGATAGGGCTTGATTCCTAATTTTAAAATATACTAGGGCCTGACACAAAATTTGCCCTATAAATAATGCTTCACTGTATTTTAGCTGACAGACTTTCTTGATTGACAGATAGAGAAGAGATGTGTGTACCACGGTTCTGAAACCGGGTTTCGAACCGGACCGGAAATTTTAGTGATTTAAGGTTTAGTGGTTAACCGGTATCAAACCGAAATCAAACCGGTTTAAAACCGGTACTTAAATATAATAAATATTAATTTTATAAATGAATCAATCAAATAATATAGAAAATATACATAATTTTTATTAATTTTTGCCAAATTATAATTATATGAAATTTTAAATAAAGTACATTGTGTTGGTCCTTAAAAATTAATTGTGCATAGGTTAAAAAGTATTGAATCTATCATTTGGGGTCATATTGAATAGAAATAAAAAGTTGGGTATTAAGTAAATTATAAAATAGGGTCAAAACTAAATAGAATTAAAAAGTTGGGTCATAAGTAAATTATAAAATAGAAGAAAAACAGCTAGCTGAAAATCGAACCCAGGCCAAGTAGACATTTATTCAACACCTTCACCATTGGACCAACCTATTATTTCATTTGTATAATTCTTTTTGAGCAACTTATACACTTTGTAACTTTTTTCCTTTTTTTTTGAAAAACGAATACCGGACCCGGATTGGAGTGGATTTTCGGCCGGTTCGCGGTTTTCCGGTCCGAACCGACCGGTCCGGTCCGGTCTTCAAAATCTTGGTGTGGACTTCGGTTCTTGAATATGTTAAATGGAGTATAATCTCTCTCTCTCTGTGTGTGTGCATAAATGGTGAATACACAACGAAGTGTGCAAATGAGTGCAAATAATGATAGGTCCAAAAGATATTGTGGAGGTGGTGAATTGAGTTGCCCCCACTGTAGTTGGCGTAGCAATAATAAAGCTTGTATTATATCATATATATATATATACACACACCTATTTGAATAAAATAATATAGTCAAAAAGAGAGAGAGAGAGTAAACAAAGAAGAGTTTCGGTAATGGAGTGTAACAAATACCATTGATTCTTCATTCTAGCTGACTCTTTTGCTTTATGTGAATGATTTGTATAATTACTTGTACTTTACATTTTATCAGTTGTACTTGATATATTTCTTGTTTGTGTGAGGAAATTGTAGCCGCGTGAAATTCCTAATTTGGAAGTTTGCTAACGTATCTCTCTTTTACGTTTGTCTTTCCCTTTTTAAACAGGTAGATAGTGCCGGTAGGTTAATTTGAGGCATCCCAACTTAGTTGTTGGAGGTTAGTCTCAGTTTGGAGTCTGTGGTACAAGTTCATAGTCCATTTTGTCTTGGATGTTACAGTGTCGTACAAAAAAAAAAGAGGTATACCATCACTATAATTAAGTCCATTTTCAAGTACTCGAACATTTTTGTTGGCCACGAAACGATCTTAAGCTTCGTCATAACAAAGTTCGGTCTGAAGCACTGGACCTTTAATGGTGATTCGGGCATATATTTAATTTCCTATATCCAACTCCAACAACACTGCAGTCATCAGAGCCAGAACTTTCTTTCAGTGATGTCCAAATTGAAGAATGTAATATTTCAGTGGCTCCATTATCTAAATAAGCTTTATTTCTAGGCATTTTTTTATAGGATCATTATATAAGATCCACAGTGTAGCTTTTGCCTAGGCTCCTCATACTCCGACTAAATTTAGTTTGAAACGTCTAAATCTTATAGTTGACTATTGGAGCTAGTCTTTTTGTACATTCAAATGCTTGTGCTCTGTACATATAAATGTATAATATTAATTATAAATAATAATTACTAAACATAGATAGGTAAAACTGAAAATATAGTTGTGGTTTTTTAATTTAATATTATTTTTTGATTAATCTTAATTGACAGGCCAAACTCGACGGTTTATAATAGACCCTATGCCTTAATAAAATAGTACAGATAGTATAGATAGATGGGCTCCTCGCATTATGAATCTTGTCTAAATACTACGATAAGCAATTACTAAAATTTGATTTGAATTCATAAACTCCTTGCGAAGATATCATAATTCGCTATTCTTGAAACTATATAAAGTATATATTATACTTGGGTGAATTGCTATCTTATATTGGAATAGAAATGTAGTATTGATGTGAAGATGACACGTGTCCAACTTGCTGATTTAATAAAAAAATTATTTATTTCATGGACTTGACAAAACATAAATCAAATCCGTTTATCATTTCAACCGACCGAAAATAAATGTCAATTATATATTAACTTTATTAATAAAGACTAATATTAAAGAATGCTGGAGTAGTTCATCCTTCACGTCTTATTAACCAGAAACCTGCTCAAAAAGACCTAATAATAGATAACAATTCAATATTATCATCATAATTTGCAGTTAGTTGTTACATCCTTTCATTATACGCCACATCTTAACCTGTCCCGTGCTCTGCGCTTCCTTCCTACTACTCATTTCAGCCTTCAGGTCATATTTATTTAGATATATTATTCGGTGTACTTATTTCACTTTTGATTAAAAATAGTTAAAAAAGGGGGTCAATTCGAAATCAAGCCCCATTAAGGGGTTGATTTCGAATTCAGACCCTATTTTGAAAATTTTTTAGGTTAAAGGACCCATTTTGTATGGTGTAAAAAAGTGGTATGAAAGATATATGAACTGGTATAGAATGATCGTTTTGTGTTATAAACTTTCGACATACTAGTATGTCAGAGCAATGAAGTGGTACTGCAGAAAATAAACTGGTATCAGATGATCATAAACTGGTACCGGATTATGGTTTTGTAGTACAGAATTTCAACATACTGGTATTTCAACATACTGGTATGTAAGAGCAATGAAGTGGTACTGGCAGAAAAATAGTCCTTAAAACTAAATTTTTTACCAACAGGCTTCTTAAATGAAAATGACTAACAAAAATTCATTGGGTTTTCTATTTGTTTCTCAAATTTTATTATTCGAAGAAGTATAAGACAAGGTCAACTTCGAAATCTTCAACCACGTGCAGCGTTGTCTCTATTCATTTTGAGAACGACGTAGCACCATCTATTGACCAAATTATATACTTATAATTTTTTATTTCGGTAATCTACAGAAAAATATCCATTTATATAAAAAATTTACCAGTCAGACCCCCTGTCAGAAAAATTTTCATATAAGTACCCGTTCGATTGTGCGTATCATTTTTCCAGTCTTGACGTACCTTTCTGTATATGTATTAAGTATCATATCACGTGTATATATGGTACCCACATATGGTACCTATATACGGTCTATATGGTACCTTAATGTGTAGTATGATGTACCATTTTCTTACTGTATAACGTACCACAATATGTTTCCATATGGTACCTAAATGTGTTCTATGACGTACTTGCGGCGGAACGGGTACCAATCTGCAAAAATTTTATTCTGACAGGTACCTGCATATAAAAAAACCTGACAGGGGTCTGACTTGCGAATTTTTTATATAAATGGGTATTTTTCTGTTAAATCCCCTTTTTATTTATTATCGTGCATTTTCCACAAATAATTAGCCTCGAATTATACTAGCTCTCGTTTATAAATGTAGTTTTCCTATATTATTATTGTCACAAATAGTTAGGTTCAAAGTATAGTAGTTCTCGTATATAAATGTAGTATTGCTATATGCACTATTGACTATACTATAGATATTAGTTATAGTTTATCTATTACATAGTTGAGGTTGATTTCCATTTAATATAAAAGCTATAGTAATATTATATGACCTATGTACAACGTTAAAATGAGTCAGTTCTCGAGGTTCGAGTTTGAACTCAAATTCTATATTAGATTCACATTCGGTTCGAGAACTCATTCGTACTCGACGAAGCGAGGTTATTTTTTGCATTTTTTTATTTGGTTTAATGTAAATGGAAAATTATTCAATTAATTAAATTTACCCATATAGCAACTCTCACGTAATTTGGTCCCACCACACAACAAATAAAGAATACAAAAGAAGGGAAAAAAAGTGTCGGTCGATATTACCTAAATAATGACCAATAT
Organism: Craterostigma plantagineum; assembly: GCA_027422505.1. Taxonomy (NCBI): domain Eukaryota; kingdom Viridiplantae; phylum Streptophyta; class Magnoliopsida; order Lamiales; family Linderniaceae; genus Craterostigma; species Craterostigma plantagineum. Next base: position 8,187,695 of record JAPQWV010000002.1, read on the forward strand.
AATAGAATGACGATAAAGATATATGACCATATTGGTTGTTACGTTTCGGTGTTAATGTGCCATGCGCGATTAGTATACAATTGCCATATCTACAATATTATATTTAATCCTCCATTAATACGAAAAAATCAGGAATAGGAATAATATGAAATAAATAAATACTTCAATTACTGTCGGTGCAACGACTAATAACCACAATTTCTGTTGATCGAGCAGCACCTTCAAGATCAAAATTCAATGTACTTTCGATGTATGCTTAGCTTTCTTACTGATCTGAGCTACTCGGACAATCAGATCGAAACAGCAATACTAACACACACTCTTTTGACAGAGGATTTAACGTGGTCCCGCTCAGGGGCGGATCCAGGAATTTATGCTGGGGGGCCGCGAAAAATAAATATAAAGACAAATTTATAAATTAATATATCGTGACGAGAATATATATTAGTTTGAAATACAATGACTAGGGATAACAAAAAACGGTCTAACTAAAGGGAACGCGACGTTCTTACAAATTTTCGAAGTCTTCAATAATAGCTTCCACACTCACACTTTTAGCATATTCTCTCTCAATATATACCACTATGCGTCGGAGAGAAAATCATCCTCCATTTTACTTCGAAGCCTTATTTTCACGATATTCATTGCAGAAAATGAGCGTTCTGTCGTAGCGGTAGAAACTGGAAGAGTAAGCACAAGTACAATCACTCGAAAAACGAGATTGTACGTCACAGACTTGTTAGTCTTCACCAACCATTGGCATAGTTCTGAAATGGTTGAAATCTTTTTATAATCACTGCACTTGACAATGTTATACTCGTAGTGCTTCAGTTGTATCTCCAATTGCTCCAACTCAACTTTAGTAAAATCTTGCATGTAGAACTTTGCAACTAATTCATATATATCCCCAATTTTGAACGTCTCTGTCGCATTTTGGGGATTTAAAGCAGTGCTCAGAACGAGCAACTCCATAGCATTATCACTGAATCGACCATTTATTTCTTGCAACTGTGAATCTATGGCAGCATAAAAGAGGTCTACCTGATAATGACGCTCAATGGTGATATTCTCTGAACGATTACGCCCTCGTCCACGCCCTCGTCTATCAATATAATGAGCACTAAAATCAGGAATTTCAATATTTCGAACTTCACAAAAAGTCGTTACCTTTACTAGCAAATCATCCCACTTGTTATCCCTCATCTGTTGAAGCAAATTCTTGGTCGATAGTACAAGCTCCATCGCATTTATTATATCTTGGGACTTGTTTTGTAGAGCTTGACAAAGGACGTCTGTAATCCCCATTATATCTTTCATAAGATGTAAGATAAATACAAAATCGAACGACGTAATCTCATCATAAACAGATGTAGCCTCTGCTCGTTGAAAAGGAAGCCCATCATCCATAATTTTAAGCAATACTGTACACGCCGCACTAAACATTTTAATAAGGCCGGTCAATGATCTCAAATGAGAACTCCAACGTGTATCTGCGGCTCGTTGTAAAGTGCCAATCTGATTAAGGCCACTTCCCGTCTCTAGTTCACCAATAGCAAGCAAATGTGAAATATCATCTGCATGAGCACGCTTTAATTCATCGTTACGCTTACATGAAGAACCAACAAGATTAACTATATTAGTTAATCTGTCGAAAAATTGATGAATAGGTATCACATGTTTCGATGCTGAAACTAAAGCCAGTTGCAACCGATGAGCAAAGCAATGAATATAATAAGCACTTCTACAATCTTTCGTTATCAAAGCTTGCAATCCATTGAACTCACCCCTCATGTTACTAGCACCATCATAACCCTGACCTCTAATATTTTGGACGTCCAAGTCATAGCGCGATAAAGTAGAATATATTACGCCTTTTAATGTCAGAGCTGTTGTATCAGATACCTGAAAAACTCCAAAAAAACGTTCTTGAATGAGTCCGTTAGTATCCACAAACCTGAGTACAATAGACATTTGCTCTCTTTTCGACTCATCCCTGGCTTCGTCAACAATTATGCAATACTTTGCAGTCCCAATTTCTTCACGTATTGCATTCTTCACTCTCATTGAAATCACATGAAGTATTTCTTTTGAATATCGTGACTCGTATACTTGGCATTTTTTGGAGCCTTCTCAACCGCCTTCGCAAGTTCGTCACTATACCCGGTTATGAGATCCAAAAATTCAAGAAAATTACCACGATTTGATGAGCAAGAGCGCTCATCATGACCTCTAAATGGAATTCCTTGAAGCGCAAGAAATCGTACCGCATCTATATGAGCCTTCAATCGAAGATGATTATGTGCAATCTGTTGAGCATCGAAATTATCAAACTTCCTTGATATATGTTGTGGTTGGTTCATTAAATCCTCACACGCCTTTTCAGCATTACGATGTGGTGAAGAAACATTGTCTTTTCCGATGTGACCCAGAAAAGCACAAGCTTTTCCATTTTTGACTTTCTTCCAACTATCAAATCCATCAACAGTAAAAGCAGTTTGATTTGAATACCCCGATGGCTTATTAAATATAAAACATGGAAAGCAATATGCTTTATCTTTCGCCGGTGAATACTCCAACCAAGGAAATTGCTGATACCAAGTAGATTGAAATCTTCGAGGGTGCTTAATATTTTTATTCAGCGGAAATTCTTGAAGAATGGGTTGATATGCCTTTAGATTCAAATAAGTCCGACGTATCTCTTCTTGTTGGTTAGGATTATATTCCCAAATTTGGCGACGTATTCCCGGATCACGCTCCAAAGAGTTCAGATCAACGTCTTCAATTTCTGTAGTTTTGAATTTTTTAGGACTAGGAGGAACTTGGGCTAGAATATCATTGTCGTCTGATATTGGCGTTGACGATGCAGTTACGGCAGAAGATGTATCTTCGTTTGTCCTCTTCTTTTGAAAAAATTTATCGATCGTAGTAGACTTTCCCATGAAATATATGAAACCTATCACATAAAATAATAATATTTAGTATTTGAACAATAACAATGAAATATCATACAAAAAACGATAGAAGATGAGATTTCGTGATGTCTATCAAACTATATTTTTTGTTTTTATTCTTACCCGTAGCCTCCAATGATTTTCTTACGATCGATTTTGAGAAGATGATTCAGCTTGTTATGACTTATAAAGACCTTATTTTATGCTTGATATGGTGAACGATTCTTAAGATTTTTTTTAAAAGAACGATTCTAGGATTTATTTTCAAAGGAAAGATTCTTAGGGCTGATTTGATTATAATATGATTTTTGAATTTCCCTTACCAAATTTTTTGTACTAAATTGGGCCAAGAGGTATTTTGAATTAATTTGGGCAGCCCAACCCACGAAATTGTTTTATTTATAGTTATCTAAAAGCCAAAATCTAAAATGAAGATTCCGATGGGTCGAACCAATATGCCAAACGTACTTATGTGAGAGCTATGGAAGAAAATCGCTATATATAAAAATTCGATATATGACATATATATAGTACTAAAATTTTCGAAAATTTCCGGGGGGGCCGTGGCCCCCCCCGGCCCATGAGTAGATCCACCACTGGTCCCGCTATATTTAGCCTACGTCCACGGATCAACCGAGCCTCGCCTTGTATTACTCTGAACACGAAAAATACAGACCTCACAGCCCTCTACAAGTTTTGTTTTTACCCCTCATTTCTACAAGTTTGTACGAGCTCACAAAGATAAGCCATCGAACTGGTTTACAGAGGTATATAGCTGAAACTTTAAAGGATCGATCAACGATAGCCGCTGATTTAATCTGATTGAACGCTCCAGATTTAGCCACGTAGCACATGCGTTAAGCGTGACCCAGCGTAAGTCACGTGATGTTTTTATAAGTGATTTCCTGCGTTCGTCCTCAGCCATGCGATCTTGATCCGACGATCATGATTCATCATCCGCCAGATTAACTCTCAGATCATCCTAGCCGTTCGATGCTTCGCGCGCCATCCGACGTCCCAGGTAAATCCTCAGCTTCAAACCTCGTCCATTAGATCTGGCGCGCAAGCCAATCGGACGGCTGCTGAACTTCGACTCTTTCTTCAGCTTCTTCCAAGATCATTTCGTCCGGCCGTCTTCTCCGGCGATTTTCGGCGGCTCTGGCGAGGTCCAGGTAACAAACTCCACCTCGAGACTGCGACCTTGCAACCCAACTTCTCGTTTGCTCGAATCTGTCCAAACGTGCCAGCTATCCTCGCCTGAAATCCCACCAAAAACAGCCCATCATCTTCTTTCCTTGAGCTGAGAATCTCTGTTCTGAGCTTTGATCTCCCTTCAAAGCTCCACCTCAAGTAATACTTTCTTTCTCGGTTGATCAACCAGCTCCTTCAGGAGCTGTGCGCCTTAATAGAGAACTTCCCGACTCCAAGTAAGATATTAATTTCCCACTTGGAGTCATCTTGCACCTTTGAGCTTTCTATCTTCAGTTTGCTTGAAGATCCTTCGTTTCCAGCCGCTGGAGCCACTTCCCCGACTCTCCTTTGGCTGGCCTTCACCTGCGTCTTGGCCTTCTTTAGCTCCGAAGCCTCAGCAGTGTGCTTCATCAGTTCCTTTCCTGCATCAGTATCGAAATCCTGCATCAGTATCGAAAACAGAATCAAAACCAGAACTGTTATCACATGTGGTTTGTGTCCAGATTTCTCTGTCATCCTCTTCATTCTCTGAGCTTTCCTCCACCCCAGATGCCATCCATACATCTGACTTTGAAGTGCCTTAGCCCGTGGAATGAACAGCTCCCTATCCTCCTCAGAAGCATCATCAACAGAGCTCAGCTTTTCCAAACTGATGAAAGCAGTTTTTGTTTTCCCAGCTTCAACTACCTGTTTTGATCTGCCTTGCTCCACCTCAGGCTGAGGTTTTCTCTGGCTTCTCTTCAGTCACATTTAAACCTCCACATTTCCTAGTTTCCAATGGTGTGATCCTCATCACAGAACTACCATCGAGGACATAAATCCCGTGCCTTCGAACTCCCTCAAGAATCAGCCTCTTCTGTTTTATCACCTTGATTCTGCCGCCTGAAGTTTGAGTGGTATACCCTCGCTTGTCTAACTCTCCAACTGAGATAAGGTTCCTCCTCATGTCAAGTATGAACCTAACATCTCTCAGGATCCCTAAGCCACCTGACTTTAGTTTGAATTTCACAGAGCCAATAGCTAAAATCTGACAGTTTCCACCATTTGCTAGCTTGACAGATTTTCCACCCGTTTCCTTGAAATCAAACATCCAATTCCTGTTGCAGGTTACATGGAAGCTACAACCTGCGTCGAGTATCCACTCCTCCTTTTCCTCAAGTTCAGAAATGGTTAAGATCTCGGCTGATCCATAGCTGCAATGCTCACAGAAATAAGAAGCACCTACCATTGCTTGTTTCTGATTCAGTTTAGCTTTGTTTGGATAGAACGTCTTGAAATGGCCTACCTCGTTGCAGATGTAACACCTCTTAGGTTCAGTGGCTTCCCTCTCCTTACCTTTCTTCTTCCACAGCTTGGATTTAGTCTGCACAAGAAGCAAATCAGCTGCAGAAATTTCAGAGGTTACCTTTGGTGAGTTTAACTGCTTCGAGCTGAGAGCAGACACATCTTCCATTGTTAGCTTCTCTCTGCCATACAAGAGTGCCTCCTTGAAATGTTCATGGCTTGAGGGCAGCGCACGTAGAATGAGAAGTGCCTGATCTTCGTCCTTCAGTTCTTCCCCTATGTTCTGTAAATCCATAATCAATTTCTGAAAGTGATCTTCCTGCGTTTCTAGAGGCTCTCCATCCACCATTCTGTACTTATACAATGCTTGATTGAGGTACAATCTTCGAGCCAGGGACTTGGTTAAGTACCGAGAATCCATCCTCTTCCATAAATCCTCCGCCGAGACCTCCGAAGCGACCCTGCGAAGCACACTGTCACTCAAACACAAAATTAGAGATGAGTAAGCTTTTTCTCTGATTTTCTTCTTCTGAGCTGCCGTCAATGTGCTCGGCTCCATCTCGGTTTCAGGCTTCAGACCTTCCTCAAGCCCCTTCTCTACCAGCACTGCCTGTTGATCGAGCAGCACCTTCAAGATCACAATTCAATGTACTTTTGATGTATGCTTAGCTTTCTTACTGATCTGAGCAACTCGGAGCTCAATCAGATCGAAACAGCAACACTAACACACACACTTTTGACAGAGGATTTAACGTGGTTCGTCTATGTTTAGCCTACGTCCACGGATCAACCGAGCCTCGCCTTGTATTACTCTGAACCAATGTTGCAAAACTCGCTAGGCGCTAGTCGGGCACCCGACAGGGGCCTAGCGCCTAGGCGGCCTAGGCGGGGAGTAAGCGGTTTCTAGGCGGAAATTAGGCGGTATACTCATTTTTTATTTTTTATTTTATTTTATATGCTCCAAAGTAAATATATATTTGATTTATTCATCTACAGAAATAATATCCTTAATATTATTTTTTGGTATAAAAAAATTTCAGAAAAAAATACAAAACAGAAAAAAAAATAATTCAGCCGCCTAGCCCGAGTAGTCGGTTCCGACGCTTAGACTGGCCGATTAGGTGGTACTCGCCTCGGTCAGGCCCGCCGAGCACCTAGGCGGCGCCTACTCGGCCGCCTAGGCCGAGTTTTGCAACAACGCTCTGAACACGAAAAATACAGACCTTACAGCCCTCTACAAGTTTCGTGTTTTGACCCCTCAGAGATTCCACTCTACAAGTTTCTACTAGCTCACAAAGATAAGCCATCAAACTGGTTTTACAGAGTTACATAGCTGAAACTTTACAGGATCGATGAATGATAGCCGCTGATTTAATCTGATTGAATACTCCAAATTTAGCAAAGCACATGCGTTAAGCGTGACCCAGCGTAAGTCGTGTGACGTTTTTATAAGTGATTTCCCGCGTTCGTTCTCAGCCAAGCGATTTGATCCGACGATCACAATTCTCCATCCGCCAGATTAACTCTCAGATTATCCTAGCCGTTCGATGCTTTGCGCGCCATCCGACGTCCTCGGTTAAATCCTCAGCTTCAAACCTCGTTCCTTAGATCTGGCGCGCAAGCCAATCGGACAGCTCCTGAACTTCGACTCTTTCTTCAGCTTCTTGCAAGATCAGTTCGTCCGGCCGTCTTCTCCAACCGGCGTCTCCGGCGAGGTCCAGGCTCGCTTTCCTCAAAAATTTCAATGGCTTTGATGAACATTACTTCTTGATCATCGTGTTGGCTGAAAGTGACATTTTTCTTTCATTATACAAATAGAAAAAGATTAAATTATTTGCATCACTAATCATACAAATTCGCAAAGATAAAATCTTTAAGAAGTCGAAATCAATCAAAACGTCGGCAAATTTGACCGTACCGTTCGTTAAACTTAAAAAATCAATAACGGTCTTCTTTTTTATGTTTCACGGGCAACTTGTTTTAGGGTTCGCACGTGACTAAATTGACGAATACACGTGCCCAAACCATACCACTTGCATGGTAAAATTCTAAATTTGGATTATCAGGTAGAATTTTAGGTCAATATTTGATCATTGTAAAATAATTTCGCTAAATGATCGCATAGAATTTTAGGTCAAGTAGGTGAAAATAATCCACGCCATATGATCGCATAGAATTTTCGACTTACTTGTTTGTGAATAGGGGTGACAAAGGGCGGGTTCGGGGCTGGTAATGAACATACCGTCCCCATACCAAATTCCCATTCTTAATACCATCCCCGCTAATTCACCGTTTAGAACGAATTGGTTCGGGGATGGGTAATCACCGTTCGGGGTTCGGGTTTTCCGTGGGAGATTCGGGTTCCCCATATTCATGTAACTCATTGCAACAAAAATAAAATAAGTATTATAAACAAATTAATAAGTAAAATATGATATTGGAGTATTAATAATTGATCTACATATGTGATTGAAATATGTGTGTATTGTGAAGAACTATTGAGAGATGAATTTTTTTTATTCTTACGATCTTGAATATAAAAAGATGATCTATGAAAATTCTTGATTCAAATTAGTTTTCATATTATTTATTAATAAATCTATTCGGGGAATGGTGAATCACCATTTGACTCAAATGGGGTCGGGTTCGGGGACGGGGATGGGTGTGAAACATGATTACCATCCCCGTCCCATCCCCACTCTTTCACCGACGGAGAATCACCGTCAACTCTCCATCCCCATTTTGACCGGATATTCCCGTCCCAATAGCCTCGGGTCCCGACGGGGATGGTTCACCGTGGGAATTTTGCCAACCCTATTTGTGAAAATGATCGAAAATATACGCATACTTAACCTATTTTTAGAATTACTAAATATAACTATTGTAAATAGCACACTCAGTTAAATAACACACTCAATTTCCGATGTTAGGTAACTACGTCTTAAATTCACCGAACATTAGCTAACACAGACCATTACCCTTTATTTATAATATATTAAATTCAAAATACTTGTAAGATTGTAATCTACTTTTGTTAAACAATATCTAGAATGATCTACCAAACGCATTCGACATTATTATTTGGTCAATCAGCCAGACACTCCAAAATATTTATATCCTCAATTATTTTAATCCAATGAAAGCTACTACCTTCGGAATCCATCCACCCTACCTAGTACTCAATTTGGCGGGCGGGCCGGGCCGACCGTCGCCCGCCTTCTGGCGGGCCTAAAAAATGGGGACCGCCCCTCGCCCGCAGGGGCCGCTGGCCAGGCTGGCCAGGCCCGCCTGCCACTAAAATGTTTTTTTATTTTTGTTTTAATTTTAAATTATAATTTATTAATAATTTGTTATTAATTATGGTATTTGTTAAAAAATTATGGATAAGTATGCTATTAATTATATGGTTGATAATAAATATGGTATTAATTAGATATAATTAATGAATCATTAATTACATTACCTAATTAATTAATTAAGAGATTGGCGGGCCGGCCCGCGGGCTAGCCCGCCCCGCCCCGTCAAAGCCGTGCCCACCCAAAAATTTTGAAGCCCAACCTGCCCTTTTGGCGGGACGGGGCGGGCCGCGGGGCATATTGACAGCACTAACCCTACCAACGGGTTGTAAGGAATCAATTTATTTATTGATTTAATTTTGTAAATTTCCTACACGGTTTAGTTAGTCCACAGGCCCACTTCTTTACCCAATAAGGCCCAAATTTTAAAGCCCATTAACATTAATACGAAATCAACAAGTATTATTCGATTTAATAAGTTTTGCATCGGTTACATACGCACGATGCAATCGATTCATATTCACATTAATTCTCACCTCCTTAAGCATTAATTCCCATGCAATACCACAAACATTAAAAAAAAAAACTTTTGCTCTTCGTCTTTCAACGAGAGCCTCTCTATAAATACATCCCACCATCATTTACCTTTCCATTCAGCATCGTCAATAGCAAGAAATCAACTTCAGTTGTCGTAAAAGAAATGGCCCTTGTAGTGATTTTTTCAGACCCAATTCCAGCCCAAACCCAACCCGGTATAAGCTTGTGGGGTTCCTCTCTAAAACCAATTGGCAATAGAGGGAGTGAACCCACAAGCTTATAAACCAACTCATTTTCCTTTACTTAGTCGGTGTGGGACAGAGTTGGTAAACCCAACAGCCCTAAATAAGAGTGTGCTTTTCTTCCTCACAGTATTAACATTCGTACTTCTCTCCCACTGGACCACTAATTCCCATGCAAGAGAATTATCGAATTTCTGGCAAAAGTTCAACTTCGAAGCCATTCTCGACACAGTATATTGTTGGTCTGCGCTGTCCAAGATAAGATCGTGCTCGAATGAGATCGCAGCTTGCAAACAGTGCCATTGATATATCTCCTCAGTGCTGCAAATCCATAAGCGTTAGTACGCATATGTGTTGGTCGCCCGTTTTGGGCGCAATAGGTTATTCCGAGGATCAGATAAATGTATTACGAGGATATTGCGATGCTTTTTCTGCTTACGATGTAATGGGCTATGGGCCCCTTTCGAGCCCGGCAGGCCACCCTGTCCCTTCGATGAACTAGGGCGGACTTGATCCAGTAGTTTTGTTATTACCATTCATGCGTGTGCTTTTGTCGATTTTTAATCTTGGGAGTCTTCTTGTTAGTTGAGCTACGAACCCTTGTTTATGTTTGGTTCTTATGTAGGGCTTTTTATGACATGATTTTGAGGGTTTTTCAATACTCGTTCGTTGCCTTATCATACTAAGCTACAAACCCTTGTCTATGTTTTGGTTGTTAGGTTTCGATTACATGGTTTTGAGGGTTTTTTGATACTCGTTCATTGTCTTATTACATCGTACATCGTATTAAGCGCATTTTATTCAAATTTTCGTACAATAGCGATGTACTTATTACGCCTTCTTAAAGATTGTGATGTTCGTCCAGTGAGACTCCATGCGATAGGAAGCGTCGTCCTGAGCGTAAACTCCGCACTTGAACGTGTGGTATCCTCCTCCTCGTCCTTCTGCTTCGTACTTAAAATGCCCGTCGATAAAGATCGACACTTTATTTGCCTTTACGTTGTGAAGGACGTTCAACTTGAACCATCTGTTGTATATATTATGCTCGATGATGTGGTTTCGATAGTACATTAGTTTCCCGTCGTAGACTCGGAGCATTAGGGTTGTGGCGTGAGGTGGGGCCGACCCGAACACTTGCATGATACACACTCCGGAGGTGCCACGTGGCACGTACCCGTATCCCTCGAATTGCCATACGCCAGAAGAGTAGTGAAAACCCTAAAAATAAGGCATCTTTAGTTGGTACTTTTGAGGCATAATTAACATAAAATAATGCGATGCACAAGAACTGTGTAACTTGTATCATTTTCAATTTGGGCCGGTGCATCATGGTCTGTTGTAGAGGACCCCAAATATTTAGGCCGAACCTTTTGGGGCCCGATATCAACAAAATATTTTTTTAGGGCCGAACTTTAGGGATGATATTACATACACCTAATACAACACTTTTTTGGTTTCGGTATCACATCTTGAGGTCTTCCCTTTATTACAAGAATGTGGCCACAAAAAAACGGTCATGTGTTGAATGATTCACCTAAAAGTTTAAGTTTGAAGGGATTGTATTATATTTTAGTTTTATATAATATATTTTCAATGCGCTAGCTCAGTCCATGCCGATTTCTTTATTATTACTAGTTTGATGATCACGATGATTCGTACACATGACCTCTTGGCAGCTCAAATATCATACCGAATGACCATCCGCCTAAAAGCTTAATACTGAAGGGATAGTATTATACTTTATATTGTACTTCCGATCCATCAACCACTAGATAATCCCAACCCGTAAAACATGAATTGAATGATATTATGGAACTAAATAATTTTCTACTTCCGAAAATACTTACCCTAATAGCGAGCTCCGTGCGAGGCCTTGTGTGACTAGTTGGAGAGTGAGGCTTGTCGGTTTTGAAGACCCATAACTTGTGAACTCCATCTTTGAATCGACACCTTTGATTCAAAGGCACATCGTAAGGTTTCTGTACGTAGAAGCTCGATTTACGTATATGTTGACGAACAAACCCTTTAAGTGGGTTTGAAATGACATGGCTACTTCCCACGGTAGTGAAGAGAAGCAAAATAAGTATAGAGTAAAATGAGCGTCGAAGCAAGGATGAAGCCATATTCACACACACACACACATTTACACAGTTGTTGTATATAATATCGATGGCATGTTTATAGACGATAACTACGCTGTAATTTTTTTTTTCATTTTTAGCCGAACGGCGGAGGTAAGGCAACGTGGCGGTGAGCGCATAATCTACATCATAAATTGACAAAATTGTTTGGTTTTTATTTTTTTCATTTACATAGTAAATTAATTTCCTTGATCCTTAGGTAGTCTGTTCTTCTACTATGAATCGGCCTCAGTAAAAGTACCTCAGGAGAAGGGAATCATCGTCATCAATGATTCCAAATAAAGCATTTTGTGAGTTCGGTAGATTGATTTTGTTGTCGTCGAGTGGTCTACTTGATGCTAAAAACGTCGTCGTCGTCCTTGTTTTAGTTTTCCTATGATGTTAGAAAGATGGAAAATCATTCCATGCAAGTGATAGAAACTAAGAAATAATAACGACCAATCAAATAATTGGAGAGATAAGGATGGTAGGAGTAATAAGGAAGGACGTGATTTGTTACACTGACAAATCACGGATTGATTTGGTTCATCAATTAGGGAATCATGGAAGTAATCAAGGATGTCGCATTAAAACTCAATCACGTTTAATATGGCAAGTCAATAAAGAGAAGATCATCATCAATCAATCATCGAAGATCTTTATCCATATAAGAGCATTGAAGACCTAATCAGGAATTAATAGAATTGATATATTTTCCTTTTATATTAATCTCTAGCCTCTATATAAAGTCGATGTAACTAGCATACTCAAGCATGTCTCACGTTAAAAAATAATAAAGCTCCATTGAAGTTTATTTCTTCTTTATGGTATCAGAGCCACTGTGAGACAAGAGAGATCCATAGTACAAACCATGGCATCCACAATCTCTTTGAACGTAGCCAACTTTGTCACACTCAAACTCACCCCAGAAAACTATCCTTTGTGGCGTGAGCAATTGCTTGCCCTTGTCGAAAGCCAAGACATGGTTGGACTTCTTATCGGAGAAACAATGAAGCCGACCATGTACAAAGATGTTACCACAACTGTGACACCCGGGGCCGAAGAGGGCGGGGAGTGATCGCCGGTGCCAGGGTGCACGGACAATGAGCGGCTCCTGGCAGGCTTCTAGGCGAAGGGGTACATGAACGAACCGATCCAACACCAGAATGAGAGGGGATCCTGAGACTGACAATGTATGGGCGTGTCAGGCTAAGAATCGTATAAGGGAATTGATAGTACTACTCATATCACCAAGGTCGACCTACCTTTTCGGGAGTCCATTTATAGAAACTCCGAAGTTAAGCGTGCTTGACTCGGGGCAATCTAGGGATGGATGACCCCCTGGGAAGTTTCTCAGGGTGCGTGTGAGCGAGTGCACGAAGCACGCTAAAAGGTTAAATGGTGGTACAGTGGGGCCAGACTATCAGTCGGAGTGTGGTGGGTCCAATCCCACTTGTCCCGGTAGGGACCGATGCTGTAGTGACACCCGGTATGGGACGGGTCGTTACAGGTGGTATCAGAGCACAACCTTTCGCAGTACGGTGCTGGTTCGGGGACGAACCAGGCGAAAGCTGGTGGGCATGTGACGCTCGGGGCCGAAGAGGGCGGGAAGTGATCGCCGGTGCCAGGGTGCACGGACAATGAGCGGCTCCTGGCAGGCTTCTAGGCGAAGGGGTACATGAACGAACCGATCCAACACCAGAATGAGAGGGGATCCTGAGACTGATGTATGGGCGTGTCAGGCTAAGAATCGTATAAGGGAATTAATAGTACTACTCATATCACCAAGGTCGACCTACCTTTTCGGGAGTCCATTTATAGAAACTCCGAAGTTAAGCGTGCTTGACTCGGGGCAATCTAGGGATGGGTGACCCCCTGGAAAGTTTCTCAGGGTGTGTGTGAGCGAGTGCACGAAGCACGCTAAAAGATTAAATGGTGGTACAGTGGGGCCAGACTATCAGTCGGAGTGTGGTGGGCCCAACCCCACTTGTCCCGGTAGGGACCGATGCTGTAGTGACACCCGGTATGGGACGGGTCTTTACAACAACAGAAGGTACTTCAACCACGAACACCAAAACGCTTTCTGATGAATACCTCAAGTGGCGTAAAGAAGATCGTCTCCTACGAGGATGGATTATTGGAACGCTTACAGAAGAAGCCTTGGGCCTCGTTATTGGTCTTGAGTCATCTCAGGCAGTTTGGGAGGCCTTAAAAGAAGCCTATGCTCAATGTTCACAACAACGGGAATTTACTCTTCGACAACAACTCACGTACCTCAGAAAAGATCCAAACCAAACTTTGGCAGAACACTTGCGGAAGTTCAAAACGATTTGCGATAGTCTCGCCGCCATCGGAAGTCCAGTACCAGACTCAAAAGTTTACTCGCTGCTAGCCAATCTTGGACAAAAATATGAATCATTTACAACGGCAATGCTCAAACCTCTGATGCCATCATATTCGGAAGCGGTGTCTCTTTTACAAGGTTTCGAACAACGAAACACATGGGTTGAAACAACAGATACACAATCATATGCCTTTTATGGCCAACGCCACAACAATCAACATTGCAACTACAACAACAACAACAAAAGTCGTCGCGATCAATTCTCCTCAAAAGGTAGAGGTTTTTCAGCTATTAATAATAATTATGCAGGAAATAGTTCGCAACAGAAAGTGAACAACTACACTCCAAGGCCGCCACCACCGGGAAAACGACGCATGACAAGTAAAGAATGTGAAATATACAAAAATGAGCACTGCCAGCTTTGTGGAAAAATTGGACATATTGCCAAGATATGTTGGAGCTTACCAACTCAATCAGTACAAGAAGAAGGTCTCCCTCAAGCTCTTGCTGCTCTTACCATGGATACTTCTGTTCCAGATCTCGAGTGGACAACCGATACGGGTGCTTCAAATCATATGACCGCAAACTCAGGTATGTTACAAAATCTTAAAAAATATGATGGTCATGATTCTGTCTTCATCGGTGATGGTTCTCACTTAAAGATAGATGCCATTGGAGATGTTGTAGTTTCTGATGGTAAGAATGATTTATTCCTCCATGACGTTCTTCATGTACCAGAATTAACTCGGAATCTACTATCTATTAGTCAATTAACATCTCAATATCCTTTGAACTGTGAATTTACTGAGAAACTCTTTTGCATTAAGGAACGAGCAACAGGTCGGGCTTTGATAATGGGTCAACGTAAAGGAGATCTTTATGTTTTATCCAACCCAAAAGAAACATATTTCTCAAATAGACAAAAGACAGGGAGTGAAGAGCTGTGGCATCGATGTCTTGGACACCCGCAAAAGTCATCTGTTCATTTATTACGTTCTAAGAATTTAATTAGTGTTTATTCAAATAAAAATGTGCACGTTGTTTGTGAAAGTTGCCAACTAGGCAAACTTAGCAAATTACCTTTTGGTTCTTCATCTTCTTCTAGTACTAGTGCCTTTGAGAAAATTCATTGTGATATTTGGGGACCTGCTCCTATTTTATCTCGCGATAAATTTTGATATTATGCTTGCATTATTGATGATTTTTCTCATTAATATGGACTATCCCGCTTCGTGCCAAATCTGATTTTACTGATGTTTATTTAGCTTTTGAAAGTTATGTGCAACGCCAGTTTGATAGGAAAATCAAAATTTTTCATTCTGATGGTGGCGGTGAATTTGTAAACAAAAGACTTGCTTTACACTTTCAGCAACAGGGAATCATTCATCAACTTTCTTGCCCACATACGCCGGAGCAAACAGGTATTGTTGAACGTCGCCATCGGAGTATCAGAGAACTTGGGATGACTATGATCTTTCATAGTGGTGCACCTCCTTCTTTGTGGGTCGAAGCCTTCCTCACGGCAACGTTTTTAATCAATCGTCTACCATCTTCCTCTCTTAATTTTGATTGTCCTTACTTTCGTTTATATGGTGTTAATCCTAACTATAATATCTTACGGGTGTTTGGATCAAGATGTTACCCGTATATATGGAATACTAAAAGGAATAAATTTGATCCTAAAACCGTTCCTTGTGTGTTTGTAGGTTACAACGATCGCCATAAAGGGTACAAATGTCTTGATCCTAAAACATATAAAATATTTGTGTCTAGGCATGTCATATTTGATGAAACTTTATATCCGTATAAGATAAATAGGTCATTATCATCCTCTGATGTTGCTTTGTCATTATTTGTTGATCCTACATCTCATGTTTCAGTGAACTCACCATCTTCAACGACAGACCTAACACAGATTCCTGTTTCAACATCAATCTTGAATCCATCAACAGGTGTACCAGATCCTACAAACTCAGGTGCCCCCGCTGAACCGACGATAAATCATCCAGAAGAGCACACTTCCACTAGTATTGATCTCAATTTACTCCCACAAGAAGACGATACGCCTACCTCAATATCCCTTCCGATCGAAGATAATTCCATGGTATGTGCAGACTCTATACCTTCTTCTGAATTTGTTTCATCCACAGATCATCGAATGGTTACGCGAGCACAACATGGAATTTACAAGCCGAATCCACGATATGCCTTATTTCTTGCTTGTGGGGATATTCCAAGCGAGCCACGATCCGTCAAAGCGGCTCTTCAACATGACGGATGGCGGAAAGCTATGCTTGAAGAACTCGATGCTCTACATCAAAATTCCACGTGGACCTTAGTTCCCCGAGACCCTCATATGCATATTATTGGATCAAAATGGGTCTTTAAAGCTAAATTACAGGCAAATGGTACACTTGATAGGCTTAAAGCACGTCTCGTTGCAAAGGGGTATCACCAAGTAGATGGTATCGACTATTTAGAAACATTCTCTCCGGTCATTAAACCAGGTACTATTCGTTTAGTTCTTAGTATAGCCATGGTTCGTCAATGGGAGATTCGACAACTTGATGTTAAAAATGCTTTCCTTCATGGTTACATAACTGAAGCCATTTATATGGAGCAACCACCAGGTATGCATGATCCAAAATTTCCATCTCATGTTTGCAAACTTCGAAAAGCACTATATGGTCTAAAACAAGCACCACGAGCTTGGTTTGATCGCTTTAGCACATTCTTACTCAAAGCTAGTTTCTTTTGTAGCCTCGCTGATCCGTCTTTATTTATTACGCACTCTTCATCTGGCACATTGGTCTTACTTCTTTATGTTGATGGTATGTTATTAACAGGATCGAGTTCAACGTTACTTAACGATTTCACAACGAATTTGCAATGAAAGATCTTGGACCTGTACATCATTTTCTTGGTATAGAAGTTCAACGGTCCCATAATACTTTGCACCTGTCTCAAACCCATTATGCCCGCTCTCTTCTTGACAAGGCTCAGATGTTAGATTGCAAACCGATGAGTACCCCTATGGAATCGAAAACGAAGGGACTTCATGATAAGACACCTTTCTCTGATCCTACTTTTTATCGTAGCATTGTTGGTGCTTTGCAATATTTAACAATTACACGGCCTGATCTTTCTTTTAGTGTTAACTATGTGTCTCAATATATGCAATCGCCTACAGTTGCTAGCATAAAAATGGTCCGTCGTATCTTACGTTATGCGAAGGGCTCTATTGCATTGGGTTTACATCTAACTGGAAACACTACACTTGATCTTTTTGCTTTTCTGATGCAGATTGGGCAGGTTGTCCCACTACTACGCGCTCTACAACGGGATTTTGCACGTTTTTTGGGACAAAATATTATTTCTTGGTGTGCAAAGAAGCAACCAACCATTTCACGCTCTAGCACCGAAGCTGAATATCGTGCAATGGCAAACACAACAGCTGAACTGGCTTACTTTTCTCTTACGGGATCTTCAAATTCCTCAAAGCCGTCCTCCTCTACTTCTATGCGACAATCTGAGTGCCTTACACATGACTGTTAATCCGGTTTTTCATGCTCGGAGCAAACACATTGAGCTTGACTATCATTTTATTGGTGAAAGAGTCGCAATGGGACTTCTTGTTACTCGCCATGTTCCCTCTACCCTTCAGCTTGCGGACATTTTCACAAAGCCCCTGTGCAAAGCAGCTTTTCATCACATTCGCAGCACACTGTGCCTCCAGCCCCACCACAGTTTGAGGGAGGGTAATAACGACCAATCAAATAATTGGAGAGATAAGGATGGTAGGAGTAATAAGGAAGGACGTGATTTGTTACACTGACAAATCACGGATTGATTTGGTTCATCAATTAGGGAATCATGGAAGTAATCAAGGATGTCGCATTAAAACTCAATCACGTTTAATATGGCAAGTCAATAAAGAGAAGATCATCATCAATTAATCATCGAAGATCTTTATCCATATAAGAGCATTGAAGACCTAATCAGGGATTAATAGAATTGATATATTTTCCTTTTATATTAATCTCTAGCCTCTATATAAAGTCGATGTAACTAGTACTCAAGCATGTCTCACGTTAAAAAATAATAAAGCTCCATTGAAGTTTATTTCTTCTTTAAGAAAAACGTTACGGTCCAAAACTATGGCGTGGCGGTTGAATTTTTGCCTTCAGCAGAGTTCTATACCGAAGCTATCGTCTCTGCTGATGTCTTTTGAACATTTCAACGTATAGGCGGCTAATTAAAGGTTTGTTGTTACGATAACTTCTCATAAGCAAATATATATATACATATATATATATGATAGAATATTTTTCCTCTTAATATAAACTTTATTACTTCTTCAATATATAGAGATTACATATGAAATAAATAAGGAAAATATATTACATCATAAAGGAAAATAAACTATCATAAATGAAAATAATGTGGAGATAATCATGAGAGATAATCATGGGATTTGAGATCATCCGTAATTAATGATTATCCGTTATCACCCCCCCCTCAAGCAAGACGTGGGGCGTGGAGCCACGCGCAGCTTGGAGCGAAAGAACTCAAATAATGGACGTCCTAGGCCTTTGGTGAAAACATCTGCAATCTGAAGATTTGAAGTAATGAACTTCGTGAGGAGGCGACCAGAGGCGACAAGTTCACGAACAAAGTGATAATCAATATCAATGTGCTTCGCGCGTTTGTGAGCGATAGGATTCTGGCTTAGGAAAATAGCACTGTTGTTGTCACAAAGTAGAACTGGGGTGTCGACGATAGATACACGAAGCTCTTTAAGAAGATTAGATAACCAGACTACTTCAGATGCAGCGTTGGCCAACGCACGATATTCTGATTCGCAACTAGATCGTGCCACAGTAGGTTGCTTCTTAGCGCTCCATGATACGAGGTTACCACCAAGAAAAATAGAGTACCCATAGGTGGAACGACGAGTCTCAGGACATCGAGCCCAATCAGCATCAGAGTAGGCCAATAAAGTGCAAGGCGGTCCACGGCTGAATGAAAGACCATAATTAATTGTGCCTTTGACATAGCGAAGAATACGCTTGACGGCCTGATAGTGATCAACTGTCGGAGATTGCAAGACTGACAAGGTTGACCGCATATGATAGATCGGGGCGCGTTATTGTCAGGTATTGAAGGGCTCCTACTAAGGAACGATAATGCGTTGGATCAGAATATGGCTCACCATCACTTGTTAGAACTTGACCAGCCGCAAGAGGAGTCGAAACAGGCTTACACTCAAGTAGCTGAGAGCGCGTAAGAATATCGTGAGCATATTTGGTCTGACTGAGGTGGAGTCCAATATCGGTGTGATCGACTTCAAGCCCCAAAAAATAATTTAAACGGCCGAGATCCTTTACTGCAAATTCTGAATGAATTCGGGAGATGAACTGTCTTATAGCGGTTGGGTTATTTCCTGTGAGAATGATGTCGTCGACGTATACCAACAGATATATAATATCAGATGCATGATTGAAAATAAAAAGCGAGGTATCCGCACGACTGCAAAGAAAACCAAGTTTAATGAGGAAATCACTAAATCGTTGAAACCATGCACGGGGCGCTTGTTTAAGCCCATAAAGTGCCTTTTTGAGACGACAAACGTGAGTAGGAAAGCGAGGTTCAATGTATCCCGATGGTTGCTCCATGTAAACAGGCTTGGTGAGAACACCGTTAAGAAATGCATTTTTGACATCCAACTGATGTAATGGCCAATTTCGCATGACAGCAAGAGAAAGAACAACTCGAACAGTGGCGGCCTTCACAACGGGACTAAACGTGTGAGAAAAGTCAAACCCCGGAACTTGAGTGAATCCCTGTGCAACCAAGCGAGCCTTGTGTCGTTCAACAGAACCATCAGAGTTATGCTTAGTACGGAAAACCCATTTAGAGCCAACAACGTTAACGCCTGGTGGACGCGGCACAAGATCCCAAGTAAGATTCTCCCGTAAAGCAAGCATTTCATCATCCATAGCAGCGAGCCAGTGAGGGTGCTTAGCAGCTGATTTAAAACCTCGAGGTTCAGCGGTCGTCGCCTGACGATGAGTAGTGGCAAGATCGGCAATGTGACGTGGTTTAAAAATGCCTGCTTTGGCGCGTGTGACCATCGGATGTCCAAAGGATGAAACACCAGGTTGTGATGATGGTGGAGTTGGTGGTGTCGGTGGATCTGGTTCGGGTGTCGTAATGGTCGTAACTGTTGGGCAAATCGAGCACGGTAGGGGTTGCTTCGAGGCTGTCGACTCATTAGACGCGATAGGTGCAGCAGCTAGATTCAAATCAGCTAACGGCTCAAGAAAACAAGACACATGAAGTTTAGAGATAGATGTTACCGGATTTTGGCCTGAGTACGGGTAAACATCCTCATCAAATCTTGCATGTCGAGTGATGTAGATCTTCGTGGTTAGCGGATCAAGACATCGAAACCCCTTGTGATTTGAGCTGTAACCAATAAACGTGCACGGACGACTGCGAACAGAGAACTTGTTTGCCGCATAGTCACGTAAGCAAGGGAAAACCCGACAACCAAACGGATGAAAATTTGCGTAATTTGGTGGATTCCCAAACAATGTCTCAAACGGTGATATTCCCTGCAAAATAGGCGATGGCAACCGATTTATAGTGTAAACCGCTGTAGAAAAGGCTTCAACCCATAAAGACATAGGGGCATGCGCATGAAACATCATAGCAAGACCCGTCTCGGTGATGTGACGATGTTTACGCTCGGCTCGACCATTCTGAGATGGCGTGTAAGGACACGAGATGAGGTGTTGAATTCCCTTCTGACGGAAAAATTTCTGAACTTGATTATTCGTGAATTCCGTACCACCGTCGCTCTGAAATTTCTTAATAGAGCAATTAAATTGATTTTCCACCAAATTTGCAAATTGCACCAGATTCACAAAAAAATCCGCCTTACTAGAAAGTGGATAGAACCATGTGAAACGAGAATAGTCATCAATAAATATAACGTAGTAGCGAAAACCCGATGATGAAAAAATAGGTGCCGGTCCCCATAAATCGCAATGAATTAGTTCTAACACATGACGAGCTCGTTTTTCATTCAGAGAGAAAGGTAAACGCTTGCTTTTAGCGAGTTGACATGAAGGACATAAGGAAGGTTTGGGCAACAAAGAGGTAACCATCAAATGACCCGATTTATTCAACAATGATATAATACTAGGCGAAACGTGCCCGAGTCTAGCATGCCACAATTCAAATGATGCACGTTGGCAATTATTTTGTAAACTAGCAATTAAAGCAGGACGAGCTCTCTCTAATATATATAGGCCATCTTCACGACGACCGCTTGCCAGAACCTCCTTTGTGTGACGACTCTGAATGGTAAATAACTTATCAGTGAATAATACATCAACTAGTAAATCCGAGGTAAGCTTGCTAATGGAAAGCAAATTTTTCGTGAGATTTGGGACGACTAAAACATCCAACAACTGAATGTTATTGGTAACATGTGATTTGCCAATGTGAGAAATAGAGAGATTAGCACCGTTACCAACAACGACGTGATCGCTACCGGAGTATGCTTGAGACGAGTCCAAAGTCGATGGTGTTGGAGTCATGTGCGCCGATGCACCAGTATCAAGATACCAATCAGAAGCGTCTCCGTTTGAAACGGAACAACTCGCCGAAAAAGCTTCAGCCAGATTTGCAGATGAGGGACGGACATACCGTTGATCGCAAGTGGAGGCGTAGTGACCATCCTGTCGACAGATTTGACAACGAGGAGTACGTCTAGAATTTCCACGGCCCCGACCACGAGAATTATTGGACTGATTTCCACGACCTCTGTTTGACGTCGAAGAATCGGATTTTTGATTTCCACGATTATCGCGATGTCCGTAAAATGCAACAGCGGAAGTGCCCGAACTTTCGAGAGATTCTTGAAACAAAGAGAAGCTCTCGGCCTTCGATAGAAGATCTCGAAAGGTTGGTAGTGGAGTTAGCGCCATCTGGGCAGCTGAGAAACTGGAGAAGGAAGATCCAAGGCCACGAAGAAACCAATGAGCTTTGTCGGTATCATCAACAGGACGACCAATGGCAGCAAGCTGATCGCATAACGATTTGAATTGGCGACCATACTCAGCGACACTTCGAGAGCCTTTCTTCATGAGTTGCAAGTCATCTTTTAGACGTAGTTCACGTGACTTGGAGCTATGACTAAAAGCGGCCTCTAGAGCGAGCCAAACGGCACGAGAGGTTGCACACCCAAGAACCTCAGCCATGGATTCTTCAGTGAGAGAAGAGAGAAGAAGGCTTAAAAGTTGCTGATCTTGCATCCGCCATGCTTCATAGGCCGGGTTCTGCACGTTTTGAGCAGCTGCATTGGTGATGGTGGCAGGCGGCGCGGGTTTGGAACCATCAACGAAGCCGATAAGGTTCTGACACGTAAGAATCGGTGTAAGTTGACTCTTCCATAGCAGATAGTTTTGAGAGGACAACTTGATTGTTATCATATGGATGAGAGTGGCGAATGGAAGTTTATCCATATTCTGTGCCATGAAGGAGGAACGGGGAGGAGAAAGAGAAGGATCGTAGTATTAGGCTGATACCATGATAGAATATTTTTCCTCTTAATATAAACTTTATTACTTCTTCAATATATAGAGATTACATATGAAATAAATAAGGAAAATATATTACATCATAAAGGAAAATAAACTATCATAAATGAAAATAATGTGGAGATAATCATGAGAGATAATCATGGGATTTGAGATCATCCGTAATTAATGATTATCCGTTATCAATATATATATATATATATAATTATATAGATATCAATATGAGAAATCGGACATATCTATAGACCCCATATTGTGAACGTCTATTTCATAAATTAAACAATGAATTTTTGACACGTGGCATCCTTCTAAGCCACCTATACTTCTAGGGGGTGTTTGTTTTGGGGTGATCTCCAAAATATCACCGTGATTCTTCTATCGCATCCTAATCACCGCGATTGTTTGGCGTGGGTGATGAGTCATCACCGTGATGGAGGATCACCGAGGTGATCAAAACGGGGCGATATTCCAGCTTTTGGATTTCCCCCAAAAGCAGGGTGATCCTCCATCACCGTGATGGGGTGATATTTTCAATATTTTCTTTTGACAAAATTATCCACAAAATTACCCTTACATTTTAACATTCATTGCTTATATACCCTTACTCCTATTTAAAATTACACAACAACATATTTAAATCTTAAAAAAATTATATTCAATGCTTAAAAAATAAGAGAATTATGTTGAAGGATTATTGAAAATATTTATAATTAATAATTGACTAATCTAGTAAAGCTTAATAAAATAACTATATTGAAGAATCATATAAAATACTTATTATTAATAATTGGTTAAAAAATCAATGTCTAAAGCCTAAAAAATAAAATAATTATATTGATGAATTATATAACATGCTTATAATTAATGCTTAAAAATACTTGATTTTCAAATATTAATAACTACCACAGTAAAGATTACCTCAAATGAAAATATTAAAACAATCTTACTACATAATATACATAAGGTTAAATATGACATTTACACAACATCACCACAGACATCACTGCTATTAAACAAACACCATATTCCCATATCACATTGATATGCAAAATGAAATATCAGCCAAACAAACATAGTGATGACATATCACCTTAATCCACATCGCGGTGATGTCCACATCACGGTGATGTGAGTATCACCGTGATGTTAGATCAAAGGAAACAAACACCCCCTAGTGTTATATAAGATATATGTACATAGTGACTTAAAATAAGAGAAGTCGATATATTTATAGACCCCATATTTTGAACTCATTAACAAAGTTTGACCTAGTAACGCCCCAATCAAGTAGTGGTGTTTCTGCTCTCGTACTCGTTATGTTATATAATTTTTTTGGGTATAAACTTTCGGAAATATTTTTTAAGATCTTCTATTCAAATTGTGTTCCATTATGTATGTATTCCATATCAATATGATTTTCTATATATTTATATGTTTAAACACTCTCATGTAATAATACTCATGGATGCACCAATATTTATGGGTGTATAAAGTGGGAGAATGTGGAACGATTTTTCAAAAGTTGAATGGAATAGAGTATCTCATACCTTTAAAAACTGGGTGGGAAGACATGATTTTTCATAAATTGGAATACTTAGTCCAACGCAGTTTGGAATAAAGTGAGCTCATATTTAAATATGCTTAAAATATAACTATAACTACGATCAAGTAAAGGTAAGATGGCCGTGATATATTGTTAGGGGAAACTATTGCCAACTTGAATTAGACTAAAACACAATGTACTATATAACCTATATAATCCATGAAGTGCCAATTCATACTTACACACAAGGTAACAATAAAATACAAAACCAAAATCATCATCATCATCATCATCATCATCATCATCATCATCATCATCATCATCATCATCATCATCATCATCATCATCATCAAGCAATCAATCAATCTAACATTTTTTAAGAACACTGATATCCTTCCACCGCGACTCCATACAAGGAGATTCGTCGTTCTGAGCGTAAACGCCACACTTGAAGTAATGCGACTCTCCTCCCCTGTCGGGCGCCTCGAGCTTCAAGACTCCGTCGAGGAAAACCCTAACCGTTTTCCCGTCCACGTCGTGGATCACGTTCAATTTGAACCACCGATCGTATATGTTGGACTCGACCACACTCTCCCGATAGTACGTTAGGTTTCCTTCGTAGACTCTGAGCATTAGGGTCGTGGCGTGTGGCGGAGAGGACCCGAAAACCTGCATGACGCACACGCCCGAGGTGCCACGTGGCACGTACCCGCAAGCCTCGAATTGCCATACGCCAGACGAGTAATCGTAACCCTTCCAAAGATTATATAGGAAGGTTGGACGTAAATTATACAATTGAAATATGATATGATCCAGTTAAGCTTATGTTTTTGGGGAAAGTGACCATTTAACATGGTACATAGCTCATAATCAAGAGGCTATGAGTATGAATCATCACGATCACCCATTTCAGAATAAGAAAAAAATCAATCTATAGGCATGAGACATGTTGGTCTTAAAGTATAAATAAGATACACTCTGTTCGAGGTTAAGCAGTCATTTATAAAAGGGTTAATTATTTTTTCACCCGCAACTTAGAGGTGGCATTCTAGGGACATCGAAGTTAGGTCGTAAGATTACACGGCCTATAACTTTTAAAATGATGCATGAGCATTATATATATGTCAAAACCTGTCTACTTTGGAAAATTATTATCCGTAAAATAATGTCACTCCCTAAATTTTCTGCAACCTATTATCCGCCGAAAACCTAGAATTTGCAGAAAACAGAATTTAACCTAAATTTGATGTCCGTAAAATGCCACGCCACGACCCCTAAATTACATGATGAATAGAAAATCAATTTTGAAAAAAAAAATTATTATCAATTTGAGAGAAATATCCAAATCATATGTTCGACTAGAAAATCATGTTAGACAAAGGCAAGTGAAAAGTCCTTACAACATTTTATCACAAGGTCTATTCATGGGTCGAAGAAACCATCAAAACTCAAAGTCTCGTGTAACAATGAAGACACTTACGATGCTTATTCGTTTAAGTTAGCAATACATTTATCAGTTCCAAACATATCGAAAGGTTTTACCCGTATGCGAATCTCGGTACGAGGATTAGTTCGACTAATGGGAGTGTGAGGCTTATCGGTTTTGAAGACCCATAGCTTGTGAACGCCGTCTTCAAAGCTATATCTCTCATCAATTGGTACGTCGTAGGGTTTTTGTATGTCAAAATTCGAAGAATTCAAAGGCTGACGAACAAACCCTAGCGATGGATCGATAGGTTCCCAAGCCGAAGCCATGGGCCGAAGTGTTGGGAGAATGATGATCGATAGTAATGAGCTTAATAGCAACGAAGAAACCATGTTGTGATATATGGGCGTTAGTGAGTTAATTGTATATTTATAGAATATTGAATGAGACGTCGAAGTATGTATATTAGAATTTCTTGTCACGTTCTTCACGTAATAAAGTATGGATTAGGTAGGTTTTCGACTTGTATTATGTGAAAAAAGAGCATATAATCTTATGTTAAATCTAGCTCGTGGGAGATTAGGTAAGAGTAGGGCTGGGGAAATACATCGAGATACCGATATACCGTCCTTATCGTATCGAAACATACCGAAAATATCGAAAATTTTGGTATACCGAAGTTTTTGGTAAGGTAAGATACCGTACCGAAAATTTTCGGTACGGTAATGGTATGAAAATTTTAAAAATTAGGTATACCGACTATACCGAAATACCGAAATACTAAAATTTTTTATATTTTATATAAATAATATACACACACCTACATATATTATATTATTTAAAAATATATAAAATGGATAAAAATATTATAAGGATCTTCATAAATTTATTTAGCCCATAAATTATTAAGTATACCCAACTTTATAAGATTATTGAGGCCCACCATATTTTACTTATATTAAAAAAAACAAAAGGAAATACAAAATACATGTTTGTTTCTCTTTGCTACGAATGCAAAATCTTTTTATTTGGAAAATTTGGTATTAATAATCCATCTTATTGGGCCTAACGGGTTTGAATTTGACTAAAAATTCGCAAACAACAAATTAACGAGTTACGAGACACGCATGGTAAAAAAACCCTCTGTGTGAATGGTATAGAAGGTATGATATCGATACCATACGGTATGATACCGTATCGAAATTTAAGGTATACCGAAATTTTGGTATGGTATTGGTATGATTTTTTTCGATACCAAAATTTCGGTTCGGTATACGGTATCACAGTTTTGGTGCGGTATACCGTACCGAACCACCCCTAGGTAAGAGGATGCTTTCACCTGGAAAGGTTGGGTTTCGGACAATCAGCGAAAGCTTATCGCTTTTTTTAGATAAAAAGCACACATTTCTACGACTACAATGGCTCGTAAGTAGGGGTGAGAACGAGCCGAGCCGCTCGCGAGCAGCTTGGTCAAAGTTTGATTTGAGCTTGGTCAAATTCGATCTCGAGCCGAGCTCGAGCTAGCTTGTTGAATCGAGCCCAGCTTCGAGCCCATCATATTTGGGCTCGTAGCTCGTCGAGCGCTTATCGAGCCGACAATTTTATTTTCTAATACATTGAATATTTAATATTTTATATTAAAATAATAATTTTATTTAATAATATATACCGAACTCAAGCTTGAGCCCCAATTCGAGCTTAATTACCTCGTATGACACTAAGCTTATCGAGCTTATCGAGCCGAGCTTTAACGTTTTTAAATATTTGGAGCTCGAGCCCAGTAAGCCTCGAGCCAAGCTCGAGTTGGGTCATGTTAGGGCTCGGCTCGGCTTGTTTTCACTCCTATTCATAAGTCATGTATAAGCTAATAAAAGAAACAAATAAAAACAAAAAACAATTCATAGGATGTGCTTGGTTGGATCGGTGTTTTAAAACGTGTATTGCGCAATGTGTCGCGTTTTAATTCCGGTATTGCGTAGCGTACATAGCGTAGCGTATTGCGTAAGTATTTCTAGCAATGCATATTTTCCTCTATAAACATTATCCTTTTTATATTAATTTGTTTTATAATAGTTAGTTCAGTAGAAAAATAATGTAGTATTATAACAGCAATAATATAATAATAATATTCTTAGTTGACTATTTTTAATAAAAAGAATTAATTTTAAAAAAAATTGATATTTCAAAAAAATATTGATATGGATACATTATTTATTTTAATATGTTAGGGGTTATAATTGTAATTCATCCATTTTTCCAATTCTATTTAACTTATTCCTTGAGATAACATGAAAAAGATTATATATCAATATCGAAATAAGATAAAAAAATATATGAAATGGATATTATTTTGATCATTAAAAAATAACGAATAAATTAGTATGTTCATTTATTTTTATCATTACATGAAATAACCATAATTTTATGATTTGGCGAAAAACATTATTAAAAGTTAAAACAATAATAAATAAAAAAAATTAACAGAAACGCTATTTGGGTACGCATTGAAGCGTTTTATGGAAAAAGAAGGTATAGCACGCCAATTGGCACGCTATCATTCGCTTTTTAAAACACTGGTCTGGATAGAAGAAAGAAAGTGGCGAGGAAAAGGAAAAAAGAAATTGAATTCTTTTTTTTATATATATAGTTTTAACTTTAAGTTTAGATTAAATTTTCTGTTCTTTTGGTTCTCTACAAATTATATTTCTTTTTCCTTTCCTTACTGAATTGTTTACATCAGTCATCAACCGCAGTATTAAGTATTACTTCAATAGAAAATTTAATATCTTTGATTTGACAATCAAAGTTTGCAACCAATGCATGACCATTATCATAACACACATGTATATTTGGTACATACTGGGTAGTGGGCCAAGCCAGGGTAGCATATTGGGCCCAATGCAAGGCCCAATAACTTTGTTACTTTTAGGCTCGGCCCACTTAGATTCTGTACGGACAATTAACGACAAACACAAAGCGACAAAGCAACGAGTAAATGGACGATGTCAGACGAAGGAAACAATCGTTAAGCTCGGAGAAGCAAAGCTCCTTCGCAAACGAAACCATGGCGAAGCTCAATGTGGATCGTCGACCGTCGATTTCGATCCTCGTATTCCTTTTGACGGTCTCGATTGCTTCGCAAAGCGACGCGGCGTCTCCACGGTGGCTCCGCCGGCCGGAGCTCGTCGGCGGCAAGTTCCTGACGAGGGAAGAACACTGGTTCAATCAGACGCTCGATCATTTCTCTCCTTATGTTGGGCTTCTTTTTTTGCTAACCATTTGCTTCTCTTCGTTTCATACTCGATCGATTGTGGGGCTTTAATTGTTCATTTAATTACAGGATCACCGTCAATTTGGACAGCGATACTACGAATATCTTAACGAATTTCGTGCCCCTGATGGTCCGATATTCTTTAAGATATCTGGAGAATCTGTTTGCAGTGGGATTTCAAATGATTATATCAGTGTGAGTGAGTTTGCTTCATGGGATTTTATCAAATTGGATAATCTTATCGCAAGAAGCTTTGCTAGAAATTCTACTTATCATGATATCCAATAGCTACAAAGCTGGGAAGTTGAGATTTTCTTTTCGATTTTTACCTTTATCTAGTTTTGATTTCGAAGGTTCTGGCGAAGAAATTCGGGGCAGCTATCGTTTCTCTCGAGCATCGATACTATGGAAAGAGTTGTCCCTTCAGATCATCGACGACGGAGAATCTGAGATATCTATCCTCGAAACAAGCAATATTCGACTTGGCAACTTTCAGACAGTTTTATCAGGTAAGCATATTTTGTATGTATCATCTCTTGCCCGCAGTAAAAAAAGGTCGTGATTTGATTTTTACGATTTTTTTATTACACGGCAGAATTCCTTAAACGCCGAGCTTAACAGATCAAACGTAGAAAATCCATGGTTTGTATTCGGTATTTCTTACGCTGGGGCACTTAGCGCATGGTTTCGCCTGAAGTTTCCACATCTCACTTGTGGAAGCTTAGCAAGCTCTGCAGTTGTGAAGGCTGTTTACGAGTTCACTGAATTCGATCGACAGGTTTGATTGGTTTTCGAACGCTGTGTAATGAAATTTTCGAACCTTCGCCCCCTTTTGTTAGCCTCACTTTCTGTATATTAATTTCTTACGTGCCTGTTTAGGTAGGCGAATCTGCGGGCCCCGAGTGCAAATCCATTCTTCAAGAAATCACCCGACTCGTCGATCGAAGAATCGAATCTGACGAAATAGCATTGAAGGCATTATTCGGTGCTGCAGAGGTAATCGTTTTTGTTTATCTATTGTATTCTATTATATAAAGGGTGAATGATGGCTTATAAACGGTCATATTTGGCCTGTCAACTTATTTGCGATTAACCTGATTAGTTGAATAATTTTCATATCACGCCTAAATATTCTCTTCATTGTAATTACAGCCCTACACATTATTTTTCCTTTTATATATTTAAAAATTATATTTAACATAAAACATTGTAAATGAAAGTAACATTAGATAAAATTATATTTTAAGCACTCGGACAGAGTGCGGAATAGTAGTCGTCTTTCATTGTTGATCAGATTTCATCTTCAGCTGTTATAACTGAATTTGAAATCAATTGTTTTTCTTCTTACAGCTGACGAACGACGGCGATTTTCTCTACTTTCTCGCAGATGCTGCGGTTACTGCTGTATGTTTTTTTTCGGACATCATTCATTACGGATTTTATCATTTTCAGTTACAACTGTTTCCCATACTTTTTATCGTGTTTTTTCAGTTTCAGTATGGCGAGCCCGATAAGCTATGCGTCCCTCTTATCGAAGCGAAGAAGGCCGAAGCAGATTTGGTGGTAATCATATTTTAACTCGAAAAAAAAAATTACGAATTTTTTGTA
This sequence comes from Craterostigma plantagineum, assembly GCA_027422505.1. Taxonomy (NCBI): domain Eukaryota; kingdom Viridiplantae; phylum Streptophyta; class Magnoliopsida; order Lamiales; family Linderniaceae; genus Craterostigma; species Craterostigma plantagineum. The sequence continues at coordinate 8,218,117 of JAPQWV010000002.1, forward strand.
AGTTATAATACGTGGACTTTTTTTACTTACGAAGGAAGCGTACGCTATGTACGTGAAAGATTATTACTTGCGGAGTTTGGGCACCAGCGTCGAAACTTACGATCAGAAACATCTGAAGAAAACCGAACTAATCGGCGGAAGCTCTGATCGCCTTTGGTGGTTCCAAGTGTGCACGGAAGTTGCGTATTTTCAAGTTGCGCCCGCGAACGATAGCGTCCGCTCGTCGAAAGTCGATACTCAGTGAGTCAGAAAAAACCCGCAATTTTTTGTTCGCGTTTATTGCCGTTTACTAGACCGTCGATGAGGTTGACTGATGAACGAATTTCATTGTAATGGTCGTAGGTATCATTTGGACCTATGCAAAAACGTCTTCGGAGAAGGCGTATACCCAGACGTTACTGCAACGAATATCTACTATGGAGGCACGAAGATTGCTGGTAAATTTTCATCTTTTTTTTCCTCGTTCGCACGGATTGCCGGCTATTGAATGATAGTTTAGTTACTTTTTTGTCCAGTAAGTTTTAGGGGGTGTCAGTTTCACAACACCCATCTTAAGAGGTTGTAACTTAAGAGTACTAACTTTTAAAATTGAAGCGATTTAAGAACAGTTTGTGTCGAAAACCTAATTTTTGCTGGAACTCTTACACGTCCCAAACAATTAATCTCACGTGCCGTCGGAGTTGTTTCTTTAGGAATAAATCGCACGTGGTAGTTTCAGGACGCCTGACATAGTGGCTTAAAATTTAAGGACACTAAATTTCAAAATTTGAAACAATAAGGACACAATTATGTTTCTGACTGTCCTTAAATTGCATGAACTTTGAAAGTTTTTAAGTTACACTCCTTTAAGTTGGGTGTCCTGAATGTGTCATCCCCTAACTTACGGGACGAAATAAGTAGTTATCCTTGATATAAACCATACTATTACACGATTGTTTCTTCATGGTTATATAATCTTGCAGGCTCGAAAATAATATTCACAAACGGATCGCAAGACCCATGGCGACACGCATCCAAACAAACGTCCTCGCCCGAGAGTGAGTCCCAAAAACCCGCCGTTTCGTTCTTTTTCATAATCATATTAATGAGCCTAATATTTCTTTTTTCGTTTCCCCAGTGCCTTCTTACGTCGTGACTTGTCATAATTGCGGTCACGGAACCGACCTTCGAGGTTGTCCCCAGTCTCATTTGGTTATCGAAGGTATTGAACGAACTTCTCCTTTGATAATCTTTTTGCGTAGTGAATGAACCTTAAAAATTAAATAAAATAAAATAAATTTTCAGGTGATGCGAAGAACTGCAGCTCGCCGGAAGCGGTCAACAAAGTGAGGCAGCAGATTATTTCTCACGTCGATCTGTGGCTTTCTCAGTGTCGGGACTCGGGCATGAGAAGCGCAATCTGATGAGTTGGTAAGTTTTCCGTATATATGTATTTATGCGAACAACGCAGTGCTTTTCCGGTTTGCGACACATTTTCGTCGATGGCAACATTGATGAACTCGGATTTGTTATCGATGTCTGTTAATTTTAATAAACAGAGAAAACATTACGCTTTAATACTCCAACCAAAGAAATTGCTGGTACTTAGCCATCTCCACTCATACTGCAAAATCCAAAAAAAATATCCTAAAATCACTCCAATCGAATCCAAAAATCAATTTCAAAATGGGTTTTGTATTTTCTCTCTCCTCCACTAAACGCATAGATGCATTTGAACCAGTGTTTTAAAAAGCGCAAGTGTAGCGCGCCTCGTAGCGTATATAGCGCAAAACCCGCTGTAGCGTAATAAAAATAGTGTTTTATTTATTTTTTATTTTTCTTCTTTTATAAAGCTCAAAAGAAATAAATTCAAAACTGCCTCAAATTAAGGCGATTTGGCGGCTAATTCTTTAATTTTGCCATACATCGTAAGTCGAGAGATTTTTATTAGAGAAATAATATAAAATTGATTACTTAAAATTTGAAAATAGTAAAAACACATGCGCGCACGTGTGTGTGTGTGTATATATATATATATAATATATATATAGCTCGTGAAGTGTGCTTAGATATAGTTAGATAATGTTCACCGTAATTTTTTTATAATGTTTCGTTGCTTGTATTGTATATATATCTTTTGTCGTGTATATGGCATGATCAAAATACTCACGCAATACGCTACGCTATCTACGCTGCGCAATATTGGAACTAAAACGCTATGCGCTGCGCAATACGCAAACACTGGTTTGAACGCTTAATTTGCGTTCTACATTTAGTAATTTCATTTTATATCATTTATTGGTTTAAATAATAAAGGCATCCTTTTAAAAAATAAAATATATAAAAAAAGTAATTAGAAATTTTTAGAATTATAAAATTTAGCAAACAGTATTTATTTATTTATTTATTTAATCTAATATGTTATTAAAATATTTTTTTGAAGTTATAAAATATATGGGCAATATTGAAAAATTGTAAAAGTTGGTATAGAAAAGTATTTCAAAAAGAGTTCTTTGAGTTTGAAAATGGGTTTATCGGCTTGAGAATAACTACTGCATTTTGTGTTCGGAATTGGTTTGAGTTTGCGATTGAGTTTGAGATGCTGAGAAAAATTGGTATGCTTTTAGATTCGAATAAGGTCGAGGAATCTCTTCTTGGTAGTTAGGTTTATATTTTCATATTTGTGACGTATTCAAGTATAATTGCTCGGAAGAATTTGTCGATCGACCTCTACAATTTCTATATTTTTGAACTGGGACTTGGGATGGAAGATAATTGTGAATTGGATATACTATTTGCCAAGTAGTAATCAGCGAGCTAGGCGGAATGTTTTGAAATAATTAGACAATCTGTTGGCAAATATTTTGAATTGATGTTATGAGATCAAACGTTTGGTTTACTACATAGAACAATATCGATTGCTTATGGCCAGATTTTGATCAGTATATAGAAAAATGGAACGTCCTCTAATCTTGACTCCATCCACTATGTAACAATTAACGATGATATATCCGAATACCTTCTTTGAATCAAACGTTTTTTTTCTGTACGAAAATTGAATTTTAATATGGATTAAAATCATTGGCCTTTCTTAGAAGAGTTTAAATAGATAAATGAATACTGATAGTCTCATGGGTGTTTGGTCTAGTGGTATGATTCTCGCTTCGGGTGCGAGAGGTCCCGAGTTCGATTCTCGGAACACCCCTTTTAATATTATTTCTTTTCTCTTTCAACCAATTAATGAAAAATAAAATTTTAGAAAATATAAGAAAATGCACCAGCCGGGAATCGAACCCGGGTCTGTACCGTGGCAGGGTACTATTCTACCACTAGACCACTGGTGCGCTATATTTTATCCTATATTGTTTCTTATTATGATAAAACCCTAATAGGGATACAGTAAAACCTTATACTCGATAAATTAATAACCTCTCTAAAATATTAAAATCATCTGGTCCCGACTTGGGCCTTTGTAAAAAATTATTAAATTCGATAAGATAATAAGATAATAATTATTCTGAAAATTCTTTTGTATAATCTAAATTAATAATCCCTATATTACAATTATAAATATTATGGGTATTTGCTAAAATATGAATCTATTGTCACTTGTTTTTTCTTAAAACGTAAATCTAATTGAATTTCATCGCTAACTTTTTTAATTGCATCCATGAGTTCTGATGTCGAGTGCTCTAGCTGTAACAAAAATATATATATACATGAATATATTTAATTAATTACAAAGAATTAGCTTATTCATAAATATAATCAATTAAACATATTTTAAATACTAGATCATCTGAATATAATCAATTTTCTTTTAATTAATAAATTATTAATTTATTGATATATATTTTTTTTTGGTAGGAATAGAAATTCATTACCAACAGAAACCGTTTTTAGATCATCAAACAAACCACACACCTCACAATTCCAACCTAATCAATCAAAGTGTCGGGAAGCCGTGGTAAGATGAAACAACCGACCACACTAGCAGGGCAACACTGAGAGATACGTGCCTTAATCAGTTTCAAGAGCACACCAAATAGTCCACGCACTTCCTTCTTACAACCACCATGCACACGCTCATTCCTCTCAGCCCAAATGACATACACGATTCCCGCCATCCACGCTAGGAGAATCTTAGCATCACTTGCTTCTTCTTACCCAAGACCCCCATCCACTTCCTCCACCTCATGAAATGATAAGGAAGCTCCTGTACTTCCAACCACACAGCAAGCAATCGCAGTAAATTCCTGCTAAACTCACACTTCAAAAAGAGATGATGAATGGACTCTTCTTCCTGCTCGCACAACACACACATCTTCTGCACCACTTGTATCCCCCACGCTAGAAGTCTCTCCTTGGTTAGCAATCTCTGATGTACTACCAACCAACAGATGAAGCTGTGTTTAGGTATGTTTTACCTATTCCAAACCGCCGAGCTCAAATGGCATTTAGCTTGACCCGCAGTGAGCCATTTATACCCTGTTTCAAGGGAGTAACAGCCATCTTTACTAGGAGTCCATACACCCCCAGAGAAACCACCGTAAAACACAAGCTTAGACTTATGGATTTTCCTCCAATGCCAACCAGTCCAAAGGTGGGGTGATCCCAAAAGGAGCCATCCTTGATGTAAATACCATGTAACCATTTAACCCACATGACATCTGTTTTCAAGGCCAGCTGCCATATTTGTTTCCCAATACAAGCAAGGTTCCAATAATTTATCGATATATTAATATCTCTTTAAAACTCCGTGGTCCCAAGATTATTAAGTAAAAGAGTTTTTACTGTATATTGTTCGTCTAACATTTTCTATTTTATTAAGGCTCATCTCCTTATAGAAATTGACATGTCAATAAATTTTATAGGATAATTACCATACCGTTATTTTATTGTCTATTTTTAGTTAAATTAATAATCCCCCTTCCAAAAAATGGACGTGTCTTACTAATTTAATTCTATGAGAAAACGGATGATTTGATAAAAAAATAACCAACTCTTGTTAAAATTTAAAATAAATAATAAATGTTATTCTTAAAAACTACACACTTTATAAGTTGAATAAACTGTTTTTTCTTTCCCAGCTGCATCATAGGGTGTGAGACTAGTGTTTCCAAGAACAAAAATATTGTGTAATATTGAAGGTAATGAGGTAAAAGAAAGAGTTCTCAACTTTCCCTTTTTTTAGGGGATCAACTTCTTCATTGTTGGTAGTGTAGTAACAAAATACGTTTGCTACTGCTAATTTCAAATGTTCTCCTCAAACACATGAGGTTCAACAGCTTCTTTATTATTTTTGCCTCAATTTATTCTTCAGTTCATAAATATAACTAAAATCGCGATGCCCACAGGATAAAATAAATATACAATTTTAACTCAACAATCAACATACTCCTTTATTATTCATTACTATTTTCACCACTTATACTCACTTCGAATCGCCGCATATCGCTTCCACGGACAACCTCTTCGACACATTACGACACGGATCCCTCCCGAAATTACCCTTCGATATCGCAACAGAACACATCTCCTTCCCCACGCACCTCTGCAAAAAAAAGAAAAAAAAACCTCCAAAAACGACCAAAAAATCACATAATAGCACATCTACGGTCGATTTTTTAACCATTACCTTCTCGAAGACATCGTTCGACTTGGGAGAGTGACACTTTCCTAACCGAAAGCTCCCGCAAGAACCCGAGGATGTCCCAAAGCTGGCGTACTTTATCGAAGATATGAACTTCCCGGGCCCACAGTGCAAATGGAGTTTAGGCGCGCGCGATAATAGTAACGCTTCTTTCCCGCCGTAGCTTTCGATCTTTGAGTCCTTGATGTTTGGACGATATTCCGACACATCGGCGCAAATGCTCGTCACAAATCTCTTCGCGAGGGAGATCTTAGTGGGGTCGCCTCCGATTTCTTCGAAGAGTACCAAAAGATTCTTCGATGGCTTCGTCCAAGAACGAGGCAGGTGGTACCTTGAAGAAATGGGGCGGGTTTCGGTTAAACCTTCGTTTAGTAAAAATTTGAGTTTTTTTTTTGGCTTAATTACTTCTTTTGGTCATGTAATTTAGGGGGTTGGCATTATATGGACAACGAATTTAGCATTGCAGCACTAAAATCAATGAAATTTAGGGACATTAGACGCCGTAACTTTTGATTTGGCCCCAAAGTCTAAGGTTGAAGCGAATTTGGGACAAAATTTTGGATTTCGATACTGTTCCTAAATTGCTTAATTTTGAAATTCATTTTTCTTATAATGCCACGTAAATTACATGACGAAAAAACTCTTTTTTATTTGTGTTTTTTTCCTCTGACTTAATTATTATTTTTAGCCCTGTATATTTGGTGAAAGTGGCAATTTAAGGGACACATGAGTTAATGGCTGACAATTTTAGGACAATAAATTCCTCAAATTCCTTCGATTTTGAAACTTATTGTCCTAAAATTACAACCCTTCAATTTAATGTCCTTATAACACCACCACCCGTAGCATACAGGACCAAAAGAATTAAGCCTTTTTTTTGTCTCTTACCATGTTTGAGTTGGTTTTCCACAGCCGAGCTGGCATTTTGAAGGGCGGAAAGTCCCGATATAATCGCATCCATTGCATTCGCCGTTGGCATTCGTCGTCCAATATCTCCCAAGGCTCTCGCCGTTGACCCATATTTGACCTTTGCCCATGCTGCTCAAATCCAAGGCCAGCGGCTCGTCTCCATCGGGCGAGTCGAAGTATGCCTTCGTCGTGATTTATATAATATAAACTTTTACTTTTTCTAATATCAGAAATAAGAAAAGAAAAAAAAAAAAAACGAGCCTCTTCCAAGGAAATTAATCGGAGGATTATGTTTTGTTATATACCTTATGCCAAGTCAAAGGCTGCTGCTTTTTTTGAGCAGTTAGCGAACTTCGAATCCACTCTGCTGAGGATACGCTGTTCGGCGAGTCGAGGTTCATGGCTTCTCCTTTGAGCCCAACCTACTCACAAACTACTTGTATAAGATACCGTGATCTATAAATATATATATACATTATATATAAATATATATATTCATATAACATACCTGGTAAGTCCATTTTGCCCAAGTCAAATCTAACTTTCCGCGATTGAGTCCATGCACTGCGACGGGACCCAAGATTCCCGTGTTCCACGTCTCGAAATGCCCGCCGACGTTCTTACATGACGGATACGTGAATGTGTAAGAAGAAACTTTACACTCAGTTTGGTTTAAGGAAATTAGCAGGGAAAGGAAAATGAACTGGAAAAGGAAAACTAGTTCTTCTTTGGCTGAAGAACAAAGAAAAGAAAATCTGGTTTAAGTTTATACTTAGAACTGGGGGAAAGTAATTTCTTTACCAAAATTGTGGGAAAAACGAAAGAAAGACTCATCAAAAAACCATTTTCTCTCCAATTGTCTTCATTCCACCAAATGGTGAGGAAAACGAAAGAAAAACCTACTAAAAACTATTCGGAGAAAGAAAAAAACCCGAAAACTTAAGTTCAAGTCGGAATTAGATGCAAACGAGGGTAAAATTGTAATTAACCGGTAACCCGATCGCCACGCTGAGGAGGCTGATTTGATTCGACCCAGGGTGAAGGTTGATGCTGCCTTTAAATGTGCATCTTCTGTTATCTCTCGTACCAAAAGCAGAGCCTAACATATCATATAGTTGGGCATAAATTATTATATTTTTATATATATATATATACACACACTGATATAAGTAAATTGTTATAGATATTGCATATACCCAAAAGCTCCCCATTCACGAAAACATGGAGCACGTCGCCCGTCGACTGAACGATAATAGTCGGTAGTTCGCCGCCACGAAGGAATGATTCCGACGAATCAACGTCAAGGCTGAGTTAGAAATAAAAAAAAAAAATACTTTTTTTTTTCACGAAAAAATAAAACACGGTATTCGGCCTTTTTTTTACCTTACCTAGTTTTGTACCAAAGATAATCGCTAGAATCTCGAGTTACGTTTATCTGTTCTAAGAGCCCAACAGTAGAAAGCGTTGCTGAGCTGTCGTCCATGGAAGACAAATCTTCATTGTGAGTCTCCCACGACGATATCTCTGTCTGAGTTGGAAGCATTTCCAATTTCGATGTCTGAACTCCGACCTATGCTTAGACATGTAAGAATACATACAAACTTTCATAATTTGAAGAATCTAAATTTTCGTAAAGTAGGTTTAAAACACGTACTTGGGCTGTATTGAAGACGACATTCTTGCAATCTGGGAGAATGCTAATCGACCAAGGAGGTAAACTGTAATGGGCGTTGTTGAAGTTGACTTTCGCCTCAGATTTAGTGTTGAAGTTCGAGAGAAAAGCAGCGCAATCGCCAGATTTGGAAGTGAACACAGTAGCCTGAAATAAAATCCCGAGAAAAAATGTTCTCAAGGCGCATAAAAAAATAACGCAAAGTAAAAACTCGGTAACAAGCGTCGAAAAAAACCTGTTGATAGGTTGCCAAAGAAGTAGCGATTGGATCTGCTGATACTAAAGCTTTTTCGCATAGTTTGATCGCTTTGTGTAGCTCTTTAAGATGACCGTACTTTGGTTGTCTTATCAAACCTAAAGAGGTGAAATAATTTACATGCACTAGTATTTGCTTCTCCGGCTTCAAGAAATTTAACAAGATTGCATAAAAAATAAGGTTAATCATATTTTCAATCCTGTAATTTAGGAGGTCTGGCATTATGGGGAAATCAAATTTAAGGGTGAAACTATACGAACAATAACTTTCAAAATTAAGCAATGTAGGGACATTATACGTCTAACATGTGTTTCTTCCAAAGGCCAAAATTATGCTTAATTTTAAAAGTTAATGTCTGTATAGTGCCACCGCCTAAATTCTATGTCCCTATAATGCTACCGCTCCTAAATTACGGGACTAAAAAAATAATTAGCCCATAAATATAATACTTTTCATTACCATATTCATCTAAAGGAGCATCGTAATCATAGCTTGTAGTTATGAAAGGCCCTCCAGCCGAACGTGCAAAGTTTGTCCCGCCATGATACTATGATAATAAATTCAATTTTAACGAGAATTTATCACAAATGAAATCCCATTAAGGCATTTTTATCGTAATTAAAAAACGAACAAACCATGTAATAGTTGACGAACGAGCCTCCGCTCTGTACGAATCTTGCCACTGCAAATGCCAAGTCTTGGACCGGCCTCTGATAAATAGGACCACCAAATTCCGTGAACCTAAGTGCCAAAAATAATATTATGTTGCAAGGAAAAACAATTTCTAATCTCTTTCTTAGAGAACGACGAAGAATGTAAAACTTTTTCAGTTACCAGCCACTCCACGCCTCGGTCCAAAGCTTAGGCTTGTAAGGTTGGTTGGGTGAGAAACCATCGCAATAGAAGCCATTGCACGTATTGATCTACGCACAAGTTAAATGATAGTAAAACGTAAAATTAGAGTTCGAAGATTAGAGGATAAAAATATTCCAAGGGTGTTTGGTTTAAGGAACTTAGTGAGGAAAGGAAAAAGAAATAAAACTAACTTTTATGTTCAGTTGGAGGGGAGAAACAAAAAGAAAACTTAAACTAAAAATGGAAAATCAATTTCTTCACTGAATGGTGAGGAAAAGGAAAAGAAAGCTAGTGAAATGCATTTTCTCTTTAATATTTTCTTTTCCTCACCACTTTCTTTAATCCAAACACAGCCTATATATTTCTTCTTCGACTTCTTACCACAGGGTCGGGGGCGTCTTCTTCCTTACACATTACCCAAGGAACGCCAGTGTCAAGTTCGACCGCCATGTTTGCGGCCCAATTGACGTATTTTTTTCCAGGTTCGCCGAGTAATTTCGCTTGCGAGCCATATTCGTTTTCGATCTGCTTAGTAAGTAACCGTTTGCAATTTTTATAAGAAGGGAAAGAAATTTCGAATTTTAGATTCTTAGGGCTGAATCCTTTCAAACCTGAGAGAGAATAATGGGGCCGCCCTGAGATTCGTACAGCTCTTCGCTCTTCATCATACTAACGATTTTCTCGGTGAATCCTTTCATAGCATTCTGCCAAAGCATTAAAGTTAGTTATCGAAGCAAATACTTTCACTTAAAGATGCAAAAAAGACAGCGAATAACAACCTCAAAAGGCTCATTATCGGTCCTGAAACTGATCCCTGGTACATACTTAAGCCAAACTGGAAAACCCCTAAAGGCCAAAAGACCAAAATAAAAACACATTTAAAAGGTTAAGGCAAAGTAAGATAAGCGACTAGGCGAAAATTCTCAAACATGGTTTCAATGCAATGCAATTGTAATAACATTCACCCGAAATTCCACTCGGCGCATACATAAGGGCCTATACGAAGATGTGCGTACAGCCCAGCTTTCTGAATGGTCTTCACAAACTTCACCAAATCATACCTCCCCTCGAAATTATACTGAAATTTGATAAACATACAAGAAAGGCAAAAGCTACAGTTCCCAAAAAAAGACAGAAATGAATTAGGAGAAAAGGCTACATACATTGCCAGGTGAAGGCTCATGAACATTCCAAAACACATAGGTGTCAATCACATCCACGCCGCCTTCCTTAGCTTTGTTAATCAGATCTTCCCACATCTGAAAAAAAAAGACAGAAGAACAAGAATTTTTACATTTCCATTGCAGCAAAAGAGATCGGAAAGCAATTACCTCAGGCGTGCTTCTAGGGTAATGTATAGAGCCAGAAATGAGAATTCTCCTTTGCCCATCTATAATCAGAGCCTTTTTATCATAAGTAACGCTACATTGCACAAGCCAACATCCCAAAAACACCGCAATGTACAGAAAAAGTGCCCAGTTTGTAACCGTTTCAGTCCTCATTCTCGGTTTAAGCAGCAATCTTCACTAACAATGGCTTTTTTAGGTGATATCTATGTGAGCATTATTGGGAAATTAGCTTAGCGAAGCTTGAATCTGCTCAACAGTGCATGTCCACTAGCAGTAACAGTAAAATAGATTCCAAGAAAAGAAAAAAAAGAAAGGTTTTCTTGTATGTGTTCACAGTTCACACCAAGTGTGAATAGAGAGATCAAAGCTTCACTGAGCAGTGGGCTCACTCAACGCACAGCCGAGAAAATGAAAGCAGAGGAAAGGGACTTTTTTTTTTTTTCTTCTTTTTGAATCTTGGACTGTGGTGTGGGGTGTGCGTGTGACAAAAAAACGTCACAACAATATTAAAAAAGAAATATATAAAATATGAAAATAAAAATAAAAAAGGAAAGAAATGAAGGAAGTGACAAACGTAGATAAGGAGAAACGACACCGTGGAAATATCCATAAAGCATGGGGATATTATCACTGAAATCAAAATAATATGATCCTTGGATGGACTCTATTATTGTTATTACTATGATTATTCTTGGAATTGCTTTTGTGTTATGGCGATTAAATTTGGTAATTTGAATTTAAGCCGTTTGGCTATCATGGCTGTCAATTAAAATTATTTATGACGACCTACGGCACGTGGAATGTTTAAATCGCCTCAATTATTAAGATTCAAAAGAAATATATATATATATATATATATATATATATATGTATATAATCCGTGTTACTAAATTCCATGCTTTGACATAATGCTTACATTCGAAGAATAGTCACGTGAACCTTCTTGCAATATATTGATTGGGTCGTAGTAATTTAGTGTTGCGAAATGGACATCTTAACGAAATTGAAAATGACTGTGAGATTAAATGGACACGGGAATTTACGTGAAAAAACCCCTTTTTAACTTGGGGTAAAAAACCACGGGCGAGGTAGAAATTTATTACTGGGGTAAAAATAGGGGTTACAACCTCTCAATCTATAAAGGAGAAAACACACACTATCTCTCTTTATAGTCGGAGCAAATACCTAACAAATCCTATATTTTTCTCTACCCTCTATTTCTATCTCTCTCTCTCTTGTTTCTCTTTCTATTTGGTGTTGGTGTGTTTTTCATAATGAACGTTCAAGCCTATTTATAGGCTAAAACCTAAGCTACATGACAATACTAAACATGTCATTGCTTAGATCATTACTTATTATAATATTAATATAATAATAGTATTATTTAAGAGTAGTTGAGATGGGTTGGTTCACCAACCCACTCAACGTACTTTCCTATCAATCTCCCACTTGAAAATTTGATTGATTCCCAATCAGATCTTCACATCATTCTTCTAGCTCGCCTTTGCATGTTAGTTATATGCTCGGTCAATCCACAGGAGGAACGACACCACATAAACTTGTCCACATGATTTGCTTTGGTCATGTAGTCTGCCAAATTATCCACAGTGTGAACTTTTAGCATGTCCACAGTCCCCTCTTCCACTTGTTCACGAACAAAGTGGTATTGAACCCGGATGTATTTGGTTCTTGAATGATATGCTGGATTCCTTGCAAGATGCAACGCACTCTGGCTATCACAATAGAGAACAATTTTCTCCTGTTTGTGGCCGCCTTCTTCCAGCAACATCTTCAACCATATTGCCTCTTTACTGGCTTGCGTAGCTGCCACATATTCTGCTTCCGTTGTTGATGTTACAGCAATGGAGTGTAGTTTTGAAACCCAGCTTACAGCACCGCCAGCAAGATTAAACACATATCCGGTTGTGGATCTACTTTTATCAAGTTCACCTGCATAATCTGCATCAACAAAACCATGGACAGTAAAATCTATACCTCCGTAACATAAGGCAAGATCCGAGGTCCCCTTGATATATCTGAGAATCCTCTTAACAGCACTCCAGTGCTCCCGGCCAGGGTTGGACATATATCGGCTAACAAATCCCACTGCATGGGCAATGTCTGGTCTAGTACAGATCATTGCCAACATTAGACTTCCTACTGCCGATGGATATGGTAGTCGAGACATCTCTATCCTCTCGTCTTCATTAGTAGGACACATCTCGGAGGATAGCTTGAAATTAATAGCAAGAGGGGTAGATATTGGCTTACTATCTATCTTGCATGTTGAACCTTCGCAAGATTTTCTTCAAATAATTCTTTTGGGAAAGCCAAATCTTCCGCTTGCTTCTGTCTCGAGATATTTGCACACCAAGAATCTTGTTTGCTTGCCCCAAGTCCTTCATTTCGAATTCACTGGCCAGTTGAGTCTTTAAGTCGGCGATACGACCTTTGTTGGGTCCTGCTACCAGCATATCGTCGACGTACAACAGCAACATGATGTAATCGTCATCGCCAAATCTCTTGAAATACGCACAAGGATCTGAATATAGCCTGTTGTAGCCAAGACTCATTATGAAGGAGTCAAATCTTTTATACCAGCATCGAGGTGCTTGTTTGAGCCCGTAGAGAAATTTCATCAGTCTGCAAACCAGATCTTCTTTTCCTTGTTCCTCGAATCCTTCTGGTTGAAGCATATATATTTCTTCATCCTCACCATGGAGAAAGGCCGTTTTAACGTCCAGCTGCTCAAGATGCAAGTTGAATATAGCACACATTGATAAGACCACCCCGACTGTTGTAAGTCGAACCACCTGTGAGAAAATTTCGTTGAAGTCAATCCCTTCTTTCTGAGCATATCCTTTTACAACCAGTCTAGCACGGTATCGCTCTACCTGATCATCACCATTCCGCTTGATTTTGTACACCCATTTGTGCCAATGGGTTTCCTTCCTTGCGGCAATGGCACCAACTCCCATGTCTTATTTTCATAGAGAGTTTCCATTTCCTCTTGCATCGCTGAAATCCACAGACTCGCATCTGAATTATTCAGTGCTTCTTGGAAAGTGGTTGGCTCTCCATCCTCCGTTAGAAAACAGTATGCAAGATTGCTCTCTATCTCATAATCTGAGTGCCAACTTGGCGGCCTACGCTCGCGTGATGACCGCCAGAGATCCGGTACTTCAGATTCGACTGGGTCGAGCTCTTCGTGCGCCGGTTCAGCTTCAGAAGAATTATATTGCTCCAATTTTCTCTTCCTCGATGTAGTCTTTGTCATGCCTTTTGAACTGCTATCATTTTCGACTTGCTCTTGGTCGCTATCCTCCAAGAAGATAACATCTCTGCGGATAATCACTTTGTGGTCAGTGAGATCCCACAAGCGATACCCCTTTACTCCATCAGCGTACACCAAGAATAGGCATTTCCTGGACTTTGGATCCAACTTCGTTGTTTCTTGGTTGTGGTACATCGCGTACGTTGAACTTCCAAATATATGGAGGTTTGAATAATCTGCAGGTGCACCAGTCCACATTTCCATCGGTATTCGCAACTCTATAGCAGTAGATGGAGCCCGATTCACCACATAATAGACAGTACAGACCGCTTCCGCCCAGAACTTCTTTTCCAGGCCCGCAGTTCTCAACATTGCCCTTGTTCTTTCCAACAGGATTCTATTCAACCGCTCTGCCACTCCGTTCTGTTGTGGAGTGTAAGCCGTGGTGAACTGTCTTCTGATGCCCGCACCTTTGCAGAATTCAGTGAATTCTTTGCCAGTATATTCTCCTCCATTATCTGACCGGAGACACTTGATTTTTCTGCCGGTTTCAAGTTCAACTCGCGCCTTGTATGTTTTGAAGATAGGAAACACTTCGTCCTTCTTCTTGATTGGGTACACCCAGCATCTCGTGGAGTAGTCGTCTATGAATGATACGAAGTAATTGGCTCCTCCCAGGGATGCGACCGGTGCTTGTCATACGTCAGAGTGGATCAATTCTAGAATTTCTTTGCTTCTAGAATTTGAAGTGGAGAACTTCAGGCGATGCTGCTTGCTCACAATACAATGCTCGCAGAATGGTAACGTCACCGTTGTGAGGCCAAGAAGTAGATTCTTCTGCGCAAGAATTTTCATGCCTTGTTCAGACATATGACCAAGTTTCTTGTGCCAAGTCATTGTAGACTTTTCATTTGAACTCGTCGTGGCAACGGATGCTTGCCCTTCTTGCAGAGTCTCTCCCTTCAGCGTGTATATATTTGCAGCTTTCTTTTCTCCCTTCATTACCACCAGCGCTCCTTTGGAAACCTTCATGATCTTGTTCTCCAATTCGATTTTGAAACCAAGATCATCAAGTTGCCCCACGGACAACAGATTTTTCTTCAAGCCATCCACATGTCGCACGTCATGGATGGTAAGCACAGTGCCGTCGTACATCTTTATTTGAATCGTACCCACCCCGAAAATCTTCAGCGCTTGGTCATTGCAGCTGTAGACATACCCTCCAAAGGTTGGCTCGTATTGATGAAACCATTTCCTTTGAGATGTCATATGAAAAGTAGCTGCTGAGTCCATGAGCCACATGTCGTTGAATCTTCCCTTTTGAGCGATAGTGGTTGCGGCTTCACACACCAAGGCAATTCCATCATCGGTAGTGTTGGCGGCATTT
Source organism: Craterostigma plantagineum (assembly GCA_027422505.1). Classification (NCBI taxonomy): domain Eukaryota; kingdom Viridiplantae; phylum Streptophyta; class Magnoliopsida; order Lamiales; family Linderniaceae; genus Craterostigma; species Craterostigma plantagineum. Next base: position 8,233,451 of record JAPQWV010000002.1, read on the forward strand.
CCTTGGGCATTGAGATTTTTATTTAGAGCCCAACAATCTTTCTTCAGATGACCTTTCTTGCCATAGTGGTAACACTTTATGGCCTTCTTATTTTTCGTAACAAAGTTTTGCTGTTTTGACTCCCACTTAGACCAGACTCTCCGGGTCTTGTCCGTTTTCGGCTCATGTTTGGACCACATGCTCCTGATCTTGCCCTCGTCACTGCCAACGCTTCCGCCTGTTGGGACGTTATCAACTTGTCTTCTTTGTTATTGTGCCGACTTTCTTCTTCGAGAATCGCAGCTGCAATATTGTCGAACATAAGTTTTCCCGCAGCTTGGTTGTTGCTCGGATTGATGACAAGTTGATCGTAGGAGTCTGGCAGGCTTTGCAGTCACTACAAAAAAAGTCGTTATATGTGACGATTTTTTTCCTCACAAAAGAGTAAATTTTCGTCACATAAGTTTAATGTGGGGAAAAATTTTCGTCACCGAAGGCCCGTGGCATAAGATCAAATCGCGCCTAATGTGACGATATTTTATTTCCTCACATTTGGCATATGTGAGGAATGCAATTTCCTCACATAAAATTCTTATTGTGACGAAATCTTTCTCACAATAGATATACTATTTTGTCAAATATTTTGAACTTCCTCACATTTAAACATATAAATGCAACAAAAAATTCGTCACTTTAAATATATTTTCCTCGCAATTACTATGATATATACTACGGAAATATGCCTCACATTAAAATAATTTTCCTCATAATTACTACTATATATACTACGAAAATATTCCTCACGTTAAACATATTTTTCCTCATAATTACCATGATTTATAATACGGAAATATTCCTCACATTAAAAGTAGTTTTCCGAATTTACAAACTTTATGTCAATACAATAATATATATGGAGTCGCACTTAATACAAAGCAAACACAACAAAAGCACATTCCTGCGAGAGGTTCATAAAAAGTAAGAAAAAGTGTTATATTCAGCAACGCAGAGGCCTCTCATAAGTAGGAGGCAAAGAAGGGCAGTTCTCATTCATGTTGTTGTATGGCTCCAAAGTGTTGTAATATGACAACTCCATCTTATATTCGCCCAAGATCTGGCAAAATGGGAGCTTATCATTACCATAGTAAAGCTTTTGATCGAATCGAACAACGACTAAAACGAGCCAAAAGATAATTTTCCTTCATTTAGGCAAAAGATATTAAAGACAAACGCAGAAAAAGACAAATGAAGGATGATCAAATGATTACCTAGAACTGCTGCCTTTCAACTGGTGAACATGAGCATCAACCTGCTTGAAATCTGGGCTGCTGTCAACTTGCAGCTTTTGCAACTGATAAACTGAACCATTTTTTTTATTTCCACATGAAAATAAAAAGATTCATCAGACAACAACATTAAAACGAACCCATAAACAAGAAAGAAAGAAAGAAAGAAAAGAAGTCGTATACACTAACTAACCTCACAGTAGAAGGAGTTCAAAAGCTCAACGTACTGATGCTGCATTTGAACAACCTCCATTGTTGATTAAGCTTTGTGCTCTGTACAAAACAGAATGGCTATGGATCTGTTTCAGTGGCTTACATGACCTGCACAAAGTTTCAGTGGCTTACATGATCACCTGCAGCAGGTGTTTGTCCCCACCAGAGGGAAGGTCACTTTCGTTATCGATCGTTGTTGTACGTAGACAACATATGTGTACGGCAATGACAACAAAGTTCTAAGAAATCACAACATCAATGTGATGATAGGTTGGCCTTTGCAATGAAAATGATTCATGAATATGGGATGTAGGACACTGTGAAACTTGACTGGATTCACAACATACATCGGAACACGACGAGACAAACCTGAAGCAACAGCTCGTATTTTGAGTTGAATAGGAAAACACTGAAAGCTCTGTTCAGACTCGATCTTTTCGATGAGGTGACCTGCATATCATTGATACGTCATCGATGCAACTCTAACGAGTGAGATACACACTCAATATGCAGACGATGTCAGATTAGATCTAAAGCTTTTCCAAGAAATCGCAAGCGAGAAATAGAAGGAAGAACTTCTTACAATTGTGTTTCGTATCGTGTCCTACGACGCGATCATTCTCATCCACCAAGATGCATCTGTAAAGACTGAAGCGATGAATGTCTTAGTTAGTAACCATTACATACCAAAGGAACAGACCATTTTCCAGCTCGACTTAGGTCAATACCAAGCGATTTAACCTCAATGATCAATCAACGAACACGATAGTATGCTATTGACATGCCAAATCAAAAGCTAGCACTAAAGATTGGGACAGAAGGAAACTCACTCGTCTTTGAACATGAGGCGCCTTTGAACAGTGTCCATTCCCGAATCAGCCGACGCCATATCTTTTCTTTAATCGACTGATCCTACCTGGTCTAGACGACATCTGAAAACATAAACAACAAAAATTATGAGACGCTAAATCAATGTACGTGTTTGGAGTTTGGGATGTGAATCGATGTCCACAAATCTAAAAACAGAACTCAAATAAAATAATTAAAAGAGCTCCATACCTAAGAGGAGAGCTACGCCTCAATAAGATAAACAAGCCAAAAACCGACCTACTGAAGCTAAAATCACACACTTGCACTCGAAACGCAGCAAAATCGAAGAAGGGAGAAATAGGTGTTCATCAGTGCTCGCCTGGTAACAAGTGACGGTCTGAAAACGCCTCAATTCCTGGGTGAAATCGGGCAACCCTACCGTATGATGCAAGATTCGATTCGTTCCGTAATCGTTCGTGTTAGGTCCGCCGATGATGCAAATCACCGGCAGATTCTCGCTGTACGCGCCGACGATTGCGTTGATCACGCTCATCTGCCTACGGTGAATGTCACGACGCACGGTGAAGACGTCCGTGACGCCGATCTGAACGAGGGCTTATAATGAGGAGGGCTTATTTTATTCAGCGAGTTCTCTCGTCAATTTTCCTTTCTTCCACAACAATGATTGTGAGAATATTATTATAATTTACTAATTTAACATTAAAAATTTCATTTTATGTGAGGATTTTTTTTTGTCACATGAAATTATCTATTATTAGGAAATCATTAGTTTTATGTGAGGATTTTATCTATCACATATTTTAGCTTTCGTGAGGAAATGTAGCAATATTATATGACAAAATTCATTTTTCCTCACATATGATATATTAACTTGTGAGGAAAAAACTTTCATCACGTTATTTATGAGGAAAAAATTATCTCCTCATATAATTTAATTTTATGTCATGAATTTTAATATTCTCACAAAAACTTGGTCACATAAGATAACATTTTCTGTAGTGAGTAGAAGCTCGGCACGTTCACTTGACTCTATTTTGTAGTCCAAATCTTTAAGTTGAGAGAACAGAGTATTCAACTTATTGATGTGCTCGGTCACTGAAGAAGATTCTTCCATTCGTAGATGGTATAATTTTCTTTCAGGAAAATTCGAGCTAACCACATTCGTGTCGGCGGCTGCCTTTTTTTTTTTCTTAAAGCCTATCTATATAGAGAGACATAGACTGAGGGCATTCTCGGCATCCATGCTCCTGGCAATGGCAAGATCCGAGATGTCAGTTCTTGAAGACAAGCCTCAACCTTATTCTGACTCCTACTAGGGCAATCAGTTTCAAGTTAAGCCCGAACAGCTTAGTTTTCCACTTCTCTTCCGACACAAGCTTCTTTGCCAAGCCTTCCCCATTAACAGGAAAGTGACTTCACTTGATATAACTTTTCAAGATGATCCCATATTTCTTTCGCACTAGTCTTCTCTTCTACACTTGATAATATGTCATCTGTTAATGTCAGATGAATATTGGCGATGGCTCTCCCGTCTATCTTTCTCCATTTGGCATCACTAACAATAGTTGTTGGTCTGCTAGTGAACGCCTCCGGACAATTTTCTTTGAGTAAAATTGCCTTTATCCTCATTTTCCACACACAGTGAGTAGTTTCTCCCGTTGAATTTCTCAATTTCATTTTTAGCTGCCATTTTTCCCACATCGCTATCGTCGGAGAAATTCGACAGTCCAGCCAAATAGTACTGATCAGATAATTTGCAGAAAGGGTAGCGACCAGCTTTCAAGACAAAATTACCCTTTTAAGTAAATTCCCAGATGAGATCTGGTGGGGTCACTATGTGTCCCGCTTGGCACTAGCCACCTAGACAGAACTTACTTACACAGTCTATTACTACGACTTGCCAAAAAACTCTTCCGTAACGATAAACCTTTTCGATATCCTTTCTGATGTGGAAGATCAGACAAAGCTGCAACCACAGAGCATAATTGGAATATCAATCAGGGTTGGCTCCGATATCACTTGTTGCGAAATGGACAGCTTAACGAAATTGGAAATGACTGTGAGGATTAAATGGACACGGGAATTTACGTGGAAAACCCCTTTTTAACTTGGGGTAAAAACCACGGGCGAGGTAGAAATTTATTACTGGGATAAAAACAGGGGTTACAACTTCTCAATCTATAAAGGAGAAAACACACACTATCTCTCTTTATAGTCGGTGCAAATACCGTACAAATCCTCTATTTTTCTCTACCCTCTATTTCTATCTCTCTCTTGTTTCTCTTTCTATTTGGTGTTGGTGTGTTTTTCATAATGAACGTTCAAGTCTATTTATAGGCTAAAACCTAAGCTACATGACAATACTAAACATGTCATTGCTTAGATCATTACTTATTATAATATTAATATAATAATAGTATTATTTAAGAGTAGTTGAGATGGGTTGGTTCATCAACCACTCAACGTACTTTCCCATCATTTAGTTCACAGCTTTCGTGAAATGAAGTATCTACAAAAGTTGTACAAATATTTAATCATAGGATGTCGAGCTTACATATTTATATATGTAGTACTTTTGAACCAGGAGATTATATTTAAAAAAACGTTATATTCACCAGGGTTCAACTCAACATACTAGTATTATTTTACTACACTACAAGAAATTAAAAAAAAAAATCTCGAAACCTTAAAATAATTCCCAAACGGAATTGTTGAATGCAAAGTTGGTAGGAGTTTTTCTTAAGTTCATATAGTCAGAAGTTATGTTAGTTTAATGTCAAATTTACACGTGCTAAATTTATATTGAAACCGTTGAATCAATCATTCACATTCACATAAAAATCTTTACTCATCTCCGTAACCAGCAATTTAAAAAGCTAAACAAACAAATAAATAAAATAAATGAAATAAGTCAAAGTTAATTATCATAAATCTTTTTCTATCGTCCTCCATTTCAACATATTCAGAACATTCTCATACACGATGAATGTAATGGAAGCAGCAGGCGCATTTTTAAGCACACTTGCCGTGATTCCCTTGTAAAAACCTCGTATCCCTTCGAACCTATACATACAGAGACAAATCGCCGAAAAAAAAAAACCCATCGAAGCGAAAGAAGAATAGCACCGTAAAAAAAATTAATAATAATTCTTACCGTGCAGTTTCCTTAACGACGTGTAAGCTGTCCATGTACTTCTGAATGCCAGCAATGTTAGGCCTTTGCTGTGGATAAGAAGAACAGCAGTTAATAAGCTAAGCGTAAGAATATTATTCCCTTCGCTGTAAGAGTTTTTTAAGTATTCGATGATGTTCTTTCTATACCTGCAATCTAGCTCGTATAACCTGTGGAGAACAGCCATTCACAGTTAATGAGTGTGTGTGTGTGTGTGTGTGTGAGAGAGAGAGAGAGAGAGAGAGAGAGAGAGAGAGAGAGAGAGAGAGAGAGAGAGAGAGAGAGAGAGAGAGAGAGAGAGAGAGAGAGATGTGAGCTTATTCAAAACTGGGAATTTACCTGAAAAGGGTAAGTGAAGAGAATGGCCGCTAATTTCGAAGAAGCGCCTAATACTGCATAGTCGAAAGAATCCTGAAAAGATTCCAATTTCAACAGCCAAAGGGGAAAAAAACGGAAAGATGCCCACAGATTATCGAGTAGCTCGCGAATGAATCATAAAATGCATTGGCTTGAGTTGCAAAAAAAATAAATAATGAAATCGATATCTATGGTTCAAGAGACTGCTATCAGAGCCGTGCAAAGAAAACACTATCGAGTTTGAGGATCCGATTAGAAGGTACTAATATCGACCAATAATGTCAGAAAACTGATATTCTCTGTAATTGAAAGGGGAAGGATTTTCTCGAAACTCTAAAAAGGCTCACCAACACGTCATCAGTCGGTAAATTTTCTACGGTTTCTCCCGTCTGAAATCTGATAGCAACTTTGCGAAGTTCCTCATATGCCGTAAACTGAATAGCCCCGTGAGCGACCTGCTGAAACCAATGAGTTCATAAATAAAGTAAAGATGTAATAATATTCTATTATATGGACAAACAGACGAGTAATAGGGCGAAACTAACGAGGACAAGCCCGGGCGCTAGCCCTCTGTAGAATGCCTTCAACCCTTCTTCTCTCATTATGGTTCTTAAAGCATCTGAAACTCACCAGTGACCCAATAATGAAAACGATATAAATATCCTAAAATGAAGGCTTAATCTTTTTTTTTTCCCGTCACGTATATTTGGAGAAGTGGGGTGACACCTAAATTGTGGGATGGCAATTTTGGGAGGGTGCTTAGTATGCAGAAAAGAAAACGAAAAAGTGAAATGGTACGATGCATGAAGCGCAACGTATAATGGTTTGATGAGTGCTATTACGCTTTTCCTTTCCTTTTCCGCATTGAATTTCGCGTACCAAACGCACTTTAAGAGTGTGTTTGGTTTAAGAAAGTGGGGAATCGAAAAGAAACTGGAAAGGAAAATTAATATTTGTATTTGGTTGATTAGAGAAATAGATGAGACAAAAGAAAGGAAAACTTAAACTAAGTTTAAAGCTAAAACCATGAAAAATCAATTTCCTCACCAAAATGGTGAGGAAAAGGAAAGAAAGCTAGTGAAAATTATTTCCTCTTTAGTTTTCTTTTCCTCATCAATTTCCTTGATCCAACCACAGCCTAAGTTTCGAAATTCAAGGAATATGAGGAAACCTAAATTAAATATAGCGCACATTAAGTTTCAAAACTGAAACAATTTCAGGATAAAGCTTCAAAATTCTGACGTTATTTGTCTTCGAATTGCTTTCGTTTTAAAACTTACTGTCCTAATTGCAACCTTTAATTTATGTCTGCTCAAATTGCTTCAATTATGTAACTTATCGTCCTAAAATGCAACCATAAATTTCCTCGTCCTTCTAACGCCACCACATTCAATATACATGAGAACAAAAATAATTAAGAGTTACATGAATTATGAAAGCGCATAATACCGTATAAACCAGAGTACGGGCGAGCTTGTTGAGGAGTCTGAAGCTGTAGCCTCGTTTTCACTAGCCAGACAGGATTCGTAAAAAGAGAGACCTAAAAAAACCATCGAAAAATATACTCATAAGCAAAGATTTTGAAACTATTTACTTCACTACTATAAAATTTTCTGACCAGTCCGCCAGCCTCAGCAGCCGACGCAAGATGAAGGCCAGGGCTTAGCTCTTCTCTATTTCTCAGATATCTTTGCTTGGCTTGATTATAGCTACGATAAGGGAACGAGTAAAAAGCTTGTATTCATTACAATGGTTCGAAAGAAAACTAGTGAAATAAAGATATTCCAGGCGATGCAATTTACTATTCGATTATCGATGCTTACAAGAAAAAATACAGAGCCCACGAGAGAGTTGATCCAAGAACGGCAGGATAGAAGCCAGCGTATAGCCCTTTGAGACCCTAAAGCAAATCGAATTACACCAAATCGTCGAGCAAAGATATCGATTCTCTGTAATAAAAGCTAAACAAGAGCAAAGAAAGATTGTAAAAGAAAGAACTAACATACCTCAGCTCTAGCAATGGTGAAGAGGGCGTGGGGAGTGTTTTTATAGGTGGGCAAATTCGATATTCGGCCATCGTTCACTGACGAAGAACAGAAACCCCAAACTCAACCAATCAGCAATCGCTTCTTCTTCCTCGAGCAAAGACTGAATTTTGATAAATGAAGAGACTTATTATGTACCTTGAAATCGAGTTCGGACAACGTCGAGAGGGTGAGAAAAGGTGACGCTGGCGAGCCCGGCGGCGGCGCCGGCGGCGGCATTCTCCCACTGCCACTCCGCCATCAAAATTAATTTTCCTGCGCAATTCTTCCTTTGGGCGTCTTCGATTCAATTCTTCGCCATCCCTGAATTATGACGCAGCTTTGATTACGCGTAAAATCATTAACACTGCGTCGTATTCCTCGGATCTGCAATTGAATTTTGACCTTCCCCACTAATCACTCATTGTCTTGCTTTGTCATCAGAGCATCTTTCGTTTGATTAGTTCAGTTCGAAGGGTTTATGTCGGGGTATATTATATTAGGGACAATTTGTATTCAGTCCCTACTCAGTAATTTTGTAAGCCAATTAGTTTAAAGGACCAACTTTCAATTCGTTTAAAGGATCAACTTTTTCGAAAATGGCAGAGGTAATGGTTAAAAATATGTATTGATGAAAATACTATTCCTAACATACTGAACTAAAAGTTATTTTCCGGCATCTTTCTGTTATGATGTGAGATTATATTGTTATAGACGTCTGGCGAACTGCTATTTTCCATCCCTTATCTATTACTGTGATGCAGAAAATTGTTATCGACAGAGAATATTTTACGAATCTCGTTTTTAAGTGGTATCGACGAAGCAAGATGTAAGATTTGTATGAAGTTTAATCTTTCTATTTAGGGTTCTAATATGCGAAAATAAGATGAAATCAAAGCCGTTTTTGGGACGATTACATCTAATATGTATAAATTCGAAGTTCCCATAGTAAGGGCATCTCGGTGCGGCACATTATTTGCTTGTTCGTCCGACGTTCATCTTTTAATTTCGCGAAAATACGGTCGACCCTAATAATTTGGTATATTCTTACTGTGTCCAAACTGTTACTTGCAGTACCAAATCTGTTACTCGGTGTACGAAAAGCGTTACTAGGTCTATCAAAACCGTTATTAAACTAAAACTAATTGTTACCATGTGTAGGGTTCTAATTTGCGAAAATAAGATAAAATCAAAGCTGTTTTTGGCAACGATTACATCTAATATGTATAAATTCGAAATACCCATAGTATGAGAAGCTCAGTGCGGCACATTGTTTGCTCGTTCGTCCGACGTTCATCTTTAATTTCGCGAAAATATGGTCGACCCCAATAATTTGGGTATATTTCTACTATGTCAAAACTGTTACTCGGAGTATCAAATCTTTTAGTCGTAGTACCAAAACCGTTACTAGGTGTATCAAAGTCGTTATTAAACTCTAATAATTGTTACCATGTGTACGGTTAATTTGCAAAAATAAGATGAAATCAAATCCGTTTTTGGCAACGATTACAACTAATATGTATACATTCGAAGTACTCATGGTATGGGCAGCTCGGTGCGGCACCTTGTTTGCTCGTTAGTTCAATATCAACTGTAGAAAAGGTACAAATTGATATCAAATATACAAAAGTAGTAAATGAAGGAAGATGCTTTTTTCTTGTTGAAACGCGGTTTAGAGGGAAGTGGGGTGTTTTTTTCGTTTTGGCGGGATTTGCAAAATTTTTTAAGGATGTTACTATTATATGCGCTTTTGTTACTACTTTACCTAAATATCTCAAATTCATATATTTTAGTGAATGTAACGAGTTTACAATATAAAATTGGAAATCATAACCTAAACTAGCTACATAGAAAATTGTTACTGTGAATATGTATTCTGTTACTCGTATTGTAGGACACTGTTATCGAAATATACATTTCTGTTCTTTTCTCCTCTTGATTTATTACTGATTCATTAAACGGTTACCGCAGGAAATCAGTAAATGACATATGGTTTACGTTTAAGGTTAATTGAAGATGTCATTAATTTTGTTGAATAATTTATGTTAGATCGACCATTTGGATTGTAATAAACAACTAATAGTTCATATTCACATGTTTTGAGTAAGTAGAATCAATTTTGTAGAAGCATTATCATCCTTAGAAGAAGAATGGTACTTGTTTACCATACTATATACTCTAACTTCTTCAACTCCAACTAACATCCACGAATCACAACCTAAACTAATATATTTAGTTTAAAACTTCTCAAATTCATATATTTTAGTGAATGTAGCGAGTTTACAATATAAAATTGGAAATCATAACCTAAACTAGCTACATATGAAATTGTTATTGTGAATATGTATTCTGTTACTCGTATTGTAGGACATTGTTACCGAATATAAATTTATGTTCTTTTCTCCTCTTGATTTGTTTGTTACTGGCCATTGTTAACGGTTACTGCAGGAAATCAGTAAACGAAATATGGTTTACGTTTAAGATTAATTGAAGATGTCTTTAATTTTGTTGAATCATTTATGTTAGGTCGACCATCTGGATTGTAATAAACAACTAATAGTTCATATTCACATGTTTTGAGTAAGTAGAATCAATTTTGTAGAAGCATTATCATCCTTAGAAGAAGAATGGTACTTGTTTTCCATATTATATACTCCAACTTCTTCAACTCCAACCTCCACGAATCACAACCTAAACTAATATATTTTAGTTTAAAACTTCTCAAATTCATATATTTTAGTGAATGTAGCGTGTTTACAATATAAAATCGGAAATCATAAGCTAAACTAGTTAGATATGAAATTGTTGTTGTGAGTATTCTGTTACTCGTATTGTAGGACATTGTTACAGGAATATACATTTATGTTCTTTTCTCCTCTTGATTTGTTACTGATCTTGTTAAACGGTTACTGCAGGAAATCAGTAAACGACATATGGTTTACGTTTCAGATTAATTGAAGATGTTTTTAATTTTGTAGAATCATTTATGTTAGGTCGACCATCTGGATTGTAATAAACAACTAATAGTTCATATCCACATGCTTTGCGTAAGTAGAATCAATTTTGTAGAAGCATTATCATCCTTTGATGAAGAATGGTACTTGTTTTCCGTACTATATACTCCAACTTCTTCAACTCCAACATAACCTCCACGAAAATCACAACCTAAACTAATATATTTTAGTTTAAAACTTCTCAAATTCATATATTTTAGTGAATGTAGCGTATTTACAATATAAATTTGGAAAATCGTAACCTAAACTAGTTACATATGAAATTGTTATGTGAATATGTATTTCTGTTACTCGTATTGTAGCGCCTCGTTACCGGAATATACATTTCTGTTCGTTTCTCCTCTTTATATGTTACTGATCATTGTTAAACGGTTACTACAGGAAATCAATAAACGACATATGGTTTACGTTTAAGATTAATTGAAGATGTTTTATTTTGTTGAATCATTTATGTTAGGTCGACCATCTGGATTGTAATAAACAACTAATAGTTCATATCCACATGCTTTGCGTAAGTAGAATCAATTTTGTAGAAGCATTATCATCCTTAAATGAAGAATGATACTTGTTTTCCGTACTATACACTCCAACATCTTCAACTCCAACGTAACCTCCACGAAAATCACAACCTAAACTAATATATTTTAGTTTAAAACTTCTCAAATTCATATATTTTAGTGAATGTAGCGTGTTTACAATATAAATTTGGAAAATCGTCCCCTAAACTACTTACATATGAAATTGTTATGTGAATATGTATTCTGTTACTCGTATTATAGCGCCTCGTTACCGGAATATACATTTCTGTTCTTTCTCCTCTTGATATGTTACTGATCATTGTTAAACGGTTACTACAGGAAATCAATAAACGACATATGGTTTACGTTTAAGATTAATTAAAGATGTTTTATTTTGTTGAATCATTTATGTTAAGTCGACCATCTGAATTGTAAACAACTAATAGTTCATATCCACATGTTTTGAGTAAGTAGAATCAATTTTGTAGAAGCATTATCATCCTTTGATGAAGAATGGTACTTGTTTTCCGTACTATATACTCCAACTTCTTCAACTCCAACATAACCTCCACGAAAATCACAACCTAAACTAATATATTTTTGTTTAAAACTTCTCAAATTCATATATTTTAGTGAATGTAGCGTGTTACAATATAAATTTGGAAAATCGTAACCTAAACTAGTTACATATGAAATTGTTATGTGAATATGTATTTCTGTTACTCGTATTGTAGCGCCTCGTTACCGGAATATACATTTCTGTTCTTTTCTCCTCTTGATATGTTACTGATCATTGTTAAATGGTTATTACAGGAAATCAATAAACGACATATGGTTTACGTTTAAGAGTAATTGAAGATGTTTTTATTTGTTGAATCATTTATGTTTGGTCGACCATCTGGATTGTAATATTGCGTAAGTAGAATCAATTTTGTATAAGCATTATCATCATTTGAAGAAGAATGGTACTTGTTTTCCGTACTATATACTCCAACTTCTTCAACTCCAACATAACCTCCACGAAACTCACAACCTAAACTAATATATTTTAGTTTAAAATTTCTCACATTCATATATTTTAGTGAATGTAGCGTGTTTACAATATAAATTTGGAAAATCATAACCTAAACTATACATATGAAATTGTTATTGTGAATATGTCTTTTATTACTCGTATTGTAGCGCCTCGTTACCAGAATATACATTTCTATTCTTTTCTCCTCTTGATATGTTACTGATCATTGTTAAACGGTTACTGTAGGAAATTAGTAAACAACAGGCGATTTTATCGGAATCACCCATACATTTCATCCCATGTCGTCGTTGCTCGTGGGGTGGCTCGCTGCTTTCTTCGATTTCTTGCCCATTGTTGTCGTTAGTGATTTGTTATCTGGATTAGCTGTATAGTTACTAACTGTTAGTAATTTGGTATTAGGGAAACATAAAATTGTTATTTATTTTTAATATTTTGTTAGTCAGGTACTGTTTTATAACATGAGATTAGAGTCGATTGTTTCTCAATTTTCTACAATTGAAGTGAGATTCCACCACTAGATTTTCGAGTTGGGTGTGATGTAATATTTCAGTATAAACCTAATTAACCTAATTTGGTCAATAACGTCGACATTTCTGCGACTTAGCCTTATATTTGAATCGTTGGTGATTTTCGTAACAAAAAATTGTTTTTGGACAATTGTTACGATCAGTTACAATATTGGTTATATCTGTTACTAATGTGGTCACATTTGTTATTTAAGTTGCATGCATTGTTACCCAGTTATCGTGTTCACAAAATCTTCAATATACGTACGTCACATCAAAAGTCTTCACTAATTCTTTCCTAAACTCACTAATTCTTGTTCATTATTAAGACCCATTATCAAATTCACTCAATTTCGTCTTAATCGGCCATTAAAATCGATACTTGGCCCATTTATAATCGCGTTTTTTCGAACTGTAATATCATAATTACTTCGCTTAAACTATTAAATTATTCGATTGTTATAACTACCCATGAGAAATCGAGGTCGATCCCATCTTATTTTCACCTTAACAACGAGATTTCACTTGAATTTATAGTCCTAAAAGCAACCAAAAACGAACGAAAGAGACGATGGCAAATGGGTGTAATTTTTGGCAACTATGAAGGTAGAAATGTCATTTCCCGTTGGTTGGTCCTTCTTTCTAATATTTTCAGTAAAATAGGTCATTGGGCCGAAATGAAAATACAATGGGGCCTGATTCATGTTGGAAAATACCTAATAGGACCTGACTCATAATATACCCATTATATTAATTACTATTATTATCCTACCTCGGTCCCACTTAATACTTCCCGAAAATTAGTGGGCATATAGATTAAGAAGCCACATTTTTTTAATATTATAGTACAGTTTTAAGGAATGAAGAGAGAAAACTAATTAGTGGGTACGCAAATAAAGAAGCCTTTTTTTATATATAAATGGTGTAATTAGTTTACTTATTGGAATAATTTTTTACCAAAAGTAGAAATGTGAAGAATTATGTGGGACGCCCGAAAAAGATGGGAAGAAATAAGAGTAAATTACGTGTCAGTCCCTATTATCATATTTTCAACATGTTTCAGGCTCCATACATGTTTGATGGAGAGAGAGGACCCAAGTTTGGCTAAATTTAGAGAATATGACCTTATTGTCGTGAAAAGACCAATTTACCCATGATATATAAAAGAATTACTTCATTTTGACATCATCTTTCTCCAAACGACGGAAGCTAAAAATTGAATCTGAAATCCAGATATATTTTTATTGTTTTGAGTGGATATTGTTTTTGCGGCCTCAATCTTTGACGGGTATTACTAATGAAGATAAATTATTGATGTATCCAATAAAATAATGCTTAAAACCCTTCGAAAATTTCGTTTAAATGAAATTTCGATGGAAAAAACAAGCTTAGATCCATGAAAATGTCAACTTTTGTGACTGACTAAAGTTTTTCCGTCCTCAATTTTGGATGGGTCATACTAATCAAGACGGATTTTGTATATATTGGAGATTGAAATGCTTGCGAATTAACTAGCTTGCCAGGTAACACAAACTGATAACTGAGTGCCATTTAAGAGAACACCAATAACACAAACATGTCAAGTAACAAATAAACACCACTGGATAATGGGAAATTTCTCTCTAGAGCAAGGGGTTACGATATGGATCGGCAACCGCCGGCGTCATAGAAAACCGGTTAACATCCGTGAAAATGCCGACCTTTGCGTCTGAAATAATCGACCATAATCTCATGTTATAAAACAGTACCTGACTAAAAAAATATTAAAAATAAATAACAATTCTATATTTCTCTAATACCAAATCATTTACAGTTAGTAACTATACAGTTAATTCATATAACAAATTTGTCATTAAAAATAACAGATCTGGAAAATGATATTTAATAATTAAATCGCGTTTTATTGAAAAATTTTTACAGTGCACATTCAAAGTAACATATAGGGCTCTACCAGTGTCAAAAAGCCCCAAATCAATAACCCTCGAATTAATCGAAGAAATCACAGACGAGCAGCGACGGCCAGCGACGACCAACGAATTTGGTGCAGTCGAGCGCAGATCTTAGCCGGCGACATCCGATCATATCGAGCGCAGATCTTAGCCGGTTTGTTACAATTTGGTGCTATGTGTATCTGAGACTTATGTCTAGGATGTTTCTTTTGAACAAATTTCGCTTCTGTTGCTGAAAATGTATGCATGATTCTGGTAAAATTCAGCTGTTGTTTACTGATTTTTGCAGTAACAATTTAAGAATGATCCGCAACAATTGAAGAGGAGAAAATAACATATATTGATATGTAGGTAACACGGAAACACACCACGAGTAACATAATACATAGTGTTAGGTCCTCAGATTAACAACTCTACGATCCTAGGCTAGAATCTATAGTAATTTGATCGTTTAGATAATCAATTGAATTCGATCGAAAAACTCAAGTTAAGAACACGAGAGAGAATTCAATTAGAGTGAGAAAGTTACTGTGATTTCTCTATCTAGAAATCGAATTGCAAGCCTTTCGGATCAATTCTCAAAACTTTCTCTATTCAGCTCAATTCATTTACAAGTAGGCATGGCAATGGGGCGGGTATGGGGCGGGTTTTGCCGGACCCGAGACCCGCCCCGGTTACTTTTCCCCGGACCCGGGACCCGCCCCGCCCCGTTTCGGGTCTAGACCCGCCCCGCCCCCGGTCAGACCCGAGCGGGTCGGGTCCAACCCGCCAGACCCGGCTTCTATTTTTTTTTTAAATTCTAACATTACCTTACACAACAAAACATAAACAAAATAACTAAAAATGAAACAGCAAGCAAAATATTAATCAAAATGCATAGAATGATCAAATGCATACCAACATTCATAAATTCACTCGATGAACACAATCTAAAACCACAAGCAAGAAGCAATATTCTTGAGTCTTGACCCACAAACAATAATGAGATTCAATATTTCAGCCGCAAAATACTAATCAAACCAGCAAATACAACTAGGTCGTAGTCTCGCTAACATTTTCTTCGGTATCCTCTTCTTCTTCATCCAATACGACCGGACACTTCAAATTATCAACTTTCCGAGAAGTTCCTGGAAAGAAAAAATATTAAATATAGGAACAATTGACAACAAAAAATTAATAGAATAAGATAGATAATTCACTTACCATTCACCTCGTGCAACAACCAACGACGAGTGCACATCAATGCTTCCAACGTGTCCGGCTGGAGCCTACTACGATGAGGGCTAAGCAATCTACCACTAATACTAAATGCGGATTCAGAAGCAACGGTTGATATAGGAATAGCTAAGATGTCCCTTGCAATGCTTTGTAGGATAGGATACTTGACACCATTAGTCTTCCACCAACTCAACACATCAAAGTTTTCTGTTCTTGGCAACACAGTTTCCTCTAAATACATGTCCATTTCTGATGTCAAAGACTTTATAACGTCATTGCTTGAACTCGCAATGTATTGGTCATATAGCTCTAAAGTATCACTCTCAAATGCACTGAAACTATAAGCACTAGAAGACGATGTAACTCCATTACCCGAGCCACCCTTCGCATTAGCACTTCTAGATTGGTAATCAATCAACAAGTCATAGCAATTTTGGCGAATTTCGTCTATTTTCGATCTTGCACTTTCACCATAAATCAATGGGTAATAAAACTCAACCAATTTCATCTTATATCGCGGATCCAACACAGCAGCTACCCCCATCATCACATGACAAGAATCCCAATACTTCTCAAATTTGATCAACATTTTTTCAGCCATATCACGGATCATCGCACTTGGACTCTTTACCCATTCATCTAACTTCATTCTAATGGCACATATATTTGGAAAATAAACATTAGATGTGGGGTAAAGAGTACCTGAGAACAACTCAGTCACTTGATAAAAGATCTTTAACTTTCCACATATTTCGATGGCATTCGTCCAATCTTCATGCGTCGGTACAGTCTTGTATTTCTTTTCTCGATACTGAGCTCGTGAAAACACATCTTTATATGTCACAGCAACAACCAACATCAAATACGTCGAATTCCAACGAGTTGGACAATCAAGAGTTAACTTTTTGGAACAATCGTTGCCCAATTGACGAGCCACGTCTTCAAATGTTTCTACTCTACCAGGTGAAGCGGTCCAAAAGACAACACTATCACGTATCCTCTCAATTGCACCACTAATCAACTCTAGCCCATCTTTCACAATCAAATTTAAAATATGAGCACAACATCGCATATGAATTACCTTCCCATGTAGTGGTAGGTCGTTTATTGGGAGCTTGTTTTGAAGTAGTTGAAGCATGGCATCGTTGGTCGAACAATTATCTACTGTGATAGTAGAAACTTTTCGATCAATATTCCAATCCATCAATGCCTTAAGAAGTTGTTCCGAAAGCTCATAAGCTGTATGTGGAGCGGGAACATACAAAAACCTACATGATGATAGATAATTAGAATATTCCATGCACCAATAAACAAAATTAGATAACTTATTATACCTCAAAATGCAACTTCTCAGTGTCCAAGAGTCATCAATATAATGAGCAGTGATTGCCATGAAGCCCTTTTTCTTGTTGCTTGACGTCCACATGTCTGTTGTGATAGCAACACGACAATTAAGCTTTCCCAATGTTTGGTAACAGTTGGTCCTCTCTTCACCATAAACCTTCATGATGTCCATTTTGAGCGTGTTCCTTGTTATATTCTTGAAACATGGTTGGAGGCTAGCAACAAACCTTCGAAACCCAATATGCTCTACCATGCTTAGTGGATAATCATGTAAAATAACCATGATAGCTAGCTCATGTCTTGACTTTTCTTGACTGAAAATATGCGTCGCGAGTTCTTGACCTCCACTTAATTTGTTATTTGCAGTCATGAGACATTGACGGATGTCCATCTTCCTCGGTCGCTTTTTGCACGCTTTCTCGTAATGCTTGAGTAAATGAGTTGTTCCATATCCACTCGGAGCTTTGAGATGGGCTTTGCAATATTTGCACTCCCCATACCACATCTCCCCAATTTTAATTCTATCAAAGTGGTCCCACGCCGCTGATGACGTTCGCTTTCTCTTGCCACTAACATCATTTGCGTTGTCTGCATCCGTATTATTTGTCTGTGAATTGCCTTCTGGGGCCTGAGTGCTGCCCTGCAAATTAATCGATGGCTGAGATTGAGCATTATCTCCTCCCTCACCTTCCATCTGAAAAAAAAGGCATGAATTCTGTGAGCAAAAAACCCATAAAAATTCGTTTTTGGTGGGGAACAGAGACAAACGAGTTGAGCTACGAAATATACAGCATAAACTCAAAGCTCTGAAAAAACATTGAACTCTTTATCCAACCACAGTGTAGTATTTAAAAAATTAACTATGAACTAAATCGAACAGAAGAAAAATACCTCTTTGTCCGTTTCTTTCTCTGCGTCAATTGGGACAAACTGCTGAGGCAACCGTTCACTGCTGAGGCAACCGTTCACTGCTGAGGCAATACGGCACTGTGGGGAGGCTGAGGAGGTAAGGTGAGGGCTGAGGCTGCTGCTGAGTTGAGAGGTGAGCGGCACAGGTGAACATGGCAGAATCAACCATCCACAGCAGCAGCGCTCAACAGCCCACCAACCCCGTAAGGATTAATCCTCGCTGTTCGTCTATTCCATCTCTCGATCTGTTCTCCTCGTAATTAACTTTTGCGTTTTTGGGCCGATGAAAAGGTGGTTGTGGCGAATAGGCAAGAACAAGGTGAAGAAGAAGAAGTAAACCTCAAGTACCTCGATTTCGTCCAAGTATTGGGCCTCCACGCCTTGATGCAGGCCGCAAATCTCTACTGTGAGGAGGTGAGGTGAGGGCTGAGGCTGCTGTGGTGAATAGCAGAGGTAAGGAGGTGAGGTGTGTTGTGGAGTTGAGAGGCGAGCGGCATATAGCAAGGGAGAAAAAATAAAACCCTAACTCTAATAATTAATATATATATATATATATTATATTACATAAATTCGTTCGGGGCGGGTCTCGGGGCGGGTCTCGGGGCGGGGTTGGGCAAACCCGAGACCCGCCCCGGACCCGGGCGGGTTGGGCTCTTTAAGGCCCATAACCCGCCCCTTAACCCGAAAATTTAAAAAAACCCTCCCCAACAGGGGCGGGTTTAGGCGGGTTCGGGTCTCGGACCCGGCCCATTGCCATGCCTATTTACAAGTATTTATACCAAACAAGCTTGGTACAAATATCAATCTAGTCCTTAATAAAGACTAATACAAATAAAGCCCCTAATTACAAGGACAACTAATGAAATCAAGCACAATTACAAATGGTATTCTACAATCTCCCCCTTTGTGCTTGATTGCGTCTCTGCGTTGTTCGTCCTTGTCGGGCATAGTATGATCTACGCAAGCCCAGCGCATGCTCGTAGTCCCTAACGGTCTCCCTGAGCTTCAGGCGCTCGTCGATGTCATCTAACAATTCCATCAGGAGCAGCTGTTCTCTCACAAACCGGTGGATCCTCAACATCGTGTCTCTATTTATCTCTTCCAACCTCTGTTCGATATTTCTTCGGACGATCTTGAGGGTTCCGTCGCAAAACTTGTGAATTTCTGTCTTCAGCATCAACCTGTTCTTCTTGGCAATTGAGTTGTTGTAGGTGATCCCGATGACAGAGCTGATATGCACGTGATTGCTTGGAAGCCTCTCGATCTCAGGCTTTGAAGAGTGGTTCGGTCATGTTGACCTTCTTCATATTGCTCTCAAGCGCCATTTGAAGGTCGTGAGCGGCGAAGTACTTGACTTGTCGCATCATGAACCGGTAGAGCCCTTCGAGGCCTTCTTTCTTGATGAAGCCCTGGGGACCTTTGTACTTCTCGACGTATAGCTGATAAAGATGGTACACGTCATCGGCGGGGAGGTACGACAGCTGATGAAGATGGTACACTTCATCGGCGGGGAGGTACGGCAGGTCGCTCTCGCTCAGTTCCTCTCGGGTCCTGTCCACTCGTTCGATGATGTAGTGAGGTGTTGGAAGTCCTCCTTTGGCACAATAGACACTAAGGATTTCTTAAATTGGAGAGAGTTCCCTGAAGTGACTCTTCAGTCGATCCTTCGGGATCCCCAGCCTCACGTTCGGTCCTAGTTGGGTCAGCATCCACAGATATGTCATTCTCTTCTGCTGATCCCAATGAGAGATCCCTCTCAGTTCGAACTCATCCGGCTTCTTAATTCGATCCGGTAACCTCCAAATGTTTGCCCTGACTTCTTCAAGGAAAGGTATCTCTATGTGAATGTTCTCCCACGGCGTCTCGATCCGAACGGTCCCTGGCATCTGTCTTGTAGGGGAGGCCGCTCGTTGTGCGATCAACTCCGGTAGCCTTGGGGTTTCTCTTTGGTAGTCTATACTTTCTTGAAATTCGTCGTCTTCTATGATCACGAGGTCCACGGATGCTTGTTGTAAGAAGTGGCGTACGTCCTGAAGCCGTTGTCTCTGATGCTCCTCGGGCATGGAATGGGTCATCCACTGGCCTTCGAAAATGTACTTGTCTAATACTTCGTGTGGATTGATGCCATGTCCAGAGGGTCCCGGTTGGTCTGGAGCGACGGAGGGAGTAGCTTGGGTAGCTGCCAGAGCTACAAGCATTGCAGCACTTGCTTCTTCTTCCGGAAGCAAGGGGCTTGAGTAGATCGGCGGTGTGGGCGGAGGCGTCCTGAGGTGAAAGGTTGGTGGGTCGATGTGGGCGGTGCGGTGCGTGGTGTGGGTTTGTGTGGTTTGTGTTTGGGTTTGTGTTTGGGTTTCACCAGATCCAACGTTTGTCTGCGTAGCGCCCGAGCCTTGTCCTTGGCCAGATGTAGATGACCTCAGCCTCTTCTCCCCCTCATGAGGGTCCTGATCGTCAGGATCGTCATGTCTGCACCGTGAGTGGGAGCTTTGGCCTCGGCAGGTGTCAGTCGGGCGCTCAGGATGGTCCACCAATCGCCTATAGAGGGATTCTTCTTGCGGCGATCGGATGGAAAGGCCTATCAGACGGGCGAGGAGAATGTCATGGAGCTCGGTGATGGGGATTGTGTATGGATTGATGAGGATGGAGGAAGTGGCTAGAGGGTCGGTGGATGTGGGTTGTGGAGGTGTGGGGTTGATTTGTGACGAAGGGCCTTCAGAGGTAGGTGCTTTCCCGATATCTCTTCGGGATGCCTCGATTGGTTGAAGTACTCTCTCTGTGATCTTGTCTTCCATTGACTGTACAGCAGCAGAGAGAGCGGCCTGAAACTGCTCGTTCGTCACAAAGGGTGCGGACGCCTCCGTGAATGGACCAGGACGACTGATGCCGCCTGTTATCAACCCTTGAATAGACACCGACTCTGCGGGTTGGCTCACAGTCACTTGAGGTTGTGACTGTATGAGACTTCCACCCAATCATCGAGTCGAATCTTGATGATTCGTCTCTATGGGTGTTAAGGCAGGCTCAGGTTGCGCCTGCGAACCAGACACCACGTGAGTTGGTTGCGGCTCAAGATTGAGCGAAGAAGTGCCGGCAACACTTGTCGTTGTGGTCAGTGTAGTATCTGGTGCGGTGATGACTGCTGGAAAGGGCGACTCCAACTGAATACTGAGTCTTCTGGGAGTCCTCCTGATCAGACTGATTTCCTCGTCAGACTCTGTGTCAGACGGGGTGGCGGTGTGAGGAGTAAGGTCTCGATCGACTTTCTCCAATGTCTGATCTGTCACCAGTCGAAGTGAAGTGTGCCCCATTTCCGTTCCGGGCTGTGCTTCGTGTTGAAGAACTTCCTCAAAAGTTTCTTCGAGCACGCGCACGCCAACATGTACGGGCTCTTCCACATGTAATTCGAGTGCAGGAGCCTCGAGCCCCATCTCTGCAGCCACGACGTCGATTAGGGTATCTTCCACGTCGGGCATTGACTCTTCGATCAAAGAGGACTCCTGTTGAAACTCCTGAGCAACGACGTCTATCATCGCGTCATCAGGGCTTGGTTGGGGTTGGGGAGGCTCACATGGTGATCTGCCGGGGGCCCTCTAATCATTTCTTCCGTTAAGTTGTGTTCCCGGCAGAATCTCTGATACTCAGCTCCCGCGGGGTCGGCGAGCCTGAGTAAGTTGAGTGGAATTGGCATCGACGGTTGGTCCAGGTCCGTGAGCCGTGGGTTGATAATTAACCTTTTTGACCTCCTCGTAGTGTTCTTTAGAGTCATGAGGTAAGACTTGAACTAGATCACTGACAGGTGTTGTGGACGGAACTCTCCTATTTTTGTCCTTTTCAATTAGTTCATTGTAGTCAAAGGGGATCTCAGGCCCATGTGAGGCTTGTTTTATGGATGAATCAAACGCATTTTCATATGTCGATTCCGCAATGTTCCTAAGAGAGGTTGCCGCTAAACCCATGTTCTTAATGTCATGCATTTCTTTCTTCCGAAAAATACTGGGTTAGTGTAACCTATGCCTTCTATTGGATTATAAAACTCTATATCCTGGGCTTGTTTAGAAATATCGTCTGTTAAGAGTGTCCCCTACGCATAAGAAGATCATCTAATTTTTTAATTTTTGCATACAACTTCATGCGTTCCTCACTTAGGAGAGCATAATTATTTTCTACCGTCAGTTTGGCGGCTTGGAGGGTGTCTAGATCCTTACTGAGCTCACTAACCTTAGCGTTAGATGTTTCTAATTGAGCTTCTAAGTCAGTGATCTTAGAGGTAGCTTCGGTTATCCTACAATTTAAGGTAGCTTTCTCGTTGAGATGCCTAACCAAACAATTGTAGTTATTCGCTAGCCTATCTTCTAAATCTTTAATCTTTTCACTATGCTGTCCTAAAGGAGGTTGGCTAGTCCCTCTAGAATGTAGACTCTTAGTAAGTTCTTCTATTTTTGCACTAGAGCTTCTAAGTTCTGATTCGAGACTATCTATCATCTCCTGAGCTCTCTCAAGTTTGTTCTCTACTTCCTTTATACTTTTCTGCTCATGTTTCATGTTAGCATATTGCGTTTGATATGATTCTAACATGGTCAATAATGTGGAAGGAGTGACTACCTCATTTGAAGACGTGGATGCGTTGTCGTCGTCCATACGAGTGGATGTTTCGGCGTCCGATTCGTTGTCGAGACGGGCCATGAGGGCTAAGTTCTCTTCTTCGGAGCTCGACGTGTCCTCGAGCATTGGTCCTGTTCGGTCATGAGAGCTACTCCAGCTTCTTTCTGTTTTGTCAATTGAAGTTTCCTGGAGTAGTAGTTTGCATCTCTTTTCTTCGGGAGAGTGCACTCTCTGGCGAAGTGACCTGCTTTGCCACAGTTAAAGCATTTGTTAGTCTCTTTGGGATTCTTGACCTCGGAACTCTCCGGAGCACGTTCTTTGTTCTTGGAGCTTGTAGTCCGAAGTCTATTGGCTGAGGTTGAAGACTTCTTCGTGAAGTACTTCTTGCTCATCATTTGTCCAATGAGAGCTAACTGTTTTCCAAGGGCTTTCATGTTCGGCTCGATGTCGGAGTCCGATTCATCTTCCGACTCTGATGATGAAGGTGGCCTAACGATCTTTTCCTTTCTTGATCTTGTGCTCCTCTTCTCCGAGACTAAGGCAACCGTGTCATCGGTTTGTTTGCCTTTCTGCTCTTTGGTAATCTCGCGGATATCATCCTCATGCTGAGCGAGATTATCGAACACGGCATGGAACTCCTCTAGATCTTTATTTTGTCGTATTTGAGTGGATAATTTCTTCCATTCCGTGGGCAGAGAAGATAGAATCTTATGTTTGTCTCCATGTTTGTCTTCGTTATTTCTATCTTCCTCATCTCGTTGAGAAGAGTGAGGTATCGTTGGTAGATTTCGTATAGACTCTCCTCCGGCTTTGCTTTGAAGGAGTCGTAAGCAGTGAGAATGTTCGCCTTCTTGGCCTTTATGCCAACTTCCGTCCTTTGCATCATCCTATGCAGCTCATCCCACATCCCTTTGGCCGATGTAAGGCTGTCGATTTGTCTGTATATATCGTTGGGGATGCCCTGCATAAGGGTATTCATGGCTACTAGATCAGCCTTAGCTCGAGCTCTTTCATCCAGAGAGTATTCTCTAGGCCCCTTTAGTCGCCTGAAAGCTGGAATTACTGGAGTAGCTGTTTCGTCCCCGGGTACATGAACCCAGAACTGTGCCGGTCCCTCTTCAAGGGACTGCAGTAGATTTTCGGCTTGATCCTTTACAGCGATGAAATTCAGGAAGCGGCTTCTCCACACTGTGTATTCGCCTCTTTGCAAGATCGACGGACGGTTGTCATTTCCGAGTGAGTATGCATCCATGTTTGTATTACAGTAGTTGAGTTGTTGAAGGATCTTCGTTGATTGTTTTGAGGGTTGAAGACGATGTAAAGTGCTTCACAAGTGACGAAACTTGTTAGTAGCGTTTGATTCGAAGATTAGATCGACAATTATTTTCGATTCAATCTTTAGAGTATGATCGAAATTAATTTCGTCGATATAGAATGTATTTACTGTTTTCGTGCGAGAAATTTTGTCAGCGGAAAATTTTACGAGCGAAATAAATTGCCCAAAATCGTTCAGTCGAGAAAAATTTCCTGATCGTGAATTTATTTCGATCGTAAAGAAACATTACGTTAGTAAGTTTCTCGACAAGATAAATCCGTTGACTAGAAAAGTTTCTCGCGTATAAATGATTTTCGCCTGGTCAAACGAAGGTTTGACTGAAAAAGTTCTTCGAGTGAAAGTTATTACGCATGCAAGGTCAAAATTGGTCTCACTCGAAAAAGTTTTTCGCTGGATAATGCTCGAGAAATATTTCTAACTAAAAACGTTTCTGCTGATGACGATTCTAGCGCTGACGTCGTATTCTGACCGAGAAAAATTCTCGCGCCAAGTTTATCGATCGAGAAACTAATCCGATCGCAAAACCTAGCGAGAAAAATTTGAGCAATCGAGAAAAATTCACAGAATACGATTAACACAAATTCGAGCAAAAACAAAGAATCAGATAGTGAAGTTTGAGGTAATTGCTCGCAATCAAGTACTAATCACGCACGAAAAAGCAATTAAACACGTTATGAAGCAAAATATATCGAATTTTATCAAAATCAGAACGTGTTCTTCATGTTCGTCAACAGTAAAATTTCAGAATTAAATTAATCAAAATTCGACGTTCAAAATGCTACTGATTTAGTCGCAATGATCATTTATCACTTAATCTAGCACTGAAACATCAAATTCAAGTCAATTAAGCACAATTAAGCTATTAGATCGAAAAACTTTTCGCGCCAAATCTGTTCTTCGATGGAACAGTGTTCGAAATAAAATTTCGATCCAATTCTTACAATTTACGATTCAAAACAGAACGAATCTGCTCTGATACCAATTGTTAGGTCCTCAAATTAACAACACTACGATCCTAGGCTAGAATCCATAGTAATTCGATCGTTTAGATAATCAATTGACTTCGATCGAAAAACTCAAGTTAAGAACACGAGAGAGAATTCAATTAGAGTGAGAAAGTTACTGTGGTTTCTCTCTCTAGAAATCGAATTGCAAGCCTTTCGGATCAATTCTCTAAACTTTCTCTATTCAGCTCAATTCATTTACAAGTATTTATACAAAACAAGCTTGGTACAAATATCAATCTAGTCCTTAATAAAAAGACTAATACAAATAAAGCCCCTAATTACAAGGACAACTAATGAAATCAAGCACAATTACAAATGGTATTCTACACATAGTGACAATAACAATTTACTATGTAATTAGCTTACTTTATGTTTTTCAAATTTTATACTTTAAACACGCTACATTCACTAATATATATCAATTTACGAAGTTTTAGATAAAAGTATATTAGTTTAGGTTGTGATTTTCGTGGAGATTATGTTGGAATTGAAGAAGTTGAAGTTTATAGTATGGAAAACAAGTAGCACTCTTCTTGAGAGGATGATCATGCTTCTACCAAATTGATTCTACTTATACAAAACGTTGTGAAAATTAACTATTAGATGTTTACTACAATCCAGATGTTCGACTTAACATAAATGATTCGACAAAATTAATGACATCTTCAATTAATCTTAATCACAAACCGTACGTTGTTTTCTGATTTCATGCAGTAACAGTTTAAGAATGAGCAACAACAATTGAAGAGGAGAAGATAACAGAAATTGATACGTACCTAACAAGGAAACACAACACGAGTAACAGAATACATAGTCACAATAACAATTTAATATGTAATTAGTTTACTATATGCTTTCGAATTTTATACTTCAAACACGCTACATTCACTAAAATATATCAATTTACGAAGTTTTAAATATAAAATATATTAGTTTAGGTTGTGTTTTTCGTGGAGATTATGTTGGAATTGGAGAAGTTGAAGTTTATAGTATGGAAAACAAGTAGCACTCTTCTTGAGAGGATGATCATGCTTCTACCAAATTGATTCTACTTATACAAAACGTTGTGAAAATTAACTATTAGATGTTTACTACAATCCAGATGTTCGACTTAACATAAATGATTCTACAAAATTAATGACATCTTCAATTAATCTTAATCACAAACCGTACGTTGTTTTCTGATTTCATGCAGTAACAGTTTAAGAATGATACAACAATTGAAGAGGAGAAGATAGCAGAAATTGATACGTACGTAACAAGGGAACACAACACGAGTAACAGAATACATAGTCACAATAACAATTTAATATGTAATTAGTTTACTATATGCTTTCGAATTTTATACTTCAAACACGCTACATTCACTAAAATATATCAATTTACGAAGTTTTAAATATAAAATATATTAGTTTAGGTTGTGTTTTCCGTGGAGATTATGTTGGAATTGGAGAAGTTGAAGTTTATAGTATGGAAAATAAGTAGCACTCTTTTTGAGAGGATGATCATGCTTCTACCAAATCGATTCTACTTATACAAAACGTTGTGGAAATGAACTATTAAATGTTTATTACAATCCAGATGGTCGACTTAACATAAATGATTTAACAAAATTAATGACATCTTCAATTAATCTTAATCACAAACCCTACGTTGTTTACTGATTTCATGCAGTAACAGTTTAGAAATGATCAGTAACAATTGAAGAGGAGAAGATAACAGAAATGATACGTAGGTAACAAGGAAACACAACACGAGTAACAGAATACATAGTCACAATAACAATTTAATATTTAATTAGTTTACTCTATGATTTTCGAATTTTATACTTCAAACACGCTACATTCACTAAAATATATCAATTTACGAAGTTTTAGATAAAATAGATATTAGTTTAGGTTGTGATTTTCGTGGAGATTATGTTGGAATTTAAGAAGTTGAAGTTTATAGAATGGAAAACAAGTAGGGTCTTCTTGAGAGGATGATCATGCTTCTACCAAATTTATTCTACTTACACAAAACGTTGTGAAAATGAACTATTAGATGTTTATTACAAACCAGATGGTCGACCTAGCATAAATGATTCGACAAAATTAATGACATCTTCAATTAATCTTAATCACAAATCCTATGTTGTTTTCTGATTTCATGTAGTAACAGTTTAAGACTGATCAGCAACAATTAAAAAGGAGAAGATAACAAATATTGATACGTAGGTAACAAGGAAACATAACACGAGTAATAGAATACATAGTCACAATAACAATTTAACATGTAATTAGCTTACTTTATGATTTTTGAATTTTATACTTCAAACACGCTACATTCACTATGATATATCAATTTACGAAGTTTTAGATAGAGATATATTAGTTTAGGTTGTAATTTTCGTGGAGATTATGTTGGAATTGAAGAAGTTGAAGTTTTATAGTATGGAAAACAAGTAGCACTCTTCTTGAGAGGATGATCATGCTTCTACCAAATTGATTCTACTTACACAAAACGTTGTGGAAATGAACTATTAGATATTTATTACAATCCAGATGGTCGACCTAACATAAATGATTCGACAAATTAATGACATTTTCAATTAATCTTAATCACAAACCCTATGTTGTTTTCTGATTTCATGCAGTAACAGTTTAAGAATGATCAGCAACAATTTTGAAGAGGAGAAAATAATAAAAATTGATATGTAGGTAACAAGGAAACACAACACGAGTAACCATATACATAGTCACAATAACAATTTAATATCTACTTAGTTTACTTTATGATTTCCAAAACTTCAAAGACGCTACATTCACTAAAATATATCAATTTACGGAGTTTTAGATAAAAAAAATATATAAGTTTAGGTTATGATTTTAATCACAAACCTTAATTCACAAACTATAATAATTTTGGTAACATGTAAACATATAACTAGTAACAGTTTTACACATATCGGATAACAGATAATCTGTGCTTGATTTTATTTAGGCTCCCGCCCAAAATTCATCTCATTATGGTTTTCCCGCCCGAAATTTCACCGATAACTTAGTAACAAATTTAGTCAACATAGTAACAGAAATGCACATACTAGTAACAGATCCTGAGAATTTTACAAATCCCGCCAAAAAGAAAAAATACACCCAACTTCCCTCTAAAGACCATTGCAACAAGAAAAAGTCATATTCCTTCTTCATTTACTGTATTTGAAAGTGTCCATGGTCCCCACTGTGTCGCATACAAGATTCCATTCTTGCACTTTGTGCTTCGAAAAACGAATTTTTTGTTGGAGGTAAGATAAACATTCTCTTTACTTGATAACAAATTATGTACACACAGTAACAGTTCATATTCGCATGGTGACAATTAATTACAATATATAACGGTTTTGCTACTCCAAGTAACGGATAAAGGGCACACAGCAATACCAATTTATTATTTATTTTCAATCTATCAAACTATTATCAGCTAGTAACGTTAAAGCATGACATAGTAACAAATGTTTTTAATTTAGTAACAGTTGTTCATCACCTCAGTTGACGAACGTCTGGATCAATTAACTAACATCTGGATTTCTGCTTAATGTCGATGTCTTTCATACCACATGCATTACACCACTTACGGATTGGAAGTTAACATTTACACATAAGTTTCGAATATAATGTCGTAGTAAAAAAATACCCAAATTATAGGGTCGATCGTATTTTCACGAATTAAATGATGAACATCAGATGAACGACCAAACAAGGTGCCCCACCGAGCTGCCATACTACGAGTACTTCGAATCTGTACTTATTAGACGTAATCGTTGCCAAAAACGGATTTGATTTCATCTTATTTTCGCAAGTTATAACCCTAGATAGAAAGATAAAGAATTCCGTACAAATCTTACATCTTGCGTTGTCAATACCACAATACATCCTACGTTACATGCCGAAATTGGTTGGTTAATGAGCATTCGAAATTTCGGAGCTCGATTCACTGTAAAAACGAGATTCGTAAAATAAATCTTCTCTGTCGGTAACAATTTTTTGCATAATAGTAACAGATAAGGAGTGGAAAATAACAGTTAATTATATGTATATAACAATATAATCTAACTGCATAACTGAAAGTGACCGTAAAATAACGATTATTATAATATGTTAAGAAGGGTATTATCGTCAATTCATATTTTTAAGCCTTAACTCTGCCTTTTACGTAATGTTGGTCCTTCAAACTAATAGAAATTCTGACAGGGCCTGAAATGTATAAATAATTACTGACAAGGGCCTGATTAGAAATTGTCCTAAGAAATAAGTGGGACGGAGGAAGTACCTATTTCCCAAAACTTTTTAAATACTTTAAGCCCTGGATTAGAAATTTTAAATGTTAAGTTATAACATATTGATGTGTTTGGTTGGTACGTTTATAAAAAACATGGTTTATAATAATTTTAAATACATGTGGAGTGCTTTAAATAAACACACCTCTCATATGTGTTATTATAAATCCATCAACCAAATTTTATAGACGTTGCTGGGTTTTATATATTTTACTAATGTAACTCATGATATCGGCGTACCAAACCAGTCATAACTAGTTGAGTTTTTATTTTTATTCCTTTTGATACGATAAACCTGTCCTTGGGACCAAATAAAACTCATAGGTCGTTCGCATGTAAAGTACGCTAACCACATAAGTCATATTGCACAAAATAAATCTTTCAATAGCCTGCAAACAATGTCAATCGGATAATTCACAATGCAACAAGTAAACTCGAACGCTTGCGCAATACAATAAGCAAGTCCCACTGTACTTAAGTAGACCTCGCATTTCGAAAGCTGGCGCAAATAGCGTTCAAACTACGTCAATCAGATAAGTCACATTAGGACAGATCCATTACGACTGAATGTGATTCACCATTATGACTCCCACCATATTTGAAGGTATTTTTAAGGTGAATCAATAGAAAAATACCCAATTGGATAAAACTTTTAGACAGAGGTACCCATGTCAGAAAATTTTACAGATAGGTACCCAATTTAATTTTTACCAGTTTCTTTAGTCATGTCGTACCTTCCTGTGTGTATATCGCGTACCATAACACGTTGATATAGGGTACCTAAATATAGCATACGTCGTACCTAAGGCATACCTGTGTTACATAGAGCGTACCAAAATATAGCATACGTCGTACCATTTTCTGTTATATAGGGTGCCCAAATGTATTGATATAGGGTACCCAAATGTGTTGTATGGTGTACTTTCCGGGATCGGGTACCTATGTGCAAAAAATTTATTCTGTTAGGTACCTACATATAAAAAAATCCTGACAGGGTACTAAATTACAAGTTTTTATCCAACTAGGTAATTATGTGTAAACTTCTCTATTTTTAATTAAATAAACAAAAAAAATTAAACATTAACAAAATAAACAAGAAATGGAAAGCATTAATAAAATAGGGGTTACGTAACTCGTCATCCTAGATGACAAGTTACTTATCCAATCTGGCGGACCTCTGACGTGGAGTAACTCGTCATCTCAGAGTACGAGTTACAACTCGTAACTCGTCATTTGAGGTGACGAGTTAGATCTGTATTTTAAAACCCTACAGATCGCCGCTCGCCGCTCACGAACTGACCCGACGACGAAGACGAAAACCTCCACCCCTGCCTGCACGCGGCCGCCCAACCCACGAAGAAGACGAACCGCCGCCCCACCTAGCTTGCCTGCGCGAGAACCTCCGCCCCTTGCCCCGATTTGACGGTCCGCCGCCGCCGCCGCCCCGCAGGCCCTCCGTGAGCCGCTGCACCGCCGCCTAGCCGTGACCGACGCCCCGCTGCGACCCGTCGCCGCCTCGATGATGTACTACGCCGATTTACGTCAGGTGAGCGACGCGTGACGATGCGAAATTAACGGTTTTTTGCACTAATAGATTCATTATCGAATGCTAATTTTTTTTTGTTGATTTGTTTGGTTTCGTTTTCTTGAATGTAGAATGGATTTGGATGCTTGTTACGGGCCTATTGATAGTTCGGTGTTGACGATGCAGTCAAATCACCGTAGTAGGGACTTATTATTAGATGAGAGTGCGATAGATAGTACTATTAGATGTAGGTCGTTAGAAAATGTAGTGTGGGGTACGAGAGAAGCACCAAATCACCTACACGGTCGCTTATTAGGGAAGTTGAACGATATGGGTCTATACAGCGTCTACAGTTGTATGTCACAGAGGGTTGACCCTCATTTGATTACAACATTGGTAGAGCGCTGGAGAAAAGAGACTCATACGTTGCATTTTTTTGTTGGTGAGGCGACGGTTAGTCTACAGGACGTAGGTATACTGTGGGGTTTGCCTGTAGATGGTAGCTCTGTGTCCCAGTGTGATCCATACAAGAACGGTCACACAATGGATAGACGAGTGTGAGTGGTTGCTAGGTTATAGACCGCCGAATGATAAAATTAAGGGGTCAGAACTGTCGATGAAGACCTTAGCGAGTTGGTTGTTGGATAATCCAATAATGGGATGACGAGTTACATGCATTATTGGAATAATTCACGTAACTCGTCATCCTAGAGTACGAATTACACGAATTATCGCCGACACACTGCATGGCCATGCAGGTTGGTCGGGCACTAACCTAACTCGTCATCTAGGATGGCGAGTTACTAATTCGTACACCTAGAAGACGAGTTACTAATCGGCCGGTCAGCGTTGCCATGTCAGGTCAGCCGGTCAGCGTTGCTACTTTAACTCGTCATCATCCAGGGTGACGAGTTATTAACTCGTATGCCGGGAGTACGGAGTACCCTATTTATTATACTTTCCTATTTCTTGTTTATCTTGTTAATGTTTAATTTTTTTGTTTATTTAATTAAAATACCCTATTTGAACTGATAGTGGTTCACCATTATCTGATTACATTTATTAATATCTATAATCTGTAATGAAACGTTATATATAAAAAAAAATGTTAGTGAAGTTTAAAATGATACATAACATGTTTTCATACGATGCTTTGTCCAAAATTTATCGTATTACTAACGTTTCTTTATCGAAAAATTGTATCGGGAAAACTTTTGTACGTTTATTGTCGGCTTTTTGACGATGTTACTTATTTTATTGAAGCTCGGTATCCCAGTGTGATTGATCTATTATATGGGAAAATCAAATCCCCGATTGGTATCAGCTAATTCATCACAAAAAGGTATGATCTATTCGGTGAGTATAAACTGTTATTTGGTATGTCAATTTCAAATAAAAAATTAATAATTTAATTAAAACTCACTATATTTTAATTAGTACTATCCAAGGGCCGGGCCGGGGCGGGCTGGCCCGCCGCCCGCCAAAGCCTGCCAAACCGCGGCACTCTCTAGAATATGACCGAGGGTTATCATTTGAAAAGAAGGTGAATAGTTGGATTTATTCTGATCATTTACCAGTAATAATATGGTCCAAGCTTAACCCACCTGCAATAAGAGCGCATGTAATCCAATTTCGGGTAAAAACTGCTGCCCGGTGGGTACGGTTCAACATTAGTTAAACCACGTGAGAGTACCGTACAATAAAAAAATCATGAGGGTTATGTGTATTTCGACGAAACCTCGAGGGGGTTATATACATTTTAACATAATTCAATTAACTATTTTAAATTAAAATAAATTTAATCTTATATATTTATATATTATAGCTCGCGCATAGTGTGCAAGAATACTAATATTATTTGTATTCTTGCACATTTTCGGAACCACATAAAATCAATCTTAATATCTATCAAGCATACAAAATTGTCCCTTCCATGAAGATAATTAGTTAGTTTTTAGCACACAACGTTATAATCTTAAGCAGTTCAACAACTACAATGCAGTGCTTCAAATTTCTGATTCGTTCAGTCAGAATCAGAATCTTGATTAATAGACGATCTTACACATCTCCTTCGACCCTCTAAGTGATCATCATCGTCCTCCTCTTCGCGCTTGTGCTCATCGATTATTCCTGAGAATAAAGATTAGCTTTTTTACGAAATAACAAAATGCAAGTAAATGAATTGTTCAAGCGGCTCAGAATTTTCGTGTTTTCGAGCTGTACCTTTCTTCAACAGCAGTTTCTCCAAGGTTCTTGTTGGGAAATCATCTTTTCCTCCCAAGGCTTCGAATCCCACTATCCTATCTATAGCAACACCTTTACTGTTTGATAAAGAAAGAGATGAATTTCGAAACGGAAATGCAGAATATGAGATTAAGGTGTAATAAAAATGGACGTACCTGAATACGATGACGCAAGGCAGTGTTTTGATCTTTAGCTTAGTGATGAAGAAAGGAGCATTCTTTGAAAAACAAATTAACGGATCTTTTGGTGGTTTTATCACACTTTACCACTCAATAAAGCAAATGGAAGCACAAAAGGCATAAACTTATATACTGACTGACCTCTGAGTCCACCTTGATAAATTTTGTACTAAGGTGTCTTGGAGCAAGGGCCTTCAAATGCTTATCCATAATTCTAGAAAGATTGGCCATCGTAATTTGAAAATAGGAAGAGCAAAACTAATCTATGGTAACATTTCAAGAAATCTCTCAAATGATTCATTTATGTCAGGTTTCTAATATAACCCCTTATAAAGATCAGATCAGGCCATAAAATCCAATTCTTACTAGTCATGGTTGCCTCTTTTCACGAACATTCTGCTGTCAGTCACAAATTACAGAGTAACCTACGGTAAAAATGAAATGACGTAAGCGTCCTTACTTGCAGCGGTAAAACTCTCGATGGTAGAAGTGACAAATAACCTTGTCACTTGCAGTTACTTCACCCAGAAAGTCTGCTTCGGTTATCTCCCTGTACTCCCCGTGTCCTTTGGTCGTCAATGCTTGCCTTTTCTCGGCTTCCTTCTATGTAACAGAAGAACGAAAGACGATTAAAACAGAAAAAGATAATCATCCATCCATAACCACCTTAGTTCAAATGTAACTGTGAAAAAGTCGAGTAATTGACCTTAAGTGCTGCAATTCTGTCGGCATGCAACTTTTCCAGCTCAGGATCCTGAACAAAAATGGGGACAGTTAGAAGGGCAGAGCAATTTTTGCATGAAATAGGCACATGTGGTACAACTTACATCCATCAGCTCGTCCAAATCTACTTCATGGTTGGCTGAGGAAGATGCATTTGCTTTTTGTTGAGCCAGAATTTCCTGTTCGGAAAAAAACAAAAAAACTAGAATTTAAAAAATTGTCATGGGGAAGCCAGGGTTTACTACCAAGAAGACGGAATCAAACACATTCATTTGCTCATCAACGATACACACAAAACCCAACTTATTTGGTTGCTTAAAGACCGTTGCAAATTAAACCGTCCACCACAGTATACTGTACTCCCACCATTGCAATTCAATCAGAACTATCCAAAGTAAAATGCCTAATTGACGCTCAGCACAATGTGAAAAATCATGTACCCGGAATCATCAAAAGGAAAATTTTATACAGTGTAGAGCTGTCAAATCCTCATAAAAACTCGAAATTCAAATTGCACATCATATGCTAACACCTGGTCAATGTGATATTAATCAAATTTGTTCAAACAACGTCTTAAGCATCAATTTCAGCAGCCAACGCATAGAACCACAATTATTATTTTTTTTATTATTTTCTGAAGAATTAAAAATAACAACAATAAATATGCACGGAGATGAGACCTTTTGGTAACCGCGAGCTGCGGCAGCCAACACATTCCCAAAAGCCAAATTAGAAAGCGTCGATTTCACTGAATCTGGATCCATTCTATCTATTCCTTCTCTGAAACCGAAAACAATTAAAACCTAATTCGATCCGGAATCTGATATAATACCATTGACTTACGTTCAGCTAGATCCTTGCCTGAAGTACGAAACGAACGAAAAGATCGAGCGCGAGGTAAATGCAATTTTCCGAGAAGTCGATGAATAGGCTTGTTGAGAGAGAAAGGCAAAAATAGCTATCTCAAAACTAATCAGCTCTTTCACTTTCAATTATTATTTTTTTCGCTTGGACGACGAAACTATTTCAAGTTACAATTCCACACTATGCTTACTACTAGGGGTGTTCAAATTAACCGAAAAACCGAAAAAATCGACCGAAAAAAACGGAACCAAAAAAACCGAACCGAATTTTTAAAAATCGAACCGAACCAAATTAAAATGGTTCGGATATCGGATTAAGCATACGTAAAACCGAAAAAACCGAAAAACCGAATTGAATTATCATACTACATTAAAAGTAGGAAAATATGACAAAATCATTTGTTTTCTCCCATAACGTAAACAACACAGTAAATATAATTTCATTGGTATACTTTTTTCCATTTTAAGTGAATGTTTTCCTCACCAATCAATACTATTTTTCTCCCAAATAATTTATAGTATCTTCATATGAATGTTTTTATATTTTGGTTAGATTTTGTTCCATGTTCATGTTGTTATGTTTTTAGGGCCTTTGAATTATTTTGCTACATGTCTCGTTCTATAAATCTTCTCTGTTTTTTAATAACCATAAATTGTTTTATGTATTTTCAGCTCATAATATTTTTTTTGTTGATATTGAATTCCTAACCGAAAAACGGAACCGAAAAAAACCGAACCGAATTATGAAAAACCGAACCAAACCAAATTAAAACGGTTCGGATATCGGATTAAGCATACGTAAACCGAAAACCGAAAAACCGAACCGAAATTTGAAAAAACCGAACCGAACCGACCGATGAACACCCATACTTACTACTAAGCAATATTTTAATGATAGTTATATTTTTTATCCTAATTAAATTTAATCTGAAACAATTTAATTAAACATAATCCCTTTTACATTGACTTGCATGGGCAACACCGGGAGAAAATCAATCTTCATGGGATATCATTATTTTATTACTTAAAAGAAATTTAACGAAAATCGGAAGAATAAGAAAACCTATTCGAACGTTCCTTTGAAGTTATCATGGACGACAGAGACAACCACACCACAAATCTACACTAGCTTCAAACAAATATCATCGTTTATCAAGCTAGCGTCTATGTTCCATATGACTGATTTAGTTTTATTTTGTTTTAAGAATCATCTTTTTTTTGTGACATACGCCTTTGTTCCTATTCAGTTTTCAATTTGCAGAAATTATGTCAAATTCAGTTATTGTAACGCTATATTGGGGTGGCAATTTATCACAGTTGGCAATCACACAGTTTATCATCAATCTCCAAAAGATAGTGGAATATTTCACCCGATGTTTCGTTCGATGCAATGTTAACTCAGCTGCGAGAAATTATTGGATTGCAAGATAGTTTATTGAAGATATATGTGCAGCATATGGAATAGATGATACAAATCATGTTGCATCTTTTTTCCACATCATTGATAGTGATAAAATGGTTACCTACGTCTTTGATACGCAACGGAATGCAACTGGGATAAACGTGTACGTTGAAGAAGTTTCTGTGACAGAGATTCCATGTGCATTCTATATAATGATTTTAATTTAATTTTTAGCTTCTTCATATTAATTAGTTAATGGTTTTTATTGTAGACCCTGGTCATTCTGACATTTATGTTGAAGATCAACCAATTGAAAGAGAACCACAAGTTGAGTCACCTATAGAAAATGAATACATCATGAAACCTTACAAATTTATTTACGCCGTCTGTGCCTTCTATATTAGTAGATTCCATTGACGTACCAACAAGGTTGACAATTCTACCACTGAAAAGGGAGAACGTTGGAATATGTTTTCTTATTCTTCTGATCTTCGTGTATTTTGTTAAGTAATAAAATAATGATAATAAAATAATGATATTGTATAAAGATTGATGTTCTATTAATGCGCTGCTTGATGCGAGTCAATGCAAAGGGGATTAGGTTTAAGTAAAAAGTTTTAATGGAAAGCAATTAAATTTAATTAGGGTTAAAATTATAATTATCAATAAAATATTACTTCTTAGTAGTAAACAGAGTGTGGAATTGTAATTTGAAATAGTTTTGTGGTCAAAGTGAAAAAAATAATAATTAAAAGTGGTGAAGTTGCTTAGTATTGCAACATTTTAAAAAGTTAACTTTATTTGCACTTATATTTTATAAAGATCACTATTTTTGCCTTTCTCTCAGGCTTGTTGACGCTTGACAGAGCTTGTACTTGAATATACATAATTCAAATTTTTTCGATAATTATCAATTACGCCATATTTTTTTGGTAGTGCTTTTACAAATGCTTGATGATCGGCGCGTTGCGACCAAAAAAGACTTCTTGTCGCGTCACTTCCATTATTCTTTGGTGAAAGCGCGCAGTCTATTACAAATGTGGATTTAATAGCCGTCTAGCAATGACGCTTTATGTTCATTTTTGTCATTAAAGTCCGCATTTTGACGGTTGAATAGTTGAGGAGTACTATTATTTGCGTATGTTTTGTCTGCGATACCGGCTTGATCATTGTTGCCGGGGGACCCTTAGGGTTGTTTAACTCATGTACTTACCTATGAATGAGACAACGAGCTTTCGTTTAAAAAAAGTCCTTTATCATATATATTTTATATATTGTTAATAAAATAAAGTTTTTATGTGTAAGTACCTGTTTGGTTTAAAATACCATTTTATCATCGTTTACATATCTTTTTATATGTACATTACGATTCATATCACGTGTTTATGTTTTATCTAATTCCTAAAATATTTATATAATCTTTGTGACCATGACATATCTTTTTTTCAATGCATTATGTACCATGATATCTAGATTTCTTATATGACGTATTTTAAGCCAAGAGAGTACCTATCTGTAAAAAATTATATTCTACTAGGTACTTACATTTAAAATAAGGGATATCTACACATAAATACCTATTTAAATAAAAACTTACAGATCAGTACCTATGTCAGAAATTTTTATAGATAGGTACGATTTGATTTGTATCAGTCTCTTCAGTCATGTTGTACCTTCCTATGTGTGTATTGCGCACCATAACAGGGTACTTAGATGTGTTTGTACGGCGTACCTAATGTGTAAATAGAGCGTACCTAAATGTGCTAATACGACGTACCACGTATTACGTACCAGAATACGTTAACACAGGGTACCAAATGTTTTGTATGGCGTACCAACGGTAGATCGGGTGCCTATCTGCAAAAAATTTATTCTGTTAGGTACCTACCTACATATAAAAAAATAATGACAGGGTACTAATTACAAGTTTTTTTTACAGAGAAGATATTTATGTGTAAAGATCCCAAATAACCTTAAAATAAATGCTAACAAGAAACTAATCTGACATTTTTTTAAACCTTTGAGATTTAACTATAGGCTTCCTTTTTTATATCAAAACGATTTGTTGGAATTGTGAAATTGAATAGTGAATCTACTTAAATAGTATAAAAAAAATATAATTGTCTTTTATAAGATAAATTTTATATAATGCAATAAAATGTTTACAGATATCTAATCTACCGGTTTGACTGAATTACCATTTTATCCTCATTTACCAGAGTATATCATAGATGTTATTCTCCACTAAGTTCAGTCTTATTAGAGATGTCACAAGAGTACCACGTAATCCACCCCTGGCTGGACCATGTCATGTCGTTATAACCCTAAAAACATCATTAAATATGTTTTCACACTTCACATATAATTCGAATTACATGCCAAAACATAAACAAGTAGCAAATACCCAACTCCCAATCTCATAAAATTGGCCAACATTGAATGGCAAGCCACGCGTGTAAGAAACCCATCAAACCTAATTGGGGGTTGTGACCATGTGCACCTCCACGTATTAAATACAATGCTGCACTAATTATGCATCCCTATATATATATATACACAAACACTCGCAAAACATATCATATCACACAAATTGCAACAAATAAATTAATCTAAAGTACACATTCTCCAAAAACACCACGTAACTATGAGCACCAAAGTAGCCGCCGCCGCACAACCACCACCGCCCACCACCACCGTGTGTGTCACCGGCGCCAGTGGTTTCATCGGCTCGTGGCTCGTAATGAAACTACTCCAACGGGGTTATACTGTCCACGCCACCGCCCGTGATCCGGGTAAAAATATGATCGAATTTCAATAATAATAATTATCATTATTATTATTGTTCTTGTTGATCTGTTTTTAAAAACAGGTCGGAAAATGTGCACCTATTAAGAAATGAATGAGTACATGTTATACCCTTATCAATTTTTGATCCTATTTAATAGTTTTTTTTTTGGCTAAGATTTTGCGCTTTTATTTAAAGGAAGGTAAAAATTGAAAGTATTTAATATTTTTTATTGAAGAAAGTAAAACGATATCTTTTAAAATTAAAAAAAATCTAAATCGACTTTTATTAAAAAACAGAGAGATTATTATAATTATTATTATTAATTATTACTATTACTACTACTACTATGAGCAGTAACTTGGTTAAGTTTTGCGCAATTCGTCGAATATATCGTAAAAAACGTTTTTATTTATTAGAGAATATGAAGAAGGTGAAGCAATTGCTAGAACTTCCAAGGGCCGACGGTTCGAGCCTTAGGCTATTCAAGGCCGACATGACAGTCGACGGAAGCTACGATGAGGCTGTCAGGGGATGCAGTTGTGTTTTCCACATGGCGACGCCCATGGATTTCGAGTCCGACGATCCCGAGGTAGGGGGACGATTTGCGTCTGTTTCCTAAGATCTCCTCTTCCTTTTTTTCTTCCAAAAAAGAAAACCCAAATTGTTATAGAACTGCCGCTACTAATGCGGCTACTACTGTTTGTTGAGATTTCTATTCTTTCCCACATCAAATAGTTCTAGCTTTCAAACCCACTTAATATATCAAGAGACAGTATCATTCGATCACAAATTGGTTTTAGGAAGTGCTCCTCGGTTTCTAATAGTATTATTACATCTGTCTGCAGAATGAGGTGATCAAGCCGACGGTGGACGGGATGATGAGCATCGTGCGGTCGTGCACGAAGGCCAAGACGGTTAGGAGGTTGATCTTCACCAACTCGGCGGGGACTCTGAACGTCGAAGAACGCCCGAAGCCCGTGTATGACGAGAGCAATTGGAGCGACCTGGGTTTTATCTACGCCAAGAAGATGACGGGATGGGTTCGTATTCGATTTTTATTAAAAAAAATCGTAAATTTATGGTTTCGGATGATTTTTTCCCTTCTGTGCAGATGTACTTTGTGTCGAAGATTTTGGCCGAGAAGGCGGCGATCAAAGCGTGTAAGGAGAATGGCTTAGAGTTCATAAGCATCATACCTCCAGTCGTGGTCGGTCCCTTCATCATCGATAATTGGCCACCGAGCCTCATCACTGCGCTCTCTCCTATTACAGGTGAAGTAACTTCATATACGGCTTAACTAACCCATAAATTGGGGAATGGCACTTCAAATTGCGGGCTACAGTTTAAGGACATTTTAAAATTGAAGCAAGAGACAATCGATCGGAAATGTCATGTTTCTGGCACATTGTGACCTCAAATTGCTTCAGTTTTGAAAGTTGTCCTTAAATTGCAACCCGTCCTTAAATTGCAACCTTGCAAGCTGAGAGTTCTGAACGTGTCACCCCTCCTTACCTTCAAGGACGGAAAAGGTAGTTGGGATTCTTTAGATTTTTGATTGATTTTATTCATCGCATAAAATCAGGGAACGAAGCACACTACTCTATCATAAAGCAAGGACAGTACGTGCACGTCGACGATCTCTGCGAGGCCCACATATTCCTGTCCGAGCAACCCCAGACAGAAGACCGATACATTTGCTCCTCCCACGACGCAACAATCTACGACATATCAAACATGATCAGGGAGAATTGGCCCGAGTACGATATCCCGAACGAGTAAGTAAAAATTCTCACAAAATAAAATTCTTAACGCCCCATTTCCGCGACGAAGGTGTAAGGGAAAAAAGCACTTTTTTTTGTAATCCTTAGATTCGAGGGAATCGACAAGGACATACCCGTGGTTAGATTCTCGTCCAAGAAACTCACCGATATGGGATTCACCTTCAAGTATACGCTGGAGGACATGTTCAGGGAAGCCATAGAGACTTGTCGGGAAAAAGGGCTTTTACCTTATTCGACCGCCCGCGAAAAGGTCAATGGTGCGCTTAAGGTCGAAAAAGAAAGCAATGACATAAAATCGAAGCCTAAGGATTAACAGTCGAGTTTGTTATAGCTTCGGTCTGTATCCCTTGTTACCCTTTCGTTTCAGCATTTTCCGTCTTCTCGATTTACAAAAAAGCGCAATCTTGATATGTAATAAATTCCACCGCAAGGCGTTATTACAACCGTTACAGATACACACCAAGAATTGAAATGTAAGAGAGGTATCAACGATCTCATTATTTTTTATTATGCTACTAGGTTCTTACATGGGATTCGTCGATTTACTGCCTCAAGCTCTCCACGATGTAGGAAGCATACAAATCCCTGTAAAAAACAAAAAAAAAAAAAAAGAGAGATTTTGATACGGTTAAACTATGAATTGAGAGCCTTGAAATGGGAGGAATTTCGAGATGACTCACATGGAGTACTTGATAGCATTGATTGCAGCTTCAGCGGGAAGAAAATCTTCGACTGCCACCGACTTGTTCTCATTCTTTTTGTCTAGGTTAAAGTCATGGAAAACAGACGAATGATAACGCTAAGCTGATTTCTATTTTTTCTGTAAGAATAATTTAGGATACAGTCCTCAAAGAATCGGCGAATCTCAGCGAGGCGATGAGGTGGAAGATCCTTAATGTCCTTGTGGTGACGAAACTCAGGGTCGTCAGCGCACACAGCGATTATTTTGTCATCTCTTTCGCCCTGCGAAGAACATGTCAAGTCAGGACAGAAAACCCAGAAGAAATGTATGCTGTAATAAAACTTGGTCAACTGACGTTTTTCCAAGTTTTTTTGTAAGTGACAAGAGAAGCTTAAGAACGAATCAAGAATTTTTGTGGGACATTTCTAAAAGACGATTTTGACCTGGTCGATCATGGGCATTAGCCCGATAGCCCGAGCACGAAGGAAAGTGCCAGGTAGGACGGGCTCCTGTGTAAAACAGAGTAATGTAAAATTTCAAGAACTCGCAACTTCGAAGTAGATTTAATGGATGATAATTATTTCGAAAGAAATTTAAATAATTAACCTGCATCAGAATCAGAACATCCATTGGATCATTGTCCTCGCAGAGAGTTCTTGGAATGAAACCGTAGTTATGCGGATATACAACTGACGAGTAGAGCACTCTATCCACCTGGGAAATAAATCAATAAAATGAGTTTTAACTTTCAAGAAAGTTCGAGGAAAGAAGAAAGAAAAAGAATGCTCACTTTGATAAGCCCACTGGCTTTGTCCAGCTCGTACTTAACCTTGCTGCCTTTCCCGATTTCTACGACCTGGGAAAATAACACCGTTTGCGTAAATCATTACACGAACAAACGTGAGAAGGGAAAGTTCAAAGCCAATCATCAGAATTTACAGCAGCCCACGACATATATACAATCAAACGAAAAAAAGGGGTCTAATGTCGAAGGTCTAAAAACAGCCATGGAAAAAAGAAGAAAGCATTTTTACGTCAAAACTTACAGTGTTAAAAACAGCTGGTGCGCCAGGCCCTGCATAATAATAATGATGATAAATCAAGGTAACTGAAAACGCAGAAGCGATGGACGTAACTGCGTAAGGGTTCTATTTTTTTTTCATGCGATACGTTTCGAAGAATCCATATATGAAATAGGGAGCTTTTAGAAGATGATACCATACCGATTTCAAGGTCATGCCATGGATGAGCAGCTACGGACCTTCGAGACATTGAAGAAAGAATCCTTTCGTTCAAGGCGACCCGAGTGGGCCTTATGCTTCTTTCGCTCCCTTGTCCACCTCCACCGTTATCAGCCATATTAAACTAAATTTTGTAAGAAAGAGAGACAAAGAAAAAGAGAAAGGGCCATGTCAGTTAAGCATTATAACAAACACAAGATGTTCATTTGTCCATGAAATATCAACTAAGGCACTGAAACCAATTCGGGTACTAATCGTAGTTTCATCAGATTTTAATTCAACAACTATCGTAAAAGTTCGAAGCAACGCTAGCTGCTCATACAGGCCCACGTATTTCTTCAATCGGAGATACAGTTATCATAAGAATGATGTCAGATTTAGGACAATAAGAAGTAACAGATACTCTTATAAAACGCAGGAAAATTGAACTCCGAAGCAAAATCACTTAAAACCTGCTGTAATTACCACCAAAATACCAGACCC
The DNA here is from genome assembly GCA_027422505.1 of Craterostigma plantagineum. NCBI lineage: Eukaryota > Viridiplantae > Streptophyta > Magnoliopsida > Lamiales > Linderniaceae > Craterostigma > Craterostigma plantagineum. The sequence continues at coordinate 8,276,978 of JAPQWV010000002.1, forward strand.
AATTAAAAAAAAAAAAAACACCGAAAACGCGAACCAAAAATAAAGAGCTACGAAAAGCATAGACAAATAAAGCATAGAGTTCATGGAAGTGAGTCGACTTACCCAGAGGAAATAATGTGTGATTGGTAACGAAATGGAAAGCAGTAACAGTCAGTAGTAAGAAGAATTGGCGTCGCATAAATAGCTAGCAAAATGACAAGAAAGAGTTCTTTATCGTTATTTGTAACAGGGGTGAGCAAAACTAGATGTTCGGATTTTGGTCGAATTTTCGGATATCAAAAAATGATATCCGTATCCGGTCGGTTTTAATCGATTATCCGAAAATTAGATATCCGCTTTATTCGGATATTTAAATCGGATATCCGCATGCGGTTTTAAATTTATTTTTAAATAATTTTATATTTTCTTTTGAAAATCATATTTTTATTTCTTATCAAAATAAAAAATATATTTTTTCATATAAAAATTACTACACATAGTAATTAACACAATATGCGAATTCATGATTCAAATTACATAATAAATAATAAACAATATGTGAATTCATGATTCAAAATATATTATGTTCAAAATCATTTTTTTTATTTCATATCAAAATAAAAATATATTTTTTCAATTAAAATTTCTACAAATAGTAATTCACACAATATGTGAATTCATGATTCAAAATTACATAATAAAATAATATAAATATAAATATTTCTATTTTTGAGGATTTTTTCACTTTTTGACCTTCATTTTTCATTTTGGGCTATTTTTTATTGTTTTTAATTATTTTTAAATATAAAACCGGATACCGGATATCCGAATATCCGGATTTTAGACAAACTACTATCCATATCCGATCCGGTTTATTTTAAAATAAATCGGATCGGATATCAGATCCGGTTTTTAAAACCAGATATCAGGATTTTCGGATTTTGAAAACCGGATATCGGATCGGAATCCGGTTTCCGGGTATTTTTGCTCAGCCCTAATTTGTAGTAAAGCGAAGAATGCTTTGACATCTTTCCTTAATAATTAGTGTGTGGAAACGGAAAGTCAGTAGTGTAGATATATATTGACTCATATATTTTATTTTATCATTTTTAACAATTAAGTTAGTCATATACGATGATGGTTACATACATAAGACTAGGGGTGAAAGATGAGCCGAGCCGGCTCGTGAGCTCGACGAGCCGGCTCGGCAAAAGCTCGGCTCGAGCTCGAGCTCGTTTATGTCGAGCTCGAGCTTGAGCCCGGGCGTAGTGGCTCGAAAGCTCGCGAACAGGCTCGCGAGCTTTTCTTTTTTTTTTTTTAATTTTTTTATATTTTTTATATTTTATGTTTATTTATATTTTAATATTAATTTATATTTTTTTTTCTAATTTTCTAATTTGTTTTATTATATTCTCGTCTTTTTGAATTTTTTTGAATTTTTTTAAATTTTTTATATTTTATATAATTTATATTATTTTTATTAATTTATTATTTTTTTTAATTAAAAGCTCGAGCTCGAGTTCAAGCTCATTTGGATGTAAACGAGCTCGAGCTCGAGCCATGAGCTGAAAAGCTCGACGAGCTCGAGCCATGAGCTGAAAAGCTCGACGAGCTCGAGCTCGAGCCCAGAAATTAGCCGAGCTCGGCTTGTTTACAGGCCTACATAAGACCTTATTTTTTTCCTATTTATTATCAGTTTGGAGAATCTAGTTAGGCTCACGCTACGATAACCCCCTTTTCCGAAAGATAAAAAGAGAAAATTCATGCAAAAGGAGAATGGAATATTCCTTAAATTATTCTCCTAAAAAGGGCATAAGAATAATTTTTGTCCCAACGTGGTCAAGCGATCTCCAGTTATAAACGAGGTAATTATGTTAGAATTTACATTGCAGCGAATAAAGAATCGCTTTTTGTTTCCAATTATTTTTTGTTTAGTTGATGCAAACTTACTGCGAAATAATATCTCCTTTAGGCCAAACCTAGAAACCCAATATGCAAGCACTACGGAAAATTATAAGTTGAGTACTGTGAGCATTTCCGACCTACATTACAAGGTAATATAGTTGCTACAGTATTTTTACTTCAACTCGTAAACTTTAATTTCCACATTATTTTTTTACCACGACCCGATAACTCTAGTTTTACGTTAAAAAACAAATTCCTATATATATATATATTACTATCATAATTGATTTCTTAAACTTTATATTATAAAAATTAAAAAGTCAATATATTATAATTATTAATATTTAAAAATTTAAATAAATTATAAAATTAGCATATTATTTAATTATTCAATTAAAAGGATAATATCAATAAATAAATAGAAAATCAATATTAGCTTTTATTTTTATTAATACAAGAAAATATCAAATAAATATAAATAAGATATAAAATAAAATATAATTTAATTGAAACAACAACTCTATTTTTGTGTTGAAATTGTATGTACTTTAGAACTAGAGTATTCCACTGCTAGCCAACACAATATTGGTGTGAAATATAGAGTCTCATTAAAGTAGATACGTATTCTAAGAGTACTCATTGGAGGTGCTCTCACTAATTTATATTCAGCCTAATTTTTCAACACAAATGCACCAAATCAGACCGATCTCCTCAATCGAGCAATCATCATAATCTGCATATTCCATATGCGCAATAATCATCTGTAGACCTTTTTGGTCCAAATGATTATGAGAGTTTTGATTATTCCAAGTAATTATGTAAATTGGGGGGTACAAATTAGAATACTCGATATACATGTTGTGTGATGTTTAAGTATGTGAAAATGTTCGATTAAGCGCTTAAATGTGATTAAAGTGTAAAGAAAGTCGAATATGTGTGATCTTGTGCTTAACTGAAATATTTATGTGATCACCTTGTTATGAACGCTTTCATATGAATGGAATCTCATTGCGTGCTATATATGGAAAATATATTATGCTGAGTGATATGTGAACTGTCTGCGAGAATAAGTTATTTTAGGAAAGAATATCATTTGATCACCCGGATATGAATATGTGCTATATATGAAAAAGATATTTGATTGAGCTGAAAACGTGATTGAGTTATTTTAGGAAGGAATATCGATGTGATCACCCGGATATGAATGACTATGCTGTATATATGGAAAAGATATTCTGATTAAGTGCTTACATGTGATTGGTCTATTTTAGGAAAGAATATCAATGATATATCCGTTGAGTGCGATATTATTTGACTCTTAAATTAGTGAATCATGATCTAATGCGACTTAGGATTTATATTTTGGAAACTGATTAATTGATTGGGCTTATATATGGTAATATGCTGATTGGGTCTATATATTGAATATGCTGACTGACGGATGGAATTAAACTGGAATGAAAATAAATCTGTGGTATTTATGGTAAGTGATCATGTTGACCGTTGAGCTTAATTGGTTTATTCATGGCATGATTCCCTGAGTTAATGCACGTGATTATTGAGCTTTCTATTGCATATTTTCGTTCTTGACTTTCCTTGTGAAGTGAAGAAGCGATTATTGGGTCTATATAGAAGAAAACACTTCACGATTGAAGTGTACACAACGAACACACAAGCTGTCTAATTCCTTAGAGTGATTGAGCGTTAATTTGCGATTCATTCGTAGTTTGTGTTGAGCTTAAATTAGCGAATCTGTACCCGTGAGCTATCTTTAGCAACACCCTACCCTAAACCCTTGTCTTCGGACGTGTTGTGTCTGTGGGCACGTTGAACGCACAAAGGAGCACGGTTGGAGTCTTTCGCACGTGGAGGGACGAATTTGGTGGACACGTGGAGGGACGAATTTGGTGGATTCGGTGGCCCTTCAGTAGCAAGCTGTATCCAGTCGGGGAATAGGTTTCCTCGGTTAACGACGTGGATCGAAACTTGGCGTGCGACAGCCTAGGTGGAGGTCTAGTTTCCATAGTGCTTCGCTTGTGTAAGGGTCAATCATTTTGTAACCAGAACCGGTAATACCTAGTGATTGATTGGAGTCTTGTGGAGATCACACCCAAAGGACATGATTAAACACCAGTTGTGGATATAACCTGTATAAAAATCTCGTCTCACTTTATTTTCTGATATTTACTTTTCTGTGAGACAAACCCGGAACGCGCTCGAATAATTAGGTGATATCGTAGAAGCATTTTCTAAAACTAACGTGATATTTTGAAACGTAGGGAGATAACTTTGATACTCGTACTGCTTTCTGGGAAATTACTTACTCTGCAAATATCTTCTTAAAGAAAAGTATTTTTCACAAGCCAAATTTTTTACAGCCTAATTCACCCTCTTAGGCGTATTTTACGCTTCATTTGGTATCAGAGCGGGTTACTCAACGAAAGGCCTAACACGCCTGAGTTAAGATCTAATGGCGTTTTCGAGTGATGTTTTTGCAGAGCGTCAATCCACTCTAGGCCACCTCTCTTCGATGGAACGAACTATGCAGTGTGGAAGAATCGCATGATCGAATTTCTCATCGCTGTCGACTACGATCTTTGGGAGACAATCATCAACAGATCATATACGGTTGCGAAAACCGATGGAACCCCAAAGGATGCTAAAGATTACACTGTTGATGACAAAAAGGGAATCACGCGAAACACAAAGGCGAAAAACATGCTCGCATGCGCACTCACACGGGAAGAATACATTCGGGTTAGTTCCTGCTCATCGGCAAAGGCCATGTAGGATATGCTCCAAGTTACTCATGAAGGAACTCAACGAGTTGTGCAAGAAAGACTGGCTCTGCTCACTCATCAGTACGAACTGTTCTCGATGAATCTGACGAGAATATAAGCTAGATGTACGCTAGATTCATGGGAATCATCAACCAAATGTTCTCTCTCGGCGAGAAGGTTCCCGACAGTGAACAAGTGAGAAAGATACTGAGATCACTGCCGCGAGAGTGGAATGCCAAAGTTACTGCCATCTACGAAGCAAAGGATCTAGAAGCCCTTAGCATCTCTGAACTGATTGGATCTCTTATATCCTACGAGATGATTCCAACATCAATGAATGAGAAGTCGCAGAACAAAAATCAGAAGTCCAGTGCATTCAAATCCAACCAAGAAGAATCTGATTCTGACGACGAAGAAGAGGACTTGATGAACGATCTAGCCATGCTTACAAAAAGATTTGAAAGGTTCCAGCAGAAAAAGAAATTCAAAGGGAACTTCAACAAATTCCAGAACAAGAGCAAGGGAATATGTGTGATCTTGTGCTTAACTGGAATATTTATGTGATCACCTTGTTATGAACGCTTTCGTATGAATGGAGTCTCATTGCGTGCTATATATGGAAAATATGTTATGCTGAGTGATATGTGAACTGTCTGCGAGAATAAGTTATTTTAGGAAAGAATATCATTTGATCACCCGGATATGAATGTGTGCTATATATGGAAAAGATATTTGATTGAGCTGAAAACGTGATTGAGTTATTTTAGGAAGGAATATCGATGTGATCACCCGGAGATGAATGACTATGCTGTATATATGAAAAGATATTCTGATTAAGTGCTTACATGTGATTGATCTATTTTATGAAAGAATATCAATGATATATCCGTGAGTGCGATATTATTTGACTCTTAAATCAGTGAATCATGATCTAATGCGACTTAGGATTTATATTTTGGAAACTGATTAATTGATTGGGCTTATATATGGTAATATGCTGATTGGGTCTATATATGGAATATGCTGACTGACGGATGGAATTAAACTGGAATGAAAATAAATCTGTGGTGTTTATGGTAAGTGATCATGTTGACCGTTGAGCTTAATTGGTTTATTCTTGACATGATTCACTGAGTTAATGCACGTGATTATTGAGCTTTCTATTGCATATTTTCGTGCTTGATTTTCCTTGTGAAGTGAAGAAGCGATTATTGGGTCTATATAGAAGAAAACACTTCACGATTGAAGGGTACACAACGAACACACAAGCTGTCTAATCTCACGTACCTTGTCCTCGTGAGCGTGTTCTTCTTTATTAGGGCTGGCCACGGCAGGTTCTCCTCTGTTTACTGACTTTGTCGCCAGCCAGCTGCAGGGTCTCCATTATGGCTTCATACGCGACCATCTCGTCGCGCTCATGCGTCTCTCCTCGCTCAGCTTTTTCAGCATGCTTGGTTGTCTCTTCAACCGCCTCACCGCCTTTCTCGGACACTATCTCGTGTTTGTCTGTGGCTTTCTTATTCACCTCGTGGGTATTATCTTGAGCTTCGTCCGACGACGTGTGCATGGCATCGTCGACCTTGTTCTTCATCTACTGAGCATTCTCCGATACTTTCACGTCGATTTCCTCGACTTTCTCAGAAGGTTGTCGTGGCGGCATTTCTTCATATGCCTCCACTTTCTCGAGCTCTTCTTCCTTTGGAGCTCCTTTTTTCTTTTTTTTTCTTCATCCTCCATTTTCTTTTCACCGTCGGCTTGTGTCATTCACGTTTCATCTTCTATCTCCTCCTCGGGTGCAAGGGGTAGTTTGCCTTCTCTTTCCATCACCAACTCAGCGTGACCTCTATTATGCCCAGCCTCCGCGCCACCATCTTCTCGTGCGTGTTCGCCTTCTATTTGGAGGTCCTCTTGTCTCACTTTTTCCTTCTCGTCCTCGGAGAACTCAGTATCGCTGTCATCTTTCTCAAGTTCGCCCTGATTTTGCGGCTGAACTTGATCTGTGCGATCATCGTTCACGTACGCTTCCTCTAATATTCCCAGGTGTCCTTCGATGTTGTAGCGGGAGCTATTTTCAAAGAATCTGATTCATCTACGGTAGCGTAGATTGTGAGGAGAGCGATTGTATCTTGCCTGTGGGAGTATTTAAATGCCTTAAACTGGGCTGTTGTATACCCGCTCATATTTTTTGGTTTAGAATATCCATCTTCAATTATCTTCCATGCACCTTGCGATTGGAGCAAGGCTTTCATTGCGACGCTCCACCTTGGAAAATTATTATTAATGAGCTGCGGGATTAACATGTGGACATCTAATATCCACTTCGTCACAATCGGCACCATCGGCTCTGTCGGCTTTGTCGACACCACCGGCTCTGGCTTTTTTGGCGCTGGCGACACCATCGACTTTGATACCATTTTGTTATTTTTGAAGTATAAGATCGAGAGACATAAATTGAATGTTGTGAGGCGTATTTATCAGATTTGGAAACGAATGTTGATTAGATTGTTGAACACGCTCGATTTAACGTGGTCCCGATTCCTTAAGAATCCTACATCCACGATCTAAACTATTTTCTCTTATTAATCTAACAGAGAGGAAATTATAGTGAGTGCGAGGTAGAAGATGATGAAACAGAGTTAACGAACAAAAGGCGTGAATTCACTACTTAAACAGATGAAAACACTTGAATTGGGTTAACGCCATGTTGGGCCTGACAATCACCAGCCTAGTCCAAGTAGAAATCGTGGTTGGCAGTCGCGTCGTAATAAGTGAACTCTCATAGACTGAAGCCCGCCTTTATTCAAGACAACACTTTTGATTCGCAGGCTCTTGTCGAGCTGCAACATGTTTCATCTTGCTTATGTTGTCTTGGATGCGTTCATGATCTGCTTCTAATACCCCCCCGCAAGATGGATGGCATACGTTGATGACTGACATCTTGACTAAGAAGTGCTGTAACAATGGTCCCGTGATAGGTTTAGTAAAAAGGTCTGCTAACTGATTTTCAGATCGAACAGGAAGCAGTTTGATGGCACCTCTCGAGACATGATCCCGGATAAAGTGGCAGTCAATCTCTATATGTTTCGAGCGTTCATGGAACTAGGGTTGGAAGAAAGCTTGAGAGCTGAGGCATTGTCACAGTACAGGGCAGGAGCTTGGCTAAGTTGGATGCCGAGTTCTGTTAGGAGATGAGTAATCCAAAGCAGTTCTGCTACGGCTGCCCCAATGTTCTATATTCAGCCTCATTGGAAGATCTCGACACTGTGGGCTGGCGTTTAGCTTTCCATGTAAGAAGAGAGTCTCCAAGGAAGGTGCAGTAACCGGTAACCGATTTTCTTGTATCCAAACAAGTGCCCCAATCACTATCTGAGAAGCCCTTCAAGTCAAAATTGGAAGCTGAGCTCAGAAGAATTCCCTGGCCTGTGCCTTTCAGGTAGCGAAGGAGGTGATGAGCTGCTGTCATATGGCCTGTTCTTGGAGCAGATATAAACTGGCTGAGCTTATGTACAGAGAATGCGATATCTGACCTAGTAAATGTCAAGTAGAGTAACCTTCCTATTAGCCTTCTATATTTGAAAGGGCCTGATAAAAGGTCCCCATCTGTTGCTGTCAGCTGAACCGAGGGATTCATAGGAGTAGTTAAGGGTTTAGATCCAAGATAACCTGTGTCTTCAAGAAGCTGTAGTGTATATTTTCTCTATGAAGTGTAAATACCAGCAGGGCTTCGAGCCACCTCAACACCAAGGAAGTATTTTAGTCTGCCCAAATCTTTAATTCTAAAACAGTCCCGTAGAAATTGCTTTACTCTGTTGAGTGCCACCAGAGAAGAACCTGCTAAAATAATATCATCCACATAGACAAGCAAAACAACCATGTCCTCACCCTTTCCTTTGATGAATAAGGTGTGATCGGATTGAGTTTGGGAGAAACCAAATCCCTTAACAGCTTCGGTGAATTTTCTATTCCATTGCGTCGAAGCTTTGTTTGAGGCCATAAATGGCTTTGTGAAGCTTGCAAACCATCCTCCCAGGCCCTTTCCGTGCATAACTCTGACAATATCCACGAGGCAAATCCATATAGACTTCCTCTGATAGCTCACCGTTTAAAAAGGCATTATTAACATCTAACTGCTCTAAGTGCCACTTGAGTTTAGCTGCCAACGAAAGAATTATTTTAATTGTATTGGGTTTGGCTACAGGGGCAAAGGTATCAACATGATCAACACCTTCCCTTTGATCATACCCCTTAGCCACCAAACGAGCCTTATGCTTCTCAACCTCTCCCTTTATGTTGTACTTTACCTTATATACCCATCGGCATCCAATAGGTATTTTTCCTTCTGGTAGAGGGACTAAAGACCATGTGTGGTCTAGAGCCTCAAACTCTTCATCCATAGCCTTCACCCACTGAGCAGATTTGGATGCCTCACTGTAATGTTTTGGCTCAGCTGCTACTGAGATGCTGTGGATGAAATGCTTATGTTGTGCTGAGAAGTACTGATGAGAAAGTACTCTCTCTATTGGATGGAAAACCTTCTGCTCTGTAAATTTATTACAATGGTAGTCCTTCAGATAACTTGGCCTTTTGATATGCCTACATGATCTTCTCTGATCAGATTGATCCTGGCCAACTTGTGCTACTGTTCCATCAACTGCATTTGGCCCTGAGGTTGGCATTCCAGTATCTGCCCCTGTCTGAGCATATTGGAGGTCTTGCTCATCTGCTGGCAAGAGATCTTCAACTTCTGCTGTGGAAACATATTCTCCATCTGGCAGTGGATGCATCAGGTAAGGCCTTGGGAGCACACAAGTATCAAAAGGATCCTCAATCTGCAAGGTGGACTGGTTCTTGAAAGGAAACTGATCTTATCTGAAAGTCACATTTCTGGTGACAACTACTTCCCTGGTTTTTAAGTCCACCACTTTGTATCCCTTTACTCCATTAGGGTAGCCAAGAAAAGCACACTCCCTTGCACTCTCAGCAAACTTATTTCTACCTGCAGAAAGGGTTGAACAAAACACAAGGAACCAAAAACACGTAGCATACTATAATCAAAAGGCCTATGATATAACTTCTCATAAGGGCTCTTATTTCCTAAGACTATTGATGGTGTCCTATTAATCAAGAAGGCTGCACAGATTCTGACCAGTAAATGAGGGGAATAGCAGATTGGAAAATTAGTGATCTAGCTACATTTAACAATTGTTGATGCTTTCTTTCTACAGTGGAGTTCTGTTGTGGAGTTTGAACACATGACAAATGATGGATAATGCCTTTCTTTCTGAATAGTTCTTTTAAATTGAGCTCCTTTGCATTATCAGATCTAACCACTTTAACTCGAGACCTAAACTGAGTTTCTACCAAGTTTAAAAAGTAGGGCAGAACTGTTTTGACTTCTGATTTGTAACTAATCATGAATAACCACGTAACCTCTGATCATCAACAATTGTCACAAAATACTGATGTCCTAGGTGTGAGGGTTCCCTAAAAGGTCCCCACACATCACAATGTATAAGATCAAATGAAGAACATGTTATTCTATTATTGTTTGGGAAAACCAGTCTCCTCTGTTTTGCTATGGGGCAGACATTACAGAAGGACTCTGTTTGGTCTACATCATGCTGGTAAGAGGGTCTAATGATATCTAGAATCCTGTTTGAGGGGTGGCCTAGCCTCATATGCCATGTATCCAATGATAATTTGGAAGTAAGAACTGGAACTGCTGAACTGTCGTGGTGAACTGAATCATCATGGAACCTGTATAGGCCTCACACTAGTCTACCCTTGCCAATCACTTGTTGGGTAGGTCCCTGCACCTGAAACTTATTAGATTCAAAGAAAAACTTGCATCCCAACTGGGCTGTTAACATACTAACAGATACCAAATTGAAAGCAAATTGTGGTACCAGTAATACATCAAACAAGGTGATGTGCTTATTCAAAGCATATGTCCCTGCCTTCATTACTTTAATCACAGTATTGTCTGGTAAAATGATGTTGGAATCATCTATATCATGTAAGTCAGTAAGCATTTTTGAGTTTCACACACATGCCTAGTAGCACCCGAATCTATTACCCAACTTGTTGAGCTTGATAATTCAGGTAAGTTAAAGGAGAGACACCTACCAACATTGTTCTCACCAGTCATGGCCAGCTCTCCATGTTCCTGTGGGCACACTTACTATTGGTTGGCTGAATAAGGCCTTCAAGCTTTCAAGCTGGAAAGGTGTCATTTGAACCTGCACTAATGCATCCTTAGCTGTCAGGGTGCTGGTCTGTTGTGTGTTCTGCACTGCTCTCCCAAATGGCTCTACTGAAAACTGATTCAGCCGGGCACCCTTAGACCTCTGATTGAGTCTGAACCCTGGTCGGTAGCCGTGCACTTGATAACAAGTCTCAATGGTGTGTCCCTTCATATTACAATGGGAGCACACAGGTTTTACACCTCTTTCCTTTGACTGTAGGCTATCTTTCTCCCAGTTTCTTGTTCATTCTTGATGGCCATCATTGCCATGTTGTTAGCCAGATCTTCTGCTCCTCTAAGCTGACCTGAGACCATCGACCTCTGTCTCTCTTCTTGAACCAACAGAGAGAATACTTTATTGATAGGGGCAACGGGATAAGAAGAATCTGCCCCCTAACTTGTGAGAAAGAATCATTCAATCCCATTAGGGAAGTCAGAACATAATCTTCATCCAAATAAGCCTTTAGTTCCTTAGATCCTCCACAGCTGCATTGTGCACTCAGTCTATAACTAACTAGCTCATCCCACAAGGTCTTGAGTTTAGTAAAGTACACAGAGACATTGTTAGATCCCTGCGCCAGATTGAGTAACTCCCTCTTGAGCTGAAAAATTATCGATTTATTTGTTTGTCCAAAGCGCTCTTGCAAATCAACCCAGACTTCCCTTGCAGATCAAGTATACTCAGAATTGATTATCCACGAAATACCACATTATTATTCCTTTGCCAGGTTGTAATCTGATTTTGCGAGCTCACTGAGTTCTGCGAGTCTGCAACTGGCTCCTTAAGGGTTCCATTAACGAATCCTTCCTTGTTGCGGCCTATGAGGGCGATCATCATGGACTGCTCCATATCTCATAGTTATCCCCATTTAATTGCTCGTGCACAAGTACTTGGCCCGAAGTATCATTGTTATTGAGAAAGAACGGATCATTTATCAAGACTGTTGTGCTTGCGCTTGAGGAAGGTTGTATGGGAACTTCTGCCATTGCTAATTGAGAGGAATTGAGCTGCGATGAATCTTGATTGCTTCTTAAAAAAACTCTGCGCTGCGTTATTGATGCTCTGATACCATATCAGATTTGGAAACGAATCTTTATTAGATTGTTGAACACGATCGATTTAACGTGGTTCAGATTCCTTAAGAATCCTACATCCACGATCTAAACTATTTTCTCTTATTAATCTCACAGAGGAAATTACAGTGAGTGCAAGGTAGAAGATGATGAAACAGAGTTAACGAACAAAAGGCGCGAATTCACTACTTAAACAGATGAAAACACTTGAATTGGGTTAACGACGTGTTGGGCCTGACAATCACCAGCCCAATCCAAGTAGAAATCGTGGTTGGCAGTCGCGTCTTAATAAGTGAACTCTCATAGACTGAAGCCCGCCTTTATTCAAGCCAGCACTTTTGATTCGCAGTCTCTTGTCGAGCTGCAGCATGTTTCATCTTGCTTATGTTGTCTTGGATGCGTGCATGATCTGCTTCCAATAGTATTTGAAGGAAATATTATAACTAGCAATTCTTTGTTCTATCTATTCTCTCACTCGTTACCATGCATGCATCCATATATATATATATATATATAGATACATACGATAGGAGAAGACAAAATGAGATAAACATGCGTATCTTAAATTTCGGCGATAGCATCCTATCTTGGATTTCTTTTCTTTTTTTTTTGTTTTCTTCGTTCTTGGTCTTCTTTGGCTGCTCTCATGCGTGTGCATTTTACTTTATTATTATTATTTTTTATTTTATTATTTTATTTTATTTTTCTTTTGTATTTTGCTTTGAGATTATATCCAACGAATCCAATTGGGGTTTAATATAAAATTAACTTGTGATAGATGAAGTAGCTGATTTTTAGCAGATAACAATCACGTGGAATTGGGTTCGATACGTCGTCACACAAAAAGCGGCTAACAATGTGAATGATTTAATTAAAAATAGGTGGAAATCAATATTGTCTTGTTGGTAATAGCTACACTAGTGAATGATTTGACTTGAATACGAACTCTATGAAAACTATCTCCTTTTGATCCTTCAATAATGAGTCAAATGTAATAAATGCCCATAAATAACAGACGAGTTAGTGTTCAAAGCATGCAAAACAGCCACTGCTTCACGCCTAAGAATATTGAACTCTATGTCAGCACTTTTCCTTCTATTCTTTTCTATATAAACCGTATAAAGTTCTCCAAATCAACACAAAAAAAAAAAAACATCTCAGCTTCTAACACCATTTCCAAGAAATCGCTTGCACCTAAAAGATCGATGGCATCGTCGTCCAAAAATCTCGCCCCGACGATCTTTTCAATCCTCTCTATAATAATTTCCCTTACGCTTCTCTCGCAATTTTCGAACGCTGGGAAAATCTCAATCTACTGGGGCCAAAACGGAAACGAAGGGACTCTATCCGGGACATGCAATAGTGGAAACTACGAATATGTGAACATAGCGTTCCTCGCGACTTTCGGAAACGGTCAGACTCCAATGATCAACCTCGCAGGGCACTGTGATCCCTACTCGAACGGATGCACTAACCTCAGCTCGCAGATCAAATCATGCCAGGCTAAGGGCATCAAGGTAATATTAGAAATTGACCGCTTCAGCCTATAAAACCAATTAGTGATATGTAAAGTTGCCTCGAAATATTAACTTAGACAGGTGAGTTGAGGGATATATTAGAAATCTCAAAACGGGTATGTTCTATATAAAATTACAAGACTAAGATAACTAATTTAATTGAACTCAATAAATTAATTCCTAATACGGGTCCTACACGTGAGGCATGACTAAAGGCCTAATACGTTGACATTGGGCTGACAGTTGAGTGCGGGATTCAAGCAAATCAAACCCGCACTGATACCATATTAGAATTCAAAGTTTCAGCTTAAAACTAATTGGTGATATGTGAAGTTGTCTATTTAACATACTAACTGAGTCGGGTGAGCTGTGTTAGAAATCTCAACACATACTGAAATTGAGGGGTCCTTCATAAAATAAGTTGGTGATGGGTGAAGTTGACTCTTTGATTTATTAATTGTCGGGCCGGTGAATCATCCAATGTGGGATATAACAGAAATATCAACACACATTGAAATTGGGCCCTTCTTAAAATCAATTGGTGACATATGAAATTTATCTCTTTGATCTGTTAATTGAGTTGTTGAACTGTTCAGTGATAAATGAAGTTGTATCTTTGATTGATCAGTCGGGTAATCAGTTGAATTATCCGATGTGGGATATAACAGAAAATCTAAACCTAATAACAGGTGATGCTCTCCATCGGCGGTGGGGCGGGAAGTTACTACCTATCATCGCCCGACGACGCCAGGCAAGTGGCTACGTACCTATGGAACAACTTCTTAGGCGGGCAATCTCCTTCGAGGCCTTTGGGTGACGCAGTTTTGGACGGCATAGACTTCGATATCGAGGGAGGGACGAACCTATATTGGGACGACTTGGCTAAGTATTTGTCGAACTACGGCGAAAAACGCGGCGGGAATAAGAAGGTGTACCTAACTGCGGCCCCTCAGTGCCCTTTTCCCGATTATTACGTAGGCGAAGCGCTTCAGACGGGACTCTTCGACTATGTGTGGGTGCAGTTTTACAATAATCCTCCGTGTCAGTATTCGTCGGGTATGAGCAGCCTCGAGGGAGCGTGGGAACAGTGGAATTCGATTCCCGGGGCTGAGATTTTCTTGGGATTGCCGGCTTCTCCTGAAGCTGCGGGCAGTGGATTTATACCCGTGGACGATCTTACGTCCCAGGTTTTGCCCGAGATTAAGGGCTCGGGAAAGTACGGTGGTGTGATGCTTTGGTCCAAGTACTACGATAACGGCTATAGTTCTTCGATAAAGAACGACGTTTAATCGTTACATTTATGAGATCGTTGCGACTGTCTGTGATTGTTGTATGAATGTATTTATGTGTTGTCTGTATATAATTTTCGTCCGTTTGGTGATATGCTACGACGTTGTTCGAGGCTCGCGTAGCAATCTTTATGAAAAATCGAACAAAAGAGGCGATGTTTTGCTTTCGTACAGGTGAATCCATGCGCTTATCACGTAAAGAAAAAAAAAGAAACCGAATACGTCAAAATTTGACAGAACCGCTCAAATTTCGTTTCAAAATTATTTGAGACGATACTTCCGTCAAAATCTTGCGACCTATCCTTTTGTTCAAAGGTTTTGCAACAATAATTCTATCTCTAATTTTGTGACATCTATTTTTTTGTCGCGGTTCTCATCGCTATTTCATCAATGTAGCTGCATTTTCTCATGAACATATATGCTTTCCTAAGAGAAAAAAGGAAGGTTTGCTTAAAAAGACATCACTTTCACAAGCATGGATGGAATTCACAGCCGTTGAATGTGTTGGGAATTATGACCCAAAACCCGGAAATTCATAGTCGGAAATCGATCGGGGACGAGATCGGTGCAAACATGCACCGGAATGATTAACTCAACTTTTGTAGAGGAGGCTTTGTACTTGCAATCTCTTCGTTTAGTTCGAAATAAAGCGAAAGATTTGGGGTGCAGACTCAAAAGTGAGTCGAACCACGTCAAAAAAGCTCTGTTTTTCTGCATTTCTTTCTCTGTTTTTCATGGTGTTACGTATGCAAATCGGCCTTTCAAACCGATAAAGACACAACCCACTAAACTTTATCGAAAGACGAACCTATTGGCGCCGGAATGTCAACAGAATGTATTCAGCGGATACCGTACTCAAGCATGAGAACTTTGTATATGGATGAGTAAGTTATGCTTTCGAAGCATCGGGAATTCTCGACGATACTATATTAGCACGGTGCGCTTCTCCTTGGATTTTTCTTTTTCTAGTCGTTTATAAAGTCTGAAAATGATTTCGCTACACCAGCAAATAAAAAATCTCAAGAAGGCATTGGACCAAATCATATACAGAAAAATGTCAGAAATAAATGCGCAAGTTCTTGGCTAACACCGCCGGCCGCCGTGTTCATGGCTAGGACTATGTTACCTATCGTTTACCAAAAAATCATTAACATTTATGAATCCTCATCAGTAGTTTTTGCCTATCTTCTTCTAAGGCGGTAAAGTGGATAATTTCATGGTAATGTTAGCCTGCTATAGCTTTACTTTGAGCATTTCGTAGCTATTTTGTTTGATATCTTCTCAATAAACACAGAAATCAAAGCTTGTGCCTGCATAAGTTTATCCTATCATCAACTGCGCCGCTCGGTTTATGACAGATGAGAATTCAGAGCTTTGTCTGCTTCTCTGCGAAAAAAAGTTCTCAAATAGCGGCGAGAACCGCGACAGAAAAAAAAACTGTCACAAAATTAGCGACAGAAATATGGTCGCAAAACCTTAGATGCAGTCGCAAAGGTTTGACGGAAGTATCGTCGCAATTTTGAAATGAAATTTGAGCTGTTCTGTCAAATTTTGACGGATTCAGTTTTTTTTTTAGGTGATAAGCGCATGAAATTTGCCTTTTTTGTTCGATTTTTCGCAAAGATTTGCCACGCCGAGCATAAAACGGATGAAAATTATATACAGACAACACGAATACATTCACACAACAATCACAGATGAGAACAGTCGAAGAATTATAGCCGTTATCGTAGTACTTGGACCAAAGCATCACACGGCCGTACTTTCCCGAGCCCTTAATCTCGGGCAAAACCTGGGACGTAAGATCGCCCGCGGGTATAAATCCACTGCCCGCCTCAGGAGAAGCCGGCAATCCCAAGAAAATCTCAGCCCCGGAAATCGAATTCCACTGTGTAGAAATTCGGGCCGGGCCTCCGGTAATTTATCCGTTATCGAAGCCCACGCACACATGCCACACGAGAAGGAATACCCGGTATACGATTGATGGAGTTCCTTCTTAAAACCAATTGGTGATAAGAGGAGTGGTCCATCAAGCTTATAAACCACTTTAATTTCTTGGTCATATTCGATGTGGGACATTGGTCCTCACACGTGACCTATCTCAACACTCCCCCCTCACGTATGAGCCCATTTCTTTTAATCGGACGGGAACACCATTCTCATCTTTTTTTCTTTTTAAATAAGTCGGATCAACCCGCTCTGATACCATGTAGAAATTCGGGCCGGGCCTCCGGTAATTTATCCGTTATCGAGGCCCACGCACACATGCCACACGGAGAAGGAATACCCGGTATAAGCTTGATGGAGTTCCTTCTTAAAACCAATTGGTGATAAGAGGAGTGGTCCATCAAGCTTATAAACCACTTTAATTTCTTGGTCATATTCGATGTGGGACATTGGTCCTCACACGTGACCTATCTCAACACACTGTTCCCACGCTCCCTCGAGGCTGCTCATACCCGACGAATACTGACACGGAGGATTATTGTAAAACTGCACCCACACACAGTCGAAGAGTCCCGTCTGAAGCGCTTCGCCTACGTAATAATCGGGAAAAGGGCACTGAGGGGCCGCAGTTAGGTACACCTTCTTATTCCCGCCGCGTTTTTCGCCGTAGTTCGACACATACTTAGCCAAGTCTTCCCAATATAGGTTCGTCCCTCCCTCGATATCGAAGTCTATGCCGTCCAATACTGCGTCACCCAAAGGCCTCGAAGGAGATTGCCCGCCTAAGAAGTTGTTCCATAGGTATGTAGCCACTTGCCTGGCGTCGTCTGGCGATGATAGGTAGTAACTTCCTGCCCCACCGCCGATGTTGAGCATCACCTGTTATTAGGTTTAGATTTTCTGTTAATCTATCAAAGAGGCGACTTCACATATCACTGATTGGTTTTAGTATGATCACTCAATTTTAATGGAGAGAATTGCATAAATGATGTTATTTTGAAAATGGAATTAGAAAACTAGTTGAGTTTCTAAACCTATTACAAAACTAATCAACTTTTTATGTTCTAACTATTTTTATTTTCATTTTAACCATGAAAATATTTAAAATTATAAATTTTCACTATTGCTATCCTCAAATATCACAACATTTGTTAATAATTAAAATTTTACCCCAACTTTTAACTCAAATATATAAAAAATATATTACTTAGAAAAATAATCAAATAAAAGAAAAATTACTTGGCCTGACCGTCTGGAAGGAGTAGAAATTGAAGGCCCCACCCCGCTCATATTAAAAAAAATTAAAAAGAAAAAAATAAAAATAAATGAAGAAAAAAATTAAATATTTAAGCTCGAAACTAGTTATAATTAAAGCTAATCTCGTAATAATAACTTATATGTATTATTAAACTTAAGTAAATTAAATATCGGAGCAAAAAATACTAACATACGTATATAATTTATTTATGTATCAATATTTAATAAAAATATCATATTATAATTCCTGGCGGGCTCAATATGATTGTTTATTAAATATTGGTATATAAATAAATTATATAGATATGTTAGTTTTAGCTCCGATTTTTAATCTACTCAAGTTTAATAAAATAATGAATTATTATTAAAGATTAGATTTAATTAGAAATAATTTTGAGCTTAAATATTTAATTTTTATTGTTCTTTCATTTCTTTGTCGAATTTTTTCATTTTTTTTAATTTGTTTTTTTTTGGCGGGGCGGGGCCTTCAATTTCTAGGCCTGCCTGATGGCAGGGTTTGGCGGACTACGGGCCGGCCAGGCCCGACAGCCCATTTTGACAGCTCTAGATATCGAACTCATGGGAGGAGTAAGTCATGGTCATGCCAAGTAATGTTACTTTTCTTTTTGATTATTTTTTAAGTAATATATTTTTAATATATTTGGGTTAAAAGTTGGGGTAAAATTTTAATTATTAACAAATGTTGTGATATTTGAAGATAAAAATAGTGAAAATTTATAATTTTAAGTATTTTCGTGGTTAAAATAAAAATAAAAATAGTTTGAATTAAAAGTTGATTATTTTTGTAATATGTTTAAAAACTCAACTAGTATTGTTATTCCGTTATCAAAATAACATTATTTGTGTAATTCTCTCAATTTCAATGTGTTTCGAGATTTCTATTAATATCCTAGGTCGGATAGTTCAGCCCAAATAAATTAATATATCGAAAGAGACAACTTCGTCTTTAACCGATTGTGCTTTAGGAAATACCCATCAAGTTCAATATCTATAGAGATTTCTATTATATCCCACGTTGAGAAAGTAAACCCAGTACACTTGATTAATATATCAGACATACAACTTCACTTACACCGATTGGTTTTATGTTGAGGCCCTTTAGATTATGTGTTGAGAGTTCTATTATATCTAAGATCGAATAATTAAACTCACCCGACTCAACTATTATATCAAAGAGACAACTTCGCTTATCACAATTTGGTTGTATGTCGAAAGCGCCAAATTTCTCATACGGATCAGAGCGGTTCCGATTTTACGTGTTATCATGCATGTTTCGCTTACCCTCACTCAATTCTTATGTCCACGTGTTATACATTCAGTCATGTCAGCCGTGAGGGATTACATGATAATTCAATTCGTCCAACCCAACCAGTAGAATATTTTTTGTTAGGAATATTTTATTGTGTTCAATTAAATCAAGTTATCTTAATCTTGTAGTTTTATTCTGCCCTAGGACTTAATTGTAAATATACCTAACTTGTGGGTATATTAGTTAACTTGGGCCCAATAGCCCACTAGGGCTTATGTATAAATACCCTAAACGACACATCGTTAAGGGTTGTTGATTCATTAATAGAGTTGACATATTATTGCTGAAGAACTCACGCGCTATTTGTTCCAACTCTACAATCCGTCCAGAGGTATTACTGATCAATCGCTTCCGTAATCAACATATAAGGTAATACTAATCCTATGAATCAGATCAAGGTTGGATAAATCGGCCTAACAAGTTGTATCAGAGCAGAAATCGTGGATCAAATTCATCGAAATCTTCTGAGATTCTGCTTGGTTTGATTTCTGATTTTTCGCTCTTTATTTCCAAAAACGATCAATTCCTTCTCGTTCAAATTCTCAGATTTATCTCGGCTCATGGAAAACACATAGGTGCATATCTGCCTTCTCATAATTCTTGATCGAAATTATCAGTTTTTTTTCCAGCCAAAGATTCAAATTTTCACGACGAACATGAAAATCTACGAAGAAGGGATAAACCTCGAGATTGCTCAATCCGGATTGCTCGAAATCTACATCTCTATTTTTAAGCTTCTCGAGATCTTTATCGAAATCTGTGGACAATTTTAAGGTTCTCGAAATATTCCTCGAAGTCGACCTCGATATCTTTCGAAATCTTCCTTAGTCGAAGTCTATCATTAAATTGTGTGAGTTCTCGACATTTTTCAAGCTTCTCGACATTTGAAATCTCTCGACATCTTCCTTAGTCGAAGTCTTTAGAAATCTCTCGACATCCTCTTTAAAGCTTGAGAAGAATATCGAAAAGAATCTCGACATCTGAAATTCATTCTACAAATCTCGACATCTGAAATTCATTATACAAATCTCGACATCTTTTAATTATAAAATAAATTTTTGATCTCATTAATCTCGAGAAGCTACACCTCAAAGAATCAGAAATCATATCTACATTTAGAAAAATCTCGATTTCTTTTTGCTACTCGACAGTTGAAAATACCTCTCGAGATCCTCTTTAATTAAAATTCAAAAATTCCAACTTTCAGAACCAATCATCATTCAACATTTCTCTTCTTTTTCATTAAGTCTCCATCATATCGCCGTCATCAATCACTATCTCACATCATTATATATACATATATATATATATTCATATACACGTAATACATCATCACCACCTTGATCTTCACCCACGTGCCATCATCACCATCTAATAATTGAACTCTACTTACATTTCATCAAGGCATCGAACGTTCTATTCTCATAAAGCCATTCGAATTCCACTATTCAGAAATATTCAGTTTTCAAAAGCAAAAAAATATATATATATAATATAATAAAATCTTAAATAATAATAATAATTAAATCTTGTGATTATTATCTTTCTTTATTTCTCCAACATCGTTTGATTTTTCTGAGTTAGAGATCTAAGATTAAGCTGATCAACACGATTAAGATCCACATCCAACCTACTACGAGATTGACACATTATAGAAAAGGTGGTTAGTATCCTTTTCGAAGTTTTCGACATTACTTCAAAACTTTTCGGTGTGCACCAAAAAGTTTTCAACGCTTAAATTTTCGAAACTTTACGGTAACTCTCAACAAAACCAAAATAATTCTAGAACTGAACTTTCAATATCCACTTTCAATATGTCGTATATGCCGTATCATTGGGAACAGAAAGTGAAAGAAATTGAGGAATTAAAAGCTCGCTTAGAGAATAATCATAAATGTCTCCTTGCCAGCTTAAGTGAAAAAGCGCATCTCAATTGCAAGCTTGAAGCAATGCAAATGAGAGTCGATGATCGTGACAAAGAAATAGAAAGACTGAAAGTAAAAATTAGTGAGTCAACTACTAGTTTGAAAAAGAGCGATGACGAGATAATCACTAAGACTTGTCAATATAACTTCATATATAGCGAGCGTAACGAGTTATACTCTAAAATTAGGAGTTTTGAGGACATTCTAACAAAAAGAGGGCAAGCGGATCAAAATTCCTCTAAGAACCTAGCGTCAAACGGGGAAAATATTTTACATTCTAACAAATCTACTTCTTGTTGGGAAATTCCAGAGGTTGCTGATAAAATTTCTAAATTGAACGCAACTTTGGAATCAGAAAGAGTAGGTTTTCAAGCAGAAAAACAAAAGCAGTCGGGTGCCGTATTCATGGCAGAACAGGAATCATGGCTCAAGGATACCTCTGAAAGTGAAGACGAAAACCTGGCTCTCATGGCAAACGTCGAAGCTGACTCTGAAGATGAAGCACATACCACTGCAGCTACTCTCCCAACTGACTCATCTTCTGAGACTGAGGTACACGACTCTCACTCCAATTTACATAAACAGTTATGTCTTCTTCAAGATAGACTAACATCTATGTCTAGTGAAAATCAATCATTAAGAAAACTAGAAACTAGGTTAGCGAACAATGAAAAGGTCTTGCGAACCGAACTAGTAGAAAAGGCTAAGTTAAACTCGTTTCTAGAACAAGCTCGGGATACATCCCTCAGACATGAGACTAGGATAAGAGATCTAGAAGAAAAACTTTTCGAAAAGGAAAATGATTTCAAGAAGAGTGAGGAAGAGCGTAATTCCATATCCCAAAAATATGAATTCTTATCCAAGGAACGAAATCGTCTATATTCCAAAATAAAGAAACTTGAGGATCTCCTAACAAAAAGAGGACAAACAGATAGAACGATTTTTTTAAACAAGCCTAGAGACATAGAATTTTATGATTTCCGTGAAGGATTAGGGTTTGTTCCAGGTTCCGTACAAACAGTAAAGAAACCCCTCCCTCTTTATGATATTAGCTTCCTAGGCTTAAATATACTTAGTCTACTCCCTTTCACTAGTTCATCTACACTTGACATCCTAGAAAAGAAAAAGAGAAATAGAGAGGACATGGCAGAAATCCCATTCGACTACGAAGAACTGAATAAACGTGACAGAACCACGAACACATCCTTGTCTGACGACTACTTACCTCTATATACACCCTCTTCAGAAGACGTAAGTGGCCAAAATTCAAATCCCTCTACTACATATATCCCAGCATCTCTCAAGGAAATCTGTGATTTGCGCTCGACTCTTGAGTCCGAAAAGATTGCCTTCCAAGTGGAAAAAGACGTACTTCTGACAGTCATATCGACACTTGAAGCCATATCAACAATCCCATAGGTTTCTGCTCACAACCGCCTCCAGCTGAGTCGAAACTAGAGGCATCACTTTGCAAGACAATGAAAGGGAAAGAAAAAGCCACAAGAGACGATTTGCTATTTGAAAAATATGCATCCCCTTCAAATCATTTCCTTCGATGATGCACTTGTCCTAAATTCTCGTTTTAGATTAGCAAATGCCAGCACAATCAAGAATGATCCACGCTTCTTTGCTAAGTCAGGCTCGCAAACTCAACCAGACAAGACACAAACAAAAGGAACGACTGACTTTCTAACTGAAATCTCGCGTCTCCAGAACATCAATAAATTACAAGCAAAGGAACACCAAAATCAAATTGAAATCTTCAAGTTCGAAAAAGAGAAACTACTAAATGAAATTTTTCCTCCTAAGAAATCTCAACGATCATTCATCTGAAGTTGGTTCCTCTCGACTTATGATTTAACTCCTAACAATGTGCAAATTTAGCTACAGGCAAGAAACTAACCAAGAAGACGAAGACGATGGACTGGGTCAGGAAATCAAAATCTAAACTCTCTCCTACCAAGGCTTTCTACTCTATAAACTATACTTCTGATGAACATAACTTCATTCATCGAAGACTATTAAGTATTGTGATGTTTCCCGTTTTAATAAATCTAATATTTATAAGATGCATCATTCTTTTAATCGACAGCTATCATCTCATGCTAGCCACGTCTCGAACACTCCCGTATTCAATCGATTGATGCATAAGAACTCAACAGGGTATAGTCCTAATGTTAAACAAATTTGGGTGCCCAAGCAAAAATATCACTCCACATCCCCTCAACACTCAAAACAAGGATTGAAGCTATGGATTCCTAAATCACAAATCAAATTGAATAGGACTTCAAATGATGACTTAGGATCAATATCTGAACCAAATGTGCTTAACTTCTTTTCTGCTAACAAGGGAGGACCCATCCAAAAATGGGTACCAATGGCCCGATAATATTTTGCAGATATCCCAGCATGAGTAGGTACAAAGAGAGCTGCTCCACACTCATGACTGGTATGCGATGAGGGCAGCCAAACATCCCCAGCGTGTATGGCATCTCAGGTTGCTTCACAGACACGGCGGGCTAGCGATGCGAGCAACCAAACGTAGGTAAATTCTATATATGCATAACATAGTTAAACTTTTGGCATGCATATCGAAATGAAAAGATTATATACCTACTTTGAAACTAAAGGGTACATTATAGTTATGCATGCTTCAAAAAAGACATTAAATTCCAAATTTTCGCATGCATACATGAGCGTAAATGCATTAAATACCATGTTACAGGTATATTTTTATTATGCATACATATTAAAGAAGTTTCGAACTTAAACATTCAAGTGTGCATATAAGCTGAATCGTCAGAAATACCTATTTTAACTGAGAGCTATAAAATGGAGAAAGGTGCATTTTAATATGCTCAATTTTGAAGAAAATTATGTCTTTAAATATGCATTTGATTTGAAAAGAAATACACAATATTTTCATCACGATCATTTTCTTTGGGGAGAAGAGCTACATTTCTGACATGCATGCATTGAGGGGGAGTATCAATCCGAATATGCATCTTGAGGGGGAGTAATTTAGTTTTAAGAAGCATGATTTGAGGGGGAGGATTTACACACACACATATATATATATATATGTATAATATATAAATAATATAATATATAGTTACTATTATATTATTATTAAGATAAATATATATATATATATATATATATATATATATATATATAAAAAGGAGAAAGAAAGAAAAGGAAAGGCCAAAAAAAAAGAAAAAGAAAAAGAAAGGCCTCATACTCTCATAATCTTACTTCAAAAGAATTCCCCTGTCTTTCAAAGATAAATTTGAAAGACGAATTTCAAGCCTACAAGAGTTCAAGAATTCCAAAAGGCGTGACAACCGTACACTATCACGAAGATGATCTCAACCGACCTGCTCCAACTCGCTGATCAAGCAGCACTCATCAAATTGACGGATGCATGGATTCTAAGTTCCCATGGTTCAGTAAGACCAAACTGAACCTAACCCCGGAACGTAGCCGAGTGTTAGTGACAATCTCAAACTCATAGAGCTACACCTATTTAGAAACTCTTTCCAAGACTGCTGAGCGAATGATACACAAATCCCTTACCTCACACAACATTCGGACCATCCCACATAGGTGCAGGAGCTGATTTCTATCAGCTCCCGGGTAGAAGTCGTCTCATCTGATCCAAAGGCGCATGCACAACCGAGCCTTACCCACTCATCGATCTCCCAACAGACCGATGTTTCACTAAATCACGAGGAGCCGCATAATCTATCACTGTTTCACTTGGAAGCAGGAGATATTGAACTAAGTGGTAGTCAGCCCCACACCACTGAATTTTATTGAACACATCGAGTCTAGTGTGTCCTCACCATCCAAATATTTTTATATCTTTTTAGGACACATACACCTTTTTCTTATCTGGACTTTGTGACCAGATCAGAACTTTCGTAGACATGTCCTACTACGACATGCTTCGATGATCGGAAGGAAGTCCTACCGTTGCAACATCGAAACAACAACGGTTTCAGGCCATCGTCTATGAGCTATGCTCCTAGACTGATGTTAACGGGACGCCTATGTGGCCCCAGTTTATAAAGCCCTGTTCTCACAGGCCATGTCTCAGAGTTTAACTCTATCGTGTCGACGGACTGCCTTTGTGGCCCCGTCAGGTTATTATCCAACCTGAGTACCCACCAATTCCGCCGTGCATACTGCTCTGAAGCTGTGCTCTCGTGCTCTTTTGGGGGACAACCTGAAGGAGCCCAGAGACATTTTCGGAAAATACACACTACGCGTACACCTTCTTCTTGTCCCGATGACGCGATCTTTTTTGCCAAAGACGATGCCCCATTTTGACCTATCGCATGACGATCTCCCTAGCTCGATCTTCATGAGGGGGAGGAGCACTAAAGCAAAATGGGACCAACACCACGACGAAAGTGCAATATAGATCAGAAAATGCCAAATCTCAAGCGTCGCCAAGAATCAAGCGAAGACCACAGAGTCCAACAATTGAAGTTTTTGTCTCATGTACGAATCTCTGATTTTAAAGAAACACCCCAACCACAACACAAGGTTGAACGAACATAGGAGGAGTTGAGCTACAATTGAACGGAGAGATCGGACTCAGATGACAAGATACGGCCAACAACTTCAGCATGGACTTCAAGAATCAAAGCTGCCAACTCGTGTACAGCTCTTCGAGTTTAAAGAGAGCTCCCAATCCCAACACAAGGTTGAACTAATGTAGGGGGAGTTGCGACTATCGAAGGGAGAGCTAGAACACAAGAAGATAAGATCAGAACTTGGTGAGCTTGGATCTCCAAAGAAGAGGACACAAGACAAGACAAAGGAGGATGTGATTGAAGAAGAACACGCATGCAAATGCTTTCACGTACACAACTCCGATACGTGTTCTTTGAGGACTCAGTACGATCACAAGACGAAGATAATCAGCGCTGAATTGCAAATTGAACACAAAGGGGGAGATTGTTAGGAATATTTTATTGTGTTCAATTAAATCAGGTTATCTTAATCTTGTAGTTTTATTCTGCCCTAGGACTTAATTGTAAATATACCTAACTTGTGGGTATATTAGTTAACTTGGGCCCAATAGCCCATTAGAGCTTATGTATAAATACCCTAAACGACACATCGTTTAGGGTTGTTGATTCATTAATAGAGTTGACATATTATTGCTGAAGAACTCACGCGCTATTTGTTCCAACTCTACAATCCGTCCAGAGGTATTACTGATCAATCGCTTCCGTAATCAAACATATAAGGTAATACTAATCCTACGAATCAGATCAAGGTTGGATAAATCGGCCTAACAAGTTCCTCTAAATGTAAATTGTATTACTTCTCAAATATATAGATCTTACATATAAGATGAATAAGGAAAATATAATAGCATGATAAATGAAAATCAGTATACTAAACGAGGAGATAATCATGGGATTTGAGATTATCCACATCAATCATTATCCGTTATCATCTACACAATATATCAAAGAGATCTACCACCAAGTGATTTTGATAGGTTGAACCTCTCAATTTCTAATAATAGTTACCTTGATGCCTTTGGCCTGGCAGGATTCGACCTCCGAGCTGAGGTGAGTGCATCCGTTCGAGTAGGGGTCGCAGTGCCCGGCGAGGTTGATCATTGGAGTCTGACAGTTTCCGAAAGTCGCGAGGAACGCTATGTTCACATACTCGTAGTTTCCACTATTGCACGTCTCCGCTAGAGTTCCTTCGTTGCCGTTTTGGCCCCAGTAGATTGAGATTTTCCCGGCGTTCGAAGAATGCAAGAAAACCGCAAGTGCAATTATTATCGAGAGGATTGAGGAGATCGCCGGGGAGAGATTTTTGGACGACGCCATCGTTGATATGTTAGATGGCGAGCGATTTCGTGAAGAAAAAAAATTGTTAGAGAAGATGGATGCTATTGTTTTGTCTGCGGCTGATATTGGTGAGTTTGTTTAAAGCTTATATAGAAGGAAAATAAAAGTAAAAGTGCTGATATAGAATTCAATATGTTTTGACGTGAAGCTGCCGTTTGCATGCTTTTTTTTGAACCCTAACTCATGTCTTCTAATATATGGGCGTTGTTATCACTTGACTCAGCACTGAAAGATCAAACAAGACAGTTTTCATATTCAGATCATTTCACTAGTGTAGCTTTTTACCAAAAAAAACAATATTAATGTCCAATGATTCCCATAGTCACTTTATTTGGTGGGACAAAATCGGGGTATCCAACCCAATTCCATATGGGATAAATAAAAAGACTGCCATCAAATGGGAGTGAGATTTTATTTCCTTTGCAACCCGTCAATGATATGGAATGTAATAAAAATGAATTCGAACAAGTTTCAGATTACGGCTGCCCCACCGGCCCGTTTTGGCTGTTCTATTCAGAAGTAGAGTTAAAACGGGCCGGACTGTAGCCCGTTATCGGGCCTGGAAAATAAAGGCCCGAAAAATGGAAATAAAAAGACGATGTATTGGAAATAAAATATACAAATTTAACGTATTACTCAAATTCAAAGAGAGACGATGAGTTAACTATATTCAATAACGTAAGTATGAAAACAAAAGACTCCATCTCCAACCCACACCAGAAAATACATGTAATTTTTTACATAATAATACAGTTGCTGTAGTGGTTTTACTCCAACCCATAATCTCTATTTTCTACACTAATTTTTACTCCAATCCATTAACTCTATTTTTTCTAGTTTTACACTAAAAATCAAATTCCTATTTATTATTATCATAATTGACTTATAACTTTATATTAAAACGATTAAATAGTCAATATATTATAATTACTAATATTAAAAAATTAAATAAATTATAAAATTTGCATATTATTTAAATATAATTTTATTAAATTAAAGGAAAATATCAATAAATAGAAGAAAATATTTTTACTTTTATTATTATAAGAACATATCAAATATTTTATATATAAATAAAATATATTTATTTAAATAAAATATAAATAAATGGAAACTACAATTCTATTTTTGTGTTGAGAATTGTGTATACCCCAGAACTAGAGTTTCTCGACCAATCAACACCATATTATTGTTAAATATAAAGTCCCATTAGAGTAATGACGTACTCTATTTTCGTGTTTTACACAATATTAAAGTATCCGTTGGAGATGCTCAAGGGCCATCACCTCTTCTGACATTTCAAGCCAAGAATCTCGTTAAGGCTAGGAAATTGTAGAAAAGATAAAATTATATTATAATATCTGTATTTTATAATTCAATATAAGAGTTAGTTGTAGTTCATGAGTTATTTGATAAATAATCATTTTTACAATATGAAGGAACAACGATTTAAGCAATTCGTAAATTTTATATGAACTTAAAAAACGGTTGAAATAATGTGTACCACAATTCTTGACTCATTTCCTATCCCACTTTGTTAAAAATGATTCTTATGATTATCGAAAAATATATAATATGGATAGAACTGATCATTATAAAATAAGGAATAAATTGGATGCGCTTATTTATTTTTATTTTATAAATCACGTGAGATAACAATGATTTTATTCTTAAGTGGAATATAGGATTAGAAAAGTAGTAAATAAAAAAAAAGAATTTTTGTGAACCACATGATTTAAAATTCAACAAATCTAATCTTTTGGGACATAATTTGTGATGATTTCTTATGCTTACAAAACAACACTTTCGTTTGATAGTTAGCCATATGGATTTTGCGTAATAATCAGATTGATATAGTTATTAATATCATAATTAATCACTAATAAATTATTGTTGTTATTTGGGAAGAACAATTAACACGGTACCAGCGAGAGAATTACCTAAATAATGTTATTTGAGAATTGAATTACAAAACTAGTTAAGTTTTTAAACATTTTACAAAACTAATCAACTTTTTTAAATCTAACTATTTTATTTTCATTTTAACCACGAAAATACTTAAAATTACAAATTTCACTATTGTTATCTTCAAATAGCACAAAACTTGTTATAATTAAATTTTTACCCCAACTTATTTTACTCAAATATATAAAAATATCTTACTTAAAGAAATAAGCAAAAGAAAAATAAATGGCGTGACCGTGACCACTCTACGTGTTCGATATATAGACCTGTCAAAATGGGTCGACAGGACGGGCCGACCCGTAGTTCGCCAAAGCCCGCCGGGGGGGAGGGGGTAAGCCCGCCGTTTGGCAGGCCTGGAGATTGAACGCCCGACCCGCCCAAATCAAAAAAATAAAAAAAAATTCAAAAGAAAAAGAATTAAAATATTTTTTTATAATTCTTAAAAAAAATTATAAAAACATATCATATTATATCCCGGAGGACTCAATATGATATTTTTTATTAAATATTGATATATAATTAAATTATATAGATGTCTTAGTATTTTTTAGCTCCGATTTTTAATTTACTCGAGTTTAATAATATAAATAAATCATTTTATTACATTATTAGATTTGATTAGAAATAACTTCGAGCTTAAATATTTAATTTTTATTGTTTTTTCTTTCTTTTTTTCGAATTATTTCTTTTTGTTTTGAACTTGTTTTTTTTTTATTTGGAGGGGGCGGGCCTTCAATTTCTAGGCCTGCCAGATGGCGGGCTTATTCGCGCCCGCCCACCCAATGAGGGGTTTGGCGGGCTACGGGCCAGCCAGGCCCGACAGTCCGTTTTGACAGCTCTAAATATCGAACTTACGGGGAGGAGTAGGTCACAGTCATGCCAATTAATTTTATATTTCTTTTGATTATTTCTTTAAGTAATATATTTTTAATATATTTGAGTTAAAAGTTGTGGTAAAATTTTAATTATTAACAAGTATTGTGCTATTTAAAGATAACAATAGTGAAAATTTATAATTTTAAGTATTTTCGTGGTTAAAATGAAAATAAAAATAGTTTGAAATTAAAAAGACTTATTAATTTTGTAATAGGTTTAAAAACTCAACTAGTTCTGTAACGACGATATATGCGTTGTGATCGCTACAAATAGAGACTCCAGCGTTGGGGGCGCTCGCAAAAAACACATTCCCAAAACCAAAAGTTCGATTAGAGTGTCGGGAACTTTGCTCTACTCTGTTTAGGGTTCTTCGTGCCGTAGAAGTATCTCCATTACGTAGGTAATTTTTCTTTCCGATGGCCTTCCGCGATCTAGTGTTGTCATTCATCTTGAATTTCTTGAATGTAACCGACTGTCCTTTGATCAAAATTCGGCTTTGTTGCTCTGATGAAAGGGGTCGTAAACTGGACGTTTTTTTTTCGTGGAATTCCTCGTATTTGGTACCTCTGATTCGTCATAAGATCGAACTTCTCTTGAATGACGGCATTGGCTTTCTTTCTTCTGTAAGCCGATTTTCTCTTGAAGTTGACGCATTTGGTGATATGTCAGCAAGACGCTAATTGATTCTCACGCTGTGTAATTAAAGGTTCTAGGGTTTTTTTCCTTTACCAAATTGGCTTTTTGTTTGAATAAATGTCTAGTTTTAGCTCACGCTCTGTGCGCCGTCTGTTGCCACGTTCTTTATGTTTCTACGGATTTAGTTTATCTCCTTTTATGGTAGAGACCGTTTTCGTATTCATACGTCTGCGCTAGTTTTGATTTCCCATATCATTCGATGGTTGCAGTTTAGCAAAAAAAATGAGTCATACTCCGAACAGAAGATTGCACGAGGATGGAGGGAATGGGAGTGGAAGTGGCCATCATGGATACCCATCTGGGTTAAAGCACCAGCATGAAGATCAAGGAACGAATTACGGTCTTGGGGGAAAGCTTTCTGCTTCTGTCAAGCACGATCACCACGCCCCCCACGATGCCAGCAAGGAAGGTCGAATTCCGAAGGTCACGCCTCGTAGCAGCGATTCTCGGGAAGCAGACAGGAGAGCGCCGCCTTTGCTCCCAAACATGTTGTTTCGAGTGCCGACATCGAACGATACAGAGCATAGGGATTCGAGAGAAAGTACCAAGGAGAATAAGGTTGAAATTCGGGAAGGCAAGTCTGAATCTAAAGAGGAGTCGGTGCAGGCCGCTAAATCTGAGAAACATGATGGCAGAGTTGATGATGTAAAAGACTCTAAACTCGAAAGGGAGAGTCTTTCTGAAGTCAAGGGACATGAAAAGATGGACAAGGATGCTTACGGTGGATCTCAAAGCCAGTGGAATTGGAAAGATCACAAGGAACCGTACCGTGCGAAGCAATATCAAGATGCCCCAGCTGCTGCCGGGAAAGTAGAACCGTGGAAGGCACCAGTTCTTGGTGTCCATGGCCCATCCGAGGCTGCAAAGGAAGGAATACATGTTGATGACAAGGACATTTCTGTAGCTCGTGAGGATGTTGGGGAGAACAAGGTTGGCATGAAGTTGGAAGACAGATCCAAAGACAAGGATCGAAAGGCAAAAGAGGTTAAGAACTGGTGGGGGGAACGGGCTAAAGACAAAACTGATCGAGGCAGCAGCCTCCAACCGGGTAATAGCAGTACTGAGAACAAAGAAGCATCGAAGGAAGAAAAAGTTTCTGAGCATTCGGGGGCCGAAAAGAAGGAGCTTACGAAAGATAAGGAGAAGATTAACGAGAAGGAGAAGGATAATGTCAAGAAGGAAGCATGGAATGTATCCGATAAAGATTCTACTCTCAAGGACGTAGAGATGGTAGATGCTCCTGGTAAAGCTGTTGAAGGGGAAAAATCGACCTTAGAGCCGAAAAAGAGAGACCATGATCCTAAGAGTGTTGATAGGGAAGCAAGAGACAAGAAAAAGGAAAGGGAAGGTGATTTAGAACCTGAGAGACCTGACAAACGTGTTAAGTATCATGAGAAAGAGTCAGATGATAGTAATATTCATGTTGAAGGAGGTTCAGAATCGGGAAGGGATGGTTTGAATAGTGGAGTTCAACAGCGTAAAAGAATGCTTCTGCCTAGGGGGAGTCCTCAAGCGGGAAATCGTATCAGGATATCTGCTAATGACAATGAAGGGTATGATATTCAATTTGTCTTCCCGTTGTTTTTTTTTTTTTGAAAATCTCTCCAGCCTTAAGTAAACTTGACTGCTATACTGATGCACTTTGTTTTAACATTACTAATATATTTTTATCCTCCAATACTGGATTTATTTATTTTAGTTGTAAAGATATCGCTAAGGTATACCCTTCACCTTTTCTTTCTTGCAGGTCACAGGGTAAGTGGTCGATTACGAAACAGGAAGACCTCATTGATTTTATTGAAATGAATTTTTTTCCCTCTATCTTCTCCATGGTTGCCTAGTTTGCAGAATGCCGGAGTTTATTATTGAAATTATCATTCACATTTCATGAACTCTTTGACATCTGCTTTCTTAATAATAAACTCGAGCATTCTGAGCTGCACTGCATGAGCTTTTTGTCAAAGTTCCTGTTTATGATATTTGGCACTGTTCCTTGTCAATCATTCCTTGGCTATGAGTAGTACTTCTGGATAACTTAGTACATCATACATTTATGTGCTTTGGAACGTGGATAGTTTATCTTCTTGGCTGCCTTAAATCAATGCAACTTTCTCGACTTTCCTAAAGTTTGGCCCAACAATTGCTAAGAGATGGAATTTGCTGATGATGTTTTTGTATCACGATATAATCCTTCCAATCCATTTTTCATGAGGATTTTGTCATGCAATCCAAGAGTCGGCTGAGTTTTAAAACTTACATCCTTATCTTGAAAAGTAGCTCTCGTAGTTCATTGAGGATTTTTTTTTTTTATGTATGAAATGTGTTGCTCAACTGAAATATTGTTCTCCGATTCATGCGGCCAACTTTGCAGGTAAAACTGACGTGTCGTCTGTTGTCTACAAAGTTGGGGAATGCATGCAGGAGCTCGTGAAACTGTGGAACGAATATAAATTACAAGCTGATAAAGCAAGTGAAGGTTCACAAACTGGTCCTACTTTGGAGATTAGAATACCAGCTGAACATGTCACAGCTACCAATCGTCAAGTAAGAGATTTGTTTCGAGCTTATGTTGCTGTTTCAGAAACCCTCTTCCATCTAAATGTACTCTGGATCCTATTCCTAATATGATATATATGTCCTAATTTGTGTTTTAAACATCTTGAAATGCTCCCCTCGTGCAGGTACGAGGTGGGCAGCTGTGGGGAACGGATATATACACCGTCGATTCAGATTTGGTGGCTGGTGTGTATTGAATATATACTTTGCTTCAACCTATAATAGCTTTCTTACCATGATTTGATACATATTAACTGATGTGAGTGCCTTTTGTTTTAGTTCTTATGCATACAGGCTACTGTCGGCCAACTGCTTCTACTCCCCCTTCCGCTGCTCAGGAGTTAAGGGCTACTGTCAGAGTCTTGTCTTCCCAAGAATGTAAGTTAATGCACCAGTCTTTAATGATGTGTTTCATGGCTTTGAACAGCTCTTAGCAACAGGTCACTAAATAAGAAAGTTAGTGGCAAACAATAGAACGTGGACCTCTAGTCAATTTTTTGTATGGTATACAGTTTCAAGTTCGACTAGTCTAAAGAGTCAAACATGAACTACTTAATTATCCTTACATATCTCTTTTAGTTGTCCTTACAATGTTAATTTATGCTTTATTGTCACCAATCACACAAGGCTACATCTCTACACTGAGGAATAACGTCCGTTCGCGTGCGTGGGGTGCAGCAAGCGATTGCAGTTATCGTGTCGAAGGATGTTGCATTGTGAAGGTTAGCAGTGTATTTCAAGTATCTACCATCTCAATTTATATTTTCTTCCATGTATCCTTTTTTATTATTATTTTTTTCTTGAGGATGTGTGTTTCTATGGTTGCCCGACAGCGCATCTTTTTCCTTATATGCCGCCCTCCATGGTTTATTTGTTTCGTCCCTACCCTATGCATAACATATACTGTGCTTGTCAACTTTTTTATGTACCAATGACTCTTTTTTCTGAATTTACTAATGATTGATGAATCTTAATATTTCAGAAAGGAGGTGGAATTATTGATCTTGAGCCATGCCTTACACATTCATCTACCATGGAGCCTACTTTAGCTCCAGTTGCTGTGGAACGCACTATGACAACAAGGGCTGCAGCTTCGGTATTGTTCTCTTTATGCTGAGATATTCATTTGCATACTAGGCCAAGCAAAATGTTTATTCATGCCTATAATTTGTAAATTGTATCTTCAAAGTGGACTACTCTAATCTGATACGTCCTTAATTATGTAGAACGCACTTCGACAACAAAGATTTGTTCGTGAAGTGACAATTCTGTTCAATTTATGTATGGAACCCTGGTACGTGTTCGCCCACATTCTACTTAAAAAATCATTCATTCATCAGCAATGAGCTATTCATTTAATATCTTGTTTTACTTGCTTTCCTTTTGTCTTAGGCTCAAATACAGCATCAGCACCGTTGCTGACAAGGGTCTGAAAAGATCACTCTTTACATCTGCACGCCTGAAGAAGGGCGAAGTTCTGTATGTTGAAACGCATTCCCGCAGGTAATTAAGCTGAAGTAATATATCTGCTAGTTTAATGTTGATTCTTTCTTCGGTCTTTATTAGTATAGTCACTGTATTAGTTGATAAAGATTAACAAAAGATATTTATCTGCCCACTTCTCCTTTCTTAATCGATATCCTAGATACGAGCTTTGCTTCAAAGGGGAGAAGCCAATCAAGGCTGTAACATCATCTCACGGAGCAGAAAACGGTAGAGCTCAATATCATAACCATCATCTTCCTAATGGTGAAAAAAATGGTGGGGACATGGAAAGTGTCACTGTAGTAGATACTTTTCGTTGGTCTCGTTGTAAGAATCCCCTTCCCCAGAAAACTATGCTGACTCTCGGGATTCCACTGCCTCATGATCGTGTAGAGGTATAAATCCACGGTTTTTTTTTCTCTATTGACGAATTGGTTACAACTATTAGAGACCAATGTTTAATATCGTGGATTTCAGATTAAATATTGGCTTTTTTTTTTCTTTTTTTGTTTTGGATCTCTGAAAATTGGGCAGGTTTTGGAGGAGAACATAGAATGGGATGAGATTTGTTGGTCCCAAACTGGTGTGTGGGTGGCTGGAAAAGAGTATCATCTTGCTCGTGCTCATTTTCTGTCTCCGAGTTAGAGAAAAAGAAGTGGATTTATGTTTGATAGAAGTCTGTCTTTTTATCTATATAATATATATGATGCAATGTGACAAATTGCCATTTTAAGTTGTAATTTGGTGTTTGGATGTTTGTTTGTGAATGCGAAACTGACGGCAGTACCTTTTGCTTGTTTGGGTATGGTACTTACGAATTTACTTATGAAGTTATCAAGATGATGTTTTAAATTGTATTATTAGTTGAATTGTTAAGAAGTGGATGTTTTATATAATAATATTAGTTGAATTATTGATGAACTATTTGTTAACACGATGGTATTATTTTATTAGATATTGATTGAAGGTTTGTTCCACGTAAATACCCCCTCCTTAAATAAATTTGTAATTTAGTAACATGTCAGCAATTTTTTATATGTAGGTACCTAACAGAATAAATTTTTTGCAGAAAGGTATCCGATCTGCCGCAGGTACGCCATACAACACATTTGGATACCCTATATCAACGTTTGTGGTACGTAATACGTTTATAAAATGGTATGCCGTATTAGCACATTTAGATACGCCCTATTTATACATTAGGTACGCCGTACAAACACATTTAGGTACCATATATCAACGTGTTATGGTACGCAATACACACACAGGAAGACTGAATGTATTACGACATAACTGAAGAGACTGGTACGAATTAAATATGTTACCTATCTGTAAAAATTTCTACACATGTATTGTTCTGTAAGTTTTTATTCAAATATGTATTTATGTGTAGATACTCGTAGACTGAATGTAAATTGTATAAACAAATTATTATAGTTGAATTATCACATCAAAATACTTAAATAGTTGCTAAATGTTCTAAATGAAATACTTTAACATATGTTCACTTTATAATCATGATAATTTACTTTGCCTACAAATGTTCTAACTGAAATACTTTATCTAACAGATGTTCTCTTCATAACTTTGATAATGTTATGTGTTCGAGGGATAGTTAGCGATGACATTTCCAGAAAAATTAACTTAAATTCGATTGCGATTTGTAAGCCAAAATAATTATTCCCGTTGAAAGTCGAGTAGCAAACTTCAAGTTAAGACAAACAAAAATACGTGGTGGAGCAAAACTGCCAGAAAAGTGATTGAGAGATCTGATAATGATAATGCATAAGCAAATCACTGTGAAAAAAAAAGTATCTGTTAATTGTTAAAAGAAGGGAGAAATAAAATACAATCCGAGTAAATATACAATATGACGTTTTAAGTATTCCCCAGGATGAGGGGGGTTTGGAATTTTTAAAACTATTCCAATGATTTAAGAAGCCTGAATAAACCAGCAGCTTCTCTAATCCTGGAGAATTCGATGCAGAATGCTTGCACTTCGATGAATATGTCATTAACTGCGATGAAAATAAAGTCAAAAATATATTTTCGCAATCAGCGAATCTATACGAGTCTTTAGTTCAAACAATCGTACCGTTAATAATCTTGTTACGGATCAAACTTTGCAAGAAAACACAAACTAATCTCACGAGTCTGTTCTGCATGTATTTATCTTGCTGTAAAGGGTGGACAGAGAAATATCGTCAATGTTTTGGACGTCAATAACGATTCATCGATGTTAAATAGGAACGAGAGAAAATGATATACTGTGTGTATATATATATATATATATATATGCAAACCTTAATGCCCTGGCAAGCACTTATGCAGTTGGAGATATAAGTGTGCAAGAACTCGGTGGGAAGTTCGATCGTAGTTGTCAGCCTATTGACAACTTCCATGGAATGAAGGCTCATCTCCATATTTACAAGCACCGTAAAGTATCTGTTGCATTTCGTTTGGAAAGAAAAGCAATATGAATTCAGGGAAACTGATGTGAAATAGGAAAGAAACAATAAGCCATGATAGAGAGAAGAATGTCATACTCTGATATTTCGGGTGAATTGACTAATTTAGTGAGAACTTCAACTGCAATCATAGGATTGTTTTCCACTAAATCCTGATCAGAACATGGAAAGAATAGGAAACAATTAGGAATCACATGTTCATTCTTGCTCAGGGCAGAACATGAATAACTTACTGGAAGCTTCTTAGGTGTCAGCCCGCAATGATATACAAGCTTTGGGTCCTTTGCCAACTCCACCAAAACTTCCTGAAGAAAAAAGAATTATCACCCACTAGAAATGACATATGTTGAACAGAAAAATGCACAAGTGATGATTACAATAAACATTCATTTATCCATTGGAGGAAAGATCATATTTTGCTTGGGACAACATAACACATAAAATGCAAATATTCTTCAGAAATTACTATTGTTGTGATAAGAAAGCTATTGGCGTCTTGGCGAACTACCTACTTGCATGCTAAATTATATCAAGGATCACAAAAGACTTCATTACCTCTTGCTGCGACGGAACAAGGGAACCTTTCAAAGCTTTTTCAATCAAGTCTCTGACTGCTGCTCCTCTACTAGTGTCAGCACACATTCCATGGTCCCATAGAAGCTCATGGTTGACATCAGGGTTAAGCCACAACAGCTGTTCAAAACCAAGAGAAAGTTTTCAGACAAAACATCCATCAATCTGCTAGATTCCAGCACATGTGTTTCCAGCTGAAGTTGGTTCTGCATACTTTACCTCCCCATCAAGTACTGGGAGCCTGGGTGGGAAAGGCCTAATCCACTGCGGTCTTAGGCCACCTATTGAAAGAGATGATAGTACCCCAACTAAAGACTCATCTCTATTTCCAGATCCAATTTTAGAGGTGACTCCAGGTTGTGCGTCAAACCTGAGATAAGAAAAAAAAAACAAGGACTCTACACTTATAAGATCGAAGGAAAAAAAAACCACGGTTGTAAAGCACACATGAGATGAAGCTACAGTAGAAGTTACATCATTGTCAAACACACGTGAGATGAAGCTACCGTAGAAGTTACATCATTCTTAAAACACAATTCTTACTCGGGGGAATTACTATCACATTTTTGCGGCACATCAGGATCAGGTATTACATTTTTCACCGAGATGTCTTTGAACGAGCATCTGAATGGTTCCGATCGATTTTGGGAACAATACTGTTGCTTCAATTGCTCACGTTGTGGAAACTTCTGCAAGTTGAAAACAATTTAGAGATACAACTATTAAAATGACTAAAAATAAAAACTTGAAGAGGACCACACAGATACTAGCAACTAAAACGTCTTGCAAACATAGGAGCAAAGGTCCGTAGAAAAAATTATATTAACTTACATATGATGAAGGCTCAAAGTTTTTAATGTAAGCTCCCACAGACTGTTTGAAGAACTGCAAAAAGAAGGCTTTACTGAACAAGAATAGCGGAAGATAATAACTTTTCAATATAAAGGAAATCATAAAGAGAAACCAATGCAAATGCAATGATGCAAAGTACCTCCGTGGAAGAGGCTAACAATTGAAGAACAAATGCCCTTTCATACTTCTCAGCTCCATCGTCAGATGCCACCTGCACTTGACAAATCATTGAACCAAAACTCCATTTGCATGCACATGAAATTGATTAACAAATATAGCTATCATGTAGAAATTCTTTAATCAATTAACTTACATCTACAAGTTTCAAGATAAAAGGGTTGGTAGAAGGCTGTTGTGATGAATAAACCTGATGCATTATTGCAAAAGCAATCAAACGCTGTGATGGCGTTAGAATTTTTTCCTGCAGTCACAAGAATGAAAAATACAGGCAAAATCCTGGTGAACTGCATTTCACTGCCATGTTTCGTAAAAAAAAAAAAATACAACTTATACACGCTAACTACATGCAATTATTTAGAATTAGAAGTCATGTTGCATAGAGCTTCAAATCATTCCCCAATTCTTGAAAGAAACAAATGATACTTAAACGATCCAAATCATTGAAAATAAAGTAACTTATCAAGCCCCTCGTCAAAATTAAACAAAATCGAAGGCAATCTGAAAAGACCTACAAAATGAGACACCATTCTGTAAAATTAACAACATATAATTGTCCCCCAGACCGAAACGATAGAATAGAAGCAGAAAAAGGAAACGGTAACTAAACCCTCGCCTGCGTATCTGATGTGAGGAAATCGAGCGCCGAGCAGACATGAAAATGAAGGGAACGGGGAAACGTTGAGCTAAACTCCGACAGGATCTCATCGATCGTCCTATCTTCCCCGCCATTAAGCAATCTCAAAAGCTTGCCGGAATCTTCGAACCCTAACATTTTTACAGCGACGTCCGAAGTTGAAAAAACACCGTGAAGTCTTGCTTGTAACGTTAGCAGAGTGACAAAGCGGCGCCGTTTGGATTAGATAATTATACTCTCTCTGTTTCTGTATGTTTTGTACATATGGGTTCCGGCACGGTTTTTAAGAAACTGAATATTTTAATAATATAGAGGTATAAAAGTGTATGGGTGTGACACGTCTTTTAAGAATATTTAATAGTATTATATTGATTGTGTGTGATAGTTTTTTACTAAATATGGAAATGTATAAAAGATAGTGGGACGCCCGATTTGGTAAAATGTACAAAAGTTACCGGGACGGAGGGAGTATTTTCTAATTTTTGATTGAAGATAAATATAAAAACGTCATATGGTATGGTATTTCCAGCTGAAGTTTTAATGTAAA
The DNA here is from genome assembly GCA_027422505.1 of Craterostigma plantagineum. Classification (NCBI taxonomy): domain Eukaryota; kingdom Viridiplantae; phylum Streptophyta; class Magnoliopsida; order Lamiales; family Linderniaceae; genus Craterostigma; species Craterostigma plantagineum. The sequence continues at coordinate 8,316,936 of JAPQWV010000002.1, forward strand.
CTAGTTTTGGCCCGTGCTATGCACGGATTTTATTTAATTATAACATGTATTAGTATAATTTATAGGTATTTTAAATATAATAGTTATTAGTATAATTTATTATTAACTAAATAAATGGCATGTGTAATTACAACCACATATAGACCTAAAAGAGTAATTTGTATTTCTAATGCTGACATGTCACATAGGATTGGCTATTAGACTTAGTCAATGAGAGGCCACATCCAACTTTTATATAGTATAGATGATTAATAATACTTTTAATATCCATAGTCATAACATTGCTAATATCCATATTATATTTAGTATTAATTGAAAAATATGAGTTGTTTCTTTAAGATTTAAATATTATAAATAAATTGCAATGCTAACATCCGAATTTCGATTTTTATCGTAATAATATAAAGGCTTAATTAATTTTTTAGTCCCATATGTTTGGGGTGGTGGCGATTTTGGGACACCTTAATTAAGCGGGGCATTTTTAGTCCTGTAAGTTGAATAAAAAAAGCAATTAAGGACAATTTAGCCGGAATTGACACGCGTGCGCCTGAATTAATGATTTGGATCCCATTTTATTTCTCTATCATCCAACTAAGCGCCGTGTAGGTAAAGAAAAAAATTAAATGATAATAATAATTAAATAATAACTATTCATTAAATTCACACTAGTTATTAAATAAAAAAAACCAAAAAATAAAATCACGACCAAAATCAACATCACGAGCAAAACAGAAAGCATGGTCCATTTAGAATATGATAAAATAATCATAAAAACAGCAACCTACTGTGTAAACAAAAATCATGACTAAGGCATCAGTACATCTTACTGACAACATCTAATGCTTTCTCCCAATAGAAGGTCCTTCGTTGGAAGACATAAAGCTTAAACTATGTTCCATCAACGATGATCTCGTAGAAATACTTGGACCTCCTAGCATTGACTAGTAGGTTCATGAGATGTAGACTTCGATCCCAACAACTGATCTACCATCTTAGGAGCTTGTTGTAGTTATAATTATTATTTATTAATTATTATTATCATTTAATTTTTTTTCTTTACCTACATGGCGCTTAGTTGGATGATAGAGAAAAGAATTGGATCCAAATCATCAATTCCGGTGCATGCGTGTCAACCCCGGCTAAATTGTCCTTAAATTGCTTCTTTTAGTAAACTTACAGGACTAAAAATGCCCCCTTAATCAAGGTGTCCCGAAATCGTCACCACCCCAAACATACAAGACTAAAAACTTAATTAACCCCAATATAAACTAAGTAAAAACGTCGTGCGTTCCTGCAATGCTTCTAAGATTTTAATAGTACTTTCAACTCGTCGCTAGCGACAGCGTTCTTCCCGTACTTAGAATCAAGGTTCTGAAACCGGGTTTGCAAACCGGACCGGAAATTTTAGTGGTTTAAGGTTTAGTGGTTTAACCGGTATAAAATCATAATCAAACTGGATTAAAACCGGTATCTTAAATATAATAAATATATTTTATAAATGAGTCAATCAAATAATATAGAAACCATACATTTTTTTATATGAACTTTTTTCAAATTATAATTTATAATATTAAAGGAAACAATTAAATAAAGTAAATTGTGTTTGTGATTAAAAATTAATTCTACCTGGGATGTAAAAGTATTAAATCTTTCACTTTGGGGTCAAAATTAAATAGAAATAAAATATTGGGTAGTAAGTTAATTAGATATAAAATTATAAGAGCTGTGTAGAATTCGAACCCAAGAAGGTTATTTAACACATTCACCACTACACCAACCCATTAACTTGGGAATTTTATTCTTTTTCTTCTACTTATTCAATTTTGGTTTTTTTTTTTTTTTTTTTTTAAAATCAAGGCCGGACCGGGACGGGACCGGATTTTTGACCGGTCAGTTGGAACCGGCCAGTCCGTTTCGGTTTTAAAAACCATGCTTAGAATAGAACAGTGTTCGACGGAGCTTCAACTCTGCAACAAAAGCCACCGAAGAAGATGAAGAAGCAGGGATGGAGGAAGGTGAAATCAATAGAAACAGCGAGGGAGAAAACCCTCACATTATCGACGATTAGAGGTTCGCATAGAAATCGAATGAAATACGCGGTTCAATTTGGATTTATCGTCGTCTAGGCTGTGCTTATGGTTACTATAAGAAGCAGGATTGAAAGAAGGTAATTTCATCCCAGTTTTTATTTTTTTTCGAAATTTCATTACATTTGTTGCATTGAAGTTCTTAGTTTAGATGAATCGTTGGCTTGGGTGTGGGTCCCTTCAAGCAATCGAGCTTGCTTCTAAATCCACATCTCTTTGTCGCCTAAGCCCGATTTTGACTTTTGATAGGTAATAAACAATAGAAGAGAAGATATGTCAATGCAATTCTGTCGGTAAGATAAAATCATCCCTAACCAGCTCCTTGTTTGCACAGTTTCTTGGGATTTATGCCAACATCTTCAATGCCCATCAGTTAAATCAAATCGAGGAAGGAAGCTTCCTCAAAGACTTTCCCAGGTTTTGACTACTAGCTCATTTATCCGTGTTGGGATTGTTGACTTCAACCAGGCAACGTGATTATCTTCAAAAAGTCAATCAGTGATTTGCTGTCCTGTCCCAACACCAATTCCATCTATAAATAATTCGCATATACATTGCAATTGATATAAGCTAAGCAAAAAAAAAAAAAAAGAAAAAAAATGGCCCCTTCGTCATCCCTGCCATTCTTCCTCCTCTCCATATTTCTGCTGCTATCTCCACCCACAAATGCCCAAACCCCTCCTAAGTCATTCGCCTTCCCAATCACGAAAGACGACTCAACCAATCAGTACTTCACACCCATCACCATAGGAGGCTCAAACTCCACCACAACCTTCAACGCAGTGATCGACTTGGGCGGGAAATTCCTATGGTTCAACTCGATCGACTACTTCAATTCAGCCTCGAACTACCGCCCGATCCTATGCGGGACCCGCGAGTGCAGGGTCGCAAATGGGGTCGGCTGCGTCTTCTGCTTCAACTCCCCGCCCGTCCCGGGCTGCACCAACAACACGTGCTCGGACTACGCACTAAACCCATTCACGGGCACTCAAGGGTACAGTGGGCTGGGCCAAGATTCCCTCCACCTGCCGTCCTCGGGCAGAGACGGGGCCCTCCAGTACGTTTCGGGCAGCTTCCCGTTCCAATTCTCCGACCCCGTCCTGAGGGAGGGCCTCAACCGCTTCTCGGCTGGGCTGGTCGGTCTGGGCAGGACGAGGATCTCGCTGCCCGCTCAGCTGAGCTCTTCCTTCAAGATTCCTAACAAGTTCGCCCTTTGCCTGCCTTCCTCTAACCGCTCGGGAAGCTTGGCGATCGGAGACTCGGGAATTTCTCTGGAAATGACGAAAATGCCCCTCCTCAGAAACCCGGCGAGCACCTTCGGGAACGAGGTGATAGGAAACTTCTCGGTGGAGTACTTTGTAGACCTTCGGGAGATTAGGGTTGGCGGGAAAACACTTCCCTTGAATAAGACTCTGCTCGCCATCGATAGGGAGAGTGGGGCGGGTGGGACGAGCCTTAGGACGGTTAGGGCTTACACGACCCTTCATAGGTCGATCTACCGAGCCCTAGTCAACGAGTTCGTTAGAGCCATGGCGGCTAAGAAGGCTCGAAGGGTTGCAGCCGTCGGTCCGTTCGGGGCTTGCTTCGACTCGAGGACGGTGGGTCCTACTACAGTGCCTGAGATTGATTTCGTTTTCCCGGGAAAGAACATTGTGTGGACGTTTTACGGGTCAAACACTATGGTTAGTGTTGGTAATGGGGATATGATTTGCCTTGCGTTCGTCGAGGGGTCGCCTAACTTGACGGGCCCCACGACGGCGGTGGTCGTCGGGGGATATCAGATGGAGAATTATTTGCTCGAGTTCGACGTGGGTTCGTCGAGGCTCGGGATTAGCGCTTCACTGTCGACCCTGGGGACGAGCTGTTCCGAATTTAGGGCTTCTTAGGGTTATTGGAGATTTTCTTCATGTTAAGTATGTGTAATAAAAGGAATTGTGTCGTAAAGCTTGAATTGCTTTGGGTTCATATGTTATAATCGGTGGTATCTATTTGGGGATTGATTTGAATAAATTAAATTGTTGTGTGCGTGTATTATATGAAGTTTGTGTGCCATGGCATAATCCCCCCAGTATTTTACTACGTTATCCAACTTCAATAGACATGTTGAGTCATTTTCGTAGAAATTAGTAGGGAAAGAAGATGGCAGAGAAAACGGTTTTCGTTAAGTTTGTCTTTCGTTTTCCTAACCACTTAGTGAGGAAATTAGTTTTCTTTCCCCAGTTTAAAGTATGAACTCAAGCAAAAAAAATTTCTTTCCTTTTCCACATCTGTTCTTTAATCACTCAACCATAAAAACTTCATTTTCCCTTTCATTTGCATTTATCTATAATTTTCACAAATCAAACACACCCTAAAACGTTGTGGACACATATATATACTAGTTTATTACTCGTGGTTGCACGGGGCAGTGAATAAATATAATTTTTTTGTCATGATAAATACGATAACAAAATTTGGTGAGTAACCGATACCACTAAGGTAGTGGATATGTATTAAAATTTTGTATCAAAAAATTTGGACACACAGTAAGGGACATTAATAATTTTTTTAATTAATAAATTAAAAGTACACGTGGCACATTTATAGACCGCCTACATTTCTATAATTATATAAAGTGTGTGTGAAGTTGTGTCATATTTTCTTTGTTGACATAGGATTGCGAGCTATGCCTAGATCACGGATAAATGGAAATTTTATTGATAAGACTTTTTCAATTGTAGCCAATATCTTATTGCAAATAATTTCGACAACTTCAGGAGAAAAGGAGGCATTTACCTATTATAGAGATGGTGTGCTTTGATTTTTTTCTTTTTCATTTTTCTCGGTCTTACGAGAAAGACACGTGAGGGAAAATTTTGTGAAAAATATCTACGCTTGTTGAAGGTGAAGTTTGGAAATAGAACAATTCCTTCTGTCGTGTATCCTCGATGAATGCAACCTCAGATGCTATGTTTCAAATTTAGATTCTAGTATTGAGCGAAATGTTACATCCAAAGGTTTTGTATGATGGGGCAATCCTACTTCACAAGTACTAATAGACAGGGAAGAAGCACTACAGCTAGGAATCAACAACACGAAAACCTTGTTAGAAATTACCCCTTTCCTTATTGGGCTCGGGACTAAAGTACAAGAATGGTTGGGACAACAAACATCCATCTCGTTCGTACTTGGGATACCAATATAAATGTGCTTTCATGTAAGCACTTTTTTAATATTGATTTGAATAAAATAAATGGTTGATTACGAAGCACTTTCGTAATAGTTATATTGAAAAGAAAAAAAACAGCTAGTTGGGACTTGGGAGAGATAAAAGATATAATGGAAAATACAATTTAAGTTAAGATTTTAGGCCAGCGAGGGGATGCATCACAATTTCCCAAGAAGTGTAATGTCAGCGTCTTCTGATTCCTGTCTCCACAATAACTCCTCAAACGTACTAAGATCTCTTAAAATGTCATATAATTTATTATCTTATTTCATTTGTCTTTTTCAGGGTTGCAAGAAAGAGAAATCTACACATAACTCCCTAATCCCAAACTATTAATCAACTAACTCTCCCCTTCCCATTCATTTATCATCAAACTCCCCATTTTAAACTTTTATATCACATAGCTACCTAATGGACGATTTTAGCCTTATAAAAACAACAATATTACCAAAAACCTGTCAACACCCACGGACCCCCTACCCAAAATTTGTAGTTGTAACGACCCGTCCCATACCGGGTGTCACTATAGCATCGGTCCCTACCGGGACCAGTGGGGTTGGGCCCACCACACTCCGACTGATAGTCTGGCCCCACTGTACCACCATTTAACCTTTTAGCGTGCTTCGTGCACTCGCTCACACGCACCCTGAGAAACTTCCCAGGGGGTCACCCATCCCTAGATTGCCCCAAGTCAAGCACGCTTAACTTCGGAGTTTCTATAGATGGACTCCCGAAAAGGTAGGTCGACCTTGGTGATATGAGTAGTACTATCAATTCTTTTATACGATTCTTAGCCTGACACGCCCATACATTGTCAGTCTCAGGATCCCCTCTCATTCTGGTGTTGGATCGGTTCGTTCATGTACCCCTTCGCCTAGAAGCCTGCCAGGAGCCGCTCATTGTCCGTGCACCCTGGCACCGGCGATCACTCCCCGCCCTCTTCGGCCCCGGGCGTCACATGAGAGCCAGGTTTCGTCCCCGAACCAGCACCGTACTGCGAGAGGTTGTGCTCTGATACCACCTGTGACGACCCTCGTTTTCTAATTAAGGTTAGTGGCGGATTTCCGCAACGTAAGCTGCGGAAGGCCCGTCAATTAAAAACTTTTTCCTAAAAGATAATATAATATAATAAAATATTAGTTTACATAGTAGTATCTGTACAACGGGCGTAGCCCCAAAAACGTCAAAAGAACAAAAACCCTATTATCGCTCCACAGGTCTTCATCCATGTACTGCCCCGCCCTCAAAAGTCCGTGGAGCACCGCCACCAGCCGCCTCAGTCTTGACGCGCGTCGGCGCCAGACTCAGTACCTACAACACGTAAACACTGAGCGACTTGCCCAGTAGGTGAATAAAAATGCATGTATGCACGTGAACGCTCATTCCCAACCCCAATATCTTATATGCAATGTTCACTCTTTCTTTATCCCACCATCCTATTTCAAGTCACACAACACAGGGCCCTAGGTCGGACTCGACACCTCGCGCGCCCATAATAATAATATACGGAAGCTTACACTAGCAGCGTTTCGACGATCACGCAACTGCCCTGCTAGGCCGCTCTTCCGTAAGCGGTAGCCTACGCCGACAGCGTTTTGACGATCACACAACTGCCCTGTCAGGTCGCTCCCTCCGCTGAAAATATAATCACGACGGTTTTGCACCTCGGGACGCTCACGCCCGAGTAGACAGATCGATCACGCCTGTCTGCCGTCAGGTGTCATACGAGTACCAACCTCGACTCCTCAACGAGTCAACAACAAAAATCACAAACATCTCATTCTACCCCGCTCGACAATATTTTAAATCAATCGTCTCAATACGGTGTAAATATCTCACCCCTGTGATATGATATGCCATGCATATAAACGTGATAACATATAAAAGCATGATCCACATGAACCGTACATAAAATATGTATAACACGTAAATCACGTAAATAATTTAATCACATAGAAGCACATAAAGCACAAACACGTGTTTACGTATTGTAGATGAATAATTCACCTACCTGTCCTCCCGCTATCGCTAAATAAGAGGTCTGATGGAATCCCTATAAGTCGATCCTCTGAATAAATAAGTATTATCATATTAGTATATTTGCTAAACTGTATAAGTTTTCAAGTTCCGAAACTCTAATTTGTAGAAAACCATAAAATTTATGAAAACCTAAAAATAATGATATTCCTAAAATAAATATATTCTAAAATACCGAAAATTTATTAATTAAAACACACTGTCGAAATCTTTTTCATATAATGTCGAGCATTATCATATCTCGACATTTTATCAATGTCGAGATCTTCTTGTCGAAATCTTACTAATGTCGATATCTTATCCCTATAAATGTCGAGATATTCTATATCGATATCCTTAAGTAATGCCGATATCATACAAATGTCAAAATACAAATGTCGAAATCTATGAGCTTGCCGAGATCTTTGGTTAACTGTCAGGGTCATATCACGTTTTATAAATGTCGAGACATTAAAGATGTCGAGACCCCTTTACATATACAAACCATATCGAGATTTTACTCACTAATTCTATAAGATGTCAGAATTTTTACAAACGTCGAGGTACTTTGTCGGGAAACAAATGTCGAGACCTTACACATATCGAGGTCTTCTTATTACATATATATGTCTCGACTTTTATTTGTTCGACATCTTCCCATCATGTATCGACATTTACATACATCTCGACATATTCAAAATATTTGAAGACACACGCAACGAGATTGTTCTAACATTCATGATCTTCCCGGAAACCCTAATATGTTAACGACACTAAAACCTATGTCACTAAGGTTCTTGTATGATCTTTACCAATAATAACTCACCATATATTCAGAATAGACTTCCAAAAATCGTAACAGCCCACATCTCTAAATGATGAGTTCTAACACCGATCACTATCCAAGCGTGAACTTAATAAATTCGAAAAGTCTGGGATTTTAAATTCAAACACACATGATCACGACACCACTCCCTTAAATTATCTTAAGCATATAGAATAATCACATATGCTGTATTAAAACAATATGCTAAAGATAAATCTATCTACCTCACCTTCGACCTTGTTAGGATTGTAGAGTTGGCTTCTTTCGTTGCTTCTTCTTTTAGTTCTTGCTTTTCGTTTTTTTTTTTTATTTGGTTTAATGCCTGATATTCGTGATATGCATATGCTTATTAGATAGATATCAATGTTTCGAAATTGATGAGTGATTAGACACCCACAGGAAATGACGTACTTTTCCTCCAACCTAAGTGATAATGTGATAAGCTTTATTACCTTTAATAGAACTTGTTGGGCTCTTACTTAAATACTCAAGTATAGCCCATTAATATGTTGGGCCTTATTTTGAAAGTTTAAGTATAGCCCAATTCTTACTTTAATCCAATATTACAAATTCTACTCATCTTTTGGAGTACTATTGAAATTTATATTTTAGTCCAACTTAAATTTCTCCACAAATCCTCCTAGTTCCCAAAATTACATAATTAATTACAACAAAATCCCGTATTAAATTTACGGGTATTACATCCTCCCTCCCTTAAAGAAATTTCGTCCCCGAAATTACGCCTACTGGAATAACTCGGGATAACGAACTCTCATATCATCCTCACGCTCCCACGTGGCTTCCTCAACTGATTGATTCCGCCACAAAACCTTAACTAACGGAATAATCTTATTCCGAAGTTGCTTTATCTCGTACATCAAAATCTCTACAGGCTTCTCTTCGTAACTCAAGTCAGGATTGAGTTGTTGATAAAGAAGCTCATTTTGGATAACATGGCTCGGGTCCGCGACGTATTTTCGTAATGTCGATACGTGAAATACGTCGTGAACTTGCGATAGTGAGGCCGGTAACTCTAGTTGGTACGCGACTTCGCCAACTCGTCTGATAATTCTAAACGGGCCTATGTATCTGGGGCTCAGCTTGCCCTTTCGTCCGAAGCGTTTTACTCCTTTCATCGTGGAGATTTTTAGGAACACTTGGTGATCTTCTACAAATTCCAATGGTCGTCGTCGATGATCTGCGTAGCTCTTCTGACGACTCTGTGCGGTTCGCATCCTTTCCAGAATCTTCGTCACAGCTTCTGTCATTTCTCGGATCATATCAGGTCCTAACAATGTTCGCTCACCGATTTCGTCCCAATGGACTGGGGATCGGCATTTGCGCCCGTATAACGCCTCGTATGGCGCCATCCCGATAGTAGCGTGGAAGCTATTGTTATAGGAAAACTCTATCAGTGGTAGATACTTACTCCAGTTTCCTTTGAAATCGAGCACGCACGCATGTAGCATATCCTCAAGAGTTTGAATCGTTCGTTCAGACTGCCCGTCGGTTTGGGGATGGTAAGCAGTACTGAATGAGAGCTTGGTTCCCATCGCTTCTGTAGGCTTTGCCAAAAGTTAGACAGAAATCTTGAATCTCGATCCGAGATGATAGGAATTGGAATTCCATGGAGGCGGATGATTTCCTGAATATACAATTCAGCGTAGCGTTCCATGGAAAAAGTGGAACTAATTGGAAGGAAATGAGCCGATTTGGTCAGGCGATCAACGATTACCCAAATAGCATCGTGGCCTTTCGTCGTTTTGGGTAAACCAACGACGAAATCCATCGTGATATGATCCCACTTCCATTCTGGAATGGGTAGAGGCTGTAGGGTTCCACCGGGTCGCTGGTGTTCCGCTTTAATCAATTGGCAAGTCATACATCGGTTCACGAATGCAGCGACGTCTTTCTTCATTCCCGGCCACCAGTATGTTATTCGTAAATCTTGATACATCTTTGTGGCTCCTGGGTGTACCGAATATGTGGCCGTGTGTGCTTCCTTCATTATCGTTTGTCGCAGCTCCTCATGGTTAGGTATATAAAGACGGTTCTTGTATAGCAAAGCTCCATCCTCTCGGATGTTAAAATCTTCGGGTAGTGCCTCCTTCATTTTTAGGTAGAGTTCTTCTTCTTCTTGTGTCTTCTTGATCTGTTCTAGCAGCGTGGGTTGGAGAGTTAGCGCTGCTAGTCTTGCCTCAACTTCGCCCAAATTAACTACCTCTATTCCAAGCTGATGTAACTCTGCATTCACCGCTTTTCGACTTAGCGCATCTGCGACTACGTTTGCCTTACCCGGATGATAGCTGATGACACAATCGTAATCCTTGACGAGCTCCAGCCATCTTCGCTGTCGCATATTCAGTTCTTTCTGGGTGAAGAAATACTTCAAACTCTTATGGTCTGTGAATATCTCACATTTCTCTCCGTAGAGATAATGTCTCCAGATCTTCAGAGCGAAGACCACCGCTGCTAATTCGAGGTCATGGGTTGGGTAGTTCTTCTCGTATTCCTTAAGTTGTCGCGAAGCATAGGCAATCACCTTTCCGTTCTGCATCAGCACACATCCCAAGCCATTCTTCGAAGCATCGCTGTATACTGCAAATCCTCCGGTTCCCGATGGTATTGTCAATATCGGAGCAGAGGTAAGACGTTTCTTCAACTCTTGAAAACTCTGTTCGCATGCTTCGGTCCACTTGAACAGAACGTTCTTCCTCGTCAGATTGGTTAATGTAGAGGCAATACTGGAGAAGTCCGCTATAAATTTACGGTAGTATCCCGCCAGTCCCAGAAAACTTCGGACTTCGGTAGGAGTAGTGGGTCGTGGCCAATTATTCACAGCTTCGATTTTACTCGGGTCTACGGAGATTCCATTCCCGGAAATCACGAGGCTACTTGCTCAAGCCAGAATTCACACTTCTTGAATTTGGCGTAGAGCTGCTTTTCTCGCAGGATTCCTAAGACGGTTCGTAGATGGTTCTCGTGTTCGTCTCTTGTCTTAGAATAGATCAAAATATCGTCGATAAAGACGATAACGAACCGATCGAGGTAGTTTTTGTTGGTCCGGGATTTCACCAACAATACGACTTCGGACGGATTAAACACGCCGAATGATCGAGATTTAGGTTCGGGTCGTGTGGGGCTTGGTGGTGTTCTTGAGGAGGCTCTCTCACTCTAAAATTGTTTATTTGATCTACACACACAAGCACACCTAACTATGTGTTAGGGTTTTCCTATTTATACCACAAGTTGGTATATAATAGGTGGGCCTCTTGTGAAGGCCCATTACATGAATAACTAAGAACTAACCCAATTAAGAACTAGCCCAAAGTTTAATAAAGCAAATCAACAAAGATAATACAATGAAATTGAATACTACAAAATATTTCCTAACAGTTTTTGAAGACTCGATTCATCAAGTCCATAAAAGCAGCTGGGGCGTTTGTCATTCCAAAAGGCATGACCAAAAACTCGTAATGGCCGTACCTCGTAGTGAACGCAGTTTTTGGAACATCTGCCTCCCTGATCTTTAACTGATGGTATCCCGAACGGAGGTCGATTTTCGAGAATACCGAAGCTCCTTGCAATTGATCGAATAGATCATCGATCCTTGGCAAAGGGTATTTATTCTTGATCGTGATTTTATTCAACTCCCTGTAATCGATGCAGAGTCGCATCGACCCATCATTCTTTCGCACAAAAAGAACGGGTGCGCCCCACGGCGAAAAACTCGGCTGGATAAACCCTTTAGATAGTAGGTCCTCCAGCTGTTCCTTCAACTCCTTTAACTCGTTCGGTGCTAAACGGTAAGGGGCTTTAGAAATTGGGGCTGATCCTGGCATCAGATATATCTTGAACTGTATTTCTCGATCAGGGGGTAACCCCGGGAGATCTTCGGGAAATACATCAAAGTATTCGTTAACTACAGGTACATCTTTTAGTTCCGGCTGAGGTAAGTCTTCCGCCTTCACTGCATATACGAGATAAGACTCACAACCTGACCTCAAGAGTCGTTGAGCCTTCAGAGCCGATATTCTTGGAATACTATTCTTATCTAACTTACCCGAAAAAGTGAATGCTTCTTCTTCGGGCAGTTGAAATTTAACGACCTTCTTGTCGCAATCTATGATGGCTCCATATCTTGAAAGCCAATCCATTCCGAAGATGACATCGTAGTCGTTCATCGGGATTACAATCAGGTCGGCACTCAAGTTCCTACCCTCAATAACTACGACGCATCCTTTCAGTACTTGGTTGGTATGCGTCGGATCCCCGTGTGGTAGAGTAACTACATAGTTGCATTCAGATGAGGTAGGAGATAGTCCTACCTTCGTCACATACTTAGCCGACACAAATGAATGTGTGGCTCCAGAGTCAATTAGCACCGAAGTGGGCACGTTATAGATAGTTAACATACCCGTCACAACAGAAGGGCTCGCCTCGGCCTCCTCATTGGTAAGCGTGAAAACCCGTGCAGGAACCGGTGGAAGTCGAACTGGTGTTCGGGTCGGGTTCTGGGGCATGTTCGTGTTACAGTTCCTTGCATAGTGCCCCATTCTTCCGCATCTGAAACACTGTGGATTTGGGTTGGGTTTGGGTTGATAACAGGCGCCGAAGTGGTAACGGCCACACTGTTTGCATTGGGGTGCTGTGTTTGGAGGTTTGCCCTGAATATTTACGGGTCCCTGATTCAGCGTCGGGCGCCAGTTCTGTTGGCCCTGGCGATTTCCTTGGCTACCTTGACCTTTGTTGAAAAATTGGCGCTTGCGATCACTTCCAGGTCCTTGCTGACTCTCCCTCCTCTTCTTCGCCTCCTGAGCTTCGGAAATCTGAGCCTCAGCTTGCTCCGCTATCATGGCCCTTTCTGCCACTTGGGTAAATTCCATCTGTCGGGCCCCCGAGATACTTAAGTCACGATAAAGCTCAGGTTTGAGGCCCGTAATGAACCTCGTCACCTTGAGTAGATTTGTTGCCACCATGTGAGGAGCGAAAAGGGACAACTCCTCGAATTGACGGATATATTGAGTTACAGGCATTCCTCCTTGCCTGAGATTCATAAATTCTAGCATCCGTCGTTCCTGTTCATGGGCAGTAAAATATTTTCCGTGGAACAATTCTCTAAATCTTTCCCACGACATATTCGTCGGATCTTCTAGGACTTTAATGGTATCCCACCAGAATCGGGCGTTTCCTCTGAGCATGGAAACGGCGCACAAGACCTTTTCATTCTCAGGCACACGACTATATATGAACATATCTTCTATAGTACGCAGCCAATCTTCCGCCACTGCTGGGTCCGTAGCATCAGCAAAGGTTGGGGGATCCATTTTCCGAAATCGTTCCCCTATAATTTCTACACGCGCTGGCTGTGGGGAAGGACGATGTTCAGACGAGCTATGGAGTAGCTCGTCGATTTGACTCGACTGGCGATTGATATGTTCCGACTGACGTTGAAGTAAATCGGTCAGTCGTAGAATAGTGGAGTCCCTTTCATTTGGAGGGGACTCCGGTTCAGCCCTACGGCTGGATTCAGCCACATGTTCACTACGGGTTCTTGGCATTTTTCAACTATTATCTACATTAGTTCAAATAAAACACATATCAGATAACCCATAATCACATAATCAAGCATTTAACTTACAGGCCAGGCTGGTTCTCCAGGCTTTTGAGCGGCAGTACATAGACAGTCTTCAGAATCTAAAGCCTAAGCTCTGATACCACCTGTAACGACCCGTCCCATACCGGGTGTCACTATAGCATCGGTCCCTACCGGGACCAGTGGGGTTGGGCCCACCACACTCCGACTGATAGTCTGGCCCCACTGTACCACCATTTAACCTTTTAGCGTGCTTCGTGCACTCGCTCACACGCACCCTGAGAAACTTCCCAGGGGGTCACCCATCCCTAGATTGCCCCAAGTCAAGCACGCTTAACTTCGGAGTTTCTATAGATGGACTCCCGAAAAGGTAGGTCGACCTTGGTGATATGAGTAGTACTATCAATTCTTTTATACGATTCTTAGCCTGACACGCCCATACATTGTCAGTCTCAGGATCCCCTCTCATTCTGGTGTTGGATCGGTTCGTTCATGTACCCCTTCGCCTAGAAGCCTGCCAGGAGCCGCTCATTGTCCGTGCACCCTGGCACCGGCGATCACTCCCCGCCCTCTTCAGCCCGGGCGTCACAGTAGTACCAATATACGTATTCTTGTAATACCAATGTATAGATATTCGTGGTACCATACCATGGTACCATTCCGTGAGATAATGTAGTACCATACGTAGGTTATTTGAGTACCTTTTTCGTACCATTTGCTTAACTATCGCAACTCCTACCCTAAAATTGTACCCACGGACCCCTACCCAAAACTTGTAGTACCAATATATGTATTCTTGTAGTACCAATGTAACTGTTCGTGGTACCATACCGTGGTACCATTCCGTGAGATAATGTAGTACCATACGTAGGTTATTTGTAGTACCTTTTCCGTACCATTTGCTTAACTATCGCAACTCCTACCCTAAAATTGTGCCCACGGACCCCTACCCAAAACTTGTAGTACCAATATATATATTCTTGTAGTACCAATGTAATGTTCGTGGTACCATACCGTGGTACCATTCCGTGAGATAATGTAGTACCATACGTAGGTTATTTGTAGTACCTTTTCCGTACCATTTGCTTAACTATCGCAACTCCTACCCTAAAATTGTAGGACAAATATACATATATTTGTAGTACCAATATACAGATGTTCGTGGTACCGTATCGTAAGCTAGTGTGGTACCATGAGTAGGTTACTTGTAGTACCAATATCTATGGCAACCGTCACGGACCAAAAATATCAGATGACCGAAAATTCCTTACCCAAACTTGAAGTACCAATATACGTATGGTTGTAGTACCAATGTATAGATGTTCGTGGTACCATAACGTGATATAGTGCGGTACCATACGTAGGTTACTTGCGGTATCTTTTTTCGGTACCATGTGCTCAGCACAAGTAACCTACGTATGGTACCACACTAGCTCATGGTACGGAACCACGAACATCGATACACTGGTACTACAAACATACGTATATTGGTACTTCAAGTTTTGGTAACGAATTTTTCGACACCATCCGATTTTTTTTTGTCGTGACGGTTACCGTAGATATTGGTACTACGAGTAACCTAATCTTGGTACCACACTAGCATATAATACGATACCACGAACATCTATATATTGGTACTACAAAATCGTCCATGGGCTCACGAGATGGTACGACGAACATTTATATATTGGTACTACAACCATACGTATATTTGTACTACAATTTTGGATAAGGGTGGTCCGTGGATGTTGACAAGTTTTTTGGTTCCACGGACATTTGTATATTGGTACTACAAAAATCGTCCATGGGCTCACGGGATGGTACGGCGAACATCTATATATTGATACTACAAACACGCGTATATCGGTACTACAAGTTGGGGTGAGGGCGTGGAAATTAATAGAGGAGGCAAAATCGTCCATGAGGCACTACAAACATACGTATATTGGTACTACAAAAATATAGGGATAAAATCGTCCATGGAGAGTTATATGTAAGATTGTTTTGATTTAGGGAATTTGTTAATAAATAATATGGAATAGGGGAGTTATGTGTAAGAAAATAGGGGGATGGGGATTAACGGAAGTTACCCCTGCAAGAAATTAGATAACAATACATATATATAAAATAAATGAACTACTGAGAAAACTTTCATTTGGAAGTTATTGAGGCGAGGCTGGACAAGATGTACTTGGATTCAACAGTTTTAAGCTATTCTTGGAGAAGAGATAAATAGACAAACAAATTTGATCTATCTTTCTTTCACTGTCTTCCTTATTACTTCTTCACTGTACATTTATTTCCCTGGCTAAACTAAAACTGGCAATATGAAATGATACAGGGAATAGATTTCAAGCAAAACCCTTTTCTCTTCTTGTTAAAAGTAGATATCTGTCTAGGGTTTCCGCAAAATATCAAAATATTATTCTAGAAGATATTATCACATGGCATACATTTTACTGCTTTGGCCATATCTCTCTTAAAACTTCTAAAAGATTATGTCCGAGACTTCTTGCATATAATTAGTATCTTACACATATTATACAAAAGGGTACTTCTTTTGTTTGTTTATTTGTTTTTTTCCCCTCCAAAATACTCATCCCTTGATATATATGTGCACACACACCCACACACATATATATTGTTTTCAAGTGCATAGAGACTACGATATTTAAGTAGTTAAGTCGAATTGAATAACCAAAAAAAAAAAGAAATGAAGTGTTGGACATACTTAGAACTCAATCTCCTAGATAGTTCATATTCATATCATATATGATGTTATTTGTCATCATTTTCTTGAAAGAAAACAGATGATGTATATAAGGTACGCGTCACTAACATTACATTATTATTGTCTGATAGAGACCTGCCATTATTACATTTTAGTGAAAGGTTCTTATCGTCAGTTGATTTGAAGCTATAGGTGGTTTCTTGGAGTTGTGTGTGGCATTGTGACTTTAACTAAATTAGTGAACGAAAGATATTAAGATCTATCGTGCGAATATTATTGTTCATTACGCGAGAAATACGTATGTTTATGTAAGAGTAAGAAGGTATCTTGTACGCAAAAGCCAACAATAAAATCTAGTGACTGAGTTCACTCTCTCTTCTGGTCTTTTGTCATTTGTGCAGTAGAGCAACAGTTCACTTAACGTAAAAAAAACAGAAATTAATCTTTTCTCATCTCAATTGTTTTCTCTCTTAACCCTTTTATGATAAATATATTCTTCGTGAATTAACACAGACACTTAGCCGGTAATAAGAGAGATTAAAACGAAAAAGTACTAAAACTTTAAAAGGAAGAGTTTTTTGCTCTAACTTTGCCCTAAATTTCAAGAAGATATGAAACCCTACTACTGAGTTAACCTAAAGCAGTGAGTGTGTGTGTGTTTACAGAAACATATAATCACTTACCTGAGAATATAATGGAGAAGAAAGAGCGACGACTTGAAATTTATAACACATAGCAAATGATTGTTGGGAGGAACGAAGCCTGGTCCGAGACATCAAATGATTTCAAGAATCAAAGTGTTCCATATGAACATATTATATATATATATATATATATATATATATATATTAATGATCTCGAGCCAGACAACGCCCCTCTCAACATATTCACGCAGAAAATTTGGAATATATAACAAAGAAGAGACTAAAACAGATAACAAATTAGAACTCATCTTCTCTTGGATTATTAGTTGAGGGGAATGAAGCCTGGTCCGAAGCATTATCATAGTTGTGAAAGTTCTTTTTATTACAGCATAGCTAATGATCATATGATCATTAACGAACTTCTCTCTCTATCTCTCTACAAAGCAGCCTCGAGCCTCTCTCTCTCTCTCTCTCTCTCTCTCTCTCTCTCCATGAGAAGAAAAGCTCAGCTATGAGTCTTTATAAAGGAGATCTGACTAACTAGATGGGGAATTTAGGTTTTCTTTTTCCTTTAAAATGAGAGTCTGGCTTTGCATTTAATCGTTCAGGGACACGCATACCGACCTATAAAAACCTCTTACTGCAACTTAAATTAAATAAAAATTGGGTGCTATTGGCACCCCCTTATGTGGTGAAAATAACATTGGAATTTGTAAAAGTTATTTTTATTAATTTTTTTCCATTAACTCATTGAATTCGTGAGAATTGTGCTAATGCCATTAAATACTTCCGGTCGGACCCACTCATTTCAACATTCCATGTTAAATTAATCTATTATAAAAATATACTAATATATTATATTAATCAATAAATATATTTCGTATTTTTATAAAAAATTATAATATAATATTTCTTATCACCATAAAACAAATGATCTTGAATAAATGAAGAACTAATAGCTATTAGGTAAAGATTAATATTAATATCTAAACGGTTAGGCCTGATAGTCGGTATGGAGAATGTCCCTTCATAAAATTCGATTGGACATTTAATAAAATATTTTATTATTGTGATATTGTTCACGTTCTTTTTTTCTTTTAATTTATACATTACGAAAGACGAATTGTTTGATGAAAAATTTGTCAAAAAATAGTGCTAATACAAAATAATTTTGCTAAAAAACAATTAAATAGATTAAAATAAATACTAATAGAAACCATTGTTTAAGGATTAATATATTACATTGACTTGTAATTTGTAATATAACTTCTTATTAATGTATGATTGTATCCCGTGACCAAGCCAATAATGGCTTGAATTTTAATCTTACACATATGTTAATAAACGTGTAAAAAGAATCATTTAAAATAAATAATAGTTATCATATCATCAATGTCAATATTTCTAATACGATTAATAAATAATAGTGAACACTTAGGGGTGTTTGTTTTCGGTGATCCAACATTACGGTGATATTCACATCACCGTGATGTGGATATCACCCTGATGTGGATCAAGGTGATATGTCATCATCGTGTTTATTTTGATGTGATAATTCATTTTGCATATCAATGTGATATTCGAATATTGTGTTTGTTTAGTTACATTGATGTGTGGGGTGATGTTGTCTAAATATCATACTTAACATCATGGATGTTATGTAGTTAAAAGTGTTTTAATATGTACATTTGTGGGGTGTTTGTTTCAGGTGATCCAACATTACGGTGATACGCACATCACGGTGATGTGGGTATCACCGGAATGTGGATCAAGGTGATATGTCATCAGTGTGTTTGTTTTAAGGTGATATTTCATTTTGCAGATCAACGTGATATTGAAGTATTCCGTTTGTTTAATCACTGTGATGTGTAGGGTGACGCTATATAAATGTCATATTTGACCCTATACATATGACTTAAATAATGTGTTAAATTTTGTTAACGTGATATTTTATGTGATAATCATTAATATAGTAAAATATACATTTAATTTATAAGCATTATTTATATTTGTACTTTTTTTAAAATATAAGTTTTAATATTATTAAATAACTGAAATATTTTTAAGATTTAATTATGTTAATCATGTAATTATATCTATAATGGCATATAAAGTAATAATGTAAAATATGGGGGGCATTCTCGTCCATTAAAAAGTTAGATAGATCACTTCATCACCGTGATGTTGGATCACCTAGGTTTTTTGGGGTGATCTGAAATATGAAATATCACCCCATTTTCATCACCTAGGCGATCCATCATTCCGGTGATGAATCATCACCTAGACTAAACAAACACAGTGATAAGTAGTAAACGAGAGGATCACGGTGATGTTTTGGAAGATCACCCCAAAACAAACCCCCCCTTGAGGTAATATTTTACGTGATAATTATTAATATTTGAAAATCAAGTATTATTTTAAGCATATAAGTATGTTATATTATTCTTGAATAGAATTATTTTATTTTTAATTAAGCTTTAAACATAATTTTAAAAGAGTTATTAATTATAAGTATTTTATATAATTCTTCAATATAATTATTTTATTTAGCTTAAATATATTAATTAATTATTGTTTATAACTATTTTCTATAATCCTTTAACATAATTCTTTTATTTTTTAAGCATTAAATATAAATTTTTTAAGATTTAAATATGCTGTGTAATTTTAAATAGGAATACAGGTATACAAGGAATGAATGTTAAAAGATAACGGATAATTTTGTCCAAAGAAATGTTGAAAATATCACTCTATTACGGTGATGGAGGATCACCCTGCTTTTCGGGGTGATCCAAAAGCTGGAATATCAGTCCCTTTTGATCACCTATGTGATCTTCCATCACGGTGATGGATCATCACCCACGTTAAACAAACACGGTGATGAGAAAACGATTGGAGGATCACGGTAATGTTTTGGAGGATCACCCCAAAATAAACACCCCCTTAAGAGATGGGATCGAAGGCTATTTGATGGTTTTGAAAGTAGAAGAAATCAGTATTTATTACTCCCTCTGTCCCGTTGCATTTTGTACATTTACTTTTTGGCACGGGTTTTAAGAAACTGAATATTTTAATAATATAGTGTATTGGAAAGGTAAAAAAGTGTATATTTTGGCACGTTTTTTAAGAATATTTAATATTATTATATTGATTGTTTGTGATAGTTTTTTTGCTAAATAAGAAAATGTACAAAAGAGGTGGGACGCCCGATTTAGTAAAATGTATAAAAACTTTTGGGACGGATGGAGTATATATTATATGATGTGGATGTCCAAGTGGAATGATGAAAATTAATCAACGATGCCTAAGGATAAGTAATCCATCTCCCCAACTATATTTGTGTCCCAAATTAATTAGAAGATAATGTAATGAATGACATATATTAGGCTTAATTTTGCCTATAAATACATTGCACTTGTTCATTTGTATCGATGTACTGTAAGTGAATAAGAAAAGAATTCTCCCCTTCATTTCTCGTTATTTCCAATTACTTATACAATAATATAATATATTTATAACAGTTGTATAATAAATTGAGCGTAGTAATAAATAAGTGGGGTAACAAATAGTGGTGATAATAAATGGTTTTAGCTCATAAAAAAATGTTAGTTATCTTATTTTATTAATAAGAAAATCCAGTCAAAGTCATTAATTGTCCCAAATATTTAGGAGGTAATTAATAGGGGGTGTGAATACTGAATAGAATTAGGGGTGCATATAGAATTACCCATAAAAATTTCTTGCTTATCCTTAAATTAATATCTGAAATTGGGGATTTATGGTTCTTTCTTGAATCCATACAACGTGAAAACAACGTCAAGACATGTCCTAAATCTAGGGCTGGCATTTGGCAATATATCTATGCATGCAGCATTACAGCGTTGGTTGTTTTAAAGCTATTTTGGTAGGTATGAGAGATCACTAAATGAGCTTTGCTTTATTATATTATAGTATTATTCATTTCCTAGGGCTTTAGCATCCATATTATGACTCTCAGCTTCAAGGCTCCTCAACGCAGTTGCTACAATACTTTGTTGTTTCCAGTCAACTGGGCAAAAACACTTCTTAAGTTACAACGGTCAAAAACACACCAACACAAAGAACAAGAGAAAGATGGACACTTTACACGAGACACAGAAGGCTGATACAGACGATACGACACTCGTATATATGTAATAAATGCAATTTTTTCCTTACTTGAACAATGTGTTGTTTTCTTCCATCATTACCTTATTATTATTTCTACCTTCCTCTCCTACACCTACTTTATAGCTCTCCTATACATACCTGTCTATAATTCAATGCTCATATTATACATATGCTGTGTTTTTTCATTTTATTATGGGAAGTGGGAACTAAGCAACACTTTTTTTGTCTTTAATAACTATTTGGAAACTATTATTTTCTTTCTATCAACTCATTGATCATTATAATGTAGTTTAATATACAGTTAATCTTGCCTCTAATGTTAAGCTATTCTTTATTTGGGTAATAAATAGTGTATAATCTTTATTTTAGCGTGACAATATTCATCAACCACAAAAAATAGCACTTTTATTTTTATTATTTAACTAATTGTAGAAACATTTGATCATTGTTAAGCATTTTGTATATCATTATAATAAAGTTACGACACCCAATTAAACTACTATATCCTACCGAATTATAATAGAAACCAACTCTTTAGATTTTCGACATATCAAAAATTCAAATTGATTGACGTTTTCTTTTTTATTTTCCAAAATTTATTCCCTAGCGTGCAGAAAAAGAATTTACCGAATATGTATTATATGTATTCGTTGGTCTGTATCGATTTAGTTCAAATACATAAATCCAAACGCAGCTTTACACAACTTGAACTTTGGAATGCTTAAATCGAGTCAAAACCATGGTATAATATTTATTACATTTTTGCAAGTACATATTATAGAAACGAGTTTACCTTTCCAAAATCAAACTTACTCGTATTGCTCGTTCGCAACTAATTTCAAAATACGCCATAAATATCATCAAACATGTCCTTCCTTAATAGTTAAGTTCACGTTCCGTATAAATACAAATAATATGCTTTGCACATTATTTTGTGGGCAGCTGCAAAGATAAACGTTGTAATAGTCTTCCCCCATAAATACGGTCAAGATCTGCACCGTTGAAAAAACTGGATTGCTATTCAACACCCCCTTTTTCCTAGTCACCGCCCCCTAAAGGGCTGAAAAAAGACAATTTTGCCATTTGAATAAAAATTTTTATTTAAAATCCTTTTTCAGACAACAATTTTCATATCGTAATCAAACATTCAAGACTCAAACAAAACAAAAAAAACGTTCAAATCGCAATGGATCGACGATAGGGAAAAGGGTCTATTCGCACGACTGATAAGCAAATTCTCGTAAAATTCGTTCTTACATAGATGAATCATCGAACTTGATTCGGAATCGATCGAAAAAAGTCCCGACCGAAACATAATTTCGGCCGGAAAAGTAATGACCGAATCACAATTTCGATCACCTCAAAGCCGGACCGAAAAATAATTTCGGTCAGGCCTTGAGGCGATCGAAAAATTTTTTCGGTCGGGACTGTTCCGACCAAAATCATGTTTCGGTCGGGACTTTTCCAACCGAAATCATGTTTCGGTTGGAACTATCCCGACCGAAATCTTGTCTCGGTCGGAACTGTCCCGACCGATCGTGTTTCGGTCGGGACTGAAAGTAGCCGAAATTTTGTTTCGGTCGGGTTAATTTTTTTTTTTTTTGCAGACGATGAGATCGGCGACGGGGTAGACTACAGTGAGCATTTTCGTGTAGGAGGTCGATTTGAGACCGACGTGGAAGCAATTAACTGGGCGAAAGGCGTCGCTATTGCTCTGGGTTTCGAGGTAATTATTTCGTCGCATAAGAAATGCGGTACAAAAAAACTCATTAGATGTTCTCGCGGAGAACGTTATAGAGGCAACGAGGACGAATTGGAGAGGGTTTCGAAGTCGACAAGTGCAGGTGTCCTTTTCTAGTCATAGCTCAGGAGGATCCTATGACTAGGGAATGGTACATTCGTACGGACCCACCTGAGAAATCCACGCACAATCACCCCTACTATAGTATCCCGAGGGACACCGCCAGACTAGTGGGTTAAGTCGCCAGGCAATGAAGGTTGTAGAGGAAATGACTGCTGCGCAGGCGAAACCAGCTCATATTCTCTCGGCGACGAGGGCTCGAACACAGAAGATAACGCGACGATCAGGCACATATATAATTACAGAGATCGTTTGAAGAAAGACTATTCTGAGGGCCGAGACGTGGTGAGCCAGTTGATGCACCAGGCCAGACACGCCGGATATTATGTTAAAGCCCTGGGAGGCACGAGACTAATGCGCTGACGCATGTTTTTCTCGCACACCCGGACTCACTTGCACTGGTGAGGACGTATCCGTACTTCATTGGGATCGATTCTACGTACAAGACCAACAGGTACAAGATGCCTCTAGTTGAGATTATAGGGACGACTCCCTGTAATCAAAACTTCCTTTGTGGGTTTGCCATTATGGAGGACGAGACGGAGAGAAGTTATGAGTGGGTGTTGCAGTCCATTCGGGATATTCTGGGGCCAGGTGTCTACCCTTCGGCGATTGTCACTGATCGTGAGTTGAGCCTTCTTCGTCCCGTACAGGAAGTATTTCCGGATTCTCACCATATGTTGTGTACGTGGCATATCTATAAGGACGTGGAGAACAAAGTTTATTGGACGACGGGGAAGAACAAAAAGACAACAGCTCACTTCACGCATAAGGCCTGGAAAGCAGTCATGGAAGCTCCGACGATAGACGCGTACGAACAGGCAGTGACTGACATGCGTCTGCGTTGGGTAGCCGACTCCGCTATCGTCAAGTACGTTGAGCAGACATGGTTGGTGCATAAGGAGAAGTTCGCCAAAGCTTGGACGAACCAGGTGCTTCATTTCGGGAACACCACTACATGTCGTGTGGAGAGTGCTCACAGCGAGCTGAAGCAATGGCTGAACTCGGCCACTGGGCCTCTTGACACCGTGTGGGTGAAGGTGCACGACCAGATTCAGAACCAACTGAATCGCATAAGAAAGGTAAATTAATTATTATTACGTGTCAAACGAAATACTTATCTAATAATTGTTTTATGTTGACATGCAGGCATTGGAGGAGTCCCGCTCGAAACGACCTATTGAGAACTCAGGATTTCCATTCCACACGATATTATACTGGGTTTCACACTATTCAATATCTATAATGGGAACTGAGTTGATGCGTGCCAAAGAGTTGTCAGATGAGGTGTACTCCCTGTGCGGATGTGTGGTACGACGTACCCACCATCTCCCATGTGCGTGCGAGCTCCAGCAATGTGTCGACAACAACTACCTAGTTGCTGCAGAGTGCTTGCATGACTTCTGGAGGACACTCACGATCGACGATGGAGTAATTCCCGGTATTTCTGATCGGGATTACTTATACGACCTCGTGCGTGAGGCAGAAACCCGTGATATCGCCGTTATGCGTGGCCTCCATCGAGTCGTCCACGAACACCTGTACCCCGACGCCCGTGCGTGGAATGAGCCTGCTGTTAAGACGTCTGTAAAAGGTCGGCCGAAGAAGAAAAACTCGACGAAGCGGGATCGAAGTGCTTGGGAGTACTCAATCCCAAGGGGTGGACGCAGCGGAGGGCGCAACAGTGCCAGTCGTAGCAGTCAGCGTCGCACGTCATCCTCGTCTGTGAAGCGGTCTCGATCTACTACGGAGACAGGTACTACTATCTCTTAATCGTAAATTTGTTCAAACACGGGTGCACATCTATTCCTGAAAATAGCGTTCTACAGGTGAAGCGGACTTCTCCCACACCCAGTTGGCCAACCACGTAACATCAGTAATCCATCCGTATATAGTTACCTATAAGAATGTCCTGGCTGACGGCAACTGTGGATTTCGCGTGGTCGCGTCCCATGTTTACGATGACGAGGAGGAATGGATCACCGTCAGAAATAACGTCGCGAACGAACTCGCGGCCCATTGGAGTCGCTACTCGGCACTGTACTATGGTGATTCACTCGAAACTGCGTTGGATCGTATACGCTGGGATGGGGGCCCTTGTGGAGCGAACCACTGGATGACGACACCGTGTGATCTGTGGGTTGTTGCGACTATTTGGAACGCTGTAATTGTCCTATACGGGTACGGCAATGGGACCAACATCAACGCGTTTTCGAACACAATATTGCCGTTGCGTGCCGGTCGGACTGCTGCTGGACCGACCCGTACGATCGTCATAGCGCACCTTGGGAATGATTATCAGCATTACATCAGACTTAATTTGGCTCCAGATTTTCCTATGCCCACCTTACATCCGTGGTGGTTCACGTATCGTAGTGATCGAGTTGCCGGTTGGGAGGTCAGATATCAGAGTCGATTCGCTCACTTGATTCACCTAATGCAACATAGTAATTTTAGCTGTTGACTGTTTTATTTAATTTTATTTGTATGATTTAATAGGATTATTTAATTGAATTATGATTATTTAATAGGATTATTTATTTGGATTATTTAATAGTATTATTTAATAGAATTATGATTATTTAATTGGATTATTTAATTGGATTATTTAATTGGATTATTTAATAGGATTATTTAATTGGATTATTTAATTGGATTATTTATTTGGATTATTTAATTGGATTATTTATTTGGATTATTTATTTGGATTATTTATTTATATTAGTTATTTATATTATTTATCTGTATCAGTAATTCGAAACGGAATAAATATGCAAACAAATATTCAAAACATATATAAAATTCGTCGATACAATACGAAAAAAAAAAACCAATAGCTACACGTCAAGGGGCCTGGCGCCACCGGTCGTTGACGTCGTCCAGCCTGTCTCGGAACTCGTCCGTACGCGTCGAGCCGTCAAGTTGCATACTGGCTAGCATATCGGTACTCAAGCTGTACATCGTGCTGTACCACTGTACATAGCAAACATACGTACGATTAAACATATAAATATAAAAAGTAGGGCTCAACGATTAAATGACCTACGTAGTCGGAGTGGCTGCGCGGGGGTATGCCTGCCGATGAGGATCCCTGCTCCGTCGAAAGCAGGCGAGGATGAGAATGCCGCGCATACCAGTGCATGTACCCATCAACGGTTTCACCAAAGTACTCCGCGGCGGCACGATTGATGTACGAGAGGTTGAGGATGTAGGCATACGGGAACTGACGCCAAGCCATTTCAGCTGCATCGGCAGAATGAACAACCTTATACCTCGTCGGGTCAGCTGGCATGACCGCCTTCCGTGGCTGACTCATCGGCGGGGGGATGACCTGCACGTACCCCAGCTGGATCAATACTCTCGAGGGCGAGTAGGGCTCAACGACATCGCGATAGATTACCCATCCCACGAAAAGCATCCTCATCTGCTGCGACG
This sequence comes from Craterostigma plantagineum, assembly GCA_027422505.1. NCBI lineage: Eukaryota > Viridiplantae > Streptophyta > Magnoliopsida > Lamiales > Linderniaceae > Craterostigma > Craterostigma plantagineum. The sequence goes on from JAPQWV010000002.1 coordinate 8,343,489, forward strand.
CTGGATCGGGACCGTACGACAGCCATGCAACCTGATTGCCGTCAATATATATAAGACATTGTGAAGATACCTCGCTTGCCGTCATGAGGTCTATCTGACGGCGGATATCAATCAAGCGGTGGACCGTCCTCTCGTGCTGAGATACAGACCACATGCGTGATCCAGCCTGGCCAGGCTCCACATGATGTGGGAGACGGTGTGGGCGGAAGCATGGGAAGTACTCGTAGATCCACGCCTGTAGTAATGAGAGGCACCCAGCTAATCCCCTCGCATCCGCCCTGCTTGCCATGCCAAGCTGGCGATAAAGGTAAGCGAGAGCGGCCGAACCCCACGAGTACCCACTAGCAGAGGGCAACGAGCGGTAGAACTCGTGCATGATGTCCGGCTTCACACGGTTCCCGCTCTTGTCGACGAACAGCGTCGACCCCAATAGAATCCACAGCCAAGCGATGGCCTGGAACCCCACCGGCCGACCACCCCGCATTCGCTGCATCACGTCCTTAATCGCAAGCCCACCGCCTCTCCAACCATCCCTGAGCGCGTCTGCGGAGATGCCCATAATCTCCCTCGCCGCGATCTGCCCATCGGCGACGTCTGGGGTGCCCGACACCGTCGCGCCCTCAATCGGTAATCCGAGGATGTGTCTGGATGCCAGCGCTCCACAAAAGCGCACAGAAGAGGCTGGTCTAAGTGACCCACCATGGCATCTGTGAGGTGCATAAGCCCCGTGCCATCGATCCGGCTCTGCGTCTCCGGCGGGAACTGGGAGTACCACTGCTTAAGCATCCCAAGCACTAACGCCCGCTGCTCGCACTTCAGCAGGGGCCTCTCCTTCTCACCCATCCAGATGCGGGGCGCGATGTGCCCCATATAACTAGGGATCACCTCGTCATCATATGGACCACCGGACTGTGGCCCCTGCACCCTCCAGGAATCGTCATCTACGACCCTGGAGCACTTGCTCCCTATTTCATTATTCACGAATAATGAAAAAATAAATTTAACTTATTTATCGTTAATTAATACACGACATCTTAAGTCAGTTTATAGAGGAGAAGAAAATAACCTGAGGAGGCCGGTACGACATCGTCGTCGGATGTCATAAAAAACGATGCTGCATCATCCTCCACATCATCCTCCACACCATGATCCGCATGTACGGACTGAGAAGCAGCCGCTCTCTGCCGCCTCTCCTCCCGTTCTCTACGAACGGATGCGTCAACGCCTCGCGTCCTCGTGTGACGTTCTCAAGATCCCTCCAACGGAGGGGATCTACTGCTCCCTCTGACTAGGGACTTCCCACCCCTGGTCTGCAAATAAAAACATATTTAAAAAAAATAATTGCGACCGAAACACAATTTCGGTCGGCATAGGCACAACCGAAATCGATTTCGGTCGTGCCTATGCCGACCGAAATTGTGTTTCGGTCGGTGCCGAAATCCGACCCTAAGTCGCGTTCGATCGGCCGTTTTCAAACAAATACGACCCGTTTCGATAATTCATCTACGTACTATTGATTTTTACGACAATTTGCTTACCAGTCGCGATAACAGACCCTTTTCCCTTTCAATGTCCCTGTCGGCGATCCATTGCGATTTCAGTATTTTCTCTGTTTTTAGTTTGATTTTGATGTATGATTTGTAAAGTGTTGTGTGGAAAAGGACTTTAAATAGAAATCTTTATTGATTATTATTGTTTTCTCTTTTTAAATTAATTTAAATATCATAAGGGCAAAAAGGTCTTTTTCCATCCCTTTAGGGGGCGGTAACAAGTAAAAAGGGGGCGGTGAATAGTAACTCCCTTGAAAAAATTATATGGACGGCTGAGATGCTTCCATGTCAGCGAAAATCATAGGATCAGAAAAAATGGTACAAATATAATTTAGAGCCCCCGCATGACCAGGAAAACATAATATATATATATATATATATATTACAAACCCAAAATAAAAATAATCAATTAATGTCTGACTTGGCCGGTCATCGATGGATTTAATGTGGTCACATGCCCAAGGTGTATTTGAATAATTTAAACTTATTATATTTATAATTGAGTCGAATATGAAACTTATTTATGGTCTATGAGAGGATTCCGATTTCTAGCTATACTAATTCCGTTGTCTGTGTGTACTGTGTAATATTTGTTACGAGGATAAAAATTGAGATAGAACCCTCAACCTCTATTTGAAATATAGTACGTTTTCGCGCACTCTATGCGTGTCCTTAGAATGTAATTATATCTACGTTACTTCTAATTTTGAGATTCATTATTTGTAATGTTTAATATATAAAATGTAATTTTTAACTATATAAACAAAAATAATGTTTAGGGATATAAGTATAATAAATAAAAAAATAAGACTAACATAAAAATTATTAAACTAATTAATTAACAAAGAGAAGACTAAATTGCAAATAAGTGAGAGACCAATGTGGAGGTTTATAGCCACACCACATCCTTTATATAATAGAATAGAATGGAAGAATAGATATAAAAAACTCAGACATCTAAATTGTACTAGCGGACTGTGGAGCACTTTAAGAATAAGTACTCTTCATTTAATTTGTCTATGCCAGATGTAATTATAACTTTATCCTTCAATTTTTTTGTATTGCAATTTTACCAAGGAAAATCTAACAAACAATTTCACTTAAATCGAATAATAATTTCATATATATTTGTTTAAAATATTTGTATCTACTATTTAGGTGGGACAGGTTTATATAATTCGGATTAAGTGATGTTACATTTCATGAGGCTCTTGTTTTGTTCACAAATTTGCTTCAGTGCATCTTCTCTGATATATATAGCTGATCTTTGTTGGAGAAGGCCGTTGTGAGATACTCCTTATACCGAACAATGCATTAAATGCATTTTACTCAAAACGGGTCCTGTCCGGTCTTCATAGCAGTTCGCGCTGTGCCATTTGCTTTTCCTTCTAAGCTTAACTTGACTTCAAATTGGCTCCTCGTGGCAGCCTTGCATTAAATACTTTTAGCAAAAGTCTTCAACATCCCGCCTTGAATGATTTTGAATCTTCGTCCGCGTGGCAGGTCCGGTATCTGTACTCCGGTCTTGGCACTTGTCAGGTCCGGTGTTTGTACTCCGGTCTTGGCACTTGTCATGTCCGGTATTTGTACACCGGTCTTGACAGTTTGTTAGGTTTCTAGCGCGCTTGTGAACTGCTGACTGGTATCCGGTCTTAAGTCTTCGTTTAACCGGTATACTCAGTCAAGTTTGAACAACCACCAAAACTGTTTAATCTGAATTCTTCGATGCATGATTCTTAAAAATTTCCCCCTTTTGGTGATTGTCAAAACTCAACGAAGCAGAAAGGTATTTATTATATCAAAGGAAATTTGATACATAAACTACCGATCTATTACCACCGTTGTTAGCCTATCTATTCCTTAGATATGCCACAGTTCTTCGATCTTCCGGTTGTTGGCATCCACGGTCTCTCTGGTACGTCCTGTACGCCTGCTGCTTTGTCTAAGTACTGCCATCTGCCCTTTCTCCTGAACTAGCAGTACTCTTCTTCCCCCTTTTGATAATCACATGTCCGGTATGAGGGAAGGTAGTCATTGTGCAAGAGAGCCATCATTACAGTTGTTCTCTCCTCGTAAAGCACAATGAGGCCGGTAGCTCTGCTGCTGTACTGGCGATTCTTAACAGAAGATCGCTCAGCCAAGAGTTCTTAAAACAATGAGAAGTCTTCTTCTGAGCCGCTCAGTTTTAGCAGCTCTTAGAGCTACGGTTGCCCCTGAACCCACGCCTTGTCGAGGGTTTCTTCGGGGAATCAGATGTTGCGGCGAGGAGATCCTTCACTTGTTCCCTCCTTGGAAAACGCAACGAATCTGATAGGAGATGAGGGATACCGTCTGGCATGATATTTAATCCCCGGTATCCACTTACCAACTCCAGTTCAGTTTCTTGGTGGGTTCTCAGCCTTTTCTCCACCAAGAAACTTGGACAGGCGCCATCTTCTCCTTTTGGTCCTTGTAGTGCCAGGATGGCTTGCCCGGTCCGCGGCATCTTCTTTTCAGCTATCACTCTGTGTGGGAAACTGGAGACTGGGTGCATCTTTTCCAACTCGTCCAGTCCGCAGAGGGGATTCTCAGAGCTAGCCTTCTGTGCCACCGGACTTGTTTTAGTATTCTTGCTGGTCCGAAACAGCATATTTACGTCTTTGTTGGACCGCCAAGAGGTCTTTGTATACCTTAATTGGTCGGTTTCCATCCAAGGTGGTGTCAATACCGCTTTGAGGTGGTTGGATAAGAAAACCGGATTTGGACTAGTTAGGCTTTTTCTGGTTGTGAGGCTTATTCTGACTAAGGGTGGTGGATGTCTCGGAAGTTTAGACATTGTGAACTTAGTCGGTTGTGAGCTGATGGATTTTGAAAGAGGATGCGAGGTCCTTATATAGTCGAGAAATTTCTGTCGAGTTGTGTCACGGGTGTACAGTAGTTCAGACCATCCTTATTTCTTCTTCACTGCGTCGGAACTTTATGTCTTGTCTGGTGGCAGAGATTCGTTGATGACAAGACTATTTACGCACTCAAATAACCTGCAAGTTCAAAGCCAACTGTACCAAGACATATAATATGTGCATTGATGAAGCGCAATAATCGAGAAAGTTCGGTCTTTATCCGGACAGTGAGGGTTATGTGTATATCCATTGGTTAAAAGATAGTGCCAGTTTCAGAAGGAAATCGGTATCAGATTTGTATAGCTCTGTTTTAAACAATATGGGACTCATATGTTTATATTTCTCAGTGTATACTGACTTATGCCGATTTTAGATGAAACCGAATGGGATAAGTGTATAGGCCGAGACTATGAAGAAGTGACCTTTTTGAACAGAATGGTTTTGCACTCAAATCATCTATATGCACCGAGTTTTGTAATGTCTAGGCAACTTATTATATCAATGAATTTGATATAACTTCGTTCGCCCTGACTTCATGCTAGGACCTTTAGGGTAAGTCTATATGTCCTAAAAGCACTTAGAAAGAGGATAGACTTAGCTTTGAGGAGCGGTTTAGTGTAGATGTCTGTCGCTTGTCGGTTTGTCGAGCTGTCATCCAGTCTCTCCTTCTTGATCGCACGACTTCTGATTATTTTTAAATGAAGTACCGGTCTTGTGATTTCGATTCTTTCACTCCATTCCCCCCAAATCAGTGTTGAACGTTCACCCTGTCGTCGCGTGCTCGTTCAATGCATTGGCTCTCGAGTGATAGAGCAGCTTCTGCTGTGATGTTCAAAAACTCGATCTGTAGGATCTGCTGGAGCTTAGGCTTATAGACGGTCGCCATAAAATAAGATAAGCTATCCGGTCACCATATCCAAATTTTGATCTTCTAAGTATCTGTTTGCAGATCAATGTTTGCTGGTTCTTTGGTTGGATTGGCTTTCTGAATGCTCCAGTCCTTTGGCTGACACGCTTCCTCGTTATGAAAGCAGCAACTTCCTGCCAGATTGGTCCATCTTGCAACTGGTGTTAATTCCAACCGTACCATCCTTGGAGTCTGACTGGAACTTTCCTCGAAAATCGAGACTGCATGTAGTATCCAATCTGCTGACTGTTAGAGATAACAAGCCTATATCCCTTTGATGCTTGACTGCTTTTGCCACGTCTTCTTCACCTTCAAATCTTGGTGAACTCATCGGTGTTGGTGCCTCTGATCAGTCATTCATTCATCTTTTCTCCAAATTATCCTTGTCTGCATCCATCGTGTGCTATGTTTGAACTGGATGACTTTAATTCTTGCGACTGGTGCGAAGGTTTCTTAGTCGATCCCTTCCATCTGTTCTTTGTCGGTCACCCTTTGACCCGGTATTAGAATTGGTTTCCAAAATTTGGCAGTGCTCAAAATGTTTCAGTTCTTGCTTGGCTTTCATCTAAGTTATTCTCTAATGCCTTGGTCCTTGAGAGTTTGAGGCAGCAACATGAGCAAGTATGTTGACTAACATCTTATCCTTATTTTGCACTAAAATCTGTGATAAATTCCCTAAGATGATTGAGCTCAGTTCAGTTTTTTTTGATGAATTCCCCCTCAGACTATACCTCCGTCTGGAACTTCAGTCAGTTGCTAAGCCGGTTGCCTTTCTTACACATGAATTCCTTAAACTTGGAGACTAGGTTCCCTGCATTACACCTCCTGAAGGTTGTTCTGTCTTCTGAGGGTACCTCTGCCTTGCGTAGTTCCATTTTGGGGAGTTCCCCCTTAGTTGACTTCTCTGATGTGAGTTGCTTTGTGATACAGCGTGCCGGTTTCCTCTGGAATAGATGTTTCAACGTGCTTTTGAGATCGGTTTATTCCTTTATTGCTCGAACCTCCCAGAATAGAGCTTCTTCACTGTTCCTTGACTGACTGATGTTGCGTAGAGTTTGATCATCGGTCTTGCTCTTTCAGTCGTCGGTTTCCTTCCCTATCTGCACCATTTCCTGAATTGGTTTGCCAGTAGGTGACTCACGGAGTGCGCCACAGTCCTCAAAATATGATATTAGTGCTAAGTTGGGAGGTTCCATTTTTACCTAGTTTCCCCCGACGCTTACTATTGAGGATAATTGGTGAAGGTAGATCAAGAACTAGGTTACTCCTAATCGAGTATGAGACAATTTTTTTTTTTAAAATTTTAAGTAATCCAATCTTTTTGTATCATAATCATTTATTGGACTCACCGGTAACCAAACACATTGGACTATAAGCACTTGCTTATATCAATTCAGAGTGTTGGTATTGTTGGTTCCTCGTCCGGTTAGTATAGTTATGCCTTAGTTTTTCGTGAGACAGTTTAAATATCTCATATCTTTACCTTGGTAGCTATCCCAAAAAGGCAAGACTGTCTTGGCACATGGTTTGACGTCAGTGAGAGTTCTTCTCCCCCTGGTCATGTGCCGACAGCATCTGCTGTCTAGAAATAAGCAGGACTGGTTGAGTTCCTGCAAGCATTTCTGCAAGAACAGACAACGTTTTTTGGTACCCATGTTGTTTTGGGTTCGGTTAAGGATTAGATCTTTAGGTAACCAGAGTTGGATTATCCTAACGTGTCTACCAGTTACAGGATCAATAAGATATCTATATTTATTGTTCATGTTTTGAGACAGGTATCTAGGACTTCTGTAACCTTGAGTTTCCGGTTTTGGGTTGTGAGCATTCCCCCTTGGTTGTTGAGGTCTTCCTCTTCGTGGGTCGCTGTTCGCACTCATATTCCCCTTCGGTTGTTGAGATCTTCCCCTTCGTGGGTCGTTGTTCGCACTGATATTCCCCCTTGGTTGTTGAGGTCTTCCCCTTCGCGAAACGTTATTCACTTTATTCCCCCTCACTTTCTGAGGTGCTGTACTTATGTGAGGAATCGAGGAATTGAAGCTATATTCCACTCTAGTTCCCTTAGACCTGTCCATAGGAGAAGCGGGAACTGGATTATTGTCTGCAGGATGTACAAAATTGATTACCCGTGAGATAGTCGGTTGATAGGACGTCGTCGCCTCATCGATGTTTGCTTGTTCGTTGTACCCAAGCCTAGTTCGGTCGCCAGCATCCCTTAAGGATCCTTGAAGACAATGCAATGTCTCGGTTGACTTAGTCCATCCCTGGACCAAGGCAGACAATCTCTGGTTTTCTAAGGCATTATTTTCAGCTGCCTCCCTCAGTCTGAGGTTTTCTTCCTCTAATTGGATGATTTTCTCAAACAGAGGTCCGATATCTTCATGCGCTGGTGCCTTTCCCTTTTCTGCAGCTTTCAACTTCTCGTTCAACTTCCAGTATTTGTCAGCCATGTTCTGAAGGGCATCCAGGACTTCTTCATAGGTGAACTTATCTTCTGGATTTGTTTGATCTCGCACCAGGCAGACAAGCTCTTTTTCATTTTCGTAGTTGTTCAAGTCATCTTTAGAGCTGGACTCTACGGAATCTGTATCATACCATCTGTGGGAGTTCTTTTTAGCCGCAGAAGCTTGTGACTTCTTTTTGTCTTTGAGCCGGTTTCCATCCTCTTTGGAGCAGTTATTGGTCTTGTGTCCGGTCCTGTCACATTTAACACAAGTGTTAGTATTTTCATTTTGTTCACCTTGCTTATCCTGTGTTATTTTGGAGGATTCTGCTTCTCCCAGTGCTTTTACTGAATGATTCCCGAGCTTATAGACTTCTTGGTTTTCGCCAAGTTGGCATAACTGGGTCCACATTTCTTTTGCAGTTTTGCTCGTCATGACCTGTCTGAATACTTCTATATCCAAGGTCTTGAACATGATGTTTTTGGCAACATTATCGAGGTTTGCCTTTCGTCTTTCTTGTATTAACAGCTCGTGTCTTTCCTTGGGAACTTCTCGCGGTTCATTAAGATGTACAGCGTGTCGTTCGTTTACTTTGTTAAACACGAACGGTCCGGTTTGTAACACATCAATCATCTCGTCATCTTGCGCGTAGAGATGGGTCATTAGCCTTATCTTCCATTCAAGGAAGTTTGCCCTGCTAAACATAATAAGCTTGTCTGATAAAGTCATGGTTAGTAAGAAAAATATCAAGAAACGTGCTCCGATACCACTTGTTAGGATTGGTTTATGCGTTTAGAGGGGGGGGGTGAATAAACGCTTGACACTTTTTGGTAGTTAACCGGTTATGGCTAATACCGGTACTTGATATTTTTCTAGGTGTGATTTCTGCGGAAGCAAGACGGTCGGTTTTGAACCAAGACCGATGATAGGTATGATGTGTTAGCGTGTATGTGTAAAGAAAACACCGGTTTGTTTCTGGAAGTTCGGAGTTAATTCTCCTACGTCTCCCCTTCTTCCCCGCAAGGAAGGTTCACTAGGCTTCAGTTATACACTCACTGTACAACCTACCCAACCGCCCTCAGCTTAATCTAGTGAATCACCTAGGCAGTCGTATAATACAATCCATCTACTTCAACAGCTTTTTACAGTCCGTCGGAAAACACCTCACTCACTTAATCAAACTGGTTTTCGTTCAGTGAGGACAACACTTTTCTAATTTCTTTCTTCACTTAGAGAGATTTGAATATTGTCTTTGATTTCTCGTGGTGGAGTGTCGTATCTCTTCAGTGCCTCTTCTCTGATATATATAGCTGATTTTTGTTGGAGAAGGCCGTTGTGAGATAGCTCCTTATACCAAACAATGCATTAAATGCATTTTATTCAAAACGGGTACTGTCCGGTCTTCATAGCAGTTCGCACTGTGCCATTTGCTTTTTCCTTTTTTAAGTTTAACTTGACTTCAAATTGGCTCCTCACAGCAGCCTTGCATGAGATACTTTTAGCAAAAGTCTTCAACATCCCGCCTTGAATGATTTTGAATCTTCGTCTACGTGGCAGGTCTGGTATCTGTACTCCGGTCTTGGCACTTGTCAGGTCCGGTATTTGTACTCCGGTCTTGGCACTTGTCAGGTCCGGTATCTGTACTCCGGTCTTGGCACTTGTCATGTCCGGTATCTGTACTCCGTCTTGACACTTGTCAGGTCCGGTATCTGTACTCCGATCTTGGCAATTTGTTAGGTTTCTAGCGCGCTTGTGAACTGCTGACTGGTATCCGGTCTTAAGTCTTCATTTAACGGTATACTCAGTAAGTTTGGACAAACACCAAAACTGTTTAATCTGAATTTTTTGATTCATGATTCTTAACAATGTCATTTCATGCATCTTTTTACGTAGCAACGTTCTTTTCTTTAAACATCCGACCATCTTACGTGGCATATTGCGGTCGGTAAGAGGCTTAACACGGTCACGTGATGTGATAATGTTAGTGAGTTACGTGTCAATTGATGATTGGTTTCAAGAAGCTGTGTGAGAGTAGGTGTGTACTGTTAATCATTAACAAGTGATCATGTTGTAATACGCATATATTTAACAAAATAACTGTTATTACATATCATATCAGATAACATAAGGTTTTTCTTCATATTTATTATTTCTCTGGAAACAACAGATTTGTTCTATCAAGTTTTCGTGTTATTGTAGGAACTTATACTGGTGGAATAAATATATCCTTATGTTATAAAATATTTAATTTGAATATACAAATCTTTCTTCTATATTAGTTATAATACACACATTAACTATAGTATAACAATAATTAGATAATATTAACAAGATATCAACGTAACCCAACTTCATCGAATTGTGAAATGAAATCACATGCCTATTTATAGGTCAAAATTGAGCACCCAAATTAAAGTCATGGGCTTATCTATACTCCTATACTATATATTAAGGGTGAAGGGTGTCTATTAACTGCTTAATTTGGTCGGTAAAATATTTACAATTTAATCTCTCTATTTCTAATTTCATTAATTAAATAATTATCACATTTAACCCCTCATATTTAGTTATTTTACTTATACCCCTAATCATTATTTTCCTTTTGCATATATAAAAATTATATTTCATCTATTAAACATAAATTATAAATTTGAAAATTAAAATTAAAACAATTATATTTTAAGCACACACATGTGCATATAGTATTAGTATACCTTATTATGGACATCCAAATATTTACAATACCTTCATTTTAAATTGAAGCATCGTATAATGGATCGAAGTACAAAATATATCGAAATTGAAGGGAAGAAAGAAGAGTTTATGAACACTCTCAACAACAAATATGACAATACCATTTTCTCACATTGTATATTGCAAATTATGGTGGTGATGGTGTATTCTTCACTCTCTATCTTTGACCTCAGACGAATAAAATCTTCAACAGAATAAGGAAGAACTAAAGGGCCTCTAGTGTCATAACCATACATTTCACTAGACTTATCTAGAACCTTCTGAAATAAACGATGATACAAGTACGAAATAGGCATAGACAACCTTCGAAACCCTTCTTCTTCTGTACCTATCCGTACCGTTAGCCAACCTTTCATTACCTTCACCTCTTCCTCCCTTCAATGTTTGTTAGCCTTTAAAGAAGATACGAGGTACAACGTGATTTATTTATAGTGTGATTTATTTTTATTTAATTTCTACAGTTTTATGTGGGCTAGTGAGGGATGATAGATGGTAATGAATAAAAATCATCTCTTTATCAAAAGTCTATAAGGGGCGATCGTGGATACCTAGGACGGTTGTTGGAATAATATGAGATATAGTCGAGGAATTTAATCATATGATAATGAAAGAACCGTGGGGAAATTACGTACTACTGATGTCCTAAGCGAATAATTTGATGATTTCGATATCATTATCGTCTATGAGAATATCGGTTTCGAGGAAGATTACAATTTTACTCGGGTTTGCAATTTACGATGCCAGGAAAATAGGGTCAACTATGGGAAGTACCATAATGTAATAACTCGGGTACTCATTACTGTACTTGTTTATTTATTTTTCAATCATCTCTTTCGGAGAAGATTTGTCACACTAATTTGTCATTACATTGCATGGTGTTTTTAGGGTTTCAAATAAATTAAGTGAATATCAAAGTAACGGCATAATTCACCTTTTTGTCGTTGGAATAATGCCGTTTCCAGCCTGGCCACTGACAAAAAATAAACTACATGAAGAAAATAACATAACTACATTATTAAGCATCGAAATACCCGAGATATAAAGAATTACATGCTGTTATTACGATTATGCCAAGGATTTAATGGTGCAATAACACCTATATATTCTAAGATATGATTATATCAAAAGTGAGGGGTATAAACTGTTATTTGGTCTGTCAAATAAATGATCTGAAAAGAAATTAAATTTTGTGTGTGTAGACAATCGTTTTAACGTGGTTCGGATCTTTGAATAAATCCTACATCCACGACGCAATGCGTCTCTTATCAATAGTTTCACAGATTAGAAGATCAAGAAGATTCAATGAAAATCTTCTGAAGAAAATTACAGATGAAATTTTTAAAAGAACTGAAAACTCTTATAAGTCTCGTATGAGCTGAAAGGCTTCATTTTATATTGCTAACTTCCTGCCAAATCTGAAAGCTCGATCACTTGTGCTAAAAACGCCATTCTCAGATGTGACTCTATTAGTTAGTCATTCCTTTAACTGTAGCGCGCGACATTTAAACAAAAACGACTTCCTCTGTTATTTTCCTTTCATCAGCTGAAGCCAAGTCTTGCTTTTCAGTCTTTCCATGGCTGATGTTTGCATTTGAAATTCCTAATGCTTCATTTTTGATATCCCCCCGCAAGATGGATGGTACAGATTCAGTACTGACATCTTGACTAGGAGCTCTCGCAAGATTGAAGCTGGCAAAGGTTTAGTGAACACATCGGTACAGATTCAGTACTGACATCTGTACAGATTCAGTACTGACATCTTGACTAGGAGCTCTCGCAAGATTGAAGCTGGCAAAGGTTTAGTGAACACATCGGCCGACTGAAATTCTGATCTAATAGGTAGAAGCTTGATCACTCCATTTGCCACATGATGGCGCATAAAATGACAATCACAATCAATTTCAATGTGCTTTGAACGCTCATGGAACTTGGGGTTTGATGCCAACTTCAAAGCAGATAGATTGTCACAGAATATAAGAGGTGTCTGACTTATTAGCACATTCATTTCCCCGAGCAGATTCTTGATCCACAAAACCTCTGCAACCATTGCTGCTAGAGCTCTGTACTCGGCCTCCATAGATGACTTGAAACCGGTGGCTGCTTCTTAGCTTTCCAAGTCACCAAAGCATTTCCTAAGAAAGTGCAATACCCTGTTACTGATTTTCTTGTATCCTTACACGCTGCCCAGTCCACATCAGAGAATGCCTTCAGCTTAAAATTCTGCTCAGATTCAAGAATATCCCTGCCCGGGTGTGCCTTTTAAATTCCTTGCAAATGGGCTGCTGCTAAGTGATTTGTCCGAGGCATTGCCATGTATTGGCTTAACTTGTGCACTGCAAAAGAAATGTCTGGCCTGGTAAAAGTTAAATATAGAAGTCTACCTATCAACCTTCGATACTGAAATGGATCTTCTAACAGCTCACCATCACTTTCTGTGATTGGTTGAGTGGAGCTCATGGGTGTCCCTAATGGCTTTGCACCAATGTAACCTGTGTCCTCAAGCACTTGTAGAGTGTACTACTTCTGTGACAAATAGATCCTTCTTTCACTTATTGCCACCTCTACTCCAAGAAAGTATTTCAACTCATCTAGATCCTTGATTTTGAAGCAACTGCTCAGAAAACCTTTTACATCATTGATTGCTTGGATTGATGGACTAGCCAATATTATGTCATCGACATCAACAAAAGAACAAGCAGCTGATATTCTTCACCTTTCAAAAACAAGGCGTGGTCAGATTGTGTCTGTCTGAATCCAAATTCCATGACATCATTGGTAAACTTCTTATTCCATTGCCTAGAGGCTTGCTTGAAGCCGTATATGGATCAATGCAACTTGAAGACCAGCTTATCCTTCCCTATCTTTTCATAGTTTTTGTAAAAACCTTGTGGAAGGTCCATGTATACTTCCCCCGTTAGCTCGCCATTGAGGAATGCATTATTCACATCCATTTGAACCAAATTCCAGTGACACTTTGCTGCCAGACACAAAATTAACTTAATTGTGCTAGGTTTGGCTACAGGGGCGAATCTATTAATACGATCTACTCCTTCTCTTTGGTCATACCCTTTTGCAACTAATCTAGCCTTGTATTTTTCAATCTGTCCAAGAGAATTGTATTTGATCTTGTAGACCCATATGCGACCTATAGATTTCTTACCCTTTGGGAGAGTGATTATGGACCAAGTTCCATTGTCTTTTAATGCCTTTAGCTCTTCTTGCATTGCTGCTTGCCATTTGTCTGAGATGGCAGCTTGTGCATAGGTCTTTGGCTCACGGCTTACTGAGACTGTGCTCATCAAAGTCTGAAACTGTCTTTTGAAATTTTGGTGTGACATCACTTCTGAGATTGGATACAAAACCTTCCTCTGCACCAGATTATTACAGTGGTAATCTTTGGCTGTCTGCCTGATCTGGTGTGAATTCCTGTAACACCTACTGATTTCCTGCAACACCTGACTAGTTTGATGCATGCTCTTGATGATGAGTATGCTCAATTCCTGTGTCTAAGCTTTGCTGATCCTCTGCTGTTGCTTGAGTAGGTTGTGCTGAGCTCAATGTATCAGTATGACATTCCTCCTCTGTTGTGGCTTGTTGGCTTGGAGAGAATGGGAAGGTGTTGAATCTTCCTCAGCATGTGACAGACCAGACCTGGGCAGCACCAAATCAGGAAAAGGATCTACTCCTGACTGCGTGGTGGCATGTTGCTGTCTGAAAGGTAATATGTGCTCTACAAACTGAACATCTCTGGAAAGAAAAATTTTTCTTGTAGTGAGATCCATGACTTTGTACCCTTGACCCCATTTGGGTAGCCTAAAGATGCATTCTGTTGCCTTCGATCAAATTTCCTCCTTGAGCCCGCAAGTGTAGAACAGAAACAAAGACACCCAAAGACTCACCAATCATCATAGTTGAAAGGTTTTTGGTACAACAGATCATAAGGACTTTTGCCATTTAAGGTGGAAGAAGGGGTCCTGTTAATGAGAAAAGTTGCAGCTATTCGAACAAGAACTGAATTGGCAGACATGACTGGAAAAATAGGCTCTTGCCACATTAAGCAAGTGTTGACATTTTCTTTCTACTATTGCATTTTGTTGTGGTGTCTTTACACATGATAAATGGTGCATTATCCCCTTACTTTTGAACAGATTTACCAAGTTAAATTCACGTGCACTAACTGTCCCAATGGTCTTGAGCTTACAACCAAACTTAGTTTCTTCAAGAGCCACAGAATAAGGCAAGACTGTTTGCACATCTGATTTCTGTTTTATCATAAGAGCCACGTATATCTTGAATAATCATCCACAATAGTGGTAAATACTGATTTCCTAAGTAGGATGGAACATGAAATGGACCACATACATCACAATGTATGAGGTCAAAAGGTGAACAAGCAGAACTGTTATTGTTGGGAAACATGTTCCTCTTTTGCTTAGCTAAAGGGCAAATCTTACAATATGCGTCTGTGCTCTTGCTACTATGTTTAAGAGACTGTCTTAGCATGTCTAACACCTTGTGTGAAGGGTGACCTAATCTATTGTGCCATATATCAGCTGACACATTATTCAGAAAAATAGAAATATCATGCACATTATCAGGTTTTCTACACGATGCTGCAGCTTGAAGATGTACAGCCCAGCTTTCTTCTTACCTCTACCAATCACTCTCTGTGAATGGTCCTGTATCATGAATGAGTCAGTGTCAAAAGATACTTTGCAAAGATAATCATTTACCAGAGAGCTCACTGAATTAGATTAAAGTGAAACTTAGGCACCAATAATACGTCTGCGAGTGTTATGTACTGGTTCAATTTAAAGGAACTTGCTTGATCAACTTCTATTACAGAATTATCTAGCAAGATTATCTTAGACTTATCAATTGGATGTAGATCATAAAGCTACTCTCTATTTCCTGACACATGCATAGTAGCACCTGAATCTAACAGCCATGTGCTTGTATTTGTCAGCTAAGGAAGACTGGAAGATAAGCATATACCTGTCATTTTACATGCTTGCTGATCATACTCCATACCTTTTGAAGTTTGTGAGGTGTGGGACTAGTTTAACAGTGATCTTAAGCTCTGTAATTGGAGAGGTGTCAACTGCAGCTGGATCATGGCATTGCTGGCAGATGGCTCGTGATTTCTGATCACAGATCCTTGCTGTGTTGAACCTTGCCCAACATCAACTGCTGACTGGTTCACTCTGACCTGTTTGTATTTCAGATTCTGCCTAGATCCAGGTGGGTAACCATGGAGCTGATAGCAGTTCTCATGGTATGTCCTTTCTTGTGACAGTGTGTATAGATTGGCTTCAATGTGCCATTCTTCTGCCCAAAGAATGGCTTCTTTCTGAAGCTCTGGTCATTCTTGGCAGCTAACATGGCCGTATTGCCTATCTGATCATCATTGCCTCTGATAGGTCCAAGCATCATCGATCTCTGCTTTTCTTCTTGTGCCAATAATGAGAATACTTTGTTTATCGAGGGTGATCCATAATGAGTATCTGGCCTCTGAGTTGTGAGTATGAGTCATTGAGTCCCATCAAGAAAACTATCAAATAATCCTCATCTAGTTGGGTCTTCATCAGCTTCATCCCCTCACAAACACATTGACACCGATGTAGATAACTTGCTAGCTCATCCCACAATGTCTTAACCTTTGTATAGTAAACAGCAATACTGTCATTTCCCTGTGACAGATTGAGCAATTCTCTCTTTAATAGAACACCATCGGCTTGTTAGTTTGCCCAAATCTCTCCTGGAGATCCACCCAAACATCTCTCCCCGAAGAACTGTATAAAATACTTGCAGAATTTTCTTTAGATAGAGAATTCAAAATCCAAGAAATAACAACATTATTGTTTCGCTTCCACGCAGCGAACTTATCCTTTTCTGCTGCATCTGGTGCTTGAAGATCACCATTGAGAAAATCCCTCTTTGTTCCTCCCAATCAATGCTATAATCATAGCTCTGCTCCAGGTGACATAATTGTCGCCATTGAGCTGCTCATGAACGAGGAATTGCCCAGAATTATCATTGACATTCAAAAAATATGGATCAATCACCTGTGCTGATACAACTGAATTTGGTGGTACAGTTTCTGTTTCCATGATCAGGCTGTCGATGAATTCAATCTGATGTAATTTGAATGAACAATCTCTCGCAGCTTTCAAACAAATCGCTCTGATACCATGAAAAGAAAAGTAAACTTTGTGTGTGTAGACATTCGTTTTAATGTGGTTCGGATCTTTGAATAATTCCTACATCCACGACGCAATGCGTAATCTCTGATCAATAGTTTCACAGATTACAAGATCAAGAAGATTCAATTGAAATCTCCTGAAGAAAATTACAAAAGAAATTTTTAACAGAACTCAAAACTCTCATAAGACTCGTATGAGCTGAAATGCTTCATTTTATATTGCTAAGTTCCCGCCAAATCTGAAAGCTCGATCACTTGTGGTAAAAACACCATTCCCAGATGCGACTCTATTAGTTAGTCATTACTTTAACTGTAGCGCGCAACATTTAAACAAAAATGACTTCCTCTGTTATTTTCCTTTTATCACCTGAAGCAAAGTCTTCCTTTTCAATCTTTCCATGGCTGATGTTTGCATTTGAACATTCCTCATGCTTCATTTTTGATATGATCACTAGTAGAAAATGATTAATACGCCACGACACTATGGGTGACGGTTGTACAAAATCCGTCGCCCATAATAGACGCGGTGGCATTAATGTAATTTTCTTTAAGTTATGGTGAACATAGGCGACGGTTGTCCTAATAAAACCGTCGTCTATGATTTTAGTAAACTTTGGGCAATGGTTAAGAACTAAACATCCATCGCCTAACTCTTTAATTTATTTTTTAAAATTATTTTTTCTAGTATTGGCGACGGTTGGTTGACGAAATGAAAAACCGTCACCCAATACATTTAATTTTTTTTTAAAAAAATTATTTTTAAACACTTGGGCGACGGTTGCTACGTAACAACCGTCGCCCACGATTTATATAAAAAATCAATATATATATATATATATATATATATGTCATGGGCGACAGTTATGTGATTTTTTCGTAACAAACGTCGCCCATGAGTCTTTAAACTCGTCCTCAGTTCACATTTTCGAATAGACGAAACAAACGTGAGGCGCGGCTTTGGGCGTTTTTCCGTTGAAGAACACGGTAAGGACTCCATTAGCAATTTCCCTCTTTGTATTTCGCGATATACTGCTTGAAATTTTCGAAATTGGTATTTTCGCGAAAATTGGGGTTTCGAATTTTCGAGATTTTGGAGCTTGATTTATGCGATTTCTTAGCATATTCGTGTGTTATTTGATTTAAGATTGTTATTGATGTTGATTGCGAAAACTAGGCTTTTGATTAGAGTTTGTACACTTAGGGATTTTCGGGTCGAAATTTGCCTCGGCTTTGGCCATCTGGCAAATTCAAAGGTTTTCCGATGTATCCGAGCTCGGAGAACACGGTATGAACTCCATTTAGCAATTCCCTTCTTTGTATTTCGCGATATACGGCTTGAAATTTTCGAAACTGGTATTTTTGCGAAAATTGGGGTTTCGAATTTTTGGGTATTATGTGCGTAATTTTGGCTTATATCGATTATAATATTTGATTTGAGGTTGATATTGAGCTTATATTTTGCGAAACGTAGGTTTTGGGTCAAAAAGTTGGAGGATTTGGGCAACTTGGGCGAATTTTGCGTGATATTCGAGCTTTGGACAGCTACGTAAGTTTTCAAACCCCTATTTGGTTTATATGCCTTCATCTTTGTGTATTTAAGCTTTTATTTAAGCTTAGATACCCGTTCAAGGTTTTCTCATTAGGAGAAACCTTGAATAGTCCCCGTTTGGGAACGTTCTTAAACGTTCACTATCGCTTTAGGATGTAAATGTGCATTTGAACGTCGATGTTGATGAAAAATTTGGTTTACATTTCCCTTAAATATTCTCCGAGTAGACATATGGGTTGGTTGTATATCCTTTTCATATTTTTTTCGTCTACTTGGAGAACTATGGGGAAATGCTGTCGAATTTTTGTCAACATAGAAGCTCAAAGACACATTTACAAGCGATAGTGAATGTTTAAGATGGGTTACGTTGGAGCGATAAGGACCCTACAAAGCCCTCGATCGATTGTACTTGCTTTTATGTGAATTACCTGTAATTATTTATTTGTATCGTTTAGGCTATTGGAATGTATCAGAGTTGGATGTATAGTTTGCGAACAACGGTTGAGTATGCGAAGGGTGTTTAGGAATTTATGAGATATACTGAACGGAATCATAGGAAAAAAAGGCAATCGAAGATTTTGTGCCCGTGTCGTAATTGCAATAACATGAACTGGTGGAATAGTGATGTTGGAAAGGAACATTTGCTAATAGCCGGTTTTAAACCTGGGTATACGAATTCGATATGGCACGGTGAAGCCGTCGTCGATGAAGCTAGTTATGCGGGTGTCGGAACTAGTACAAGGTGCCATTAGATTTGGAGGACGATGTCGTAGCTGAAGGTTCTTCGGACGACGATAATAATCGTATCGAGGACATGCTGCGTGATGTCCAAGAGGATTTTGAAGAACGTCCTCACGTATTTGGCAGCGTTGTTAGGGACAACAATATCCCTTTGTACACCGCGTGCTCAAAGTACACAAAGTTGTCTGCTGTCTTCAAGCTGCTGAACGTTGAGGCTAAATTTGGTATTTTAGATTAGTGTTTCTCAATACTTTTAGAAATACTCGCGGATATGCTTCCAGATGGCAATGAGCTTCCAATGTTGACCTACGAGGCAAAGAAGCTATTGTGCCCATTGAATTTACAGTACGAAAGAATACACGCTTGCCCGAATGACTGCATACTTTATATGGGAGATTACGATCGGCTGATAAGTGTCTAACGTTCAACACCTGGCATTATAAGAGAAAACACGAAGTCGGTGGCTCCTGCTAAAGTTTTGTGTTACTTCCCAATAATTCCGAGACTAAAACGCATGTTCTCAAACGCGGACGACGCTAAGATGATTAGATGGCATGATGAGGAAAGGAAAAAGGATTGAAAATTGAGACATCGGATTCACCGCAGTGGAGGAGCATTGATTCGATGTATCCTGAATTTGGAGGTGATGCATGAAATCTCCGGCTGGGGCTTTGCACTGATGGGATAAACCCTTTTGGCGATTTGAGCAGCCGTCACAATACTTGGCCGGTGCTGCTTTGTATGTATAACGCCCCTCCGTGGCTTACGATGAAAAGAAAATACATCATGTTGTCGAGTTTAATCTCCGGTCCAAAACAACCCAGAAATGACATTAATATCTACTTGGGTCCGTTGATCGACTATCTGAAAACACTATGGTACAAAGGAGTTGAAGTGTACGATGCATCAATCAGATCACGGTTTACAGTACGCCCCGTGATATTCTGTACCACAAATGATTCCCTGCTTACGGGAATCTGTCTGGCTATAGTGTAAAAGGCAAGAACGCATGTCCAATTTGTGGGGATAATACGGATAGTCAATGGTTGAACAACTGCAGAAAACATACCTAAACGGGTCATCGAAAATTCCTGCCACATACCCACGA
This sequence comes from Craterostigma plantagineum, assembly GCA_027422505.1. Classification (NCBI taxonomy): domain Eukaryota; kingdom Viridiplantae; phylum Streptophyta; class Magnoliopsida; order Lamiales; family Linderniaceae; genus Craterostigma; species Craterostigma plantagineum. The sequence continues at coordinate 8,363,620 of JAPQWV010000002.1, forward strand.
ATATAGAACGAAGAAAAAGCTTCTACCACTATTTAACGGGGAAAGCGAGACTTCAAGGGCTACAATACTGTTGAATGGCACAAAATTGACTGATATCGTTGCACACATCAGTACTCAGTTTGGTAAGAAGTGAAAAACATAGAAAGACGGCAATGTCTGGAAAAAACGATCATTATTTTGGAAGCTACCTTATTGGGAGAACCTCGACGTCAGACACTGCATCGATGTGATGCACGTTGAGAAAAACGTGTGTGATAGTACTCTTTTAAATATGCTCGGTAAGACAAAAGATGGATTAAAAAGCCAGGCTTGACATGGTCGAACTTCGAATGAGGCCTGAGCTAGCACCGATCAAAAAAGGAAAGATTACTTCCCCCGGCTTGCTTCACACAGGGCTGAGAAGTTAAGTTTTTGCCAGTGTCTAAAAGGTATTAAAGTCCCATCGGTTATGGCGGTAACATAAGGAGATATGTCTCGATGAAAGACCTGGAGCTGGTGGGGTACAAGTCTCATGACTGTCATGCATTGATGCAGCATCTGCTGCCAATCGCAATCTGTGGTATAATGCCGAAGCATGTTTGTCATTGCATTTCAAAATTGTGTTTCTTTTTCAACGCAATATGCAATAAAGTTCTTGACCCCGAGGTGCTAGACGAGCTACAAGCAAATGTTGTAATAAGATTGTGCCGCTTCGAGATGTTCTTTCCACCGTTTTTTTGACATAATGGTACATCTAGTCATTCATCTAGTTCGAGAAATCAAGGCCCCCATGTACATGAGATATATGTATCCATTTGAACGGTATATGAAGATCCTTAAGGAATATGTTAGAAACCGATATCGTGCGGAAGGTAGCATAGATGAAGGATACACTACAGAGGAATGCATTGAGTTTTGCTCTTCGTACTTGGCAAATGTTAAAGCGGTTGGGATACCTACGTCTCGCCACGATGGACAAGTAGGAGGAAAACCATTGACGAAACCACAGTACAAGACAGTATCGCGAGAACTACGGGATATTGCACATTTCCTTGTGTTGCGCCATATTCCTGAAGTGCACCCATTTATGGAGGAGCACATGGCTAGCTTACGGCGCGAAAATCCTAAAAAATTGGAGTTGTGGTACATAAATGAGCATAACAGACTATTCTTAGGCTGGTTCAGAACGAGGGTACTTTATGCAGACACCAGATCGGATTGCAGTGAGATGATAAAATGGCTGGCATGGCGACCCGAATGGACAGTTGCGACATATGAAGGTTACGACATTAATGGGTAGATGTTTTATATGAATAGGCGAGATGGTAGGAGTGCATCGCAGAACAGTGGGGTCATATTAGTTGCGTTTTCGAGAGAAGTATCTCGTGGAAAGGATGCTCGAGTTACGAGCAATGCAAGTTCATGCTATGGATTTATTGAAGAAATATGGGAACTCGTCTACAAGAACAACATAAAATTTGTTTTACTACGTTGTCCGTGGGTTGATAACAGGCGAGGCGTTCGGATAGATCCAGAGTTAGGATTAACAATAGTGGACTTACAGAAAGTAGGTTATGTGGAAGACCCTTTCATCCTCGCAGTGCAAGCGAAACAAGTATTCTACGTTGAAGATCCTGCTAATAGTGGATGGCATATTGTTCTTCAAAGAAAGAGAAGTGTTGTTGGCATCGGTGATGTGGATGATGAAGAGGACTATGACAGAAGCGATGAAACATTCCCAATTCCTACCGGTGTGGAACAAGTCCCTATTGCGGAAGATGATACAAATTTTCGTAGATATATAGTTCCAAATCACGACGAGGGAATGTATTGTTGACAAATTCAAAATTGATAACTATTATAGTTTGAATTTTGAAAATTTTGATACTCGTTTTCCATTTATCTACAGTTTTCATTTGTTTTTTTGCTATAAAACTTTTCTTATTACTTTTTCAGGTACAATGTCTTCGAAGTGGCCCGTGGCAATGTTGAATTTGACCCACCCAACCAGATACCGAGTTCTCGCGATTCAGGAGGCGAAGCCTTAGATCCATTTCCGTTGTCGATGAATGTGACGGTATGCATTTATTCTTAATTATTGTTTAATGTGTGACGACTTAATGTCTTAGTAACATTAACAATTTATTCTAGGGTTCGATTGATGTTAGACATCGAAGGGACGTTAGAGGTTGTCGGTCTTGGCACCGTCACTGAGAGACGTTCCCAAATTCATGGAACATTGGTTACGGCAGACAACGTTGTTGTCTCCGTTGATACCGTCGTTCTCAGCGAGGTCCAATTGCCTGTACCAACTATGCATCTGATAACTCATGGAGATGCACTAGGCAGCTACGTTCAGTGGCCAAGAGAGTTAATACGTTTGGATAACGCGGTAATAATAAAGAAGCCATTACAAGTTTTGTTTTTCGCTTTTATACATTTTATTGAGTAATCATATTCTCAGGTATCTTAATAAGGTGTCTGAGAATTTCAAGTGTTGCGACCCGAGTCGTCTAGCGGCCATGGAACATGATGAGACATCAAATAGTGAAGTTGATTTCGTGGCTGCTATTATCAAAGATGCGCATGTGGCTGACACTTACTTGTTTGTGCCTTTTTTGTGACGAGTACGAAAATAAGATATTTTCTTGATTGATTATGTTATAAATAATCATTTCGTTTCGTTTGTTTTAGTGACCATTGGATTCTATTGGTCATCGATTTTTCCTCGAATGAGGTATATGTGTTCGATTCGCTCGCACCGAACATCGGCGTAAGGAAGTTAAGAGTTCGCCCTCGAATAGATGCGTAAGTTTTTTATATACAATAGAGTTCATATATTATATATTAAAACATTAATTTATTTTACCTACTTTCGAGTTTCAGGGCAATTCTCATGGTGTCGCTGACGGGTGCAGTCCAAAATCGGAATAGGAAACAGTTGATATCGCGTCTCCAAGTATTCAACCTCCTCCTGAATTACAGATTTCAAATTAAAATATATTTCTCAAATTGAGAAATTATTGAAGAAAAACTTCAAAATCTTAAGCTTAATACTTTAAGCGAAGAATTTGAAATCAATTAGAAAATTCTGATAATTTTCAAAATACTTTTAATCAAGAAATTAATAAACTTAAGCATACTAAATATGCTGATAGGCCAACTCAAAGTAAATATTATTATCCTAGGCATACTCCTCAAGATATCTTGTTCGAAGAACAAAAATTTATGCTCAACAATTCGTATAATGGTAGATGTATATATGAATGGAATCTAGATGGTTATACCGAAAGACAAATTTATAATATGATACATAGAATGGTTATGTATAGTACAATTTGTAAAGCTAATCAAAATAATGCTAGAGTTGTAGCAAAAATGATCGTAGCTGGCCTTACTGGTCAGTTAAAAGGATGGTGGGATAATTATTTATCTCAACGTGAAAAAGAAGATATTTACCAAACCATTAAAGAAAAAAATGGTCAGCAAGTGGATAATGTTGTTTATACACTATGTGTAAACATAATTGAACACTTCACAGGCCGATGGTCTGACAATTCTGAAAATATCAGAACTTTACTTCAAAATCTTAGATGTAAGACCCTTGCATCTTTTAGATGGTATAAAGATATTTTCCTAAGTCGAGTCATGGAACTCCCTCGAATAGTACTCACTGAATCTAAATTTATAGATGGCTTACCTTCACTCTTTGCAGAACGAGTAAGGAATAACATTAGGAAAGGAGAATCGAGTATCGATTATAACTCCTATACCTATGGAAAACTTATAGGAACTTGCATACAAGAAGGTTTAGCCTTATGTAACGAAATAAAACTAAACAAACAAGTCAAAAGACATTCTTTAGACGAAGAAAGACAATTAGGAGAATTCCGTAGCCAATTTGGCATGGAAAATCCTTCTACGAGTAAAACTCCTAAAGAAAATAAAACTAAAAAAAATATTCTTCTAAACAATATGAAAGAAGAAAATATCTAAAATCTAAAAGAAGAGAACAAAAAGATAATAATTATCGAAATAAAAATAAATTCCCTCCTATTGTTTGCCGAAAATGCGGAAAAGTTGGTCATAAAGTAAGTACCTGCTGGACCAAAAAGAAAATTAATAACTTAGAAATTGATAATGAATTAAAAGAAACGCTATCAAAAATTCTTCTCGAAACTGATAGTGAATCGGAATACTCTTCAAATAATGAAAACAACGTTATCGAAGATATTTCATCAGAATCTGATGAATGTAGAAATTGTTAATTAGGAAAACCTTGCTCTAAAAATTCGGATAAATCAGAATCTGAATCAGAGAATGATAATCTATATCAAATTATTTCTCAATTTCAAGAGGTCAATGTTCTTGACAATAATCTCTTTGAAATGCTTAAAGAAACTGAAGATCCAGATTTAAAAAATATGTATCATCAGAAGAATTATTCTAAATGAAGAAGAAGTTTCTAAAGAAGTTATCCCAAAATCCGAACCCTATAAAATGTCAGAAGTAATGAAACTACTTCGAAACAAAAATAAATATAATGAATCTCCAGTTATATCAAAGATTTAACTATAGAAATTTCGATTCTTAAAACAGAAATTAAAGAATTAAAATTAAGTAATAATAATTTAGAAAGAAGACTTTCTAAGCTTGAAAACGGAAAAGAAGTCTTAGATGAATCATCTTCTAAATCCCTTCATGAATTTGCTAGTACGACAGAAAATGATAATTTTCTTTCTACACTTGAAGTTATCACTTCTCAAAAATGGCTAGTGAATCACTACTCATTGATAAAAATTATCAAAAAGATCTTATAGCCCTCATTGATGGCGGTGCAAATTTAAACTGTATCCAAGAAGGTATAATACATACTCAATATTTTTACAAGACAACTCATTCTCTCAGCTCTGCCAGCGGAGAAAGGTTGCAAATCAATTACAAAATTCCTAAGGCCTATATTTGTAAAAATAAGGTCTGTATCCCTACATCTGGTTTGCTTGTAAGGAATATCACGAACCAAGTAATTCTTGGTACCCCGTTCCTTAGGAAAATATTTCCTATCATTAATATTGATGAACGAGGATTTAAAGGGAGCTTCGAAAATAAAGAAGTATACTTTAAATTCATTACTGAACCAATTTCACGAACTCTTAGTGAAACTAAAGATTCTATTCTTATTAAAGCAAAAGAAAATCATGTAAATTATTTGAAACAAGAAATTAGTATACTTACGATAGAGGATAAAATCCACAATCCTAAGTTACGAGAGAAAATTAAATTAATTCATAACGAATTTACGTAGCAAATATGCAATGATCTTCCAAATGCATTTTGGAACAGGAAGAAACATATTGTTTCATTACCTTATGAGGAAGATTTTAGTGAAAAAAATATTCCTACTAAAGCTCGTCCTTGCCAAATGAATGCTGAATTATTAGAATTATGTAAGAAATAAATAAATTCTCTCTTACGGAGGTTTAATAAAACCTTCAAAATCTCCTTGGTCGTGTACTGCATTTTATATTAATAATGCAGCCGAAAAGGAAAGATGAGCTCCCGGGTTAGTAATCAATTACAAACCTTTGAATAAAGTTTTAAAATGGATCAGATATCCCATTCCTAATAAAAAAGATTTACTTGATCGATTGCATAATGTAATTTTTTTTCAAAAATTGATTTAAAATCTGGTTTTTGGCAAATCCAAGTTGAAGAAAAGGATCGGTACAAAACCGCTTTTACAGTCCCAATTGGACAATTTGAATGGAACGTTATGCCTTTTGGTTTGAAAAACGCTCATTCGGAATTTCAAAATATTATGAATGATATATTCATTCCTTACAGTAATTTTATAATTGTTTATATTGATGGTATTTTAGTATTTTTCTAAAGATATCGAAACACATTTTAAACATCTTTATATTTTTAAAAAAATTATTATTCAAAATGGGTTAGTTATATCTAGTCCAAAATGATTTTATTTCAAACAAAAGTTAGATTTTTGGTTCATACTATTGAAAAGGGTAGTATTACTCCAATTAATAGAAGCATTGAATTTGCATCAAAATTTCCTGACCAAATTTTAGATAAAACCCAATTACAAAGATTTTTAGGAAGTTTAAATTGTATTTCCCCTTATTATAAAAATCTTGCAATTGATACATCTATTTTATACGATAGATTAAAAAAGACACCTTGTCAGTGGGCGGATAGTCATACTGAGACAATTAAGAAAATTAAAAGTGAAGTCACTCATCTTCCTTGTCCCATGCTTGCTAATCCTACTTGGCAAAAAAATTATTGAGACAGATGCGTCTGATATTGGATTTGGAGGAAACCAAGTTTCTCCAGATGACGAATTTGAGCATCTTGTTAGATTCCATTCAGGAAAATGGAATAATGCTCAGAAAAATAATGCTACTATAGCCAGAGAAGTTCTCGCTATAGTAAAATGTGTTTTATAATTTCAAGATAATCTTTACAATCAAAAGTTTTTAATAAAAACTGATTGTCAAGCTGCGAAATTCATGTTTCAAAAGGATATCAAACATAATGTCTCGAAACAAATGTTTGCGAGATGGCAGGCTCATTTAGCCCCTTTTGATTTTGAAATAATTTATAAAAAGAAAGTGATAATAGTCTTCCTGATTATCTTACGCGTGAATATTTAACATGAGTTCTTTGCAAATTGCAGCAATGTCCCAATATGGGAGAGGTTTCGCCTCTAATAGAGGTGGACGTGGTGGTCGTATCATTGCCCAAATGGGTAACAAGAAAATTGTGAAAGAAAATCTTTCACAATTTTCTGCATCTTCAAGCAATGCTTGGAATGAGGACGATCCAATTTACAAAGATTTCTTGAATACAAGAAACAAAAGGCTCGCAAAATAATGAAGGTACTTCTTATCCAAAAATTATTGCAGAAAACGACGAAGATGTCGATTATGAGAAAAAGAATCATACAGAGGTAATACTTCTATTAGAATTTAAAGATTTAAAATGGTCTGACGAACCATGGACAATAATGTCCAGGTATTTAGAGAAAGCATCATATGCTGCCCTTTTTTTATAAATCTCGTGATAACTACGAGAATATTTTAAAAGCTACTGGAACAGCTGATTTTGAGCATTTTAGTGTGGGTACTACCCAAATTGCTCAAAGAAAAGGTTATATCATTAGTAAAATTATTATTAAGCAGCTGAAAATTGGGCACTTCATCCTTTAAAAGATAGAGAATATCTCCATCCCGAATCAAAAATTTTGATTAAATATAATTATTATGATTATATCGAAGCTATTAATAAGGTATTTTTATATCAAAATGATAATAAAAAACACTCTTGGTGGATTAAAATCTGCTCAGATGTTTATAAAAAGGATATTCCTAATTGGTTTTCTCAATGATGGCTATTATATGGCACATCTATTGAAGTTTTAAAGGAACCTTTCTTTGATTTATATCAAGAATGGGTTAAAGTATCTCCATTTCTAAGTATCTCCATTTCTAATAGAAGCGGAGCATAATAAACAATGTATAGAAGGAATGACTTCTTTACATTTTTATATTGAATTTTCCATTCCGTGGATTTGGAGGTGGACTCCAGAAATGGGTTATACCCAACAAAAAATTCCTTGACTTCAGAGAAATTTTTATATAAAATTTTGGAAGAAAATGATTCGCAAAAATCAGACTGGCGAATATGAAAGTCAGCAAACGATTGATAAGATCGAAGAGAAAATTTCTCTTTATAAAGATGCGATTAATAATCAACAACAAAGGGAAGTCCCTAGTCCCTTTGAGACCATTTCTAGAAGACTAAATCTTCAGAAGGGAAAAATGAAGCCCAACGAGATAATTGATGTCTATCTTGAAGAAATGAAGAAAGGTATTGCTAAGAATTTTGAATGGACATTTCGGACATTTCAATGAGGACTTCATCTAAAGATGACGAATTTTGCCTTGCTGGTGAAGGACAAGATACAGAAGATCCGGATGACATTATTATTGAAGATAATACTCAGGACCCCATTAATGATCCAATCGGATAAGAAATTGCAATTATTAAAGAAAAGGTGGTACAAATGGTCAAGACCCGTGAAGAAATTAAGGAGCTTAGAGCCAAAGAGCTTAAAGAAGCTATGGATAGGGTCAAATAAAGTTGATTGCAACATCGATGAAAAATGGAACACTATCGCTTTAATAAAGCTAAAGATAAGATCGAAGACTTTCTTGCTAAATTGATTACAGCTGTCAACATTCCCTCGACAAAGTGGATAGCTATGAAGAAAATTTATCTTCATTTTAACTTTTACATTATAATTTTATCGTCTATTTGTAGTTCTGAGACTCATATGTCTCAGGTGTGCTTTTCTTTACGCTCTCTTGTATTCTCTCTTCCTTCTCTCTTATAATTCCTCTCTGCTGTAAAATATTTCTAAGGAATAAAAGTTGAAGTTTCCTGTACGATTCTCTTACAAGTTTTTTCTTTCTTTCTTTGTCTTTATATATTTTATTTAGTCTCACTTAGCCTTAATGAAAGGCTAAATTTTATCGTTAAACTACACCAAGATGCCTTAGTACCTTAATCAGGGTTTTATATATTATACATATATTAATATGATTTATTTAATATTTTATAAAAAACTTTTGAAAATCGATTGAAATTTAAATCTTGAATAAAGGTTGTAATAAAATTTGATTTTGATTAATTCGATGTCGGCTCTTGGCAAGCCCGTGTTGCTGAAAGGAAGGCGTTTTGGGGCGATGGTTGTTCCCGAAAGGAAGGTGTTTTGATTTTTCTGCTTGACTACTATTGAACAAGATTTCGGATTTGGTATATCGGATGGAATATCTTTAGTCCTAAAGGGATCAGACAATTTACGGTTTGATAACTGGACTTACGTCAAAACAACGCCAAGTACTATTTTCCGTTGTTCTAGTCTTTAGATGACTAAGCTTGTTGTTTTTCTTTTTCACTTTTGTAAAGATCTCTCTATGGTATTAATAATACTTCATCAATGTTATAAATTATATACAACTGAAATATAAACTATAACTATATTTTTAGCACATATTATTAGGGAGAAAATGACAAAAAGGATGAAGATCAAGACCGAGATATTTGTCGCATGAGCATGCTATTTGAAAGGACAAACCATCGTTGGAATATGGAAATTTGAGACGATATCCTATTTGTTTCTTGTCTTTTATTCACCATTGGAACTTGGAGAAAATCGAAAAAGAAAAATTATACTGTTTTGTTCTTTTCCTATGGGTTCAAAAACTTCTCTAATATTAGTAATTCAAGAGTGATAATATTTTATTTTATTTGAATTCCCTAATAGTGGTATGTAGATTTAAGACGATACATATAGTCAAAGATGCATCTGTTAATAGCCGAAGGGTGCAAATTGCTATCAAAATCAAATGTACGTAACATTATTATATATTTTGATATATGTACATCTTTTCAAAATTACTTGTTTGAGAGATTCACAGCCTACCCACCCCCACTAAAATCCAGAAAAAATTCGCCCCAAGTTAAACTACCTAATTAGAGAATCCTAAGTCCATAGACACTGTTTCCATTGGATGATATATTCATTGTTAATCGTCATTAGCGATTTTGTAATGCCATTTAATTTTAAAGTACTACATTTTATCTTATGACCGAAAGTGATGCAACGTGTTTGTGTAATTATATTTGATTATCTTCGATAAAGTAGGAGGTAATTGTAAGATTAATTTGATTTGCCTCTTAATGTGCCTAAAAGCTAATTATGGTCTTTTGTGAATCATTTTTTCATATTACTTATAAACTATAGTAGTCGACGTGACAAATAATGAGATGAAGAACAAATCGAGACGATCAACAAACAAAACAAAAGTAGATTTGTTTCTCTAATGTAGAAAGTGACTTATAAAAGGCATCAAAGAAGGCTGTCTCTTTTCGTCTCAGTCGTTGGCATTCACAGTTAATATTCGAAATTATTTTTATCTAAATGGACGGCCATTATTGGCATTTCTATTCGAACTCCTCTCCCTATCTATCATCTATAATCTTGTTCCAATCTCATATGCATTGGATGATATAGTTACTTCTTTATTATTTGTCTTGTTGGATATATACTTGAATAAGACGTATCAATTTGTTATGTCATGATCTTGTTTATATAAATATATATATTCCATGTAAGACATATCAACTTGTTACCACAGCATTTGCATATGAAGAAGATAAAAGATTAAATCTAAACTATGGTCAAGTTAAATAAAATGCATCATTTGTTAGCGCATGTGAACTTTCATCGTGTAATTAATACAAACCACATATTACATACTATTTTCTTCCCCTTCTTATTCAAACCCCGATCATCGTGTTCTAACACATGCATCATGTGACTCATATCTAATCCATTGCTTACACAAATCAAGCTAAGTTCTTGTCGTTGGAATAGATATAAGTTAATGTTGGAGATCACGATGGCACTTGTCGCCTATCACCATGAATGTTCTCATTTCACTAATTATAAACTAATCAAATGCATAATTTTTCTAACCCTATTAAATGCTTCGTGTTCGATCTCTCCACACCCCCCCCCCCCCCCTCTCTCTCTCAAACCCTTACAACGCCGATGACTTCAAGTGTCTAAACTCTAATCCTTAGCAAGTCTTAATGAACCAAAAGGAAGCCTTAGTCTTCGACGAAACCATAATAGAAAAAAGTCCAAAATTACCCTCAGAATTCATATGGCCTAACGAGGATTTAGCTAACGAATCTCAAGAATCGCTCGAAGATCGACCGATAGACTTAAAGGGCTTCTTCGAAAACGACCCAAAATCGATACGCTTCGCCGCAGAACAAATCAAGAAAGCATGTTCTAGCCATGGATTCTTCCACGTCATCAACCATGGCGTAGACCAAAGCTTGATAAGCGCCGCAAATTCAAGCATGGAATCTTTCTTTGAGCTTCCATTGAGCAAAAAGGTTGCCCTAAAACGAAAACCAGGCGTTTTGAGTGGTTATTCGGGTGCTCACATCGATAGGTTTTCTTCTAAGCTTCCATGGAAGGAAACATTTTCCTTCGTTTACGAACATATGCAAGGCCCGTCGGGCATCGATGTGGTTAGCTATATAAAATCTTGCCTCGGCGAAAGCTTTGAAGAATCGGGGTAAAGTTTTATTACACCATACGTTACTTTTCGATCTGAATCGTTGGTAGTAAATTGACTATGCCCTCTTTGATTATATCAAAGGCGCATTTATCAGCGTTACTGCGAAGCGATGAAGTCTTTAACGCTAGCGATTACGGAGCTTTTGGCTATTAGCTTGGGAGTCGATAGGTATTACTATCGAAGGTTTTTCGAAGATGGTTGCTCGGTATTGAGAGGAAATAATTATCCGCCTTGTAGAGAAGCTTCGCTTACATTTGGAACTGGGCCCCACTCTGACCCTAATTCTCTTACAATTCTTCATCAAGACCAAGTCGGAGGGCTCGAGATTTTCGCCGACGGCAAATGGCTTGCGATAAAACCTCGCCTCGACGCCTTCGTTGTGAATATTGGCGACACTTTTATGGTACGTTTAACATGCATTATATTATTTATTACTAGTAGTTTATCTGCAGATAAGGTAGAATTCGAATATATCATTAATAGCTTGTAGTTAGTGGATATGAAATAAATTGACAGATGAAACCAACATTATAATTTACATTTAGATAATTAGGATGTCACGGATATGTATTGAATGATCATATCTTTCTTAAGATCGAATGGAAGTGTCGTCAAGTGAAAAAAAAAGGTTGTCTGGCAGTCTTTTTCTAAAATGGATAGTGTGGCTAGACGTCATGGCCTATAAAACCAAGAAATATATTTATGTGTATAATTGATGGACATCTTGTCATTCGAATTTATGCTCCCCATCTAACTAAAGTAAATTTAAATGATTTTGTTTTATTCGAATGAGAGATCATAGCTAAGGTTGAAATCAAGAGAGAGCCCACCACCAATGAATGCGTATATCTTCTACTTTTTAATTTCTCCTCATATCACGTCGTCCGTACGTGTCGACTAGGTAACTTAGGGACGAAAAAAGGAATTACTTTGTACTTATTCAGACATACATGCTTTGGAACTAGCAAAAAATGGATAGAATTTTATTGAATTTATTGCTGTGTTATTTACATTGAAATGATTTGTGTATTAATAGGCGTTGTCCAATGGGAGATACAAGAGTTGTCTCCACAGAGCAGTGGTGAACAAAGAAAGGGCTCGAAGATCGTTAGTGTTCTTTGTAAACCCTAAAGAGGACAAAGTGATAACGCCTCCAACGGATCTTTTGAACGATGAAGATCAAGAGACAAGAAAGTACCCTAATTTTACTTGGTCGGAATTGAGGGATTTCACACAGATTCATTACAGGGCTGATACGACTACACTACAAAACTTTGTCCAATTTTTATCTCTATCATCCTCATCAGCATCTCATATTCACTAGAGATAATATATAAAAATAATAGTTGATTGCCATGCATGATGATCAATGGACCTTATATATATATTTGGGTTTTCATTGTAAGCTTTTTCTTTTTCCCTTTTTACCGAGTATGTGTCTTTTGTTGTCTTCTTCACCTTGTCTAGTCTTTTTTGTTTCACTTGAATTGTGATGTGTTTTTGTCTTTATGCATCGATAAAGTGATAAATATATATGTGGTTTTTATTTTACCCTTTTCTTTCTTTTTACCGAGTATGTGTCTCATGGCTGGTAAACTACGAAAGTTTGGTATGTTAATTTAAATCAATTAAAAAAATAATATTACAAATAATATAAAACTACCCACTACATTTACCCTCTATTTTTAGTATACATTTATATTGCATAGCACAGATTTGAGTGTGCAAAGTTTTTGTAATTTATTATAATACAGAGTTTACACTATAAGGTTATATGTACCAATCTTCACAAACGCTAATAAGAGAAAGTTACACACCTAACTAGATAAAAGAATGAATCAGGTTGCGAGGGACTGTGCTTAAAATAATATACATAATTAAAATATAATGCGCTCCTACAAGTTTAACCTTGTAGGTAAAATTTAACATAATATTATGGGTCTGAACAGGAAATCGTCAATGCGAATCCTCAGCCTAAATTCGAGGAAAACTTGTTGAAATAAAATTTAAAAAATTAAAAAATGATACACCCCGAGGCCTAACATGCTTAGATTTTTGCGGGAAGTGCTGGTCATTTAGCATGATATCGGAGCTCAGTCTAAGAGATCATGAGTATAAACATCACAACCACTCTGACAAGAAATTTCTTGTCTAATGCTAGACAAATCAACCTACATGCTTAAGGTTTGATTAAGAAAAGAAATCAATTTCGACGTGAGGAAGCTTTGAAATAAAATATATAGATTTAAAATATGAAATTCATAAACTTTTTAGGTTTGATTGATTATTTAGGAATGCTCTGCTCTATGAATGATCCGATTTGTTTTTTAAATGATGGAATAAGACATTGTTTACTTGAATAACCGAATCATAAGGGACAAATCTTTGATCTACTGTTGCAAATTGGAAACATTAATGCAAAAAAAAAAAAAACAAATTATGTGAAAAGTCTAAATAAATATAAGATGATATTCCAGCTATATATTTATGTTTTAAATTGACAAGTGAAACAGCTGATGTCCTAGCAAAGCCTTAAATTTCGAAACACGCAATTGTTTGAAGACATTCTCAAGTTCCTTTCCGAATCTATTACAAACTGGGTCCATATGTATTTGTCCTTATTTATTTTTATCTATTTTTAATGATTTCGTTTGTTAAATTACAATAAACTGCAATAGAATCATAACACATTATATGGAAACTGTCCATTTGACCATTCCATGATCCAAATTTTGGAAGCATCCAGTTAGATAATATATATAAATTGAGCGCTTTTTAACTCCTGCTGAGCATTAATATAAAAATGTAGATAGTATTCTAATTATAAAGGATTGGTAAAAGATTTGGATATATATATTATTCGCTCAAAGTATTTTACATATCCAATTTAGTGCGTGTGTGTTTGCGTGTGTATATTGTATTTTTTTAACCATTAGGAAAAATGAATCATAAAATAAATTAAGGTGTCAAAGATGATTGTTGCTTGGTGTTGAAATATCAATTGGTACGATTTGATTTGTCGAACTTATGTCTCGTCTTATAGTTTCACAAATATTGTAGGGCAGAGCTTCCTATGGTCCAAATTATGTGACATAATAAAGTTTGCTAGCTCATATCACATACATAGCAAACCAATGAACCCACATCATTAAATGCAAAAATAAGTTTATACCAAAATTTCAAAAATAATGAAGAAAATCAATGACCCGCGACATTTTGTTGTGCCGAAAAATCATATTTTTATTATAATGGTCAATGGACATGAATATGATATGCACATGCACAACATGCTATGTAATTTTGTATTATAAAAATTAGTTTCGGATAGAAAAATCTTGATAAAGTATTCCACTATTCACAAGTTTTACATTATATAAAAAAATTACGAAAACTATAATTTTTTTCTTATTATTTCTCATTCACTAAACATTTTGGTAAACGAGGTTACTTTTAAAGATGCTATTCATTTAAGATATCTTGGTCTAACCTAATACATATGTTCACAATTCTCATTGCTTTTCCTTCTCAACAAACTGAATTATTAGCATAGCATTGCAACACGAATACAATATTGCCCACGAGAATAAGCTCAGTTGCCTGAATATTCTGAAAAATATGTAAGAATCACAAATTTTCCATCAATTACAACCGACCTACAAGACAAAAAATGTCAGTATTTTTTGTCTTTGAGTTTTCCAGAAATTTAATAGATTAGAATTTCAGTCTTCGGAAAGTAATTGATAGAATATTTTTCCTTTAAATTGTACTACTTCTCAAATATATAGATCTTAGCTTACATATAAGACTAAGAAAATATAACAACATAATAAATAATCAGTTATACTAAATGAGATAATCATGGGATTTGAGATTATCCTCATTCATAATAATGAAAATCAATTATACTAAATGTGGCGATAATGATTTAAAATTATCATCATTCATCATTATCCGTTATCACCCCCCTCAAGCAAGATGTGGGCCTTGGGCCGACTCGCAGCTTGGAACAAAAGAACTCAAATATTTGTCGAGCTAGGCCTATGGTGAAGACATCTGCAATCTGAAGATTTGAAGCGATGAACTTCGTAAGAAGCCATCCGGAGAAGACAAGTTCGCGAACGAAATGATAGTCAATGTCAATATGCTTCGGGCGCTTGTGAGCAAGGGGATTCTGACTGAGAAAAATAGCACTATTGTAGTCACAAAGTAGAAGTGGCATATCAGAGAGAGAGACGTGAAGCTCTTTAAGAAGAGTGGTTAACCAAACTACTTCAGATTCGGCGTTGGCTAAAGCACGGTATTCTATCAGATAAATTAATGGGTAGCGAATCTAATTGGGCGCAAACAATGGTGAGGAACCATATCAACGAACAAACCGTCAAACTGAGAGTAATTACGTCTGGTGGGGGCAAAGCAGCGGAAGCGTTGACTATAATGTCTGCGAGTGGATAAATGATTGAGCTTTGGAACCACAAAGCTTATATCAAAGAAGGCAGCTTCATCGATTGGAACTACAAAGCTTCTATCAAAGAAGGCAGATTCATCGATGCCTTTTTCACACTTCGAAGTTATAATTATAATTGTCATGCTGGTCTGAGATTGGTGTTATCCTTTGTCAATTCGTATTGAAAAACTTGGTCCCCTTACGTTTTAGTATCTTGGGATGTTATTTCACAGGCAATTCAATTTGACTTAGCGTAGGTGACTTGGATATTCATCTCCTTCTTAATATCATTGTGATGGAGTTCACATATGATAGATACTGTTGTGTAGGAAAGTGCATGTTGGAATTTTTTGATTGCTCTGATACCATGATAGAATATTTTTCCTCTCATGGTAAATTGTATTACTTCTCAAATATATAGATCTTACATATAAGAATAAGCAAAATATAGTAGCACCATAAATGAAACAATTATACTAATTGAGGAGATAATCATGGGATTTGAGATTATCCTCATTGTTAGGACCCCTAATATCCAACCTAGATCGAAATACGAAGAATCGGATAGTAAATCTGAAGAATTCGAACACTTACGATTGAGATTTACCAACGTTGAGGTTTGAGAGAGAAACGACGTTGAAGAACACAAAGGCGTTTGAAATTTTCTCTCTAAAATTTCCAATTCTAATTTTTCGATCCGAAAACCATACTAAGCGCACTCCTAATTTTCTTAGGAGTTCACTTATATATACCACCTCGTGGTACATTTACACAAGTAGTCCTATACAATGACTAATTACAATTTAGCCCAAGACTACTAATTTGCATAGCAAGACTAAAACAACTATATTAATTGAATACAATTAAATAGTTCCAACAATCTCCCCCCTTTGTATTCAATTTCCAATATAGCGCGGGTTGTCTTCGTCTTGCAAGTGGAAAGAGTCATCGAGTCCTCGAAATCTCCTCTTTAAATGTCTTCAAGCTCACCTGGTCTTCTAGGCATCGGCTTTTTCTTCGAATCTTCCTTTGAAGTTCTTCTCCTAAATGCCGTAAGATGTACGAAGTATTCTTGCCTTAGAAAGTCCGCGTTCCATTTCTCCCGTTGAAAGCACAGGAAACTCGAAGCTCCCCCTATTTGGGTCAACCTTATGTTGAGATCGGGGAGTCCGATGTGAGGTTTGGAGAGGTGGACACGGTTGGCAACTTCAATCATTGATGCAGTGGACATAGTCGGCAACTGTGGTCCCTGACTCAGTGGACACGATTGGCAACTTCAGTCCTTGATGATGCTTGAGTCACGTCTTGTTCGGTCCTCGGTCCTTGCTTCTTCTTCCAAAAGCAAGGGGCTTGAGAACGTGGAGGAGGGGGCTCGGGGTTTTAGCCATCTTCACCGTTTCGCCAGATTCGTCTTCTCCGAATGGAAGTTGTCTGGTTCGGCCTCGAAGAAGCGTCTCTAGTTTCAGAAGAAGGTAGGCCGTCTCTTTCTTTGATTTTTTTAGTTGTACCGAGCTTCCTTTGAATGTGGCGTTGTGAGAGATCCCGGTTTTAGAGTTGTAAGCACGGCGGAATTTGGTGGGTGGACCGACCGATTGTGTATGCATAGCCCCTTCTCCCCCTCATGGCGAATCGTGTGAACGATGTCGGCATGTTAATTTCGAGGTAGGTAAGGACAATACCAAAAGGTCGGTGAGGGTAATAACCGGACGAAGCCACAAAGGCAATCCGTCGAAAAGAGTACCGGGGCCACATAGGCGTCCCGTTGACATCAACTAGGAGCAAAGCTCGTAGAAGATGGCCGAAACCGTTGTTGCTTTGATGTTGCAACGGCCGGACTTCCTTCCGATCCTTGAAGCATGTCTTTTAAAAGAATATGTCTACAGAAGTTCTAACGTAATCACAAAGATTTGAAATATATTCGTGAAAGATTTTCATTTTAGGAACGGGAGAGGAAGACTTGGTCTTTATGATTCCGTTGTGGAGCTTTTCCGTTGTCCCATTTCCGTGGGACTTGTTCCTTAGCTATAGAAAGTGCTGGACTTTTACTTTGAATTTCAGCTTTGGTCAAGATTGACGTAGAATTAGTAGAAGTCGTGTCGATGATAGGAACGAGATCATCCGTTTGCGTCCCTTGATCGTGTTTTGAAGACGATGAAGCTTTGAGACTAGATATCTCCGTTAGAAGTGTATTCTTTTCTACTTCAAAATTCTTTCTTTCCGATTCTAATGTAGAATTTAAATCCTCTATTTTCTTAAGAATAGAAGGTATATCGACGGAAGAAGAATTTTCAGAATGATGAGATTGGGCTTCCTTGGTCTTAGAAATCGCAAGAAGATTTTCTAATTGATTAATCTTAGAGTAGAGCTTCCCACGTTCTTCTCTTAAGAAAGCATAGTTATTTTGAGCAGTGCTCTTCTCGGCTTGACAGACGTCTAGACTCTTTCTCAATTCACTAACCTTAGAATTAGATTTATCAATTTCGGCTTCTAGACTAGTGACCTTTTTGCTCTCAACTTCTAGTCTACCCTTAAGGAGACTTTTCTCGTCTAAATTCCTAAGTAGACACTTATGGTTGTTGTCTAGCCTGTCCTCAAGTTCCTTCACTATCGAGCAATGCTTCTCTAACGAAATATGCTTAGCCTCGCTAAGATTTGAGCTCTTAATTAGTTAATCTGTTTTCGCACTAGAGCTCCTAAGGTTAGATTCAAAAGTTTCTAGCTTAGATTCAAGACTAGAGATCATATCGAGAGCACTAGCTAGTCTTAATTCTAACTCTAGTTTGACTTTGCATTCTTCTATGGAATTTGTAGCTCTACTTGCCTCCTGATTTTCCTCTACTTGGACTACATCATAATTTTTGCTAAGTTCCTTAACCTTAATTTCTAAGGTTTCTATCTTAGCCTCGAGTGCTCTAACATTTTCAAGTTCATTCTTATATTTTTCATAATGTCTCACTGCCGAATTAAAATTGATTGTTACTAGGTCTTGTAATATCTTTATATTTTGGATCCATGAAGTTTTATTGTAGTCTAAATTTTGGTTGGATATTTTGATCGTTGACGTGTTTTATGGATTTGAATTTTTAATATCGATTAAAATATTTGGCTTGTAAATTTTCAGTTTCGAAAAGTTTTTTTTTAATGTCAATATAAGGTACTATTTTCGATCGAAAATAATTCTCGATTAAAAGTTTTACGAGTGAAGATGTAGAGCACTGTTCTCGATTGTAAAGTTTTTCGACGAGGTACTGTTTCTAAAAAATTTTTGAATTTCAAATAGTTAGATTTATGATCGTAAAAGTTTTGCAATTTGATAAAACGTTGTCGTTTTGAGATTTTAATATCTAAATCTTTAAAATAAAATTTTTCGATCGCAAAAAGTTTTGCGGGCGAAAAACAAGTTTTGCAACGACAACCCGCAAAAGCAACTAGACGAAATTTGCGATCGTAAAACATGTAAATGAGTGAGAATTCAATAAAATTGAAAGTTTCGGGGTTAAATTGAAAACTTTGGAGTAGATCAGAATTTTCCGGACTAAATCGAAAACTATTAGGGACCAAACAGTAACTACAAGGATTGAAATAATATGTTTGGGACTAGAATGAAATTTGGTAATTGTAACTACTGATAGAATTTTGAAATGAGTTTTTCGATGGCAATAGAAAAAATTTCAGAATGGTATGAAATAGTTTTCCGATGCTTTTTCAAAAGTATATTATACGTTAGTTTTGTATAAATGCAATCACAACACAATGATGACTAATGATTATGCAATGATAGAGTGAAAGCACATAGTTCAATTACAGTTTTGTATTAAAATTTTTCGATCATGCACTGTTTACG
Source organism: Craterostigma plantagineum (assembly GCA_027422505.1). NCBI lineage: Eukaryota > Viridiplantae > Streptophyta > Magnoliopsida > Lamiales > Linderniaceae > Craterostigma > Craterostigma plantagineum. The sequence goes on from JAPQWV010000002.1 coordinate 8,383,064, forward strand.
ATAGCAATTTTTTTCGATCATTAATTATTGGAAAGCACATAGTTCAATTACAATTTGTGATGGACACCTATTTGCGATGGACATCTACCTAATTATTTTCAATCGTAAGAGAGATTTAGTCAATTCCTCGATGGATAACTATTTTCAAACAGTAGTGTCGAAAATTACTGAAGCTTACCAACACAGAATTCAAAATTCAACCCAACACATTAATAATGCGGATTAAGCATGGGTTATTGATCGAAAATCATAGAATAACAGTTCTAACACAGAATCAAACCAGAAAACAGCGAAACATATCAAATTTTGCAGAAATCGGATGAAATTTACGAAGAACACGAAGAACACAATTTTTCACAAATCCGAACGAAAACAGCAAATCAGTCTACCAAAGTCCGGGTAATCTACCGAAATCATGAATTTAACAAGAACAAACACTCAATTCAACGAAATCAAAGCAAAATCAGTCCTATTTTGAAAAATCAGAATGAATATTTCGAAGAACAATTTCGATCCAAACTTCAAAATTCGCTAAAATATGTGGTTCGATCGAACGAAAACAAGCTCAGATCAATTAGAAACATAGAATCGAACCTCAATAACATCAAAGTAAGTCGAATTAAGGAAAATCATATTGAAAATCAGCGATGAACAGTGACTTTTACGCAATGAACAGTAAAATTTCGGGAAGAACAGTAACGCGCGATGAACAATAACTCGCAATTTTTTTTTAAGATTTTTCAGTTCGAAATTCAGCAAAATTAATTCAAATCCTAACACGCTAAGCTTTGATACCAATTGTTAGGACCCCTAATATCCAACCTAGATCGAAATACAAAGAATCGGATAGTGAATCTGAAGAATTCGAACACTTACGATTGAGATTTACCAACGTTGAGGTTTGAGAGAGAAACGACGTTGAAGAACACAAAGGCGCTTGAAATTTTCTCTCTAAAATTTCCAATTCTAATTTTTCGATCCGAAAACCATACTAACCGCACTCCTAATTTTCTTAGGAGTTCACTTATATATACCACATCGTGGTATATTTACACAAGTAGTCCTATACAAAGACTAATTACAATTTAGCCCAAGACTACTAATTTGCATAGCAAGACTAAAACAACTATATTAATTGAATACGATTAAATAGTTCCAACACTCATTCATAATAAATGAAAATCAAGTATACTAAATGAGGCGATAATCATGGGATTTGAAATTATCCTCGTTCATTTTTATCCGTTATCACCCCCTCAAGCAAGCGTGGGGCTTGGGCCGACTCGTAGCTTGGAACGAAAGAACTCAAATAGTGGTCAAGCTAGGCCTTTGGTGAAGACATCTGCAACCTGAAGATTTGAAGCGATGAACTTCGTAAGAAGCCGTCTGGAGGAGACAAGTTCGCGAACAAAATGATAGTCAATATCAATACGGTTCGCGCGCTTGTGAGCAATGAGATTTTGACTGAGAAAAATAGCATTATTGTTTGTCACAAACTAGAAGTGGCGTATCAGAGAGAGAGAGACGTGAAGCTCTTAAAGAAGATTGGTTAACCAAACTACTTTAGAGGCGTTGGCTAAAACACGGTATTCTATCGGAAAAATTGATGGGTACCAAATCTAAGTTGACGCAAACAATGACGAGGAACCGTATTAACGAACTAACCGTCAAACTGATAGTAATTACGTCTGGTGGGAGCAAAGCAGCGGAAGCGTTGACCATCATGTCTGCGAGTGGAAAGATGATGGAGCTTTGGAACTACAAAGCTTATATCAAAGAAGACAGCTTCATCGATGCCTTTTTCACACTCCGAAGTTATAATTATAATTGTCATGCTTGTCTGAGATCGGTGTTATCCTTTGTCGATTCTTATTGAAGAACTTTGTCCCTTACGTTTAGTATCTTGGGACGTAATTTCTCTGGCAATTCATTTTGAATTTGCGTAAGGTGACTTGGATATTCATCCCATTCTTAATATCATTTGTGGTGGAGTTCTCATATGATAGATACTGTTGTGTATGAAGTGCCTGTTGGAACTTTTTGATTGCTCCGATACCATGATAGAATATATTTCCTCTAAAGGTAAATTGTATTACTTCTCAAATATATAGATCTTACACATAAGAATAAGCAAAATATAGCAGCATAATAAATGAAAATCAATTATACTAATTGAGACGATAATCATGGGATTTGAGATTATCCAATGGAAATCAATTATACTAAATGAGGCGATAATCATGGGATTTGAAATTATCCTCATTCATTATTATCCGTTATCCCCCCTCAAGCAAGCGTGGGGCTTGGGCCGACTCGTAGCTTGGAATGAAAGAACTCAAATAGTGGTCGAGCTAGGCCTTTGGTGAAGACATCTGCAATCTGAAGATTTGAAGCGATGAACTTCGTAAGAAGCCGTCCGGAGGAGACAAGTTCGCGAACAAAATGATAGTCAATGTCAATATGGTTCGCGCGCTTGTGAGCAATGAGATTTTGACTGAGAAAAATAGCATTATTGTTTGTCACAAAGTAGAAGTGGAGTATCAGAGAGAGAGACGTGAAGCTCTTAAAGAAGATTGGTTAACCAAACTACTTTAGAGGCGTTGGCTAAAGCACAGTATTCTATCAGATAAATTGATGGGTACCGAATCTAAGTTGGCACAAACAATGGCGAGGAACCGTATTAACGAACTAACAGTCAAACTTATAGTAATTACGTCTGGTGGGAGCAAAGCAGCGGAAGCCTTGACCATCATGTCTGCGAGTGGAAAGATGATGGAGCTTTGGAACTACGAAGCTTATATCAAAGAAGACAGCTTCATCGATGCCTTTTTCACACTTCGAAGTTATAATTATAAGTGTCATGCTGGTCTGAGATTGGTGTTATCCTTTGTCGATTCTTATTGAAGAACTTGGTACTCTGGCAATTCATTTTGAATTTGCGTAGGGTGACTTGGATATTCATCCCCTTCTTAATATCATTTGTGGTGGAGTTCTCATATGATAGATACTGTTGTGTAGGAAGTGCCTGTTGGAACTTTTTGATTGCTTCGATACCATGATAGAATATATTTCCTCTAAAGGTAAATTGTATAACTTCTAAATATATAGATCTTACATATAAGAATAAGCAAAATATAGCCGCATAATAAATGAAAATCAATTATACTAATTGAGAAGATAATCATGGGATTTGAGATTATCCTCATTCATAATAAATGAAAATCAATTATACTAAATGAGGCGATAATCATGGGATTTGAAATTATCCTCATTCATTATTATCCGTTATCACCCTCTCAAGCAAGCGTGGGGCTTGGGCCGACTCGTAGCTTGGAACGAAAGAACTCAAATAGTGGTCGAGCTAGGCCTTTGGTGAAGACATCTGCAATATGAAGATTTGAAGTGACGAACTTCGTAAGAAGCCGTCCGGAGGAGACAAGTTCGCGAACAAAATGATAGTCAATGTCAATATGGTTAGCGCGCTTGTGAGCAATGAGATTTTGACTGAGAAAAATAGCATTATTGTTTGTCACAAAGTAGAAGTGGCGTATCAGAGAGAGAGACGTGAAGCTCTTAAAGAAGATTGGTTAACCAAACTACTTTAGAGGCGTTGGCTAAAGCATAGTATTCTATCAGATAAATTGATGGGTACCGAATCTAAGTTGGCGCAAGCAATGGCGAGGAACCGTATTAATGAACTAACCGTCAAACTGATAGTAATTACGTCTGGTGGGAGCAAAGCAGCGGAAGCCTTGACCATTATGTCCGCGAGTGGAAAGATTATGGAGCTTTGGAACTACAAAGCTTATATCAAAGAAGACAGCTTCATCGATGCCTTTTTCACACTTCGAAGTTATAATTATAATTGTCATGCTGGTCTGAGATTGGTGTTATCCTTTGTCGATTCTTATTGAAGAACTTGGTCCCTTACGTTTTAGTATCTTGGGACGTAATTTCTCTGGCAATTTATTTTGAATTTCCGTAGGGTGACTTGGATATTCATCCCCTTCTTAATATCATTTGTGGTGGAGTTCTCATATGATAGATACTGTTGTGTAGGAAGTGTCTGTTGGAACTTTTTGATTGCTCCGATACCATGATAGAATATATTTCCTCTAAAGGTAAATTGTATTACTTCTCAAATATATAAATCTTACATATAAGAATAAGCAAAATATAGCAGCATAATAAATGAAAATCGATTATACTAATTGAGAAGATAATCATGGGATTTGAGATTATCCTCATTCATAATAAATGAAAATCAATTATAGTAAATAAGGTGATGGAGCGGATCGAGTAATAAATATAAAACGAATATCGCAAATTATTCTACGCTCAACAGGCAAGTATACCTATCGAAAATAGTATAGAAGTGGCGAGTATTCGAGTATCGAACCAAAAGAACTATCTATTTAGAAAACCGTCGTTTAAATATCCTAGTGAATATTTTTGTGATGTTCGTAAATTTAAATAACGATAAACACTTAAAATAAACAGTTTAATAAAAATATAAAAACGGCGACCTAATGAACGAAAACGTATTTGAGACTTCGAATCGCCCTAACTCGACCGAACGTCAAATAAATAATATATTTAGCTAATTATTAGACCGTGAGGATTCCTATGATATGTATACGAATTTCTACGATTGTGCAAAACTGCGCTTACTCGTTTTGACTCGCAACAACTAATCTACGTTTTAAATAGCTGGGCAAGCTTCCCTAACTACTTAATCGCAGACCGCAATAAATAACGATGAATCCTGCTATTAGATTTGACTCTAATCCGGCGGGGTAGTTCAACCTATCTCTAGAAATGAGTTTATTCCGCTCGTTTACGAGTGGTCTAATCGTCGCCCCTCTCTCGAGCGTAGCGATCGATTTCCCAACAATTATTTCGACCACATAGACATAATCAAAATAATAGCATATATCGTAACCGAGTCATAATAAAAAGCATATCAATAATAAGTTCAACATACGTACGGTCTCGCTAGGGTTCATCTAATTTCAAATACTACGAATTTAGCCACCCATATGAAACATTAACACAACGAGGAGCATAAATAATAAAGAGAAAAACATGTTTCTTCCCTGAAGTTCGGCTCCGAGGTTAATCCTTCTTTGAGGACTTTTATCGAACAGCTGGTGGACGTCTCAGCTTCTTCTTTTCTTACTAGTCCTTTGCACTACCCGCTCGCTACTCCTACGCCCGTAGCCCGTCACACGCCAAGCAGCTGCCCTCCTCGCCTTCGCTTCGCAGTCCACAAATCAGCCGCAACCTCACACAAACCAACCGTTCGACCCGGTACAACAACCTCTTCGACTTACAATCGCAACCACAGCCTGCTGCTCACAACTCTCCTTACAGAGCCGAAAGGTGGGTGATGAGTGTTTGCGTCGAGCGAAAGTAAGGATCTCTTCTTCTTTTTTTTTTCTCCTCATTTTGCATGCTTGCCTTCATTTATAGATTATAGAGGGGCGACAATATCTTCTCTTGACTGCTCAAGAACGGCGTGATCTTCATTCTCTTCCTTGAGCCGTCTTCATTTTGTGTGCTCGGCCGTTCTTGTCTGTGAGTCTTGTTTTGTTCTTTTCTTTTTTTCTTCTTTCGGCACATGGGTGATTGTGTAGTACGTATCCCCTTTGATTGCATTAAAGAAGTCTATAGGAATGGGCTTGGGCTGTTTTTGCTTTGGGCTTCTCTTTTTTTCCTTGTTTGGGCTCACTTTTTGCGCCAAAATTTTGCTTTACGGTCCCTCAAATCTGATCCAGCCCGATGTTCACGGTAGTAGTTCTTCTTTCCCAATATCTGTCGAAAATGAAATATAAACGTATTTTTATGATATTCAAGGAAATTTAGATAAATACCAACCGTTAGTACGCTTTTGCGGGATATAAAATACTGTATAAATTTCCTTTATCAAATCTCCCCACACTTAAGCGTTTGCTTGCCCTCAAGCAAATAGAAAATAATGGCATATAAAAGGATAAAATCATGCAACATATCAATCACGAATGAAATCACGTAGGAGAAAATGCAAGTAAGGTCGGAAAGCATATTTGAAATCAACGACTAACTACACGATTTTCTTTAGCAATACCTATCAAGATCCGCACCTCACAAAGATTCACTCAAATCACTAAGTGTATGAGTTAAGATGTCAGTGATATCTCTCGGGTCATGCATTAATATAGTCCCCACTATAAGCTTGCAAGTTATTCGTAAATCTACCACTTTCAATGATCAAGCGTGAATCGGAAGGTCTTTACCGGTTAATAATATGGCTGAGATATGTAAAAAATGTAAGGAATAAGCATAAACAGGATATGAGCTGTAGTCGTGTCAGAATCATGCCATCATTTCGAGTACGCCAAACTCCGTCGTTCTTGTTCATCACTTCTTTTCTTTTGCATTCATCATTTTTTTTTACCAAGCACTTCTTCTCTCAACTCCTCGATCTAGGGAATAGATAATATGCTTTTGAGAGTGAAAGATTATCGGTGGAAGGGTTCTTAGTCATATATTTTTCCTCTCTTTTTTTCTCTTTTTTTCATTTTTTTTCTTTTCTTTCTCTTTTTTTTTTCGACATCAGCTCGGAAATTTAGTGCGGGTTGCGCTTCTTAAGTCCGGCATTCAACCTCCACTTCTACGATCGCTCCAATAGGTTTATGTCTGAAGGCTTAATCAGGGTCGGCAATTTATAATCCGGTTTTCACAAATAAAAGGCTCAGGCTCAAAGTGGCTCACTACGGGGGCCAATCGTGGTTGGATACTTTGGCTATGGACTGAATTCCTAATGCCTTCCTCATTTTCACGCAATCACACGTCAAGTAGTTTCAAAACGCAATAACAAGCAAGTTCTGAAGAGAAATAAACTAAGCATGATTCACACAACCAAAGAAATGAGCAAAAAGCTCGTAGGCTCAAAAATCTCACAAAAATCGGGTTATGTGTACGAATCTCTCAAGTATCGCCAAGTTCATCATGTAAGAAAGAAGTAGACTACGCATATGTATCCTAATTACTCACAAAATTCCAAACATAAAGCCATCCCTTCATGATAAGAAACATAATTTTCGGGAAAAACATTTTATGCCAAATTTTCGAAAAAATTTGTACCAAAAATCAAGACATGCATAGATATAACATGTTCGCCTAAATTTTACAGAAATTCCCCTCCCCACACTTAAGATTTACGTTGTCCTCAACGTAACAATCATGTTAGACAAGGAAAAGGAAAAAGAAAGATAAATGAACTTCCCTGAATAGGCCGATATGCAAGCTTTGTACGGCTCCTCCCCACACTTGAGATTTTGAATTCCCTGCGATCGTTGAAAAACAAAATCAGAAAAACTAAAAATGTGCATAGAAATAAAGCAAAAACATAGGATAGGCTTGGGGTGCCTCCTAAGTAGCGGTTTCTTTAATGTCTTTTAGCTAGACATAGTTTGGTTATTTTTAGCTCCGGGTGGTATCGAGGAGGTGGATGGTTTCTTTTTCGAGCGCCTCGATGTTACCGCCATAGTAATGCTTGAGTCGGTGCCCGTTCACCTTGAAGGTCCCCTTCTCCGGATGTGTGATCTCGACAGTTCCGTATGGGAATATTCGGGTCACCGTGAATGGTCCAGACCATCTCGATTTCAGTTTGCCAGGAAACAGCCGCAGGCGCGAGTTGTAAAGCAAGACCCGGTCGCCTTCTTGAAATTCCCTTTTCATGATTTTACGATCATGATACAGCTTCGTACGCTCCTTGTAGATGCGAGTATTTTCGTATGCCATCTGTCTCCACTCGTCGAGCTCGTTGATCTGTAAGTTTCGCTTTTCACCTGCAAGATTCAAATCAAAATTTAGTTTTTTTAGCGCCCAATACGCCTTGTGTTCAAGCTCGACGGGTAGATGACAAGATTTTCCGTAAACAAGTCTATAGGGCGTAGATCCGATAGGCGTCTTATATGCTGTTCGGTACGCCCATAAAGCATTGTTTAGCTTGTTCGGCCAATCCCGCCTATGGTGTTCCACGGTCTTCTCTAGTATACGCTTCAGCTCCCTGTTCACGACCTCCACTTGGCTGCTCGCTTGAGGATGGTATGCAGTGGTAACACTATGTTTAACGCCGTATTTCTCGAGCGTCTTTGCAAATTGAGTGTTACAAAAATGCGTGCCTTTATCACGATAATGCAACGAGGCGCGCCGAATCGTGAAAATAAAGATTTCAAAAATTTAACGACTACCCTAGCGTCGTTAGTTGGTAGCGCTTGCGCTTCCACCCATTTTGACACATAATCGACTGCTACTAGGATATATCGATTTTTAAAAGATGTCGGAAAGGGACCCATAAAATCACTGCCCCATACATCAAATATTTCACAAACGAGTATAAAATTCTGAGGCATTTCGTTACGCTTAGAGATATTACCTGTTCGTTGGCACCTATCGCACATTTCTACATACCTTTGTGCGTCCTTGAAAATTGTTGGCCAGTAGAATCCACATTCTAGTACTTTTTGTGCGGTTCTGTTGCCTCCATAATGACCTCCGCACGGTCCCGTGTGGCAATGTCCCAAGATATCGATTGTTTCGGGGAAGGTTACGCATCGCCTGATTATGTTATCCGCACAGATCCTAAAGAGATAAGGATCATCCCAAAAGTAATACTTCAAGTCCGAGAAGAATTTCTTCCTCTGGTGACTCGTGTATCCCCTTGGTAAGATCCTCGCTACAAGATAGTTAGCAATATCGGCATACCATGGAAGTTCATCAGGTACCTCATGTATAGCGTAAAGATGTTCGTCGGGAAAGTAGTCTCGGATCGTCTCATCTTTTGTAACATCGCAGGACGTCTCTTCTAGTCTCGACAAGTGGTCTGCGGCAAGATTCTCCGTTCCCTTTTGGTCGCGGAACTCCACGTCGAACTCTTGGAGTAGTAGAATCCATCGGATCAGCCTCGGCTTTGCATCCGGCTTCGCAAAGAGATGCTTAATGGCTGAATGATCTGTGTAGATGATGACCTTCGATAGGATAAGATATTGACGGAACTTGACGATTGCATACACGACTGCAAGCAATTCCTTATCGGTGGTAGCATAATTTGATTGTGCCTCATTTAGAGTCTTGCTTGCATAGTGTATCGGCTGAAAATATTTTTCCCGTCGCTGCCCCAAAACTGCACCCACTGCAAAATCACTGGCATCGCACATTAGTTCGAATGGTAGCCTCCAATCGTGGGCTACCATGACAGGAGCATTAATAAGCTTATCTTTAAGTAGAGTAAAAGCATTCATACAATCGGTCGTAAACTCATACGGTACATCTTTTTCTAGCAAGCGAGTTAAAGGTCTAGCAATTTTAGAAAAATCTTTAATAAATCTACGATAAAACCAACATGTCCTAAGAAACTTCTAATTGCTTTTACCGACGTGGGTGGAGGTAATCGTTCAATAGTTTCTATTTTTGCTCTATCTACCTCGATTCCTCTAGCCGATATCTTGTGACCTAAAACGATACCTTCTCTAACCATAAAATGACATTTTTCCCAGTTTAGCACAAGGTTCGTTTCCTCGCATCGTTTAAGTACCGCCTTAAGATTGGAAAGACATACTTCAAATGAGTTACCGAAAATCGAGAAGTCATCCATGAATACCTCCATTCCTTTACCGATTAATTTGTCGAAAATGGCCATCATGCACCGCTGGAAGGTAGCCGGGGCATTACACAGTCCGAAAGGCATCCTCCGATATGCAAAGGTTCCGAATGGGCATGTAACAGTCGTTTTCTCTTGATCTTCTGGTGCGATCGGGATCTGCAAATAACCTGAAAGATCATCAAGAAAACAATAAAATTCATGACCAGATAAACGCTCAAGCGTTTGATCAATGAACGGTAAAGGAAAATGATCTTTTCGTGTTGCGTCGTTTAATTTCCGGTAGTCAATGCACACTCGCCACCCTGTAACGGTCCTTGTTGGAATGAGTTCGTTGTTCTCGTTGGTTATCATCGTCATTCCTCCCTTCTTCGGCACCACTTGAACTGGGCTAACCCATGCGCTGTCTGAGATCGGGTATATGACTCTGCTAGGATATTTAATAGATTGTGTCAATAGTTTTAGTCTTGGGTCTAATTTAGTAATTACCCTTGATTTTGGGCTTTGGACTAGAATGTAATTATTTAATTTTTGGTGTTTGGGCCTTAATATACCTAGGGTTAATGTGGTATATAAGGTATTACCAACACCATTTGAAAGGTAATCAAAGATCAAAAGGCTAACGCTAGTTTTCACACACTACACACACTTGAAGGTGAGAAATTCTCCATTTTTCATTCCATCAAAGCCTCTTTGATTCCTTGTTTGGTGCATTCGGGACCAACAAGTGGTATCAGAGCAAACGTAGATCGATCTGCATTGATTTGAATCCAGTTTCGTTCGATTCCGAGAAAGATCAAAGGTGTTTTTGGGTAAAAATCACTTTCGGGCATTTTGAGCTCGTTTTGGGGTATTAATGCTTTGTTTTTGTGTTTAAAACCTTCCCCCAGATCGATTCTATGCCTAAAATGTTCTTAAAACACTTTTGGATCAGTTAACGAGTTTTGAGCAAGATCGAAGCAAAAACTCTTCAGAAAAGGACATCTCGGCCATTCTCTGTTTTTGGTCGATTTGACCTATTTTTTGTTGTTTTTAGCTCACAAAACGGTCGACTATGTGTTTAGGGAAGAATTTCTGAAGTTTATGATCAAGTTTGAGCGATTTTGGTTGAGATTTGAGCAAGAACGAGACGATTTTCTGGCAAAACGCGTGTAAGCAATGGAACAGTGAAAGCTCGTTCTTGAGAATTTTCCATATCCGCGAAAGTTGATCCCGAGAATTTTTAAACCGCGAAAATTTCACTTTCACTACATGTTTTCGCAACGGCCTATGTTCAAAATCCGAGAATTTTTAAACCGCGAAAATTTCACTTTCACTGCATTTTTTCGCAACGGCCTATGTTCAAAATCCGAGAATTTTTAAACCGCGAAAATTTCTCTGTTTTTACCTCACTGTCGCTTCATTTTTCTCAACCACGTACCCTTTAAAATCCGAGAAACCTCATATACGAGAAATTTGATTCCGAGAATTTTTCTAACACGCGAAATTTGCTTATTCTTCATAATCCGAGAAATTCCATATCCGAGAAAGCTTATTCCGCGAATTTTTCTAAGCCGCGAAATTTTTTTTCTCTCTAGAAACTTTCTCAAATCACATTACAACACGCGACACCTTTTAAAATTCGAGAAACTTTATATGCGAGAAATTTCATTTCAATAATTCATTTTAACCGCGAAATGTTCATAACTTGCGAAATTTTATCTCAAGGATTTTCTCAACAGCTCACTTTCAAAAGCTAAGAAATATTTCTAAGTCAAATTTTTGAAATTGAGAAAGTCTTTCAAAACCACACTTCAACTCTCGATGCGAAATTTTTATAACTTGCGAAATTTTCTTGCGAAACTTTAAAATTCTCAACTGAGAATCTTTCTCACATGCGAAATTTTAAAATCCGAGAAATTTTTCACCTAAGAATTTTTCTTCCGAGAATTTCTCTTTAAAACTCACAAACACCGAAATTTCTCAACACAAAATTTCTCGGATAATCCTTCATACAATCACGTCTCTACCTGCGAATTTTTCCTCGTGTTAAAATTTTCTCGGGGTAAATTTTTCTCAAACTTATTTAAGATTTGATCCTTACACTTTAGTCTTATCACCCTAGACCACTTTTGACATAAATTTTTTTTTCTCTCGCCTCAAATCTCGTTTTTAAAGTTTCTAGAACTTCTCCTAATTTCAAGATATATTTTCCCTTCATACATTATCGACCATCACACACGCTCACTTAGTTCTAAGAAATTCTTTAAACGATTTTTTCTCAAAACTTATATTTCTCATCTCGTTCGTTCGTTACTAACCCTCTTGTCTATACAAGATCAAAACCACGGACGATTCGACTGCACCAACCATGTCTACCATGAATGACATCTCAACAGTGGGCTCCGACACCAGGCCTCCGATGCTGCGACAAGGCGACTACAGCATATGGACAAACCGGTTCCTCACGTTCATCAGGAACAAAGGCGCACCACTCTCTCAATACCTTCTGGACTCCATCTTCAACGGCCCAGCACAGTTCTGGACAATCATCCCTGCACAGCCAAACGCAAACCCTCCCATGGATGAACGCCGCACTCCAAGAGGTCCCATTAATGAGGATGAACAGGCTCGCGTACAGGCCGATGAGATTGCCAAAGGATATCTCTTCCAAGCTATGGGAAACGAGGTCTACGCTCACATTGAGTGCTGTACAACTGCTAAGGAAATATGGGATGAACTCGTGGAAATTATGGCAGGCACAACTGAGAGTGCTCAAGGGAGGAAATCAGCATGTCTCTCGCAGTATGAACACTTCCAGGCCTATGAAGGAGAGGAACTGCGTGACACATACCTCCGATACTTGAAGGTCATCAATGAACTCAAGAAAGCTAGGATCTCGAGGGACAAATTCGATATCAACAACAGCTTCCTTGGTAGCCTCAAACCACATTGGGGCAATGCAATCGTGATGATGATTCAGAGTAAGGACCTCTCCAACACTTCCATCCATGCTCTCTATGACAGTCTGTCAGCCTATGCTCCTTACGTGCAACCCCAGTCCACTAACACTCGAGTCGACCCACTGGCCCTCCTCTCGAACAAGACCAATGAACGATCTTCCGCCACTAAGACCAAACAGAACAAAGGGAAGCTACTAGCTACTGTATCTGACACCTCTTCAGGATCCGAAGCTGATACAGAGTCTGATGAAGATGTTCGTGATCTACGCAAGCAACTGGCAATGCTCACTAAGCTGGTCTCAAAGAAGATCGAGAAAAAATCCTCACCCTCCTCCAATCGCCAAAGAACCTATAGCGGCACCAAAAAGACCACCCCCACGGAGGAAGCCAAGCCGACAAAGAAAGAGGAAGAATCAGCACCTCAGAAGTCTGTGAAGTGCTTTCGATGTGGAAAGTCAGGCCACTTTGCCAAGGAATGCCACACACCACGCATCAAGGGCTCTGGCTACTACGACCGTAAGGCCAGATTGACCCGCAAAATGGAAAGTGGGAAAGTTCTTCTCACCGAAGAGGCTGAGTGGGTGAACGACACATCAGAAGACGAGGAGCCTAAGGATGAAGATTGCTGCATGGCAAGGCTGGTCGAACAGGACGAGGACGAGGAGATGGTTGACATCGGTGAGAACACAGCTAAGACTCCCACCAACGCCGAGTCTGAGGTACGAATCTCACAACTCGATGATGTTTTTAATCACCGACACACCATTAAGAAACCCACCGTAGACGCTAGGGACTATGATGAACTTAAGCTAAAATTTGAAATCAACTATGCCTTACTTAGTTTAAAAGTAGAAGAGCTCGCCTGTGCAAACGAACGTCTAATGGCCTCTGAAGCGTTAGTCAAACGTCTGCAAAGCAAGAACAAACTAAGTGAGACTAAGGTTAAGGAAACTACACTAGCCATCAGTTCATGTGAAACTTCTCGCCTCCTGACGGCCTCCCAATATGAACTGCTTACGAAGGAAAGAGTTAGGCTATACCGAAAGGTGAAAGAACTCAAAGAGCAACTTCACCTTAGAAACGAAAACTCACGCATCTTATGCCTATTGAACCAACCAGTTGAAACAGAATTCTACAACGCCCGGGGGGGAATCGGCCTGGCTAGCAATTGCAAATCAACACCACAATCAGTTAAAAGGTATAACATGTGTAACACTGCGTTCCTACAAACAAGATATGGTGCTCCCTCGCAACTTAGGCCATTTGTGAGATCATCCTCCGTTGTTATCTCGGAAGAAAAGAGGGTACAGAACATTCATTGGGCGGAAATCGCGTATGACTACACAGAAATGAATGCTAGGGATAAGACTAAGATACCTTCACTCTCGGAGGATGTCGAAACTCCACTCCCAACCAAAGAACAGGAAATTGCTTTCCAAGAAGCGATCTCTCGCACCTATATCCCAGAGAAACTTCTGCTCATAGCAGAACTAGAACGAACACTAGAATTAGAGCGGAAGACCTTCGCAAAGGAGCGAGATGAACTACTTAGCAAAATCTCTACACTAGAACAATTTCACAGTACAAACAATCCCTCTACATCAAGTCAAGTACCCGATTCTCAAACATGTAAATGTAAGAGGACGGCGAAGATGACTCCTGAAGCTGAAACTTGTTCAAACACTAACTGTATTCCTATGGATACAGGGAATGTGAGTTCGACGTCTCCGGAAGGGAGTTCATTTGAAGTAAAGGAGGACCCGCTCTTCGATGACAAGAAGAAAAGACCATCCTATATTTGTATTTCCAATCTATGTACTGATTCCCAACATCTTAAGGACGTAGACAATTATGCTGCCAAAACTTATCTTTCCTTTGCCAAACTAATGTCAATGTGTTGCTGCAATGACTTCATTCTTCCACGCTTTCATGAATATGAGGCACACGAGCACGCAACACCCCGACCAAAAAGGCAAACCTCCTCTACGATGCCCATGCATTCTCCCAGTTCATCTACGCCCACGGTTAAGCGAAAACGCCATCCAACGCTGAATACAAAGTCACCTACTGCTCGCAAGTAGAAGACGACTAAAACCAAAAGGCGACAACAACAACCAAAACCTTCACGTCAATTCACGAATAAGACAACGTATGTGCAAGCGCAAGTTAGGCAAATATGGGTTAGAAAAATCATAATCCCACCTCCTCAATCAAATCACAAAGGGAAAGCTAAATTAGATCCAACACAACCTGATTTAGACCCCACATTTCCCGTTAAGCGTATGAAAATTTTACGTATATCACAAGATGGTCCCGTCCATAAACGGGGACCCAACGTTTGCTGATGATTGTAGGTCTGTCATGTGTCGTATCTAGACTCGGGTTGCTCCACACACATGACGGGGAACGAAGAGCTGTTGAGCAACTTCTCCGAGCGCTATCTCGGAAGGGTCTCCTTCGGAAACAGTCAAATGGCGCCAATTCTCGGAACTGGTGATCTCACCCATGACAAACTGACGATTAAGGGAATCTCTTACGTCGAGGGTTTGAGCTACAATCTCTTCAGCATTGGTCGTTTCTGCGACAAAGGATACAAGGTTCTCTTCGAATCTGACATCTGCAGCATTATTGATGCCATGGGACAGCCTCTTCTTTCTGGAACTCGCACGTCTCACCTTTACGTACTCAATCTTACGACCTCTCGACCAACTTGCCTTCTCTCCCGTGCTGCACCCAAGTTGAACGATCTATGGCACCGGCGTCTTTCACACCTCAATTTCAAGACTATCAACAAACTGCGTCAGAATAAACTCGTCAGCGGTCTACCCCAACTGTCATATCATAAGGAACACCTCGGCTCTGCCTGTGAATTGGGAAGATGAAGCGATCATCACACTTCTCTAAGGAAACGCCATCCTCTAAGCTCATCCTTGAGCTCTTACACATGGATCTATGTGGCCCAATGCCTACGGCTACACTCGGAGGAAGACGGTATATTCTTGTGACTGTCGACGACTTCTCACGCTATACATGGACGAAACTCGTTCGCACAAAGGATGAAGTTCCTGATTTAATCATCGAGTGTTGTTACGTCCCAAACTCTTCATCAACAGAAGGTTCGGATTATCAGAACTGACAATGGAACTGAGTTTAAGAACAAGAAGCTCAGTGATTTCTATTCTACTCAGGGCATCACCCAGCAGTTCTCAGCTGTGAAGACACCAGAACAGAATGGTGTCGTTGAGCGTAAGAATAGGACACTAGTTGAAGCAGCTAGGACACTCCTCATCCAATCCGGACTTCCTCACTCTCTTTGGGGCGAAGCTATTCAAACGACTTGTTACACGCAGAACCGGGCTTCTATCCACAAGAGATTCAACCGCACCCCATACGAGATGCTGAATAACCGTCGTATCCTAGATATATCTTATCTAAGGGTCTTCGGATGCTGATGTTTTGTGGCCAATGATCGCCAACATCTTGGGAAGCTTGATCCAAAAGCACTTGAAGGAATCTGTGTTGGATATTCGCTGAACTCGAAGGCAGACAGAGTCTATCTTAGGGAGAAACAATCAATAATAGAGAGCACAAATGTCACATTTGATGAAAGCGAAGGCGACCTCATGGCTTCTGCTCATATCAGTCCAGAACCAGGTCTTCTACAGTCGTTGACAAAAGGTCAACCTTCAACGACGGGAATTTCCTCATCTGAGGGCAATTCTGGTGAACTGGATCTCGATCTACTCTTCGAGTACTTCTATCCAGTCCCCAAGACTCCCGTCGCCACCACTCAAACTACCGCTGCACCTACCCCACCTACACCACCAGCTATCGGCGATGATGTCGTCCCGCCAAACTTGGATGATCTCAATCTCAACGAAGACGACATTTTACCCAACCCTGGGAACATTGCTGATCCTGATGCTGAACCTTCTCAATCTACTACGGGTGAGATCTCTTCTTCGGACACCGGACCCCAATCTAACGAGCCTCCAATCGATACAAATGCGGCCAGCTCCTCACAAACCAATGTACCACTTTGGGCTCGCTCTCATCCTACCGATCAGATTATTGGGGATCCCACATCCGGTATTTCGACGCGTTCGGCTATGATGAATAAAAGTCTGTTCGCCTGCAACCTCAGTCAAGCCGAACCATCACGAGTAGCTGAAGCTCTCAATGATACTGATTGGCTGATTGCAATGCAGGAGGAAATAAATCAGTTTGAACGACAAGTCTGGGAACTCGTACCACGCCCTCACAACAGATCCATTATCGGCACGAAGTGGATCTTCAAGAACAAAAAGGATGAAGACGGTGTTGTCATCCGCAATAAAGCAAGACTTGTGGCTAAGGGGTACAACCAACAAGAAGGCATCGACTACGATGAAACTTTCGCCCCCGTTGCCAGGATCGAAGCTATACGGATTTTTCTTGCCTTTGCTGCTCACAAGAACTTTAAAGTTTAACAAATGGACGTGAAGACTGCATTTCTGAATGGATTTCTCAAAGAAGAAGTGTACGTTGATCAACCAGAAGGGTTCTTGAGCGAAGAGTTTCCTCATCACGTATATCGACTCTACAAGGCCCTCTACGGACTAAAACAGGCTCCCCGAGCTTGGTACGACGTCATTTCAGACTTCCTTGTTCAGTCTGGGTTCAAGAAAGGATCTCTGGATACAACCCTCTTCACCAAGCGGAGTGGCCCGTACATCATGATTGTGCAGATATATGTCGATGACACATTTTTGGATCGACTAAACCACAACTATGTGAAGAGTTTGCAGAATTGATGAAAGAGAAGTTTGAAATGAGTATGATGGGTGAGCTGAATTTCTTTCTTGGTCTTCAAGTAAAACAACTCCCCGACGGAATCTTCATCAACCAGTCCAAATACATCCATGACATCCTCGAGAAATATGGAATGAAGGATGCTAAGACTGCTGCCACACCTATGTCTCCCTCTTGCCGACCCGACGCGGACCCATCTGGTGCTCCTGTTGATCAAACCATCTATCGAGGGATAATAGGATCTTCTGTACCTCACTGCTAGTCGACCGGATATCGTTCTCTCAACAGGAATCTGCGCTCGTTTTCAGGCTACACCTAAGGAATCCCATCTCACTGCTGTCAAAAGGATTCTCCGCTATCTCAAAGGAACACCCAATCTGGGTTTGTGGTACCCCACTCGATCGGACTTCAAACTGGTTGGATTCTCTGACTCGGACTATGCAGGATGCAAGATGGACAGAAAAAGCACCTTTGGAGCTGCACACTTTCTGGGCGGTAAACTCGTGAGTTGGTCTTCTCGAAAACAAAACTGTGTCTCAACATCGTCGACGGAGGCAGAATATGTTGCTGCGGCTAGTTGTTGCGCACAGCTTTTGTGGATGAGAACGCAACTACGATATTTTATTTTTCATGCTGATAAAATTCCCATTTACTGTGACTCAAAGAGTGCGATTGCGATGACGAGTAATCCGGTACATCACTCGAGAACGAAACACATAGATATTCGTCACCACTTCATCAAAGAACATGTCGAACAAGGGATGATTGAATTGCACTACGTCACAACCGAAGATCAACTGGCCGACATTTTCACGAAACCGTTGGATGTCAAACGATTCCAACACCTACTGACTATGTTGGGCATGCTGAATATTCAGTTGTGATCCATCGACCCTACATGAACTTTGATAAAGTGTACAAATTTCCTTTTCACTTCACTTCATTCTCTATGTGTCTTCTAAATTATATCTCTCAAGGGGGAGTTTTCGATTAAGGGGGAGTTTCTGGTTATTTTTTTGTCTCTCTCATTTAAAAAGGAAAGCGTTAGGTTAAGGGGGAGTTTCTGATTATGTCTTTTTAATTTTAAAAATAAAAAATAAAAAAAATAAAAAAAGGGGGTTGAAATTTTAACTCCTTGGTCAAACCAGAGTCAAAATTGGACCAATTGGTCAAAACAAAGTCAAAATTGGACCAATTGAACACCAATTGGACCCAATTTTGACCAAGTCCGCGAAAATTGAATCAGGACACAATTTTGACCAAGCCCGCGAAAAATTGAATCAGGGCCCAATCTTGACCAAGCCCACAAATTTCGGCCCATTAACTCAAAAATTTCGCATAAACAGTAACAAAATCCCTAAAATCCCAAAACCCTTAACGTTTTTCACATTCTTACAAATACCCGAGAAAATTTAAAAACTTTCGCAACCCTCTTTCAAAAATTTCTCAACTCCTCGCATCGTCGTCGTCGTCAAATCTGCATTCAAAATCTGTTTCCTGCTAACTCCATTGTCGCAAATCAGCTTTTCGGTATGAATACACCTGACATAAACCAATTTCCGTTCGTTCTATCCTGTTTTTGCCCCGTTTTGTTAAATCTGTTAGGTTAAAATTAATTTTCTCGGCTTTGAATAGGACGCATGTTAGGTTTTTGGTGTTTAAAACCCCCAAATATGCATTGCCCGTCCAATTTCGAGTCGATTAAGTCCAGACTATTGCATTTTGGTTAAGATTTGAGTAGGTCTAAAGCAAAAAATCATTGCGTCGTTTCGCACGTTTTATCACAGTGTTCTTCACCGAGAAAATTTTTCAGAAAATGCTTTAAACGTTAGATTTCGCTGCTACAGTGAGCAAGGCCCCGCGAAATTTTTTTTTCTTTTTCCGAGAAATTTCTTGTGCTACAGTAAGTGAGGTCCTGCGAAATTTTATCCGAGAAATCTCTAGTGTTAAAATTTTCTCGCTGCTACAGTGACTAAGGTCCTGCGAAAACTTTCATCCGAAAATTTACGTGTGTTAAAAAATTTTTTCGCTGCTACAGCATGTGAAGCCTCGCGAAATTCTCATACACATCACTTCACATTACATATTTTCGCATCTTCACAATTTCGCAACTACAGTGACCCAAAATTTCAACCCGAGAATTTTTATCACTTAAGCAGATTTTCTTCAAAGCTCCATCATTCTGCGAAACTTCTATATCACTTGAGAAAATTCAAAACTTGCGAAATTTTTGCTAACTTAAAAACACTTTCCACCTGCGAAATTTAATACCGTTTTTAGAACAAATTTTCCCCGCAAAATTTTTGGATTACATGCGAAAAATTACACTAAATGTGTAAATTCTCGCGACATGTCTCTGTGCTATAACTTGCGAAAATTTCCCAATACATGCGCATACCTACTCTATCTGCGAAAATTTTCTCGGCATGCCTAGATATTATAACCTGCGAAACATCACCACTACATGCGAAATGTCCTCTGAATGCGAAATTTCCTTGCTATATGTGAAAACCTACTCTGGATGTGAAATTTCCTTGCTACATGCGAATACGTACTCTGAATGCGAAATTTCCTTGATATGTGAAAATTAACATTACATGCGAAAATTTTTGAACAACTTATAAAAGTCCATAACCTGCGAAAATTTTCATACATGCGAAATGATACTCTAAATGTGAATTTTCTCTCGACATGGCTATGTGTATAATCAGTGAATTTTCCCATTGCGTGCAAAATTTTGAACAACTTGCGAAGCTTCTTAACGTGCGAAATTTTTTTTTCCATGCGAAATTCTACACTACATGCGAGAATTGTCTTCGGCTAGCTCATTTATCAACCTTTTGTCGATGCTTTCGTTTACAATTTAAGGATGCTTTCATGTTCATGTTCTCATGATTTAATCCGTACTAATCATATTACAATTACTGTCAAGCACAGATATGACAAACAAAGATCAAGGCACAATTGAAGCACTTGAGGCGGCTGCAATCCAAAGGGACGTCGCTCGCATCGAGCTCAACACGCGTACCTATGTCCCACCAATCGAGCAGATCTTCCCAACAAGTCAATGGGCGGCCTTGATTCCCAACAATTACATGGTGGACTTAGACAGCTTTCGATGCGATGCTCCAATCATTATAGAAATCCTCAAAGGGCACCCGCTTCGACACGCCCTCACTCATGGCGAGCCAGAAGCACAAGTGTATCTTCAACAATTCTGGCACACGTTGCAGATAGCTGGACCACTCCACCTTGCAAAAAACTTATCCGCCATAATTGATCAAGAAACGGTGGTCCTCACTCGAAAGATACTCCAAGAAGTGCTTCAACTCCCTGTCTACTCCCCATACGACCCGCTACCAACCCATGAACAACTCATCGAGGACATAGACCGGCTGGGCTATCAACCAGAAACAAAGAAGAACAAGGGCCCACTTGTCCTCAGTGAAGTCACCACCCGCAATCTACCTCAACCGTGGCGAACGTTGTACCTGCTGGTAAACAAATGCATGTCAGGGAAGCATGCCGGTCAGGACCGCGGGAACTTTCAAATCCTCACTATCCTCACCGGCATCGCCCACAACCGCAAGTACAACTACGCCGACATCATATGGATGGATCTCATCTCCATGATCCAACGTCGCGACCGGGAAATCGCCAAGGGAGTCACAAATCGCTTCGTCCCCTACATGCGGTGGCTCCCAGCTCTCATCAGACATTTCCGCTTGCACTCCACCAACATTCGCCTCCGCCCGGCAACGGAACACTTCCAAATCCCCACTGTCGAGAAGTTCGCCAAGAAAAACACTCCGGCGAAAGATCGACACGCAATGATAATCCCAGACGACGTCCTCGCCTACGCCGACCCGACCAACCTGCACGTCCAAGAATACCGTGCCTCTACAGCCTCTTTCTGCGAAAGCCCTCATCCACTATCCACTGTCCCTACGGTGCAGATCAACCCCACTGCTCCTAACCCCGGGACTAGCCAAAACCCCACCACCACCTCCAAAAAGTCATCGAGTCGCGCCGCATCCTCTTCCACCCGCGCTCCGAAAAAACGGTCGCGAGAGGATGACGTAAGCCGCCCCACGGAGCGTCGATCGAAACAAAAACACGATCGACCTCCTCAGCCACATATAAGCCGAGCCGAACCAATAGGTACAGGAGGTGATGTGTTCACCTCCCGAGTAGAAGACGTGGCATCTGGCTCAACCACGCAAACGACCCCACCAATCCACTTATCTTCCTCTCTACAGGAAGATATTTCATTCCACGAGGAGCCACGTATGCCATCGACATCCCACTTGGAGATAGTCGATGTTGAATCAAGCAGTCCCTCACCTCAGACTACATCCTCTTCATGCACATCGAGTGTAGTGCCCTCAGTCCCTATAATTTCTTACGTTTCTAGGACACATACACCTTTTACCGCACTACAGAGTCTTCTTGATTCTGTCAGAACGCTCGGTGATGTCTCTGTGACTGAGAGCGGAAGACCTAGCACGGCCAACATCACAACAACCGTGAGCCTAGGCCATCATTCGATTGAGTCTGTCTCATCGATGATGCCAACGGGAAGTCTGAGTGACCCCGTCTTTTCCCGTCCTGTGCAAACGGGCGGCCGATCGGCTATCTTCTCCGATTCGGTGACAGTTGGAATTCTTCGTGATTCCAACTTGTTAAACTTACCCCAGTTCGTGACAGAGACCGCGTTAGAGACTCGTCTTCAAGAGTTTGCAAAGACTCTTGAGACGTCTATCCTCGATAAAGTCTACGCGCGTCTCGATGCGTCCACCATCGACAAAGGCAAAGGTGTGGCTCCGGAGACGCCACCACCAACTCAAAACATGGACGCTGAAGCTGTTCTCTCCTCCATCTCCGCCAAGGAACTCTTCTACATCCTACGAGCAAGATTCGAGTCAATGACGGAACTCGACGAGGAGGAACAGCAAATGAAGAGGATAATGACTCAACCGATGACTTGCCGCACTCAAGGCGAGTCGAGCGGGATCAGGCGCGACGATCAAGACGATGATCAAGATCGCCGCGAGGGGGAGAATAGGCCGCAAGCCTCACAAACTCAAGGGCCCATACAATCGACGCTGCCCTCCTCCTCTGCACCTGAAACAACGCCCGCAGAAACCTCACACCCCACTAGCAAAAAAGCCCACCCTATCAACCCCGAGTCACCAGCCAAATCACCCTCACCTCCACCTACAACAGTCTCCGAAACTCTAACTGTCACATCGGCATTAGAGACCACAACCACCACATCTACACTAACCGACGCCCAAATCATACTAGCCAAAACCATCACCTCATCCGAACCACCAGAATCTCCACCACAACCATCCCCACAATCCTCAAACTCCTCCGACGCAACACCTTCGCCACCACACAGCCATACCCCTCTCAACACCGATTCCAATGTAGCTTCCGAGGATGTCTACTGCGCACAGAACGAGATCGAGGCCTACATCTTCAACGATGAATGGCTGTACACACCCGCCGATGCAGTAGCAGCCAGGAAGTTAGTGGAAAATGCTCGACGTCTGCTAAAGGAAGCCTCGCTCACGCTAATCAACACTGCAGACAACGAGAACGGAGAGGAGTACGACGCTGAACCTGCCGAACCCGAAAACATCCTACAATTTCAAGCGCAGCAAGCTGAGGCTCCTGCTGCTCAACCGGATGTGCCCACGACGGATATACCAGAAGCACCGTGGGAAAATAAGAAGATCACCGCGCCATTTCGAGAGGAGATCAGGAAGAGGATCTAGCGGCGCAAGAGCAAATCATCACGACCTTCAACGAATATGAGCTGATGAACATTCAAAACTGGAGCGAGGAAAAGAAGAAGCTCTATCGATGGAGCCTTCTTTGCCACAAGTGCACAAAGAGGACGATGTCCGATGAAGAAAACCTCGCTCTGGAAATGAGTCGGGCCCCCATCTGCAAAGTCACTGAACTTCGCCAAGAATCGAAAGGACGTGTTCACTATCCAGTGTTCACGGTGATGAGGCAGGACGAGAGCTGCTGTGAAGTAAGCGAGGCGGACTTCAAATATCTGCGCTTAGGTGATCTGTACAACATGCTGGAATCTATGAAGCAGTTCAGACTCGTCCTCAGAAGTTCGGGACATCTCGTACGAGCTGAACCGGTCACCATGGGTTATGTGGCTCTCAAGCGCCACATGCTCCGACAAGTCAGATTCTACGCCACCCACGACCTGCAGATGGCGGTAGAGCACAACCTGAAGAAGGTGAACCTGACTCGCCCATCTTTCAAGAACGCGGACGACTACCGAGAGGGCGATGTGATCGACGGAGATGATCCAGCGGTCGCCTACTCGAACTACAAGGGAAAGATGAGGCTACTACGCTGCTCCGAAGTGGCAAAATTCTCGGATGGAACACTCACCATCACTCAAGACAAGCTCATGAGAATTTGCCGCATACTTTCGGAAGAAGACCCACACTGCCGCTCCAAGTTCGCGAAGTTTATTGACGCCATAGCTGATCGAATCGTGCTTCGAAGGAATCTCCGTGCCTTCGAGTTCAAGTTAGGACTTCGCGAAACACACACTCGCTGATCCACCACCGCTACGCTCAAGATCCAAGACTCCCAACAATTGACACAAAGGGGGAGATTGTTAGGATATTTAATAGATTGTGTCAATAGTTTTAGTCTTGGGTCTAATTTAGTAATTACCCTTGGTTTTGGGCTTTGGACTAGAATGTAATTATTTAATTTTTGGTGTTTGGGCCTTAATATACCTAGGGTTAATGTGGTATATAAGGTATTACCAACACCATTTGAAAGGTAATCAAAGATCAAAAGGCTAACCCTAGTTTTCACACACTACACAAACTTGAAGGTGAGAAATTCTCCCTTTTTCATTCCATCAAAGCCTCTTTGATTCCTTGTTTGGTGCATTCGGGACCAACAGACTCCCGCATCAAGTAGCTTTTTACACCGGCTTTTACTACCTCCTTCATGTTCGGGTTTAGACGCCTTTGATGTTGCACCACCGGCTTGAACTCATTTTCCATCAGGATCCTATGCATGCAGAAGGTCGGGCTGATTCCTCGAATGTCTGATATCTTCCATGCGAGCGCCTTCTTATGCTCCCGTAACAGGTCTAGGAGCATGAGCTTCTGATCCTTTCCTAAATTTGCCACTATGATCACTGGAAGTTTTGAATTGTCCTCCAGAAACGCGTACTCCAAGTGATCGGGCAATTGTTTGAGTTCCAGCTTTGGTGGATCTTCAGTTGAACATTTTTCTTTTTCTTCTTCTTTGCTCGGGTGCACCTCGATGGTAGGTTCTGCCCCGTCTTCGTCTGCGTCTATTTGGTCAATCTCAAAAGATCGTTCATGCCTTGGCTCTTCAGTCTCTGCTAATCCTGACATCGAAGCAAACGTTTCTGGTTGTGATAGTCCCTGCAATGATAAAACGTCATTCCTTGCATCAATGTAAAAACATTTATCGTCTAATTTCTCGGAATTTTTCATGGATTCGGTCATATAGAATGTGACTTTTTCGCCAACTATAGTTAACGTCAATGTTCCGTTACGAACATCGACCATGGTTCCTCCAGTAGCGAGGAATGGCCTACCCAAGATTAGAGGAATATTTTCATCCTCCTCCATGTCGAGAATAACAAAATCTGCAGGAATTATAAATTTATCGACCTTAACCAGCACATCTTCGATGATACCCCTAGGATACTTAACAGATCTATCCGCCAATTGTAAACTCATCCTAGTGGGTTTGGGCTCTACTAAACCAAGTCGTTTAAACATAGAATAAGGCATTAAATTAATACTTGCTCCTAAATCGGCCAATGCCTTACTTACGACTAAATCGCCTATTAAACATGGTATAGTAAAACTCCCTGGGTCCTTAAGCTTTTTCGGTAGCTTGTTCTGTAGAATGGCAGAGCACTCTCCTCGCAACTCAACGGTGGAAACGTCTTCAAGCTTGCGCTTGTTCGTGATAAGATCCTTCAAAAACTTTCCCCAACGGGGCATCTGTGCAAGGGCATCAACAAGTGGTAAATTAATATGCAACTGTTTATAGCGAGAAATTTACCAAATTGGTCATCAACAATTTCCCGTTTAAGCCTTGCTGGTTATGGAATTTTCGGTTGATACCCATTGACAGGTGGCTTAGACACAGTCTCCTCTTGTTTGTCGGCCTCGCTGCTCGGTTGCGTGGGTTCAACGTTCTTCTTTGTTTTCTGCACTTCCTCGAGTTCTCTCCCGTTACGAAGTGTCACCGCCTTTACATGGTGGTCCTTTGGATTGGTCTCGGTGTAACTTGGCAACGAACCGGAAGGACGTTGTTGGATTGATTCGGCAATTTGCACAACTTGCTTCTCTAAGGCCCGCAGGGAAGACTCGGTGTTGTGCAACCGTGCTTCTTGATTATCCAAGCGAGAGTCGAGCTTTCCCATTAGCTTCTCGAGCATTCCCTCGAGCTTATCAACGCGATTATACGAGGTGGGCTCAGCATTGGCGCCATGGCATCCTTGCGTTCTTTGGTTTTGAAATCCTGATGGAGCTTGTTGTTGATTACCATAGGCCAAGTTCGGATGAACTCGGTTCGGGACGTAGCTTCGTCGGCCTTGGTAGTTACCCATGTAGTCGACTTGCTCCATCGAAATAGTGGTTGGACAACGGGTTGCGTCGTGACTTTCGCCGCATGTAGCGCATGGCGGAGTATAATTCGGGTATGCATGAGGAGGCGGAGCAGCTGCAGAAGTCCTCGGGATAGATTGTACCTGCACAGCATTAACAATCGGCTTTGTTGTTAGCGTGGGTAATAGCGTATTCATCAATGTTTGTATTTGGAGGTTGTTAGCTGCGATTTGTTGTTGGAGCGTGTCGAACTTGGCGTTTATCGCTGTTGCACTATCGACATCGTACATTCCCGGTGGTTTGCCTCTATTGTTTGAACTCCCGCGTCGAAAACTATTTGTACTATATTCTTTCGATCAGATTCCAGCCTTCCGTTGCGCTTAAATTGCATAAGCCTCCGTTGCATGCCCCGTCAAGTAGTTGCACGGTGATATCGTTCAACGATTCATGGAACCGCTGTATCAATTCGCTCTTCGTCATACCATGTTGTGGGAAGCGATTCAGAAGCGTCTTGAAACGTGTCCATTCGTCGTATAAATTCTCGCCTTCCTTCTGCTTGAATGCCGTAAGGTCCATTTTGAGTTTCAGCACCTTTGACGGTGGAAAGAAGTGCGTGATGAAGGTGGCGTGCATCTCGTCCCAAGTGGTGATGGATCGTTCAGATAGTAGGTTATACCACTCCTTGGCGTTACCTCTTAGGGAGAACGGAAATAAGTAGAGCCGGATCGTTTCAGCTCTTACTCCTTGTACTCGTATAGTGTCGGTGACGGACAGGAGTCTCGTATGTGTCGGTAAGCGTCTTCCTCAGAGAGTCCATCGTATTGAGCTGTCGTCTGAAGCATTTGAAGCCAATGATGCTTCAGCTCAAAGTTGTTCGGCACTTGAGGAAGGACTATCGCTGAGCCGACCGACCCTACGGCGTTGTTTCTCCACAGGTCTCTCATTGGAGGCTCTCTAGCTACAAGCGGCATATCGTCACGATCTTGAGTCGCCATTTCGACTCGCCTTGCGTTTTCTCGTAGGTTATGTCGGAACGTTCTTTCGATCTCCGGGTCTCCTTCAACGATTGGTCGCGAGGGATTTCTTCGGGTCATGCACGAGCGTTCACGTACCTAGACAACAAAATAAAGATAACAATAGCAATAAAAGATTTGGAAATAAAAACCAATAAAAATAAGAGAGTGCTAATAATAATAAGGATATAATAATAACTATAATAATAATTTTTTTAATAGTGATGATAAAAATAAAATAGATAGTTTGAAGAAATAATAATAATAATAAACGTACCTAGACCAAAAGAAATCCGATTAAGCAATATATATATATATATATATAATAAAAATAACGGGAAAAATAATAAGTAAAAATAATAAGCGTAGAAATAATAATAATAATAATAAAGCTAGAATAATAAACTAAAGTTCTCAAAATATCAATAGTTCCCCGGCAACGGCGCCAAAAACTTGATCGAGCGGATCGAGTAATAAATATAAAACGAATATCGCAAATTATTCTACGCTCAACAGGCAAGTATACCTATCGAAAATAGTATAGAAGTGGCGAGTATTCGAGTATCGAATCAAAAGAACTATCTACTTAGAAAACCGTCGTTTAAATATCCTAGTGAATATTTTTGTGAATATTTTTGTGATGTTCGTAAATTTAAATAACGATAAACACTTAAAATAAACAGTTTAATAAAAATATAAAAACGGCGACCTAATGAACGAAAACGTATTTGAGACTTCGAATCGCCCTAGCTCGACCGGACGACAAATAAATAATATATTTAGCTAATTATTAGACCGTGAGGATTCCTATGATATGTATACGAATTTCTACGATTGGGCGAAACTGCGCTTACTCGTTTTGACTCGCAACAACTAATCTACGTTTTAAATAGCGGGGCAAGCTTCCCTAACTACTTAATCGCAGACCGCATTAAATAACGATGAATCCCGCTATTAGATTTGACTCTAATCCGGCGGGGTAGTTCAACCTATCTCTAGAGATGAGTTTATTCCGCTCGTTTACGAGTGGTCTAATCGTCGCCCCTCTCTCGAGCGTAGCGATCGATTTCCCAACAACTATTTCGACCACATAGACATAATCAAAATAATAGCATATATCGTAACCGAGTCATAATAAAAAGCATATTAATAATAAGTTCAGCATACGTACGGTCTCGCTAGGGTTCATCTAATCTCAAGTACTACGAATTTAGCCACTCATATGATACATTAACACAACGAGGAGCATAAATAATAAAGAGAAAAACATGTTTCTTCCCTGAAGTTCGGCTCCGAGGTTAATCCTTCTTTGAGGACTTTTATCGAACAGCTGGTGGACGTCTCAGCTTCTTCTTTTCTTACTAGTCCTTTGCACTGCCCGCTCGCTACTCCTACGCCCGTAGCCCGTAACACGCCAAGCAGCTGCCCTCCTCGCCTTCGCTTCGCAGTCCACAAATCAGCCGCAACCTCACACAAACCAACCGTTCGACCCGGTACAACAACCTCTTCGACTTACAATCGCAACCACAGCCTGCTGCTCACAACTCTCGTACTCGGCCTAGCAAAAGAATATACAGAGCCGAAAGGTGGGTGATGAGTGTTTGCGTCGAGCAAAAGTAAGGATCTCTTCTTCTTTTTTTCTCCTCATTTTCGTCCATGCTTGCCTTCATTTATAGATTATAGAGGGGAGACAATATCTTCTCTTGACTGCTCAGGAACGGCGTGATCTTCATTCTCTTCCTTGAGCCGTCTTCATTTTGTGTGCTCGGCCGTTCTTGTCTGTGAGCCTTGTTTTGTTCTTTTCTCTTTTTTCTTCGTTCGGCACATGGGTGATTGTGTAGTACGTATCCCCTTTGATTGCATTAAAGAAGTCTCTAGGAATGGGCTTCGGCTGTTTTTGCTTTGGGCTTCTCTTTTTTTCCTCGTTTGGGCTCACTTTTTGCGCCAAAATTTTGCTTTACGGTCCCTCAAATCTGATCCAGCCCGATGTTCACGGTAGTAGTTCTTCTTTTCCAATATCTGTCGAAAATGAAATATAAACGTATTTTTATGATATTCAAGGAAATGTAGATAAATACCAACCGTTAGTACGCTTTTGCGGGATATAAAATACTGTATAAATTTCCTTTATCATAAGGCGATAATCATGGGATTTGAAATTATCCTCATTCATCATTATCCGTTATTACTCCCTCAAGCAAGACATGGGGCTTGGACCGACTCGCAGCTTGGAACAAAAGAACACAAATAGTGGTCGAGCTCAAATAGTGGTCAAGGTAGGCCTTTAGTGAAGACATCTGCAATCTGAAGATTTGACGCGATTAACTTCGTAAGAAGCCGTCCGGACGAGACACGTTCGCGAACGAAATGATAGTCAATATCAATATGCTTCGCGCGCTTGTGAGCAATGAGATTCTTACTAGAAAAATAGCACTATTGTTGTCACAAAGTAGAAGCGGCGTATCAGAGAGAGACGTGAAGCTCTTAAAGAAGATTGGTTAACTCAAACTACTTCAGAGGCGTTGGCTAAAGCACGGTATTCTATCAGATAAATTGATGGGTACCGGATATAAGTTGGCGCAAACAATGGTGAGGAACCGTATTAACGAACAAACCGTCAAACTGATAGTAATTACGTCTGGTGGGAGCAAAGCAGCGAAAGCGTTGACCAAAATGTTTGCGAGTGGAAGATGATGGAGCTTTGGAGCTACAAAGCTTATATCAAAGAAGGCAGCTTCATCGATGCTTTTTTCACACTTCGAAGTTATAATTTAATAGTCATGCTGGTCTGAGATTGGTGTTATCGTTTGTCGATTCTTATTGAAGAACTTGGTCCCTTACGTTTTAGTATTTTGGGACGTAATTTCTCAGGCAATTCATTTTGAATTTGCGTAGGGTGACTTTGATACTCATCTCCTTCTTAATATCATTTGTGGTGGAGCTCTCATATGATAGATGATGTTGTGTAGGAAGTGCAAGTTGGAATTTTGTGATTGCTCTGATACCATGACAGAATATTTTTCCTCTAAAGGTAAATTGTATTACTTCCTAAATATATAGATCTTACATATACGATGAATAAGCAAAATATAACAGCATAATAAATGAAAATCAATTATACTAAATGAGGAGACAATCATGGGATCTGAGATTATCCTCATTCATAATAAATGAAAATCAATTATACTAAATGAGGAGATAATCCTGGGATTTGAGATTATCCTCATTCATTATTATCCGTTATCCCCCCAAGCAAGACGTGGGGCTTTGGCCGACTCGCAGCTTGGAACGAAAGAACTCAAATAGTATTCGAGCTAGGCCTTTGGTGAAGACATCTCCAATATGAAGATTTGAAGCGGTGAACTTCGTAAGAAGCCGTCTGGAGGAGACAAGTTCGCGAACGAAATGATACTTGTTAGGATATTTATAGATTGTGTCAATATTTTAAGTCTTGGGTTTAATATTGTAATGATCCTTTTAGATTGGGCTTTGGACTAGAATGTAATTATTTAATCTTTAGTGCTTGGGCCTTAATATACCTAGGGTTAATGTGGTATATAAGGTATTACCCTCACTATTTTTAAAGTTAATTAAAGATCAAAAGGCTTATCCTATTTTTCACACAATACACACACTTGAAGGTGAGAACCTCTCCCTTTTTCATTCCATCAAAGCCTCTTTGATTCCTTGTTTGGTGCAATCGGGACCAACAAGTGGTATCAGAGCAAACGTGGATCGATCTGCATTGATTTGAATCCAATTTCGTTCGATTCCGAGGAAGATCAAAGGTGTTTTGGGCAAAAATTCACTTTCGGCATTTTGAGCTCGGTTTGGGGTTTTATTGCTTCGTTTTTGTGGTTAAAACCTTTCCCCAGAACGATTCTATGCCTAAAATGTTTTTAGAACACTTTTGGATCAGTTTTAACGAGTTTTGAGCAAGATCGAAGCAAAAAATCTTCAGAAAAAGTCATATCGGCCTCTCTCTGTTTTTTGGTCGATTTGACCCGTTTTTTGGTGTTTTTAGCTCACAAATAGGTCGACTATGTGTTTAGGGAAGAGTTTCTGAAGTTTTGGATCAAGTTTGAGTGATTTTGGATGAGATTTGAGTGAAAACGGACTATTTTCTGGGAAAAACCCGCGACAGGCAATGGAATAGTAAACTTGTGTTCTTGGCCGCGAAATTTCATGCTGAGTCGTTCAAATCCGCGAAATTTCTTATCCGAGAAATTTTATTCTGAGAATCCTTTCAAAACCGCGAAAATTTCACGTTCACTTCATTTTTCTCAATTGCCCAGCTTTTCTTAGAATCCGAGAAATCGTATATCCGCGAACTTTGATTCCGAGAATTTTATCAAAACCGCGAAAATTCCACTTTCATCTTTTTCTCAACTGCCTAGCTTGTCAAAATCCGAGAAACTTTTATATCCGAGAAAATCATTCCAAGAATCTATCTAAAACCGAGAAAAATTCTCTTTAAGTCCATTTCTCTCAACTGCTCACGTTTAAAATATGAGAAATTCTATACCCGAGAAAGACTATTCCTAGAACTTATCTAAGTCGAGAAATTTCTTAAAAAAAACAGAGAAGATTTGCAAATCCGCATAAATTCTTTGAAACTGAGAAAGTTTGTCAAATCCAAGAAATTTTCAGCCGAGAAAGTTTATTTCCTCCGAGAAAATTTTTCAAAATCACGATTTTTCAAATCCGAGAAACTTCTCAATGCGAAATTTCTTGCGAAGTCGTAAAATCCTCAACTGAGAAACTTTCTCACATGACAAGTTTTAAAATCCGAGAAAATCATTTTCAACAGAGAATTTGTTTTTCCTTTTTCTGTCCGAGAATCTTTCATTAAACTCACACAAACACAAAAATTTCTCAACCAAAAATTTCTTGGGTAATTTATCTTGAAATCACGAACATCTTCTCAAACCGTTTTTTTTTCCTAGTGATAAATTCTTTCTCGTTTTGAAATTATTCCTCAAACTCATTCAAGTCTTGATCCCTTCCACTTTAAACATATCCCCCTAGACCACTTTTGAAAATTTTACTCCTCAAAAATCGTTTTTAAATTTCTCGAACTTCTCCGAACTCTAAGATATACTTTCCCTTCATACGTTTTCGACCATCACACACGTTCACTTAGTTCTAAGAAATTCTTTAAACGATTTTTCTCAAACACTACTCGTTAAACTCATATTTCTCATCTCGTTCGTTACTAACCCTCTTATCTATACAAGATCAAAACCACGGACGATTCGACTGCACCAACCAAGTCTGCCACAAATGACATCTCAACAGTGGGCTCCGACACCAGACCCCCGATGCTGCGACAAACAGGTTCCTCACGTTCATCAGGAACAAAGGCGCTCCACTCTCTCAATACCTACTGGACTCCATCTTCAACGGTCCAGCACAGTTCTGGACAATCATCCCTGCTCAACCAAACGCAAACCCTCTCATGGATGAACGTCGCACTCCAAGAGGCCCCATTAATGAGGATGAAGAGGCTCGCCTACAGGCCGATGAGACTGCCAAAGGATACCTCTTCCAGGCTATGGGCAACGAAGTCTATGCTCACAACGAGTGCTGCACAACTGCCAAGGAAATATGGGATGAACTCGTAGAAATTATGGCAGGCACAACTGAGAGTGCTCAGGGGAGGAAATCAGCATGTCTCTCGCAGTATGAACATTTCCAGGCCTATGAAGGAGAGGAGCTGCGTGACACGTACCTCCGATACTTGAAGGTCATCAATGAACTCAAGAAAGCCAAGATCTCTAGGGACAAGTTCGATATCAACAACCGCTTCCTTGGTAGCCTCAAACCACATTGGGGTAATGCAACCGTGATGATGATTCAGAGTAAGGACCTCTCCAACACTTCCATCCATGCCCTCTACGACAGCCTGTCAGCCTATGCTCCTTACGTGCAACCTCAGTCCACCAACACTCGAGTCGACCCGCTGGCTCTCCTCTCGAACAAGACTACCGAACGATCTTCCACCTCTAAGCCCAAACAGAACAAAGGGAAGATACCAGTTGTTGTATCTGACACCTCTTCAGGATCCGAAGCTGATACAGAATCTGATGAAGATGTTCGTGATCTACGTAAGCAACTGGCAATGCTCACAAAGATGGTCTCAAAGAAGATCGGGAAAAAGTCCTCATCCTCCTCCAATCATCAAAGAACCTTTAGCGACACCAAAAAGATTACCCATACGGAGGAAGCTAAGCCGATAAAGAAAGAGGAGGAATCCGCACCTCAAAAGTCTGTGAAGTGCTTTCGGTGTGGAAAGCTGGGCCACTTTGCCAAGGAATGCCACGCCCCACGCGTGAAGGATTCTGGCTATTACGACCGTAAGGCCAGAATGACCCGCAAAATGGAAAGTGAGAAAGTTCTTCTCACCGAAGAAGCTGAATGGGTGAACGACACTTCAGAAGACGAGGAGCCTAAGGATTAAGATTGCTGTATGGCAAGGCTGGTCAAACATGACGAGGACGAAGAGATGGTCAACACCGGTGAGAATGCAGTTAAGACTCCTACCAACGCCGAGGCTGAGGTACGAATTTCACAACTCGATGATGTGTTTAATCACCGGCACACCATTAAGAAACCCACCGTAGACGCTAGGGATTATGATGAACTTAAGCTAAAATTTGAAAACAACTATGCCTTACTTAGTTTAAAAGTAGAAGAGCTCGCCTGTGCAAATGAACGTCTAATGCCTCTGAAGCGTTGGTCAAACGTCTGCAAAGTAAGAATAAACAAAGTGAGACTAGGGTTAAGGAAACCAAATTGGCCATCAATTCATGTGAAACATCTCGTCTCTTGACGGCCGCACAATATGAACTGCTTACTAAGGAAAGAATTAGGCTGTACCGAAAGGTGAAAGAACTTGAAGAGTAGCTTCACCTTAGAAACAAAAACGCACGTATCTTATGCCAATTGAACCAAGCCGCAGAAACAGAATTCTACGACGCCCGGGAGGGAATCGGCCTGACCAATAACTGCAAACCAACGCCGCTAACGATTAAAAGGTATAACATGTGTAACACTACGTTCCTGCAAACAAGAAAGGGTGCTCCCTCACAGCTTATGCCATTTGTGAGATCATCCTCCGTTGTCATCTCGGAAGAAAAGAGGGTACAGAACATTCATTGGGCGGAAATCGCGTATTACTACACAGAATTGAATGCTAGTGATAAGACTAAGAAACCTTCACTCTCGGAGGATGTCGAAACCTTACTCCCAACCAAAGAACAGGAAATTGCTTTCCGAGAAGCACTCTCTTGCACCTATATCCCAAAGAAACTTCTGGTCATAGCAGAACTAGAACGAACACTAGAATTAGAGCGGAAGGCCTTCGCGAAGGAGCGAGATGATCTACTTAGCAAAATCTTTACACTAGAGCAATTTCACAGTACAAACAATCCCTCTACATCGAGTCAAGTAGCTGATTCTCAAACATGTAAATGTAAGAGGACGGCGAAGATGACTCCTGAAGCTGAAACTTGTTCAAACACTAACTCTCGTATTCCTATGGATACTGGGAATGTGAGTTCGACGTCTCTGGAAGGGAGTTCATTTGAAATAAAGGAGGACCCGCTCTTCGATGACAAGAAGAAAAGACCATCCTATATTCGTCTTTCCAATCTATGTACTGAATCCCAACATCTTA
This sequence comes from Craterostigma plantagineum, assembly GCA_027422505.1. Lineage (NCBI taxonomy): Eukaryota > Viridiplantae > Streptophyta > Magnoliopsida > Lamiales > Linderniaceae > Craterostigma > Craterostigma plantagineum. Next base: position 8,417,779 of record JAPQWV010000002.1, read on the forward strand.
AGGACGTAGCAATTATGCTGCCAAAACTTATCTTTCCTTTGCCAAACTAATGTCTATGTGTTGCTGCAATGACTTTATTCTTCCACGCTTTCATGAATATGAGGCAGACGAACACGCAACACTCCGACCAAAAAGGCAAACCTCCTCTACGACGCCCTTGCATTCTCCCACGGTTAAGCGAAAACGCCATCCAACGCTGAATACAAAGTCACCTACTGCTCGCAAGCAAAAGACGACTAAAACCGAAGGACGACAACAACAACCAAAACCCTCACGCCAGTTCATGCATAAGACAACGTATATGCAAGCGCAAGTTAGGCAAATATGGGTTAGAAAAACCATAATCCCGCCTCATCAAACAAATCACAAAGGGAAAGCTAAATTAGATCCAACACAACCTGATTTAGACCCCACATTTCCCGTTAAGCGCATGAAAATTTTACTTGTATCACAAGAAGGTCGCGTCAGTAAACGGGGACCCAACGTTTGCTAATGATTGCAGGTCTGTCATGTGTGGTATCTAGACTCGGGTTGCTCCACACACATGACGGGGAACAAGGAGCTGTTGAGCAACTTCTCCGAGCGCTATCTCGGAAGGGTCTCCTTCGAAAACAGTCAAATGGCGCCAATTCTCGGAACTGGTGATCTCGTCCATGACAAACTGACGATTAAGGGCATCTCTTACGTCGAGGTTTGAGCTACAATCTTTTCAGCATTGGCCGTTTTGCGACAAAGGATACAAGGTTCTCTTCGAATCTGACATCTGCAGCATTATCGATGCCTGGGGACTACCTCTTCTCTCTGGAACACGCACGTCTCACCTCTACGTACTCAATCTTACGACCTCTCGACCAATTTGCCTTCTCTCCCGTGCTGCACCCAAGTTGAACGATCTATGGCACCGGCGTCTTTCACACCTCAATTTCAAGACTATCAACAAACTGTGTCAGAATAAACTCGTCAACGGTCTACCCCAACTGTCATATCATAAGGAACACCTCTGCTCTGCCTGTGAATTGGGAAAGATGAAGCGATCATCACACATCTCTAAGGAAACACCGTCCTCTAAGCTCATCCTTGAGCTCTTACACATGGATCTATGTGGCCCAATGCCTACGGCTACACTCGGAGGAAGACGGTATATTCTTGTGATTGTCGACGACTTCTCACGCTATACATGGACGAAACTCATTCGCACAAAGGATGAAGTTCATGATTTAATCATCGAGTTTGTTGTTACGTCCCAAACTCTTCATCAACAGAAGGTTCGGATTATCAGAACTGACAACGGAACTGAGTTTAAGAACTAGAAGCTCAGTGATTTCTATGCCACTCAGGGCATCACCCAGCAGTTCTCAGCTGTGAAGACACCGGAACAGAATGGTGTCGTTGAGCGTAAGAATAGGACACTAGTTGAAGCAGCTAGGACTCTCCTCATTCAATCCGGACTTCCTCACTCTCTTTGGGGAGAAGCTATTCCAACGGCTTGTTACACGCAGAACGGGCTTCCATCCACAAGAGATTCAACCGCACCCCATACGAGATGCTGAATAACCGTCGTATCCCAGATATATCTTATCTAAGGGTCTTCGGTTGCCGATGTTTCGTGGCCAATGATCGCCAACATCTTGGAAAGCTAGATCCAAAAGCACTTGAAGGCATCTTTGTTGGATATTCGCTGAACTCAAAGGCATACAGAGTCTATCTTAGGGAGAAACGATCAGTAATAGAGAGCACAAATGTCACCTTTGACGAAAACGAAGGCGACCTCATGGCTTCTGCTCACATCAGTCCAGAACCAGGTCTTCTACAGTCGTTGACTAAAGGTCAACTTTCAACGACGGGAACCTCCTCATCTGAGGACAATTCTGGTGACCTGGATCTCGATCTGCTGTTCGAGTACTTCTATCCAGTCCCCAAGACTCCCGTCGCCACCACTCAAACTACCACTGCACCCACCCCACCTACACCACCAGCTATCGGCGATGATGTCGTCCCGCCAAACTTGGATGATCTCAATCTCAACGAAGACGACATCTTACCCAACCCTGGGAACATTGCTGATGTTGATGCTGAACCTTCTCAATCTACTACAATTGAGATCGCTTCTTCGGACACCGGAACGCAATCTAATGAACCTCCAATCGATACAAATGCGGCTAGCTCCTCATAGACCAATGTACCACTTTGGGCTCGCTCTCATCCTACGGATCAGATTATTGGGGATCCCACATCCGGTGTTTCGACGCGTTCAGCTACGATGAATGAAAGTCTGTTCGCTTGCTGTCCCAGTCAAGCCGAACCATCCCGAGTAGCTGAAGCTCTCAACGGTCCTGATTGGCTGATTGCAATGCAGGAGGAAATAAATCAGTTATGAACGTTTACAAGTTTGTGAACTCGTACCACGCCCTCACAACAGATCCATTATTGGCACGAAGTGGATCTTCAAGAACAAAAAGGATGAAGACGGTGTTGTCATTCGCAATAAAGCAAGACTTGTGGCTAAGGGCTAAGGATGAAGACGATGAAACTTTCGCCCCTGTTGCCAGGATCGAAGCAATTCGAATTTTTCTTGCCTTTGCTGCTCACAAGAACTTTAAAGTCTACCAAATGGACGTGAAGACTGCATTTCTGAATGGATTTCTCAAAGAAGAAGTGTACGTTGATCAACCTGAAGGATTCTTGAGCAAAGAGTTTCCTCATCACGTATATAAACTCTACAAGGCCCTCTACGGACTAACACAGGCTCTCCGAGCTTGGTATGTCGTCCTTTCAGACTTCCTTGTTCAGTCTGGATTCAAGAAAGGATCTCTGGATACAACTCTCTTCACCAAGCGGAGTGGCCCGTACATCATGATTGTGCAGATTTATGGTTGATGACATCATTTTTGGATCGACTAAACCACAACTGTGTGAAGACATCGCAGAATTTGATGAAAGAAAAATCCGAAATGAGTATGATGGGCAAGCTGAATTTCTTTCTTGGTCTTCAAGTAAAGCAACTCCCCGACGGAATCTTCATCAACCAGTCCAAATACATCCATGACATCCTCGAGAAATATGGAATGAAGGATGCTAAGACTGTTGCTACACCTATGTCACCCTCTGGCCGACCCGACGCGGACCCATCTGGTGCTCCCATTGACCAAACCGTCTATCACAGGATAATAGGCTCTCTTCTGTACCTCACTGCTAGTCGACCTAATATCGTTCTCTCGACAGGAATCTGCGTTCGTTTTCAGGCTACACCGAAGGAATCACATTTCACTGCTGTCAAAAGGATTCTCCGCTATCTCAAAGGAACACCTAATCTGGGTTTGTGGTACCCCACTCGATCGGACTTCAAGCTGGTTGGATTCTCTGACTCGGATTACGCAGGATGCAAGATGGATCGAAAAAGCACCTCCGGAGCTGCACACTTCTTGGGCGGTAAACTCGTGAGTTGGTCTTCTCGAAAACAAAACTGTGTCTCAACTTCGTCGACGGAGGCAGAATATGTCGCCGCCGCTAGTTGTTGCTCACAGCTTTTGTGGATGAGAACACAACTACGAGATTTTAATTTTCATGTTGATAAAATTCCCATTTATTGTGACTCGAAGAGTGCGATTGCGATGACGAGTAATCCGGTACATCACTCAAGAACGAAACACATAGATATTCGTCACCACTTCATCAAAGAACATGTTGAACAAGGGACGATTGAATTACACTATGTCACTACCGAAGATCAACTAGCCGACATTTTCACAAAACCATTGGATGTCAAACTCTTCCAACACCTTGTGACTATGTTGGGCATGTTGAATATTCAGTTGTGATCAATCGACCCTACATGAACTTTGATAAAGTGTACATATGTCTTTTCACTTCACTTCATTCTCTATGTGTCTTCTAAATTATATCTCTCAAGGGGGAGTTTTCGATTAAGGGGGAGTTTCTGCTTTTTCCGTTATTTAAAGAGGGAATTTTCAAATTAAGGAAGAGTTTCTGATTTTGCCTATTTAAAAAAAAGGCTGAAATTTAATTTAAATTTTTAGTCAAATGAAGTCAAAATTGGACCAATTGAATTTTGGGTTGAAATTTTAATTTTTGGTCAAATTGGGTCAAAATTGGACCAATTTAAATCAAATTGGACACAATTTTGATCAAGCCCGCGAAATTCGGCCCAGGATCCAATTTTGAACAAGCCCGCGAATTTCGGTCCATTTTACTCAAAATCTCGCATGAACAGTCACAAAACCCCCAAAACACTTACGTTTTTCACAATCCTACATTTCTCGAGAAAAAATTCATTCAAAAATTTCTCAAACCCTCGAATCATCGTCTTCTTCAATCTGCACTGATAATCCGTTTCCTGCTAACTCCATTGTTGCAAATCAGCTTTTCGGTATGAATACATCCTAAATAAACCAATTTCTGTTCGATTTAATCATAATTGTGCCCCGTTTTGTTAATTTTTCCTAGGTTTAATATTATTTCTCGGCTTCAATTAGGATGGATGTTAAGTTTTAGGTGTTTAAAACCCCCAAAAATGCATTGCCCGTCCAATTTCGAGTTGATTGAATCCAGTTTATTGCATTTTGGTTAAGATTTGAGTAGGTCTAAGGCAAAAATTCACAGCGTCGTTTTGTACGATTTCGCACAGTGTTCTTCACCGAGAAAATTTTCTGGAAAAATACTTTGACAATAGATTTTCGCTGCTACAGTGAGTAAGGTTCCGCGAAAATTTTATCCGAGAAATTTCTTATGTTAAAGCTACAGTGTGTAATGTCCCGCGAAAGTTTTCATCCGAGAATTCTCTTACGATTAAAACTTTTGCTGCTACAGTAAGCGAGGTCCCGCGAATTTTGGTTTAGAAATTTCTTGCTACACTGAATGAGGACCCGCGAAAACATTCATCCGAGAATTTTCTTGCATTAAAGTTTCGCTACTTCAGTGAGTAAAGTCCCGCGAAAGTTTTATGCTAGAAAATTTTTCCATACGTCAAAATTTTCGCTGCTACAGTGAATCATGCCCCGCGAAACTCTCATACACCTCACAACATATTACATTTTTCGCAACTTCACTATTTCGCAACTACAGTAACAAAATTCTCTCAATCCGCAAACTTAATTTTTTTCTCGGACCCATGTTAATCAATTCTTTCGCAGCTACAGTGGTTCAACAATTTCTCAACCCTTACATGCATCATCTATTCGCGGATCACGAAACTTTCTCAATCTGAATATTTTATCCGAGAAATTTCTTCTCACCTGTCAAGACTAAGAAATTTCAACCCGAGAAATTATCACTTGAACAGATGTTTCTTCAAAACTTTATCACTCCGCGAAATTTTTATTTCACTTGAGAAAAATTCAAAACTTGCGAAAGTTTGCTAACTTAAAAAATTTCTCTACTTGCGAAAATAAAAAAAAAAAAAAACTTTTGAGAAAATATGTTAACCAAGAAATTTTTTGGATAACTCATAAATTTGATAACTTGAAATGCGAAAGTTTCCACTATATGCGAAACTTTACTCTAAATGCGAAATCTCTAAAACATGCGAAAATCTTACAACGTCCTCTTGACTTGTCTATGTGTGATAATCAGCGAATTTTCTCATTATATGCGAAAATTTTGGACAACTTGCTAGATGTCTTGCGAAAAATTTCCCTATGCGAAATTCTACACTAAGTGTGAAATTATTTTTTATCCCGGCTTGCTCAAGTACCAAAATTTTCTCATCTCACATAAACATCTTCAATCCTGAAAAATTCTCAAAGTGTTGAAAAAATTCGTATGAATCCCTAAAATTGTCCAAACTTGCTGTCACATGACCATCATTCAATCTTAACAACTTATTTCAATAGGACTCTAAATTAGCTTTAATTTTAATTTTACTTTTATCTTTACTATGGGCACTTTTATGTCTCCTTTTATTGTTTTACCCACGACTCACTTATATCCTTGTTCTCACTACTAATCATGTTATAATTACTGTCAAGCACAGATATGACCAAAAAAAATCAAGATACAATTGAAGCACTTGAGGCGGCAGCACTCCAAAGGGACATCCATCGCATAGAACTCAATACGCTAACCTATGTCCCACCGATCGAGCAGGTCTTCCCAACAAGTCAATGGACTGCCCTGATACCAAATAACCACATGGTGGACTTAGACAACTTTCGGTGCGATGCTCCCATTATCATAGAGATCCTCAAAGGGCATCCCCTCCAACACGCCCTCTCTCATGGCGAGCCAGAAGCTCAAGTCTACCTCCAACAGTTCTGGCACATCGTGCAGATAGCTGGACCACACCACCTTGCTAAAACAATGTCCGCAGAAATCGATCAAGAAACAGTGGTCCTCACTCGCAAGATTGTCCAAGAAGTGCTTCAACTCCCTGTCTACTCACCATACGACCCACTACCAACTCATGAACAACTCATCGAGGACATCGATAGATTGGGATTTCAACCTGAAAAGAAGAAGAAGAAAGGCCCACTCGTTCTCAGTGAAGTCACTACACGGAACCTTCCTCAACCCTAGCGAACACTATATCTCCTACTGAACAAGTGCATGTCCGGGAAGCATGCCGGCCAGGACCGTGGAAACCACCAAATCCTCACGATCCTAACCGACATCGCCCACAACCGCAAACAACTACGCCGAGATCATCTGGATGGATCTCGTCTCCATGGTTCAACGTCACGACCGGGAAATCGCCAAGGGAGTCACAAACCGCTTCGTCCCTTACATGCGGTGGCTCCCTGCAATCATCAAACACTTCCGCATTTTCTCCACTAGCATCCGCATCCGCCCGGCGAGCGAGCACTTCATCATTCCCGTTGTCGAGAAGTTCGCCAAGAAAAATACTCCGGTAAAAGATCGACACGCCATGATCATCCCAGACGAAGTCCTCGCATATGCCGACCCAACAAACCCACATGTTCAAGACTATCGCACCTCCACAGCCTCATTTCGCGAGAGTCCCCGTCCACTATCCATTGTCCCTACGGAGCAGACCAACCCTGCTGCTCCTAATCCCGGGACTAGCCAAAACCCCACCCCCACTACTAAAAGTCGTCAAGTCGCGCCGCATCTTCTTCCACCCGCGTACCGAAAAATGATCGCGTGAGGATGACGTAAGCCGCCCCACGGAGCGTCGATCGAAACAAAAACACGATCGACCTCCTCAGTCACATACAAGCCGAGCCCAACCCGTAGGTACAGGAGGTGATGTGTTCACCTCCCGAGTAGAAGACGTGGCATTTGGCTCAACCACGCAAACAACCACACCAAGCCACTTATCTTCCTCTCTACAGGAAGATATTTCATTCCACGAGTAGCTACGTATGCCATCGACATCCCACTTGGAGATAGTCGATGTTGAAACAAGCAGTCCTTCGCCTCAGACTGCATCCTCTTCAATCACATCGAGTCTAGTGCCCTCACTCCCCATAATTTCATACGTTACTAGGACACATACACCTTTTACAGCACTACAGAGTCTTCGTGATTCTGTCAGAACGCTCGGTGATGTCTCTGTGACTGAGAGCGGAAGACCTAGCACGGCCAACATAACAACAACCGTGAGCCTATACCATCAATCGTTCGAGTCTGTCTCATTGATGATGCCAACGGGAAGTCTTAGTGACCCCGTCTTTTCCCGTCCTGTGCAAACGGGCGGTCGATCGGCTATCTTCTCCGATTCGGTGACAGTTGGATTTCTTCGTGATTCCAACTTGTTAAACTTACCCCAGTTCGTCACCGCGACCACAATAGAGACTCGTCTTCAAGAGTTTGCAAAGACTCTTGAGACATCCATCCTCGACAAAGTCTATGCGCGTCTCAATGCGTCCACCATCGACAAAGGCAAAGGTGTGGCCCCGGAGACGCCACCACCAACGCTAAATGTGGACGCAGAAGCTGTTCTCTCCTCCATTTCCGCAAAGGAGCTCTTCTACATCCTACGATCAAGATTTGAGTCAATGACGGAACTCGACGAGGAGGAACAGCAAATGAAGAAAATAATGACTCAACCCATGACTTGCCGCACTCAAGGCGAGTCTAGCGGGATCAGGCGCGACGATCAAGACGATGATCAAGATCGCTGCGAGGGGAGAATAGGCAGCAAGCCTCACAAACTCAAGGACCCGTACAATCGATGCCGCCTTCCTCCTCTGTACCTGAAACGACGCCCGCAACAGAAACCTCACACCCCACTAGCCAAAAAGCCCTCCCTCTTAACCCCGAGTCACTAGCCAAATCACCCTCACCACCACCTACTAGCGTCTCCGAACCTCTAACTGTCACATCGGCATTAGAGACCACCACCACACCGTCTCCACCCACCATCTCAGAACCTCTAATTGTCACATCGACGTTAGAGGCCACCACCACATCTCCACCACCCGACACCCAAATCATCCTCGCCAAAACCATCACCACAACCGAGCCACCAGAATCTCCACCACAACCATCCCCACAATCCACAAACTCCTCCGACGCAACACCCTCGCCACCACACAGCCATACCCCTCTCAATACCGATTCCAACGTGGCTTCCGAGGACGTCTACTGCGCACAAAACGAGATCGAGGCCTACATCTTTAACGATGAATGGCTGTACACACCCGCCGATGCAGTAGCAGCCAGGAAGTTGGTGGAAAATGCTCGACGTCTGCTAAAAGAAGCTCCACTTACGCTGATCAACACTGCAGACAACGAGAACGGAGAGGAATACGACGCTGAACCCGCCGAACTCGAGAACATCCTTCAATTTCAAGTGCAGCACGCTGAGGCTTCTGCTGCTCAACCGGATGCGCCCACGGCGAATATACCAGAAGCACCGTGGGAAAACAAAAAGATCACCGCGCCATTTCAAGAAGAGATCAGGAAGAGGATCTGGCGGCGCAAGGAGCAGATCATAACGGCCTTCGATGAATACGAGCTGATGAACATCCAAACTGGAGCAAAGAAAAGAAGAGGCTCTATCGATGGAGCCTTCTTTGCCACAAGTGCACAAAGAGGACGCTGTCCGATGAAGAAAACATCGCTATGGAAATGAATCGGGCCCCCATCTGCAAAGTCACTGACCTTCGCCAAGAGTCGAAAGGACGTGTTCACTATCCAGTGTTCACGGTAATGAGGCAGAATGAGAGCTACAGTGAAGTCAGTGAGGCGGACTTCAAGTTTCTGTGCCTGGGTGACCTGTACAGCATGCTGGAATCCATGAAGCAGTTCAGACTCGTCCTATAGAAGTTCTGGACATCTCGTACGGGCTGAACCGGTCACCATGGGCTACATAGCTCTCAAGCGCCACACGCTCCGACAGGTCAGATTCTTCGCCACCCACGATCTGCAGATGGCGGTGGAGCACAACCTGAAGAAGGTGAACCTAACTCGCCCATCTTTCAAGAACACGGACGACTACCGAGAAGGCGATGTGATCGACGGAGATGATCCGGCGGTCGCCTACTCGAACTACAAGGGAAAGATGAGGCTGTTGCGCTGCTTCGAAGTGGCAAAGTTCTCAGATAGGATGCTCACCATCATCCAAGACAAACTCATGAGGATTTGCCGCATCCTTTCGGAAGAAGATCCACACTGCCGATCCAAGTTCGCGAAGTTCATCGACGCTATAGCTGATCGAATGGTCCTTCGAAGGAATCTCCGCGCCTTCGAGTTCAAGCTAGGACTTCGCGAAACACTCACTCGCTAATCCACCATCACAACGCCCAAGTTCCAAGACTCCCAACAATTGACACAAAGGGGGAGATTGTTAGGATATTTATAGATTGTGTTAATAGTTTAAGTCTTGGGTTTAATATTGTAATTATCCTTTTAGCTTGGGCTTTGGACTAGAATGTAATTATTTAATCTTTAGTGCTTGGGCCTTAATATACCTAGGGTTAATGTGGTATATAAGGTATTACCCTCACTATTTTTAAAGTTAATCAAAGATCAAAAGGCTTATCCTATTTGTCACACAATACACACACTTGAAGGTGAGAACCTCTCCCTTTTTCATTCCATCAAAGCCTCTTCGTTTCCTTGTTTGGTGCAATCGGGACCAACAATACTCAATGTCAATATGCTTCGCGCGCTTGTGAGCAATGAGATTCTGACTGAGAAAAATAGCACTATTGTTGTCACAAAGTAGAAGTGACGTATTAGAGAGAGAGACGTGTTTAAGAAGATTGGTTAACCAAACTACTTCAGATGCGGTGTTGGATAAACCACGGTATTCTATCATATAAATTGGTGGGTACCAAATCTACGTGTGCGCAAACAATGGTGAGGAACCGTATTAACGAACAAACCGTCGAACTGAGACTAATTACGTCTGGTGGGAGCAAAGCAGCGGAAGCCTTGACCATAATGTCTGCGAGTGGAGAGATAATTGAGCTTTGGAACTTCAAAGCTTATATCAAAGAAGGCAGGTTCATCGATGCCTTTTTCACACTTCGAAGTTATAACTTTAATTGTCATTCTGGTCTGGGATTGGTGTTATCATTTGTCGATTCTTATTGAAGAACATGGTCCCTTACGTTTTAGTATCTTGGGACGCAATTTCTCAGGCAATTCATTTTGAACTTGCGTAGGGTGACTTGAATATTCATCTCCTTCTTAATATCATTTGTGGTGGAGTTCTCATATGTTAGATATTGTTGTGTAGGAAAGTGCCTGTTGGAATTTTTTGATTGCTCTTGTACCATGATAGAATGTTCTTCCGCTAAATGTAAATTGTATTACTTCTCAAATACATAGATCTTACATATAAGATGAATAAGTAAAATATAACAGCATAGTAAATGAAAATCAATTATACTAAATGAGGAGATAATCTTGGGATTTGAGATTATCCTCATTCATAATAAGTGAAATCAATTATATAAATGAGGCGATAATCATGGCATTTTAGATTATCCTCATTCATCATTATCCGTTATCAATAATACAGACCCATGCGGCACCCTCTTGTGATTTGTAATTGTGTTGCAATTATATGAGTCAAGCACTTATGTATAGGATACATGCTCTAAGATTTTTAAGGAAGCAATAAATACATGATGCAATGCCATACCACAATCGTATCTTTCCGGAATTAAATGATGTTCATATTTTATGTACACATAGTTTCAGTTTTTTATAATATTTTGTCGCCACAATGTATTAAGTATATCTTAATCATTATTTTGATGGGATAATAAAATAAAATAATAGTTATTTTTTTATAGAAGTTTTCACACTTCGCCTAAGATCGACTCAATTAAATTTTAACCAATTGTCAGCTAATAATTAGTTTTTCTAGTTCATGTTGTGTCCCACCCTAAGTTCTTTTTTTTTTTTTTTGGAATTTCACTAAAAAATAAAAGGGGGTTACAGAGAGCGTGCATGATATCGCTCATGACGCACCAAGCAGTAATGTAAAATCGAACGGAAAGCACAACAGACATAGAATAACCCAGACAACCTACAAATTCCCACACGAGGACCAAAGCCACCAAAAAATGCAAACAATGATGGCTAAGGTAGGAAGTCAACCACGTCAATCATCAGGCTTCTGATACCAGGTGCAATATAAGCAAGGATTACCAAGCGATGTGCCACATACGGCGCAATGCGCCAAGTTGGAGACCAAATTTAGGAGAGATAGTCGTCAAGCGGAGTCGGAGTGTAGCGATTACTTCGTCCGCAATTCTGTCCGGCGAGCTTTGAGTAGTCTCACGCCACCTCTTATTTCTTTCCTTCCATATGTGGTAAACAATCGCAGCAAGCACATGTCGATTGGCAAGATTGACCAGGTGCTTCCCTCTCCAAGCACGAGCCGCTCGATCCACATCCTCCTGCCAGTTCCTATTAGGCCATTTTACCTTCACCTTGTTCCTCAGAATCTGCAAGCAACGACGAGAGAACGTACACTGGAAGAAAATGTGATTAATATTTTCAATAATATCATCGTCACAAAGGATACAAGAGGTCGTGTTTGCATGTGCGGTAATCCAAGGTTTGTCACGGGTGGATAGCTTATCAAGGATCGCCATCCAAAGGATGAACTCGTGTTTTGGGATGCTAAGACATCCCCCAAACAGTTGCACCCACTTTGGGGGCTCCCGGCGAGTCCTAATGGCTTCACGCATAGATGCAACGGAGAATCGGCCATTGGTTGCTCCTGTCCAAATAATAGAGTCGTGGTTAGTTGGGCAAATAGGGGGTAATGGGTGATAGAAATGTAAATATCTGGTGGTGGTCTGTCGCGGCCAGTTCCATCCGTCGGTAGATATAACACTGGAAAGCCTGCAGTCGATCGGTAGCCCCATAACAGAAGGTCCGCGGGGATATGTCTCAATAAGAGGTTTTCCATTCATCCAGGGGTCTTGCCAGAGTAGCAAGGAGGCTCCATCACCAATCTGAAATCGGATAAGAGAGAGAAGGTGTGGTCGAAATTTCAGCATCTTATTCCAGCTCCAAGATGCACGGGTCGTCGGGTTGATAGACCAGAGGAATTTGGAATTAAGGCGTGTCTGAATAATCCAATCCACCCAAACTGATGAAGTGTGGCGGTTAGCAACATTCCAGAGTTGTTTCATGAGGAGAGTTTGGTTGTCAACCGCAAGAGATCTGATCCCTAAGCCACCCTCAGAGCGAGGGAGGCAAATATCCGCCCAAGCCACCTTAGCGGCAGATCCATTCCAGAGGAAGCTCCTTAGCCGCGATTCAATCGAATGAATGACCCCTTTAGGCAGGGGGAGAACAGAGGCCCAATAGATGTAGAGAGAAGAGAGAACAGATCGAATAAGCTGCACTCTACCGGCATAAGAAAGTGATCTATTTGTCCAGGATCCTATCCGCTTCTCGACTTTACTAATGAGGGGGGTGCAATCCTTGGTCGTAAGGCGAGAAGTGATGAGGGGAACACCCAAGTAACGAACAGGAAGAGCACCCTGAGAGAAGCCCGTGATTGTACTAATGTAGGTGGATTGGGCATCCGCCTTTTTCGATAAGAAGAACTCGCTCTTTAGAGGGTTGGCCGCAAGTCCAGATAGAACAGCAAAGTCCTGGAGCCCATCCATAAGAAGCTGAATCGAGTGGTTATCCGCATGGCTGAAAAGAAGAACGTCATCAGCAAATGTTATCATGAATAGCTTGGTCTTCGCACAACGCCAATGGAACTGAAAATTGCCATCGCTGTGAATTTTTTGGTAGAGAATCCCATACAGAACTTCCATAACCAAAGTGAAGATGTAAGGAGAAACGGGGTCCCCTTGTCTAAGGCCACGCCGACCTTCAAAAAGGCCTTCAGCTCTGCCATTAATATTGATCGAGAATCGCGTCGTGGTGAGGCAACTTCGAATCCATGAGATGAAGAGTGGGTGGAAATTCATCGCGTGCAGTGTTGCAATAATGAAATCCCATTCTATCCTGTCGTAGGCCTTGGCGAGGTCTACTTTGAACATTGCTCGAGCTGGGAGGCTTTTGTTATTGTAGCCGTGGCAAAGTTCCTGGGCAAGGAGAATATTATCGCTGATAGAGCGCCCTGGAATGAAGGCCGTCTGGGAGTAATGAACCAAGCTAGTCAGGCTGCTCTTAATACGGTTCGCAAGGATTTTGGAGATGATTTTATACAGGACATTGCAACACGAAATCGGTCTGAAGTCAGATGCACGGCGAGGATGATCAATCTTGGGAATGAGAGAAATGATCGTAGTATTCAGTTCCTTCAAGAGTCTCCCTGAGCTGAAAAAGTCTTTGACTGCATCCGTAATTTCCTTGCCAGTAATATGCCAAGTAGCTTTAAAGAAGGCAGACGAGAAGCCATCGGGGCCAGGAGCTTTATTATCTTCAATCGAGAACAGCGCATCCCGAACTTCGATATCATCCACAGGACAGATCATAGCCACGGCCTCAGAATCAGAGATCTTACGAGTTATGTGTTGTCCCAACGAGAGTGTGATAGGTCGAGGAGAAGTCTGCCCCAAAAGGTCGGAGTAGAAGCGAATTAGTTCCTCTTTGACCTGATCTTCGCCCTCGTAAATCTGTCCATTGTCTCCTTCAAGGTTGAAATGCGGTTGTGGACCCGTCGCGTCTGAACTTTTTTGAAGAAGTAAGTTGAGCATTGATCCCCATCTTTAAGCCAATTAATTTTTGCACGCTGTTGAAGGGCCGCATGTTCCATTTGGATCGCCTTAAAGTAGGCCATGCGGCAGAGACGTTCCAATTGGTGGAGAGAGGCGTCCATCGGATAAAGCATAGTAAATTCCTGGCCGATTGTAAGGAACTCTCTAGCTTCCACCACATTTTGTTGCTAATCTCCTTTGGCTCTTCTTAGGTCTTTAAGCAGGGGTTTGAGCATCTTAAGGCGTGCCACAATGCTGTACATGGGGAACCCTGGAATTCGATTCTTCCAAATGTCCTGAACCAGAGGTAAAAACCGCGTGTCAGTCGTTAAGAAATTATCAAATCGGAAGTACGTACCTTTGGGTTGAGGTCTAGAAGCAGCGTCCAGAATGAGGGGGCAGTGGTCAGATGTGGCAGGCAGCTCGCTTCTGTACTTGAGGTCACCATACGAACTAAACCACGTCGGGTTCGCAACCATGCGGTCCAGGCGGCGCCAGATGCCCGAGTCCCCACTTCGCTGGTTATACCATGTAAACCATGAACCACTTAGAGGAAGTGAGATAAGATCAGCTTCAACGACACATCTCCTGAGGTCCTCGAATTCAGCCCGATTTGGGGAGCCACCCCTTGCCTCATGTGAATTCATAATGGCGTTGAAATCACCGAGCACAAGCCAGGGGACATTAATACGCTCCGCCGAGGTGGTAGTAATGTTGTCCCAAAGCGAGGCTCTCTCATCCCTATTATTAAGTCCATAGACGAAGCTAATAAAGAATTCCTCAGAGTCTGCCAAACAGGTCACCTTACAGTGAACAATTTGAGAGGACGCATCTAGAATAGTGACCCTGATATAGCGTGAATCCCAACCAATCCAGATGCGCTTACCAGGTTCAAGACTATACTCAAAAAACCAACTCCATTGTAAGTGAATCGATTCAGATATGAAGGAAGCATTCGACTCAGACACACGCGTTTCAAGAAGTCCCAACAACATAAGATCAAAGCGCGAAATCAAATCGGCCACCGCCCTCATGTGGTCTCGACGGTTGAGACCACGCACATTCCACACTCCAAGTGGTATCATAAAAGGTGTGATTGAAGGGCTGCTTGAGGACCCTTTAAGTTCGTAGGTTCACCGTCCGCGATATATATGGAGTTTTGGTCAGTTGTTGTGCCATCTTCGATAGTCGCAAGAATGCTGAAAGGGTTGGAGTCAACCGTACTAATGTTTGGGGGGGATATTCTACGCGCTTTGGTCTTTGATGTTTCACCAATCAGTGGTAGCTCGTCCCTCGGGTCAGCTGCTTTTTCCTTATGGCCCGGGGAGGGTGCCGTAGAGTGTGCAATTGATGTCACCTCTTTCCCTTTTTCAATTCGCCTCCACCGTTTTTGTGTTTGTTGAGGATGCGATTTTGGCGCTGGTTTGGGGACCGTTTTCAGTTTGTCTTGTATCTTTTTAGTAGGACAGACCGCTGACGAATGTCCCAGGTTGGAGCATGATGTACATCATGGAGGTCGCCACTCGTATTCGATCGGGATCTTTATCACCCGAGATTCTTTGCCAACTGAAGAGGGGAGCCGAAAATTGAAAGAGTCAAGATACGGTTCGTCCAACTTTTTACTCACACAAACCCTGGCATAATCAATACGATCCATAGACGTCGTAAAAGCATCGGGGAAAAGTGGGGTGCCAACGGCGCTCGCAATGAGTCCAACCCTTCTTTGGTCCAATATTCCGATGGTAGGTGGTAGAATTTCACCCAGGTGGGAACCTCCTTATGCTGTTTTCGTTCAAGCGTCATGCCCATTTTCCATTCTTCTAGAAAAAGTGGTTGTCCATTGAACAGCCAAGGGCCTCCTTCAAGAATATGCATCATATCCTCTTCATTCTCAAATCTGAATTTAAAGAATCCATTAGCGGTTGCTCTTACCTCGACAAGGTTCGGCCACAAGGATCTGAAATATCGTTCAACATGCGGAAAAAAAGGTTTGCGCCCAAGGAAATATCCAACTAGCGTATTTGCCCACCGCAAACATCCTTTTTCGGCAATCTCAAGTGTGGCTTGAACCTCGATGGTTCCATTAACATTGATAGGGGCCGTGTATGATAGACGCATTCTATCAGCCATCTTGCGAGGTGTAGGTGGTTTTCCTTTTAGAACATTAGCAAATGAATTTCTCTCACCATTTAATATACTTTGTCCAGTAGCCCATTTGGGTTTCGTTGCCTTCCCTGCATCCACGACTACAGTTGCGGTAGGTCCGGCGAATACCTTATCCCCTGGGTCTGCTCCCGCCTTCAAGTTTGGCGAAACAGCCCCGTGTTTTTGTTTCACTTGAGCATTGTGGGGCAGATTATCGTCCAAGTCATTTCGGTCTGCGTAAGCTTTGGTTACGAGGCCTTTCGGTGGCGGTGGCGTGCCTTGCTTAAAAGGGCGTTTTAGGATGCCTCTGATCGGGGTTTTTCGAGCGGTTGCAGCGCTGCCGCCATTCAAACGAGACAAAGAGTCTGTCCCATTCACTCGATCAGATTTCCCGGCCGACATGAACTGAAATTCCGGTAAGGGCGCAAAAATTGACTCCAAAATAGCTGCTCCCGAAAGTCCATTCCCAGCAGGTCTCGATGATGACGATGGGTGAGACCTAGTAGTAGGAACAGTTTTCAAAAGAGGGGGGACAGTCGTCTGAGTTATATCCATCCCTAAATCGTTACCCATGTGGCGGTTCTGCCCTTCTCCCTTATCATCAGAGCCACACACGCGCAACATAAGATCCTCAAACTTCGCAGCATCGAAGCGGCTTCGAAACTCAGGGAACTTCTCGTGAATCGCTGCTAGGATGCCATTTAAGTCCCCTGTTGGTTGCAACGGTGCCAGAGTTGACGAATCACCGATCGTCGTTAAAGAAGCCATAGAACGTGAGAAAATAGAAAGATAGGGACGTCGTTGTGAACGGGAGAAAGAAGACCAGGGGAAGCCTTCCACGCACCGTCTGTTACCGGCGATGGAGGCCGGCGGCCGGCGTGAGTTGCAAGGTGGAAGGCGAAAGGTCGGGTATTTTGTATGCTAGGTTTCTTTGGAGAGGGGGGGGATTTTCAGTCAAGCATTTCTTCGAACGGTTGGTAGCAGCTGAAAAGAGTGGGGAGGGGGGAGGAAGGGAGGTAGATGGACGAGATGCTAATGGCTTAGATGCTCCGGCGACGGCGAGTCTTCGGAGTTCCGGCGGTAGTTTTGACGGTTTCAGCGGGTTGATGTGAAAAAAATAGAAAAAAAAACACAGGTTACGGCGGGATTAGGCGGCCCGATCTTTGGAGGTTCCGTGCACCCACCGGCCGGCCAAGAGGTGGCCGGAGACGGCGGTGGTTGCACGGAGGCGTACGTGTTTGCCCTGCTGAGAGTGGCGGCTGTTCTCCTTATCACTAGGGTTAACTGTTTAGGTTTGATTTATATTTTTTATTTTTTTATTTTTAATTTTTTTTTTTAGAGAGAAGGAGGAGAAATTTCAACCAATATCGCTATCCCCCACCCTAAGTTCGTATATACTGACATCGATCTCATGGTGTTCAAGTGAAATCGAACTGATTACAGAACCTTATTGGCAAGAATCATGTAGACCACGTATGACCTACCCAACCCCTTGGGCATAATAAAGCTTTCAATTATACGTTTGAAAGAACGGTTTTTGACGAAAATGTTCATTATAGAATTAACATTCGTTTAATATTGAGACGCTATTAAAAACCTTATATATATATATATATATATATATATATATATATATGAATTTTATGGTGCTCACCTTATGTGAGCACCTTATGTGGGCATCTGTTGATGTGGCACCAATTCGTACCATTTCAACATCCCACATCGATATCTATGGTTATGTCGTCTAAATTAACACCTTCTTGGTGTCATTAATCGACATTTTGGATGCTGACGTGGCATATTGACGCGATATATTTCATTGACACGTCAAATTTTATATAAGGCGTCAATATGCTACATCAGCATCCGAAATGTCGATTAATGGCACCTAAAAGGTGTTAATGAAAACGGCATACCCTTAGGGGGTGTTTGTTTCCGGTGATCTAACATCACGGTGATAGTCATATTACTGTGATGTGAATATCACTGTTATTTGGATTAAGGTGATATGTCATCATTGTGCTTGCTTTGGAGTGATATTTCATTTTGCGTATCAATGTGATATAGGAATATTGTGTTTGTTTCATCACAGTGATGTCTGAAGTGATGTTGTGTAAATGTCTTATTTAACCTTATGTGTATTATGTAGTGAAAGTGTTTTAGTATGTTCATTTGAGGTAATATTTAACGTGATAGTTATTAATATTTAAAAATCAAGTATTATTTTTAAGCATTAATTATAAGCATGTTATATAATTCATCAATAGAACTATTATATTTTTTAGGCTTTAAACATTGATTTTTTATCCAATTATTAATATAAGTGTTTTATATGATTCTTCAATATAATTATTTTATTTTTTTAAGCTTTAGTAAATTAATCAATTATTAATTATAAGTATTTTCTATAATCCTTCAACATATTTCTTTTAGTTTTTAAGCATTAAATATAAATTTTTTGAGATTTAAATATGTTGGTTATGTAATTTAAATATGAGTATGGGTATATAAGGAATTAGTGTTAAAAGATGAGGGATAATTTGTCCAAAGAAATATTGAAAATATCACTCCATCACGGAGGATCACCCTACTTTTTGGGGGTGATTCGAAAGCTGGAATATCACCCCGTTTTGATCACCTCGGTGATCCTCCATCACGGTGATGACTCATCACTCACGCTAAACAAACGTGGTGATTAGGAAGCCGGTGATGTTTTAGAGCATCACCCCAAAACAAACACCCCCTAGATGTTGATGCGAGATGTTGAAATGGCACGATTGGTGACACATCAACAGGTGCTCTCACATAAATTCCTCTATGAGAGCACCTGTTGATGTGGCACCAATTCATACTATTTCATCATCCCACATCGATATCTACGGTTATGTCGTTTTAATTAACACCTTTTAGGTGCCATTAATCGACATTTCGGATGCTGATGTAGCATATTAACGCCTTATATAACATTTTACGTGTCAATGAAATATATCGCGTCAATATGCCACATCAGCATCCAAAATGTCGATTAATGACACCAAGAAGGTGTTAAGTAAGACGACATAACGTAGATATCGATGTGGGACGTTGAAATGGTAGGAATTGGTGCCACATCAACAGGTGCCCACATAAGGTGCTCACATAAGGTGAGCACCATAAAATTTCCCATGTATATATGTGTGTATATGTTGAGAGATCTTCATGTTTGTGTGGTTTGAAGCTATTGTATCAACCTAATAACAAAATCGAAACGATGAATTGTTGTGTAAACATTGTGATGTAACGCGGTTCAGATTCAGATTGAATCTTATGTTCACGAGCAAAGCCACTGAGTTCTTATTAATGAACAAAAATGAGAAAGTTACAGGGAGGAATTGAATTACAGGGGATGGTATTAGAAATCATGCTAAAAACACCCTTTTTATATTAAAGGCCCGTTATAACCACTTTTCATCATATCTAAGTTGAAGATGTCGCTGCTACTTGCAACTTAATAAGTAGAGACCCGTTACTAAGAAGCGCACTTATGGACAGTCCCGCGTCTCTATTTTAAAACCAAGTCGATTTCGCTCCTTTTCACAGCTTTTTAACTGTCTTGAGCTACCCGTTCCAAATTCTTGCATCTTTGGCACTTGATTCCTCAATAGCCGCCCCGCAAGATGGATGGTATAGATTGATGACAGACATCTTGACTAGTATCTGCTGCAGCAATGGGCCAGTGAGCGGCTTGGTGAATACATCGGCTAATTGGTGCTCAGTTCGAATGGGAAATAGCTTGATTGCTCCCTTTGTGATGCCCAACAAAATGGCAATCGATCTCAATATGTTTGGATCGTTCGTGAAATTTTGTGTTTGAGGCGAGCTTTAGAGCGGACTGGTTGTCACAGTAGATGACTGGGACTTGACTCAGATCAATGCTCAGCTCATCGAGGAGATGCTTGATCCATAGAGCTTCAGCCACAACTGCCACGGGAGCCCTATAGTCAGCTTCGGTGGATGAACGGGATACTGTCGCCTGTTTCTTAGCTTTCCAAGTGACCAAGGAGTCTCCTAAGAACGTACAGCAGCCCGTGACAGATTTTCTTGTGTCGGGTGCAAGCTCCCCAGTCTGAGTCAGAAAATCCTCGCAGCTGTAAATTTGTGACTGAGCTGAAGAATATGCCTTGTCCTGGCGAAGCTTTCAGATATCGGAGCAGATGGTGAGCTGCCATCATATGTCCAATCCGAGGTGCTGAGATGAATTGACTAAGTCTGTGAACTGCAAAAGCAATATCAAGTCTAGTAAACGTCAAGTAAAGCAACATGCCCACAAGTCTCCTATACTTAAAGGGGCCACCAGCAATTCACCATCTTTCTCTGACAGTTTGCCACTAGGATTAATAGGGTTTGTAAGTGGTTTGGAATCCAGGTAGCCTGTCTCTTCAAGCAGTTGTAGTGTGTACTGCCATGTGAGATGTAAATTCCAGTTTCTCCACGGGCTACTTCAACCCCAAGGAAGAACGTAAGCTCCCCCAAGTCTTTTATTCTGAAATTGGAGCTCAGATGGTGTTTCACCTCTTGTATCATTTCAGCTGAAGGACTCGCCAGTATGATATCATCCACATAGACTAACAAAACAACTAGGTCCTTGCCCTTGCCTCGAGTGAAGAATGTGTGATCTGGATTCATCTGTCTGAAACTATGCTTTACAGATTCTGTGAATTTCTTGTTCCATTGCCTCGATGACTGTTTCAGACAATATATTGATTTATGCAGTTTGCATGCCAGTCTTTGCTGTTCAGTCCCTTCATTGTCGAGTTGCAAACCTTGTGGAATATCCATGTAAACTTCTTTAGCTAAATCCCATTGAGAAATGCGTTGTTTACATCTAACTGTACCAGATTCCATCCCAACTTGGCCGATAATGCAAGAAGGATCTTGATAGTGTTAGACTTTGCCACCGGTGCAAAGGTGTCTATGTAATCCACACCTTCCCTCTGGTCATATCCTTTCGCCACTAACCGTGCCTTGTGCTTCACAACTTGCCCTTTTTCATCGAACTTGAGTTTATACACCCATCTACACCCAATAGTTTTCTTTCCTTGCGGTAAAGGGACAAATGACCAAGTCCCATTTTCTGCCAAGGCCTTGAATTCTTCACTCATGGCCTCAATCCACTCCACAGACCTTGAAGCTTGTGTGTAGGTTTTTGGCTCATCTGCTATGGAGACCTTATTGATGTAGGACTGGTATTTGGCTGAAAATTTTTTATATGACATAACTCTTGAAATAGGATAGAGTGTCCTCTTCTCCTCTAGCCTGTTGCAGTGGTAATCTTTTAAATATGGTGGCCTTCTTGACTGTCTGCATGATCTTCCATGTTCCTGCTGATCTTCTTGGCCACTCCCTGCTTCATGTGTATTCTGGGCAGGCTGATCATGCCTTCTTGATTGTCTGCATGGTCTTCCATGTTCCTGCTGATCTTGGCGGCCACACTCTGTTTCATGTGTATTCTGAGCAAGCTGAGTGTTGGAGATCTCTGCTCCATCACATGTATTTGGGGCAGAATGGGAAGCATACTGGTTGTCTTCTGAAGAGAGGTCAGGTGGAGTTGATGATCCTGCTCCCTGATTGTCATGTGTTGAATGGTCACATAAGAAATCCCCTTCATGCTGTGATGATGGAAGCATTCTCTCCTCTGCTGATTGGCCTATTTCACATGGTTTGGGAACTACCAGACTGGAAAATGGATCTTCTCGAGTAGAAGATATAGATTCCTTCTTGAATGGAAACTCATCCTCCTTGAATGTGACATCTCTTGACACAAAAATTCTCGTGTCTTCAAGTCCATGACCAGGTATCCTTTCATCCCAGTTGGGTAGCCAAGGAAAACGCACTCCCTAACCCTTGCATCGAATTTCCTTCTCCCTGCAGCAAGTGTTGAGCAGAAAACAAGAGAGCCAAATACTCGCAAAGCATCACAATTCATTGGTTTTTGAAACAGAATTTCATAAGGACTCTTTCCCCCTAAGACAATGGATGGTGTTCTATTAATGAGGAAGCAGTCAATACACATTCTGACCAGTATCTAATAGGAATTGCAGACTGAAACAGTAAAGACCTAACTACGTTCAAAAGGTGTTGATATTTTCTTTCTACCACCGAGTTTTGTTGTGGAGTTTGTACACATGAAAGGTGGTGTATAATGCCTTTCCTTTTGAATAGCTCAACCACATTGAATTCTTTTGCATTGTAAGTTCTCATTTTTTTAACTTTTCCACTAAACTGAGTTTCTATTAAGGAGAGAAAATATCACCGATGGTACCTCAGATTTCTGCTTAATCATAAAAAGCCAAGTAAAATGAGAATGATCATCAACTATTGTGACAAAATATCGATGTCCTAAATGTGATGGTACATAAAAGGGACCCCAGACATCGCAATGGACTAGATCAAACACAGAACAAGCCATTTTGCAATCATTTGGAAATGAGTTCCTTTTCTATTTTGCAACTGGACAGATTTTTCAAAATGAATGTTCAGAAATATGATTGTGCCTTAAAGAGGGTCTAAGGATATCCATGACCTTGATAGATGAATGCCCTAACCTAGCATGCCAAAGATCTATCGTCAAACTATTTAAAAATGCAGACTTATTTCTGTCAGTAATTTGAAAAACAGGATCTACTTGTAGCACATATAAGCAGCAACTAATCTACCCTTGTCAATCACCTGTAGGGATTGGTCCTGCACAACAAAATCATTATCTTGGCTTATTAATAAACTAAACGCAGTGTAACTCTAGAATGTTTGGGTGCGATTGAATAAATTCCATGTTAGGATATGCGGAAATCCCCAATAATTTTTTGCCCGAAAAATGACGATAAAAATAATAGAGACGAAAAATAAATTTGGACAGTGACACGAGATTTACGTGGTTCGGTCAGAATAACCTACCACGGGCCGGAGGGTAGAACTTCTTTATTACGTGGAGATATTACAGACACGTACACTGACGTGATACAAAAGCAGCTACACAATATAAGGAGTAGGCTATACAGAGAAAATAAACGAAGACGAGAAGATTATAGGCTGTGGTGGTGTTGTTTGCCTCATTGAGCACTGCTATATATAGGCAAAAATTTGCCCCGTACTTGCATGTGAACTAAAGGAACAATCAGCCCACAATATCAGCACACCGTCAACCATTTGCACAGCCGAAGCAAATATCAATTTTTCTTCTTCTATTAATTCTCCACGTGCAGCCTTCAATGTTGAACAGTCAAAGCTCCTTGTGACAAATCAACGTCACATCTAACAAATCTCCACCTTGACCTTGATTTCGAAAATAACTCCACATTAATTAATAACACATTTATCTCCCTCCGACCTTAGCCCGACGGGCTAGTTCACCATTTCTGAAACACCAATCAAGTCCAAGCAATGCTTGAACTTGGAAACTAGAAGGGCTTTCGTAAACAAATCCGCAGGATTGTCCTTCGTGTTGAACTTCTTAATAAACACCTTCTTATCTGCAATGATGTCACGGATAAAATGATACTTAACATCAATATGCTTAGCCCTTTCGTGATACATCTGATCCTTAGTCAAATGAATCGCATTTGACTATCACAGAAATAGTAATAACTCCCTGACTCTGAGTTAATTCGCCAAAACCCTGTCAACCATAATGCTTCTTTGATCGCGTCAGTAATCGCCATATATTCTGCTTCAGTAGTAGATAACGCCACTACATGCTGTAGAGTAGCTTTCCAGCTAACTGCACAACCTCCAATACAAGATACATAACCAGTAAGAGATCGTCGTTTATCGAAATCACCTGCGTAGTCTGAATTAACGAAGCCAATGAGAGTATCACTGTTTCTGCCAAAACTCCAAACAAAAGTTTAGAGTACCCTTCAAGTATCTGAGAATCCACTTCACTGCTTGTCAGTGTTCTTTCCTGGATTAGCCATATACCTGCTAACAACACTAACAACCTGTGAAATATCAGGACGTGTACATACCATTGCATACATAATACTGCCGACTGCACTCGAGTAAGGTACTCGTGCCATATAACCTTCTTCCTCATCTGATGATGGTGACTGAGCAGCGCTTAGCCTAAAATGGCTAGGAAAAGGAGTGCTGACTAGTTTGGCATCGCTCATGCCAAATCTCTCCAAAACCTTTCGGAGGTAACTTTCCTGGGTCAGGTGCAACTTACCAGCTCCTCTATCACGTCTAATCTCCATACGAAGAATCTTCTTAACTGTTCCCAAATCTTTCATCTCAAATTCACCATTCCATAAGGCCTTTAACTGGTGAATTTCTGCAAGATTCTTAGCCGCAATGAGCATGTCATCAACATATAACAATAGATAAATGAACGAACGGTCATTTAACTTCCGGAAGTAAACACAACTATCATACTTGCTCCTGGAGAAACCATGATCCAACATGAAAGAATCAAACCGTTTATACCACTGTCTTGGAGACTGCTTTAATCCGTATAAGGATTTTTTCAGTAGACAAACTTGGTCTTTCTTGCCTTCAACTATGAAGCCTTCAGGTTGCTTCATATATATCTGTTCATCTAAATCGCCATGTCAGAACGCCGTCTTGACGTCAAGCTGTTCTAAATCCAAATCATACATGGCAACGAATGCAAGTAATACACGAATAGAGCTATGTCTAACGACAGGTGAGAGAACATCATTAAAATCAACACCTTGTACCTGACTATAGCTTTCGCGACTAATCGTGCCTTATACCTTGCATCGTCAGAACCAGTTATAAACCTTCTTTCTTCTTGAAGACCCACTTACATCGAACTATTTTCGTTTTCTTCGGCGGCGGCACAAGAATCCACGTACCATTCTTCTGCAGAGACTCCATTTCTTCATTCATCGCTACCAACCACTTACCAGAATTATCATCGCTTATTGCCTCCAAATAGGTAGAAGGTTCGCCTCCTCCACCTGTTTTTTGCGCGACTAATAAAGCGTACGAAACTAAATTCACGTACCGCTGTGGTAGTCAAATCTCTCGTCTCTCCCGATCTCTGGCTATAGAATATTCCTGCTTGGTGCTGTCATCTTCAACAGGATGTGAATCAGGTTTTGGCTCATCCTCTTGATCTGTTGAACTCGTAGCAGGGTCATCTGAAGGATCTTTGTTGATCTCGAGCTCCACCTCGCTGTGTACGCTATCCTCCTTTTCTTGATTAGAAGAATTAGTAGACTCTTTTGAAGGATGTAACATAGAAGATTCATCAAAAGTAACATCTCTGCTAATTATAAATTTAGGTGACTTGGGATCAGGATTATATTGTCTATATCCTTTCACCCCTGAAGCGTAACCGAGAAAAATACATTTCTTAGCTCTAGGCTCTAACTTTCCCTCGTTTACATGCATATAAGCTGGGCACCCAAACATTCTTAAGTTTGAGTAATCAGCAGGAGTATCTGACCATACTTCCTAAGGAGTCTTGAAATTGATCGGTGAACACGGTGAGCGGTTGACAATATAACATGCTGCAGCGATAGCTTCAGCCCAAAAATCATTTGTCAACCCAGCGTTGGAGATCATACATCGAGCTCTCTCTAAAAGAGTCCGATTCATGCGCTCGGCAACACCATTTTGTTGAGGCGTCATTTGACCTGTGTGATGTCGAGCAATTCCTTCATTCTTGCAGAATTCGTTGAACTCGCTTCCGCAAAATTCTAAGCCATTATCTGTCCGCAGCCGCTTGATCTGTTTTCCTCTCTGCTTTTCAATCAAAACTTTCCATTGTTTAAATATTAGGAAAACATCACTTTTCTGTTTAAGAAAATAGACCCAAACTTTCCTTGAAAAATCATCAATGAAAATCAGCATATATCTTGCACCACCTTTGGACGGAACACGAGAAGGACCCCATGCATCAGAATGAATATAATCCAAAGTACCTTTCGTCCTGCGGACAGCTGGCGAATTGAAGCTGACTCGTTTCTACTTTCCAAAAACGCAGTGTTCGCAAAAGTCCATCTTACCAGTACATTGACCGCAAAGTAGGCCCCGCTTGCTTAAAATCGTCAAGCCTTTTTCTCCCATGTGTCCAAGTCGCATATGCCATAATCTCGTGGTATCAACCTCCGGGGATGTCGAAATTGCAGCGGAACCTGTAACAGTTGTTCCCTGCAAAATATATAAATTTTCAGACCTGCAAGCTTTCATCACGACAAGGGCACCTCTGGCAATTTTCAAAATTCCACCCTCACCTGAGCACCTGCACCCTTGAGATTCAAGTGTGCCTAAAGTGACAAGATTTCTCTTCATATCTGGAACATGTCTGACTTCTGTGAGCGTTCGATTCCGTCGAACATCTTGATCCTAACTGTGCCTTTACCAACAACTTTACACGGAGCATCATTTCCCATTAAGACATATCCACCATCGAAATTTTCATATGTGGAAAAATAGTCTCTACTCCGACTTATGTGGTAAGAACAACCCGAATCTAAGATCCACTCATTATCAGGCCTAACAATATTTGCAGTTGCTACAAAAATAGTTCCATCGTTCTCATAAGTAGCTACACTAGCTTCGGCGGGTTTATTAATTTGCTTATTATTTTTCTCCTTATTTTTTAATTTATAACAATCAGCTTTGATGTGTCCCTTTTTCTTGCAAAAATTACATGACTTTATTTCTGTACCTGGATTTCGACCTTTCTTTAGATCTGCTACTTTCAGCGTCTCTACTTTCTGGTCTTTCCCGTGCAAACAGGCCTTCTGCCTGGCTACCACTTGTTTTTCCCGTAATATTCATGTCTATCTGTTCTTTCGATTGTAAAGCAGATTTGATACTAGCATACGATATCGTATCTTTCCCATAGATTATGATTTCACGAAAATGCTTTAAAGACGAGGGAAGGGAACACAACAACATTATGGCCTGATCTTCGTCCGTCACTTTTACTTCTACATTTGCCAAATCAATAATGATAGAATCGAATTTATCGAGATGCTAAAGAATAGAAGTACCTTCCATCGTTTTCATACTGTATAGCTTCTGCTTTAAATAAAGCCGGTTCTCCTTAGTCTTTTTCATGTAGATAGCTTTGAGCGCATCCCACATACACATGGCCGTCGGCTCCGTGGCAACTTCCTGTAAAACCTTGTAAGAGAGATTTAATATTATAGCCGATCTGGCTTTCTTGTCCAATTCATTAAATTGCTCGTCCTTCATTTCGGTTGGTTTCTTCTTTGCGGCTTCAAGCGCCACCCCACAACCGTCTTGAATGAGTATGGCCTCCATCTTGAGACTAAACATTGCAAAGTTGACATTTCTGTCAAACTTTTCAATTGACATTTTTGTTATCTTCATGGTGGCTAAAAAATAAATCGGGTTGGCTCTGATACCAATTTGTTAGGATATGCGGAAATCCCGATAATTTTTTGCCCAAAAAATGACGATAAAAATAATAGAGATGAAAAATAAATTTGGACAGTGACACGAGATTACGTGGTTCGGTCAGAATGACCTACGTCCACGGGCCGGAGCTAAGAACTATTATGTGGAGATATTACAGACACGTACACTGACGTGATACAAAAGCAGCTACACAATATAAGGAGTAGGCTATACGGAGAAAATAAACGAAGACGAGAAGATTATAGGCTGTGGTGGTGTTGTTTGCCTCATTGAGCACTGCTATATATAGGCAAACATTTGCCCCGTACTTGCATGTGAACTAAAGGAACAATCAGCCCACAATATCAGCACACCGTCAACCATTTGCACAGCCGAAGCAAATATCAATTTTTCTTCTTCTATTAATTCTTCACGTGCAGCCTTCATTGTTGAACAATCAAAGCTCCTTTATTTTTTATTGTGACAAATCAAGGTCACGTCTAATATTCCAGACTTGAAGGAGGGGTCTATTGATAGTTTCTCAGCGCACATTGCGCACTTTGGGACGGCTCGGCCTCGGGCGCGGGCTCGGAGGTGCGAGGCACCTCCTCGCACTTTGGCTATGCTTTGGGCCAAAACCCACATGAGCTTCTTAAGCCCAATTAAGCCTATTCGTTAGGCAATTCCTTTTTGAATAATCCACAAGGGTTTCTATATTTTTAGTGAAGGTTTTCTTATGTATAACCAATGTGTGGGACAAATTCTCCACACTTCATAACACTATACACTTTAATAATTTTATTGGGCTAAGTTTGGAATTAATTTCTCATTAATCTGAAACCGGTTTTGAGCGTATTAATATTTTTTAGATTCCCCTCAAAACGTAGATTCGTAATCCTTCCACGGTTTTTCGTTTCGACGACAGCTGGCTTCTCGATTTAATTAATTCAGTTTCAGCTCTTCTTTAATGGCTTAATTACCCACTGGGCCCAATGGCCCATTAAACCCAACATATACGATATCTCCCATCGAGATATTTTACCAACAGGTTTTCTCGATGGCATATTTGAAGAGGTAATTTTGGCAGGCATTACCGACAAAAGTCTCGTCGAAACGCTATTCAAGGGTTTCGCACGTCGACTATTTTGAAATTTTTTTGGTAGCGGACATATTAGCGATGAAAGTCCCATCGAAGCACTAACTTCGACGTTTTCCCGATGGTTTCCCCCAAAGAGCGAAACTATTTGTTTTGCTGATATTGGAAAATTGAGTTCGACAGAATAATTTTTAGTTGATCTTTTTGATGAGAGAACTCGTCGAACAAGAAAACCTACAATGTTCTTTTTGGTACAAAAATTGAAAAAATATGGTGTGTTTAGGGCAAATAGAATATCGAACCAAATGGCTTTGTGGGAGGAAATAACGGTTAAAAATTGAAATATCAATGATTTAAATTTGGTTAGCGGGAATTTTCAACTGAGAGATCGCTGAAAATTCGGGCCCAAGTACATGGGCCGGCACGCCCTGGCCCTGAAAAACATCGGGCTCGGGCATCAATTTCCAGAACACAAAACCTAAGCGGGCCTACTTGGCCAGACCCTCAGGCCCGTAGGCTGGCAGCCCACATGCCAGAAAGCCTGACGGGGACGCGGGCCAAATTGGGCCCGCTTTGTTATTAGGTTTTTTCGTTCATTTTTATATATTTTATTATAAAATCCAATCGATGCAGAAAAAAAGTATTTTTTAGAAATATTATGGTATATAAATTTTTTAATTATATATTTGTAATATTATGTATGATAATCATATAAATTATAATTAATAATGAATAAATAATTTTTTTAAAATAAATAAAGTATAATTTTATTAAAAATGTAGGCCTATCAGGCCCGACGGACTAGAATGTCCCATCAATCCACCGGCTAGACCAAAGAATCTTAGGCCAATAGGAATTCGGGCCAGCCCGACCCAACCCGCTAATAGTTGGGCGCCCCGGATTGAATTTTCTGCTTGACACATATGGAACGTCACGTCGAGAGAACATATTCACAATGTAAAACTAAATAACCGAAAGTATGCAACATTAAATTATTCCATTCTAGTATACATTTTATAACTAGAGAGATGCAATTTCCTAAATGATCATTGTTTAAGTTGTCGATTTAACCTTCATCTTTCGCCTGAAACAATTTAGTCCAAAATGTTGTCAGATTTTACACCGATTTAATCCTTCCAGCACCATCATTAACGTCAAATTTAACAGGAATAACTCGACGACTCTAACGACAAACTAAAAGAACACAATTACGAAAACCCTAATTTATGCTTGAAAGGGCTAAATAACTCCGAAAAGCCTCAATGACTTCCTCTATACAAATCATCAACTATGGCAAACAACACAGTAAGATCATCGCTAACATCTTTCAACGCCCGCGCAAGCTTCGGCGGCAGCGATCCTCCACTTATCTCTTTCAACGCCTCGTCGCACTTCTTCACGTAGGCTAACATTTCCCTCGAATAATCCGCCAACTCATCGACGTTGCCACAGATATGTATATGTAAATTAAAAATTAGAGGTGTAAGAATTAACTAAAAAATAGTAATTAAAATATCATGAGTGATTACCAATTGGCAGTTTATAGCCACACTCACGCTCAATAAGTAAAATAGATTAACCATGTAAAACAAAATAATCGGAACAATATTGTCAAACATTAAATTAATTTATTCCAATATACATTTTATGATTAAAGATGCAATATAAAATTTTATTACAACTAATAAAGGGATTTTAAACAACATTGCCAAGTCAAATTAAGAGAAAGTTGAATTGGGGTCGAGCATTCGGGAAAACCAAAATGATCACCAGTGTTTCGCATGAACCAATTTAGTCTCATATGTTGTCGATTTTGGACTAATTTTGGCATTATGTCGCGATTCACATCAACGGGAATATGGACAACTCTAACACCAAATTAAAAGAACACAATTAGCAAAACCCAAACTTATACTTGGGGTTCAAATAACTCCAAAGAAAACAAAACGATCACCGGTGTTTTGCCCGAACCAATTTGGTCCCAAATCCTGTCGATTTTGGACCAATTTCTTCATTCCATCTGCAAGAAATGCAATCGTTTCTGTCCACTCCGACCCTTAGCATACCCCACCCCTCCCGCTTTTTGGCTCACCGGATGGGGTTGATTCACATCAATTTTAACAAATTAAAAGAACACAACTAGCAAAACCTAACTCATACTTTTAGGGTTCAAACAACTCTTCGAAAAACCCTCAACGACTACCTTTATACAGAGCATCAACAATAGCAAACAACACAGTAAGATCATCGCTAGCATCTTTCAATGCCTTCGCAAGCTTCTGCGGCGGTGATCCCCCACTTATCTCTTCGAACGCCTCGTCGCACTTCGTCACGTGCGCCAAAACATCCTTCGAATACTCCGCCAACTCGTCGATGTTTCCCTTCCCCAGAGCGCCTCTGCACTCGCCGAGAAAACAGAGCGCTTGCGTTAAACCCTCGGCGCACTTATCGACTTTCGATCTGTTGGCTACGGTTACAACCGACTTAGCCTTTGTTAATGCGCCACTGACGACCTCTTTTGATTGGTCGACGGAGATTTGACCCAAAACCATGAGGTTCGCCCCAGCGGATCGCGGGTCGGATCTGAATGACTGAGCGCATTTTTCTGCGGGTTTGAGCGATTGGTTGCATATATCGCTTATTAGGTCGGCGTCGGAGAGGAAATAAGACGATGATGCGAGCATGACGAGGATGAGTGAAGAGATGGAGATCTTCATTGTTGTTCTTTTCTTTTTTCTTTGTTGATCTAGGAGGTATGTAACAAGATGTGTGTTTATGTTAAACCTTTTGGGTGTAAAGGATGAGTGAGTGTTTATATAGGGGTTAATTGGAATATAACTTTTTGCAAGGTAAGGGATTATAGGAATCTATAGAATTTTATTGTGTGAAGATTGAATGAACGATGTGGATTATGTGAATGAAATGACAAAAATAAAATAAAATTGATAGCTAACATAAAACGTAGATGAGGATTAATATCGTCCATAATATGTTCAATAAATGAATTCGTGGCCATGAGAAATAATGCCAACGTACTTGAGAAAGTACATAAAAATACAAAGATTTCATCCATTATTCACAATTCAATCATTGAATGGAAATACTGATAGGGAACAAAGATGAAATTAATTCAGGATCAAACAAACTGGGATTTCTAACAACGATGAAATTTGTAGCGTAGTACTTTATACTATTGGCACTCAATCTCAAATCTATACTGTTGCGGTGTTGCAATATAAGGGTGAAACCGTCACTTTGATCTGGTAATATTAACAATTTAATCCCTCAATTTATTTAATCCGATAACTATTATTACTTCTAAACTTTTTTATTACCGTATTCCTAAAATTTATTTTCCTTTTGTATATTTAAAAATTATGTTTCACCTATTAAGCAATCAAAAAATTATAAATCTCAAAATTAAAATTAACATTACATATAAATTTTAAGCACAAGCATAACAGAAAAGTCTAGATAACACAAGATGCGACGCAAAAAATTGCAGATGCATTGTCGTAATTGCAGAAATGGGACTCGGATTCTATTATATTATGTTTAAGACCAGCCTAAGCTTTCAAGCCCAAGTTCCACGTCCCATAGGGTGCGGTGATATATACTAACGAATATAAATATTTTAAATAGCCCACACGCTACTCGATGCAATCGAATATCCGATAGTGACAGAATTATTTTAAATAGCCCACACGCTATCTCGATGCAATCGAATATCCGATAGTGACAGAATCTCTAAGGCCATCTCCAACCGAAAAAGCATTCTCAAACTCAAACTCATTCGCAAACTCAAAATGTAGTAATTCATCTCCAAACGTTAAACCCATTATCGAACTCAAAAGACTTTTTTTGTAATATTTACTTCCACACCAAGTTTTACAATATTCAATACTACCGACATGTTTTATGGCATTACAAATTAGACTACATATTATTTTATATTTGCTGGAGAATATTTTTAATAAAATTAACAATAGAGCTATAAATTTGTGCCTGTAATACTACAAGACGTAGGTATCAGTTAAAATAAATGAGATATAGGCAAAACTAATAACACCAAAAGAATTAAACATTAAATGGACTACAACTTGCTCAATTAATGCATATGACTGAATCTGCGCTCATTGAGGAATTTTATCAAATAGTAGGCGTACGAGGTTTCAGCGGCTTCTCCACCATGACTTGGCATTTATCTTATCCTCGCTCACTCCTCAACCATGAGCCTCACCCCTGGCAATCCCGCCATAGGCCACAACTCCAAGTTAAAGAGATCAGCGTGTCCGTGGCGATGCTACCAACTGTCATGCCAAGAAAGTGAAAGAACTGAGTGATGCAAGAAGACAAATATTCCCGGTAGCAAAAGAGATGCACACTCAACGATCACACGGACAGATGCACGCATCAACGCTCGGGCTCGGGCAGTCCGCCCGGGCACCATCACTATCCACACACTTTCTCAGCCAAACTCCATTAACGAAAAAATTCCCCCCTCGATTCTCCCTCATCGATAACAAGCCCCTCACAAAATATAACTAACATAAAGAGCCTGCCCAAACAACTCCCTTTCGTAGTACCTCTTCCCCGTTCGCCGGACAGCCCTTCGCAAAGGTGACGAATAGAGTCCTATCAACGGCCGGTGCCGGTGAGCTCCCTAGATTTTCTGGCAAGGTTCATTTGCGGGCCATAATTCCAATTCCTATGTATCGAGTGGATGTGATGAAGAGCTAGGCTCTAGATTAGGAGAAATGAGAGCAACGACGGTTTGCCATCATATTTTGCAGCTATCCCAGACATCCGATCAATCGTTCTCGTACCTAGCCAACACCAAACCAGAATAATAATTATTAATTTTAGGAGGGTCACTTTGTAATAGCTAAAAACAATATGCGATTTGTGATCAGTTGAACGCAAAGATGCGTTTTTTGGCGAGAGATGTTGTAAACCCATTTTGAGAATGTGTATGGGTATCGATTGAAGCAATTTTTTGTGTTTGAATTGGAAAATGAGTGTCCATTGGAGATGGTCTAATAAAAGAGAACCATCATAAACGAACTAAAAAGATACCAAAAACGCACGAGAAATAAAAGTTACAGTTCGATGTTGAGATTCTAATTGGACTTTATCGCACATCGGATAATTCAACCTCTTAAATCCACTATATATATATACACACACAGAAAAACCAATTGTTTTAGGAAAAACCACTCATTTCTAATAAATACGACAAACTATAGAATTATTACAAATCGGTTTTATAAGTCCAAAATTATCATCGCTATTGAAGTCGGTCGCTTCTTCGATGAAAATTTTTTTCCTGAGAGGAAGTCTGAAGTCGTTGAACGCTTACAATAACATAAATACGGTGAACTACACATAAATACGGTGAATTACAAAACAATTAACTGTAGTTTATTCATACCAAAACAAAAAGAGAAAATTAAGTTCCCACTAATAAAGAAGAAAGCACAGCAAGAATGCTTCTTTCAGCAACAATGTTCCTCAGAAACAAAACTAAAAATGACAAGATTTACCAGCAAGCATGTTAAGATCATAGGCGAAAGGCCCAAAAACATAAACAGAAAACATAAAAAAAAAAAAATAGAGTAAGAAACTGCAACTAGAAGCGCTTTTTAAGCAGTAGCAGCATTTTCGGCAGAATCTTTGTTTCCCTCCTCAGCGGTCGCTTCAAACGTCTCGCCCCCCACAAGCTCGGGAACCTCATCATCGTCATCGTCGCCCTGGGCCTTGGGCGCAGAGCTGGTCCCAGCCCCGGGATTTTGCTTCTGAAATTCTTCAGCGAGCTTCCTCAAGTTCTCGAGATTATCTGGGCCTGAGATTTCGATTTTCTTTGCAGGTTTGAGTTTTGGAAAACATTGGATTTGTAGAACCCGAAAAGAAAGAGAAAGGATGGATTTTTTATTTACCCAATTGCTGAATGATTTGCGGAAGTATGTCCTGCAATTCTGAAACAACAAGAAAGCACGAGTTTTTTCAGCCATCGATTTATGGGGAAACTGAGCAGAGAATGACAGTCACTATAAAGGGTGTGTTTGGTTTGTGGAATTATAGGGGAAAGAAATTGTGAGAGAAAACGGCGTTCAATAAGTTTGCCTTTCGTTCTCACCATTTGGTGCTGAAATTATGGTTTAAAGTGTAAACTTAAGCAAGATTTTCTTTTCTTTCCTCGTCTATTTCTTCAATCAACTTGTTTCCATTTCACTTTCTCCGTTACTATTTTTCACAAACCAAAACATGCTTAAAGAAGGTATAGGGAGAAGGAAAACATACTCTTGGTCTGAGGAGTGCCGCTAACAACCCAAGTGTTGGCAGCAATAGATGCTTGAACTGAAACCCATCACAAAAAAAGCAGAGCTCATTTCAACTTTCAAAGTTCAGAGAATAACATCCCCATTGTTAAAACCAAGTCTCAAATCACAAGGTTTAGTTAAACCTTTTGGGTTAGTGAATTGTATGACGACATCCTCCTTGAAGATGTTGACCTCTTCGATTGCGGGTATGGCGTTGACTCCAATTCTCTTCAGCGTGCTCTGTAGCCTCTTGTCGTCAGTGGTTGCTGTTTTGTGGACAGCCTTCTTCTTCCTTAAATCATTACGAGATACCGAGTTAGGGCAACATAAAGAAGTTACGGGACGTCATGAATAAGATTAGCTTGCAAACTTAAAAAAAGTACTAGAATGAATGCGAACCACAAGGAAAACCAACCTTCTCATTGTACCCTTTCCACCAGTACGAACCACACCAGCCATCTTCTGTAATTTTTCAACATTCATCTGTAATTTGAGACAGAAAAATATGTTGAGAAAGCGCAAGTTGAAATGGCCGAAGCATTATCAATTACAATGATAGGACGACCATCCCAAGCCAAGCCCCCTATTTTCGTTTACTATACACTATGAGTAAAGCTCGAATTGAAGCTAACACTGTCCTCTAATCTAGAACAGAGTAAACAAATATTGATAAGACATCAACTGAGTAAAATTTGCGACCATAAAAAAACCATGTCAGATAAAACCTAAGCAAACGGGTCTTCACGAATCCAATTTAGCAAATTCTAATAAGAAGTCCACCAAATTAACTGAAAGATTGAAAACAAGGAAAGGCAGCTAAAAAACAGAGGCCATTAGAGAATTAATTCGATTTTGTCGAACAATACATGAACAGATAGGAACGGGAATGCCCAAAATCACGGATTCGGTGATAAAACTCAAGCTATTTACGAAATTCACGGAACCAACAAGCACAAATGAAATGAAAAGAACAATGGCGAGTTATTTGAGCATATAAGGTTAATCGCGTCATTACTTCTACGAACTGAACTGAGGTCAGGTGCCAGGCGAAGACGACGCTAAATAATGTGGAGAAAAGGTTAACGAATGAAAACCCTAGGGCTTGTTTGATATCAAAGTTTACAGATTACATGGGTAATTTATTTGTCTATGGCTAGGGGTGAGCAAATCCGGATATCCGGATTTTCGGATATCCGACCAGATTTTCGGATATCAAAAAATAATATCTGTATCTGGTCCGATTTTAATCGGATATCTGAAAATCGGAATTCGCTTTATTCGGATATTTAAATCGAATATCTGCATCCGGTTTTTATATTTATTTTTTTTTTATATTTTTTAATATTTTCTTTTCAAAATCATTTTTTATTTCTTATCAAAATAAAAAATATATTTTTTCATATAAAAATTTCTACATATAGTAATTAACACAATATGTGAATTTTATGATTCAAAATTACATAATAAATAATTAACACAGTACCACAAATTCACATTAATTTTTGAACTTGCATCTAGATGTTTTTGTTTTTCTTTTTTATATACAAATGTTTGGCAATAATAAAATAATATGAATGTAAATATTTCCACTTGGACGGTTGTTATCCTTTTTTGACCTTCATTTTTCATTTTGAGCTATTTTTCTTATTTTTTATTATTTTAATATGAAATCGGATACCGGATATCCGGATTTTAGACAAACCACTATCCGTATCCGATCCGATTTATTTTAAAATTAATCGGATCGGATATCCGATCCGGTTTTTAAAACCGGATATCCATTTTTTCGGGTTTTGAAAATCGGATACTGGATCGGAATCCGAATTTTCGGATATTTTTGCTCAGCCCTATGCATGGTTATACAAGGATTTTGTTGATGTTGTGTTTTAACATGTTTGATATGTTAGTATTAATTATTATAATAATATAAATTGCGTTTGATATATGTGTTTTAGATGTGTATAGGTGTGTATGGATTAGTGATATACACCCTATAACCACCTTAGAGGTGTGTATGGATATACAAGGCCTATAAATAAAAACCTTATAATAGACGTGTGTAGTCATACAAGGCATGTATAGCTATACACAGATATCAAACACGACACAACTTATTCATACACACATCCATAAACACCCATACACACATATCAAACAATCCCTAGATGTAAGAGCGTGCGTGGTGAATATACAACGTAAATAAACCTTTAACCCCTAGATTTATGTTACATTATAGTATTGACCACGTTATCATGAATATTATTATAATTAAGACCTAGGGGTGTTCAAATTTCGGATAAAACCGAAAAAAAACCAGCCGAACTGAACCAAATTAAAAAGTTCGAATATATTAAGTATACATAAAACCGAAAACCGCAAAATCGAACCAAAATTATCATACTACATTAAAATAGAAAAATATTAAAAATCAATTGTTTCTTCTCCCATAACGTAAACAACACAGTAAATATAATTTCATTGTTATACTTTTTCCATTTTTCACCAATCAAATACTGCTTTTCTCCCAAATAATTTGTAGGATCTTCATATGAATGTTTTTATATTTCGGTTAGATTTTGTTCCATTTTTATGTTGTTTTTTTCGGACCTTTGAATTGTTTTTGCTACATGTCACGTTCCATAAATCTTCTTTATTTCTTAACAACCATAGATTGTTTTATTTATTTTCAGCTCAGAATATTTTTTTGTTGATATTAAATTCCTAACCAAAAATCGAACCAAAAAACCGAACCTAATTGTAAAAAACCGAACCGAACCAACTTTAAACGGTTCGGATATCGGATTAAGCATACATAAAACCGAAAATCGAAAAACCGAAGCGAACCGATCGATGAACACCCCTACTAAGACCGGTAAAATTTTTAATAGAAGACCGATTATATTATTTAATATTACTTTTCGAACCCTCTATTCGTGTGCTTAAAATATAATTATATTTACTTCAGTTTTGATATTGAATATATTTAATCAATGAAATATAATTTTAAATATATCAGTGAATACTAATGTGTTGGGTATAATTACAATAATTAAAAAATATAAATGATAACTTAGTAGATTAACTAAATTACAAACGTTAGAGGCTAAATTACAAATAATGACAAACTAAATTGACAGTTTTTAACAACATTAGCGCTTTCTATAATAGATAGATAAAATGACAGAGCAAATTAGCAGTTGTAGCCACATTAACCTTTTTATATAACTAGTTACTTTTGCACACTCTATGTGTGTGCAATATAATTGTAAATGTAAAAGTAGTTTACTCAACTTATGTAGTCGGTAGTTTCTTATTATTTATTTATATTTAATTACCGCAGTGGAGAGGAAAGAACATTAATTTAACTAAAACAAAGGATAATAGAAAGGTTACAATTGTAATTTATCCTATACAATTAAAATTGACATATCACGAGTTTCTATGGGGCCCTGAGCCTTAATAATATAGAAAGATAGATAGATGATACATGTTCAATAAAACCTCTCTAAATTAATAATGGTGGACCATCAAATTTATTAATTTAGAGAGATTTTAATATATCGATAGATTAATATCTTATTAATTAAAAGATAAACCTTTTAAATTCAGATAGTGCATGCCAATGTCGGACAGAATCAAATGAGAATATGAGTGAGTATCTTGATATTACGTACAATTAAATCGTGTACGATTATAATTTATCAACATTAATATTCATCATTTTGTAATGACATTTTAAATATGTGACATGGTGGTCGTATAGCTCATGAATATTTTTTAATTTTAATATTTTAGTAAATTCATAATACTTATAATTGTAATATTTATGAATTATTATGGGACCTAATATTTATAAAGGGATTTTCCAAAAAAATTATCATATATGTTAACAAATTTGATGATTTTGTACAAAGGCCCGAGTCGGAGACGTGAAGCTTTTTCTTTTATTTCAGAGTGTATATGAAATTATAGAGTAATAATTTTATATAGGTTTTTACTGTAACAAATTTATAGTTTGGTCATTTGAAGCAAATAAACCGGGTACTAGTTGGGCTTACTAAAAATATTATTCTATAAATAACTCAATAAATAAACCTAGGGTCCTACTATTCATACCTCCTTACACCCACTTTTACACCCATTTTACACTCTCTACATGAAATTTGTAAAACTTATTTTACCTAACCACATGAAATCAACAACTACCATTTAATTAGTTTATTTTTTCATATAATTCAAAACAAAATTAATTACATGTGTTACTAAACTAATTTATTATTTAATATTTTTATTAATCACTGAACCATTTTAATTAACTTAAAAAAAATTATATTTTTTAAATTATTAATATAAATATTTACTTTATTTTAGTAGAATATTTATATGACATATATTTTCCCACAAGTTTATCTATGTTTCCTATGTTAAAGAAAATCAATGGAGTACAATATAATATTCAATTGGAGCTTTCAATCAATTCAATGGTGGTCATGTCGATGCATCAATCAAAGAAAGAAAGTGAATCTTACCAATTAGTTAACTCACGGTTCAATCTATTCTTCTTTAGGAATTGTGGGATATCAATTTCCATGTATAAATTATATTTAAGTACGTTAATGGCATTCTATTTTAGGGAAAATTGTGAAAATAATTAATAAAGTGATAAATACTAAACATAGAAGTATTTAATGAGTTACTTTTATTATTAGGGGGTGTATATAGAAAAAGAGAGGGTGCCAATAGAATCACCCTAAACCTAAGCTTGACAATGGAGCGGAAATTACCCATTTCTGTGGAGATTCGCCCGACTGCGCAAGATTTCCTGCTTTTTAAGTGGGGATAGGCATTGAATTACTAAATTATCCTTACTAATATTCTAAACCTATTATATGTTGCATGTTAGGATATTTTTATCCCCGATTTTCCCAAGAAATGGCGATAATAAATAAAAGATACGAAAAATAAATTTGGACAGTGAACACGAGAATTTACGTGATTCGGTCAGAATGACCTACGTCCACGGGCCGGATTTTTATTATATGGAGTGATTACAGACACGTACACTGACGTGATACAAAAGTAGCTACACAACTAGGAGTAAGCTACAAAGAAATATCGAAGAGGAGAAGATCTGAGATGTTGTTGTGGTTTTTTTTTCTGCCTCGTCTAATCCCTATTTATAGGCGAGTCTATGTAAGGAAATCGCATATGAACATAAGAAAAGTGTAGCCATCCCTTTTGAAATATTACTCGGCGCCTGACATTTCTTTTCTTCGTTGCTTTTTTTTTTATCCCACGTTTTCCTTCTCAATTTTATGAGCTGTATTTGTTGAATGGTCAATGACCATTATTTCTGCCAAAGGTCACATCAACACATGGAATCCCGAAAATAATGATAAAAACATTACTAGATTGTTATTTGGAAGAATGTGCGATACCAAGCAACTATTATTTCTAAGTTGTATTAGAAAAATTGATGTATCATAACACTGAAAAGACAATGAAAATGACGGAAGGTACTTCTATTGTCTCGCTTCTCGATAAATTTGATTCCATCATTATTAATTTGGCGAACGTGGAAGTAAAAGCGACGGACGAAGATCAGACCATAAGTTTAAGTTTGTAACTCAAAGATGTATTATTTCCCATGAGATATAAGCTGCCGTCATCATCCCCCATTTATATATAAAGTGAATATCCGAAACCAATCGTCTCCCAAAATTCAAATTCAAAACCAACAAACCTTTTCGAAAGTTTAGAACCCTTTATGAGAATTTCATGAATGCTTTAATAATATTTGTAGAAATTCGGGCCGGGCCTCCGGTAATTTGTCCGTCATGGAGGCCCACGCACATGCGCCACACAGAGAAGGGGTACCCGGTATAAGCTTGATGGCGTCCCTTCTTAAAACCATTTGGTGTTGAAGAGGAGTGGCCCATCTGTTGTCAAAATGGCTACCTCTCGAACGAGGATTCAATGTTCTTTTAGTGTATGCTAGAGTTAAGGATCGATCTGAGCAATTTGGTGCTCAATCGAACTCAAAAACAGCACTCAAACTCACACACACCAAAAACAGATTTACGTAGTTCGGCCCAAAGTTTGGCCTATGTCCACGGATCAACCGAGCTTCCTTTCTTATTGATCACAATACGAACTTTGTACATTGTCGTGCCCTCTATAAGTTTCGTGTTTACACCTCACTGTGACTCTCACTCTATAAGAGACTATGGACGCTCAAAGATGACTACTCGAACTCGCAACACTGATATATATGAGAGCTGAAGCATGAATTAAGCATGATCTGCGATTTATCTCCACCTTCGATTAGTCTGATCTGACGCTCCACAAGCCGCCACGTGTCCTTGCTTTTTCACGTGAAGTTGCAAGTAATGTATGCGACTTTATAAGTGAACTACCACTTTCGTTTAGGGCCGTCCGATTTTTGATCCAACGGTCATCTTCCACCATCCGCATCATCATGCATCTCTTATCTCGGCTGTCGATCCCTTCGCGCGATATCCAACGAACTACATTGAATCTTCGGACTTTAAACCATGGCCCTTCCATTGCGCGTACATGAAGATCCGACGGCCGCTGCTCTTCGACATTCATCTTCAGCTTTAACATCAGTTCTTCAGATCAGCTTCACCCCAGTTCGATAGGCGACTTTCTTCGGCCATTCCCGGCGGTCTCCGACGAGTCTCAAGCTCGCTAATCCCAACAAACTCCACCTCGAGACTGCAGACTCGCAATCCCAACACCTGGAACCTTCATCGCAGCCCCAATTCCCCCAACAAGTTGCCCCAAACTCTGCCAAAAACCAGCCTCATCTGTTTTGAGAATCACCTTTGTGAGCTCCGAAACACCTCCAAAGCTCCACATCGATCAATACGCTCTTGCTCGGTTGATCAACCAGCTCCCCTAGGAGCTGCGAGCCTCAAGAATGAACTTGTCGACCCCAAGTAGGATTGAAATTTCCCACTTGGAATCGACTCGAACACTTGAGCTCATTTCCTTCGTTCGGCTCGAAGATCCCTCCACCCTAGCCTCTTGAGTCACCTCATGGACTCTTCTCCAGCTAGATAACACTGTCTTCTTGCCCTTCCTCGCATCCAAAACATCGTCTGCACGAAAATCTGCAAAACCAGTTTCATCAGTTTTTGAACAAACTGATTTAACAGCCCAACTTTCGATCGATTTTCCTTCGTTTTCTTCCACAGAGCTTGAGCTGTTCTCCACCTCAAATCCATCCCTGCCATGTGGTCTTGAGGTCCCTCATCTCGTGGCTTAAAAAGATAGTCGCAAGATCCCATCTCAACCAGCCATGTTGCATCAGTAGCAGGCTTCACAAATTCAGCTGCGAGCTTGCCTTTTGTGTCGTCTGTTTCTACCTCTTCCCGAGTCTTCTGAGGCACGTCTCCCACATCATTCAAACCACCACATTTCCTAGTTTCATGGTGTGCCTTTGCCTCCACAGAACTGTTAGGTCCCCGTTTGTCAACTCAATCAATCCTAGGCATGAATTCTAAGGAAATCGATTAGAGTTATTGAACATTGAAATTCGATCGAAAACCTTCAATGAAGAACACGAGAGAGAATTCCTTTAGTGAGAAGATGATTTCTGAGTTTCTCTCTCTAGAATTGAATTCGACAGCCTTCCGGATTGATTCTCTAATTTTCTGTATTAAGCTCAATGTTACAACTATTTATACCAAACAAACTTGGTATAAATATCAAACTTATCCTAATCTAAGGACTACTATACATCAAGCCCCTAATTATAAGGACAGATAATTAAATCAATGCACAATTAATATCGTATTCTACAATCTCCCCCTTTGTGCTTGATTTATTTTCCGCGCCGTCTGTCCTCGTCGGGCATAGTACGACCTGCGCAAGCCCAGCGCATGCTCAAAGTTCCTGAGCGTGTTCCTTAGCTCCAGACGATCTTCTAATAGTTCCATTAGGAGCGGTGTTCTCTCACGAACAAATGGATCCTCAGCATTGTATCTCTATTGATTTCTTCCAACCTCTGCTCTATGTTCTTTTTGATGACCTTGAGTGTCCCATCATAGAACTTGTTGATTTCAGTCTTCAGCATCAACCTATTATTCTTAGCGATTGGATTGTGGTAGGTGATGCCTAGGACTGAGCTGATGTGCACGTGATTGTTGGAAAGCCCTTCGATCTCAGGTCCTTTGTTGCGGAGCGGTCATGTTGACCTTCTTCATGTTGCTCCCCAGAGCCATCTGAAGGTCGTGTGCGGCGAAGTACTTGACTTGGCGCATCATGAATCGGTAGAGCCCCTCGAGACCTTCTGTCTTAATGAAGCCTTGAGGACCTTTGTACTTCTCCACGTACAGCTGATAGAGATTGTATACCTCATCAGCAGGGATGTACGGTAGGTCGCCCTCGTTTAGATCCTCTCGGGTCCTATCC
Organism: Craterostigma plantagineum; assembly: GCA_027422505.1. Classification (NCBI taxonomy): domain Eukaryota; kingdom Viridiplantae; phylum Streptophyta; class Magnoliopsida; order Lamiales; family Linderniaceae; genus Craterostigma; species Craterostigma plantagineum. The sequence continues at coordinate 8,461,257 of JAPQWV010000002.1, forward strand.
ACTCGCTCGATAGCATAGGTTGGGGTTGGAAGACCTCCTTTTGCACAGTAGACGCTGAGAAGCTGGCAAATCGGGAAGAGACTTATAGTGGCTCTTGACTTGTTCTTTAGTCATCTCCAGCCTAACATCAGGTCCAAGTTTGGTCAGCATCCAGAGGTAGGTCATCCTCTTCTGCTGATCCCAGTGGAGATCCCTCTCAGCTCAAACTCGTTCGACTTCTTGACTTTGTTCGGTGACCTCCAAATATTTTCACGGACTTCTTCAAAGAAAGGTATCTCTATACGAATATTCTCCCACGACGTGTCGATCCGAACGGTCCCTGGTGTTAGTCTTGTGGAGGAAGCCGCTCGTTGCGCGATCAACTCTGCTAGCCTTGGGATGTCTTGCTCTTAGTCTTCCCTTCCTGAAGTTCTTCGTCTTCCATGAGCACGAGGTCTACCGAGGCTTTTTGTAAAAAGTGTCGAACGTCCTGAAGCCGTTGTCTTTGATGCTCCTCGAGCATGGAATGGGTCATCCACTGTCCTTCGAATATGTATTTGTCTAGGACCTCGTGTGTTGACGCCATGTCCGGATAGTCCCGGTTGGTCTGGAGCAATTGAGGGAGTCGCCTAAGTCTGCGCTAGGGCGACGAGCATGGCAGCGCTTGCTTCTTCTTCCGGAAGCAAGGGGCTTACGAAGGTTGGTGGCGTGGGCGGAGACGTCCTTATTTGAAAGGTTGGTGGGTCAATTTGGGTTAAAGTGGTGCGGCACGTGGTGGTGGTTGTTTGGGTAGTGGGTTGTGAGGTTCCAGCGACTTATTTACTTGTCTGAGTCGCGCTAGGGTTCTGTCTCTGACCCCTTGTGATTATCCTTGGCCTCTTCTCCCCCTCAGGACGTCCCTGGTCGTCTGGGTCGTCATATCAGCGTTTGGAGTGGGAGCCTTGGCCGCGACACGTTTCTGATGGGTCAGGACGATCCACGAGACGGCGGAAGAGATCTTCTTCTTCCGGCGTTCGTGTGGTCAATTCCAACAGCCTGGTGACCAGAATTGAGTGGAGTTCGCTGATGGGTACGGTGGCAGGATTTATTAGGTTGTGGGTGAGGATGGGTGTTGGTGTTTCTGTGGATATTATGGGTTGAGTGGGTATGAGGATGGGTTGTGACGAAGACGGCTCCGGACGGGTGCTTTCCCACGATCTTGGCAGGACGTCTTGATGGCATTGCGTACGCTCTCCATAATTTTGTCTTCAAAATCCTTCAGCGCGTTAGCAAGAGCGGCCTGAAGTCGATCTTCTGTCACATATGGAGCGGACGCCTCCGTTGTGGATAATCCAGGACGACTGATGTCGCCTGTTATCAACCCTTGAGCTAACACCGGCTCCTCATGTTGGCTCAGAGTCATTTGAGGTTGTGACTCTTCGAGACTTCCACCCAATCCTTGAGTCGAATCTTTAGGACAGGTTCTGATTGTTCCTGCGTATCAGACACCGAAGCTTCTGGTCCCACCGTGACGAGTTGCGGCTCAAGATTGAGCGAAGAAGGGTCCGCAACACTTGGAACGATGGTCGGCGCTGTGTCTGATGGTTCGGTGACGGTTTCGAAGAGGGACTCGAATGATACGCTCAATCGTCTCGTAGTCCTTCTAATCAACCGAATCTCCTCATCTGACTCGGTGTCTGATGGGGTAGCCATGTGAGGCGAGAGTCCTCGTGCTACATCCTCACTGGCTATTTCCATCACCGGTGGCTCGATATGTTGTATTGTTGATATTAGAGCCTCTGTTTCTGGCGTAGTAGCCAGCGGTGGTGAGATGTGCCCCGTTCCTGCCTCGGGCTGTGCTACTTGAAGACCTTCCTCAATCGGTTCTTCGACAATAATGGGCACTTCCACTTGGAGTGTTTCTGCTGGAGCCTCTTGTTCCAACTCTGCCGCCACAGCATCGATTAGAATGGACTCAACATCTGGTACTGTTTCCCCGTGAGTTGGAGGCTCCAGCTCTAGTTCCTGAGCCACTTCATCAATCATAGTGTCTTCGGAACTAGGCTGTTGTTGTGGATGTAGAGGGCTGATGTTGAAGTCTGTCGGGGGCCCTCTAATCATCTACTCAGTCAAATGATGTTCCCGACAGTATCTCTGATATTAGTCTCCCGCGGGATCGGCGAGACGTAGTAGCTCGAGCGGAATTGCCATCGATGGCTGAGCTAGGTCCGCAACTTGAGATTGTGGAAGAACTTGAGCCTGGGTGGCTGATAGTTTCCTCCTGGAGGCAAGCGAGGAATATTGCTCGTACATCTCCATTTGTTGACGGATGATGACGGAGAACCATCTCGCATATGGCACATTTTTGGACCGTTTGTTCTTCTCTTTCTGTCTGATCTGTTCTGCGAGGTCGTTCCAGATCAGTTGAGCGAAATCGTAATTTCGCGAGAACATGACTCCGTGAAATGCCGGAGGATGTGGCCGTTGCCTTCGTCGAAGCCTGCGTGCTTCGGGGACAAACACTTGTTGATGATTCCAAGAAAGTGTCTTCCACGGATGGGGAATCCCATTGCTCTGCATTTGAGCAAGCTTGGTGAGCGGCGAGCGGTACCCCATCTGGAGGAAATCATGCACCAGTTCTGCATCTGATGGGAGGGGGTCGTAACTTTGGCTGTGAGGGAGGTCGAGGAGAAGTCTGAAGTCGTTCTTGCTCATACAGACGTACCTCGTCCCTACAACTGTAGAAAAGTGATACGCCCATCTGTGATTAGGCTCTTGATCATCCCCCAAAACTGCTGGAGGTAGACCATCGGCACTGAAGCCGTCACTGTAAGAGCATGCCAAAGTGGATGGCCTTGCAGTATGGACACGATTATGTCATCTGGACACCGAAGGGTGGTCAGGTCTAGTTGGAAGTTCGTGTCGTGTACGTTAAGGTACATAGCCTTCTCATAGATGTGGTTGTAAGTAAGGAAGTGATTCATCTGAAATACAGACTTAAGTCATTAGCTAGATTAAAATTTAGTCGAAATTCGAATTTATCAAACCATAATGATGAAGCTATTTATAACATGTTTGACAACATTGTAGTGGAAATATAAATGCACACATAGGTCATATAGAGTGAATTTTTGAAGAAATAATTTTATTTCGACATATGCATGTAAGTTCAAAAAAAAATTGGTCGAAAATTTTACTAAGTTTTAAAGTACTACTCAATCCGTGCTTTTTGTCACGCTGATTTGAAATTCTCAATTGAATTGCCTAAAGGTGGTTTTGAACTGAATATTTGCGATAGGAATTTTTATTCGCTAATGAAAGCTACAGTGAAAAGGACATAGAAAATTTTCTAAGTTTTTGAGCTCAAGATACGATACTGTAGCCGAGAAATTTTACGATCGAGAAAAATTTCCGTGTAAATTTACGATCGAAAAATTTTTCGCGTGAATAAAATTTTTCGCTATGAAAATTAACGAGCGAGAAAGTATTTCGATTTTAAAGAGGTTTTTTGCTGCAAAATTTTACGATCGAGAAAATTTTATCGTCGAAAAATTAACTTTATTGCCGCTAACATTTTTCGACTGAGATCAAAATTGAAATTGAAATTTTCGACTGTAAGTTTTGCACTCGAAAATTTAAAGGGTTGCATCTATTTTATCTATTCCTCTCATTAATATTTCGCTCGCACAAAATCAAAATTATGTTTCTCTTTTGTAAGTAATTTTCGATCTACGTTATTAATCTTAATGACTAAATCAAAAAAGCTTAGCGATTGAAAATCTTTACGATGCAAACAGTGACTTAATCAAATTGAGATTCAATTTACACTGTTTGCGAGCGAGAAAGTTCTTCTTCGCTTTTAAAAGTTAAACCCCAGTTTAGCCTTATCTTTAAATCGAACGCTAATAACGCAGAAATCGAAGTTATATTCACTCAAAATGATCAAGAAACATCGAAACTAGCCTATTATGCAGTTTTTAACCCAGATTATACTTAGAGATGATCTAAAATATTGGAATCAGGTGTTCGAGTTCTCAGAATATGAACAGTCGTGAAATAGTCACATAATCATGCGAAATATTCAAAAATACGGATGCAAATGTAGTTTAAATACACGATAATCCCTAAAAGAAGTCAAATCTACCTTCTAAAGACGAAAATCAAATGAAAAATCGAAAGGATTTGAAGATTTTGACGTTCGTCTTTTGAGAGAAGAAGTTTTTCGCACGAGAATTTTGACTGTTGATTTTTGCGATCGAGGGTTTTAGCGTGCGTTAGGAAATATTTTGTAGTGTTCAATTTCATTGTATTATCTTTGTTGATTTGTTTTATTAAACTCTGGGCTAGTTCTTAGTTATTCATGTAATGGGCCTTCACAAGAGGCCCACATTATATACCAACTTGTGGTATAAATAGGAAAACCCTAGTACATAGTGCATGTGCTTGTGTGTAGATAAAATAAACATATGTTAGAGTGAGTGAGTCTCCTCAAGAACACCACCAAGCCCCATGCCCGTTCTCGATTCCGATCTATTAGGCGTGTTTAATCCGTCCGAAGTTGTTCGTTAGGGTGAAACTCGGACCAATAATTGGTATCAGAGCCCAACGCGACCGGATTTGCGTGTTTTGAGCAAGATTTGAGTGAAAATTGCTTGAAAAATACTTTTCATCACTTTCAGTTTTTGGGCGATTTTGACCTCGATTTGTTGTTTTTAGACATCCCAAAGGTTGATTATGTGTTTAGGAATGTTTTTCTGAAGTTTTGGAACAAGTTTCGTCGATTTTGAGTAAAAGTCGCGCAGCCTTTGCAACAGTAAACTGTTCTTGGCCGAGATCGAAACCGAGAAACTTTCTTTCTCAGGCTGAAAATTTCGAAACCGAGAAACTTTCTTTCTCAGGCTGAGAAATTTCGAAACAGAGAGTTTTTTTTTCAGGTTGAGAAATTTCGAAACCGAGAAATTTCCTTTCTCAGGCTGAGAAATTTCTATCCGAGAAATTTTTTTTTCAGGCTGAGAAATTTCGAAACCGAGAAATTTTTTTTTGCAGGCCGAGAATTTTTTAGCCGAGAAAGTTTGCCTGAGAAAATTTCGCTGGCCGAGAAACTTTCACTGCCCGAGAAATTTTATCAACCTGAGAAACTTTCGCTGCCCGAGAAATTTTGCTAAACTGAGAAATTTTTTCAAATCCGAGAAATTTTGCAAAACTGAGAAATTTTTCAAATCCGAGAAAAATTTTCTAAAACTGAGAAAATTTTCAAACCTGAGAAACTTTCAAAGTCTAAGAAATTTTAAACTTGATCCAAACCCATCTTTTAGCTTCAAATCTTGCAAAAATCACTCTTTAAAAAATACACTCAAACGTTTTTGACCACCAAAAATTTTTGCCCCCCCCCCCCCCCCCTCGGATTAAAAAAAATCATTGGATAGAGAAAAATTTTCTAAGCCCATTGGACTTTGTCTATTTTACATTTTTTTTTAAATTTTCGAAATCAATTTTCTGGGCCTCAAAATTTTCGGTATAGACGACGTTTTTTGTGAAATTTTTGAAGGCAAATCCAAAATGCGGCAACGATCACCGTACCCAACGATCGACCTAGGACGGTATTGGCACATTATAGAAAAAGTTTAGTCACCCCCAAACTTTTCAGAGCGGAATTTTCAAATGCCAATTTCACACACCCAGCATGTAGGTACCCGGGTTGCTCCACATACATGACTGAGCAACCACCCCCGGCATGAATGGTACATGGGTTGCTCCACATTCATGACCGGTATGCACTGCGAGCAACCAACCCCATCATGCACGTTACACGGGTTGCTCCACGTGCAAGAAGGGATGTCAGAGAAGCGAGCAACCATCATGACTTCTGTACAATCCGTGCAGAACCCGGACCTACAAAGAAGGGTTGACAAAAGTTCAACCAACCATCAGTGGGCGCGCCATCCAATCTTGATGCTTACGCGATGTGGATCTCTTGTACCAGACTCCACCGTCCACCCACTGCCATCCATTCACCATGGTGCGCTACATGGAGACGTCCTAGCCACCGTGATCCTCTTTACGCCCTCACCACCACCACCTGACGAGTCTCAGAAGCGTCTGATCAACAGTTTTGGGCCACCCTCGTCGACATCACTCGTGGTTGCCTTTCAACGCGATCACGCCACGCCACGATAGTTCCCATGGATCAGTGAAACCCCCTGATCCTAACCCAGGAACGAGCCTACCCTAGCCTCTCTAGTCTAGGTCTAGGTCGCGCGACATCATTCTCCACGAAAAGATCCAATCAACGATCTCTGGAGGATGACGTAAGTCGCTTGCAGGAGCTGCGAACCAACGACGAGATGATCGCACTCCTCTATCATATCTCACCATAACCCGGACCTCGCCCATAGGAACAGGAGACGACTCGTTCGTTTCCCGAGTAGAAGTCGCGACATCTGGTCCAACCGCGCAATTAACCCCCCCAACCACTCAGCTATCCTTTCCTCAGATAGCTGTTTCATTCGCACAAGAGGAACCACGTTAGCCATCACCGCCCCACTTGGAGACGGTTGATGTTGAACATGTAGTGCCCCGCCTCTCACTGCACCTCTTCCACTCACATAGAGTCTAGTGTCCTCACCCACCGAAATTTTCCACTTTCTAGGACACAAACACTCTTTACGCACCGTAGGTTCTTCGTGAACTTGCACGAACGCTTGATGACGTCCTTGTGACCGAGAGCGGAAGACCCACGACAGCCACCCTCACCACAACTGTCGATGGGCCACGGATACGAGCTTGTCTCATCGTCCGTGCCAGCGGAAAGCCTTTGTGGCTCTCCGATTCTTTCTGACCTGTGCAAACAGGCGGCACATCGGACACATGTCTCGATGTTGTGACGACGGAGCGTCTTTGTGACCCCCGTCTGGTTAGTTACCCCGTTCGTGATGGAGTCCCGACTCATAGCAATCAGCGAGGAACTTACACATTCCATGCCGCGCTAAACGAGGATCTATGAAAGAAAAGGTCCCATCACCAACACCACTCCACCACGCCTACGCCACCACATGGTGCTTCGTCTCTCCAGTGTTCAAAACTGAACCCGGAGGAACACCAATTGCTGCTACTCCTGAGAATCCCACTTGATTGCCTCACTCAACACCACACCACACCATCATCACCACCATCAACACCAGAGACAGACTCGTCCCACGGACGACGTGATGATCCCGAAGACGGAGATCATCTCGAGGGGGAGTAAAGGAGAAGAAATGAGTTGAAGATCGTACAGCAGCATCAGCAGCAACCATCATCCACGCCACCTCCACCAACTACGCCCCGCCGGAGGCTTCCACTACCTCCGCGCACATTCTTATGTGTCAGGCTATTATGTTCATAATGGAACACTCGAAGGAGCCATGGCACATCTCATCCACCACATTCCGCCACTACTGAGCTGACCACTCTGAAGACCGGGCTCCCTGCTCTTGAAAGTCACATTTCAATGGAGCCTTGGCACATTTTTTACGCCCCACGCCTACCTTCTTCTGGAGCCAGACAAGTAAACTTCGTGGCCGAACCAGACAACTTCCATTCGAAGACGACGAATCCGGCGTCGAGAAGAAGAAGACTGGAGAATCTTAACAAGTAAGTCCTAGCCGAGCCATCAATGCCTCCGCAAGAAGAGGAGATATCCCTTGTAGGGGGAGTTTGCTAGGAATCGAGATCTCCAATATGCCCAACAAAGATATCCCGCGCTGAACTGAAGATTGAACACTAAGGGGGAGATTGTTAGGAAATATTTTGTAGTGTTCAATTTCATTGTATTATCTTTGTTGATTTGCTTTATTAAACTTTGGGCTAGTTCTTAGTTATTCATGTAATGGGCCTTCACAAGAGGCCCACCTATTATATACCAACTTGTGGTATAAATAGGAAAACCCTAGCACATAGTGCATGTGCTTGTGTGTGTAGATAAAATAAACATATGTTAGAGTGAGTGAGTCTCCTCAAGAACACCACCAAGCCCCATGCCCGTTCTCGATTCCGATCTATTAGGCGTGTTTAATACGTCCGAAGTAGTTCGTTTGGGTGAAACTCGGACCAACAGCGTGTACTTAGGGATTTTTGACTGCAAGTAATGATTTCGTTTAATTTGGGCTGATCAGACGTTTTTGTGAGACTCAGTGAATTTAAGCCCATTACTATTTACGATCGGAAAACTTACGATTGAGAAACCTTCTTCGTTTACTGTTTAAATTTGCGGTCGAGAATCATCCGATCGAAATTTACCTTCGGTTCCTGTTTAATTTTCGCTCCTCAATTTTGAGAGCTTAAATTACCACTTGGTCCCAAATCAATTTTCGCTCAAGAAACTGTGAATGAAAATTGCACAATTCGCCCGAATTTCTCGATAGTAAGTTTTCCTTAATATTTCAGATTGATCCTAAATTTAAAGAATAAACCACAAAATTACTCCTTGTAAGTGTAAAAGAAAGTGCAATTAACTCCTTGTATTTTCGAAGAAATGACATCTGGCTCCAAAATTGATCTTCGAACATCTGCAATACTTAGAGCAAAATGTCGAGAATATTAGATTTAATTAAGATGTAATTGTTCAAATAAGGCTCCCCCTGAATTGTTTTACCAATGTCTTGAGTTGACATTCATGAAAATTTGCGAAGTCCTCCTTATTTAAGCATTGTCCAAAGCGAATCAAAACGAGAATTTCTGCAACACTTAAAGAAAAAACATCAAAACTATTTGGAGCTCAAAACATGGAATCATTGTAGATGTTCCCCTCAAATAGTGCACATGTATCGATTTATCACGTAATCATGCAAATCAATACAAGTAACAATCATTATAGCACGCAATTAATCACTTTAGACTAAATACATGTTCCCCTAAACTGTAATAAAGATTTGCGCGAGGGTATGAGCAAAATCAAATATTCGCATTTTGATCAATTCAATACCAATGCAAGTTAAATTTGCATTCAATGCGATTTTTTTTCATATATATAATTTTCATATACATATTAATATTATTAATATGTATGGGGTCAGATTTTGCTACGATCATTGTCACGCCTAAAATTTCACAAGACACTTGAAAAGATCACATACTGTCAAGTCATGTCGTCAAACTAAAGAGTCCTAAGTTCATTGAATGATCCATTTCGACAACTCTCACTGGGTTCACTCTAGCACTCGATTATTTTGGCCTTGGGATGATTATATTTATATCACTCAAGTCAACACAAGCAATCTTAAGTCAATTTACCTGTGATTGAGGCATACCTTTGCGAGAGATCGTCGATGTGGAATCATAGAGACTGTGAAAGGTTTTAATTTGGTTCTGACTAAGAAGGGAAGGATAGTTTTAGAATTGTGGACTAGGGATCTTCTTCCTTTTCTTCGTCATTCTCCTCCTTTTTTTTCATTCTCATCCTTTAATGATTTTTCTTTGATTCAGTCTGCACCTGCTCAAGCTGAAGCTCCGCTTCTCTACGAGGCTAGAGATTATCTAAGGTGAAGATCTTCCTGTTCGTTCTCGGGCCGATACCGCACTCCTTTTATCTTAATCCCTAGTGAGGTTTCAGAGATTATCGATTTGAAGAAGTTCGCAGTTGTGGAATTCGAACCCAAGGCTGCGCTCCTCTTCTCGTTGTCTTGATATAAGACCGGATTATCGTCGGAGAAGTTCACTTCGTGGTGCTCCTCTTTCCAGCCGTTCTGACGAGTGTACGAGATTATAGATGGAGAAGTTCACAGCAAGATCCATAACCCCTTCTAATGATATGAGATCGTGATAGTCGAGGGACAGGTTCTCTTGGACTGCTTTTTGTACGTTGACCATTCCTCGTGTGCGTTTTCCACCTTCTTTTGTCATCTTTTTCTTTGTCGTCTCTTTTTCTCCCCTTCCTTTTCTCGATTGAATATCCCATCGAAGACTTAGGTGTTCTGCTGAAGGCTCAAAGGATTTTCAAGTGAAGAAAAGGATATCGGAGAAAGCTCAAAATGGATGACTAAAGGCTGTATTAAAGGATTGAAATTTTATATATGTAAGGCCAAGTGAGGAATTTCCTAAGTGCTCTAATCATTTTTCCTAAGGATCTAGCGAAAGGCCGTATGAAGCCAAGAATCACTAGTTAAGACAAGCAATTGATGTTTGACTGGCTCAAGAATAAATCACTAGAAAGAAAAATAACAGGCCAGAATCCTCACTTATGTAAAGTGGCTTTGTGTCTAGTGGAGCAAACTAAATGAGCTTTAGACACACGAAAGTGACCCTGACAAAATTAAGTAAGCAATCAGTAGCATGCCAGGGAAATCTAATTGGGGCGTAGATTGAGCATCCTAAAGATTTCTTCATTCCCCTATATTATAGGTATATTGTATAGTTTATTATTATTATTATTATTAATATTATTATTATTATTATATATATATATATATATTTGGTAATTTTATTATAGCGCAAGATAAGACAAATGGGCATGGAAAACACATAGAATAGAGCATGTGATAGCACAGAAGATCAGGTAATGCACACATCATGGGAGATTCAACATGCCTAATTTTCCGACAAGGAATTGGAATTGTTTTTCATCCAATGCCTTGGTGAAAATGTCAGCTAGTTGATATTCTGTGTTCACAAAGTACATGCCAATGGTGCCTTTTTCTACGTGATCTTTGATAAAGTGATATCTAATGTCTATGTGTTTCGTGCGTGAATGGTGAACAGGACTGCACGTAATCGCAATGGCACTTTGGCTATCACTATATATGGGTATATTAGTTAAATTGTACCCATAATCGCGAAGTTGAGTTCGCATCAATAGCATATGGGAGCAACATCTGGCGGCTGCAACGTATTCAGCTTCAGCCGTCGAAGTTGAGACGCAATTTGCTTTTTGGATGACCAGCAGACTAGCTTTTCGCCTAGAAATTGAGCGCCACCGGACGTGCTTTTCCTGTCCATTCGGCAACCTGCATAATCAGCGTCAGTAGAGCCGATATGTTTGAAGTTCGTACCTTTAGGATACCATAGTCCTAAGTAGTTGTGCCCTTAAGGTAGCGAAGAATACGCTTCACCGCGAGCATGAGGGATTCTTTGGGATCGGCTTGGAAACGGGCACAAAGACAAGGCTTGGAAACGGGCACAAAGGCAAGTGGCAAACATGATATCCGGCCGACTAGAAGTGAGGTGATGCTGTGATAGAGTGTGATCTCGATCGATTTTCCTATGGAATCGGCATCCAACTTGCAGCTTGTTGACATGGGAGTGCTGTGTGGCTTGTTCTGATCTTTATGGAACTTCTTCAGGATGTCCTTAATGTATTTTGTTTGACTGATAAATATCCCATCATCGAGCTGCCTAACTTGAAGTCCTAGGAAGAATTACAACTCTTCCATGTGGCTCATTTCGAATTTACTCTTCATGAGATCTCCAAACTTCTTGCACAACCGTGGATTTGTTGAACCAAAAATGATGTCGTCGACGTAAACTTGGAGGACCATCAGATCCTTGTCTTGCCATTTGATGAAGAGGGTCGTATCGATTCTTCCTCGAATAAATCCAGACATTACGAGGAAGTCACTCAAGACATCATACCAAGCACGTGGGGCTTGTTTTAGTCCGTAGAGAGCTTTATCCAATCGATAGACATGATCGGGATGTTCCTGATCAACGAAGCCGTCTGGCTGAGCGACATAGACTTCTTCTTTGAGTACGCCATTGAGAAATGCGGTTTTAACGTCCATTTGATAGACCTTGAAGTCTTTATGAGCTGCGTAAGCCAATAAGAGACGAATGGCTTCTATTCGGGCAACAGGAGCATTTTTTTTCGTCGTAGTCAATGCCTTCCTGTTGGTTGTATACCTTTGCAACTAATCGTGCCTTGTTCTGGATCACTTCACCATCTTCATTCTTTTTATTCTTAAATACCCATTTTGTCCCGATGATAGTTTTTCCATGCGGACGTGGTACTAATTTCCACACTTGAAGACGTTCGAATTGGTTGATTTCCTCTTGCATTGCAATTATCCAATCCGGGTCTTGTAGTGCGTCTGCTACCTTAGTAGGCTCGTTTTGGCTTAAGAAGCAGCTGAAAAGACTGTGTTGATGTCGTGTCCTTACTCCGCTCGAAGGATCGCCAATTATCTGATCAACCGGGTGAGCTCTAGTCCACCGGCGCTCATGCGGCAAAGCTGAAGATGAAGCATCAGCCATTTGTGGGTCTAGATTTCCAATGATTTCCGATTGTTCATTCTTGTGAGGAAGTTCCAAATCTGTACTGAGTGGGAGCGACTCTGATGATTCTTCCTCAACACCCACGGTAGGTTCTTCATTATTCTGTGGCAAATCTAAATCGGGTGAGGTAGGGACTGTTGAAGAACTTGGTACATCAGCCACGTCGGGTGTAGGATTGACGGTGACTGGCGGATGTAGAGGCTCAAAGAGGAAATCCAAGTCTTCTAACACAAGTCTTAGAGGTTCGTCTGGCGTTGATTGCTGAGTTGTTGCCATCTCCTGTTGGTTGTGTGCCAACACACCAGTGAATTCGGGTTCTGAGATGTTGTTTTCAGAAGCCAACGGGTTGAGCACGGGTCCTGAACTGTTTTGTTCAGAAGCCATCTCGTTCACTTCGTGAAAAGTGACGTTATAGCTTTCCTTAATCGTGTGGTTGGACTTGATGTATACTCGGTACGTTTTTTATGTTGAAGAATACCCGACGAAAGTTGCTTCGAATGCTTTAGGGTCGAACTTTGCACGTTGCTCTCTGTCGTTCGCCACAAAGCACTTGAACCCGAAGAGTTTAAAGAATGAGATGTTGGGTACTCTCTTATTTACAATCTCGTACGGAGTCTTGTTGAACCGTTTGTGAACCACCGTCCTGTTTTGGGTAAAACAGGCGGTATTTACTACTTCAGCCCAAAGAAAGTGTGGAAGGCCGGAATGGATCAGCATTGTACGAGCGGCTTCCACCAGGGTTCTATTTTTCTTTTCAACGACCCCATTTTGTTGAGTTGTTTTTGCGGCTGAGAATTGTTGACTAATTCCAAGTTTCTAATAAAACTCACTGAGATATTTATTCTTGAATTCAGTGTCGTTGTCTGTTCGAATAACTTGAATAGTCTGTTGCAGCATATTCTGAGTTATGTTCACAAAGTTGATAATCAAATCCCCTGTCTTATCTTTGGTTCGGAGGAACTTTGTCCAGGTGTAGCGAGAGAAGTCATCGACGATCACTAGCACGTACTTGCGTCCATTGATACTTTGAGTTTGCATCAACCCACAGATGTCCATGTGGATTAGTTCCAATGGACGAGAGGTAGACGCTATTTGCTTGACATGATGAGACGCTCGCTTCATTTTTCCTAATTGACATGCGGAACATTGATGCTCCTTTTGTAGTAGTATAGTTGGAAGACCGTGAACCAACTTTTTCGTAGAGAGGCGTTGGAGAGCTTTCATATTCAGATGAGACATTCGTTGATGCCATAAGCTGTTTCTCTGAATCACTGTCTGAGAGATGAGGCATACAGCTGTCGAGGGACGCATGGACGTCAGGTTGATCGTGTAAAGATTGGATTTCCGAAGTCTGTAAAGGAGTTCTGTGTCCTGACTGTCCAACATTCTGCACCGGTCAGCGTGAAAGACCACTTGAAATCCTTTATCGCAGAATTGGCCTATGTTGAACAAGTTATGGCAGAGTCCTTCGACGTAAGAGACATCTTTTATTGTCAGATTTTCCAAATGATATCCCCACATCCAAGAATGGGAGCTGAGTCATTGTTTCCGAATCTAACTTTGCCGTTTGGTCGGTCTTTGTAGTTGCTCAGCAGCTCTTGTTTTCCATCATGTGTGTGGAGCAACCAGAGTCGAGGTACCACACATGATGGATCTGCAAAACAAGTTTAGAGAGCTTTAGGTACCCACTTAAGCATGGGTCCTCTCATATTAGCAGATTTAGTTTTAGATTCAGATATGATTCCTAAATTATTACTTGAGGGAGTTTTAATAACCCACGTCACTTTCGTAGAAGTGGGTTTGTGTGTTGCCTCTTTAGGTGACTTGGCATTTTCGACTTTTGTCGTCCTAGGCGGAGATTTAGGAACCCATTTGGGTTGAACCTTACAGAGAACGTTAATTTCAGCACGACAAATGCTTTAGTAGGCTTGACTGAGGAAAAGATCTTTTCTTTTGATAATCTCCTAAGGTGCTTGGGGGACTCAATCTTTACGGGAACCTTAGGTGAGTACATGCATGTACAGCGCCATAAGCTTTCTTTATGGCTGGATCTTGTTTCCTTCAGGCTTTCCTAGTGGCATTTGTTTCAGAATGATTGTTTTTTGTGAGGTAGAGCCTATTTCGTAGTTGTTGCTTCTAAAGGTAATGGGCCGAAGAGTACATGTAGAAGCAATTATTCGAAGCGAAGAAATGGCTCTTTTATTTCTACGAGTGTCATTTATTTGTACAGAAGGAGTAACATTTTCAGTCATACTCAATGCTACTAGCTCCTTCTTAATAGACACTCTCGCCTCGGTTCTAGTGCTTGCCCTACGCTCCCTGTGGACGGAGGTAAATTAGATTTAGTCTTAGCACTCTTAACAGAATTATCAATGCACTTTTGATCTTTCGAAGATGATTTTTTTATTTTCACGCTTTGCAGAATAGCATGAGAGGTAGTTTGGGAGGATGAGGAAGCTTTGAGATTTTCCATCTCTTTAAGAACTTCTTCTTTTGAGTTTCGAAATTCTCTCTTTCTTTATCTAATTTTGCTTGGAATTCCTCTATCTGTTTTATTATAGGAGATTTATAGAGAGAATTTTTATAATGTACGTCTTTGACTTCCTCGTAGTGTGTTTGAGATTCAGGAGGTAGAACTTGAACTAAATCACAGGCAGGTGTTAAAGATGGTTTCATATTTCTGTCTCTTTCACTTAGTTCTGTGTAGTCAAACGGGATTTCAGGCCCATGTGAGGCTCTTCTCTTGGATGAATCTAAAGTATTTGTTCTGTCGCTTTAGTAAAATCCCTAAGAGAGGTTACTCCTAAACCCATGTTCTTAATATCATATATTTCTTTCTTTCGTAGAACACGTGGGTTAGTGAAACATATGCCTTCTATAGGATTATAGGACTCTATATCCTTGGGCTGGTTTAAAAATATCGTCTGTTCAGATTGTCCCCTACGCGTAAGAAGATCATCTAATTTCTTAATTTTCGCATATAACTTCTTACGCTCCTCGCCTAGGAGAGCATAATTATTTCTACGGTCAGTTTAGCGGTTTGGCAGGCATCTAGATCTTTACTAAGCTCACTAGCCTTAGTATTAGATATTTCTAATTGAGCTTCTAAGTTGGTGATCTTAGTGGTAGCTTCGGTTATCCTACAATTTAGGGTGGCTTTCTCATTGAGATTCATAACCAAGCAATTGCAGTTATTTGCTAGTCTATCTTCTAACTCCTTAATTTTTCGCTATGCTGTCCTATTTGAGGTTGACTAGTCTCTCTAGATTGTAGGCTCTTAGTAAGTTCTTCTATTTTAGCACTAGAGCTTCTAAATTATGATTCGAGACTATTTATCGTCTCCTGAGACCTCGAAAGTTTATCCTCTACTTCCTTAATACTTTTCTGCTCACGTTTCGTGTTAGCATATTATTTTTGATATGATTCTAACATAGTCAATAATGTGGATGAAGAGTCTACCTCTTGTGATGAGGTGGATGCGCCATCTTCGTCCATCTGATTGGATGTTTCGGCGTCACTGTCGTTATCAAAGCGTACCATGAGGGCAAGATTCTCGTCCAGAACTAGACGTGTCTTCAAGCCAGTGGTCCTGCTCTGCCATGAGGGCTACACCTGCTTCATTCTGCTTCGTGAGTTGAAGCTTCTTGGAGTAGTAATTAGCATCTCTTTTCTTGGGAAGAGCGCATTCTCTGGCAAAATGACCAGGCTTGCCACAGTTGAAGCACTTGTTGGGCTCTTTAGTGTTCTTGACTTCGGAGCTCTCTGGTGCATGTTCCTTGTTCTTAGAGCTTGAGGTCCGAAGACTGTTGGCCGAGGATGAGGACTTCTTCTTAAAGTATTTCTTGCTCATTATCTTTCCGATTAACGCCAACTGTTTCCCCAGTGCCTTCATGCTTGGCTCGGCATCTGATTCTGAATCTTCTTCTGACTCGGATGATGAGGGAGGTCTAACGATCTTCTCTTTGCGAGGCTTGGTTCCACGTTTTTCTAAGACTAGAGCAACGGTGTTGTCAACCTGCTTGCCCTTCTGCCCTCTCTGAGTCTTGCAAACATCTTCCTCGTGTTGGGCGAGATTATCAAATACTGCATGGATATCCAACTCCTCCAGATCTTTGTTTTGTCTAAGTTGAGGGGATATCTTTTTCCAGTCCGAGGGCAGAGAGGATAGAAATCTTATATTTGTTTCCATGTTTGTTTTCCAGATTTCTATCTTCCTCATCTCGTTGAGAAGAGTGAGGTATCTTTGGTATGCATCATAGAGGTTCTCCTCCGGCTTAGCTTTGAAGGAGTCATAAGCAGTGAGAATATTTGTCTTTTTGGCCTTGATGCCTACTTCCGTCCTTTGCATCATCCTATGCAACTCATCCCACATTCCCTTAGTCGTTGGGAGGTCGTCTATCTGTCTATAGATGTCGTTGGGGATGCCTTGCATGAGTGTGTTCATGGCTATCAGATCTGCCTGAGCACGGGCCCTTTCCTTGATGGTGTATTCCCTAGGTTCCTTTAGTCGCCTAGTAGCGGGAATTTGAGGAGTAATCGTGTCATCACCGGCTACGTTGACCCAGAACTGTGCGGGTCCCTCTTCGAGTGACTTTAACAGGTTTTCGGCTTGATCTTTCAAGGCTATGAAATTTAGGAAGCGGCTTCTCCATACTGTATATTCACCGCGTTGCAAGATTGGCGGACTGTTGTCATTTCCTAGTGAGTATGCATCCATCCTTGAATGTTTGAATGTTTCTTTTTTTTGTAGAATTGATGAAGGATCTTCGTTAGTTTTGATGAATGAACTTTGATGTAGTACGCTCACAAGTAGCAAATTTGTTAGTAGCGTTTGATTCAAAAATGATCGAGAATTAATTTCGATTCAATCTTTAAAGTTTGATCGAAAATAATTTCTTCGATTTGAAGAGATGGTACTGTTTTCACGCGTCAGGTACTTGTTCAAAATTTTCGAGCGTAAATTATTTCGACTTGAACGTAATTTTACGCTGAAAAGGTATGTAAACAGTGAAATCAATCGTAAAATTATTGAGTGAAGTTTTGCGATCGAAATTTTAAGCGTCGAAAAATTTTGTTGACCAAATCCACAATGTAGATTTTGTCAAAAGTTGACTCGAAAGATTGACCAGTGTTTTCGAGCGTAAAATTTCTTTAATTGATTTTGGTCGTTGAAGAGCAGTACCCTAAGGAGTTTCTCGCTGAGTCAAATCTAATTGGTTGACCGAAAAATTTAAAGAACGAGAATCAAATACGTCTGACCGACTAAATTTTCGAGAGAAAAAAATTTTGCGCGGGGGTCAAAATAGTCAATTCTCGTCAAAATTTTAACGCTCGTAAAATTTTTTTTTAAACACGTTCTTGACAGCAGCGACTTCAGTAACTAACCAGTATTCTAATTGAGCAAAATTTCTCGCACAGAGGTTTTCGATCGAAGACTTAGCGAGAAAAATTGAAATTCACAGTTTAAGCACAAATATGATTTTAACACTGATTCAAGCAAATACTGGAAATCAATCGATGAAACTACAGGTATATGCTCGAAATAAGAGCAGAAGATTAAACATGTTTTGAAGCAAATGATAATCAATTTGACGAAAATCAAAACACGTTCATACTGTTTTCGCACGAACAGTAAACTCATAGAATCAAAAATCGACTCAAATCATGATTCTGATTACTACCGTCTAATCCTGGTTGATTATACTACTTATGCGAGCACAGAAACATCAAAATCAGATCAAATAAGCACAGAATTAAGACTGTTTGATCGAAATTCAACTTCGCGCCAAAACTGCTCTTCGATGGAACAGTGATAGAATAAAATTTCGATCAAGTTCTAAAAATTTTCGTTTCGAAACAGAACGAATCTGCTCTGATACCAATTGTTAGTTCCCCGTTTGTCAACTCAATCAATCCTAGGCATGAATTCTAAGAAAATCGATTAGAATTATTGAACATTGAAATTCGATCGAAAACCTTCAATGAAGAACACGAGAGAGAATTCCTTTAGTGAGAGGATGATTTATGAGTTTCTCTCTCTAGAATTGAATTCGACGGCCTTTCGGATTGATTCTCTAATTTTCTGTATTAAGCTCAATGTTTGTACAACTATTTATACCAAAGAAACTTGGTATAAATATCAAACTATTCCTAATCTAATGACTACTATACATCAAGCCCCTAATTACAAGGACATGTAATTAAAACAATGCACAATTAAAATCGTATTCTACAAGAACAGCACTCGAGCACGTAGATTCAGCGCCTCCTTTTCCCTTGCAGAACCAGCCTGTTCTGCTTTCTGACTAGCCTATTCCCACTGGCTATTTGGGTGTTAAATCTTTTCCTATCCAAAGCACCAATGGATATTAGATTCCTCTTAAGTTCAAGAACATACCTGATATCCTTGAGGATGCTCAACACCCCACTTGCAAGTCTCATGCGAATTGAACCAATCTCTCTAACCTCGAAGCTTTTTCCATCTCCCCCTTAACCGTTTTACCTCTTAGCTCCTTGAAGTCATGCAACACTCTCTTTTGCGGGTTATATGGAAGCTAGACCCTGAGTCTAGGATTCATTCCTCCCTCCTCTCCTCCTCAGAAATGGCTAGAACCTCTGCAAATTCAAAACCATCATCAACATGGTTAGTTGAGTAAGAACTTCCGTGTTTTTGCAACTTTGGCAATTTCCTTGAAGTGGCCCACTTCATTGCAATGAAAGCACTTCCTAGGCTCAGCAACCTCCTTCCCCTTGCCCTTCTTCCACCTTGGATTGGACTTATGCTGCAGATTAAGCATCTCGGCCGAATTTGGTTCAAATTTTGGCACCATCCTCGTGTCGAGTTGTTTCGTGCTAAGAGCTGCCACTTCTCCCTTCCACAAAGAAGAGCTTCCTTGAAGTAATCATAGCTCTTGGGCAAAGAACACAGCAACAACAACGCTTGGTCTTCATCTTGAATTTCTTCACCAATGTTTTGTAGATCCAAAACCAGTTTCTGAAACTGGTTAATCTGCTCCTCAATGGCAATTTCCTCACTCATTTGGAACCTATAAAGAGCTTGCTTGAGGTAGAGTCTCCTTGCTAGGGATTTGGTCATGTAGAGAGCTTCCAATTTCTTCCATAGCTCCCCCGCCGAGGTCTCACTTGCCACTTTCCTAAGAACACGGTCTGAGAGCCAGAGGATGATGGCTAAGAATGCCTTCTCTTTGATCTTCTTCTTTTGAGCTGCGGTTAAGGTCGTCGGTTCCATTTCGGCATCCGGATTCAAGGCTTCCTCCAAGCCTTTCTCCACGAGCACGGCCTTCATTTTGAGCTTCCACAGCCCAAAATCATTAGCTCCATTGAACACCTCCATCTCGAGCTTAGTCATCGTAGCCATTTTCCGGGAATCGAGCTCCTTCGATCCACGCTCACTGCACCACTTGTTGTGAAATGGCTACTTCTCGAACGAGGATTCAATATTCTTTTAGTGTATGCTAGAGTTAAGGATTGATCTGAGTAATTTGGTGCTCAATCGAACTCAAAAACAGCACTCAAACTCACACACACCAAAAACATGTTTACGTGGTTCGGCCCATAATATTTGGCCTACATCCACGGATCAACCGAGCTTCCTTTCTTATTGATCACAACACGAACTTTGTACACTGCCCTGCCCTCTACAAGTTTCGTGTTTACACCTCACTGTGATTCTCACTCTACAAGAAACTATGGACGCTCAAAGATGAGTACTCGAACTCTCAACACTGATATATATAAGAGCTGGAACATGAATAAGCATGATCCGTGATTTATCTGCACCGTTCGATTAGTCTGATCTGACGCTCCACAAGCCACCACGTGTCCCTTACTTTCACGTGAAACTGCAAGTAATGTGTGCGACTTTATAAGTGAAATACCACTTACGTTTAGGGCCGTCCGATTTTTGATCCAACGGTCATCTTCCATCATCCGCATCATCATGCATCTCTTAATCTCGGCCGTCGATCCCTCCCGCGATATCCAACGAACTACATTAAATCTTCGAACTTTAAACCATGGCCCTTCGGTTGCGCGCGCATGAAGATCCGACGGCTGCTGCTCTTTGGCATTCATATTCAGCTTTATCATCTGTTCTTCAGCTTAGCTTCAACCCAGTTCGACAGGCGACTTTCTCGGGTCATTCCCGACGGTCTCCGGCGAGTCTCAGGCTCGCTAATCCCAACACCATCATCTTATAAACCATTTTAATTATCTCATCATTTTCGGTGTGGGACAACTGTCCTTTCACACGTGATATCCAATACTCCCCCTCACGTGTGAGCCCATTTCTTTTAATCGAACGGAAACGCCATTTTTTTCGAACCCGCCATATATATATTTGTTAATTGAGTCGGATCTTTCCGCTCTACCATGTAGAAATTCGGGCCGGGCCTTCAGTAATTTATCCGTCACCGTGGCCCACGTACATACGCCACACGGAAAATGGATACCCGGTATAAGCTTGATGGGGTTCCTTCTTAAAACCAGTTGTTGTTTAAGAGGAGTGACCGATCATCTTATAAACCATTTTAATTATCTCATCATTTTCGTTGTGGGACAACTGTCCTTTCACACGTGATATTCAACAATATTCAAGCAACTTTTCACGTTATGAATCCTTTTATGTTCCCCGCGATACATATGAAGAATGGAGTGAACTATTTGAATCGTAGAATACATCTATTAAATTGCAATGCAACTCGACACATTATCTTTCTATTTATTTTTTCAGATATCATAAATTACTTTCTATTTATTATTTCCAACAATATCCAAAAATATAATGATTACGCTATGGGCAATGCATTCCTTGCTCCATTTCCAATAACAATCTACTAATAGCCACAAATCCTTAGACTATATACTGTGAGAAATACAGGCCGAGCCCCGGTAATTTATTCGGACCCACGCACATGTGCCACACGGAGAAGAGGTGCCGGATATAAGCTTGATGGGTTCCTTCTTAAAACCAATTGGTGTTAAGAGGAGTGGCCCATCAAGCTTATAAACTATTTTAATTCCTTGGTAGTTTCGATGTGGGACTCTTCAGTCCTCACACGTGAGCAGTTCAACACTCCCCCCTCACGTGTGAGCCCATTTCTTTTTAATCGAACGGGAATGCCATTCTTTTCGAACCTGTTATATATATTTTAATTGAGTCGGATCATCCCGCTCTGATACCATGTTAGAAATACAGGTCGGGCCCCATTTCCAATAACAATCTACTAATAGCCACAAATCCTTAGACTATATACTGTGAGAAATGCAGGCCGAGCCCCGGTAATTTATTCGGACCCACGCACATGTGTCACACGGAGAAGGGGTGCCGGATATAAGCTTTATGGGTTCCTTCTTAAAACCAATTGGTGTTAAGAGGAGTGGCCCATCAAGCTTATAAACCATTTTAATTCCTTGGTAGTTTCGATGTGAGACTCTTCAGTCCTCACACGTGAGCAGTTCAACACTCCCCCTCACGTGTGAGCCCATTTCTTTTTAATCGGACGGGAACGCCATTCTTTTCGAATCTATTATATATATTTTAATTGGGTCGGATCATCCCGCTCTATGTTAGAAATACAGGTCGGGCCCCGGTAATTTATCTAAACCCACGCACTTGCGCCACACGGAGAATGGGTGCCGGATATAAGCTTGAAGGGTTCCTTCTTAAAACCAATTGGTGTTAAGAGGAGTGCCCCATCAAGCTTATAAACCATTTTAATTCCTTGGTAGATGTGGGACTCTTCAGTCCTCACACGTGAGCAGTTCAACATATACCTATAATAAACCTTCAATTACGTATTGAATATCGAGCTACTTTTGATGATAACTAAAAAGCGGTAAACTCACCACCACAGCCATAACTTCCCCCGACCAAGTACTGCGGCCGTGGTTTCCCTTCCACCGCCAACACGGCGGTGGTAGACGCCGTCGGCTTCCCATCATCTCCTCGGAGTATTCTTACATGTCGTTTCAAGAACTTGACGTAGCGAATCGCCTCGTCCAACATCGCCGCGGCGTCCATCTTAGCTCCGCCGGGGGACAAGCCTCTGCAGTACCCTCATCCTCTCGCCGATCCTCTCCCGGCGGAGCCTGGCGGCAGTGCTCTGAGGATCGTCGCTGATTCTGACGTTTCTCCGCCTGTGTTTCCTAACCGTCGATGGGTCGATGTCCACGGACTGCATAGATGCGATTCTGTACATCATCTCTTTCGCCGGCCCCAACTCTTCTTCTATTTCTTCGAATTCACGGCGGCGGCGGCGACGGTGAGGAGGTCGTGTCTTTGAACTGTTAATGGTGGGGATGAATAGTAATTGGCCGGCGGCCATTGTTGGCGGCGGAGATAATTAGGGTTTCCGTCGTAGTCGTGGTGGTAATGGAGAATATTAGGGTTTTTTTTCCATGTTTGTGAAGTTGATATTCACAATGGATTCACAAGAATCGTGGGGGAGTTTTTGTTGCGTAATAACGAGGATTGCTGGATATAATCTAGGATGAGAAATAGAATTATTATTATTATTATTATTATTATTATTATTATTATTATTATTATTATTATTATTATTATTATTATTATTATAGTGTACGATATAACGTGTGTATATATGGACCAAAAAGAATTGAGAATTCAAGCTGTTACTTGGCTGTCTTAAGCGATTGGTGATGGATTTGAAGCACTAACCGTACAATCTCTCTGAGGTTGTGTTAGAGAGAGAGAGAGAGAGAGAGAGAGAGAGAGAGAGAGAGTAAGAGAGAGGGACATTGTTTGTTAAAGGGAACTGTGAATTTAAATAGATTCGAATAACTTTCGATGTTTCGAACGATATACATTTTGCATAATTAAAAATCTAATGCTTATCTCGAGTATTTAATTATCAGCCCATAACTATGAAATGACATCATGAGTTGAATATATTTTTCAAAGCGCGAAGTAGGGTTGCAAATGAAGCGAATATTTTCGGTTCGGTTCGAGATTCGATTCGAAATTTAAGATTCGAATTCGAAATAAATGAATACGAATACGAATACAAATACTTTTTATGATTCGAATAATTTCGAATACGAATAAGAATATGTCTGTATTCGATTCGAAAAATTAACGAATATTCGATTCGTTTAATGTAATATATATTTAAATAATATATATTATATATATACTTGTAAGCCGGAATAAAATATTAGACCTAAATTATTTATTTGTTTTGACCCATAAAAGGAAATAAAGCAAACCCTTCATCTATTTAACTCACGCTCCAAGTGTAAAAATAAAAAACAAATACGAACATTGAGTTGTTTCTTAGATTTTGTAATTTTTCGGAATTATTTTGTAATTCTAACAGGTTTTATGGGGAAAAAATTGAAATTTTCTTTCGAATATTCGAATATTCGAATATTCGCGAATATATTCGAATACCTTATCGAATCGAATCGAATCGATTTTTAGGATTCGAATACGAATCGAATCGAATACGAATACTTGGAAAAATTAACGAATACAAATTGAATATTATGATATTCGATTCGATTCGGTTCGTTTGCAACCCTAGCGCGAAGCAATGAAATGAGCGAATATAAGGCATAAGATAATCACAACGACCTGGAATCAGCTACAATGTAAAAACGTGTCGTGACATCATAAATAATTTTTTGTGAGAGTTACTATTCACCGCCCCCTTTTTCCTAGTCACCGCCCCCTAAAGGGCTGAAAAAAGACGTTTTTGCCCTTATGATATTTAAATTAATTTAAAAAGAAAAAACTAACTAAATATATAATTTCGGTACGAAATACTGAAAACTACATACACAAATAAATTCGAACGATTGATCGATACGGAAGAAAAAAATTTTGATTTAACATTTTCGGACCGATCGAACCAAAATTTCGGTCGGCGCTTGGCACGACCGAACAACAATTTTGGCCGCCATAAGGCACGGTCGAAATACAATTTCGGCTGTGACATGTGCGGCCGAAATTATGGTTCGGCCGTGCCAAGCGCCGGCCGAAATCTTGGTTCGGCCGGCACATGTCACAGCCGAAATTGTGTTTCGGCCATGCCTTGTGGCGGTCGAAATTGTTGTTCGGTCATGCGAAGCGCCGGCCGAAATTTTGGTTCGGTCGGACTTTTTTCAAACTATTTCGATCCAGACTGTTCGTGGTAATTCATCTACGTACGAATGATTTTTACGACAATATCGATCGATCGGTCCTAAAATCTATCGCTCGGTCCGGAAATATCTATCGATCGGTCCGAAAATGTTAAATCAAATATTTTTTCGATATCGATCGATCGTTCGAATTTATTTGTGTACGTAGTTTTCAGTATTTCGTACTGAAATTATATATTTAGTTATTTTCTCTTTTTAAATTAATTTAAATATCATAAGGGCAAAAAGGTCTTTTTCCAGCCCTTTAGGAGGCGGTTACTAGGAAAAAGGGGACGGTGAATAGTAATCCAGATTTTTTTTCTCTCATTAGAAGAAAAAGAATTCGTATTAAGTAATTTGTACGGAGAGGTGAAAAATATCTTCTTTAATCCCATTTCTCCTTTTACTCAGATGGGACCTTCTCAAACGTTTCCACACACAAATCACAATGTATTTCATTTACACACATTTAGACGATTCACATGTACGTTGACAATATAGCATTCATTGATCAGAGACGTGTGAGTTTATTACTTGACTGGATTCTTCGATGATGTCATAAATCATGAAGCGTTAACCTTTGTTTAATCTAGTAAGGGATGAATAAAACAGGTAGACACATTGCATCAATTATATTCAATTATATATTTGGAAGGCGGAGCGTAATAATTTGATGAGAATCGATGTGTAATTCTTAATTTGTTCGTGGATGCAGTAATTAGGTATTTATTCTATTATACTAAGGGTGAGGGGCTGGAAATAAACCGGTCTGTCAAATGAAATATTAATTCATAAAATTAAAAAAATCACTAACTATCTTTAATTACTATATTTAGTTTAGACCTATTTTTAGTTAATTACTATCCTACTTTTAATTTATAATCAATCAATTTTTCTTTTCACATATTTATAACATACAAAAAATTAAATTATGATTTCTATGAAATATTTCACACAAAAAAATTTAAAATAGCAAACCCATTTGAGTGTGCATAAGTTCCTTGGGTTAAATATGTAACGGAAAATGCACATAACAAGATACATAAAGATGAAACTAGTGTTGGGTTTTATCAGATTATAATGGTCCACAAAGCATACCATAAAAGAGTACAATTCTGATCTCATTAAAGGAAGCTAACTTTATCTAAATATGTCCTAACTAAGAACATTATGTTTCCTCCGAGGTTTTTAATACATTTATACATAACAACGTTTTTTTAAGGAGATTTTATTCATAAATACAAATGGATACAAAGATACAATAGAGCAATAACCAAGATGTTACAACACAAATGACTATTTCTACTGCGTAAATGACCGGTGATAGCACAGTACCCGTTCTCAAAGCCCCAAAAAGGGGAAAATACCCCGAAGGAAACTCCACAAAGGGAGGAAAATACTCCCACTAAGGATGAGAAAACTCCCACGAAGGGGAGGAAAAACTCCTACAAAGGGGAGAACCTCCGACAAGGAGGAAACTCCCCCGAGGAGAAAACACTGCACGACACAAATGGCCGGGCGGTGCGGGGGGCTAACGCCAGCAGCGACAACCAGTGGCCTCTAGTGGAAGGCGCCGGTGGAGGAGGGACCGGCAGCAGACGGTGCCAGTCGCTGGGCGGGCGGCGGGTGGGCAGCAGGCGACCCTGAAGGCGGTGGGGCGAGGTGGTGAGGCAAGAGGCGTTATAATTGAATTTTACCAAACGGAAGACTAGAAGGGCGTTGATATCTTAAAAGGATTCCTATTCCATGAGATTTTTATGTACGACTTAAAATTCAACTTTCTATAGTTGGGAAAAAAGATGAAAATGAGTAAAATACAACCCTTGTCGGTCCGAAACGGGGAGGATTTTTAGTTCTATAGGCATTGTAAATGTTAGGTCTTGGAAAGCCTTTGCCTTCATCATTAATTGTCGTCAATTGGTAAATCTGCACTGCAACGGCTACTTTAGCTGTCTCAAAATATTTATTACATGTGAAAAAGGGCCAAAGATGAGTCGATCAGACTTTTGAAATTGATGAGGTGGCTCGGCAAAATGTTAGAACTAAATTATATAATATTAAAAATATGATACATTTCCATGGCTTACGTAAAGTTGTCATTAGACTTGGTATCATCATTCAGTCGAATACGTCAATAAGTATGAATTCTTGCGGCAACAAATCTCCATTGAAAAACGTTAAAGATTGGATAATAAAGAGAGCATGAATGATGGACATAAAAAATGTATAATTAGAATATGATGCATTCACATAAAGATTAAGCTTTTTAGACGAAGTTTCATCCAACAATAAAGCCAAATGGAGCTCAAGCTTCTTACACCATCTGGTTGAAACGATAATCAGTTTGAAACTGAAGAATAGTAACAATAATAAATAAATAGGAAAAAAAATAGTTGTTTGCGATTAAGTTTTCATCATATAAAAATAAAATAAAATCTTTTTTTCCCGCCATGTATTTTGGTCCTTATTTAGTTAATGTCGAGAAGTTTTTGATTGAATAAGTATAATATCACGCGACATTAATTTTTTTCGTTTCGAAAATGACATTAATTACTTACATTCATAAATTTAGTAAATGTATACTATCTTTGCAGCGGATTCTTTTCTAATATTAAAAAAAATTCCATTAAGTACTTGAGGCAATACGTTGATTTTATAATATTTCCATGGATAGAGGAGATTTTATGAATGAACATCATCCAAATCAAAATAAATAGGGTATTACTATTCCCACTCTCTTTAGGGGGTGTAAAAAACATTGGGAAACGTTTAACTTGGAAAAAATGTTTTCTCTTACATGGTTTCAATAATCATAAATATCATTACTATCACCATTAATTAATCACCATTAATTTCGCCATTAATTAATCACCATTAATATTTCCAATTCATTTTGCCTTCCAACATTTTCACGAAGGATTTTTAGATGAGAGCTTCTTTCTATTTTAGTATAACTAGGTTTGCCCCCGTGCGATGCACGGGGTAGTTTGTTGCGATTAATATTGTATTATTATTCAATTATTTTTAAAGTAATACAACGACCCCGTATGTTGGTCGATGGTGTTGAAAACACTGCCGTAACCTACTTTGTTAACCCGTTATCTTTTCACAAATCATGCATATCAACAGATATGTTTTATTCAAGAACTGTACGACTGCTTCTTAGTGGTAAACAGATCATATAATGGAAATCTGTTTCTTACCTACCAATCTATCAATTGAGATTTGCAGCGGGGATGCTAGTGCAACGAAATTCTCGTATAAGACAACTGTTACAATTTCTTACGGTAAGCGAGAGCCCACCTTGGGTCGAAGTGGATCCGGAACTGAGCGCATGACTGAAAACTTGCAATACTGCTAATTTGTAATTGTCATTCGAAATGTGGAACTGGAACTTTTTTTCATTGTAGGATTATCGTGTGAAACAATTTAACCTAAGGACTGGGTGGATGTAGTTTAAGCATTTGCAATATTGTCATCCTCTGCAAGCAAGAACATCTCATAAGACTGCATGAGTGCAAGAACATCTCATAAGAACATCTTTTGGCTACCAATTTTTGAATACTACATCGGTACCTGAATTCCACATTTTCTATCCATGCCGTGTCTAATCATGTTTACGTTTTATTCTTACACTCTACATAGACGATTCCGAGACTCCATCTAGTGCAACGAAACTGATCTCTAAAAGACTTGGGAGTTGAGAACTCTTCCGCTGGTGCTACCAAAATATCGTTTTCAGTGAGAGCGACCGTTGTCCGCTTCTCACTTAAACTACGGTATATTAAGGCTCATATATCACCTGAAAGAATATGGAAACAATTGTAAATGCCAAAATATCCACGTATGTGAAATCATATTTGGGTAGAAGAACTCCCTTTGCTGAGGTGTTGTCACAATAGAGGTCGCACCGACGGTATCCTGCACAGCAGTGAAGCACGCGGTGTCCAGGAATTTGTGCTCTAACTGAACTGATTTAGGAATGGATTCATTTGAAGTTAGGCTCGTTGACACCATGTATTTCTTGCTTTAACTGCTCTAACTGAACTGAGTCATAACAGACTCTTGGGTTGAAGTGCAAACTTTTTCAGTTCATATGCAGGAGATGGCCTGAAGTTAGGTAGAGGGACTTCCCTTGCGGGACGTGCTATCAGAATATAGGACGTCCACGTTTCCTTGAACAGCGGAGAAGTACACGCAGTCTACGAATTTTGCCTCTAACTGAACTGATTTAGGAATGGTTTCCTTCTGAAGTTAGGCTCGTTGACTCCATGTACTTCTCCGCATGTGCAAGGAGACTGTGTCATCACCGACTCCTGAGTTGAAGGGCAGCCTGTTTTCAGGCATATTCAAATGGTGCATATGTAGAGGAAGGATTGTCTTGGCCTGCACATTTTATCGAATATATTGGGTCGTCAGCATCTTCGCCACAGTGGGCATTATTGTTCACAACACCCTGAGAGAGGGCGTAATCAAACAAACAAAAGGCAGATTTGAGATTTATTTATTAAAGCACGAACCAGTTCGAAATCAAACCCTAAAGACGAATTTAAAGAGCTCTGCAAACACGTTTTCAAAACAGCATATGAAATTAAGTTCAACTGATTGATCTTAGACTAAACATACCCTGTAGAACTCCTTCGGAGCAATCCAGCGACTTAAGAATACCAACTGACTGTCTACGTAGGGCGCGTTGTGCCGCGACCCGCCGATTGATTTTGTTTAGATTTGGGGCTTCTTTGGTCGCCTGCGTCTGAAGCTATATGGTCAAATACTTTGTTTGAAAGTTGATTCTTGGTCCGGTGATATGAAACGATGGGCCGTATGGAGTACAATTTCATTATTAAAATTGCAACCAAGCCCATTTATACTGACATACACTGTGAGAGATTGGCATGACTGCACCGTATTTGTTGTATGAGTAGTGCTCGATTGGTGTGGCCATATTTGTAACATGAGCAGTCAAGCATAATTCGTAAGTTCTTATGTCTAAGCTATTGTACGGTAAACATTTTGAAAAGTACATAATATAGTGATATATATTGGCGCATTAAGACCGAAAATCAGTTGCGGAAGAATACATTGAAAATTATACGCCCTAGCTAAAGGTTTTTTACCCCCTAATCGATGCAAGGAAATTAATAAACGGAAATTGTTTAAACTTTTGTTAATTTGCATATGTTGCATAAGTATTATTAATAAAAATAAGTCGAAAATCAAACATACCACGATACATTAGTCTTTTAATTTTTAATATAAGAATAATGCATGATCATCCTTACCTTTTTGCAAACAAACAAATTGCAAAACATACTACAGCTTTACGTTGTGTTACAGTTATACAGTTAGCGGACCAGACTGTTTGCAGCCTGCTAAATTGAATTGCTGGACTACTGATTATAGGGTCAGTCATCCAGTATTCAGCTTGTAATTAATTGCACTAAATATTATCTGATAATGTTGAAAATTTCTACCAACCTTGTCATACAGTAAATGCTACCATCATGTCTAAGACGCCTGAGTAACCTACTATTGTAAAGGTCTGAAACAATAAAAACACCCACAAAAGTATGTTCAGAGACTCCGACGTCAGCCTCAAAGACACATCGCAAATAGTACGGAAATAATAAGTTAAATGTTCTTCAACATGCCTATTCATTATACGGAGGCCAATGCCAATAATTAAAGTAGACAGATGCTGCCAAATATTTCCTGAACTCTTCAATTTGGCATGGTTTAATGCAAGACAGATTGTCACCTGGGAACATCATGCCAAATGCATTCCGCAACATATGGACGCCACATTCTCCGCTGCAACGAAAATCTCATAATATGGTTAACTAATAAAGAAGGCCATGACGTATACGAATCATTTCATTTGTATAACGTCACCTGTATCCCTGCTGCGCGATCCGCCCGTCGCGTGTACAGTCATACTGAAAATTAGAACGTTCAATGCCCAGGCGTCGTAGCAACAATTTTGTGATACAAACTGTGTTGCCCATCGCTGTACGGGTTGCTGTGAACCTTGGATCTGCGGATATGTCTGAATCAAGAATCGCAAATGATCGTTTCCTAGGATGAATGGTGGCCAGCACCCAACGATTCTCGTTGACATTCACTGGTAGCACAATTACCGACGCATTTTTCCAGCTAGCGGACGGCCATTGGGCAGAGTTGCCAAGAACAAACGGAATCACTTTCGTCAAATCAGCTTTTCCACTAACAATTGGGAGCGATTTCACCAACTGGCTGAAAGATGTGTTCATGAATGCGACCGTCTTCACAGGGCTGGCACACCTCAGTTGCATTTCAACGAACCCGCGCATACATTCGTCGACATGCTGCGTAACCAAAGTCAGGAAAAACAATGGATATTAATAAACGTCTGCCTCACACCAATTCACTGAGGGATATCTCATGATTTCATGCTCAAACGTAGACTTACAACAGCTCGAAGACAGGTGCCGCGACTCATTAATTCAACAAAGAATTCTTTTTTAAGAACTGTCCCGCAAAGACCTGCTACGGAGTGATTGGTGGCCATGCGTTCTATGGACGCAGCTGCTTTCGGCCACATTTGCAGCTTGTACAGAACGTGCTCATCAACATTCTGCTTTCCGTAAGGAATTCTGGCAGGGTTAGAAGACGGCTTGGCACTCTGCCCTATTGATTTTGGCCTTTTTGCACGTGGAATTCCATCTCCATCGTCTGTTGCGTTTCGGCCAGCTAACTCTAAGGCAAATAAGATGTGAGATAATTAGAGGGAATATATTGCAAAATTTACCTGGAAGAGAAAGTATTTTACCAGGCTCAGTGGCTTGTATGCTCGATATCTTTCCCGTCAGCTGCTCTAATTGGTCACCAATAGTTCTCAACATATTTTCCAGTGGTTTAGCACGTTCAATATCAGCCAGTCTCACGTTCAAACCATCAAAACCTGCTTTAACCTGTCTGGTTAAATGCACGACCTGCTTAGTGTGGCGTTCGACAACAGTACTGAGATTTCCAAGTTGTCGCAAGACCTTCTTAGCTCCTCTCGACCTACGATGCGACGACCGAGAATTAACCTTTCTTTTCTCTTGCTCCCTTTCCAACTGCCCTTCAACGAACGGCTCCTCAACATGAGAAGTTCCACGAACCTCATTTTCCACGTCGTTGACAAACTCATCATGGGTATCCATACCATTATTTCCATCAAAACAGAACCCATTTGCACTATCATGCGAATCAGTTGGCTGCTGCGGAATTTTGTCAACTACCGGCGACGCATCGTTCATATCAGCAACGACATCCACATGCGACTGAGGAGGTGATTGTATACGTTCTTCATGATTTGTTTCGATGCAGACATTATCCTCGATAACAACATTTGGGATCTGATCCATAGCTTTGCGGCTTGTCCGGAGGTTGTCCACGAAACTTCGTAATGTTAGAGATGGCAAAACTCTCTCACTGGTACCTTCGCCTTGCATGTCGGTGTCTTCATCTGCTAATACGGGAGAATTCGGTGACCCAGTTCCGTTGTGGGGACGTCCGTCAAATCTGCTTTCGGCAAAATACCCTGCAACAACCTCTTGAGCCGTAGGTAAGAAGACTTTATTATTCTCAACCGCCGAATTCTTAACAGTATTGGCAACGTCCTGCAACCTTGGAGCTCGCTTTGTTGGCCATGCATTTGTCTTCCATCTGCACATTCTCGGAACCGGCTCGACTATTTCGTCCAAGTACGTTGCATATTTACTTGCAACACCTGGCAAGCACTCATAAGCAAGGATCTGTTTTGAAAACAACAGTGGGTAACAATACATTTTAGTATAAATATGCAAGGATACGAATCCTGTTGGTAGAGTCGTGTAAGATTTACCTGAATTGGGTGCACGAAGCCACCCAAGCACAACGTCTGATATCTTCTCGAACTGCTTGTACCCTGACTGTTTTTAAAAGAAGAGAGGTTCCTTTTCACCGACGTCAGAACAATGTCGTATGCATACTTTCCAAAAGGATAGCTGTTGAACTCGCCGAAATTCTCTATTAAGTGAAGAATCATCGGGTTTATCTTAACATTCGTTCGGCATCCACGCTGATCAAGAACTCCAGCGACAAAAACCACGCTGGCCATTTTAATTTTTCAACGTCAACAGATGACGATGAGTTACAACCCATTTCCGTCAACCTATCAATCGCGTCCTGCAGCGAGACCTTTCCTCGCCTGGAAAGTGTCTTGTAATAAACGAATTATCTTCGTCCACCTCTGGCTCAGCAGAAAATCTGAGACCGGTCATCAAACAGAATTCCTGAGGCGAAAACCGTATAGGCTTCGAATTGATAATCATCCACAGTTCATCCCTATTTCGTAGTGGAGTCTGTGCTTGGATCATGTACCAGATTAGCTGGCTCGACAAATAGAACATTTCTGCACAGGCTATGAGACGTCCGAACGGAGATCGTGCAAGCATTTCTGCAAACTCTGCTTCGTTTAGATTGTCCCGAATAAGTTTGCTAATCCCTTTATAGTCAGCACATAAGGTTAATTTGCAGGGAACAATATTTTCTTGTGGAAGCTGAGTGGTAAACATCTGGAAATGGAAAACCAATGCTGTTACACAAAACATAGGACAATATCCAACAACAGTATGCACTAATATTCGAGAACCGTTCATGTCAAACAGATCGGATAAGAAATATACACAGAAATATACAACTAATACGCAGTGGACCGTAGAGAAGCCTGCAACAACATCTCCACCAAATTGCATATTACGCCCGTCCAAAAAAATATGGCTCACTTGTAAAAGAGGGAAAAATGACCATTCGCCAATTTACTATCTTAATGCAAAAGACACAGTCTGATAACCGAGTAAAGCTCAGAATATGGAGACTAAATGTTCCATACTGATTAATGATCGTACAAATTGTTAAAGCACAGTGAATACCTCTGAACCAGTTTCCGCCATTAGTATTCAGTGGAATATGCGTCGCCTCTGGACTGTATGACCACGGAATAAGCAAGTTCAAATTCTGGAAAATTTGGAATCAGCTGAAACGATGGGGAAGGAATTTTGTAATTTGGAATCAGGTGTAATGCTTTTTTTGAAGGCTTGCGTGGGCCGCCAATTACACAATTCATGATAATTTAGGGCACAATCCCACAAATGCATTGAAACGCTGAAACGGGCTGGCCCAACAATAAAAAAATGAACATAATAAGGTCCAATATAAGGGGAATAAACAATAGACTAACATGGTATATTAGTATAAGTCATATTTAGCTCTCTCTATTAATATGATTACACAAATATAGAATTATACTATCTTATAAATATTGTTATATTATATGATCTTATGTTATATTATATAACATTATATTATCGGCATTACTACGTTATTCAGGCACTAATTTATAGAGTCTTTGAGCCTGGTGTTTTTCATTGTATTCAATAAATTGGTAGTATATGTTGTGCCTGAGTCCTGGGTCATATTATTGTAATGTGAATATTGTAAAATGATCCTTAAGTTATACTGCCGTAATAACTTCCCAAGAAACGATAGGTAAACAGTAATATAAAAATGCACTCATCAAAGATTGATTAGAACAGTGTCCAAGAGCTACGACCAATTATTGAAGAATATCGATGCGGTCAGATATTCTCTAAATTCTTGGATCATATCAGGCAAGACACTGTGGACATCGTCTTCGGCAAACATAAGCGAAAATGCTGATCGTAGCATGTATACGCCGCAGTCCCCGCTAGTACACAAGTGAGAAGATATTTCGAATTATTATGTTACTGAATGATATTGCTCAAATTGAATACATGGAGAGATTAGAATTACCTGAAGGATTGACGGGGGAAGTCAGGATCCCTATAAACAGTGAAGTCGACGATGGAGTCAGTCATTCGCAGGTCTTGAAGAATATAGGGAATTGTAAGCCGTGTTTTATTAAACGCATGCACAAAGAACCTCATATCCTTGTCCACCGAAGGTCACAATCGTGTACTGCGATTGATTGCTTTTTATAGTCCACAATGCATAGTACCCAATGACATTCATTAATATTGACTGGGATAACTATGAGGTCCGAATCTTGCCATGGAAGAGATGGCCAATTGTCAACAGTACCATTAGCATATGGACGTATGGCTGTCAGGTCAGTATGGCCGTCGGGTCGAAATTCTGTTGTAATTATCTGGTTGAATGTTGTGTTCATAAAAGCAACCTTTGCCTTGGGGAACTTTGCATGGGCCTGTCTCTCGATAAACCCACGCAGGCATTCGTCTATATGCTGTTTCAGATAACAATATATTGTAAGAATATGCTTACATACTTTACATTCAATAATATGATGTTGTACCTCATCAGTTAGCCAAGTTCCTTTTGTCATGAGATCTTCGAAGAATTGGTAGCCACGCTCCTCTCCTAATATGGTACTGATAGAGTCATCCTGGGTCATTGTCCCTATAGCTGCTGCTACGCGGGGAAACAATTTTGAGAGTTTCTTGACAGTTGTCGCAAGGGTTTTGTCTTTCGGAACCTTTTTCGCCTTCGAATGGTCTTGGTCTAATGGCGGTGTAATTTTGCTCTTAGGCCTTTTCTGCAATGTTGTCTGTGTAGGTTCCTTGGGAAGGTTTGAACGCTTTCTTTTTCCTGAAGGCGGCGTTTCCTTATTTGAATGAATGGTTGTTACCTTTTCTGTCGACTGGTCGTCGCCTAGCGTTGTGGCGATTTTTCCTGCCAAAACAATTGCAGGGCGATTTGTACGTAGTAACAGTTATGTAAGGCTGTTTGGAAAATACTGTGGACATACCAAGCGCCTGCTCTATATGTGATAGCCTCTGTTGCATTTCTGAGTAATTCTTGTTGATCTTTGCTGTCAATTCATTTAGGATAGCAATCTGGTGATTGTGCCTTGCATGTAGATCGTTGAACCTTTGGGCAGCAGATTGCACATAGGCATCTATCTTATGTTCTATCTTCTCAGCAAATTGGCTCGCAGCTCGACGAAGATCCGCAACGATGTTGTCAAAATAATTTGTCATTTCATTCGTCATTTGAGTTATTTGAAATTGCTGTGCAGTTAATTGTTTATGAAATTGAGTTTTTGAGGACTTATATAATGTACAATGCTGCATAGAAAACCGTAAAGTCACAAATATTTGCGGAAGAACGTGGCTCTAAAATGAATGTGTTCAATTGCTTTGCATAGGTTGCTTCGTTTCGTGTATTTAATTTATGTCTGGGGCTCGGGCGATTCAAATGGCCACAATTATTATGGAGCAATTACCGAGTTAATGAGTGAATTTTTAATAAGTATTTCAGCAGTTGAAAGGTCTTCTTCATAAGGGTTGGTGTTTTGCCTCAATAGTATTGAGGCGATTCAAACAGACGTAACCATCCATAACGGTATATTTGATTTTCATTAATACCTATTCTTGGTTTCCCACCCTTAATTTCATTATTATTATACGGTTTGAATGCAACAGTTTATTTTATAAATCAATATATAATATAATTGAGTTCATGTTTGCCAATATATATTTACTAAAAATACCATTATTATTATATAAAAACAATAACAAAATATTTACTATATAGTAAATGGGGCGATGCGTTTTAGTTCCTTTTATGATAGATATAATTAGTGGTAATTCAACAGTTGTTTATTTGTTTTACATTATAGTGTCATTTATGTTGCGTCTCTAATTTCCATATCATGATAGAGTCGCATGATTTGTGCCAAAAAGCTTTGTCGCTCTAGACTGTAAAAATGGAAGTATATATATATTGTAAAAAAAATGAAGACTGTACAACAGATAAAACAAACTACAATATAACAGCCTAGCTGGTATGACTGTACAAAATGGAATTACAGTGGAGACCAAACGCATGCAAAATGTACATGTATCTGAAAATGTTAGCAAATTAAAATGCACAACCGTAAAAGTATCATGGAGTTAAACACCGCGACATTAACTTATTGAATAGTATGACTGTATGAATTATTGTTTGTTTGATGGTAAACATTGTAACAAAATATGTTAAACAATAGCAGCATACAACAATTGTCTACAGATTTTAGCGAGGGTATTACAGAATACCTTGTTATTTTTTAGGCACCTAAACATTGTTGAAAACTTCATGGAAAACCATGTTTACCACCTCGTTGTCTTCTATGTCTCCTTCGTTTATGCTCAATATTCTGATTCCCATAGGTGATGTAACTCTAGATAGTGCTACGTACAGTTGGCCATGCGTGAAAACTGGACTGGGAAGATATACTCCAACCCTTCTTAGGCTCTGACCTTGACTTTTATTTATTGTCATCGCGTAGCAGACTTTAAGTGGGAATTGTCTACGACGCAGTTTGAATGGCCAGGTTGTGTCGGAGGGTGACATAATTATCCTTGGTATGAGAACCTTATTGCCAACGTGCGTTCCAGTTAAGATTTCTGCTTCAACAACGTTTGTTCCAAGGCGCGATACAATGAGTCTTGTTCCATTGCACAGTCCGTCTCTCTGATTTAAGTTCCGCAATAACATTACTGGAATTCCATGTTTAAGGATGAGTTTGTGGTTTGGGACGCCTGATATCTCAAGCATGTTTAAAAACTCGACTGGATAGATTGTTGTTGCACTGATTTCCACGTCGGCTTCCAATTCCAAGCTGTCTGAACTTAAGTATTCTGTCTCATGCCCTGGTACTATGGAGAGCATGAAGTCATTCACTTCGTCAACTGTTTTGTTTCGGGGTGTCAGGACGGCTCTTTCCTTAATATAATTTCGGTCAGTCATATTGTCTTCGAAGTCAACATATACGTAGTTACATATGCTACGGATCGTATCACCCTGAGAATCAATAGACATGTTTTTTGGAACCTTAATGGTCTCAACGTCTGTATCTACAGCAGCTTGCACATTTCCATTGCCCACATGCAAAATCCAATCTGCAAAT
Organism: Craterostigma plantagineum; assembly: GCA_027422505.1. Classification (NCBI taxonomy): domain Eukaryota; kingdom Viridiplantae; phylum Streptophyta; class Magnoliopsida; order Lamiales; family Linderniaceae; genus Craterostigma; species Craterostigma plantagineum. The sequence goes on from JAPQWV010000002.1 coordinate 8,498,575, forward strand.
TCTATTTCTGAACGATGTAATCTCATGTTCTGTGTAAGGGTATGCACACGACAATGCTGCCATAAGTATGACCTGTTTATGGCTGATTCGACCGTATCTTGTCTGGAACCATTACGTATAACTGGAAGTAATTGTCTGAAATCGCCCCTAACAGCACGGTCTTTCCACCAAACGGCTTGCCCTCACAGTTCTCAGAACTTTTGGACATCAGGTCCCTCATAGTTCTGTCCAATGCCTCAAAAGCATGCTTGTTTGTCATCGGCGCTTCATCCCAGATTATCAATTTTGCTTGCGCCAACAGTTCAGCCAACATCGTCCCTTGCTTTATGTCGCACATGGAATTCTCTTGTAGTATAAGAGGGATCTTGAACCTTGAATGTGCAGTTCTTCCACCTGGTAGCAGCAAAGCTGCAATACCTGATGATGCAACTGGTATTACAATCTGATTTGCAGACCTTAATTTTGCAATGATTGTTTTGTAAACATGTGTCTTCCCTGTTCCTCCAGGGCCATATAGAAAGAACAGGTGTCCACTGTCGTTTGCAACCGAGTCGATTACTTCGTTGAATATGTTACGCTGCTCTTCGTTCAAGGTCACAATAAGACGCTGATATTCAACGTCGTTCTCCTCGGTGTTGTAATAGCTTTCTTCCATTAATAACCTGTTGTTGAGATCTTTTAGCACGTTCTTTGACGGCAGTGGCATTGGAGGGAAGTCAGAAAGAGTCTTCGAGTTCTGTATCATTAGTTTTTCGATCTCAGCCAGCGCATAGTTTTTTACTTGGTCGTCTGTAAGATGCATTTCTCTGAACCCAAATAGTCGTTTTTGGCGCATTGGTATGTCTTCTGATAGAGTCTTCCAAAAGCTATTCCACAAATTCAGAGGGTTGGTTACTTCACAGAAAATCAGCAACGTAACAAAAAGTTGCCGAAACTGAATCGGAGTAGCCCATTGCGCAGCTTCATCCATGGCATGATGCCACTCTGAGTCTCCATCTAATAATCCTCTCCTATAGCATGCTTCTTTGAAAGTTGGTAAGACTTCACCATTTACCGTACGTATATCTTCATATGATGTGGGTCCCCTAACAATTGTTAATAACATTTTCATGTAATATATCTCACCCGCCGTGGGATGTATGTTAACTACCCTTCCAATGACGAAACCTTTCTTCCGGGGTGTCCAGCTCTTCGTCGAGGAGTTCCATACAAATTTTGATGGGAATTGAATATACGTAAGGTTTTTAGCCTCTTCACTGTGCTTGTTCATTTCCATCCATTCTGTCATTATTGTTTTGTGTACGCCATCTCTCGTCAACATATTGCTGAGATCAACAGACTCATCATATACTAAACTTTGTTCACCCTCCAAATGGAGTGCTAATCTCTGTACTGCTGGCGTTCTGTAATGGACGTCAAATTTAAATATTCTCCACATAGCTTCACAGGCCGACAGATATCTACAATCAAGGTATCTCGCTATTTCATCACATTTCTGCGCAGTCGGTTCAGTAGGAGACTGAATTGGATTCACCAGATTTTCAATTATCATTGTGGCCTTGTCTACCCCTTTCGTGATGTACTTGAATAGATACTTAATAGCTCTACTCGTGTTGCACCACTCTACATTAATGTGCGCCTTGTATTTTTTCAGCAGCTGTATATTATGTGGGACTACGTATCTGTTGTCCATGACAACATTCTTTTTAATTACATACCTGCTTTCATTTCTCCTTCGCTTGTACCAGATATGTCCAGCATCATCAACAGTCGTACGGCTGTTGTACTGTTTTGGAAAATGTTTTTTGCATTTGTTATTTTCCATGCAAGGCGAGTTCAGGCCTTCAAAACCGCAAGGTCCATGCATCATAAACTGTTCAACTAAAGCATAACATTCTTCATCAACTTGACGGTCAGGGATTTCTGCGGAAATTATTTCATCGACCTCTGCTGGAGTCGGTTCTGTTCCACTTCGATCCAACCATACAATATATGTGCATGAGGCAATCCACGTTTCTGGAATTCAATTGTATACAAAACTGCATTGTTTTGTTGGCAATAAACATGCATGACTTTAAGCCTGGTGGTAAAAAAGATGTGTATAAATTAAATGAATGCTAAACATATTTGAATTACAAACCTGCTTTGCAACTTTTGAAGAATCGTCCTCGTCTGATATCTTCTATTAACTGCTCAAGTTTTATCTTAAATAATCTGCATTGTAAGTCCGGCCTGTCATTTGAAATGTCGTTTCCATACTCTTGCAAATGGAGGCCAATTTCGTCCCATTTTGGGTTGGCAGTAATGGTTATGAAAAGATGAGGATTTCCATACCATCTGCATAAAGCAAGTGCATCATGATAATTCTCTACCATATACCTCGGAGATCCTGTAAAAGATGATGGCAGAATAATTTTTTTCCCCACAGTTTTTGCGTTCGTTTCTCCTCTTGATACTGCACCCCATATGTTGTTGTAAACGTCCGCCCTCAATGTTTGTTGGTTATTTCTTACCCAACGCAATCGTTCTTGTTCGATGGCCGTGTATGCGTCAACAACATACTGGTGAAATAAACGACCTCCTTGAATGATTCCTCTCCCTTCAGTCAACCTCGTTTGTAGTTGGTAAGCGTAAAATTCACGCATGGTTACGAACTTTCTTTTTAATGGCGAATGAACTTCCTCACTATATAGAATCTGGTTGTGGAATCCTATTTCGCCATACGGGAACAACAAAGGGTATTGCATTGCCATGAATGAAGGATGTAACTCGCTTATTCTCTGAAGCTGGCCTGCCTTCATTTGAACAATAACATCGCGTTGCCCATTTGTCATGGGCAAGTCGCCAACAATAAGTCCAGCAATTTCTTCTGAAGCTGGAAGATCGTATTGTCTGCGCTGGCGTGCACAACCTACCAACCTAATTGAAAATTCCGCAGTTTCCCCTGCTTCGTACCTGTCTCTTGCCATTCTGAACACTTTGGCAAGTTCGTTATTTTCATCCATAATCTTGATTAGTTGTGCAACAACGTTTGCATCTAAAGCCTCAGAACTTGTGCGTGTCAGTGTATTCATACGGTTAGAAACTTCGTTTGCGGTGTCGTAAATGTATAACTGAGCGAATCTCGGTCTGTCGCCTTCTGCAGGCAGCAATGAACCTATGTTATGATAGTTTTGACCGTGAATCCGATAAACATATGCGCCTGACTTCTGGGTAACTGATGAGTCAACTTTTGCTCCCATAGACGTGAATGCCAGAATTGAATTATAGACCCTGATATATTGGCGGAAACTTTGGTTTGAGAACTTGTTGATTAGATATTGAGGCGCTTGACGTACTGGGGGTAATGACACACGGCCCTGGCTACAGCAAATAGAAAATTGGCGATTATTAAGTTTTCCTGCCCCCTTCGTTGCCTCAGCTCTCCAAACCAATGCATTACAAAAGTAGCATTGCATAATTTCTTCTTTTTTGTAATGTGTATTGAGATGTTCTGCAAAATAATATAAAAGTTATCATATACCAAGCAATTCTGGAGAACTTTTTCGATGAATAATGATTTTGCAAACATGCGAACCTCTTTGTGAAGCAGCTGCTGGTCTTTGCCTCTTGGTTCGAGTTTTCAATAATTTGGCACGCGACATGTTAAAGCCGTCTGAAAGCATTAACATTTTGGTTACATAATGAACCTGCTATTTAAGGTATGTTGGGAATTATTTCACGTATAAATATGCTCAACCTTGTGCCATACTTGAATGGTCAGGGCGGTTGTTCTTTAAACGACGTTTGTTCTTTAAAAGTTTGAAGCGGATGTGCCTTGCGTGTTTTGCTTGATCGTATACCATATCACCTGAAAAGGACTGATCAAAATGAGTAGTTGTTCTAATTTTATTAAGATATATATTTGCAACACACAAAGCACTCAGCACCTAGATTGAAGTAATTTACCAATATTTGTTTTGTCTGATTGGCAATGCGGGTTGTCTTCCTTATTCCGTCGCTGATGATGTTGAATATTATCATGGTACTTGTCGTTCTTGAGAACCCCTGAGGCAGCATGCGTACGAAAATCTACGCATGTGGTTTGCTGCTGGACATTGACAATGGTTGCTGAATATAAACAGTAAGAAAATGTCAAACTAATATTCATATGCTCGTGTATGGTAGTGGGAGAGTAAAATCAACCAATATTATAGTTGCGTTACCAACTGTTGCATTTATCTTGTGAAGTATCGAGCTCACATCAGTGCATTGGTTGTCAAACCCCGCTAATGTCCCTCGAAGGTGAACCGCAACACTGTCACAATTCCACTGTGATCTTCTGCATGCTTGCTCTTCATAGCCTATACAATAATTTATCCTCTGATGAATTCTTTCTGACAGTTCGGCAACTGTCTCGCGAAGATCGGCGGAACGTTTTTTTAGAAGATTAGACAGATTTGCGTCCATAACACCAGATTTGTATTTTCTTTCAAGGTTAAGGTGTTGTGCAACATAAATGATCTACGCCAGCCAGAAACCCTTTGATGCAAACACTTTCGAAGCAACGGTTAGTCCATATGTCAGCTGCATAATATATGTTACATTGTTAATGAAGGAATACTTGAAGGGCCACTCCTACATTCAATGAATCTATATGTAAATAATTAGTTATCGTACTTGCATTTAATCGTATTGAATGAAAATTGATTGGCACTATAACATTAAGTATTAGCGTGTCATATGGCAACGGTATATTAATGTATAAGTGCTATATATATAGTTCTCCGTATTATTCAGCCATATATACGATAGTCAAAATGAGCATGAGGTGTAATATTATATTCTATTATGTTATATTAGATGAGATTCTATTATATTATACTATAAATAATATTTTATATGATATTATATTACATTATCTCACTTCAGAACATATTATATTACATTACATTATATTATATTGTATTATATTATATTATATTACATTATTATAAAATATTATTTTATTTTATTCTATCATATTATAGACGATATTATATCAGATATAATTAGATTGTAATATCTTTCATTATATTCTATTATATTACATATTATATTATATTATATTATATTATATTATACAATATTGTATATATTGCGTTATATTCTATTCTATGAATTTATTTAATAGGCAGCTGAACAGACGCCTTAAACTATCCAATTAAATTAGTTGAACAGTCTTGCAAATTGATGGTGCCTATTGAAGTGTCTCGGAAATATTATTTTAAATAGATCGACAATGAGAATGTGCTAATAAGAAGGGAGTTGCATATTGTAACACTCAGCCAAGAGAAGGACCAGTCATATGCTTAGTAGTTACATTACGAACTGTTTCACTTATCCTGTGAAGTGTTGTGCCGATATCGTTGCATCAGTCTGATGAGCAATACTGGTTATCGCGTGAGTCATACAATAAAAGCAATATTTATACAAAATGTAATTTGTTAATGTGAGTAGTTTCCATACAGCCTTCCATGGGAGGACGACTAACCTCATAGCTCATTTTGGCTAGAAAGCTAATATTGTTGGTGACAAAACCCATAAAATAACAGCTGTATTCAACACGTCTATTCATTATAAGGAGGCCAATGCCAAAAACTGTAGTACACAGACGCCGTCAAATATTTTCGGAACTCTTCTATCTGGCACGGTTTTATGTTATATAGATTGTCACCTGGAAACATCATGCCAAATGCATTCCGCAACATGTGTACGCCACATTCTCCACTACATTGAAAACAGGTCTATATGATTAGGTAAATAAAGTGGACAATAAAGCACGTGAATTGATTAATTTGTATAACGGCACCTGTAACCTTGCTGCGAGATTCGACTATCACGCCTAAAGTCGAATTGAAAATCATTGCGTTCAATGTCTAGTTCTCGTAGCAACATCTTGGTGATAATGATTGTTTCCCCAACGCAAGACGCGTCTGTGCGAAGTGTTTATCGACTGATCTATCCGAATCCATGACCAAAACCACTTTTTGCCTAAGAAAGATAACGGCCAACACCCAATGATTGTTGTTCACGTTCACGGGCAACACAATTTCCGACGCATCTTTCCAACTACATGACGGCCAATTGATAGACTTTCCAAGAACATAGGGCATTAGTTCCGTTAGGTCAGCTGTTTTATCAACAACAGGAAGCGTCTTGATGAACTGGCTGAAAACTGTGTTCATCAATGCAACTGTCTTAAGAGGGCTGGCACACCTTTTTTGCATTTCGATGAATCCGCGCATACATTCATCAATATGCTGCGTTACAAAGTTGAGAAAAACACGGATATTCAAAAATTCATTAAGCGAGGAATATCTCAAAATTTAATACTCAATTTTAAACTTACAACGTCTCGTAGGTAAATGCCACGCGTCTTTAGTTCATTGAAGAAATCTTGTTTCAGCTCCGTCCCACAAAGCCCTACGACGTAGTGGCTCACGGCCATTCGCTCTATACGTTCAGCTGCTTTTGGCCACATTTTCAGTTTGTAGAGAACATGCTCGTCAATATTCGACTTTCCATATGGAATTCTGGGAGCGATGGAACAGGGCTGAACAGCCTTTTGCAATGCTTTTTGCCTTTTTGTTGGTGGAAGCTCAGTCCCCTCGTCTATTGCCTTGGCCCTGGCTGACTCTATACGTGGTATATGATGAAGTATTTAGAGTAATGAGAATACAAATTTTAATGGCACAAAAAGATGTTTGTACCAGGATCCGTGCCTCGTGTCTTCCCTATCTTTTCCGTTAGATGCTGTAACTGGTCACCAAAGGCTCTGGCAACATCTTCCAGCGGTTGACAATGCTCAATATCAGTCAGCCGTACATTCAATCCAAAAAAACCTTCTTTCATTTGGGTGGTCATCTGAAAAATCTGCTCAGTGTGGTATTCGACTACTGTACTCAGCGTCTCCAGCTGCCGCAAGACCTTCTCCATTCCTACTGATTTACCTTGCGACGCGTGAGAATTAACCTTGTTCATTCCTTGATCAATATCCAACTCATGTACAGCATACGGCTCCTCGACATGCGAAGTCCTACCTGCCTCAATTTCCGCAACGTCGACGAAATCATCATGAGTGTCCATACCGTCGCGTGCAGTCTGAGACGGCACAATCGCATTGTCCATATTAGTGGACTGTTGCTGCAATTCGTGAATCACGGGTGATGAACTGTTCATATGAGGCACAACATCTAAATGCGGATGATAAGGTAATTGCACCTGTCCTACAGGGTGTGAGTCAATGTTGGCATTGTTCTCTGTGACGACATTTGCAATGTCATGCATGGACTTGCGACTGGCCAGGAGTCCGTCGACAAAATCTTGTAATGTTGGGGGATGTGAACCTTCGTCATTGCTATTGATGACCACATTTTGCCCATCTTCATTGTCCACCACGGTGGTCTGTGGCAAACCACTTTCAGCGGTGTTTCTCAACAACGATGAACCCATTTGCTGAAGACCGCTGCCGCCGGGAACGACATCAAAGTTGCTATTGGCAAAATAGCCTGCAACAGACTCTTCAGCGGTGGCAATAAAGAGATCATTGACAACCTCTGACTTCCTAACAGCGTCATCAATATCTTGTAGTCGCGGTGCTCGCTTCGTTAGCCAAGGTGTTGTCTTCCATCGGCACATACGGGGGACTGTGTCGATCGTGTCGCCCAAATGCGTTGCATATTTCTGTGCAACGCCTGGCAAGCATTCGTACGCAAGGATCTGTTTCAAAATAACAGTGAAGACCCTGACATTACATCGTAAATAAGCAAAGCTATGGATCACGTGTGTAGAGGCGGGTAATATTACCTGAATTGGGTGGACGAATCCACCCAAGCAAAAGGTATGGTACTTTCTTGAAGCCCTGACAGGCAGAATATTGTTTAACGAAGAGAAGTCCCTTTTCAGTGAGTCCAAAACAGTCTTGAAAGCATAACTTCCGAAGGGATAGTTGTTGAAGGCGTCGAAATCCTCAACTAAGTGAAGTATCACTGGATTTATCTTCACATCTGTTCGACAGGCACGGTGATCGAGTACTCCTGCGACAAACACAACACTGGCCATTTTTAATCTTTCAACATCAACACCGGATGATGCGTTACACCCCATCTCGCTCAATTTATCAATTGCATCCTGCAGCGTGATCTTTTGCGAACTTGGAAAGTGCCTCCTAGCAAAAGCATGATTCTCGACGACCTGTGGCTCGACCGAGAATTTCAGACCAGTAATCAAACAGAATTCCATAGGCGAAAACCGTATAGGCCTGCAATTGATGACCATCCACAATTCGTCTCTACGATTTATTGGAGTTTGAGCTTGCATCATGTACCAAATCAGCTGGTTCGACAGATAGAACCTATCTGCACATGATATGAGCTGGCCAAACGGAGATCGTGCAACGAACTCCGCAATTTCTGCTGCATTTAGCACATCCCGTATCAGTTTGCTGACTCCTTTATAGTCAGCACATATGGTTAGTTTGCATGGCAAGATATTGTCTTGTGGAAGCTGAGTGTCCAATAATGGCTGAAAATAAAAAGAATCATATTATTACTGAAAATATTTAAGAATATGGAAGAGCAGTATGCAGAAATTTGAACGCCATTCAACAGATTGCATAAAATACCTACATAGGGAATATACACAGCGATATATTACGAATATACACAGAATATAGAATAGCATGGACGAACATCCGAAGATCATTCGTCTCTAATAGGGTGCATAATATTTCTACAAAAGAAGTGTAGCCCACTTATAAAGGGGGAAATCAATGGTCATGCAACATTTGCCTGTCTTAATGGAGAAGGCACAGTCAATTTAGACGGACAAATGTGACATATGCAGGCCAAATGAAACTTATGCAGTAAACATTGAACAGGCGGTTAAACACAGACAATACCTCTAAACCAGTTTCCGCCATTGCCGCCTGTGTTGGATATTACTTGGAAATACCTCACAGGCAAATGTAGCAGACTTGAAATGACCAACTTCAACAACTCCTAAATAGTATGATGAATTAGAGGCCACCTGTGGACTGTATGACCAAGAAGTAAATAGGATGCGGTACTGCGATTTTTCAAATCAGGTTACACGAAGGAGGATGAAATTTAGAATTATTTATTTCGTTGATAACCACTGTAATTTCTCATTCAGTGGGCTGGGCCATCAATTGCATAAGACATAATGATCTAGGATACACACGTCGAAGGCATAAATATTTATTTCGACGAAGGCAATCAATTCAAATTAACAATGGGGTGGCCCAATAGGGAAATCATTTACATAATTAGGGACGATCCTAATGCGATTAATTTTTTTCGTGCCAAGTCAATGCAACAAAATCAGTACACGAAAAAATAATATTATTTTTCTTGTAAAAATCAGCTTGCTATAAAATGCATAACATTTTACCTTGCATAAGCCATGACAAAAGGATTACAAAATATAACATAAAATGATAGTATAACATTGTAATACGTAATGCTGTATTACCGAAGATTATATTATTATTGACTAAAATTTTACAATAAAAGAACGAATATTGTTGGATGTTATAATGCGCACATCAAATATATTATATAGGATTATTATACACAACAAATTATATTGGACTAAATAATTTGTAGCCCAGTGATACTACTTGTACCGGATTAGTCTATACTATAACGTAGTGATAATTATATTATATATATTATATTAAATTTCTATTATATGGCACTACAATATTTAACTTATTTAAATATAAACCTTATATTTATATTGGGAAAATCAAAACAACCTCGTGTATAGAACGGGGGCTAACTTACAATGAACGGACAGTTATTCACTTTTGGTAGTAAGAATGGAGATGTGTACCACAGTCACGCGACTAAAGTTGTGAAATATTGGTTGTAGAGACAGTCATGCAAGACACAGCCTTCCGTACAATTACTACTAACTGAATAACCACATGCATCATTTAGATTTGAATCAGTGACGATCCTAATGTGATTAATTTTTTGGTCCAGGTCAATGCAAAAATCCTTTTTCTTCTAAAGATCAGTACGCTATAAAATGCATATTACAATAATGACATAATAGAATTTCTCATTGAATGGGCTGGGCCAACGATTGCATAAAGACATAATAATTTAGGGTACACAGGACGAAGGCAACCAATTCAAATTCACAATGGGCTGACCCAATTGGAAATCATTTTCATAATTAATGACGGGCTAACGTGATTAATTTTTTTGGGGCGACGTCAATGCAAGAAACTGAAGACGTGAAAAAATAATATTTTTCTTGCAAAAATCAGTACGCTATAAAATGCATAACATTTTATGTTGCATAAGCGATTACAAAAGGATTAGAAATATAACATAAAATGATCGTATAATATTTTATTATGTTATGATGTATTATCGAACATTATAATAATATATAGCAAAGTAATACTACTTATACCACATTAGGCTATACTATAACGTAGTGATAATTATATTATATATTTTATGTTACATTTCTATTACATGGCACTACAATATTTAACTTATTTAACTATATTTTGTAGTATATTTTGACCAACAAATCTAATAATAATGTAATGGGCATCACATTAGCATGACATTATGCTATACTGTAACGCGACTAAAGTTGTGAAATATAGATTATAGAAACAGTTATACAGTACAAAACCTCTAATTATTTGTAATAACCGTCTGTTGATAATGTGGATAGCATTCTTAGACTTCCATACAATGTTTAATAATAATGTAATGTGCGCAGATATCTTAAAACCTTGCACAGAATTATGACTTCCATTCTAACATGATATATTCATATTACATGAATATCGGATTATATTATATTCTATATATTATGATACTATACTTTCTTATGTTGTGTTATTGCACATAATCATGGAGACAGTTATACAATTTTGATATTGTAGAATGTGCGAACACAATATAATGTCACAATTCCACGTCTTAGATAGAAGATTCAAAGCTATTGTATAAAGATAAAGGTCTTCCATTTATTCAGCCGGCATACAAACCAAGGCACATGCCCTATAAGCAGTTCCATACAACGAACTATTCAAAACTTATCTTCCGCTTTTTGGAACTAACACGCCCGGTACCGTCACCCCTTTGCATACCGACATCCCCGATAGAATTGTCGTTGACTTGATCGCAAGCAGCCGATTCCGAACTAAACTTGTTGGTCGCACTGTTACCTCCATGGCCGCGGTCGACATCCTTTTCAACATCCGTGAGTGCAGAGATTTCATTAACATTACCAGTTTCATCAATAGCACCTGCTATGACTGACCCATCACCACCGACAGCGCTGTCCTAACAAATCACCATACAAACAAAATAGGGTATCACAGAATTCGAATGCAGGGTGCAAAAATCAACTACCTTTGAACTATCGAGGAAGGTATCGCCCAAATCCTCACTGGTCTGCTCCAACATGCGCGAGACAGTAAAGCTTCGAAACATGCTGCGAAAATCAAAAGGCTTAACCTTTATGTAGAACTTAAAGGTCTTCCCAACCAATCTTGATATGCAATCAGGTATTTCCACATTAAAGTCTGCAGCCTGAACAGTTGTTGCCATCGTAAGAAACATGTTTGAACACAATCAACATACACATCTCATACCAGAGTACCAAGAATCTCCTCAGCCGTAGTGTTTGTACACTTTCTTGCAGGCCCATCGAATATAACGAACGTAGCTGTATCAGCGTTATCAGCGACCATGCACTCTATTCGGAAACTACGATATAATATTTAAACAATTGATATCGATGGATTAACGAATCAAACAATAGAGAGACATGCACCAAGCGCAGTAGAATACCGCAGAATACCGACAGCTCTCACATCAGAGCACCTACTACATATCAAAGCCCCACCCGTCTTCGCCACCTTGCTCGAACACTTTGAACATGATATATAATGCCATCCATTTCTGGTTAGGATCTCAGTTATTCTAGCCACACAAATAAAATCTTTGACCTGCAAACCATATATCACCAATGAGTTAGCAACTACTACTTCTACCAACAGCAAAACAGACAAGGCCATACCTGTTCATCTTCCTTGTGCAAAAATTCATAGATATCAGCAATGCGGCACGATTGCAAATCAGGCATTTTGTGCCAAGGGAAAGTGCGACTGGCCGGTCCAAAACAGACATGCTGCAATTGGCAAATAATATCACACAACCTTTTTAAGTACAGCGGAGTCAATGTCTTAGCCAAGACAATCACCTCTTGCGAAATTGCCAGGCCTCATCAATCTCAGGGTCAACATACAGTTTCGATGCGGATGTGGTATTCAAGTAAAGGGTTTCTGCACGAACATTTTACATGAAGATAGAGAAAAGTACACATAAAAATAAACAAAGGCACTTACGCCCAAAGAATTTTGGGTTAACACTTGTCACAATAACAACTACTTGTCCTCCAATCCTGGACCGAACAGTCTCGCAAAATTCATCGGCCTTGTCGGACCAAACAGTAACAGTGGCGTTAAGATATCTGCAATATCGTGAACGATGCGTAGTCACGCTTAGGAATTTTCAAATATCCAAACTACCAACCAACTGGAAGAACCTAATATGGAGCAGAGAAACAGCATGTACCCCTTCAAGAAAATCCTCAATTCTGCACGTTTTGAACCACCGCTGTCACCAACATCTGGCTCCACCACTTGAGATAACAGTCCAATAACATCTACATGGCGGATCAAACAAATTATGCAAGAGACACGTAAAAAAATCAGCTGCACTGAATCGACATGACTGTGGAGTAAACATACGTGGGGCTAAATGCACGGAAATTACATTGCATGACCGTAAAACAGACAGCAACAAAGACTGCAAGACTGTACGACAAAGATAATACGATAAAATATAGTAGTAAACACGCATGTATAAGCGAGTAAACATACGTGGGACTAAATGCACGGAAATTACATTGCATGACCGTAAAACAGACAGTAACAAAGACTGCAAGACTGTACGACAAAGATAATACAGTAAAATATAGTAGTAAACACGCATGTATAAGCTACACATCAACAAAGAATGATAGACAGTACAACAGGGACAACATAGCAAACACAATCGTAATGCACGCAACAACACACAATAGCAGGTACCAAAAATGGATGCCTGTAAAACAGAGACAACACTGTCAAATGTCAGCAAACACGCATGGATGCCAATCTATATACGATGGTCATCCATACGCATGTAAAGGAAATACTGTATAACACAGACAAAACAGGAAAATATAATTGTAACGAACGAAACACGTCGGAATACCAGGTAATTCCTTATTGCGGTTGGCGAGCTGCATCAAGACCTCGTACGACATGAATCGAAATTTGTCGACACCTATTGACCGCGACTTGTCATCCACCTCAGCCACTACAGTACGATCAGTGAATCTCACCATACACTCAACATCAGTCATACGGTAGTTCCTAGGGGAATCAACAACATCAAAGTCAGTTATTGAATAAATATGGCCATCCCTTAGCTTCGATGCATATCGATCAGCCCATTCGACGTGGATAGACGCCTGCATCACAGTATCCTGCCCACACCAAATAAAAAAAAATGAAATGATAACAACACAAAATACAATATGGAACAAATAGAAACAACATCGCAAGCATATTGAACAAATACCCTCTCATCCAACAACAACATATCTAGGCTCATGGGCTCTCCATTCTTCTTAGTGTTTCTTGCGGTCCATGAACGGAGGACGCGCACCACAATTGTTCCACATTTGGTCCTAGCCTTTAATTCACCTAAAGCAGAATGTTTCGTTGGAAGACTCATTTTACACAAAGCACATTTCAATAAATTCAACTCACCGGACAGACAATTATATAGTGGGGTTTAATGCGTCTACTACTCCTCATTCCCGTTCAGGTCACCCGCGAATTTCAACAGTCTTGCAACATTAATGAATAAGAAGTTATTGTATTTAATGTCTTTATGGATCATTTATTCCATCATTCCATAGTCGGCTATTGTTACAGGAGTTGAACAGGTTTTGACTACATACAAGGCAATCTACCAATCGTATGACCGTACACCTGCCAGACCATTAATAGCATAGACGATGAATCTAAGACTCTAACAGTCACGCATATGAATCGTTAATGAATCATGAATACTGCAAACTTAATGTAATATAATTAATATCTCCGGCCAGAGAATAGCGTCTTATATAGTCCAATCGCCCGAAATAAAATATAAATTCATTCCTATAACGACACGTAAGCACTTCTAGGCAAATTTAAGTCGGAAACTAATAGGTTGAACTCAGAATATTAATCAGAACTACATTCGCGCACTTTGATTGGATGGGGGGGGAAACCGTTGCACACGTGTCAGCACAAGAAAGAGTCCATCCAACTTTTATATATATAGATGCATTGAGGAAGGCCTAAGGGTTGGTGTTTTGCTCAATAGTATTGAGGCGATTCAAACAGACGTAACCATCCATAACGGTATATTTGATTTTCATTAATACCTATTCTTGGTTTCCCACCCTTAATTTCATTATTATTATACGGTTTGAATGCAACAGTTTATTTTATAAATCAATATATAATATAATTGAGTTCATGTTTGCCAATATATATTTACTAAAAATACCATTATTATTATATAAAAACAATAACAAAATATTTACTATATAGTAAATGGGGCGATGCGTTTTAGTTCCTTTTCTGATAGATATAATTAGTGGTAATTCAACAGTTGTTTATTTGTTTTACATTATAGTGTCATTTATGTTGCGTCTCTAATTTCCATATCATGATAGAGTCGCATGATTTGTGCCAAAAAGCTTTGTCGCTCTAGACTGTAAAAATGGAAGTATATTTATATTGTAAAAAAAATGAAGACTGTACAACAGATAAAACAAACTACAATATAACAGCCTATCTGGTATGACTGTACAAAATGGAATTACAGTGGAGACCAAACGCATGCAAAATGTACATGTATCTGAAAATGTTAGCAAATTAAAATGCACAACCGTAAAAGTATCATGGAGTTAAACACCGCGACATTAACTTATTGAATAGTATGACTGTATGAATTATTGTTTGTTTGATGGTAAACATTGTAACAAAATATGTTAAACAAT
Source organism: Craterostigma plantagineum (assembly GCA_027422505.1). Lineage (NCBI taxonomy): Eukaryota > Viridiplantae > Streptophyta > Magnoliopsida > Lamiales > Linderniaceae > Craterostigma > Craterostigma plantagineum. The sequence goes on from JAPQWV010000002.1 coordinate 8,513,758, forward strand.
AGCAGCATACAACAATTGTCTACAGATTTTAGCGAGGGTATTACAGAATACCTTGTTATTTTGTAGGCACCTAAACATTGTTGAAAACTTCATGGAAAACCATGTTTACCACCTCGTTGTCTTCTATGTCTCCTTCGTTTATGCTCAATATTCTGATTCCCATAGGTGATGTAACTCTAGATAGTGCTACGTACAGTTGGCCATGCGTGAAAACTGGACTGGGAAGATATACTCCAACCCTTCTTAGGCTCTGACCTTGACTTTTATTTATTGTCATCGCGTAGCAGACTTTAAGTGGGAATTGTCTACGACGCAGTTTGAATGGCCAGGTTGTGTCGGAGGGTGACATAATTATCCTTGGTATGAGAACCTTATTGCCAACGTGCGTTCCAGTTAAGATTTCTGCTTCAACAACGTTTGTTCCAAGGCGCGATACAATGAGTCTTGTTCCATTGCACAGTCCGTCTCTCTGATTTAAGTTCCGCAATAACATTACTGGAATTCCATGTTTAAGGATGAGTTTGTGGTTTGGGACGCCTGATATCTCAAGCATGTTTAAAAACTCGACTGGATAGATTGTTGTTGCACTGATTTCCACGTCGGCTTCCAATTCCAAGCTGTCTGAACTTAAGTATTCTGTCTCATGCCCTGGTACTATGGAGAGCATGAAGTCATTCACTTCGTCAACTGTTTTGTTTCGGGGTGTCAGGACGGCTCTTTCCTTAATATAATTTCGGTCAGTCATATTGTCTTCGAAGTCAACATATACGTAGTTACATATGCTACGGATCGTATCACCCTGAGAATCAATAGACATGTTTTTTGGAACCTTAATGGTCTCAACGTCTGTATCTACAGCAGCTTGCACATTTCCATTGCCCACATGCAAAATCCAATCTGCGAATTCTATTTCTGAACGATGTAATCTCATGTTCTGTGTAAGGGTATGCACACGACAATGCTGCCATAAGTATGACCTGTTTATGGCTGATTCGACCGTATCTTGTCTGGAACCATTACGTATAACTGGAAGTAATTGTCTGAAATCGCCCCCTAACAGCACGGTCTTTCCACCAAACGGCTTGCCCTCACAGTTCTCAGAACTTTTGGACATCAGGTCCCTCATAGTTCTGTCCAATGCCTCAAAAGCATGCTTGTTTGTCATCGGCGCTTCATCCCAGATTATCAATTTTGCTTGCGCCAACAGTTCAGCCAACATCGTCCCTTGCTTTATGTCGCACATGGAATTCTCTTGTAGTATAAGAGGGATCTTGAACCTTGAATGTGCAGTTCTTCCACCTGGTAGCAGCAAAGCTGCAATACCTGATGATGCAACTGGTATTACAATCTGATTTGCAGACCTTAATTTTGCAATGATTGTTTTGTAAACATGTGTCTTCCCTGTTCCTCCAGGGCCATATAGAAAGAACAGGTGTCCACTGTCGTTTGCAACCGAGTCGATTACTTCGTTGAATATGTTACGCTGCTCTTCGTTCAAGGTCACAATAAGACGCTGATATTCAACGTCGTTCTCCTCGGTGTTGTAATAGCTTTCTTCCATTAATAACCTGTTGTTGAGATCTTTTAGCACGTTCTTTGACGGCAGTGGCATTGGAGGGAAGTCAGAAAGAGTCTTCGAGTTCTGTATCATTAGTTTTTCGATCTCAGCCAGCGCATAGTTTTTTACTTGGTCGTCTGTAAGATGCATTTCTGTGAACCCAAATAGTCGTTTTTGGCGCATTGGTATGTCTTCTGATAGAGTCTTCCAAAAGCTATTCCACAAATTCAGAGGGTTGGTTACTTCACAGAAAATCAGCAACGTAACAAAAAGTTGCCGAAACTGAATCGGAGTAGCCCATTGCGCAGCTTCATCCATGGCATGATGCCACTCTGAGTCTCCATCTAATAATCCTCTCCTATAGCATGCTTCTTTGAAAGTTGGTAAGACTTCACCATTTACCGTACGTATATCTTCATATGATGTGGGTCCCCTAACAATTGTTAATAACATTTTCATGTAATATATCTCACCCGCCGTGGGATGTATGTTAACTACCCTTCCAATGACGAAACCTTTCTTCCGGGGTGTCCAGCTCTTCGTCGAGGAGTTCCATACAAATTTTGATGGGAATTGAATATACGTAAGGTTTTTAGCCTCTTCACTGTGCTTGTTCATTTCCATCCATTCTGTCATTATTGTTTTGTGTACGCCATCTCTCGTCAACATATTGCTGAGATCAACAGACTCATCATATACTAAACTTTGTTCACCCTCCAAATGGAGTGCTAATCTCTGTACTGCTGGCGTTCTGTAATGGACGTCAAATTTAAATATTCTCCACATAGCTTCACAGGCCGACAGATATCTACAATCAAGGTATCTCGCTATTTCATCACATTTCTGCGCAGTCGGTTCAGTAGGAGACTGAATTGGATTCACCAGATTTTCAATTATCATTGTGGCCTTGTCTACCCCTTTCGTGATGTACTTGAATAGATACTTAATAGCTCTACTCGTGTTGCACCACTCTACATTAATGTGCGCCTTGTATTTTTTCAGCAGCTGTATATTATGTGGGACTACGTATCTGTTGTCCATGACAACATTCTTTTTAATTACATACCTGCTTTCATTTCTCCTTCGCTTGTACCAGATATGTCCAGCATCATCAACAGTCGTACGGCTGTTGTACTGTTTTGGAAAATGTTTTTTGCATTTGTTATTTTCCATGCAAGGCGAGTTCAGGCCTTCAAAACCGCAAGGTCCATGCATCATAAACTGTTCAACTAAAGCATAACATTCTTCATCAACTTGACGGTCAGGGATTTCTGCGGAAATTATTTCATCGACCTCTGCTGGAGTCGGTTCTGTTCCACTTCGATCCAACCATACCAATGATGTGCATGAGGCAATCCACGTTTCTGGAATTCAATTGTATACAAAACTGCATTGTTTTGTTGGCAATAAACATGCATGACTTTAAGCCTGGTGGTAAAAAAGATGTGTATAAATTAAATGAATGCTAAACATATTTGAATTACAAACCTGCTTTGCAACTTTGAAGAATCGTCCTCGTCTGATATCTTCTATTAACTGCTCAAGTTTTATCTTAAATAATCTGCATTGTAAGTCCGGCCTGTCATTTGAAATGTCGTTTCCATACTCTTGCAAATGGAGGCCAATTTCGTCCCATTTTGGGTTGGCAGTAATGGTTATGAAAAGATGAGGATTTCCATACCATCTGCATAAAGCAAGTGCATCATGATAATTCTCTACCATATACCTCGGAGATCCTGTAAAAGATGATGGCAGAATAATTTTTTTCCCCACAGTTTTTGCGTTCGTTTCTCCTCTTGATACTGCACCCCATATGTTGTTGTAAACGTCCGCCCTCAATGTTTGTTGGTTATTTCTTACCCAACGCAATCGTTCTTGTTCGATGGCCGTGTATGCGTCAACAACATACTGGTGAAATAAACGACCTCCTTGAATGATTCCTCTCCCTTCAGTCAACCTCGTTTGTAGTTGGTAAGCGTAAAATTCACGCATGGTTACGAACTTTCTTTTTAATGGCGAATGAACTTCCTCACTATATAGAATCTGGTTGTGGAATCCTATTTCGCCATACGGGAACAACAAAGGGTATTGCATTGCCATGAATGAAGGATGTAACTCGCTTATTCTCTGAAGCTGGCCTGCCTTCATTTGAACAATAACATCGCGTTGCCCATTTGTCATGGGCAAGTCGCCAACAATAAGTCCAGCAATTTCTTCTGAAGCTGGAAGATCGTATTGTCTGCGCTGGCGTGCACAACCTACCAACCTAATTGAAAATTCCGCAGTTTCCCCTGCTTCGTACCTGTCTCTTGCCATTCTGAACACTTTGGCAAGTTCGTTATTTTCATCCATAATCTTGATTAGTTGTGCAACAACGTTTGCGTCTAAAGCCTCAGAACTTGTGCGTGTCAGTGTATTCATACGGTTAGAAACTTCGTTTGCGGTGTCGTAAATGTATAACTGAGCGAATCTCGGTCTGTCGCCTTCTGCAGGCAGCAATGAACCTATGTTATGATAGTTTTGACCGTGAATCCGATAAACATATGCGCCTGACTTCTGGGTAACTGATGAGTCAACTTTTGCTCCCATAGACGTGAATGCCAGAATTGAATTATAGACCCTGATATATTGGCGGAAACTTTGGTTTGAGAACTTGTTGATTAGATATTGAGGCGCTTGACGTACTGGGGGTAATGACACACGGCCCTGGCTACAGCAAATAGAAAATTGGCGATTATTAAGTTTTCCTGCCCCCTTCGTTGCCTCAGCTCTCCAAACCAATGCATTACAAAAGTAGCATTGCATAATTTCTTCTTTTTTGTAATGTGTATTGAGATGTTCTGCAAAATAATATAAAAGTTATCATATACCAAGCAATTCTGGAGAACTTTTTCGATGAATAATGATTTTGCAAACATGCGAACCTCTTTGTGAAGCAGCTGCTGGTCTTTGCCTCTTGGTTCGAGTTTTCAATAATTTGGCACGCGACATGTTAAAGCCGTCTGAAAGCATTAACATTTTGGTTACATAATGAACCTGCTATTTAAGGTATGTTGGGAATTATTTCACGTATAAATATGCTCAACCTTGTGCCATACTTGAATGGTCAGGGCGGTTGTTCTTTAAACGACGTTTGTTCTTTAAAAGTTTGAAGCGGATGTGCCTTGCGTGTTTTGCTTGATCGTATACCATATCACCTGAAAAGGACTGATCAAAATGAGTAGTTGTTCTAATTTTATTAAGATATATATTTGCAACACACAAAGCACTCAGCACCTAGATTGAAGTAATTTACCAATATTTGTTTTGTCTGATTGGCAATGCGGGTTGTCTTCCTTATTCCGTCGCTGATGATGTTGAATATTATCATGGTACTTGTCGTTCTTGAGAACCCCTGAGGCAGCATGCGTACGAAAATCTACGCATGTGGTTTGCTGCTGGACATTGACAATGGTTGCTGAATATAAACAGTAAGAAAATGTCAAACTAATATTCATATGCTCGTGTATGGTAGTGGGAGAGTAAAATCAACCAATATTATAGTTGCGTTACCAACTGTTGCATTTATCTTGTGAAGTATCGAGCTCACATCAGTGCATTGGTTGTCAAACCCCGCTAATGTCCCTCGAAGGTGAACCGCAACACTGTCACAATTCCACTGTGATCTTCTGCATGCTTGCTCTTCATAGCCTATACAATAATTTATCCTCTGATGAATTCTTTCTGACAGTTCGGCAACTGTCTCGCGAAGATCGGCGGAACGTTTTTTTAGAAGATTAGACAGATTTGCGTCCATAACACCAGATTTGTATTTTCTTTCAAGGTTAAGGTGTTGTGCAACATAAATGATCTACGCCAGCCAGAAACCCTTTGATGCAAACACTTTCGAAGCAACGGTTAGTCCATATGTCAGCTGCATAATATATGTTACATTGTTAATGAAGGAATACTTGAAGGGCCACTCCTACATTCAATGAATCTATATGTAAATAATTAGTTATCGTACTTGCATTTAATCGTATTGAATGAAAATTGATTGGCACTATAACATTAAGTATTAGCGTGTCATATGGCAACGGTATATTAATGTATAAGTGCTATATATATAGTTCTCCGTATTATTCAGCCATATATACGATAGTCAAAATGAGCATGAGGTGTAATATTATATTCTATTATGTTATATTAGATGAGATTCTATTATATTATACTATAAATAATATTTTATATGATATTATATTACATTATCTCACTTCAGAACATATTACATTACATTACATTATATTATATTGTATTATATTATATTATATTACATTATTATAAAATATTATTTTATTTTATTCTATCATATTATAGACGATATTATATCAGATATAATTAGATTGTAATATCTTTCATTATATTCTATTATATTACATATTATATTATATTATATTATATTATATTATACAATATTGTATATATTGCGTTATATTCTATTCTATGAATTTATTTAATAGGCAGCTGAACAGACGCCTTAAACTATCCAATTAAATTAGTTGAACAGTCTTGCAAATTGATGGTGCCTATTGAAGTGTCTCGGAAATATTATTTTAAATAGATCGACAATGAGAATGTGCTAATAAGAAGGGAGTTGCATATTGTAACACTCAGCCAAGAGAAGGACCAGTCATATGCTTAGTAGTTACATTACGAACTGTTTCACTTATCCTGTGAAGTGTTGTGCCGATATCGTTGCATCAGTCTGATGAGCAATACTGGTTATCGCGTGAGTCATACAATAAAAGCAATATTTATACAAAATGTAATTTGTTAATGTGAGTAGTTTCCATACAGCCTTCCATGGGAGGACGACTAACCTCATAGCTCATTTTGGCTAGAAAGCTAATATTGTTGGTGACAAAACCCATAAAATAACAGCTGTATTCAACACGTCTATTCATTATAAGGAGGCCAATGCCAAAAACTGTAGTACACAGACGCCGTCAAATATTTTCGGAACTCTTCTATCTGGCACGGTTTTATGTTATATAGATTGTCACCTGGAAACATCATGCCAAATGCATTCCGCAACATGTGTACGCCACATTCTCCACTACATTGAAAACAGGTCTATATGATTAGGTAAATAAAGTGGACAATAAAGCACGTGAATTGATTAATTTGTATAACGGCACCTGTAACCTTGCTGCGAGATTCGACTATCACGCCTAAAGTCGAATTGAAAATCATTGCGTTCAATGTCTAGTTCTCGTAGCAACATCTTGGTGATAATGATTGTTTCCCCAACGCAAGACGCGTCTGTGCGAAGTGTTTATCGACTGATCTATCCGAATCCATGACCAAAAACACTTTTTGCCTAAGAAAGATAACGGCCAACACCCAATGATTGTTGTTCACGTTCACGGGCAACACAATTTCCGACGCATCTTTCCAACTACATGACGGCCAATTGATAGACTTTCCAAGAACATAGGGCATTAGTTCCGTTAGGTCAGCTGTTTTATCAACAACAGGAAGCGTCTTGATGAACTGGCTGAAAACTGTGTTCATCAATGCAACTGTCTTAAGAGGGCTGGCACACCTTTTTTGCATTTCGATGAATCCGCGCATACATTCATCAATATGCTGCGTTACAAAGTTGAGAAAAACACGGATATTCAAAAATTCATTAAGCGAGGAATATCTCAAAATTTAATACTCAATTTTAAACTTACAACGTCTCGTAGGTAAATGCCACGCGTCTTTAGTTCATTGAAGAAATCTTGTTTCAGCTCCGTCCCACAAAGCCCTACGACGTAGTGGCTCACGGCCATTCGCTCTATACGTTCAGCTGCTTTTGGCCACATTTTCAGTTTGTAGAGAACATGCTCGTCAATATTCGACTTTCCATATGGAATTCTGGGAGCGATGGAACAGGGCTGAACAGCCTTTTGCAATGCTTTTTGCCTTTTTGTTGGTGGAAGCTCAGTCCCCTCGTCTATTGCCTTGGCCCTGGCTGACTCTATACGTGGTATATGATGAAGTATTTAGAGTAATGAGAATACAAATTTTAATGGCACAAAAAGATGTTTGTACCAGGATCCGTGCCTCGTGTCTTCCCTATCTTTTCCGTTAGATGCTGTAACTGGTCACCAAAGGCTCTGGCAACATCTTCCAGCGGTTGACAATGCTCAATATCAGTCAGCCGTACATTCAATCCAAAAAAACCTTCTTTCATTTGGGTGGTCATCTGAAAAATCTGCTCAGTGTGGTATTCGACTACTGTACTCAGCGTCTCCAGCTGCCGCAAGACCTTCTCCATTCCTACTGATTTACCTTGCGACGCGTGAGAATTAACCTTGTTCATTCCTTGATCAATATCCAACTCATGTACAGCATACGGCTCCTCGACATGCGAAGTCCTACCTGCCTCAATTTCCGCAACGTCGACGAAATCATCATGAGTGTCCATACCGTCGCGTGCAGTCTGAGACGGCACAATCGCATTGTCCATATTAGTGGACTGTTGCTGCAATTCGTGAATCACGGGTGATGAACTGTTCATATGAGGCACAACATCTAAATGCGGATGATAAGGTAATTGCACCTGTCCTACAGGGTGTGAGTCAATGTTGGCATTGTTCTCTGTGACGACATTTGCAATGTCATGCATGGACTTGCGACTGGCCAGGAGTCCGTCGACAAAATCTTGTAATGTTGGGGGATGTGAACCTTCGTCATTGCTATTGATGACCACATTTTGCCCATCTTCATTGTCCACCACGGTGGTCTGTGGCAAACCACTTTCAGCGGTGTTTCTCAACAACGATGAACCCATTTGCTGAAGACCGCTGCCGCCGGGAACGACATCAAAGTTGCTATTGGCAAAATAGCCTGCAACAGACTCTTCAGCGGTGGCAATAAAGAGATCATTGACAACCTCTGACTTCCTAACAGCGTCATCAATATCTTGTAGTCGCGGTGCTCGCTTCGTTAGCCAAGGTGTTGTCTTCCATCGGCACATACGGGGGACTGTGTCGATCGTGTCGCCCAAATGCGTTGCATATTTCTGTGCAACGCCTGGCAAGCATTCGTACGCAAGGATCTGTTTCAAAATAACAGTGAAGACCCTGACATTACATCGTAAATAAGCAAAGCTATGGATCACGTGTGTAGAGGCGGGTAATATTACCTGAATTGGGTGGACGAATCCACCCAAGCAAAAGGTATGGTACTTTCTTGAAGCCCTGACAGGCAGAATATTGTTTAACGAAGAGAAGTCCCTTTTCAGTGAGTCCAAAACAGTCTTGAAAGCATAACTTCCGAAGGGATAGTTGTTGAAGGCGTCGAAATCCTCAACTAAGTGAAGTATCACTGGATTTATCTTCACATCTGTTCGACAGGCACGGTGATCGAGTACTCCTGCGACAAACACAACACTGGCCATTTTTAATCTTTCAACATCAACACCGGATGATGCGTTACACCCCATCTCGCTCAATTTATCAATTGCATCCTGCAGCGTGATCTTTTGCGAACTTGGAAAGTGCCTCCTAGCAAAAGCATGATTCTCGACGACCTGTGGCTCGACCGAGAATTTCAGACCAGTAATCAAACAGAATTCCATAGGCGAAAACCGTATAGGCCTGCAATTGATGACCATCCACAATTCGTCTCTACGATTTATTGGAGTTTGAGCTTGCATCATGTACCAAATCAGCTGGTTCGACAGATAGAACCTATCTGCACATGATATGAGCTGGCCAAACGGAGATCGTGCAACGAACTCCGCAATTTCTGCTGCATTTAGCACATCCCGTATCAGTTTGCTGACTCCTTTATAGTCAGCACATATGGTTAGTTTGCATGGCAAGATATTGTCTTGTGGAAGCTGAGTGTCCAATAATGGCTGAAAATAAAAAGAATCATATTATTACTGAAAATATTTAAGAATATGGAAGAGCAGTATGCAGAAATTTGAACGCCATTCAACAGATTGCATAAAATACCTACATAGGGAATATACACAGCGATATATTACGAATATACACAGAATATAGAATAGCATGGACGAACATCCGAAGATCATTCGTCTCTAATAGGGTGCATAATATTTCTACAAAAGAAGTGTAGCCCACTTATAAAGGGGGAAATCAATGGTCATGCAACATTTGCCTGTCTTAATGGAGAAGGCACAGTCAATTTAGACGGACAAATGTGACATATGCAGGCCAAATGAAACTTATGCAGTAAACATTGAACAGGCGGTTAAACACAGACAATACCTCTAAACCAGTTTCCGCCATTGCCGCCTGTGTTGGATATTACTTGGAAATACCTCACAGGCAAATGTAGCAGACTTGAAATGACCAACTTCAACAACTCCTAAATAGTATGATGAATTAGAGGCCACCTGTGGACTGTATGACCAAGAAGTAAATAGGATGCGGTACTGCGATTTTTCAAATCAGGTTACACGAAGGAGGATGAAATTTAGAATTATTTATTTCGTTGATAACCACTGTAATTTCTCATTCAGTGGGCTGGGCCATCAATTGCATAAGACATAATGATCTAGGATACACACGTCGAAGGCATAAATATTTATTTCGACGAAGGCAATCAATTCAAATTAACAATGGGGTGGCCCAATAGGGAAATCATTTACATAATTAGGGACGATCCTAATGCGATTAATTTTTTTCGTGCCAAGTCAATGCAACAAAATCAGTACACGAAAAAATAATATTATTTTTCTTGTAAAAATCAGCTTGCTATAAAATGCATAACATTTTACCTTGCATAAGCCATGACAAAAGGATTACAAAATATAACATAAAATGATAGTATAACATTGTAATACGTAATGCTGTATTACCGAAGATTATATTATTATTGACTAAAATTTTACAATAAAAGAACGAATATTGTTGGATGTTATAATGCGCACATCAAATATATTATATAGGATTATTATACACAACAAATTATATTGGACTAAATAATTTGTAGCCCAGTGATACTACTTGTACCGGATTAGTCTATACTATAACGTAGTGATAATTATATTATATATATTATATTAAATTTCTATTATATGGCACTACAATATTTAACTTATTTAAATATAAACCTTATATTTATATTGGGAAAATCAAAACAACCTCGTGTATAGAACGGGGGCTAACTTACAATGAACGGACAGTTATTCACTTTTGGTAGTAAGAATGGAGATGTGTACCACAGTCACGCGACTAAAGTTGTGAAATATTGGTTGTAGAGACAGTCATGCAAGACACAGCCTTCCGTACAATTACTACTAACTGAATAACCACATGCATCATTTAGATTTGAATCAGTGACGATCCTAATGTGATTAATTTTTTTGGTCCAGGTCAATGCAAAAATCCTTTTTCTTCTAAAGATCAGTACGCTATAAAATGCATATTACAATAATGACATAATAGAATTTCTCATTGAATGGGCTGGGCCAACGATTGCATAAAGACATAATAATTTAGGGTACACAGGACGAAGGCAACCAATTCAAATTCACAATGGGCTGACCCAATTGGAAATCATTTTCATAATTAATGACGGGCTAACGTGATTAATTTTTTTGGGGCGACGTCAATGCAAGAAACTGAAGACGTGAAAAAATAATATTTTTCTTGCAAAAATCAGTACGCTATAAAATGCATAACATTTTATGTTGCATAAGCGATTACAAAAGGATTAGAAATATAACATAAAATGATCGTATAATATTTTATTATGTTATGATGTATTATCGAACATTATAATAATATATAGCAAAGTAATACTACTTATACCACATTAGGCTATACTATAACGTAGTGATAATTATATTATATATTTTATGTTACATTTCTATTACATGGCACTACAATATTTAACTTATTTAACTATATTTTGTAGTATATTTTGACCAACAAATCTAATAATAATGTAATGGGCATCACATTAGCATGACATTATGCTATACTGTAACGCGACTAAAGTTGTGAAATATTGATTATAGAAACAGTTATACAGTACAAAACCTCTAATTATTTGTAATAACCGTCTGTTGATAATGTGGATAGCATTCTTAGACTTCCATACAATGTTTAATAATAATGTAATGTGCGCAGATATCTTAAAACCTTGCACAGAATTATGACTTCCATTCTAACATGATATATTCATATTACATGAATATCGGATTATATTATATTCTATATATTATGATACTATACTTTCTTATGTTGTGTTATTGCACATAATCATGGAGACAGTTATACAATTTTGATATTGTAGAATGTGCGAACACAATATAATGTCACAATTCCACGTCTTAGATAGAAGATTCAAAGCTATTGTATAAAGATAAAGGTCTTCCATTTATTCAGCCGGCATACAAACCAAGGCACATGCCCTATAAGCAGTTCCATACAACGAACTATTCAAAACTTATCTTCCGCTTTTTGGAACTAACACGCCCGGTACCGTCACCCCTTTGCATACCGACATCCCCGATAGAATTGTCGTTGACTTGATCGCAAGCAGCCGATTCCGAACTAAACTTGTTGGTCGCACTGTTACCTCCATGGCCGCGGTCGACATCCTTTTCAACATCCGTGAGTGCAGAGATTTCATTAACATTACCAGTTTCATCAATAGCACCTGCTATGACTGACCCATCACCACCGACAGCGCTGTCCTAACAAATCACCATACAAACAAAATAGGGTATCACAGAATTCGAATGCAGGGTGCAAAAATCAACTACCTTTGAACTATCGAGGAAGGTATCGCCCAAATCCTCACTGGTCTGCTCCAACATGCGCGAGACAGTAAAGCTTCGAAACATGCTGCGAAAATCAAAAGGCTTAACCTTTATGTAGAACTTAAAGGTCTTCCCAACCAATCTTGATATGCAATCAGGTATTTCCACATTAAAGTCTGCAGCCTGAACAGTTGTTGCCATCGTAAGAAACATGTTTGAACACAATCAACATACACATCTCATACCAGAGTACCAAGAATCTCCTCAGCCGTAGTGTTTGTACACTTTCTTGCAGGCCCATCGAATATAACGAACGTAGCTGTATCAGCGTTATCAGCGACCATGCACTCTATTCGGAAACTACGATATAATATTTAAACAATTGATATCGATGGATTAACGAATCAAACAATAGAGAGACATGCACCAAGCGCAGTAGAATACCGCAGAATACCGACAGCTCTCACATCAGAGCACCTACTACATATCAAAGCCCCACCCGTCTTCGCCACCTTGCTCGAACACTTTGAACATGATATATAATGCCATCCATTTCTGGTTAGGATCTCAGTTATTCTAGCCACACAAATAAAATCTTTGACCTGCAAACCATATATCACCAATGAGTTAGCAACTACTACTTCTACCAACAGCAAAACAGACAAGGCCATACCTGTTCATCTTCCTTGTGCAAAAATTCATAGATATCAGCAATGCGGCACGATTGCAAATCAGGCATTTTTGTGCCAAGGGAAAGTGCGACTGGCCGGTCCAAAACAGACATGCTGCAATTGGCAAATAATATCACACAACCTTTTTTAAGTACAGCGGAGTCAATGTCTTAGCCAAGACAATCACCTCTTGCGAAATTGCCAGGCCTCATCAATCTCAGGGTCAACATACAGTTTCGATGCGGATGTGGTATTCAAGTAAAGGGTTTCTGCACGAACATTTTACATGAAGATAGAGAAAAGTACACATAAAAATAAACAAAGGCACTTACGCCCAAAGAATTTTGGGTTAACACTTGTCACAATAACAACTACTTGTCCTCCAATCCTGGACCGAACAGTCTCGCAAAATTCATCGGCCTTGTCGGACCAAACAGTAACAGTGGCGTTAAGATATCTGCAATATCGTGAACGATGCGTAGTCACGCTTAGGAATTTTCAAATATCCAAACTACCAACCAACTGGAAGAACCTAATATGGAGCAGAGAAACAGCATGTACCCCTTCAAGAAAATCCTCAATTCTGCACGTTTTGAACCACCGCTGTCACCAACATCTGGCTCCACCACTTGAGATAACAGTCCAATAACATCTACATGGCGGATCAAACAAATTATGCAAGAGACACGTAAAAAAATCAGCTGCACTGAATCGACATGACTGTGGAGTAAACATACGTGGGGCTAAATGCACGGAAATTACATTGCATGACCGTAAAACAGACAGCAACAAAGACTGCAAGACTGTACGACAAAGATAATACGATAAAATATAGTAGTAAACACGCATGTATAAGCGAGTAAACATACGTGGGACTAAATGCACGGAAATTACATTGCATGACCGTAAAACGACAGTAACAAAGACTGCAAGACTGTACGACAAAGATAATACAGTAAAATATAGTAGTAAACACGCATGTATAAGCTACACATCAACAAAGAATGATAGACAGTACAACAGGGACAACATAGCAAACACAATCGTAATGCACGCAACAACACACAATAGCAGGTACCAAAAATGGATGCCTGTAAAACAGAGACAACACTGTCAAATGTCAGCAAACACGCATGGATGCCAATCTATATACGATGGTCATCCATACGCATGTAAAGGAAATACTGTATAACACAGACAAAATAGGAAAATATAATTGTAACGAACGAAACACGTCGGAATACCAGGTAATTCCTTATTGCGGTTGGCGAGCTGCATCAAGACCTCGTACGACATGAATCGAAATTTGTCGACACCTATTGACCGCGACTTGTCATCCACCTCAGCCACTACAGTACGATCAGTGAATCTCACCATACACTCAACATCAGTCATACGGTAGTTCCTAGGGGAATCAACAACATCAAAGTCAGTTATTGAATAAATATGGCCATCCCTTAGCTTCGATGCATATCGATCAGCCCTTTCGACGTGGATAGACGCCTGCATCACAGTATCCTGCCCACACCAAATAAAAAAAATGAAATGATAACAACACAAAATACAATATGGAACAAATAGAAACAACATCGCAAGCATATTGAACAAATACCCTCTCATCCAACAACAACATATCTAGGCTCATGGGCTCTCCATTCTTCTTAGTGTTTCTTGCGGTCCATGAACGGAGGACGCGCACCACAATTGTTCCACATTTGGTCCTAGCCTTTAATTCACCTAAAGCAGAATGTTTCGTTGGAAGACTCATTTTACACAAAGCACATTTCAATAAATTCAACTCACCGGACAGACAATTATATAGTGGGGTTTAATGCGTCTACTACTCCTCATTCCCGTTCAGGTCACCCGCGAATTTCAACAGTCTTGCAACATTAATGAATAAGAAGTTATTGTATTTAATGTCTTTATGGATCATTTATTCCATCATTCCATAGTCGGCTATTGTTACAGGAGTTGAACAGGTTTTGACTACATACAAGGCAATCTACCAATCGTATGACCGTACACCTGCCAGACCATTAATAGCATAGACGATGAATCTAAGACTCTAACAGTCACGCATATGAATCGTTAATGAATCATGAATACTGCAAACTTAATGTAATATAATTAATATCTCCGGCCAGAGAATAGCGTCTTATATAGTCCAATCGCCCGAAATAAAATATAAATTCATTCCTATAACGACACGTAAGCACTTCTAGGCAAATTTAAGTCGGAAACTAATAGGTTGAACTCAGAATATTAATCAGAACTACATTCGCGCACTTTGATTGGATGGGGGGGGGGGGGAAACCGTTGCACACGTGTCAGCACAAGAAAGAGTCCATCCAACTTTTATATATATAGATAATAGCCATCATATTTTCCAATCATACACATTCTATATATTATATACTAGTTTTTTACCCATGCAATATACGGTACTAAACTATCTTTCATTATTATATGTTAATAAAATTAATAAATCTATGTTAATGGTGGGTTGGAATTAACATGTGATAGTGAGATTATTTGTGGTTTTTATTATTATAATTTATTTTTTAAGTTAAGCGACATGTGGCATCATATTTGAACACCTACATTTCTATAATTATATACAATTTATTCTTGTATTTTCTGCATATTCTATGTGCGTACTAAAAATTTAACTATGTTTACTGTTACTTTTAACTTTAGTATTTAAAATTCATAGTATTTGATGAAATATTATTTTTAAATATGTAAAAGGTAAAATAACTTGTGGAGATATCATCATAAAAGATAAATTAATTTATTAAAAATTAATTTGATGATGATATAATTAGATAATAAAAAATAAAGGGTTATGTTTAGGTCATAGACGATAAATATAGAAAAGGTCTTCAAGTTTTAGTTAATTAATATTTGGTCAAAGTGATATGGCTTTTAAAGCTGTAATTAATTGTGTGATAATTATTAGGGGGTCTGAATAGAATCTAAGGGGTCTATATAGAATTACCCAATAAATAAGAGACCAAGTCTAGGGGTGTTCAAATTAACCGAAAAAACCGAAACCGAAAAAAACCGAACCGAATTGTAAAAAACCGAACCGAACCAAATTAAAATGGTTCGGATATCGGATTAAGCATAACGTAAAACCGAAAAAACCGAAAAACCGAACTGAAATTATCATACTACATTAAAAATAAAAGAATATAAAAAATAATTTGTTTTTCTCCCATAACGTAAACAACACAGTAAATATAATTTCATTGGTATACTTTTTTCCATTTCTAGGTGAATGTTTTCCTCACCAATCGAATACTATTTTTCTCCAAATAATTTATAGTATCTTCAGATGAATGTTTCTATATTTTGGTCAGATTTTGTTACATTTCAAGTTGCTTTTTCGGACTTTCGAATTATTTTGCTACATGTCACGTTGTACAAATCGTCTTTGTTTTTTAATAACCATAATTATTTTATGTATTTTCAGCTCATAATATTTTTTTTGTTGATATTAAATTCCTAACCGAAAAAGCGAACTGAATTATAAAAAACCGAACCGAACCAAATTAAAACGGTTCGGATATCGGATAAGCGTACGTAAACTGGAAACCGAAAAAACAAAGCGAAATTTGAAAAAACCGAACCGACCCGACCGATGCACCCCTAACCAAGTCCATTCGATTCCGAATAATAAAAGGTTAACATCTTATCCAAAATAATAGGTGAATCTACATAAAAATACTTATTTATATAAAAAATTGCAAGTCAATACTCATGTCAGAATTGTTTTTTATATAAGTACCCGTTCGACTGTGTTTACCTTTTTCCAGTCTTGACGTATGTTTTTATATGTGTATTACGTACCACGTCACACGTTTATATGGTACCATTTCTCACTGTATTATGTATCACAATACGTTTCTCTGTGGTACTTAAATGTGTTGTATGACGTACCTTGCGGCGGGACGGGTACCAATGTGCAAAAATTTATTCTAATAGGTGCCAACATATAAAAAAACACTGACATGGTACTGACTTGCAACTTTTTATATAATTTGGTATTTTCTGTAAATTCCCCAAAAAATATCCATATAACAAGTATGAATATACTTTGAAAATTAAAATCTTGAGCGGCAGAAGTCTTAAAATTTGACAATTAATCCACAAATCATCATATCATTTCCTCCTAGCATTGATGAAATCATAATGAAATTCCTAGTATATATCACGACAGATTGCTCCATTTTCCTTAATTGTCACCTTAATTTCGTACGTAAATTATAATTCAACCAAAACGGTAAAAATACCAAAAAGATTATTAATTACCAAATAAGAAATAAAATCCACACCTATTTGTTTGTTACTGTGCATGTCTTCATCGTCCCATCACTTAACTCACATGGCTTCCATAATGTCCGTACACCTTCTCCCACCTCTAATATTTCTCTCTCTCCTTTTCTCCGTCACCGCCGCCGATCAGCCGCCGCCGAAGGCCCTAATCCACGACACATGCAAAGCCTCACGCGACCCGCCGGCGTGCGAATCTCGTCTCTCCGGCGAGTCCGCCCGCCTCCCCCAAAACGCCGCCGTTTCGGACATCATTCAGTCGGCGCTGAACCTCACCGCCGTCGACCTCCAAAAGGGGCGGCAAATGGTCGACGCCGTACTCCTATCCGCCGCCGGAAACCTCAACCGCACCAACGCGGCGAAGACTTGCCTCGAAGAGCTGGGCTTCGCCGACCACCGCGTGGGCCTCGTCGGAGATGCCGTGAACTGCCCTGATAAGAAGAAGCTCGAGGACGCGCGCGCGTGGATGGGGGCGTCGCTGGTATACATGTACGACTGCTGGTCGGCGCTCAAGTACGTGAACGACACGCTCCTCGTCAGAGAAGCGATGGTCTTCTTCAACGACACGCTAATCGCCGGCGCCAGCGACGCCTTAGCCATGGTCGCCAACTACGACCTGTTTGGGGAACAAATCGGGTCGTGGGGACGGGTTCGGACCGAGAGAAACGGGTTCTGGGGATCCGATTCAAATTCGCCCGTGGGTCCCGTCGGCGGAGTGCCGCGCAGGCTGAAAGCTGACGTCACGGTGTGTAAGGGAGGAGGGTGCAATTACGCTACGGTTCAAGAGGCGATCGACGGGGCCTCGGAAAACGACGGGTCGGGTCGACACCACGTTATACGAGTCAGGACCGGATTGTACGAAGAGACGGTTCGGATTCCTCTGGAGAAGAGGAACGTGGCGCTGCTCGGCGATGGAATGGGCAAAACGGTCATTACTGGGTCCAAGAATGTGGGCCAGCCCGGCGTGAGTACATTCAATACGGCAACATTGGGTGAGTTTTTACTATTTATACAAGTATTATAGTATTATATTGCTTAATAAATTTTAAACCTGAAATTTTAAACCCAAATTTAATTGTAGCAGTTTTAATTAAATAGTAAAGAATTTATAGAGACTAGCATTTTTTCGCATACTCTATGCGTGTGCATGTGATTTAATATTTTATGTTACTCTTAATTTTTAGATTTATTACTTATTGTCAGATTGATGGTTTATAACTAATATAAAAGGAAAAGAATGTTTAGGGGTTGCAAGTATAATAAATAAAGAATATAAAAGTAACATGAAAATTCTTAAAGAAATTAAATAAAAAATTGAGAGATTAAATTGTATATAAATATGACACTGACAGACCAAATGTGGCAGTTTATAGCCGGCTCACACCCTTTATATAATACTTAGTATAGATAATTGGAATAGAAATAAACATAGACAATTGATTTGTCGATTTTTGTGGTTGTCTATTTTCTTGGTTTGACTTATCTATTTTCGTTCTTTTGGTCTTTCATATGTCATAATCTTGAACTTATTAAATGATTGATAGTACTTTATGATTATATTAGAATAAATTAAAGTGTTTTGCTACTTTTTAGTTTATTGATGTCAAATAGAATATATATTATGTCTAGATATATAGATTTTATATGTACTTTTGGATCCGCCGGCCATTTTCCGCAATGCCATCCCCTAGATATATGGCGGTGTTTTAGCTTTCCGTCATAACCCGTTATTCGCCATTGATAACACTGTTATGTGGTTCCAGCGTTTTATAAATAACAGGGTCCGTTTTATTTTATCGATTTGCCAAAAGTGAAACCACACACATTAAAACATTATACAAGATTATATATAGGGCCTTATCTTGAAAAGCAAACACGACCTAGGTGACATGGCAGAATATTATACAATTTGTCTTCCATTTGCTTATAACGCAAGTGAACTTGAACTTTGATGCATGGTACATTACTACATCACTACATCCAGTGTTGGTTCATCAACCAGTGTTTCACTCTACACAGCAGCGTGTCGAATTTTAAGCCACTTTCAATAAATAGATGAAACAAAACCATTATTCTAAATAACTTCTTAGATTCTTTAGTATTATTTCCAAAATAAGTTTGGATATTTTAAAAACAATCACATTTCTCTTGCAGGAGTCGCTGGAGACGGCTTCATGGCAAAGGACCTCACGATCCAAAACACGGCGGGCCCCGACTCCCACCAGGCCGTGGCCTTCCGTTCGGACAGCGACCGCTCGATCATAGAAAACTGCGAATTCGTAGGCAATCAAGACACACTCTACGCCCACAGCCTGAGACAGTACTACAAAGCCTGCCTCATACGAGGAAACGTCGACTTCATCTTCGGCTTCTCAACATCCTTCTTCCAAGACTGCACCCTCCTCGTGGGCCCGCGCCAGGTTGACCCCGACAAGGGCGAGAACAACGCCGTCACGGCCCACGGGCGAATCGACCCGGCCCAGTCGACTGGGTTCGTCTTCCAAAATTGCCTAATCAACGGCACCGAGGAGTACATGAAGTTGTATTACGGTAACCCTAAGGTGCATAAAAATTTCTTGGGAAGGCCGTGGAAGGAGTATTCGAGGACGGTGTTTCTAAACTCGACTTTAGGTGTTATTATTTCGCCCGAGGGTTGGTTGCCCTGGGACAAGGATTTCGCCTTGGAGACGCTCTATTACGGGGAGTATGGCAATAAGGGTGAAGGCGCCGATACGTCGAAGAGGGTTGCGTGGAGCAATAAGATCCCGCCCGAGCACGTCGGGCTTTATTCGGTTCAGAATTTTATTCAGGGCAATCGGTGGATTCCATCGCCGGAAAATTGAATGGTAGAAAGAACAATGTGTTTGATTCTTTGTTACAAATAATATGGGAAGCATAAATAGTACTACGTTACAAAGAATATGAGGCAATTTCCGCTCATTTACCCCAAAGCAAGGGTTTCATTTACACAAATCTGCTATTATAACACAGTTTATACTAATATATTAAGTACACTCGAGTCCGTGTGCCCCCATTACACACATTATTTTTTTATATTTAAAAGTTAATTATTTAATATAGAAAATTATAATTAAATTTCAAAGTAATGTAAATAAAAATAATTTATAAGGATATATTTAAAATAATTCAAAAATTGAAGGACTAAGTTATAAATATATAAAATTGGCATACCAATTGGAAGATCAGTTATTCTCATGTGCTCTCCCTTGATAAAATAGATGGGATTAGGCATGAATAGTACTGTTACAAAGGATATCAAGAACTTCCTTGCTTTCACCCGCATTTCAATTTATTAACTTCAAACGTTTCAGGGGGTTTCAAGCAAAATGTAGGCAAATCTTCATAAAGAGTTAGTTTTAAGACACACGGGTGCTATAACGCAATTTTACGCCAAGATAGAAAGGAGATGAAAAATGGAGTCGAAAAACTACTCTGCCCAAGTACATGTTTGCTGGGGTGAAATAATAAAAACGCAAAATCAACTCTCGGATTCTGAGTGCTTACTCTCATCTTTAGGCGGTGCAAATTGCCTCGTGAGTTGAGACCTTTTCCATGGGTCCAAAGGTGCCGTCTGTGGCTGTTGTGGCGTCGGTGGCTTCGCTTGCCTTAGTTCATTTTCCCTATCAACAAACCTGCAGAGAGAGAGAGAGAGAGACAGATCTTTTAGTTTCGACACTATATACAAGAAAAGATATCCAAGAAAAGGAAGGGAGAAAAGGGATTCGTACTCTATATAAGCCATTGGTGCAGCGTCGCCAACACGAATACGAGTACGAAGCAGCCTTGTATATCCACCAGCTCTATCTCTGCAATAGGTGTAGCATAGCTTCATAATCACATATTCACAATCAAATAAACAAGGGACAGTTAAAGTTGAGATTTTGTAACCTGTATCGATAGGCCAGTTCTGTAAATAACTTGTGAAGGACATCGTCTCCACGAACAAAAGCGGCTGCCCGCCTTGAAGCACAAAGTGTACCCTGTAGTAAACTTGGGAAGTGATGAGTAGTTACACATAACTTTCGTAGAGAAACAAAACTTAATCCACATACAACTAAGACAATATCAGAGTTTTTAGTCTCACAGGCGTATCGAATTAACATCATATTTGTGAGGTTTCTAAACTTGATTCATTCAACTATCAATAGATGAATCAATGGATGTTTCTCAACTTGATTCATTCAACTATCAAACCCCGATTGACAAGAAAACAAAGAGGTTAGGCAACAAAATGTGAAAAACGTAACCATGTCGAAGGAAATTATGACTTATGAGGCAAGGCATGTAACAATCACGTTAAATTCAGTACAAACAACGGTTCACAGCTCGACTCGAATATGTAGGAACAAATTCAAATTAGTAATTATGAGAGTTCGAAAAGGTGAAATACACACCTCCTTCCCAAGCTGTATCATGTTATCAGCTAGCCTTCGGACTTCCTTAGCCTATAATCCAACACAAAATCGAACAATCAAACAAAGGTTTTGTTCGTCACTGCAAAAACATCACCAAAACCCTGAATTGCCGTGGCGGTAAACGAAAACAAAAATAAGAGCAAGCAAACGAACAACTTTAGCAACAGTCGTCTCGATCCTCTCGTGCTTCACCAACTGCGACACCATTGTCCTACAACCAGATCAATTTTTCAATAAAAAAACCAAACTACAGAAATCTGCCAAAACGAAACACGGAGAATCGTTTAATTCGAATCGTTACCTGAGCATGGACATTCGATGGCCCGTCGGCCGATTGAGCTTTCTGAAATTCGTCATTTAGCTGACGATTGCGTGAATGTTTTCGGAGAGGGGGAAGCTGATAAACCAAAACCCTGCAAATTCGACCGAAATCTGCAATGCAGTTGTGATGTTATTGGGCCTAGTAAGGGCCCATTTAACGTATTACTCCGATTGTTGAGCCCAATATGATATTAGGGACTTTCTTTTGTAAATATGAGTATTTAGAGGACTGATTCGGTACTTTACATATTGAGCAGATTTGGCGAATTTAGTCCAATAGCGCAGGCATCTGCTTGAAGTCGAAGTGTGTATGTCAGAATATGAACCCTAATTGAGGGTTTAACAGAGCTAAGCAGCGAAGCCTTTCACACTTCATAGCAGTCCTACTCTCAAGAACCCACCATTCTCGCGAGGAAATTGGAAACGATTGGATAGGTGAAAAGCAAAAGCTAGCGTATGGGCATTTGATCGAGCAGTTGAGATGCGTCTTTGGAAACTGTCTCATGCTGGTTTCTGCAGTCAGGTTAGCCACTCAGAAAACCCTATTG
The DNA here is from genome assembly GCA_027422505.1 of Craterostigma plantagineum. NCBI lineage: Eukaryota > Viridiplantae > Streptophyta > Magnoliopsida > Lamiales > Linderniaceae > Craterostigma > Craterostigma plantagineum. Next base: position 8,536,401 of record JAPQWV010000002.1, read on the forward strand.
AGAAGTCTTCGATTCGTACGATTGCACTCTGTTCCTTCGCTTGCCCACTTCTCACCGTACTTTTCCGATTCGGGCTCAGAAGACGTTGGCGTTGATTCGAGGAACAGTCCTGTAACAGTGTATGGCGATCGATTTGGTGACGTTGATGGTGGTAGCGAATTGAGTTCGACTGAAGTTGCTGATATTCTGAGAACCATGGAAAAGGAGCCTCTCTCTGCATTGGGGTTCTTCAATCAAATCAAGGAGAAAGGGTATAGGCATGGAGTGGGGAGCTATTTAGCTCTCATTAAGATTCTGTGCAGTCGGGGTTTGGATAGTAAGGTGCTTTCTTTATTCGTGGAGCTCACCAGAATGGAGACGGAGGAAAGATCTTTTGAGGTGTCTGAGTTATTCCATGCAATGGCAGAGGAAATCAAAACCGAGGGATCATCTTCGTTCTTACACGCATTCGACGTGTTGATTAAAGGTTACGTCTCATTAGGGATGTTTGAAGAGAGTTCAAATATCTTAATTCTGACAAAGGAACATGGAGTTGGGCCTTCGTTGTTTTCGTGTAACTTATTGCTCAACGGGCTTATGAGGTATGGAAAATTCGACGAAGTAGTAGCTTGGTTTAAGCAGTTGAAAGTACTTGGGGTTACTCCTAATGCATATACTTACGGAATTTTAGTCAAGGCATATTCTCAAATGGGTCGTTCCAAAGAAGCAGCGAGCATTTTTTCCGAGATGGATGAAGCTAAAGTTACGCCGAATGCTTTCTCCGTTGCAGCTTATATCGAAGGTCTAAGCTCTTGCGGTAAATCTGATATAGCTTATGACGTTTTACGAGCGTGGGAAAGGGAAACCGCCCCACTCGACACATACGCTTACGCTGTTGTGATTCGCGGTTTTGTCAGCGAAAAGAAGCTTCAAATGGCCGAGGTTGTCCTTAAAGATTTGGAAGAAAGCTGCCATGAACAGAGTGAGATGCACTATGGACCCTTGATTCAAGGGTTCTGCGATCGTGGAGATATTGGTAAAGCTTTGGATATTCATCATTCAATGGAGGTTAAGGGCATCAAAACTACCTGCTTTATCCTCACTTCGATTCTTCAATTCCTGTGCCGTAAGGGATTCCATTCGATAGCAGTTGAGCATTTCAGGGAAGTTAGAAAGGCCAGCGTACTTCTTGACGGGGTTTCTTACAACGTTGCCATCGACGCTCTCTGCAAATTGGGAAAGCTGAAAGAAGCTGTCGAACTGTTCGATGAGATGAAGGGCAAGAATCTGATCCCAGACGTGGTGCACTGCACCACTTTGATGAGAGGTATATGTCTCCACGGAGAAATTATCGATGCGAAAAGATTGTTCGTGGAAATGATGGAAAATGGCCCGAAGCCCGACGTTATAACTTACAACGTGCTCTTCGACGGGCTGTTTAAAAATGGGCTTATCCAAGGTGCGTCTTTGCTTATAGAAACCATGCAAAAGCAAGGCGTGAGCCCGAGCCCAGCCACACATAATATAGTGATAAAAGGCCTATGCTATTTTGGGAAATTTAAGGAAGCTGAAGCTTACATCGACGGTTTGGAAGATAAGAGCCTCGAAAACTATGCTTCCATGGTTAGTGGGTACTCAGAATCGGGCAATTCTGTCTTAGGTTACAAGCTTTTTCTTTGGCTGATGAAGAAAGGCCTCCATATATCCAAGAATTCCCTTACAAAGCTTTTTAGCAGCCTCTGCTCAGAAGGCAAACATGATGAAGCCATAAGAATGCTTGAGATTTTGACGAGCAGCTCTTCGGGCGGCGGCCCTAGCAAGAGAATGTACGAGGATCTCATCGCCTCGCTCTGTAAAGCTGGAGATATGGAGAGGGCCCGTAAGGTATTCGACGAAATGATCGACAGAAGACTTTCTCCAGATCTGATCACACACACGATTATGGTAGACGGATACTGCCATAAGAATCTCCTAATTGAAGCCCACGAACTCTTTGGGCTAATGAAACAGAGGGATGTTCTCCCCGACACCATTGCTTACACTGTATTGCTCGACGGGCACTTAAAGGTTAGCTCGAAAAATGCCCACCCACCTCACGAAATTCCAGGGAGGAGACAAAAAAGTGCAGAGAGAGTGGCTTCGATGTACCAGTCTGAAATGGAGGAGATGGGCTTAAAACCCGACGTTGTTTACTACACTTCACTGATCGATAGCAGGTGCAAATCGGGTAACATCGAAGGTGCAGTTTCACTGTTTGATGAAATGATTGAAAGGGGTTTACGCCCGGATACTGTAAGCTGCACAGCTCTTATGTATGGCTACTGCAAGAAAGGAGATGTGGTCAACGTTCTTGCGCTTGTGTACGAAATGATGTACGAAGGATTAGAGGTAGATGAACGTACTGTGATGACAGTGCATAATGGCCTCGTTGAGAATCGTTGAAGGATGCTATCGAGTTAATGTTGTCGATCACTCGGTTGTGTAAGTTCGTCGAAGGCTCCAAGATCAGAGATTGAGCTAATGTCGAAAATGGAGGTGTTTAGGTATTGTAAAGCGCCTAACTTTGCTCTTTTCTGGCATTTTTCTGACATTTATATGTTATGGATTGACATTGTGTTTCTGGTTATTGCAGTTATAGTGAAGAAGGCGATGGTTATGAAAGGCTTGTCGACTGCGAATGGAAAAGAAACTTATAAATGCATCTTAAATGGTCAAAAGCTTCATGTCTACACGCGTATATATACTATGTAAGAACTGCTGACTGTTGACTAATCATCAGCTCTCTCTCTCTCTCTCTCTACTCACATATAGTCGTCTCTGAAGAGATGATTGGAGATATACATAACGGACGCCACGTTTACAGCCCACGGTCGGCGATGAACCCGCCGGACCTCCACCGGAGATGACGGCGCGGCGGCGACTAGCTCGCGGCCGTCGCCGAGGAAAGTGGAGCTGCAAGGCCCGCGGCCCACGGCGCTCAAAGTCAAGAAAGACTCTTACAAGATCCGCAAACCGCCGGTCCACCCGCGGGCGAATCAGCAAGGAAATCGAGGGAACGAAGAACGAGGGAGGAATAATAATCAAGAAATTAAGCCCGTCATAATTTATGCCGTTTCTCCCAAGGTCATACACACCACCGTCGGCGACTTCATTTCCCTGGTCCAGCGACTCACCGGGCCGGAAGTCGCCACGTCATCCTCCGCCAGAGGAGATGTTTCTCCGGCGGCCAGGCTGGCGTCTATTGAGAGGACGATTAATAGCCCGCTTGGTATGAATAAGCCCAATGATGAACAGTTTTCGCAGGGGATGAACAGTGATTTGAGTGGAGACGGCGATAACTGTAAGAATTCTGGTTTATTGGACGATATTCTGAGGGATTACTGCCATATTCCGGTTTCCGACGTTGGTGGAGGTGGTACGGCGATGAAGGGGATACTCTCGCCGGTGCCGGGGAGTATGCCGCCGCCGATTTCGCCTGCTTCTTTTCGTCGGCGCCGGTGGACCCGTTTTGGATGGGCGGCGGAGGTAATTTGGTTGGGTTGAGCCCTTCGGCGGCGGGGTTTTGCTGGAGTCCGGCGATTGCGTCGCCGACGGCCGCTTCTTTGATATTTTCAACCCATTCTTTGACTTTTAGGGCTTTTGCTGGTTCCTGGAATATGGAATATTATATTTTAAAGAGAAAAGGGGAAAAGAAAGGTAGTGGAATTTAATTTTTCTTTTAACTTTCCTAGTAATTGTTTTGTTTTGTTTTGTTTTTTGTTTTTTTTTAGTTTTTAGTTTTGTTTTTTGTTTTTTTGTTTTTTTTTTTGTTTTTTGTTTTTTTTTTATGGTAGTGTTAGTTAGCAATTGTGCTTGTGGTGAATGTCATCTTGTATCGGTAGGAAAATGTAGAATGAGGAGAAAAAGTTTCACCTCAATATATAAATTCCAATCAATGAGTTTCATATTTGATTCTCTTTCTTTATCTCGAAAGTTACATATTTTAGATTCTAGTTCGTCGAATTTTGTCAAATTTAGCGTCAAGTCCAAATAGTTAATACTAACACGTTGATAATCATCTTGTATTGTCTAACGTGTAAATACAAAACAATCACACAAAAACCGTACTTTATAGGACCAACGTACATTGCACATTTAAACAATTGTCACCTCACAATACACATCATCTACACAGAAAAAAAAAATTTCTCCCATCAACACAAAAAAAAAACAAAGAATCGAACACCCTCAGTTGCCTCAGCTAAACCTAACCAAGTTTCCAAAAAAAAAATCCGCTCGATAAAATTACCCGTTTCTCCTACGATCTAAGAGGCGCTCCATAGTTATGGAACGTCCTAATCGTACTGTCACCATTCCCCGTCACCAAAACGAGGCCCCACGAAGGTGGGCCCACGTCTTCAAAGCCATTCCCGAGCTCGCACACAGGAAGCTTTTCCTCGGGCCACGTAAGAGAATCCCGACGAGAAAAGCCATCCATAGAGAAACAGTTCGCAAGGGTATAACGGTCCGAATAATCTCGGGTTTTCGGCGACGACAAAGAAAAGGGTTCCCGGTGTGCCGAAATGGACAGCGTAACTATATTGGAAATGACTGTGAGGATAAATGGAACACAAAAATTTACGTGGAAGATCCATTTTTTTAATCGGAGTAAAAAATCACGGGCGAGGTAGAAATATTATTATTGGGGGTAAAAACAGAGGTTACATCTCAATCAATAAAGGAGAAAACCCTCACTATCTCTCTTTATAGTCGGAGCAAATACCGACGAACCCTCTATTTTCTCTAATACTCTCTCTCCCTCTTATGCTTTGATTCTGGTGTGTTTAATTGCCTTCGTTTGCTTCCTTTTTTTATAGGCTAATAACCATTATAATATTAACATAATAATATAATTATTAAAATAAAGTCTTGAACCGCGTGAAGAAAATTCTTCATGCGGCAGACACCTTTGTTGATAATCTCCCACTTGAAGATTTGATTAAAGCTCAATCAGATCTTCACACCATTCCCTAGCTCTTCCTTGCATGTTACGTATATTCTATCAATCCACAGGAAGAACGACACCACATAAACTTGTCTACATGAATTGCTTTGGTCATGTGTCTGCCAGATTATCCGCAGTGTGAATTTTTTGCATGTCCACTGTCCCCTCTTCCACTTGTTCACGAACAAAGTATTGGACCCGGATGTGTTTGGTTCTTAAATGATATGCTGGATGTCATGCAAGATGCAACGCACTCTGACTATCACAATAGATAACAACACTCTCCTGTTTGTGGTCGAGTTCTTCCAGCAACATCTTCAACTATATTGCCTCTTTACTGGCTTGCGTATAGAGATGGAAAAGGGGCGGGTCTGAACCGGGTTTGGCAGGACTCGAACCCGCCCCGATTAACCTATCTTGGCCCCGATACCCGCCCCGCCCCGTAGAGACCCGCCGCGAACCCGCATGAAGCGGGTTGTTTAATTTTTTTTTGAATTATAGTTTTTAGAATATAAAAACCAACATATATATGTCATATTTGGAGATTGATGTATCTGCGAATCCTTTTAACAGCACTCCAGTGCTCCCGGCCAGGGTTGGACATGTATCGGCTAACAACTCTCACTGCATGGGCAATGTCTGGTTTGTTACAGATCATTGCGAACACTAGACTTCCTACCGCCGATGCATATGGCAGTCGAGACATCTCTATCCTCTCGTCTTCATCAGTAGGACACATTTCGGAGGATAGCTTGAAATTAGTAGCAATAGGGGTGGATATTGGCTTACTATCTTGCATGTTGAACCTCCGAAAGATTTTCTTCAAATAATTCTTCTGAGAAAGCCAAATCTTTTGCTTGCTTCTGTCTCGAGAAATTTGCACACCAAGGATTTTGTATGCTGGTCCCAAGTCCTTCATTTCGAATTCACTCGCTAGTTGAGTCTTTAAGTTGGCGATACGTCCTTTGTTGGGTCCTGCTACCAGCATATGATCAACGTACAACAACAACATGATGAAATCGTCATCGCCAAATCTCTTGAAATACGCACAAGGATCTAAATATAGCCTGTTGTAGTAAAGACTCATTATGAAGGAGACAAATCTCTTATACCAGCATCGAGGTGCTTGTTTGAGCCCGTAGAGAGATTTGATCAATTTGCATACCAAATCTTTTTTTCCTTGTTTCTCGAAACCTTTTGGTTGAAGTATATATATTCCTTCATTGAGGTCACCATGGAGAAAGGTCGTCTTCACGTCCAGTTGCTCAAGATGCAAGTCGAATGTAGCACATATTGAAAAGACCACCCTGACCGTTGTAAGTCGAACCATCGGTGAGAAAATTTCGTTGAAGTCAATCCCTTCTTTCTGAGCATATCCTTTTACAACCAGTCTAGCACGGTAGCGCTCCACCTGGTCATCATCATTGCGCTTGATTTTGTACACCCATTTGTTGCCAATGGGTTTCCTTCCTTGCGGTAATGGAATCAACTCCCATGTCTTATTTTTTAGAGAGCTTCTATTTTCTGTTTCATCGCTGAAATCAACTAACTCGCATCTGGATTATTTAGTGCTTCTTGGGAAGTGGTTGGCTCTCCATCCTCCGTTAGAAAACAGTATGCAAGATTGTTCTCTATCTCGTAATCTGCGTGCCAACTGAATGGCCTACGCTCGCGTGATGTCGCCGGAGATTCGGTACATCAGATTCAACTAGGTTGAGCTCTTCGTTCGCCGGTTCAGCTTCAGAAGAATTATATTGCTCCAATTTTCTTTTCATTGGTGTAGTCTTTGTCACGCCTTTTGAACTGTTATCATTTCCGACTTGCTCCTCATCGTTATCTTCCAGAAAGATAACGTCTCTACTGATAATCACTTTGTGGTCATTGAAATCCCCAAGCGATACCCCTTTACTCCATCAACGTACCACAAGAACAGGCGTTTCCTACACTTTGGATCGAACTTCGTCGTTTCTTGGTTGTTGTACATCGTGTACGTTGAACTTCCAAATATATGGAGGTTTGAATAGTCTGCAGGTGCACCAGTCCACATTTCCATCGGTGTCCGCATCTCTATTGCAGTAGATGCGGTCCGATTCACCATATAACAGGCAGTACAAACCGCTCCGCCTTGAACTTCTTTTCCAGGCCCGCAGTTCTCAGCATAGCCCTTGTTATTTCCAACAGGGTCCTATTTAACCGCTCTGCCACTCCATTCTGCTGTGGAGTGTACGCCGTGGTGAACTTGTTGGGGATATGCCCTCAAAATGCCATTCGATGATGTAATGAATATGGCATAAACATGAACCTGTTATTCACACTTTAATATTTGGATATTGTATTCAAATATTTATGTATGGAATTTACAAAAGGCATATTATTTATTTATCTATCCAGTCTTACTAGGCTTCCAGTGGAACGGTAAATAAATAAATCCCATATATACGAGTTTAGTCATCGATTCTCATGGGATGAGAGAGGGGGTACCGGTGAGCTATTATTCTCGTATAAAAGTTAGTCAATAAGTCTTAGACCTCAGTAGGGTGACTGAGTGTCGATCATGACTTATTTGTTGACGACTCTAAGACGGTTGTGCCAACCATTCGCTTGGGAAGCGGGAGGTCGTAACATTGGTCTGAGTTGAATCAGGGATTACCTTGTATTTGGATACGACTCGTAATCGATGATCACATGGCTAGTTACTGTTGAGTGTCAATGATCGATCGACTGACTATAGTAGTATACGTGGACTTTAGACCGAAGGGTCTTTGACAAAGTTGGCTTCGGGATCCTGACTTGTCACTAGTTTGCTAGGCTCACCTTGCTCGAGGTTGAACATGGATCAGCGGCGACATGCGGTCTTGACAACGAAGTGGAACTGCTGGACATTGACAGTTGTGAGGGATTCACAACCTCGCAAGTAATCGAGGTATATGTCCTATGTATATTCGGGGACAAGTAATTATGGAATCTTTGCAAAGTATAAAAACTAACTCACGTGGGACGTGGAGTGTAGTTTAGTAATTTAATCGTCACGAATTAGACATAGTGTTGGGTTAGTGAGTTTGACATTACAATGTCTCTCACTCGACCGGGACATATGTGAAGGGTCTATACGTATTACGACGATCTATAGTCGGTTCGTAAAATACGAAGATCATACTCAACACGGGATCTATTTGGTACCATGGGATTGGCTCGGTGCTTACCGAATTCTTGGATTCCTCCCTTGCCGGGTTGAGACGAACCAAGAGAGTCGGGCTTAAAAAGGATAGCCGAGACAGTATCTACTAAAGTGAGATGTGTTATTATATAACGGTCTTGGAGACGTTAATAAAACATTAAATATTAGTTTTAGAAACTATATTTATTTGGAATAAGATTTCCGAAATGAAACAACAAAGAATAGACCGAAAATAGGGTTCACAACCATGAGCAAGACTCGTCAAGGTCGTGAAGGCCACCTGAAAGTAGCAGCATATTCAAAAATTCATATCTCACAACCAAGACCTCGGATTGAGAATCCCTTTTGTCAGAGTCAAGACCGGTGAGTCTTCTATCAGTGGTTAAAATTTCAGGTCAATCGGACATTGTTTACACCTCGAACGGATTGATAAACGAAACTGTCGCAAAGCTCTTGCAAGTCACGGCCGTGACACATGCGGGCCGTGGCCGTGAAGCACAGCAGAGGCTGAGTTTTTGGCCCCTACATGGTCACAGCCGTGGCCACTATGACCCAGGCCATGAAGAGTGTCGTCACGGCCATGAATGGGCTTGTTTCAGGCCATGACGGGCATCGATGTTTTGGCCAAATTTAATCCAAATCAAGTCCAAATTCGTTCCTTGTTCTTATGTGAGACATATGGGATATTGTCTAGTCATTTGATGACTTTATACGAAGGAATCAAATAAGAAATGAGTCATGTAGGACATGATTCAATTAAAAGTCATTTTCAAATGTTGAAAGATTATCTTTATGTTTTGGAATTGTGCAATTTCGTCCATAAGAGTTCTGAGCTTATTTCTCACTCTAACTTTGAGTTTAGAGAGAGTTGAGAGCATATGAGTTTGTTCTTTGAGAAAAACTTAAGTGTGTTTGAGTTTTTAATAAATCAAACACACAATTACAAATACACACACATCTCTTCTAAAACATCTTCCGCACCTCTCTAGCCACCTAAGGCGTTGGAGCGCGGAGAGGTCACGACGTTGCTTGGAGCGAACTACGACAATCGGGACGGCAAGGCGAGAGCTAGGATCTTCGCTACGAGGGTAAGCTACGAAAACCCTTATTACGTGTCATGCATATTTTCTTTACATAACCAAGCGATCCGGGGCTCCTTACGGGGATCCTGGGAAAAATTTTCGCCCGGGGTTAGATCTCGAGACACCCGTGGTTCCCCAACAAAACTGTCTTCTGATACCCGCCTCTTTGCAGAATTCGGTGAATTCTTTGCCAATATATTCCCCTTCATTATCTAACCGGAGACACTTGATTTTTCTGCCGGTTTCTAGTTCAACTCGCGCCTTATAAGTTTTGAAGACAGAAAACACATCGTCCTTCTTCTTGATTGGATACACCCGCATCTCCGAGAGTAGTCATCAATGAATAATACGAAGTAGTTGGCTCCTCCCAGGGATGCGACCGGTGCTTGCCATACATCAAAGTGGATCAATTCTAGAATTTCTTTGCTTCTAGAATTCGATGGAGAGAACTTCAGGCGATGCTGCTTGCTCACAATACAATGCTCGCAGAATGGTAGCATCACCGTCGTTAGACCAGGAAGTAGATTCTTTTGTGCAAGAATTTTCATCCCTTGTTCAGATAAATGACCAAGTTTCTTGTGCCAGATGATCGTTGACTTTTCATTTGAACTTGTCATAGCAACAGATGCTTGCGCTTCTTGTAGAGTCTCTCCCGTCAGGCTGTATAGATTTGCAGCTATCGTTTCTCCCTTCATCAACATCAGTGCTCCTTCGGAAACCTTCACGATCTTGTTCTCCAATTCAATTTTGAAACCAAGATCATCAAGTTGCCCCACGGGCAATATATTTTTCTTCAAGCCCTCCACATGTCGCACAACACGCATAGTGCCATCGTACATCTTTATTTGGATTGTACCCAACCCAACAATCTTCAGCGCTTGGTCATTGCAGCTGTGACATATCCTCCAAAGGTTGGCTCGTATTTATGAAACCATTCCTTTCGAGAAGTCATGTGAAAAGTAGCTGTTGAATCAATGAGCCACACGTCGTTGAATCTTCCTTTTTCACCAATAGTGGCTGCGGCTTCACACACCAAGTCATTGGTAATGTTGGCGGCATTACCTGGGGCATTGGGATTTTTCTTTAGAGCCCAACAATCTTTCTTCAGATGACCTTTCTTGCCACAGTGGTAATATTTTATAGCCTTCTTATTTTTGGTAACAAGGTTTTGCCGTTTTTGACTCCCTCTTGGACCAGACTCTCCAAGTTTTGCCCGTTTTTGGCTCGCGTTTGGACCACACACTCCTTATATTGACCTCGTCACTGACAATGCCTCTGCCTGTTGGGACATTATCAACTTGTCTTCTTTGTTATTGCACCGACTTTCTTCTTCGAGAATCGCAGCTGCAATATTATCAAAGATAAGTTTTCCTGCAGCTTGCTTATTGCTCAGGTTGATGACAAATTAATCGTAGGAGTCTGGCAGACTTTGCAGTAGAAGCTCAGCACGTTCACTTGGCTCTATTTTGTAGTCCAAGTATTTAAATTGAGAGAACATAGTATTCAACTTGTTGATGTGTTCGGTCACTGAAGAAGATTCTTCCATCGTAGATGGTATAATTTTCTTTTCAGGAAAATTCGACTGTGGAGTGACTTGACTTGGTACAATTTCTCAAGATTGTCCCAAATTTCTTTCGCATCAGTTTTCTCTTCGACGCTTGATAATATATCATCTGCTAATGTCAGATGAATATTGGTGATGACCCTCCTGTCTATCTTCTTCCATTTGGCATTAATTTTAATTTTTGTTGGTCTGCCAGTGATTTTCTTTGAGTAAAATTGTCTTAATCCTCATTTTCCACAGCGAGTAGTTTTCCCGCTGAATTTCTCAATTTTATTATTAGCTGCCATTTTTTTCTCTCTCCCCAGAAACTTTAACGGATGAATAATAATAATCTAACAAACTTTCTGATGTGGATGACCCAATATTATTGGCAACCATAGAGCATACGGTAAGTAGAATTTACAGACACCCAACCAAAGCTCTGATACCATTGTTGCGAAATGGACAGCGTAACTATATTGGAAATGACTGTGAGGATAAATGGAACACAGAAATTTACGTGAAAAACCCCTTTCCTAATCGGGGTAAAAAACCACGGGCGAGGTAGAAATATTGTTATTGGGGTAAAAACAGGGTTTACAACCTCTCAATCTATAAAGGAGAAAACACTCACTATCTCTTTTTATAGTCGGAGCAAATACCGAACAAGCCCTCTATTTTTTTCTCTATTTCTCTCTCTCTCTCTCTCTCTCATGCTTTGATTCTGGCGTGTTTAATTGCCTTTGCTTGCTGCCTTTTTATAGGCAAATCATTCTTCTAATAACCATTATAATATTAATATAATTAAATAATATAATTACTTAAATAAAGTCTTGAACCGCGTGAAGAAACATCTTTGTTGACACCCGGGAATCGTACGCTGACGTGGCATCTGACTCTGTTACCATGGCGACTGTTGGGTTTCCCTCCGGGTCCGGGGAGGAAATGCTCGGCAAGAACGTATGGATTTTGGCGGTTGTTTAGAAAGTAGGAAATTTAGTTTGGTAAATAACTTAATATAAACAGTCCAAAATAAAGAATAAATTGATATATTTGCACACACATTGAGTGTGCAATACATACTAGTATTGTTGGAAACCGAACCAAATAATTATAAAATACATTTTTGTCAAACTTACAAAGTGATAAAGCTGTCAAAACGGGCCGACCCCGTCAGGTTGGCCCGCCCCGCCATGAAAAATAGGCGGGGTGGGTTGATCAAATCCTAGCCCGTTTAGAAGCGGGCCAAAGGCCAGCCCGTTTGGGCCGCGGGTTGAGGTGGGTCGGGGTGGGTCGGGGCAGGCTGGCCGCCAGTAAATGTATATTACATTTATTTATTATGTATATATATTATATACGTTTTTGTATGCTAAATATTAATAAAATTAATTATAATTGTTTTATTTATGAACTTATATAATTCATAAATGATTATGGATTTCGGTTAATTATTCCAATTACGGTTGCGGTCAACTAATGTTGCGGGCCAAAAAATTCTAGGCACTAGTCCATCGAGACTAAGTTTTTAAAATTTTTAAAATTAATTTTTTAATAATTTTTAATTATTCATTACTATTTATAATTTATACCTAGTATTATTCAAAGTAACATAAATAAATAATTCTAAATATAGTTATATCCGTAAATAGAAGGTATTTCTTTTCTTAGGATAAAGTCCGCCTGTTCCCCATATGGTTATACTAAGATGCACGTTGCTACCATTGTTTTAAAACGCGCATACCGCAACGCGTCGCGTTTCAGTTCAGATAGCGGGTAGCGTAAATAGCGTAGCGTATTGCTTGAGTATTTCAGACAAGCCACTTATTACGTTAAGAAACTTTGTAACATATTATTAATCATAAGCACATTATTCAAGCTGTATATAAAATTTTGGTTCATATATGTAAAATCTAATAATATATATCCAAACAATAAAAACATACCTAGAAATATATTAAACAATTCATATACATAAGATTTAATAGAATATTTTTAAATCTAATTTCACTCTCACTAGCCAGCATTAAAAATATTGGACAATAACTAATAAAATTTTAGGAACCTAAAATTTAGTATTTAGAAAAGAATTCTTACGAGTGTCGAAAAATATAAGATTTTTGATCGCTGTTAAAAAAGATTAAATTAGTTGAAACTATTTATTTTTATCACATATTACATTAAATAATCTAGCTTTTTATGCTTGGTGGAAATAATTTAAAAGTTAGGAAAAAATTGAAAAACAAAACTAAAATGGGTTTGTCAGACGTTAGTCTTTCGTAAACTACAATAGTATAGCCAATACTTCTCTCTTCCGCTTAATAATAGTATAGTTGAGTTCCATATGCTTTTCTTTTTATGCATCATAGCGTTTTCAAAAAGATTTGTGCTATTGCGCGCCTTGACGCGCGCAATCCGCCGATTTTAAAAACACTGGTTGCTACTATGTGGCTGTTTTATTACCCGATACACCTTTATGGTTTCTAAAACATAGCACAGTACCCCCTAGTCAACACTTTTGCCCGAAATTGAATTCCACGCTATTGTTGCCACTGAAATAGAGTTTGGTCAAATTTATTGACTGAAATGACTAAAATACCCCTAAAAGTAATCGTCTTCTTCCCCACAACACTCCCTGTTAACGAAGAAATCCAAATTCAGGAAGAAATCAACAATCATGAAGAGCAATTGAAGAAGAATCAGCAATCCTAAATTGAAAACAAAAAAATCAGCGAGCAAGTGACCTTCAAACATCGGAATTTAAAAAAAGAAAATCGAAATTGCAGAAAAAAAATATCGAAATTGCACAGCAAAGGCTATTATTTGCAGTATCGAGAAAGATCTATTTGTTATATCAAGAAAGACTCATCGCTATTGTTTGGCTTGAAGTTTAGTATTTTCTTCTTGATCCATTATTGGCTGACTTTTTTAGTTCTTTTCAAATGCTTACAATTCTGCCTCTATTTAGATAAAATTAAGGGCAAGAAGAGAAAGAAGAGCATAGCAATGCACCATCAAAGGGCTTTGCTAAGGTACCATTTTGCTTTCTCTTTTGATTCGAATTTCACTAGTGACCAGCCTTCATTAGCTGCAAAGTACTTAAGAATGTAACTCTATACATGCTGACTTTTTTTGGTATGGCATATCACATAATGAATTCATGAAGCATATTATAGATTCTGAGTTAAAACTTAATTCATCTTACACCATTATGTGAGCATACTTGCAGATTAACAAAGGGGAGAGCTCGTCTAAAAGGGTGGACGAAAAAGTTCCCCTCCTGGATCTGAATCTGAAGATGAATCAGAACAAGTGAAAGAAGAAGGTTTTCATGGTTCTTCGGATAGATTATGTCCACATGAGGACGACATAAAGGCTAAGTTTTGATTGCTTTGATTGGGCAATAGATTGTTAAAGGCTAAGTTTCATGTAGAATTTGAGCTGCTAGTGCGATTACTGTTTCAGCTTATGAGGGTTCAAGTTGTATTTGGCTGGGTTATTTTTATAAGGGTAAAATGGGAATTCAATTTTTCATCTGACCGTTTGACTTAATTTGACCGAAAGAAAAAGAGAGCGTGTACAAAGTTAAATAAATGGTTAATTTAGGGTCAAGCCTCAAACATTTCAACTAAAGATAAGGACTTATGTAAGTTACATTTAGAGATAATGATCCAATTTAACTTTCATTTAGAGATAAGGACACATGTGGTACCACAGGCCCATGGAGTGGTACCACAGACCCACGAAGTGGTACCACGAACCCATGAACTGTTATTGCAGACCAATGAACTGTTACTGCAGAGTAATAAAGTGGTATGGGGGTTTTGTGCTTATTTTTATAACCAGAGGTGGGTTATATGTTATTTAGCTTTCTTCTTATGAATGACTTTTGTAAAATGTTGGACATAAAAATAAAAAGGAAATAATTTAAAAAGAAAAACACTCGCCTAATTTGGCCTGCAACCCTCCGGGCTCTATCGGACCGTTGGCCCGCCTGCCTGTTGAGAAGCAAATAAAGCGATGTAAATAAAGTAGGCCCTAACCAAAAAATAAAATGTTTATTGCATGCATGTTTTCGCATTGCCCTATTTAGTGTTTCGTTCTGAAGAAAAAAACAAAAAAAAAGAAAATATCCCAAATTGAATTGCAAAAATGACGACAGCATCCACGGATCATGAACTACCTACACCTCATGACGTTGAAGACGAAATGAGCCTTGACGAAGATAAATCTGAAGAAGAAGATCGCTTTCTCAAGAAACTCCATGACAATTACCCCAGATTTTACGTATTTCAGAAGGATTTGTACCATCCGCAGCATCCCATATTCAGCGGTCATCAGATCTTGCTCTTCGATCAATACGATGAAAAGTGGTGGGTTAGTTTATTAGTTAATTCCATGTTCTTGAGTTTTCTTTATTCCACAAGTTTCATACATTTAGAGGGCTGCTGGAAAGATGATTTTGTTTTACGATACTTATTTTTCCTACTGTTAATTGGACTATGACCACAGCTCTCGTACGCCATTGTTGTCATCTTCTTTTTTTAGAAAGGTTGATGAAATCTCATATGCATCGAGTAGTCAATCTTTTATAATAACATAATTATCTATATATAAATTGATGTTTTCTTCATGTGTAGTGTTGAAGCGATGGATCTCGTAGGTGCCTAGCACTACAGCCTTGTAGAATTGGAGCACATCCATTCGTTCAAGAAAAGCAACCTCGTTTTCGAATTTAGAGGTTGGAAGCTATATGCCGCCGAAATCAATCAAAAAAGCGTTTTAGTGAAGATATGCGATATTGGTCACAGTCCGGGTCCTCGCCAAGTTTCTGTGCGTGAGAAACTTCATCTTTTTCATCTTAATTTGGTTATGAGTTAAACTTGTATGTCGTACGGCATCTATGTGCATTTTTTAGGACGAGCTTCGACATCTTAGAAGCAGTAAAGCAAGGAATCACCCAAACGTCGTTAAAATCATTGGTTACCACTGCGAAAGGAGACTTGCTCTTATATACGAGGGAACACATCCAAAGCACTTCCTTTACGATATCATAAAATCTGGTATAAGAAAGCATGAGATGCCTTCCTTTCTACGATGTAATAATGTATATTTTGTGTATGACTTGCCATTGGCGTTTTGTTTAGATGAATTTGGATGGGATGACCGTCTTAAAGTGGCTCTTGATATTGCCAGCGTCGTTGAAGCATTTCATTGTCAGGATTTTGTGCACGTGGGTATCGATGATGATAGTTTTATGATATATGAGGTTCTTTTGTCGTCTACACAGTTCTTTTAATTTTGCATATCACAATCGCCATCTTTTATCCATCTAGTGGTTTGTATGTATATTCATTTGACGACGCAGGACTATTCAGTGATGTGTTATCACTTAAATGTGGACTATTACAACAACTATATTAGGACAGCATATAAATGTGGTTACTTCCTTCATAAAGATGGTCACTTCCAGACTTCGGACACATACGGTGGCATAGGTATGTATGTGTGGTAGCCTTCCTTCTTTCTTCGTTTGGTAGTAGTAAGTTCTTTTCTTCATTGTCACTTGTTACGATAGACGAATCAAAGATGATGACTATGCGTGAAGATGTTTACGCCTATGGATGCCTACTTCTTACGCTCATAAGCAAAAAAGAAAGCCTTTAAGATCTTTGTTGTTGGTGGTCTTCAGCTGACAAATCCACAGGCGATCTTGTCCATGAAATTTTCCTCCAAACTAAAAAGGAAGTGAGATCTAAACTCACGAATTTGGTGAGTAGGTGTCTTGCAATGCAGAAGGACGATTTGCATCTGAATCCGTCGATGAGGGACGTTGTCGAGATCTTGTCGGAACATAAAGGTTCAAACCAATCCACGCTGCTAAGAAACAGAAGCTGTGTAATTGACCTTAAATGATTTCTATCTCAAAATCAATATTCTAGGATCGAAAAAAATTGTGGTTTTATTAACGAAAATTCAGGATTATTATAGTAGGTTCTGTTATATGTGTAGTTGCAATCATGGTAAGGTAATACCTGTTACTGCATTATTATATTAACAGCCTTAGGTTGAATTTTTAATGATGTTTTCAGTCGTGTTGGTCTTGTTATGATTTGTTCGGTTGACCGTGTGCAGACGTTGATGAACGAACAATTCCATTCTTTCAGACACAACGCATTAAATAGTTCAATTTTACTTGTTTATACATCACAAAAGAGTTGGGTATGCAATTCGTGCATCATATTCATGGCTGTGATAAAACGATTCTTTAATTTTCAATTGAACCTTCAGAACAAAGCATCGTCATCAGGTCCGAAAGAGATAGAACGAGCAGCGAATTGCAGCAGAAATTCAGATTGAAAACTATAAATCCATCATATTATATGCGGGATATCAAACCCAATTGACTAATTCCAACTTCTCAGAGTTTTTTTTTACTAATTCCACATGCTTCTGTTGTAATCGCCGCTTAGAAGTTAGAACTCGACCATGAAAGGTCAAAATATCGCCCCTATGCCCTTCGAACTTATGAATTGGCTCTTCTTTGATATGAAAAACCTTTTCTGGGACGATAACCGAGGCAATGTTCAACTTCTTTCGAGGGGCGTAAGATTTTTCAACATCCCTTCTGTTAAAAAGAGAGTTCTGAGATTCCCACACGCCAAATGAGAACTATTCCATCTTTACCTCCGCTCGCCAAATATTTCCCGTCTAGGCTAAATTTCATGGTTCGAATCAGATCATTGTGGGCTTCGAGTTCTGGTCCTAAATATAATGGGCTGAGCTCCGTGCATTTCTTACACTTCTGTTCTACACTCAAAGTAGCCATTTTTGGATCCTTTGAATGATCGATCGTTAGGTTTTTCTTCGTTTTCTCCGAGTGAAATGATTCCACCAGTTTTTCTTCATTTTTTTCTAAGGTACAACATCTATCAATCGATACCGTTACTCCGTCATATTTACTGCACCCTTAAGCATTTTCTTATCATTTCGCATCACTTTTACATCATTTTCTCTACCACTTCACACCTGGAATATGGAAATCACCCTCTTGACCTAGGCAGGAGGACAAACAACCCCCCACCCTAACCCTGTTTTCAAGCTTTCAGACAAGATTTGCGGCAAAGTTAAGGCGGGAAGAAGCTCTTCGGCTCATTTACGCGGTAGGTCATTTTTCGACGGCATCAGTTCGAAGCAAAGGTTTTTTAGGAACCCAATCCTAAGTATATAAACAAGTGCCATAAAAATCCAATCTCTCGACCGTATTTTGAACAATGTAAAAGAAAACAACCCAAAAGCGTAATAAATATGCCTTGAGTTCTGTGAACTATGATGGTAGGTTTTTTCTCTGCAGCACACGAGCGGCGTACAACACTAAATCGCAATCGCTGGCATATTTTGTCTACGTAGTACGTATATGCTCTCCCAACAACGTAATGTGAAGACGATTTCCACACTTGGACAATGAGCAAAAATTTAATCTTTGAGAGAACCCACAAATAAAACAAACTGAATTAGATGGCAAATGGATGATTAAAATGTATATATAAGGTTTTGACTTTTGGGCATTGCCGTCTGCCATGAGCAGTTACAAGTGTTGGGGTTGTCAAAATCACGAACAATAATAACGGCGAATAACAAACGACGAAAGCGAAATAACACGGCGATTTTTAACGTCGAAAACCCAAAACGGGAAAAATCACGGGATCGGTCTCCCGATCCAAGGAAACAGTCCATTATAACCAAGTTCGACGATTACAGCAACAACTCCTCCCGAGAACGTCTCGGGGTAATCACAGCCCAAAAACGCGCCGAAAAATACTACGCCAACAAGAGAGCACACAACGTTGAGTTACAAACTCGGTACACCAACAAGCGTCGAGCTACAAGCTCGGATATACGAAGAAAGGGTTCAAGCCGATTACCACCAGCTGTGACGAACCGACCAATCTGACCCGGTAGATGTATAGATCACGTCGAAGTGAGTCTCCTTCCGAAGTTTTGACAAAATCGGGGTAACGGATCGTCCGGATCGAATTTTGCTTTTCCTTTTTCTTCTTCTCCCTCTTTCTTTCTTTTCTCTCTTTTTTCCTTCTTCCTCTCATCTGTTCGTGCGTGTGTGTTGTGTATGTTATTTTTATTACATAATAATATTTACATAGTAATGGGCCAGCCCAACTATGCGCCGGACCCGATAAACTCCCCCTCTGGCTCATACGGCGGGCTCCAATAAGCCCGCTTTCCGCCGACAGGTCTTGAGCTTCTCCTTCGGCAAAATCTTCGTCAACATATCTGATCCTTTCTCGCTCGTGTGTACCTTCGCCAAATACAACTGCTTTGACTCGAGCACATGTTGAACCCAATGTTATCTGAAGTTGATATGTTTGGATCTCGAATAGAATGACGAGTTCTTGGAGAGGTGTACAGCACTCTGACTATCGCTGTAGACGACATACTTGTCCGTCGTAGACCAAGTTCTTCGAGAAACTTCTCCATCCACAAAGCTTCCTTGCAACCCTCCGTAATTGCAATGTACTCGGCTTCTGTGGTGGATAGCGCAACGCACTTCTGCAACTTAGATTGCCATGACACAGCTCCCCCTACAAAAGTCATCAAAAAACCTGAAATAGATTTTCTAGAGTCGATATCACCTGCTTGTCTGAATCAGTATATCCAACTAGCATAGGCTCTTCGCTGTCAAAACACAAACACGTCTTGGAAGTACCTCTGAGATATCTCAATATCCACTTTACGGCTTCCAGTGCTCTTTTCTCGGATTAGAGAGAAAACGGCTAACGGCACCAACAGCATGGGCAATATCGGGTCGCGTACAAACCATAGCGTACATCAGACTACCGACCGCAGACTGATAAGGAACTCTGCTCATGTCGGCCTTCTCTTTCTTACTTTTCGGGCATTTCTCAGATGACAATTTGAAGTGACCTACATGTGGAGAACAAACCGCCTTGGCTTTACTCATGTGAAATCTCTCGAATTTCTCATTGTAGTCTTTTTGAGATAACCATAGGTTCCGATTTTTCCTGTCACGAGAAATCTTCATGCCGAGAATTTTCTTCGCCGCTCCCAAGTCCTTCATCGCAAAAGACTTGTTGAATTCTCTTTTCAATGCCGCAATCTTGCTAGTATCATGGCCGATGATAACATGTCGTCAACGTACAAGAGAAGAATAATAAAATCGTAATCGGAGTATCTCTTGACAAATACACAATGATCCGAAGAGGTTCTCGTGTACTCGTGACTGGTCATAAAAGAATCGAACTTTTTGTACCATTGACGTGGAGCTTGTTTCAAACCGTACAAACTCTTGTTCAACTTGCAAACAAGATGCTCATTTCCCTTGACTTTGAATCCATCAGGCTGCTCCATGTAAATGTCTTCTTCAAGGTCACCATGAAGGAATGCAGTCTTCACGTCAAGTTGCTCAATCTCCAAGTTCAAGCGCGTCGCCTAACCAAGAGCAACTCAGATCGAGGACATCTTCACCATCGGTGGGAATATATCTTCAAAGTTAATGCCTTTCTTCTGACCGAAACCTTTCACAACCAACCGAGCTTTGTACCGTGGCTGAGAATTATTTTCTACAATCTTCAGTCGATAAACCCATCGATTCTTGAGAGTTTTCTTTCCTCGAGGTAGCTCTACCAAATCATAAGTATTATTATCATGGAAAGAACGCATCTCTTCCACCATAGCTTTCATCCACTCGTTCTTGTCGTCCATAGAAATTGCGTCTTGATAATCCTCAGGTTCTCCAGCATCTGTTAGCATCACGTACTCATCTGAAGGATACCTCGTGGATGAACGATGGTCCCAAGCATATCTTCTCAACTGAGATTCAACCGAAGGTTCTTCAACAGGTTCTGTTGGCTCAACATCAACATTGCCTATAGGGTTTTCATCGTTGCCGACACCGCTAGATTCTGGAACATCTCCCCCTTGATCAGGATATGCTACACGTACAGGAGGTGGATCTAAATCAGGGAGATCACCGCTGGACTTCTTAGTCGACTTCTCTGACTGAATGTCTCGTATGCACTGGTCTTCAATAAACATAGCATCTCGGCTTCTAATAAGCTTTTTCTGCACGGGGTCGTAAAATCTGTACCCGAACTCATCAAGGCCATAATCGATGAATACACACGATATTGTCTTCACATCAAGCTTCGACCGCTCGTCTTTCGGAATGTGAACAAAGGCTTTGCACCCAAACACGCGCAGGTGATCATACGAGACTTCCTTTCCCGACCAAATCTTACCTGGTACCTCAAATCTCAAAGGAACACAAGGTGTGAGATTTAAAACATGGATAACTGTATTTAATGCCTCACCCCAGAAAGAATTCGGCAACTGCGACTGTGATAGCAAACATCTCACTCTCTCGATTAGTGTTCTGTTCATCCTCTCAGCTAAGCCATTTAACTAAGGTGTCTTTGGAGTCGTCTTTTGATGTCGAATACCGTATTTCTTGCAATACTCATCAAAAGGACCACAATATTCCCCTCTGTTGTCCGTCCGAATACACTTGAGCTTGTTTGTCTGCCTCTCCACCAAAGCGTGAAATTGTTTGAAAACATCTAGCACTTGGTCCTTGGACTTCAGCGTATAAGCCCAGATCTTCCTCGAGTGATCATCTACAAATGTAACAAAATACACCAAGTGTTCTTGTTTTCATAGGACCACAAACATCGGAGTGAATTAGATCGAGTGTACCTGATTTTGGCGAGTGAGTGATGTTCTTGAACGCGACTCGGGTCTGTTTCCCAGCCAAGCAATCACATCTTTGTAACACGCCAGATGGCTGAGTCTATTATGCCAAAGTTCCATGGCACCACCA
The DNA here is from genome assembly GCA_027422505.1 of Craterostigma plantagineum. Lineage (NCBI taxonomy): Eukaryota > Viridiplantae > Streptophyta > Magnoliopsida > Lamiales > Linderniaceae > Craterostigma > Craterostigma plantagineum. Next base: position 8,558,019 of record JAPQWV010000002.1, read on the forward strand.
TCGTCGATTGTATTCACAGTAGAATCTGCAATCTTTGCTTGCGTCACATAAAGCTGAGATTTCTCTCCTTACGCCACGATCAAGGAGCCTTTAGTAAGCTTCCATTTTCCATCTCCAAAGTGGCCGTGGAAACCTTCATCGTCGAGCTTCCCTGTGGACATCAAACTCATGCGAAGCTCGGGAACATGCTTCACGGCCTTCAAAATCAATGTATTGTCATTCTTCGTATGCAAGCGCATGTCGCCGATACCGATGGCTCTAGCAACGCCTTCGTCTCCCATAATAACTCGCCAAAATCACTAGATGTATATGAGGTAAAGAAATTCCGTCGCGGTGTAGCATGTATCGTAGCACCGCTAGCGATCACCCAACTAGTCTCATGACTAGTTAGATTAACAGCATCGTCATCGCGCACAACAAAAAATCTGCCGTGACTGCAGTTACCTTGTCAGCGTTATCAGCATCCGTCGTCTAATAATCTTGACTCTTCGCATTTTTGTTCTCTCTCAGGAACTTTCGACAAACTCTTTTAATGTGCCCCTTCTTGCCACTATAGTGACACTCAATGCTAGCATACTTCCCAAACTTGCTCTTTCTTCTGTTGCGATCACCTGGGCCTCGATTCTTGCTCCTCCCCTGTTCTCCGTAACTAGGACATTGGCTTGCGTAGAAGAACCCTGCGACTTTCTTCGCATCTCTTCATTGAGCACGCTGCTCGTCACCGATTCCATCGAACATATGCCATTTGGAGCCGAATTGGACAATGACATCCTAAATGTCTCCCATGAGTCTGGCAATGTACCAAGAAGCCACAAACCCTGCACTTCATCATCGAACTTGATTCCCATTCTAGCTAGCTGATTAACAATTCCTTGGAATATATTCAAGTGATCCGACATGTTGCTCCCTTCTTGATACTCCAAACTCATCATCTGCTTGATCAAGAAAAGTTTGTTGTTCCTAGTCTTTCGAGCGTATAACTGCTCAAGCATGCTCCATAAGGTCCTTGCATGTTTCTCGTCGCTTATGTGGTTGAGAACATTATCGTCGACCCATTGTCGAATAAAGCCGCAAACCTGACGATGGATCAACTCCCACTCCTTGTCGCTTTTATCAGTCGGTTTCTCCATATCGGATACGGGTGCATAAAATCCTTCACATATAAAAGATCCTCCATCTTTCCTTTCCAAATATGGTAGTTCGATCCATTCAACATAACCATCCGACTAGTATTGTCCTCCATGACTTCGAACACAGCACCACAACACAACGCTCTGATACCACTTTCTTGGGGTTGTCGAAATCACGAACAATAATAACGGCAAATAACCAACGACGAAAGCGAAATAACACGGCGATTTTTAACGTGGAAAACAAAAACGGGAAAAACCACGGGATCGCTCTCCCGATCCAAGGAAACAGTCCACTATAACCAAGTTCGACTATTACAGTGACAACTCATCCGAGAACGTCTCGGGGTAATCACAGCCCAAAAACACACAGAAAAATAATACGCCAACAAGAGAGCACACAACGTCGAGTTACAAACTCGGGACACCAACAAACGTCGAGCTACAAGCTCGGATATACGAAGAAAGGGTACAAGCCGATTACCACCAACTGTGACGAACCGACCAATCTGACCCGGTAGATGTATAGATCACATCGAAGTGAGACTCCTCCCGAAGTTTGGACGAAATCGGAGTAACGGATCGTCCGGATCGAATTTTTCTTTCCCTTTTTCTTCTTCTCCCTCTTTTCTTTCATTTCTCTCTTTTTTCCTTCTTCCTCTCGTCCGTTCGTGGGTGTGTGTTGTGTATGTTATTTTTTTTACATAATAATATTTACATAGTAATGGGCCAGCCCAACTATGGGCCGGACCCAATAACAAGCTGGATTTCATTTTGTATTTATAGACAATAAAGCAATTAAAGCAATAAAGATCGCATTTTTAGTTGTCTTTAGGCAATTAATTTTGATGAATTTACGTCCAATTTTGATTTAGGAGAAAAATGGAGAGGATGGGGACAAGCGACAGGGGCATTATTGTTCATTACAGACAGTGGGTATTTTGTTTGTTCTTACACAAACATGTCTATGAAATAAAATTTTCAAAGCGAATTTGCTAACTCACTAGTTGTGAATCTCCAGGCTTGTGTTGTTTGTTTTTTGTACCTAATGAATATTAAATGGGTTAGCGATTTGGACACACATTAATACTCATTATTGTTTGTTGTCACTAAAAAAAAAAGACATTCTAAAATCATAAATGGAAAATAGTTTTTAGGGTTGAAGGATGAGTCCAAATGAAGTTTGATTTCGACATTTGAGTCATAAATGTTGTAACTTGAAATCGAATCGAGCTATAGGCTCTTTTCTTGAAATAATAACAATTTTACCTAAAAGTTTAATATTTTCGAGTTCGTCGAGTAAACGAGCTCCATAATCGAGCACGTTGAGAGTCATCGTATTTTTATTTTTATATATACATACACAAACGTGATTTCCGGCAAAATGCTATATAACGTCACGGTTGTCCACATATTTATTATAACAATAAGATGTCAATTTTGTTCATCTGTCCACAGAACTACGACTAAATATAAGTAGGATGCATATATTAACACATTTTCTTGCTTACGCAGTATATGGAACTACTACACACGGCGATATGCATGCACGAATTTATATAGGTGAGATAATATTCGAAACTTATAAGAAGAAATTTTCATTTCTTGTCAATTTGATGTTAGAATAAATCCCACCTACAATTATATATGTAGAGTTTGAATTATAGGCAAAAAAAATTTCCAACACATATCTCCATGAAATATCTAGATCCCTCACGTTGACTTGTATTTGCGTATTCCACAAATGTCGAACAACTCTTATCTATTTCATTGTCTCTTTTACTTATTCTATGGCCTCTTGACTAGCATTTTGTGATGTACCAACTTGATATACTGTTGATGTTGAGCTTTCAACAGAAGCAATGTTGGGGTAACATTCTAGTCAACATCTGTTGGCCGAGAATGTTCCCTATCTCAATTTTATCTTTCATGCCCAAAATCTATTTTATTAATGACATGGCATTTTTCTAGTGTTATGCATGATGTATTTAAGAGACGGAATGGATCAAACCGCGTGGACGAAGTGTGGATGAGCTAGAGCAAAAATAGGAAAGGAGCATACTAAATATAGGAGACTTGGAGCTTAAGTGAAGACCAAGCCTTTGGAACTGACCAAGTCGACCTCAAACGATCACTAACGGTCCAACCTCACTTAGTGGACGTTATGGGCTGTCACCAAGTCACTGTGACGGGACACCCTTCATATACATATATGATAATATCATATATATATGTATGTGACTTTGTATATACTAGGCTTTTGTGGCCGCACGTTGTGGGGCCGTGAGTAAATTTCAACCCGGAAAAGAGTAATAAAAAATGACTGAGCTCATTTCATGATCTGTTGGTAGGTTCAACATAAAATCTATTTATTAAATAGGAAGACTATATACAATTTATACAGGCATATGTGGGTATGCAGTCCGTTTTGAAAATATACTGAACTTTGAAAATGGCGGCAACATAATAAGATGTTTCAAACGATGAACATCGATGTTCGGCAGTTGTACGTCCCATGTGCAAGAACAAAGGGAAGGTGCACAATGGCAAGCACATTACAAATAACACTCTTCTACACGTCCCTCTACATAATTATAACCATAATAGTGTTCTTCTTTTTCTACAAAATGGACAAATAGCTGCTCATAAGTAAAATAACACAGGCTTTCCATTTATGTCAATATATATACAACCACTTTTCAATGGTATTCACATTCCTTCACTGACCTCAAAGAGTTGATACACATCATATGCACAAGAACGAACACCAGCCGAGATATCTTGAGGCCTGCCTGTCTGACATTTTGAACAAAGATTCCTTGAGAGTGAGCTACCAAATCCCATTTAGATCGCCATTTAGGCGAAAGCTACCAAATCCCAGCATGGGCTGATTCGTAACCCTCTACGTGCTCCTCTTTGTCCCCTTCATGAGGAAGAAGATCGAAAACCCTCTTTCATGCAAGCGAATACGTCCACGTTTCAGGCAGAGTGTGGTCAGCCATACAACACTCCACGGCCTCAAACATGTCTTCTTCCGATAGATCATCTCCTATACGCAGAATGATCTCCAACAACTTACCCCTTTTTTTCATGGCTTTTATGAGCTCATTCACTTCAAGTTTGCCGCAAACTTTGCTTCGGTAATAAAAAAATCAATGCACATACTTGGTTTGATTGGGTCTTGACCTCGACTATCTGCTGGCCGCTCTTGACCACCATGGGCTCATTTGTCAGAATGTTGTTCATCTCGTCGACGGTCCAGAAGCAACAAGTTCAAAGACCCCGTATTCCTCTCCACGCCCCCACACGGGCATTTCGTCGAATAATTTCATCAGGTCTTTGACCAACCTCGCCAAGTAATCGAGGAGCACTTTTGCCTGCCAAGACCTTAAATTAGCGTCAGCCACTACGTAATGCCAGACCACAACGCCCTCTTTCTCTTCTACCGAAGAGCCGTCGGTGGCCTCCATGTACTACTGCTCCATTATTGGTCGAACAATTCTTTTCCATCCCTAAGTCGATGGTGCGCGAGCCATGTGGTGTCCATTATGAACCCTTGGTCTACCTGATGAAGTAGCCATGTTCTGTGAAAAGGCCGACCCATCTTGAATACGTGATGTGTGGCTGGCGTGTTCAATGCGGTTGGCTTTTGGGAAGAAAGTGAATGTAGTTTCTGTTTTTTTTTTTTATTTTCATATTCATTTTCAATAATTTTTAAATTTTTTTAGGTGACCTGCCACCCGCTGGAAACTGGCTACCAAGAGGTGGCTTCACACTTTTATATTACTATATATATTACCTAAGTTGTATCTATTTAGTATTTAGGAGATCTCATCTAAAAAGTCCATTCATAAAGGTAGTAGTTATTTTCATAAGATTAATGATAAGATGAAGCAGGGACCAAATCTCGAACGCATGTTGTCATAGTCTTATAGTTATGACAAACCAATCTCATTACATATTTTTTAAAGATTAATAAAACTAAGCTAATCGTGATTTCCATGCTGTTAGCTATCTTTATTCCTTTATCTGCATATAATCATATTTCATTGATTTATTCGACCAATCATTGAAACATTATTGAAGAAAAATTTTAATTTTAACGTGGCTCATACTCATTCTCCACTTTGCAATAGAAATACATGATCCCTTTACGAATAACATTTATGTGGTTCAATATGTATTAAATATATATGTGCTTATGGTGCTCACGGTGGTTGCTCACGGTAGGTGGGCACCATAGCAAATATATATATATATATATATATATATATATGTTAAGAACTTTAAATGTTTTGTATGCACTATTAATAATTGATACAGATTTTATTATAATTGGAAGTATTTTGTTATATTTATATTTGTCAAGAATGTAAAACATTTTGTTATGATTTGAACGTAGAACATTTGGATTATATATTGTTTTGTTATTCCCAACATTTTGTTATAATTATATTTGTCAAGAATGTAAAACATTTTGTTATGGTAACATTTGGAATATGTATTGTTTGTTATTCCCAACATTGTTAGGGAAGATTGCGTCATTGAAAAGTTAGGCCACGAGGGTATCTTAACTTTTTGTGTTATGGAATATATTAACTTCGACGACTAATTTGCGGGGGAGCCTTATGGAACAAAATTAAAAACAATTCGAGACGTGCTCCTCCCTTTAAGAAGATGCGTATTTCACAAGCATTTCAAAAAGCATCTCGGTCATAACAGTGTCGACATAAAGGATATCTTTTCAGAAGATACCACAACTGAGTATGAAAATGAGGTACGTTTATTATTTGCATCGACGTCTACTTTTTGATAAAATTTTTAGATTAAAGTACTGATAAAGAATCCTTCTTTGCAGTTATTATCTTATCTAGAAGAGCTTTCATCACTGTATGCGAGAATTTCTACATAAACGGAGTAGTGTAAGTGATTTTTTTCTAAACGACTTAATCTGTAATCATCCTTAACCAACCTCAATTTTATTTTATTTTTTATTTTCAGTTCTGATGAAGGCAAAGGACTCTATGAAAGGAGTTAGGTGGATGTGATGTTCATATCTACGCTTGCATTTATCCATAGACATTTTGTAAGTTTCCATACAAAGGATTATTGAAATACATAAATTTGTCGTTAACTTATTTTGTTTCTTTCTATTGTCGATTAGAAGTACGATCCTATACACAAACTAACAAGCGGGATGTCAGAGAAGTTCTTTGATTGACACATGAGGCGACGACCAGGTAACTCTACCTCGTAACTTATTTGCATATAACTATTAATTATAAATGGAATCTAATTAAATGTTTCTGATCAAATTTGCATTTGGTAGTTTGTTTTTGTGGTTTTATAGTAAAGGTTCCTTGTCTTACAATTTGTGTTTTATAATAGTCGCCTTCTACGCTATTATTACAATTTGCATCATATTGTTCTAAACTTTTTTTCTATTTTACCTTAGAGATATGCGATTTTAGCGACTTACCGGGCCAGACATATCACATGTTTTTGGGTGATAAATGTAAAGCATTGCAAAAATTGCACAAAACATACGTTTATCTTGTTCAACTTGAGTCCAAGAGTCCGTTTGGATTGCCTGAAGGCTGCGTTGTGATAAAAAGCTTCAATGCTTGCTGTCAAGATGAATGTATCATGAGCGATATGGCATCTGTAACGGATGCTATAGCCCGTCCCAGACTCCATTCTCATTCGATGCCTTACTTCAACAACGACTACTATAGTTGCATGTTCTTTAAGTACTCTTTTTCACTTTGACGTCACTAATTATGACATTTAAGTTCGTCTCATGACGAATCAAAGTTGTTGCCTTGTCCACAACCAGCTTTCAAGGGAGTGACGTGTCCAACCTTGGAAGCTTTATAATACGTCTATATATATGGTGCATCCATTAGATACAAAAGTTAAATAGCGTGATGAAATATTCAGAGCTCCACTAAAAATCTCTACGACGTCATGTCTTGGTTCGATTAGACCACACCTAATGTGCGATGTTTCACATATGGTGGTGCACAAAAAGGTTGATGAGCTCTCCATTCGTTGTCTGCAGCCAAAGCTAGAAGATCGCCTTTTGTTTATGTCGTGGTCCTATCATTGAAGCGACAGATCTTATAGGTGCCAAACAATAGTCTCTCGGAATAGGAGCACCTCACCATTCATTCAGAAAAAGCAACTGCATTTTTTAATTAAGAGGTTGGAAGCTATTTGTCGCTGAAATCACGTAAAGATACATTATATTGACTGGATGATCGAACGTTTTGATTACATATGTCAAAAGTTTGAACATTTTGTTATGATTAACACGGAGAACATTTTGATTATATATGTCAAGCACTTAGAACAGTTTGTTATTATTACAACTCATAACATTTTGTATGACTAGAACAAAGAATATTTTATAATGCAATATAAATAACACGTCCACCAACTCGGCGAAAGTATTCCTCGTCTCACGCAATGGAACATAGTTATCTACCAAGTCAAAAGATAAAAATTTGATCATCTCTCATATTTATATAATAGCACTACTGTGAATTCTAACCAAGTTGTTATGATCGTGCGCTACATCTTATTTGATCGGCTAACGATCCACCATCACAATACTCTAGGATCGACTTGACGAGAAATTTTTTTTGTTGATCCAAATGGATATGAAATGCAATTATAACAATATTATCTATCGTAGGTGTAGCTAACCATCCAATTCGATCTTTCAAAGAACCACAAATAATTAACCGAAATAACAATGAATACATTATAATACAAACTGGATAATACTTATATAACAATCCTTAATTGCATCTTTAGAGCGATGATTGAAATCTTTTATCACGACGTTGCCTTCAGGCAATCCAAACAAGACTTAGAGGATACCATTTGAGACATGGGCGATATATGACATAGCATATAATAGATATTTGGAACAAATTGACATGTTTTACAAGTATAACAAAATGTTAGGAATATCAAACCAATACATAATCCAAATGTTCTACGTTCAAATCATAAAAAATGTCTTACATTCTTAAGTATATGATTATAACAAAATATTCTAACTTCAAACTATAATAAAATTTGAACCAATAATTAATCGCACATACAAAACATTTAAAGTCCGTAACTCACACACACACACACACACACATATATAATATATATATATATATATGTATATGTATATATATCCAACACACATCATAATCAAAATTGTATGTTAAAAAGAAAACAAAATAAGTTGGCAACTAATTTATGTATTTCAATGATCTTTTGTCTGGAAATTTACCAAATGTCCATGGGTAAATGCAAGCGTAGATACGAACATCACATCGACCGAGATCCTTCGTTCAGAGAGTCTTTTATCTTTATGAGAATTGAAAACAGAAAATAAAATTAATTTGAAATTGTTTAAGGATGATTTCAGATAACTTTAAGTCGTTAAGAAAAAAAAATCACTTACGCAACTCTGTATATGTAGAAATTCTCGCACACCATTCTTCGTATTTGGAACAAAATGACATATATTACAAGTATAACACACCGCTTGGCCAACCGTAAAAAAGGCGTCGAAGAATTTCTTTCCGTTGCACAGGCTCTCTTAACTTAACTAACCCCGTGAATAATGAGGTAAAGATAAGCCTCTAGTGTTAGTGGACATACCATGTTATGTATGTCCGCATCATCTGTAACAAGAGTGACATCCATGTTTTATTGGATGTCTCAATATTTGGCCAAACTCTTTAACTTCCACATATAATTGCTGTACTTTGATGTTTTAGAAATTCGTGATGATGTTTTTTGTTTTATTATAACTTTGCAATGAAGTCATTTCAGATATCATATCGTCCCCGTGTCTTATTCTGAGTTGTCTCTCAAGCAACACGAAAAGCGCCATTTTGTTTTGTTTTATATCATATTATTATCAAATGACCAAAAAAATTATACGCACTCTCAACTAGATAAGAAACGTCATCCATGCTTTCTGATATATCACAGTATAACAACACATTCTTATTTCTTCAATATGATCTTTCTAAGTTGAACGAAGAAAGTCAAACCAGATAAAAGAAATCAAGAGCGAAATCCCACACATCAGTAGAGACTGAGGTACTCCTCTTGATTCTTCAGTAGCATCGGCTGAAAGGAGAATACTCCAATTTTGTTCGACGTATACTTTGTCAGGTTTCTGTATAGGACCGTATTTTTCTAATCGAAAATAGAAAGAAACCAAATAAGTTGACAATATGTATTTCAATGATCATTTATATGGAAATTTACCAAATGTCCACGGACAAATACAAAGCGTAGATATGACATCACATCATCCGAATTCCTTTGTTCGGAGAGTCTTTTGTCTTCACGAGAAATGAAATAAAAAATAAAGCAAAATAAATGTGAGGTTGTTTAAGGATGATTTCGGATATTTTAAGTCATTAAAAAAACCACTTACACGACTCTGTATATGTAGAAATTCTCGGGACAAATTGATGAAAGCTCGTCAAGATAAGAAGATAACTGCAAAGAACGATTCTTTATTAATACTTTAATTCCAATTCATTTAAAAAAATAGACATTGATGCAAACAATTATAGCTATAAATACCTCATTTTCATATTCACTTATGGTATCATCTGAAAAGAAATCCTCTATCTCGACATTCTTATAACCGATATCCTTTTTAAAATAATTGTGAGATACGCATCTTCTTATAGGGAGGAGCATTTCTCAAACTCTTTTTAAAAAGGAAACTTGTAGAGAAGAAGTTCCAAGCACAGGAAAGCGAACTTCCCAACCTTAAAAAATTTCTCATTCATTAAAGAATGATAGAAGTGGAATTGCTTACCAACCCAAAAATGTATATCATTATAGTCAGCAAAATTCGACGACAGCTAATCATTACAACGAGGATTTTGAAACTCCTGGATTTCGAAATTCCCAATTCCGACTTACGCAAATCCTGATAGATGATGACGTTTCATGGCATGATACGGTGAATATTTTCATCTAGTTGGCATATGTATTAGTTATGGTGCATGTCAACCTATCTCATCAGACATATCGATCTTCTGTTGATTTCAAGCCGGAACTTTTATTAAAGATCGTTTTATTTATTTATTGTATTCCGTCGGTTTTGTTATTTAAGAAATATATATATATCTTATCATTTCCTGGAAATAAAGTAATGATAGGCGATATGGCATCGTAATGGATGTTGTAGCCAGACCCTATCGCAATCCTTATTACGACCACCATTACGATATATATATGTTCTTTAAACCTTAGTACTCTTTGAGTTTAGATCTCACTTCCTTTGTAGTTTGGAGGAAACTTTCATGGACATGATCCCCCTGTAGATTTGTTAGCTGATCACCAACAACTAAGATCGTAAAGGCTATATTTTTGTTTATGAGAGCTAGAAGTAGGCATCCATAGGCATAAAACATCTCAGTGCATTGTCGTCGTCGTTGATTTGTCTGTCGTAGCAAGTGAAAACTGAAGATACGAACTACTACTTTCAAATGAAGAAAGAGGACGGCATACATACATACATATGCCACCATATGTGTACGAAGAACGGACGTGATCGTCTATAGCAAGGAAGTAACAACAATTATATGATGTCCTGATGCAGTTGATGTAATAGTCCACGTTGAAGTGATAACTCATCACTAGATAGTCCTGCGAGCATCAAAAGGAATATACATACAGACCATTAATTAAGACGGATGAAAGATGGCGACTGTGATATGCAACGTTCAAAAGATAACAATTATAAATTGACGACAAAGAACCTCATAAACCATAAAACTTATCTGCATCGATACCCCATGCACAAAACCTTGACAATGAAACGTCCCACTGACGTTGGCAAGCCACTTTAAGACGGTCATTCCATCCGAATTCATCTACAAAATGTCAATGGTAAGTCATACACAAAATATACATTATTACATTGTAGAAAGGAAGGCAGATCGGGCTTTTTGTTATACCAGATTTTATGATGTCTAAAAGGCAGTGCTTTGGACGTGTTCCCTCGTATATAAGAGCAAGTATCCTTTCGCAATAGTAACCAATGATTTTTATGACGTTTGGGTTAGTAATTACTTTGCTTCTTCTAAGATGTTGAAGCTTGTCTTGAAAAATGCATGTCGATGTCAGACGACATACATGTTTAAATGATGAGCAAATTAAGATGAAATAGAGGAAGTTTCTCACGCACATAAACTTGGCGAGGACCCGGCTCGTGCTCGATATCATGAGCACGCTTTTTTTATTGATTTTTGCGGCAAACAACTTCCAACCTCTTAATTCAAGAATAAGGTTGTTTTCTCTAAACGAATGGGTGATGTGCTCCAATCTTGAGAGACTGTAGTGTTTGGCAACTATAAGATCCATCGCTTCAACGATAGAACCACTACACATGAACAAAATATCGATTGATATATAGATAACTATGTCACTAAGAAAGATTGGTTACTTGGATGCATATGATATTTCATCAGCCTTTTAAAGAAAAAGATCAAATAACAACAATGGCAAGTATAATAGCACAGATGTATACATCTAAATGTATGAAACTTGTTGGAACAAAGAAGACTCAAGAACATTGAATTAATTAATTAAACTACCGACCCATTTTTTTATCGTACTGATTTGCTGCCTGCTGAGTTTGGGATTCTGCGATGGTACAAATCCTTCTGAAAGACGTAATGTGTAGCAAATGTGTCATGGGGTTTTTTGAGAAAGCGGTCTTCTTCTTCAGATTTATGTTCTTCAAGGCTCATACCTGTGGCTATTCTCGACATTTTTGCAATTCAATTTGGGGAATTCCTTCTTTTCCATCCCATATTTGAGACACTACTATCCAACTTCACCTTATTTAGCCCATTTTTATTGGATGGCAATGGATGAGAAAATGGAAGAGAATGTTACAAATACATATATTTCAATTTCATATACTAAACAAATGCAAGAAGCCCTTCTCGACCTTGTCAATTTAATTTCTATCTTGTTTTTGAAGATCAAGTATGTCATAAACAGGCTAACAAATTAAATCTTAAAATAAATATAAATATAAAGTTTGAAGACCTTATCTCGTATTCTTTGTGAAGCGTCAGCGTAATGAAGGGATCGGGCGGACTAATCAGTCCATCCAAGGTCATTAAGCTCGGATTCAATGAACTATATTTCAATTCGACTTTGGAATTTTTATTATTTTTTTCCTAATCCATTTTTCTCCATATGATATAATACATAACCACACTTCTCAAGATAGTGACGAAGGTTTGAGCATAAAGAGGGGAATTTGTATTATTTTTCCTAATCCATTTTGGCTCCATATGATATAATACATAACCACACTTCTACATCACACCGGAAATATTGGCCGAAACGAGTGACTTTCAGTTAAAAAAAATTTCCGCAAGTGATAATGAGAATATCGTTATATTAAAGGATTATTGGCAAATGATTCATTAAGTAATGCCTAAATTCATTCCGAGGGATTGATCAGTCCATATTGGAATTAGTGAGTTCAAATTCAGTGCGTGTACTTAGAAAGAGACTAAGATGAAGCTAACCTTAACTAGATGCAAAAATGAACGTATAAATAATAAATCTTGAAAAATTATTAAGTATAATGATTCAGTTTGGGTTATTATATTTGATAATAACAAAATATGTTACTATCCTCGTAATGGAATAAATTTGGATCTCCAATCACCTTTCTGACAAGATAAGTTCGAAACCCTAATTGGCTGTTGAAGTTCACTAATTTATACACCTTGGCCGTTGTGACGAAATACTGCCATGATTTCGGACTTATTTTACCAAAAAAGAGCTAAATTTGGTCGAATATATGAAGACGTGCTTTTGCAGTTATAAAATACTTAGCACCCCACTTGATGTAGTATTTTCTGCACGTTCAAATACGTGTGGGAGTGCTTGCGCTAGAAGAGAATGTCATGTTTAGGAAATATAATATGATCGAGCCTAGCTAGTTGCATGATAATAAGTCATTCGAATGATAAGAGTTATGAAAGAATTAGCCGACAAAGAGAAAACGATACCTTTTTGGAGATAAAAACGAGTGTTGATGTGGACTCAATTAAGATGGGCCGAGAAAACAAAAAATAAGGAAAGGACCAATAAAGCCCAGGAAGAAGAAGGGCCCATACTGAAGTACGAGCCTAGGAAGAAGGACCTGCAGGGACTTGACGGGCACAAGTCTTGACCGGACAAAAGAGGAAGAACCGTTGTGTATAAAGGCGCAGGAACAGTGAAAAGGAAGGAAGGCAGTTGCAGGGACGCGTGTCGCTTTATAACAGGGAGATATCACTGAGCACCTCACTGTAACTATCACAGAGGTCATTCCATCAAGCAATCAGTCATATTTCCTAAAGCACCCTAGGTGGTACGTCCCCCGGAAATCCTGGGATATTACTTGGAAAGGCCGTTGGGAGCTGCTATAAAAGGAGAGACTTGGCCATTTCTCACAACAACGATTCTTATTCTAACACTTTCTCACACACAAAAAACACCTAGAAATCTCTCTTTCTCACTGTAATAGTTCTTTTCCACTAGATCTTTAACCTATATGAGCGAAAGTGAGTTGTGAGCATGTAATTCTCCTAGGTATAGTGAAAACCAGTTTTAGTGCCCCCGTGGACGTAAAATCTGCAAAGATCCGAACCACGTAAATCCTTGTGTTATTTCATTTACGTCTTCAAGTAGGTCCCCCGCATTCCAAACACATTCAAACAGGTCCCCCAATGTTCCCAACGCGTCCAAACAGGTCCCCAGCGTACCAAATATGCTCCCAGACAGATCTCCAATGTCCCAAACAGGTCCCCCAATACGCCCCAATGTCCCACAACGTCCCAGACAGGTCCCCAATGCCCCAAACAGGTCCCCATTACGTCCCCATCATAAAGACAGCACCTTACGCCCTTAAAAACTTCCAATATTCATTCTCCGGCTATATAAATTCCTTTTCCCACACTTATAAATTTCGTTGAATGGGTTTGCCCCATATCAAATGGCGCCGTCTGTGGGAAATTCGAGTTGAAGGCGTGAGTAATTTTTACTGTGACTGTGCGAAGTTGTGCTGAGGATTTACTACTATTTCTCCTCCTCTGTTCTGCTGGGGCAAAACGAAACACGCGTGACGTCAATGGAGGAAAATCTGCCCATATCGAATAACCTAGACCCGCAATATGGGAGGGAGGACCTCCAGAAACTGCCAAACATGTTGAGGAGCGGCCAGGACCTGAGACACAGGCCTGAAATGATGAAGACGAGCAAGAAGATACAGATGAATCTTAAAGGAATCTCAGAACACCCAGGCGGACCTCCACGAGTCCCACTAGTGAGTCACCCGAAAAAGCAAAGGGAGCTTGGAGCTCCAACGCCACGGCCTCACCCCCAGGAACCCTGAGAGTCTCCGCAAGAATCTCATGGAGATTCACACCACTAGGCAGATCCAGAAGACATACTGACACCAGCCTGGGGACCTCCCTTGATGAGGGGACCCTTAGCCGGAACTCCAGGATCCTTTAAATTTTATTTTCATTTATATACCATGTGATAATATGACCTCAATTCTAACAATTGTTGTCTCTTGAAGGATAAAATTGAATGACTCATTTTGGCGGCAAACTGAGGAAGGTCACTGACCATGGCCCAGAGCAAGATCCGAAGGTGGGTGAGGAGAAGTTTGTAGGAACTGGGCAAATAAAGGCAGACGACGTCCACCTCTTCCAGATGGGGGCCAGTTCCAGTCAGGACTCATGTCCCTGTCATAGTAGGAGTGCGAGACACTGGGAACCTCAATGGCCAACAGAGCCCGAATCATGCACCTGAGGATCTGAAGGACTTGGAGGTCCAGCTCCACAATGGTGTACAAAGGACAGAAGGGACCTCAAATCCCAGCTCCGTGCTGGCACGAAGACCCGAAGCTCCGCATTCGGGATCTCCCAGCTACGGGCTGGCACGAAGACCCGAAGCTCCGCACTCGGGACCTCCCAGCTCCGCGCTGGCACGAAGACCCGAAGCTCCGTATTCAGGACCTCCCAGCTCCACGCTGGCTAGAAGACCTGAAGCTCCCCTTCAGGATCTAAAAGCACAGCTCCGTGCTGGCAAGAAGATTCGAAGCTCCCTCTTCGAGACCTAAAAGCCCAGCTCCGCGCTGGCAAGAATATCCGAAGCTTTGCATTCTGGATCTCCCCAGCTCCGTGCTGGCACCAAGACCTGAGCTCTTATATGTAGGATCTAAGAGCCAAGCTCTACGCGCAAAGCCTGACCCCTTTGTGAAGAACCACTGTAGAGTTACGAAGATCAACTTCGGCTGGAAATGAAGATAGGATCTATGTGTTTGAGATTTCCGTGCCGAGCTCCTCGCCAGCACGTGAAGTCCGCTACGGGGGATCTCTGAATCGGCTGAAACCCAGCTCCGCGCTGGAATAAAAGCAAAGAAGCACAACTCCACGCCAGCATGCGAAGGTCTGAGGGACCTAAGATACAGCTCCGACGCCTGAGCCGAAAGAGTTAAAAACGCAGCTCCGCGCTGGCCAAAGACCCGAAGCTCCACATCCGGGACCTCCCAGCTCCGCGCTGGCAGGAAGCCCGAAGCTCCGCATCTGGGACCTCCCAGCTCCGCACTGGCGGAAGCCCGAAAGTCTAGCTCCGTGCCAGCAGAAGTCTTAAAAAGCCCAGCTCCATGAAGGCCTGAGCCCCTATATTTGGAATCTAAGAGCCAAGCTCCAAGTTGATCCGTAAAACTCAACTCCTTGGTGCAGACTCACTGAGGTTTACAAAGACCGACTCCGTGTTTGCAAAGAAGTCCGACTCCACATCGACATCTGAAGATGCGCAGGAGATACAAGTCAAGCTCCTCACCTAGCACGCGGAGGTCCGTGGGGACCTAGAAGTCAAGCTCCACGATGACGGCCGAAGATCCACGGGAGACAAAAGCCCCATTCCACGTGGGCACATGAAAATCCATGGAAGACATCCCGCACTTAAGGCTCTTAGCCTGGACCCCAGGACCCCTAGATCTTATTCTCTATTATATATTATTTTATCATGATAAATATATGCACCACACTAGTAATTGTTGTTAATTGAAGGATATGATCAAGTGGCTCGTCATGACGGAACACCTTAAAGTGGTGGCAGTCACGGTAGCAAGCATGATTTGAAGGTGATCAACAAGGAGTATTGGGCATCTATGCTGTATAAAGGCAGACGACCCCCATTCTCTCTACGCAAAGGCGCAACAGCCCTGCCATTATCTGAAAGCTGAGGCATGGTTTTCGAAACAGATCGTTGATGCTTAGGAACTTTAAATCAGTCAAAGACCTGACCTAAGCTCGACTCTGCACTAACGTACGAAGGCTCGATTTCTCCGTTCGAAGTTTATAAGCCATGTTCCTCGCTGGCATGGAAAGATTCAATCATCTAATGGGGATCTCCAAAGACTAGCTCCGCATCAGTAACGAAGAAAATACGTAAGAAGGACCTACCTGTCAGATCGGACCTATGACCCTTGCTCTCCACGAGCATAGAAAAACCACCAAAGGGAATTTATGAAAGACCAGCTGCCTGGAAACAAAGACGCGAGTCATGAGTCCGAAATCTCCAAGTATTGTGCCTCGGTTGCACGCGGAGATTTGCTTTTGGGGGATCTCTGAACCAGCTCCACCGTGATGGCAAAACACCAATCCTCCTGTCAGAGGTCTACCACATCAGCTCCATGAAGGATCTGAGAGGCCCCTATGTCGAGATATCTCCTTAGGTCCTACGGAACCCCCACCATTACGCAACCACATGGTGGAAATCCAAACATTATCCGGGAGACATCCCGCGATAAGAAGGATGAAATTGAAGGGCCCATCCTAACAGAATATCGAAGGAAGTTCGTAGATCATGGCCTCGACCAACGTCTGAAGGTGGCTGAGAAGAAGTTCGGAGGATTTTTGCCGACTAAGGGCGGACAATCCCTGTCACTTCTAAGGGCCAATGCTGATTAGGGCACACATCCCTAGCATGATAGGAGAAGAGGCAAGGTGGATCCCAACCTCCAACAGAGCCCCAAAACCGTGCACCTGAGCAGACAAAAGTTTCGAGCTCCGCAGATCCTGTGAGATTGTTGGCTGCGAGGGCAAACATGACTCCAAACTCGCCGAAAAAAGAAGTAGGGGGATCTGTACCTAATAAGGGCAGACAACCCCCACTTCCTCCAAATTAGGCCACATCCATTCTCCCCAGAGCCTTTACTCTCATCATGGAGGGAAGACCAAATAAAGAAGATCCCGACAAGGAGCTGGGGGATGTCTACAAAAAAATGCGGACCTATTCGCATTTTCTCCAAAGTATATGACCGGAGTTCGCCCGGATATCACCACACATTATCATACCAAGACGATGATCCATCACATAGAAGCTCCAGCCGTGCTAGACTTGAAGAGCTCAGATCCTGAAGGAGGAAGTAGACAAGCTTTTCCAAGTACGGACCTGGGCAACGCGTGTCCCGGGGATTATTCTCCATCACCCCGAGTGAACCAGCTGGTGGACTCCACCTCTGGGTGCGAGGTCCCCAGCGCTATAGATGCCTACCAGGGGATTTGGGAGGTCCAGAGGCCAATGAGGAGGTTAGTGGCTCTTAACCAAGAAGAGTTCCTATTCTTCAAATGCGAGACGAAAGAGCGAAGCGCACGAGCAGGCTAAAGAATGCGAACAGACCCTTGAAGAATTGAAGGAATACCTCCACAATACACCTCTCCCAACAAAACATCTAATAGGGGACGAAGCTGGCGACGTATTTCTCCATGGAAGCATTAACTTCGTCTTACTAAAGAAAGAAAGGAACCTCCCAAAGCCGACCTACTTTATGAAGCAAGGTGCTTTCAGAGGATGAAACCAGATGATAAGTCAGTCAGATCTACCCGGGAGAATGGTGAAATGCACCATCAAACTAGGGGAGTGCAACGAGGAATTCAGACAATGGACGACCGCCAAAAAACTCAGATCCTCTTCAACGTTGTGCTTGAAATCACCAAAGGGCCACAGAAGCAGCGATGGAAGGTGCACACATATGGATCTACGACCTCCTATAGATATGTAGCAGAGGTCCTTATCATTAGCCCAATAGGAGAGGAGCTCCGTTTCATCACTACCTTCAAATCCCCTGCTCCCAAGAATGATACAAAGCCTTAACTTTCGGAGGATTGCGAAGAAGACAGGAGCATGGGATGACGTTTGATTCCTAGATTCATAACCAGTCCCGAGAAAAGAAAGTAGTAGAGTTGACTACTTGGCCAAAATGACGAGCCGGGTTTTGACCATCCGTAAGGATGGCATCGCCAATTTCACGGTAGATAAGAAGGAGATAGAGAAGTTGTGGGAAGCATGGAAGGAGATGACAATCAGAGGACCTTGTCCCGAAGGTCCTGAAGGGCACGTAATCGAAAGGCAAGAAGGGATGCGCAGGTTAGCATGTGGGATATAAGTCCCTGACGAGAACAACGATAAGGGCGAACTATCTCTGTTCTGCCATAATCACGGACCTCGAATTCAAACCCCAAGGGAGGTTCTGGGAGAAAACTAATGGTGAACCACGGGAGAAATTGAAGGGGTCACAGCCCCACCTGACGGCAGGAGTTCCGCCGACGTCCGGGACATGATCCCCTATAAAGGTCCTAAGATTCAATAAGTATAAGATAGCGGACAGCTTGATCTAATTTTCCAGGGCGAGTAAGGCAGTTCCACAAGACATATTATGATCCCGCCTCATGGGATCTGTGAGCGTTTCCGTACGGATACAAGAAGAGCGGATTCATATGTTCCAAATCAATAGCCCTAGCTACGCGCCTGATCCAAAGGGCCACAACGCCTGAAAAATTGAGGGAGATAAAACCTGAGCTTCGTGCTAGCACATAAAGCTCTGCTGGAGGACAGTTCCCAGCTCCACTCTGACGAACATCCGCATGATCTCAAAGCCCAGCTCCTCGCTAGTAATATCCGCGGGACCTAAGAGACAGCTCCATGCTAACACGCAGAGGCATACCGCACTGATAAGGCTCTTAGCTGGAATTGATAAAATGGAAGTTCCTCCCTACTGGAACAACTGAGGAAGTTCATTGATCGTGTCATCAAGCAAGGTTGGGAGGTAGCCAAGAAGGAGTCTAGGGGATCTGTGCCAGTCGGAGGCAGACAACCCCCACCTCATCCAGATAAGGGCCAGCTCCATTTAGGGCTCACATCCCTATCATAATAGAAGCCCCAGTGCAGTGGAATTCCAATTTCCAGCAGAGCCCGAAATAGTACACTTGAGCAGGCGAAGGTCTAAACCTTCGGAGATCTGAGCCAGGGACCTCATCACTAACCGAGGACAAAGGAGCTCCACTTCTTCATTACTTTCAAAATTCATGACTCTAGTAAGGAGCCCGAATATTAAGCAAGCGGGTGCTATAACCACGCGTTGAAGCGAAGCTGGCGCTATAACCAGGGTAAACTAATTATGTCCTTAAGATAATACTGCCTTGTTGGAATATATACAGTCTATGATATAGTAAACAGTGCACTTGTAAAAAACTCGATGCCAAAGACCGACGGGTCGGCGGCGTACCCGACATCAAAGGCTGATAGCCTGCGACGTGAAGTGATGCCAAAGACCGACGGGTCGGCGGTGTACCCGACATCAAAGGCCACAGGTCTGCGACGTGAAAGATGCCTATGAGGGCATACAAGATACCACCGCTGACGGGCTGTGGCGTACAGGACATCAAAGCTCCTCAGTAAGGCCTACGACGTGTATAGGTACCTCAGCGTAGCTGGCGCTATAACCAGGGTAAAACGGTGGGGGAGATCCCCACTTTTTAGGACCTTTGGGCCTATGTTACTGAATTCGCTAAGGACAGAGAGAGCTTAGCGCAAAGCGACACCCGAGGACAATGAGACGGTCATTGCAACCGAGGGCGTTAATTCGTACTTGGCTTACGAATTGATAAGCGAGCTGGCGCTATAACCATGCCATGATAATAATGTTCTCAGAAACATCCGCCATGTCCCGTGAGAAAAATATAATACGAGGAGGAAGGGAACTCCGACGAAACTTACGAACATGGGGAGTTAAGATCCCCAAGTCCTTACCATCGTATCTCGAAAGGAAAAAATGCCATAGAATTATTTACAGGCTATAACCACCCTGAAAAAGGCAGAGAAAGAGGATGCCCCAGGGATCTAGAAGCCGTGAACAACGGGACCTGAGGATCTCATCCAATGCTTGTAGAGGAACTCCGCCATTAGGTCCCCGCCAAGGTAGTTAAGCTCCCTCGAAGCATTGCAGGAAGCAGAGTTTCCTGAGGAGCTGGGAATGACGAGTTAGCAGCATGGTCCATGACCTCTACGCGCTTCTTGACAGTTGGAATTCGAAAGTGAGGATCCTCGCTTGACTAAAAGCACGAAGTACTTCAAGGAAAAAGGGACCTTCCGAGTGCGCTGGTGCCAATACTCAGTCAGGAACTTCCACCCAACGGTGGTGGACAGATGGCGCTGCTGGTAAAATCACGAAGTTTCAGCCTTCACGTCCTACAAGTGGGAAACTACGTCCTTCACCATGCAGTCATAAATAGTATTCCATTCCTCCATTTCATTGGCAAAGAAGCTCTATAGCTCCTTTTCACGATGTTCCATGAGTGTGGCGCTCTCCTACTTTTCTTTCTCAGGGGAGCTCCGCAGCTCATTCCTATAATGTCGTAGGACCTCTACATTCTCCCTCACGACGTCAACCCAAGAACGAGAATCCTCAAGAGCTTGATGATCTCATTCAAAACAATCGAAGAAATACGAAGTCCTTCAAAAAGAGGAGGCCCCAGGGAGCTAGAAGCAATGTGCAGTAGGACCTGAGGATCTCCTCCAAGGCTCATAGAGGAGCTCCGCCATCAGGTCCCTAGCAGGTCCCTCCAGTCCCCAAGGACGACGGACGGAACGGAGACTATAAAACATAAGGATAAAGGGGCTCCAACGAGACACTAAACACAGGGGAGTTGTGCTCCCTAAAACATTACAGGATCAGGGCTCTCTGAAGAAATGAAATCGATGCATGGGAGTTCGGAGATATCGGCACCGCAGGGAGCTGGAGCTAAGGGTTCAAGGGAACCTGCAGATCCCCGGGAAGCATTCGAGAGAAAGAAGGTTCCAACGAACAGACATGGCTCCGACTCTGTATCGCCCTAATATAATGTCGCGTTAAAGGTGCAAATTCCCTCAGAAAAGGGAAGTCCTTCAGGTAAGCTTGGTGCAAGTCCTCAGTTAGGACCTCTAGGAACTCCTTTCCAACCACCATGGACGGGAGATGCTGCTGAGAGAAGCAGGTGCCTTGAGCCTCTTCCCCCACTAACTAGGCAGCCCACTCTTCTTCTCCTTAGCGAAGGAGTTTCGTAGCTCCTCTTCGCACTATTCCACGAGAAGTGTGTGCTCCTGCCTTTCTTTGTCCCTAGGAGCTCCGCAGTTCCCCCTCGCACTACTCCACTAACTTGGCACGTCCCACCTCCACCTTTTTGCAACCCGGATTCAATTCCCAGGCTACTTCCGTTTGCTGCCAACAGCTCGGCTGCTAAGGGCGGTAATAGGAACTTCTTGAGCTCCCATAACAGGAGAAGGAACTAAAGAAACATCCTCCGTTCCTACGGAGGGAGGAATCTCCTCGTGGATATCCTTAGCCACCATGACGCGAAGGAGCAAGGGAGCTACAGAGGGTACGTTGAGGAACTGGGGAACTGGTTCCCTTCTCCACACTGGCCAGGAACCCAAGACACTGCCCGGACCTTAAACCACTCGCAAAGGCGTGTCCGTTCAAGAAATAATTACGCAGGTCCCTAATAAGGAGGTAAGGCCCATCTTTCTATTTTACTCTAATTCACTTTTGTCCCAAAAGACAAATTAGAGTAGGGGAGTGGTTTATGTGGACTCAATTAAGATGGGCCGAGAAAACAAAAAATAAGGAAAGGACCAATAAAGCCCAGGAAGAAGAAGGGCCCATAGTGAAGTACGAGCCTAGGAAGAAGGACCTGCAGGGACTTGACGGGCACAAGTCTTGACCGGACAAAAGAGGAAGAACCGTTGTGTATAAAGGCGCAGGAACAGTGAAAAGGAAGGAAGGCAGTTGCAGGGACGCGTGTCGCTTTATAACAGGGAGATATCACTGAGCACCTCACTGTAACTGTCACAGAGGTCATTCCATCAAGCAATCAGTCATATTTCCTAAAGCACCCTAGGTGGTACGTCCCCCGGAAATCCTGGGATATTACTTGAGAAGGCCGTTGGGAGCTGCTATAAAAGGAGAGACTTGGCCATTTCTCACAACAACGATTCTTATTCTAACACTTTCTCACACACAAAAAACACCTAGAAATCTCTCTTTCTCACTGTAATAGTTCTTTTCCACTAGATCTTTAACCTATATGAGCGAAAGTGAGTTGTGAGCATGTAATTCTCCTAGGTATAGTGAAAACCAGTTTTAGTGCCCCCGTGGACGTAAAATCTGCAAAGATCCGAACCACGTAAATCCTTGTGTTATTTCATTTACGTCTTCAAGTAGGTCCCCCGCATTCCAAACACATTCAAACAGGTCCCCCAATGTTCCCAACGCGTCCAAACAGGTCCCCAGCGTACCAAATATGCTCCCAGACAGAGCTCCAATGTCCCAAACAGGTCCCCCAATACGCCCCAATGTCCCACAACGTCCCAGACAGGTCCCCAATGCCCCAAACAGGTCCCCATTACGTCCCCATCATAAAGACAGCACCTTACGCCCTTAAAAACTTCCAATATTCATTCTCCGGCTATATAAATTCCTTTTCCCACACTTATAAATTTCGTTGAATGGGTTTGCCCCATATCAAGTGTGTTTATCAACATGAGAATTATTAAGCCGAGAGATCTTTCTTTCTGACTGGTGAAGCAAACCTTGTCCTAATGCACATATTTCTGCAACGTCTTTATTTTATGATTTTTTTTTTCTTATAAAAAACATGTTAGTCGGACTTTAAAATCCTTGGGTTAGCACGAGCTTACGAGTTTGGTTTAAGGCAAATTTTGGATCTTTGGAGATGATTAAATGTATACGAGGAGTTTTTATTCGCTAGTATGTATGTGAACTTTGATAATGTTATTAAGTTCATGGAGAAACCACAGATTGGTTGGTAATGTTATGCTAATCTATCCTAGTATATTAAGTGTGGGGCTTGATATAAACCGTCAATTAGTCTGTAAAATTAAGCTTTATTAAAAAAGTTAGTTAATAGAATAGAAAACCACCAAAAGAAAACCACCAACTATCTTTAATCACTATTTTAAGTTATTCCAAATAAATTTTATAACAAATGGATCTCTTTTATATACTTATAAATTAAATTATAATTCTAATAAATATTTTAATAAAATAAACTTTAGTATGATATATTTGTATATTATAATATAGCACACACATTTGTGTGTACAAAAAGTACTAGTGTTGATTGTGTATCAAAGAGCATATAGAAAAGGCCAATGAGACATAAAAAGTTCTATGAAATATTTGAAGCTCATATCAACTTGATGAGTATTGATATAACAAATCAGGACTAGACCAACACTGTTCAAACATTATTAAAAATTCAACCTAATGTTGTTAATAGAATAATAATGCTGCAGCAGGTATTACCTTACCGTGATTGCAACAACACACATAACAGAACATACTCATCATGAACTCGTTAATAAAACTACAATCTATTCGATCAATTTCATTGCCACATAGAAATCGTTTAAGAAGAATTACGCAACTTTTGTTTCTTTGACGCTGGTGAAGATAAAAAACGTGCCTAAGAGGGGGTGAATTAGGCTTATAAAATTTTACGCTTCTTCTTTTGACAATTCTAGTATATAGTGACTTAGAGATGTCTACCGATGTTTGTAATGAGTATGTCTGCTATATCCTAGTTACGTCGGATGTGTGTCGGGTCTGTCTCACAGCGATAAAGGAATAACTGAAAAGTAAATAGGAGACATGATTTTATAGAGGTTATATCCCCAACTGGAGTTTACTCCTCTCCTTGGGATTTGCTTCCCAAGAGTTTAACCAATCACTATAATGCACCGTAGTTGGATACAAAATTGATTAATTAGCCCAATACACAACCGAAACTAGTCGAGCACTAGATACACTAGGTTACCACACGCCGAGTTTCGTTCCTCTGAATCTCCTGATCCCGACAGACACAGCTCGCTACGGAAAGGCCCCCGGAACTCGTCCTTCCCTTCACGTGTGCGTAGACGTCGACCTTGCCTCCTTGGTATTGCTCACGTCCGAAGACAGAATATATGGTAGGATGTAGGATTATCAGGATGAATCACTCGCTCAGTGATGGAATCGCAAGTTAAAGCTCAGTATGGCAGAAAGCTATTGCAAATGAAGGATCAAGAATCTCTCAATATGTTTCTGCTCAAAAGTAGACGTATGTTCGCAAATTATAAGTGCTTGAAATTATGAAGTGTAGCATGTATATAAAAGTTTTCAATCAGCACTTCACATGGAAAATCATATCATATAATAATCATCAAATTAAGCATAATTTTCATGCAATTTTCGAAAGTCAACATGCCATGTAGATCATGCTCATAATCAATGTTCACAATGGTCATTAGCTCATTAATGCATGATCATATTCCACATAAAAGCTCAGATCGTTATCAAGGCATATTCAATCATTTCGACAAATATTTACCATATCAGCACTTTCCATATGTGATTCCCTGCTATCAATTTATAGACTCAATCAATCCAGATTTACATTACATGTATGGCACACGAGATAGCAGCACATCAATACATTTTCCATGTTTAGCACATAATTTAAATCATAGCATTTAAATCACGAGTTAATATGTCATAGCTAAACTTTCCATATATCAATATCACAACCATTTCAGCACATACCATATATTATTTCATCTTATCCAAAAAGTCAATCAATCAATTCTTTCATAAATATAACATCATATTCAGTATAAGGAAAGATATCAAGAACGATTTCACACATTTAATTCAGTTGGATGCATGCAAACGATTTTCTATTCGATTTTATCCGGGAATAAACAAGTATCAACGGATATTTCACTTTACATATATAAACAACATATTTTCCTTTTCTAACTAGGATATCTCATGCGTTATTTTCATATATAGCACAGAGCGATATATCCTATCACATGGGCTGTCTATACATGCGATCACTTAGTTTCACCAATTAATCACAGAATCACATGTGAATCAAATATTCAACAATTTTTAATCAATTTTAGCTCATATATCATGCATGGTCGAATATTATCATGAACTTAGACGTTATATTAATCACAAATCGAATTACTTAATTTATAAGACCTAACGTCATTACAATTACATAGTCCATCAAAACTCTCTAACGCTCATGGACCAAAAAGGTCAACATCTGGGAGCGAGATTGAACCTTGGAGTTCTGACAAGATCTCGACAACGTCCCTCATCGACGGGTTCAGATGTACATCGTCCTTCTGCATTACAAGACGCCTACTTACCAAATTCGCGAGTTGAGATCTCACTTCCTTTGTAGTTTGGAGGAAACTTTCATGGACAAGATCGCCTGTGGATTTGTCTGCTAAAGACCACCAACAACTAAGATCGTAAAGGCTTTCTTTTTTGCTTATGAGCGCAAGAAGTAGGCATCCATAGGCGTAAATATCTTCACGCATAGTCATCATCTTTGATTCGTTAGCAAGTGAAAAATGAAGATAAGAAAATTACTACTATCAAACGAAGAAAGAAGGAAAGCATACCACACATACATACCTATGCCACCGTATGTGTCCGAAGTCTGGAAGTGACCTTCTTTATGAAGGAAGTAACCACATTTATATGAGGTCCTAATAAAGTTATTGTAATAGTCCACGTTGAAGTGATAACTCATCACTGAATAGTCCTGCGAGCGTCAAACGAATATACATGCAGACCATTAATTAAGACGGATGATGAGATTGTGATATGCAAAGTTAAAACATAAAAATTGTAAATAGACAACAAAAAAACCTCATCTATCATAAAACTATCATCATCGATACCCCCATGCACGAAACCCTGACAATGAAATGCTTCAACGACTAGCAATGTCAAGTGCCACTTTAAGACGGTCATCCCATCCAAATTCATCTAAACAAACAAAATATACATTGTTACATCGTAGAAAGGAAAGCACATCATGCTTTTCTTTATACCAGATTTTATGATGTGTGAAAGGAAGTGCTTTGGACTTGTTGCCTCGTATATAACAGCAAGTCTCATTTCGCAGTGGTAACCAATGATTTTAGCGACGTTTAGGTTATTCGTTACTTTACTGCTTCTAAGATGTCGAAGCTCGTCCTACAAAATGCAGTTTAAATGGTGAGCTAATGAAGATGAAACGGAGGAAGTTTCTCACGCACAGAAAGTTGGCGAGGGCCCGGCCCGTGATCAATATCCCGTATCTTCACTAATACGCTTTTTTGGTTGATTTTTGCGGCAAATAGCTTCCAACCTCGTAATTCAAAAATGAGGTTGCTTTCTCTGAACGAATGGATGATGTGCTCCAATTTTGAGAGGTTGTAGTGCTTGGCACCTACGAGATCAATCGCTTCAACGACAGGACCACTACACATGAACAAAACATCAATTTATATATAGATCACTATGTTATTAAGAAAGATTGACTAATTCGATGCATATGAGATTTTATTCGTCTTTAACAGAAAATCAAATAAACGAATGGCAAGAATAAAAACATAGATGTATGTATACATGGCGTACAAAATAGAGAACTGGTCATAAACAGTAGATAAACAAAATGTTGGTCCAGCCAGCCAAAGACGACGCCCACCAAAATTGAAGGAAAAAAAATAATAAAATATTATTTTTAATATTTTATTAAATTAATGAACGGCTCATATTGAAGGGCGACGCGGCGGATTCCTGGCCAACCGTTTCGAGCGGTCCAGAAGAGCTGAATGCATCTATAAATAGGTTGCGGATTCTTCAGTTATGATCATCACAAACTCATTCGACTTTACTATATAGAGATTTAGTTCGAGTGAATTATGAGGTTATCGGTTCAGATAGAAACTGATAGGGTTCCACATCCACAGAGAGGTGTGAGGTAAACACGAGTGGTAAAAGTGAGATAGTAAAAATTCGAGGGTTGTAATTTTTACTATAGTAAAGATTTTGCCAACTTGGCCGTGGTTTTTCCCTCTTCGATAACAGAGGGTTTTTCATGTTAAAATTCCAATGTTCTTTCTTACCTTACGGTAAATTTTATTTAACCGTGGTAGTTACTGTGTGGGTCCCACCAAATTTACCCCGTGGGTCCCACTTCTCCCGATCGTCGTATCGAGCCAAATCGAGACCTGTTCCGCTGCGAGACCCACGACCATTCCCAACGCAAAAGCGTTGAACCCCTGTTATTATTGTTTATTTGGAAAGCAATATAGAGTTTCATTCGCGAAGAACTCAACCAGGCGAATGAAGAAGTTGGAGTTGGTGCACTCTGACGTATGCGGACCCATGGAAGTCGAATCTCTGGGAGGCAGTAAATATTTTCTGACCTTCATTGATGATGCGTCTCGTAAGACCTGGGTATATCTGTTGCGGACCAAGGACCAGGTGTTCTATTATTTTAAGAAGTTTCATGCGATGGTGGAAAGAAAAACGGGAATGCCGCTAAAATGTCTATGCACAAATAATGGTGGTGAATACATCCCTCGGGAGTTCAGAGATTATTCCACGCAACAGGGTATTAAGCATGAGAAGACAGTTCCTGGCACTCCTCAGCAGAATGGTGTCGCGGAAAGAATGAATCGAATCATTATGGAGAGAGTCCGAGCGACGCTCAAGATAGCTAATCTATCTAAGTCATTTTGAAGGGAAGCTGTCAACACTGCAGTCTATCTTATCAACCGACTACCTTCATCGGCGTTGGATTTTGATATAACAGAGAAGGTGTGGACCGGTAGAGACATCTCATATTCACATTTGAGAGTGAGGCGTTCATGCATGTACCGAAGAACAAAGATCGAAGCTCGATGATAAATTGAATCCTTTCATCTTTGTTTGGTACGGAGACGAGGAGTTCGATTACAGACTTTGGGATCCGAAGAAGAAGAAGACTGTTCGAAGTCGCGACGTAGTATTCCATGAGCATGAGACCATGGGCAACTCAAACGTGGATGTAACGAAGTCCACATGTGTCGGTGTAGACGATTATACACCAATCAACGTTCCATATGACGGTGCCACAGAAGAAGGAACGCAGCATTAGAACCTGAATCAGAAGAGCCAGACGTTGATGATAATGAACCTGTTGTAGATGAACACACTGAAGGTACTGAGCAGGTGGAGCCTTCAGATGTGCAAGAAGTAGTTAAACCTCAGCTGGGAATGTCAACTAGGGATCGCCAACCATCTACGAGAAATCCGAGTTCTGATTATATTTTGATTACTGACGAGGGGGAACCAGAGAGCTTCCAGGAAGTACAATCTTGTAGGGACAAAGATTGTTAGACAAAGGCCATGCAAGAGGAGATAGATTCTCTGAAGAAGAATGATACGTGCGAGTTGGTTCGTTTGCCGGAAGGAAAGAAGACACTCAAGAACAAATGGGTGTACAAATTGAAGAAGAATGATGGCAAGCTGGTCAGATACAAGGCTCGATTAGTGGTCAAAGGTTTCACTCAGAGGAAGAGAATCGACTTTGACGAGATATGTTCACCAGTCGTGTAAATGAGTTCAATCAGAGTCATACTGGGACTAACTGCTACCATGGATTTTCACTTGGAGAAACTCGACGTGAAGACCGCATTCTTGCATGGTGATCTTGATGAGGAGATATATATGGACAACCAGAAGGATTCGAGGTTAGAGGTAAAGAGGACATGGTCTGCCGGCTGAAGAAAAGCTTGTACGGCCTAAAACAAGCTTCGCGGCAGTAGGACAAGAAATTTGATTCTTTCATGATGCATCAGGGGTTCAAGAGGACAGATGCAGATCCATGTGTTTACGTCCGGAGATACTCTAATGATAAATTTATCGTTCTTCTCATGTATGTTGATGACATGCTAATTGTCGGACAAGATGCAGAGATGATTAGCAGGTTAAATTGTCAAAGACGTTTGACATGAAGGATTTGGGTTCGACATAACGGATTCTCGGAATGGAGATTACCCGAGATCGTAAAGCTGGGAAGTTATGGTTATCCATGGAGCGCTATATTGAATGAGTTCTAGAGAGATTCAATATGAAAGATGCTAAGTCAGTTAGCACGCCACTTGCCGCGCATTTTCAGTTGCGAAAGAAATCCGGTCCATCAACAAACGAAGACGGAGAAGATGCCCCAGGTGTTCCATATTCACGGCGGTCGGAAGTTTGATGTACGTCATGGTGTGTACGAGGTCGGATATCGCTCACGCAGTTGGCGTTATGAGTCGATTTCTATAGAATCCCGGAAAGTCACATTTGGAAGCAGTGAAGTGGATCTTGAGGTACCTGAGAGGAACTTCCAAATTATGCCTAACATTTGGAAGTGGTAAATGTTCTTTTACAGGCTATACGGATGCTGATATGGCCGGTGATCTCGACAGCAGAAAGTCAACGTCGGGATACATATTTACATTCTCAGGGGGAGCTATCTCATGGCAGTTGAGGTTACAAAATGTGTTTCTTTATCAACTACTGAAGCAGAGTATGTTGCAGCAACGGAAGCTGGCAAGGAGATGATTTGGTTGAAGAGATTTCTTCAAGAGTTGGGAATTCAACAGGAGGAGTACATATATTTTGCGATAGTCAAAGTGCTTTGGAATTGAGCAAGAATACTATGTATCATTCGAGGACGAAACACATCGACGTTCGTTACCATTGGCTCAGACTGGCTATTGAAGAGAAAGACTTCAAGCTGCAAAAGATCCACACAGACAAAAATGTTGCGGACATTCTGACGAAGGTTATTCCCAAGGAGAAGACTGAGTTCTGGCCAGGCACGCCGGCATGGGCTATCGCTGAAGCGGTAGGAAATCTCCCCTGTAAATAATGATTGGGGCTGGAGGCGGAGAGTCGTTGGTCCAGCCAGCCAAAGACGGCGCCCACCAAAACTGAACGAAAAAAATAATAAAATATTATTTTCAATATTTTATTAAATCAATGAACGGCGCTCATAATGAAGGGCGACGTTCGAGCGGTCCAGAAGAGCTGAAGACATCTATAAATAGGCTGAGGATTCTTCAGTTATGATCATCACAAACTCATTCGAGTTTTACTATATAGAGAGAAGTAGTTCGAGTGAATTGTGATGTTATCAGTTCAGGTAGAAACTAATAGGGTTCCACATCCACAGAGAGGTGTGAGGTAAGCACGAGTGGTAAAAGTGATATAGTAAAAATTTGAGGGTTGTAATTTTTACTATGATGAAGATTTTGCCGACTTGACCGTGGTTTTTCCCTCTTCGTTAACAGAGGGTTTTCCACGTTTCTGATGTTCTTTCTTAACTTACGGTAAATTTTATTTTTGTCGTGGTAGTTAGTGTGTGAGTCCCAGTCGTACCGAGCCAAATCGAGACATGTTCCGCTGCGGGCCACACTGACCACCGCGGGGCCCACCACCATTCCCAACACAAAATAAGGATCGTAAAACAAAATCATCTTGGCAGCAGCCCTCCAAATGTATGAAAGTTGTCGAATAAAGAAAACTCAAGAAGATGGAATTAATTAATCAAACCACCGACCCATTTTTATCGTACTGATCGAAGAAGACCTTCTGGCGGCTGAGTCTGGGATTCTTCGGATGATACAAATCTTTCTGAAAGAAGTAATGCCTAGACAAGGCGTCATGGAGTTTCTTGAGAAAGCGATCTTCTTCAGATTATCTTCTTCAAGGATCATATATGTGGCTATTCTCGACATTTTTTGCAATTGAAGTGGGGATTTCCTTCTTTTTCAGCCCATATGTGGGACCCTATTTATATTATATAAATCGATCTTCACCTTAGTTAGCCATATTTATCGGATCGTAGTTCGTAATGGAGAAAAAGGGAAGAGAATGTTACAAATATATATTTCAATATCATACAAGCGCTAGAAGCCCTTCTCGACCTTGTCAATTTAATTTCTAACTTGTTTTTTGAAGATCAAGTATGTCATATTAAATCTTAAAATATATAAATATACATAGTTTGAAGACTTATCTCGTATTCTTTTGTAAAACGTCTGCGTAATGAAGGGATCGGGCGGATTAGTTAGTCCAGCCAAGGTCATTAAGCTTAGATTCGATGAACTATATATAAATTCGATTTTGGAACTTTTTTTTCTAATCCATTTTTGTCTCCATATGATAATATACTACATAACCACACCACACTTCTCAGGATAGTGAGGAAAGTTTGAGCAAACAGTGGGGAAAATATAAGTATTATTTTTAATAATTCATTAATTAATCAGAGTCATAAATAAAGTAATAATATAGAGAGGGGCCTGATTTTGACCTTTTCTCCGTCTAGTTTGATGTAGTATCAAAATAAATGTTGATATGTATTGTAGGGTAGCAATCCTGAAAAATATTTTAACATGTCCCTCATTTGATGTATAGCAATGCAAGTCCTCATTTGGGACCATTCGAATGTTGTACTTTTTTCTCTTCACGGTATATAAGCAGTATTGTTGTCATTGTTTATAATTACTACTTGTCTACATCACACCGGAAATATTGGCCAAAACGAGTGATTTTCAGTTATTATATTTTTTACGCAAGTGATAATGAGAATATCTTTTTTATTAAAAGGATTATTGGCAAATGATTTATTAAGTAATGCCTAAAATCATTCCAATGATTGATCATTCCATGTTGGAAGTCGTGAGTTAAAATTCAGTGGCGTGTACTTAGAAAGGGACTAAGATGAACTAAACCTTAACTAGAACTTGTAATGCAAAAATGAAGGTCTACTAAATATACATCTAGAAAATTGAGTATAATGTTGGGAAAATAAAAAAAGAAAATTAATGATTCAATTTGGGTTATTGTCTGTGATAATAACAAAATATGTCACTATCCTCGTAATGGAATAAATTTGGATCCCCAATCACTTTTCTGACAAGATAAGTTCGAAACCCTAAATGTTGTTGACGTGTAATAGTTTATACACCACTTGGCTGTTGCGATGAAGTACTGCCAAGATTTCTGACTTTTTTTCAAAGACCTAAATTTGTTCGAACGTATAAGGTAAACGACATGTTTTTGCAACTATAAAATTTAATAATCGACAATTATAAAGTTGCCCCTTAACAACAACTCAAACTTGTCAAAAAATAATTCTTCTCCACACATATGCTTCAAAATGCACGTAGCAAATTAGCTGAAACCCTTGCGATTTTTGCACTTGATGCGTTGTAAAGCTTATAATGCCGTGACCTAAGTTGATAAATATGCTCCACACATGTATTTTTCGAAAATATAAAATCCAGTTGTAAATTAATCGCATTAGTCCCCTGATATGGGGCAAACCCAATCAACGATATTTTTATGTGTGGGGGCTCTGGATAATTTGCGGTAGATTAACAGTTATTAAGTTTTCTGGGTAAGCGAGGTGTTGTGGATGCTGGGACGTAAACAGAAAGAACAACAGGGATTTACGTGGTTCGAATCCTATCGGATTCTACGTCCACGGGGCGTTGGGAACTGTCTTTCACTAAGTAGCAACACGTTACACACTCATATAATCCTCTCCTTCACTCCTAAAATATGAAAACACGTTTAAGATATCTAAAGAGAGAATGCTGTGTGAGTGCTTTTGTAGAGAGATGATCGTTGTTGTGAGAAATGGCTAAGTCCCTCCTTTTATAGCAGCTCCCAACAGCCTTCCCAAGTAATATCCCAGGATTTCAGGGGATGTGACTGGTATGGTACAATGAACAGTGACGAATGTTGACTGAATGACAGCCTGCAAGTGGCTACAGCTTTTCCCACAGTGATACTGCCCCATCCATGGTTGACACGTGTCTCTGTGACTTCCTTTCCTCTTTTTCTGATGTCCCATCGTCCTGAAGTACCCAAAAGCCTTCCCTCCTTTGTCCGGATAATGTCTATATCCGGGGGACCTTCGCAGGTCCGGTTCTATACTTCATTCTGGGCTCTTCCTCTTCATGGGCTTACTGGGCCTCTTCTATTATTTGTTTTTCGGCCCATCTATTCTAGTCCGTATCAACCACTCCCCTACTCTAATTTGTTTTTGGGACAAAAAGTAAATTAGAGTAAAATAGTAAGAGGGGCCTTACCTCCCTACCACCATTACCTCTTGAAGGGACATGTTTTGTTGGCGGATGTGGAGGAAAGGGCCACTTCGCTGGTTCCCCAGGTCGGATTACCTATCGCAGCTCCCATGCTTTGCGAGATTCCTACAGCCAGGTACATTCGGGAAGAGATATCCCAGCTCCCCAAGGATGAGGGGATCTCAGCGGCTCAGGAAGTTGTTCCTATTTCGGGAGCTAAGAGAAAGGCTGGCGTGCCACCAAAACGAGTGGGGGAGCTAACAGAAGTTGCCAATGTCAGGAAGCAACAGCTGGGGGATCTCAGTGAACGTTTCACAGGGGATATCTTCAAAAGAGGACCTCCCCTCTTTCGTAGATCAGCTCGAGAAGGAAAAAGGATGGAAGTGCCGGGCCGTCTGGTTTTTCCTTCCTGGTGGTGTTTTCCCTACTGGAACTTCTTTTGCTGCGTTCTTAGGTGATAAATCAGGTGGTTGCGTGGTCATCTGTGGGCCGTCGGCTTGAGAGTCAGAAGAAAGTAGTCAGGCCCTTCAAGGGCATTTGGAGTAAGTTCAGGCCAGCTCTGCCGCCAAGGAACAATTAGCTGGGGAAGCTGCATTGAAATTTGGAGCTGAAGAAGAAATGGAGAATGAGAGGTCCGCGTTGGTGTAGCGGCATAGGGGGGATCTGCGGAGCTTGGAGGAGCAGGTAGCACTTTTGCAACGTCGTGAAGTTCCTTTGCCAGAGAGAAAACTGAGTGGGATGAGGGTTCTGCGTGAATGGGGGAGTTGCAACCGGCAGCTACTTTGGCAAATACGAAGGCCGAAGGTGCTAGGTCTTGCCAGCAGCACCTTCTTTCCTACAGCTGCTGGGAAGAAGTTCTCAGAGGGCCTGGCGGATTTTGTCCCTCTTCTGAAGCAATACCTCATGGAGGTTATGGTGCTGAGTCCTTGGGAGCTGAGGCCAAGTCATTCATGCGGGACCTTCCTTATCCTGCGTGCTTCAAGGAGACCAGAAGGCTCCCAAGGGTTCTTTATTTTGGCTCCCCGCTGTAGAGAAGCATGCAGAGGTCCTGGCCCGCCGTCTCCAACTCCTCAGGGAACTTGGTGGAAGGCCTTTTGGACATTTTAGGACTTGCGATGTTTTAGGGGTGCTTAACTCCCCTATGTTTATGGGGCTCTGTTGGAGCTCGTTTTTCCTTAGGCTTTATCGTCGCCGTTGCATCCATCGTCCTTGGAATCTGGAAGGGACCTGACAGGGTCTGATAATGGAGCTCCTCTTGTACTTCGAAGGAGATCCCAGGTCCTGCCGCACGTTGTTTCTAGCTCCCTGGGACATCCTATTTATATAGAGTTCTCCTATTTTTCATCATGGTGATAGCCTGTAAGAAATACTTTGTCATGTTTTTCTTTCGAGGCATAATGGTATGGGGAGCTCAACTCCGTATGTTCGCGTATTACATCGGAGTTCCCTTTCTCCTTTATTTTTTGTCTTTCGTCATTGTGGGACCTGAGCGATGTTTCTGGGAACATCCTTATTGTGGCATGGTTATAGCGCCAGCTCGCTTATTCAATTCGTAAGCCAAGTACGAATTCACGCCCTTGGTTGCAATGACCGTCTCATTGTCCTCGGGTGTCGCTTTGCGCTAGGCTCTCTTTGTCCTTAGCGAATTCAGTAATATAGGCCTGAAGGTCCTAAAAAGTGGGGATCTCCCCCACCGTTTTACCCTGGTTATAGCGCCAGCTACGCTGAGGTACCTATACACGTCGCAGGTCTTACTGATGACCTTTGATGTCCTGTACACCGCAGCCCGTCAGCGGCGGCATCTT
The DNA here is from genome assembly GCA_027422505.1 of Craterostigma plantagineum. NCBI lineage: Eukaryota > Viridiplantae > Streptophyta > Magnoliopsida > Lamiales > Linderniaceae > Craterostigma > Craterostigma plantagineum. The sequence continues at coordinate 8,593,318 of JAPQWV010000002.1, forward strand.
GTACGCCCTCATGGGCATCTTTCACGTCGCAGACCTGTGGCCTTTGATGTCGGGTACACCGCCGACCCGTCGGTCTTTGGCATCATCTCACGTCGCAGACTATCAGTCTTTGATGTCTTTGTACGCCGCAGGTCCGTCGACCTTTGGTATGGAGTATATCATATGGTGCACCTGTCATTATATGATAAAATGTACATATCCCGACAAGGCGGTTTTCAGCGATATAATTAGTTTACCCTGGTTATAGCGCCAGCTTCGCTTGAATGCGTAGTTATAGTGCTAGCTCACTTAGTATCCGAGCTCCTTGTCGGAGGTCTGGAATTTGAAGTAATGGCGAGGTTCAGCCTTTTTGGTTAGAGATGAGGTCCCTGGTCCCAGGTCTCCGAAGGTTGCAGATCTGTCTGCGTACACCTTCGATTGTTGCTTCTGTGGCCCTTTGGTAGTCCCAAGTACAAAGTCGGAGAGGGCCAGAGCCTAGAGGGTCATTCGTTGTTCGAGCTCCACATCGTGCCTCCCAGGTGGGAGGAATATGGTCGGAGATTGCTGATCCCTCGGCCATCTAAATCCTTAGGCGACATGATTTCTTTCATTGGTCGTATCACAGGAGCTTTAAACCCACATAAGGTCGTTGATGCTATTCACGCCGCCAACCCAAAGGTCATTGGTGTCAAAGGACTTGATGCTAGTACGGAGCTAGCTTGAGGGTCCAGCACGGAGCTGGGTTTAGAGGCTGAGCCTTAAATGGAGCTGGTCCTTAGAGGAGGTGGGGTTGTCTACCTTTAATCAGCACAGATCCCCCAGACTCCTTGACCTTGGTTGATGCCACGGTCAAGGAACTTCCTCAATTGTCCCATTAGGGGGCACTATCCTTCAAATAATAGCAGTCGTTAATATGATGCATGTATTTATTATGGTATCGATGATATAAATGAGAATAAGGTTTAGAGGGCCCTGAAATTCCGGCTGAGAGCCTTATCAGTGCGGTATATCTCTGCGTGTTAGCATGGAGCTATCTTCTAGGTCCCCTAGACCTTCGCATGTTAGCGCAGACCTTGGCTTTTTTGCCTTCGACCAGCATGGAGCTAGGTTATAGCAGGTTTGGAGATCTCTTATAACGAACTTCGCATGCTGGCGAGGAGCTCAGCGTGGTGATCTCGAACACACGGATCATGTCTTTGTTTTCAGCAAGGAGCTTATCTTTAGGTCCCCGGGAGTTAGGGCCTTCACATCAGCGTGGAGCTGGACTGTGGGTTTGGAACATACAAATCCGCTCTTCGTGTGTTTGCGCGGAGACGCTAACAGATCCCATGAGGCGGGATCATAGTGTGTCGTATGGAACTGCCTTTCTCGCCCTGGAAAATCAAATCAAGTCGTTAGCCAACTTATACTTATTGAATCTTAGGACCTTTATGGGGGATCATGTCCCGGATGTTGGCGGAGCTCCTGCCGTCAGGTGGGGCTGTGACCCCTTCTATTTCTCCCGTGGTCCACCATTAGCTTTCTTCCCAGAACCTCCCTTGGGGTTTGAATCCGAGGTCCGTGATTATGGCAGGACAGAGATAGTCCGCCCTTATCGTTGTCCTCGTCGGGGACTTATATCCCACATGCTATCTTGCACATCCCTTCTTGCCTTTTGATTAAGTGCTCTTCAGGACCTTCGGGGCAGAGTCCTCTAATTGTCTCCTCCTTCCATGCTTCCCACAACTTCCCTATCTCCCTCTCTTCTTTCGTGAAATTGGCGATGCCATCCTCTCTGATGATCAAACCCCGACTCGTCATTTTGGCCAAGTAGTCAACTCTACGACTTTTCTTCCAATGACGTCCCATGTCCTGTCTTCTATCGGGCTAATGATAAGGACCTCCACTCCAGATCTATGGGATGTCATAGATCCGTATGTATGCCCCTCCCATTGCTGCTTATGTGGTCCTTTGGTGATTTCAAGCACAACATTGAAGAGGATCTGAGTTTTTTGGCGGTCGTCCATTGTCCGAATTCCCCGTTGCACTCCCCTAGCTTGATGGTGTATTTCACCATTCTCCCGGGTAGATCTGACTGACTTATCGTCTGGTTTCATCCTCTAAAAGCACCTTGCTTCATAAAGTATGTCGGCTTTGGGAGGTTCCTTTCTTTCTTTAGTAAGACGAAGTTAATGCTTCCATGGAGAAATACGTCGCCAGCTTCGTCCCCTATTAGATGTTTTGTTGGGAGAGGTGTATTGTGGAGGTATTCCTTCATTCTTCAAGGGTCTGTTCGCATTCTTTAGCCTGCTCGTGCTCTTCGCTCTTTCGTATCGCATTTAAAGAATAGGAGACTCTTCTTGGTTGAGAGCCACTAACCTCCTCATTGGCCTCTGGACCTCCCAAATCCCCAGAGGTGGAGTCCACCAGCTGGCTCACTCGTGGTGATGGAGAATAACCCCTAAGACACGCGTTGCTCAGGTCCCTACTTGGAAAAGCTTGTCTACTTCCTCCTTCAGGATCTGGGCTCTTTCAGCCCCGCACGGTCGGAGCTTCTATTTGATGGATCGTCTTCTTGGTATGATGAGAGTAAGGCTCTGGGAGAACGGACGTGGCCTAATTTGGAGGAAGTGGGGGTTGTCTGCCCTCATTAGGCAGAGATCCCCCTACTTCTTTTTTCGGCGAGTTTGGGGTCATGTTTGCCATCGCGACCAACAATCCCACCGTGGGTCCCGCTTGGGTAAGTCTAGTATCTCCTTCTTCAAATGATGACTATTGTTCTAATGAAACTACCAGGATCTATGGAGCTTGAGACCTTTGCCTGCTTAGGTGTGCGATTTTGGGCTCTGTTGGAGGTTAGGATCCACCTTGCCTGGAGCTCCTATCATGCTAGGGATGCAAGCCCTAATCAGCATTGTCCCTTAGAAGTGACAGGGGTTGTCTGTCCTTAGTCGGCACAGGTCCCCAAGACTCCTTGTTGATCACCTTCAAATCATGCTTGCTATCGTGATTGCCACCACTTTAAGGTGTTTCGTCATGACAAGCCACTTGATCATATCCTTCAAATAACAACAATTATTAGTGCAGCGCATATATTTATCATGATAAAATAATATATAATAGAGAATAAGATCTAGAGGGCCTGGGGTCCAGGCTAAGAGCCTTAAGTGCGAGATGTCTTCCATGGATTTTCATGTGCCCACGTGGAATGGGGCTTTTGTCTCCCGTGGATATTCGGCCGTCAGCGTGGAGCTTGGCTTGTAACTCCCACGTACCGTTGGACCTCAGCATGGAGCATGACTTCTAGGTCCCCATGGACCTCCGTGTGCTAGGTGAGGAGCTTGACTTGTATCTCCTGCGGATCTTCAGATGTCGATGTGGAGTCGGACTTCTTTGCGAACACGGAGTCGGTCTTTGTAAACCTCAGTGGGCCTCCACCAAGGAGTTGAGTTTTACGGATCAACTTGGAGCTTGGCTCTTAGATTCCAAATATAGGGGCTCAGGCCTTCATGGAGCTGGGCTTTTTAAGACTTCTGCTGGCGCGGAGCTAGACTTTCGGGCTTCCGCCAGTGCGGAGCTGGGAAGTCCCAGATGCGGAGCTTCGGGCTTCCTGCCAGCACGGAGCTGGGAGGTCCCGGATGTGGAGCTTCGGGTCTTTGGCCAGCGCGGAGCTGCGTTTTTAACTCTTTCAGCTCAGGCGTCGGAGCTGTATCTTAGGTCCCTCAGACCTTCGCATGCTGGCGTGGAGCTGTGCTTCTTTGCTTTTATTCCAGCGCGGAGCTGGGTTTCAGCCGATTCGGAGATCCCCCGTAGCGGACTTCACGTGCTGGCGAGGAGCTCGGCACGGAAATCTCAAACACATAGATCCTATCTTTATTTCCAGCCGAAGTTGGTCTTCGTAACTCTCCAATGGTTCTTCACAAAGTGGTCAGGCTTTGCGCGTAGAGCTTGGCTCTTAGATCCCACATAAAAGAGCTCAGGTCTTGGTGCCAGCACGGAGCTGGGGAGATCCCGAATGCAAAGCTTCAGATATTCTTGCCAGCGCGGAGCTGGGCTTTTAGGTCTCGAAGAGGGAGCTTCGAATCTTCTTGCCAGCGTGGAGCTGGCCTTTTAGATCCTGAAGGGGGAGCTTCAGGTCTTCTAGCCATCGTGGAGCTGGAGGGTCCCGAGTACGGAGCTTCGGGTCTTAGTGCCAGCGCGGAGCTGGGAGGTCCCGAGTGCGGAGCTTCGGGTCTTCGTGCCAGCCCGGAGCTGGGAGATCCCGAATGCGGAGCTTCGGGTCTTCGTGCCAGCGCGGAGCTGGGAGGTCCCGAAAACGGAGCTTCGGGTCTTCGTGCCAGCGCGGAGCTGGGATTTGAGGTCCCTTCTGACCTTTGTACACCATTGTGGAGCTGGACCTCCAAGTCATTCAGATGCTCAGGTGCATGATTCGGGCTCTGTTGGCCATTGAGGTTCCCAGTGTCTCGCACTCCTACTATGACAGGGACATGAGTCCTGGCTGGAACTGGCCCCCATCTGGAAGAGGTGGACGTCGTCTGCCTTTAGTTTGCCCAGTTCCTACAGACTTCTCTTCACCCACCTTCGGATCTTGCTATGGGCCATGGTCAGTGACCTTCCTCAGTTTGCCGCCAAAATGAGTCATTCAATTTTATCATTCAAGAGACAACAATTGTTAGAATTGAGGTTATATTATCACATGGTATATAAATGAAAGTAAAATTTAAAGGATCCTGGAGTTCCGGCTAAGGGTCCCTTCATCAAGGGAGGTCCCCAGGCTGGTGTCAGTATGTCTTCTGGATCTGCATAGTGGTGTGAATCTCCATGAGATTCTTGGCGGAGACTCCCAGGGTTCCTGGGGGTGAGGCCATGGCGTTGGAGCTCCAAGCTCCCTTTGCTTTTTCGGGTGACTCACTAGTGGGACTCATGGAGGTCCCCCTGGGTGTTCTGAGATTCTTTTAAGATTCATCTGTATCTTCTTGCTCGTCTTCATCATCTCAGGCCTGTGTCTCAGGTCCTGGCCGCTCCTCAACATGTTTGGCAGTTTCTGGAGGTCCTCCCTCCCATATTGCGGGTCTAGGTTATTCGATATGGGCAGATTTTCCTCCATTGACGTCACGCGTGTTTCGTTTTTCCCCAGCAGAACAGAGGAGGAGAAAAAGCAGTAAATCCTCAGCACAACTTCGCACAGTCACAGTAAAAATTACTCACCCCTTCAACTCGAATTTTCCACAGACGGCGCCATTTGATATGGGGCAAACCCAATCAACGATATTTTTATGTGTGGGGGCTCTGGATAATTTGCGGTAGATTAACAGTTATGTAGTTTTCTGGGTAAGCGAGGTGTTGTGGATGCTGGGACGTAAACAGAAAGAACAATAGGGATTTACGTGGTTCGAATCCTATCGGATTCTACGTCCATGGGGCGCTGGGAACTGTCTTTCACTAAGTAGCAACACGTTACACACTCATATAATCCTCTCCTTCACTCCTAAAATATGAAAACACGTTTAAGATATCTAAAGAGAGAATGCTGTGTGAGTGCTTTTGTAGAGAGATGATCGTTGTTGTGAGAAATGGCTAAGTCCCTCCTTTTATAACAGCTCCCAACAGCCTTCCCAAGTAATATCCCAGGATTTCAGGGGATGTGACTGGTATGGTACAATGAACAGTGACGAATGTTGACTGAATGACAGCCTGCAAGTGGCTACAGCTTTTCCCACAGTGATACTGCCCCATCCATGTTCGACACGTGTCTCTGTGACTTCCTTTCCTCTTTTTCTGATGTCCCATCGTCCTGAAGTACCGAAAAGCCTTCCCTCCTTTGTCCAGATAATGCCTATATCCGGGGAACCTTCGCAGGTCCGATTCTGTACTTCATTCTGGGCTCTTCCTCTTCATGGGCTTACTGGGCCTCTTCTATTATTTGTTTTTCGGCCCATCTATTCTAGTCCGTATCATCCCCTATATGTAGAAATGTGAGGTTGCTTTCAATTCATTTGTAATGGAAAGAGGGGCCTATCATGTGCATAACTGTTGCCCCGTATTAAATTCATTATATATATATATATATATATATATATGGATTTTTTTCGGTCCGGAGGTATCCTCACACAGCCCGGCTCTGAGTTAACCGCCACACACTCAGGGGTGGTACTAATCCCCGGGGTCATATGGATACATCCCAAACCCATCCAACAACGGTAGTCATGGGCATGTCCATGGGAACGGTCCCATATATATATATATATATATATATATATATATATATAATATATATATATATATATACAGATTGACAATTACATACTACGGTCACATTACCAATTTCAGATCGAATAAAAAACAAAAAAATTCAGAAAATGTACCATTGCAAATCCATGACTCCTGCAATGGGTCGGCTCATTACATCTTCCAATAGATGTCATGTATTGTAATTTTGTGAATTCTTTGATTATCTTGGTATTTGTTTTATCATACGCTAATGAATAGTACAAAGATCACTATATAAATATAAGAGCTTTGAAAGAGTAGTAAATTAATTTCGATGAACTTAAATAGAGGGAGGGCTCATTGTCCCCACAATCCACAACGTCATGCACCTACCTTGAATTAACACTGATAAGCAAAAGGTTTATACATTATATATATATATATATATATATATATATATTATATATATATATTATATCATTAAAATAGAGTACGGTGCTATATCATTGCACAAATTAAAGCATGGACGAAACAACAGTAAATTAACCGTAAATATATATATATATATATATATATACATTATATAGATCACATATTTCTTTTCAATTACTATCTCATCACCTCAATTGGCCCCAAATATGTACTCAATGATATAAGTGAAGTTGTTGTAGAGCTTATAATTGAGGTTAAATGTTAGATATCACTTGCATTTTTTTTTTCAATCGTAATCTGTGTGGACTTATGACAATACCCAAGCGGACACTTAGGACAATACAAAGTTTCCAATGACTTCAGTAAATATATAAAAATAAATTGCATTACATTACACAAAATACATACAACACGAGAAAAATATAAACAACACAATAAATAATACAAAAAGATCTAAAAAGTTAAAACAGAAAAAGATGAAAAGAGATAGACAAGTTTTCCTGTTTTAAGGGTCCATTGCTGCTGCACTGCATGGGACCAAATCAGTACACCTAACTCTTACAGGACATAACCCTAAGACCAACCACTACATATATAACTATTCATTGTATTTCTCTTTTCCTTTTCCAACAAATTCTAATATTTTTCTATTACGTTTAATCATTCAACTCGTGCACGTCGTTTTGGACTTTCTCCGTGTATGTAATAAATATTAAATCCAATATCTTCTGCCCATTTTCAGACTCGTTCAATAAAGCCATATCTACAGTTTAAACTGTCACCGATTCTCTTACATTTTGAGTAACACCTCTCTCTCTGTCTCTCTCTCTCGCTCTCTCAAAACACACGACAAATTGAAGCATACATAGCTTATCTATTTCTTTCTTGGTTGTCTGAACTCTTCTCTGAGGTGATGAGAAGTAATAGTTGCGGAAGAAGGGTTATTACAGCGGTGGTTTTGATCATCTTCTTAGCTCTTGGCCGCCATGAATGTAGCTGCTCAAGAATCCTAAATCCATTCAAGATTATAAAGCCAAGAAATACAATGAACGATCATTTAAGAAATTTCATGCCTAAGAGAAGATGGATTCCAGCCTCGGGCCCTTCGAGGAAGCACAATGATCTTGGCTTGCAAAGCTGGCGAATGCCATGAAAGAAGATTAAGTTTATAATGTTTTTTTTTTTTGTGTTTTAGGCCAAGATTGTGATCATCTGATGAATCTGATCATCTTCTAATCTTTTTTGTTTCTTTTCTTTTATGGTTTTTGTTGATTTACCGTACGAGGTTTGTGTTTTGGTCTCGTGAATTCTGACTTATTATTGGTATAGGCAAAGGCAATAGACGCTTCTTTTTTTAGAATTTTTCTTATTGGATTTTGGTTTGTGTATTACCAATGAATTGTGATGATATCCATATACATTAATTATGATGAGCGAGATAAAGCCGTGATTTCCGTTCAAGATATTTTAATATTAATAACTCGATATGCAATCGTCTCACAATTACAATTTTAATTATGGTACGTCGCACCATTTATCATCACAATTAAAAGCAACTTATTACTAATAACCATTAGTGATATTATGAATCATCTTTCTCGTTTCTTACTGGATTTTTCTTTCTCTTTCTAATGAGGAGAAGATAAATGATGGTCTTTATTTATTTAACTCCCTAATTCGGTAATTATTTAATAGAAACAAATAAATCAGATTTTCAAAAGTCAAAGAGATAATATTTCCACGGATACTTAATAGAAGTGTTCCCAGTTTATTCAAAAAATCCGGTAGATATGTTACTTGCGTCTAAATTTCGGTGGACAAACGTATATTAGAAAAAAATATTACGTATGTAATTAATATTACAACGTGTATAGTTAATATATATTAACTTGAGAAGTCTATCTAGTTAGTGTTGGTTGCTCCCAAAGAGTGGCCGACAAAACGCAATGGCCAAACCCCTCCTCGTAAAGATTCATAAAATTAAAATAATGAAAACGAGTAATACTAAGTACTAAAATAGCATGCAGTTGAATGCGCTAGTCTTTATTTATGACATTCGTCTTTAATACATTCCATTGAAGTCTATACAATCTGCGACGCATGTTCTTGTTCAAGGGAGGCCCTCATATAGACATTTTGACCAAATTGTGAATATAAAGGGCTTCCAGTATTTTAGTTATTGTTTTCATTTGTTTATAATCGTTATTTTCATATTATCCCTTATTTTATTTTATGGCTTTTCCTACCCAATTGAATATAACTCACCTCCACTAAACAAATCACACATGAGATGACACGATATAAATTTAAATGCACGTACTTAGTTAGTTGATGTTTAACATGGGTAGACAGCGTATAAGAAAAACATTTGTCACGTCACTTAGGTTATACTCATAATGGGTAGGCAAGTCAAAATCTTTAGTGCCTTTTTGTTTGTAGGGTTACATATAGAAGGCCGTAAATTAGTAAGGATTATATAAAATTAATTAATAAGTATAAAACGTGTGTATGGCTAGTAGATTTATAATAACCCATTTGAGAGGTTGTTTATATAAACCTGTGTACATGTGTTTAAAGTTGATATATTTAAATCCACAAACCAAATGTATCAACATGTTAACCAATTTTTAAAATCTGTAAACTCATGAACCAACAGGGCAGAGGGAGTGTATGATAGTTTATAACTTATAAACATTAGCTAATATGAAAACCTTAAAAAACAATTTACTAATTTATTATCCAAAAATTAAAAAGGAAAAGTGATATGGGCCCTTTGTTTTCAACATAGGCCGATGGGCCGCATATGGGCTATCATCTGGGCCGAAAGAAAGCAGGTTGGCACATGCGTGATGATGATGTTTCTCCCTCTTTTTCTGCATTATTTGCTTTAGCCAAGAAAGAAAGAGAAAGCACTACAGAGATTAAAGGAAGAAACTCATTTTAATTCCTGACTTAAATTCTTATCATATTTATTTTGTCATTGAATAAACGACAAAAATAGTGTTCGAACTATACCACAGTCTCGCTGTTGGTGCTCAAACTTTTAAATGTGCTGTTTTGGTTCCTGATCAGGTAAAGAACCAAAGGGAATAATTTTGTCAAGTTCAGGAACCAAAACCACACATTTAAAAGTTTGAGTACAAACATTTAGAATTTTTTTATATTTACATGATATGTGCATAATTGATATAAAATTCATATTCGATCTCCACGAAAATTTCTAACTTTTATATTTAAAAATAGTTCAACACAATTACACCATAAACATGTATGCCTCTTGAAAAGAATATGTAAAACAAATTAATTGTCGTTGTTAAAACTTTAAAAAACGGTGTGATTGTGTTGGTATGCCTCGTGAAAAAAAAATTACAGTGGTAATCGAAACTTAATTTTATATTTAGTCTTTACTATAACGTATATGTAAAACAAAAGTATTAATTATTGGTGTTTAAACTTTTAAATATGTCGTTTTGGTTCATGAACTATGCAAAATTGTTCCCGTTTAGTTCTTTACATGTTCTTTTGGTCAAATGAATAAAAAATGACTGGTTTTGCAAAGTTTAGGAAAATGGAACATTTAAAAGTTTGAGCAGAAATAGTGAGACTGTGGTATAATTTAAGTACGAATCATTCGCTTTCATTGGACCACGATTCTTTGTTTCCTATCATTTGTCTTCTCTCCTCTTTCACATCCTCAAATTTTCTTTAATAGCCACAGAAAAATAAATTAGTTTTCTCCCACGTTGGAGGATAGGGAGGTCTTGTTCTCTTTCATTCATTTTCTTTTCATGTTTTCATTTATTTTTGCCTTTATCTAGTCTTTAGATGAGAATTAATTTCATATTATAATCTATGACAGAATCAGAGATTATAACTTAAGGGAAAAATAATACGTTTAAATATAATAATGAAAATGACAAGTTATTTGCAAAATTTCGAGGTGTCTAATATACCCTTTATAATAAAATTTACCAAACTTCTCGTACGTAATAAAATAGTCAAAATGTCTTATACGAGTGTTTAATAAAAGATTATATTTAAAAATTAAAATGACTTCTTATTTATATATTGACTTTGATGCATACATACTGAAATAAATTATTTTAACATAATAGAAATCAATATTGTGTAGAATAGTCATCCTTCACTACTAATTTTATTTGCAGGCATTGTTAGATATCTTAATTTTTTTACAATAATATTATTATATATGCATATGGTTCGTCGTGAAAACATTAAATAGAAGTAAAATAACATAGAGAGACCTGTTACAATTAATACGTACGTAATTTCTATTAAAATAAGTATTGTTAAAATCTAATTCATTTCTTTAATTTAAAGCTGATTCTCCTCGAATAATTGAAATAATTTAGTCACTACCGGAATGGGCCTAGGTAATTATTATAACATTTTTAGTACAGCCCAATAAATATTCAGCCCACTAAGACGTCAATCGATTTAGGGTTCTTTTTCTATCTTCTTCCTCCTCCACGCGAATATTCTCAAAAGTAAAAAATAAAAATCAATGTCGCCGCCGCCCACCACCCGTCCGCCCGCCGTGTGATTCCGTCGCCGGCCATTAGAAAGAATGCTGCTAAAGATTGCAGGCGGAAAAGAAATAAAAACTTCAGATTAGCCTCTGATTGCCGATACATTCAACGGTAAAATCAAGAAAGAAAGAAAAAATGTCACTCTCTACGCTCCTTCACCAGCACCCACCGTCTCCGTTTTCCATCTGCAGAATCCCCAAACTCAACCTCAAAATCCCGCTCATCAAATCCTCGCTGCAAACCCCCGAAATTACCAAAAAGCCCTTCCCAGCCCAAACCCGCGTCGAAATCCTCTCCGAAGCGCTTCCCTTCATCCAAAAATTCCAAGGCAAGACGATCGTCGTCAAGTACGGCGGCGCCGCCATGAAATCCGACGAGCTCCAAGCCTCCGTGATAGACGACATCGTCCTACTCTCCTGCGTTGGCCTACGCATCGTATTGGTCCACGGCGGCGGGCCCGAGATCAACCAATGGCTCCAACGTCTCGACATTAAGCCCAATTTCCTCAACGGTCTTAGGGTTACAGACTCGTCGACCATGGAAGTCGTTTCCATGGTTTTGGTAGGGAAGGTCAACAAGAGCCTCGTGGCTTTGATCAACAAGAAGGGATCGACTGCCGTAGGGCTTTGTGGCATCGACGGAAGGATATTAACCGCTCGCCCGTCCCCGAATGCTTCTCAATTAGGGTTCGTGGGGGACATTGCCAGCGTCGATCCGTCGATCTTGAGGCCGCTCGTGGATAACAGGTAATAATAGGGTTTGCAAATGAATCGAATCTGATATTATATCATCGTGTTTTATCTGTGTTCGATTTGAATGATCGAATATTCGTATTCGTTTTCTTATTCGATTGGTGTTCGAAGCCTGAATCGATTCGAGCGTATTCATATATGTTCGAATTCGAATGTAGATTTTTAGTTTTTCTACATGAAATGCGTTTAAGCATAATGTTTAAACATATATCATATCTAAGACGAAATATTTTTTCAGTATCGTAATTTTGGTGTGCAGACTGCAGAGCATTATAAGGACAATGAATTTAGGGGTTGACATCATAGGGACAATAACTTTCATAATCAAGTAATTTAGTTGCGTTATATGTTGCAACTCTTGATTGTTTTTTTTTTTCCAAATTCTAGAGTTTCGGCGTCTACCTTTAGGATTCCGGCAACTTTAGGGGGTGCATTACAATTACAACTAGGCGAATGGGTCGATTACTTGTTACATAGCTTAAATGTTCTATCTATCCCAATTAAAGCACCTTATTCATTCCTATTTTGTGGTATGATACATTCATGTAACTTTCAAAATTAAGCAATTCTGGGACAAAATTCTCTTCTCTAAATCGCTTAATTTTGAAAGTTGTCCGTATAGTGCCACCTTATAAATTCTGTTTCTCCATAATGCCCCCTCCCCCTAAATTACAGGACAAATAATATTGTCAACCCCTATATTCAAGTACACGTTGAATTATTCGAATTGAATGTCCCATAAATATTTGAACCGAATATTCTGTTGCAACCAAAAACAGGCACATACCCGTGATTGCATCGGTGGCGGCGGATCCCTTAGGACAACCATACAACATAAACGCCGACACGGCGGCGGGCGAAATAGCGGCGGCCTTGGGAGCCGAAAAGCTGATTCTTCTGACCGACGTGACGGGAATTCTTAAAGACAGGGACGATATAGGGAGTTTGGTGAAGGAGATCGACATAAAGGGTGTGAAGAAGATGGTTGAGGAAGGGTCGATAGGGGGCGGAATGATACCGAAGGTTAACTGCTGCGTTAGGTCATTGGCTCAGGGCGTGAGGACGGCGAGCATTATCGATGGGAGGTTGAAACATTCCCTGTTGCTCGAGATTCTCACCGATGAAGGGGCGGGGACGATGATCACGGGTTGAATTTTTTTTTTTTATGATTTCGTTTTTCGTGTTCTTGATTTTGTGATTATTGTGTTTCTTTGAATGTTGAGAATTTAAGGAAGCCCCAATATCTGCCATAAAAGGACCGAGCCATAACAAATGGGAAGCGATACGACTCAATTCCAACATAATAGTTCTTATATAGCTAGCCCTTTTAGGTACTTGAATATTGCCTAGCTGTTCGGGTCCATTTACGGTTATTGCTTCTGTGAACATAGTAGCTAAATAATCCCAACGTGTTACATAAGGCAAATATTGTATAATTGTTCGATTTTCCGCAATTTTCTCCATCCCTCTATGTAAATAACCCAATATGGGTTCACAGTCAATAACATCTTCACCATCGAGAGTAACGATCAGTCGAAGAACACCATGCATTGATGGGTGGTGAGGGCCCATATTCACTATCATGAGGTCTTTTCTTGTAGTTGGTGCAATCATAAGTTTTTTCCCGAGTCATTATTCCATGCATTTCTGAAAAAGTAAAAAGAAGTTCATCCAAATTTAAATGACCAAGCTCAAATAATGTATCACGCTTCAAATTACCGAGTTGCATCGACTTGTTGTATGCTTAGGCTGCGTTTGGTTTTGTAAGATGAGAAAATAATTTTATCTTTTTATCTAGAGATAATATAATCTTGGTTTGCTGCTGTCAGTAACGTTCGATTTTCGGCGATTATTTGGAAATGGGTCTCGTCTGAAGATGAGGGTTTGGAATTTCATAACAATGTTAAAAGGAATTATTGGTCATTTAACGATTAGTAGTATTGGATAAATTATGTTGGATTTGATGGTTTGTAATAGCAACTTCTATATTTTATCTCGGGCAATTCACACATGGGCATTAGTGCAACTCAACAATGGTTGGTTGATAACATGAGCTTTATCGTAGTATTTTTTTTTTCGTTCTTTCTTCGGCCAAAGATATAGGAATTGGAGAGCTAAATGATGATGATAAACGATCGTCTAATTATGTGTTTATGCCCTAGGATGGAGAGAGATTCAAAAATAGATATTGCACTATCTTTAGATTTGTTTCTTAATTTTCGAATTAAATAATTTCTAATATAAAAGATTAAATCTGAGCAAGGCTCAGTGAACTTTCTTATTGTGGGGCTGGGCTTATGAAAATAAAATATTTAATCGGAACACTACTCTTGTTTTCGGGGTTTTGGTGTACGGCCTAGTACATCGCAAACCTAGGATAGAACGTTTCAATATTTATGTTACATCTCAGTTGACATAAAATAGAGTTAATTAGATCTAAACCCCATTTAGTAGTTTCGGTTTTTATTTCAGGCCCTATTCATCTTTCAAATAGAAATAAGGACTTATAAGTTTCATTTCGGAATAAGGACCTAATCCTTGAAAAAAGACATATTTGCCCATAATAAACAAAAGAATTGCGAATCACTGTTATCGCCTTCTTCAAACGAGCAAAGCAACCATAAAGAAGTGGTATAGACCATACATGAAGTGGCATGGATGAACAGTGAAGTGGTACTGTAGACCCATGAAGTGGTACTGTAAACGTATGAAGTGGTACTGTTGAACTGAGATGTGGCATAGCGTTTAGACCATGAGTGGTAATGTTGAACATAGAAGAAGTGGTACTGTAGACTCATGAAGTTGTACAGTTGAAATGTTTGGGAATTCATGGGTCTAAACGCAGTACCAATTCTCTGACCAACAGTACTATTTCATGGGTCCTCTGTACCACTTCTTCTCTGTTCAACATTACCACTTATAGGTCTACAATACTGTACCACTTCACTGTTCACCAGTACCACTTTATGGGTCTACCGTACCACTTCACTGTTCACCAGTACCACTTCATGTATCTACAGTACCACTTCACTGTTCACCCGTACCACTTCATGGATCTACAGTACAACTTCATGGGTCTACAGTACCGCTTCATGTAACACTTCCTATTATGTAATAACTGATAACAAAACATGCACTCTCGATACCACTTCATAACTACTCTTTTATAAGGGTATTTTCGTCATTCAACCTTTATTCTATGTTAAATTCTGAATTGGGTTCTTAAAACTATATTAATTCTGACATGGGTCTGGGCTCTATATTAAAAATTAGATGGGCCTTGACACGTGAAGCACCCTACCGTGCATCTTACAATCAAGCATTGTCGGGATCGTTCTTAACTAAAAAAAAGCAAAACATTATATTATTTATTTCAAATTCATTGTATCGTGGTCGTTGCTTGATAATGCAGTATTGTTGGGACCCGCGACAATTTTGTTGGGACAATATAAAAGGAAATGACGCCGATAGAGAACATGGGTTTTTCACGTGGTTCGGCCAATACTGCCTACCTCCACGGAGAGCACCAGTTTCACTATATTGAGAATATTACACCGTATAAATTTACCGCTCGTGTTTAAACACCAAACTCGAGACCCCTTATCCACCCGGGTAATGTATTCGTACTTACTCCCAACTACCCCAATAAAATTAAACTCGGTCTCACCCTTATCTACCCGGATAATTTTTTTTCCTCTGCACTCTACAACCACTAGATTTTCTTTTGCTTGGTGAGTTTACAAATGAGCTTCGATCAATCAATTTATAGGCAGAGTAAATAAAGAATTAAGTCATCATACGCGTCATCCTTCAATTACTTCTTGCTGGTGGGAAGATGAGCACTAAATGCTTGTTGGCTCGTGGCTTCGTGGTGCTTGGCTGAGTGGACCCAACAAAATCTCCCCCCTCCAGCCGCTTTCAACATCACCAAGCGCTCCTCTTGGCGAGTTCGATCTTGAGAGTTACCCGCTCGTAAATACCACGAACATCCATTGGCCTTTCTTGTACCAGGTACACATATCCGAATCAAGAATTCAGATCCTACCCACTTGATTCACCCTGCGGCCAATCCTATGTGCAGCTGTCGAGCCAACCCTACCCGTCGATTCTGAAGATGGACTTCCACGCAACCCCTTCTCCAGCAGAACTTCCCTTCTCACCATCGTCTGCATTTCCATAAACGTGCGCACGATTTCGTGAACATATCGAAGTCAGAGTATTATGAACCGCACTCCCACCCAGACGATACAAACCTCCACGCTCTTCTCCCTTCAGTAGGACCTTTCCGCCACGTGTAATTTGACAAATTACCCCTGCTATGAAATTCACATAGCCCTTGG
Source organism: Craterostigma plantagineum (assembly GCA_027422505.1). Lineage (NCBI taxonomy): Eukaryota > Viridiplantae > Streptophyta > Magnoliopsida > Lamiales > Linderniaceae > Craterostigma > Craterostigma plantagineum. The sequence continues at coordinate 8,609,560 of JAPQWV010000002.1, forward strand.
AATCTAGCCGGCTCAAGGATATTAAATTCCTGCCCAATTTTGGAACAAAGATCACACCATCCAAAGTGCGCACCGCTCCGTCAACCATTTTGATTTTTACCGTTCCAACACCCCGAACATCGCGATGATAACCGCCAGCCATTGAGACCGAACCCTTGCATATTTTTTGGAACGTATCAAAATATTTTCTTCGAAGCAAACATGGTACTTTGTAGAAGATCAATTCTAAATGTGCTTTGATTTCATTAGTTGTCCTTGTAATTAGGGGCTTTACTTGTATTAGTCCGTAGATTAGGACTAGATAGATATTTATACCAAATGTGTTTGGTATAAATTCTTTGTAATCAATCGCAATCAATAGAAAAAGTTTTGGAAATTGATCCGAAAGGCTTGCAATTCTATTTCTAGAGAGAGAAACAACAATAACTTTCTCACTCTACTAGAATTCTCTCTCTTGTTCTTCATTTGAGTTTTTCGATCGAATCTTAATGTCGATCATTATCATCGAATTACTTAGAATTCATGCCTAGGATCATAGAGTTGTTAATCGTAGGACCTAACAATTGGTATCAGAGCAGATTCGTTCTGTTTTGAATCGAAAATTGTTAGAATTGGATTGAAAATCTTTTTCTGATTACTGTTCATCGAAGAACAGTTTGGCGCGAAAAATTATTTTCGATCCAATAGCTTAATTCTATGCTTAATTGAGATTGAATTTGATGTTTCTGTGCTCGCTAAAGTGTTAAATGATGATTGTGATCAGATTTGTAGCTGTTTGAACTTCTTTTTTGGGATTAAATCGATTCTGTGATTTACTGTTTGCGAAGAACATGAAGAACACGTTCTGACTTTGATCAAATTCGATATACTTTGCTTCATAACGTGTTTAATCGCTTGTTTGTGCGTAGTTAGTAAATGATTGCGATCAATTACCTGAAATTTCACTGTCTAATTCGTTGTTTTTGCTTGAATATGTGTTAATCGTATTCTGTGATTTTTCTCGATTGTTCTAATTTTTCTCGCTAGTTTTACGATCAGATTAATTTCTCGATCGAAAAACTTGCTCGAGAATTTTTTCTCGGTCAGAATACGAAGTCAGCGCTAGAATCGTCAGCACTAGAAACGATTTTAGTTAGAAACATTTCTCGAGCATTATTCAGCGAAAATCTTTTTCGAGAGAGACCAATTTTGACTTTGCATGCGTAAAAACTTTCTCTCGAGAAACATTTTCGGTCAGACCTTTAAAGTTTGACCAAGCTAAAAATCATTTACACGCGAGAAACTTTTCTAGTCAACAAATTTATTTTGACTTGTCGAGAAACTTACAAACATACTGTTTCTTTACGATCGGAATAAACTCACGATCCGAAATTTTTCTCGACCGAACGATTTTGATTCTTTTTTATTTCGCTCGCAACATATTTTGCTGACAGACTTTCTCGCACGAGAGCAGTACACATTATATTCAATTTCGACGAAATTATTTTCGATCAAACTTTAAAGATTGAATTGAAAATAATTCTCCAACTATTTTACGAATCAAACGCTACTAACGAACTTTGTCACGTGTGAAGCACATTACATCATCTTCAAACCTTCAAGACTTAACGAAGAGCCTTCAACAACTCTACTACAAAACAAGATGGATGCATACTCGCTTGGAAATGACAATCATCCGCCGATCTTGCTACGTGGCGAATGCACCGTTTGGAGAAGTCGCTTCCTCAATTTCATCGCTTTAAAAGATCAAGCCGAGAATTTGCTGAAATCAATAGAAGAGGGACCCGCACAGTTTTGGGTGAATGTCCCCTGTGATGAATCGGTAACTCCTCAAATTCCAGCATCTAGGCGACTGAAGGAGCCTAGGGAGTACTCAATCGAGGAAAGGGCTCGAGCTAAGGCTGATCTAGTAGCTATGAATACCCTCATGCAGGGCATCCCCAACGACATATATAGACAGATTGATAGCCTTTCATCGGCTAACGGAATGTGAGATGAACTGCATAGGATGATGCAGAGGACGGAAGTTGGCATAAAGGCAAAAAAGGTGAACATTCTCACAGCTTACGACTCCTTCAAAGCAAAGCCGGAAGAAAGTCTATATGAGATCTACCAAAGATACCTCACTCTTCTCAACGAGATGGGGAAGATAGAAATCACGAAGACCAACAGGAGACAAACATCAAATTTCTCTCTTCCCCGTCCGCGGAATGGAAAAACATATCCACTCAAATTCGACAGAATAAAGATCTAGAGGAGCTGGATATCCATGCCGTGTTTGACAATCTCGCACAACATGATGATGATATAAGCGAGATTCAAAAGGAGCAGAAGGGCAAACAGATCGAAGACACGACTGCCTTAGTCTCAGAGAAGAGGAGCTCAAAGCTAAGAAAAGAAAAGATCGTTAGGCCTCCTTCACCTTCAGAGTCGGAAGAGGAATCGGACTCCGACATTGAGCCAAATATAAAAGCCCTAGGGAAGCAGTTGGCCTTGATAGGAAAGATGATGAGCAAGAAGTACTTCAAGAAGAAGTCTTCAACCTCAGCCAACAGACTTCGGACTACAAGCTCTAAAAACACAGAACGTGCACCAGAGAGCTCCGAAGTTAAGAACCCAAAAGAGGCTAACAAATGCTTCAACTGTGGCAAGCCAGGTCACTTTGCCAGAGAGTGCACTCTTTCGAAGAAGAGAGATGCCAACTACTACTCCAGGAAGCTCCAATTGACTAAACAGAAGGAAGCTGGAGTAGCTCGCATGGCCGAACAAGACCAATGGCTCGAGGACACGTCGAGTTCTGAAGAAGAGATTTAGCCCTCATGGCCCATCTCGACAATGAATCGGACTCTGAAACTGCCAATCATATGGACGACGACAACGCATCCACCTCGTCACAAGAGGTAGTCTCTCATTCCATATTATTGACTATGTTAGATTCATATCAAAAACAATATGCTAACATGAAACGTGAGCAGAAAAGTATTAAATAAGTAGAGGATAAACTTTCTAGGTCTCAGGAAAGGATAGATAGTTTCAAATCGGAACTTAGGAGCTCTAGTGCTAAGATAGAAGAACTTACTAAGAGCATACATTCTAGAGAGACTAGTCAACCTCAAATAGGACAGCATAGCGAAAAGATTAAGGAGTTAGAAGATAGGCTAGCAAATAACTACAATAGCTTGGTTAGAAATCTCAATGAGAAAGCCACCTTAAATTGTAAGATAAACGACGCTACCACTAAGATCACTAACTTAGAAGCTCAATTAGAAATATCAAATGCTAAGGTTAGTGAGCTTAGTAAACAACTTGACCGGATGGGTTTGGGAGTGGATTCTTCAAGAAGGCTTGGCATGTGGTGGGGGACTCAGTCACAGATGCAGTCATGGAGTTTTTTGCCACCGGTAAACTGCTGCCAAGAGCAAACAAGACAGTTCTCTGCCTCATCCCAAAAGTAACCTCTCCTAACAGTGCTATTGACTACAGCCATAGCTTGTTGCAACACAATTTACAAATGCATTGCTAAGCTGTTGTGTAACAGAATCAAACCTCTGCTGCCAAAGTTAATCAATGCAAACCAAAGTGCATTTGTGGAAGGAAGATCAATAGTGCACAATATCCTCCTATGTCAAGACATGATCAGACTTTACAATAGGAAACATGCCTCAGCTAGAGCCTTAATGAAGATTGACATCCGGAAAGCTTATGATACAGTTGACTGGACCTTCCTAAAAGAATGGCTCTGCCTTCTGAAATTCCCCATGAGATTTGTAGAGTGGGTTATGGAATGCGTTACCACTGTCTCTTATCACATATCCATAAATGGTGCACTAACAGAGCCTATAAGGGGGGCAAGAGGTCTCAGGCAGGGAGACCCACTTTCTCCTCTGCTATTTGTGGTTGCCATGGAGTATTTAACTAGACAACTGCAGCTAGCAACAAGGGACAGCAGGTTCAGGTTCCATCCCAAATGCAAACCAGTTAAACTGGTGAATCTTTGCTTCGCAGACGATCTTATGATCTTCTGCAAAGGCACTGTTGGAGCAGCAACCGTGATCAAAGAAGTTTTAGACAAGTTTCAAGCAGTAGCTGGGTTGGAGGCCAACCAACACAAATCCAGCTTGTACATAGCAGGGACTTCACCCTCCACAGCTGAAAGGATTCCACAGGTTACAGGTTTCCAAATGGGTAATTACCCTATGAGGTATTTGGGTGTCCATCTGTCCCCAACTAAGTGGACCAAAACCTCATGTCAAACTCTATTGGAGAAAATCACGGCTAGGATCCGCTGCTGGGCAACAAGAAACCTTTCTTATGCAGGGAGACTATGTCTAATTAACTCGGTCCTGCTGGCGACGCACGGGTACTGGGGGTCTATGTTCCTATTACCCAAAGTTGTCTCGAAGGAGGTTGATCAAATCTGCAGAGAATTCTTTTGGGGAAAGAAAAGCCATGGCAGATGCATCCCCCTCATAAGATGGGAAAAAGTATGATGTCCCAAGAGCAAAGGTGGACTAAACTTGAGGGACTGTGTCACGTGGAACCTAGCTCTTGCAGGGAAGCAAATCTGGGACATTACTATGAAAGTTGATTCATTATGGATAAAATGGATTAATGTGATATACTTGAAAGATATGAGTTTCTGGGATCTTCGGCTGAATGTTGACTCGAGTTGGCATTGGAGGAAGATTCTCATATTAAGGGAGAGATTCAGAGCAGGCTACAGGGGCGATAGATGGGTACCTGCAGTGGATGGGAAATACTCTGTACAATCGGGGTATATATGGCTCAAAGGCGAAGTCTCAGAATTTCCTTACAACAAAGCTGTCTGGAACATGTTAAATTTACCAAGCAGTCTTTTATCCTATGGTTGATCCTCCAGAAACGAGTGCTAACAGTTGATAGACTGCATATGTGGGGCGTGGACATTGATAATGGGAAATGTAAACCCTGTCGAATAGCAGATGAATCAGTGGAGCACTTATTCTTGGAATGTTCATATAGCCAGCGAATATTGAACAAAATTAACTCGTGGCTGAGTATGAATAATATGATACTAACATTTGAAGACCTCTGCTGCTGCATGGAATGTATGGGAAGGAAAAGAAATGCTCAATATAGAATTACAGTGGCTTGTTATACGACTGTGGTGTATCACATTTGGTGTGAAAGGAACAGAAGAGTGCATGACAAAGGAGCTAAGGAAGTGGATCAGATTGCATCCCTAATCAAACAAGAAATGAAATGGCGCCTTCAGGGATTATCTACTCGGAAGTTTGTTGCTAATTCAGTGTTATACCACTTTATTTGTTCGTCCCCTTGATAGTTAAAATCTGTATAATGGGATAGGATGTACAATGTTCGACTGTGGTAAATGGAATTTTCATTCTACCAAAAAAAAAAGAACTAGACGCCTGTCAAGCCGCCAAACTGACGGTAGACAATAATTATGCTCTCCTAGGTGAGGAACGCAAGAAACTATATGCTAAAATTAAGAAATTAGATGATATAGTTACGCGTAGGGGACAATCCGAACAGACCATATATTTGAACAATCCCAAGGATATAGAGTTCTATAATCCTATAGAAGGCATAGGTTTTACTAACCCACGAGTTCTACGAAAAAAGGAAATTTATGATATTAAGAACATGGGTTTAGGAGTAACCTCTCTTAGAGAATTTACTGAATCAACGTATCAAAATAATTATGATTCATCTATGAGAAAAGCCTCACATGGACCCAAGATCCCCTTTGACTACACTGAACTAAATGAAAGAGACAGATGAAACCTTCTTTAACCCCTGTCTATGATTTAGTTCAAGTCCTACCTCCTGAGTCTCAAGCACACAACGAGGAAATCAAAGACGTTCATTTTAAAAATTCTCTATACATACCTCCTCTAATAAAACAGATAGAGGAATCTCAAGCTAAATTAGACAAGAAAGAGAGAATTTCGAAGCTGAAAAGAAAAAGTTCTTCAAAGAGATGAAAAACCTCAAAGCTTCCTCATCCTCCCAAACTACCTCCCCCGCTATACTTCAAAGCGTGAAAATCGAAAAATCACCTTCGAAAGATCAAAAGTTTATTAATAATTCTATTAAGAGTGCTAAGACTAAAATTTCTTTACCTACGTCTACAGGGAGCGTAGGGCAAGCACTAGAATCGAAGGTGAGAGTGTCTAGTCTTAAGAAGGAGCAAGTAGATTTGAGTATGCTTAAGAATGTTACTCCTTCTGTAGGAATAAATGACACTTGTAGAAATAAAAGAGTCATTTCTTCGCTTAGAGTAATTGCTTCTACGTGTACTCTTCAGCCCATCACCTTTAGAAGCACCAATTACGAAATATGCTCTACATCTAAAGCTAGAATTAGTCATTCTGAAACAAATGCCACTAGGAAGACTCGTAGGAAACCATAAAGAAAGCTTATGGCGCCGTACATGCTTGTACTCAGCTAAGGTATCCTGTAAAGATTGAATCCCTCAAGCACCTTAGGAGATTGTCAAAAGAAGAGATCTTTTCCTCAATCAAGCCTACTAAAGCATTTGTACGTGCTGAAATTCAACTTCCCTACCAGGTTCAACCCACTTGGTTTCCTAAAACACCTCCTAAGAAGACAAAAGTCATAAAGGCTAAGTCTCCTAAAGCCAAACCCAAAGTTACTTCCTTGAAGGCATCGAAAATAATTTAGGAATCATATCTGAACCTAAAACTAAATCTGCTAATCTGAGAGGACTCATACTTAAATGGGTACCTAAAGCTCTCTAACTTGTTTTTACAGATCCATCATCTGTGGTACCTCTGGTTGCTCCACACACATGACTGAAATACAAGAGCTGCTGAGCAACTACAAAGACCGGCCAAACGGCAAAGTCTGGTTTGGAAACAACGACTCATCCCCAATTCTAAGACTTGGGGATATCATTCTGGAGAATCTGACTATAAAAGATGTCTCATACGTCGAAAGCCTCCGCCATAACTTGTTCAGCATAGGCCAGTTCTGTGACAAAGGGTTCCAATTGGTCTTTCATGCTGACCGGTGCAGAATTTTGAATAGTCAGGACACGGAACTACTACAAGGACTTCGGAAATCAAATCTATACACGATAAACCTGACATCCGTGCGGCCCTCGACAGCTGTTTGCATCATATCTTAGACTGTAATTCAGAGAAACAGCTTATGGCATCAACGCATGTCTCATCTCAACATCAAAGCTCTTCAACGTCTCTCAACGAAAAAGTTGGTTCATGGTCTTCCAACTATAACTTTACAAAAGGAGCATCATTGTTCGGCGTGCCAATTAGGAAAAATGAAGCGAGCATCTCATCATATCAAACAAGTGGCCTCTACTTCACGTCCTCTGGAACTGCTACATATGGACCTCTGTGGACCGATGAAGAAGCAGAGCATAAATGGACGCAAGTATCTGCTGGTCATAGTCAATAACTACACCCGCTACACATGGACAAGGTTTCTCCGAACAAAAGATGAGACAGAGGACTTGATCGTCAATTTCGTGAACTCTACTCAAAATTTGCTGCAGCAGACTATCCAAGTCATTCGAACAGACAATGGCACTGAGTTCAAGAACAAATGTCTCAGTGAATTTTATTAGAAACTTGGAATAAGTCAACAATTCTCAGCCGCCAAGACTCCTCAACAGAACGGGGTAGTCGAACGAAAGAACAGAACTCTAGTGGAAGCCGCGCGTACGATACTCATCCACTATGGTCTTCCATATTTTCTCTGGGCGGAAGCAGTAAATACCGCCTGTTTCACTCAAAACAAGACGGTGGTTCACAAGCGTTTTGACAAGACTCCGTTCGAAATTATCAACAAACGAGTACCCATCATCTCATTCTTTAAAGTCTTTGGGTGCAAGTGCTTTGTGGCGAACGACCGAGAGCAACGTGCTAAGTTTGACCCTAAAGCATTTGAAGCCACTTTCGTCGGGTATTCTTCAACCTCGAAAGCGTACCGAGTATCCATCAAGTCCAACCACACAATCAAAGAAAGCTACAACGTCACTCTCCATGAAGTAGCGGATATGGCTTCTAGTCACTTCAGTCCAGGACCCGTGCTCAACCGATGGCTCCTGCACACCTCTGTTCAGGACCCGTACCTAACCAGATAGCTTCTGAAGATAACAGGTCAGAACATGTTTTCACTGGTGTGTTGGCACAAAACCAACAGAAGATGGCAACAACTCCGAATTCAACGTTAGAAGAAGCAACGAGACTTGGATTAGACGATTTGGACTCTCTCTTCGAGCCAGTATATCGGTCACACACTGCTACACCTATAGTGGATTCTCCACCTGACGAGACTGACGTACCAAGTGCTTCTCACGTCCCTACCTCACCCGATTCAGAATTGCCACAGAATAACGAAGAACCTACAGTGGATATTGAGGAAGAATCATCAGAGACGATCGTTCCAAGTGCAGAATTGGAACTTCCTCACGCAATTGATCAATCAGAGACTATAGGAAATCTAGACCCACAGATGGCTGATGCATCGTCTTCAGCCTTTCCTGAGCGCAAGTGGACTAGAGGTCAGCCGGTTGATCAGATAATTGGCGATCCTTTGGATGGAGTGAGGAACGTCGTCAACACAGTCTCTTCAGCTGTTTCTTAAGTAAAAATGAGCCTACCAAGGTAGCAGACGCACATCAAGACCCGGATTGGGTAATAGCGATGCATGATTAACTTCATCAATTTGAACGTCTTCAAGTGTGGACCCCGGAACAAAGCAAGGCTATATGCGAAGGGATACAATCAACATGAACGCATCGACTACGACGAGACATATGCTCCTGTTGCCCGAATTGAAGCTATCCGTCTTCTCCTGGATTTTGCGGCTCACAAGACTTCAAAGTCTATCAAATGGATGTTAAGACCGCGTTTCTCAACGGCGTGTTAAAATAATAAGTCTACGTCCCTCAGCCGGAAGGCTTCGTTGATCAAGAACATCCCGATCACGTCTATCGATTGGACAAAGCTCTCTATGGACTAAAACAATCCCCAAGTGCTTGGTACGATGTCCCGAGTGAATTCCTCGTGAAGTCTGGATTCATACGAGGAACGATAGACACAACTCTCTTCATCAAAAGGCAAGACAAAGATCAGATGGTCTTTCAAGTATACGTCGATGACATCATCTTTGGATCAACTAATCCACGGCCTTGCACAAAGTTTGGAGATCTAATGAAAAGCAAGTTCGAGATGAGTCACATGGGAGAGATGCAATTCTTCTTAGGACTACAAGTCAGGCAACTTGAAGATGGGATTTTCATCAGTCAGACAAATACATCAAGGATATTCTGAAGAAATTCCATCAAGATCAGAGCAAGCCTCTCAGCACTCCTATGTCACCAAGCTGCAAGTTGGATGCCGATCCCTCTAGCAAGTCGGTTGACGTCACACTGTATCGCAGCATTATTGGATCTCTTCTCTACCTCACTTCGGCCGGCCGGATATCATGTTTGCCACCTGCTTATGTGCCTGTTTTCAAGCCGATCCCAAAGAATCTCATATGCTCGCGGTCAAAAGGATTATGCGTTACCTTAAGGGCACTTCTACCCTTGGACTATGGTATCCAAAGGGTACGAATTTCAAACTTATAGGCTATACTGACGCAGATTATGTAGGTTGCCGAATGGACAGGAAAAGCACGTCCGGTGGCGCTCAATTTCTAGGCGAAAAGCTGGTCTGTTGGTCATCGAAAAAGCAGAACTGTGTGTCAACTTCGACGGCCGAAGCAGAATACGTGGCTGCTGCCAGTTGTTGCTCCCAGATGCTGTGGATGCTGACTCAGCTTCGCGAATATGGGTACAATTTAAATAATATACCCATATATAGTGATAGTCAAAGTGACATTGCTATTACTTGCAATCCTGTTCATCACTCACACACAAAACACATAGACATTAGATATCACTTTATGAAAGATCATGTAGAAAAAGGCACCATAGATATGTATTTCGTGAACACGGAGTACCAACTAGCTGGCATTTCACCAAGGCATTGGATGAAAAACGATTTCAATTCCTTGTCGGAAAATTAGGCATGTTGAAACTTCCGTAATATGTGCTTTACCTGATCTTCTGTGCTACTAAATGTTCTATGCTATGTGTTTTCTTTGCTTATATGCTTTACCTTGCGTGATATATATATATATATATATATAAATACTATTCATATACCTATAATATAGGGGAATGACGAAATCCTCTAGGATGCTTTGATCTAAAGTCACTTAGAATTTTACCCCCACATGCGATTTTAATTGCTTAATTCTTGTGTCTAAAGGTCATTAGGTTGCTCCACTAGACACAAAGTCACTATACATATGTGAGGATTCAAGCCTTGTTTTTTCCTTTCTTTGGATCTATTTCTTGAGTGAATCACACATCAATTGCTAGTCTTAATTAGTGATACTTGGCTTCATACTCACCTTGCCTTAGATCGTTAGGAAAATGATAAGGGCGGTTAGGTTATTTCTCACTCGGCCTTATAAAAAAAATTTTCCTCTCATTAGCCCTTAAGTCATCCATTTTGAGCCTTCTCCGATGCCCTTTTCTTCCTTTGAATCCCATTCCTAGCCTTCAACCGTATTATATACTCTTCGGATGGTTGTTCAAACGAGAAATGAGGGGGAGAAAATAATGAGGATGATGACAAAATAAGGCATTGCTCAACGCGCAATCAGACCAAAGGAACCTGCCTTCCGACTATTTTTTAGACGGTGGCATGGATCCTGCTGTGAACTTCTCCAACGATAATCTCGTACGCTCGTCAGAACGACTGGAAAGAGGAGCGCCACGAAGTGAACTTCTCCAACGATAATCAGGTCTTATATCGAGAAACGAGAAGAGGAGCGCAACCTTGGGTACGAATTCCATAACCGTGAACTTCTCCAAAAAGATAATCTCTAAAACCTCTCTAGGGATTAAGAGAAGAGGAGCACGGTATCGATCCGAGAACCACCAAGAAGAACTTCGCCTACGATAATCTCCTATAGCCTTGTGGAGAAGCGGAGTTTCAGCTTGAGCATAGCATAAAAAGGGATAATTCTTTAAAGAAAAAGAGGGAGAAGAGATTGAAAAGAAGAAAGACGCCGAAAAAAAAAGGGAGACGGACGTTGAAATGGAAGATGACGAAGAGATAAGCTCACTTTCCTCTAAATTCCTTCCCTTCTAAGTCCTATCCAAGCTATAACCCTTACAACCCTTTGATTCCAATCGACGGTCTCTCGCTTAGGTGAAATGATTAAAAAATGCATCGATCACAGGTAAGTTGACTTAAAATTGCTTGTGTTGACTTGAGCATATAAATAAAAATCCCAAGTTAGAAATTATTGAGTGCAAGAGCGAACCTAGTGAGAGTTGTCGAATGTACCAGTCTATACTTTAGTTTGACGACATGATTTGACGGCATTTTCTTCTTTCAAATGTCTCCTAAAATTTTAGGTGTGACGATTGATCGAAGCAAAATAATCTGACCCCATACTATAATAATAGTAATATACATAAAAACATTTTTTATATACATAAAAAAAATGTTACGCACATTCTGATATGAAATTTTATGTTTCATATGCGTTGAATTGAATAAATGCGAATTTATCGCACATTCTAAATGTAATTTTAGATTGCATTGGTACTGAATTGTTTAAATGCGATAAATTTTTCATTGCTCTTACCCTCACACAATATCTTCAATACATGTTTTTGGGACCATGTATATGTGCTTACTAGGTAAATGTGTGTGTTATATGCTCGTGACTTGAATTGATTTCATATGCTTGCATGTTTAGTCAATTCTCGCGCATTATTTGAGGGGGAGCAAATATAAAAATCGTGCATTAGCTCCAAATATTTTTGACGTTTTTCTCTAAGAATTTCGGATTTCTTCAAACAAAATAAAGGAGTGAGACGTCGACACTTCTAGACAAAGAGCTATTGTCACAGATCAAATATTTCAAAGGAAAACATGCCAAAAATAATTGTTGATTAACTCTATTATTTCTAACGTTTTTTTCTCTAAGTGGTACAGATTGTTTTTCATTCTGTCAGTGGAGCTAGACGTTACTACACAGAAAATCCAGGGAGTTAATTGCATTTATTTTAATTCTGATATGGAGCATTACAATGTGATTTTATTTGAAATATGGGTCAATCTGAAAATTTTAGAAGTACTTACAATCGAGAAATTGGATATAAGAATTAATGCGCAATCATATGTTTCTCGATCGTAAACAGGGTTGGGAATGATTTTGATTGGCCGTGATAATTTGCGATCGAGAAATTGAATTGAAGAGCAATTTTCGAATCAATATTTCTCGAGCGCAAATAATAATGGGCCTGATCCATTTAATCGCAAAACGTCCAATCGCAAACCCAACATTGACTTACAGCGAGTTAATAAAAGTTCACTTTTTGTCAGTCGAAAAACTTTATCTCATTCAAACCTAAATCGCAAAAATTTCTCTCTCGAGAAACTTTCACAGACAGTTCGAATCTCTCACAAATCTTTCGATTTTCAACACCAAATTGTCTGTTTAAGATAGAAATGAGATTCATTTGACATTTGCGTGCGATTTAACTCCATTAGCATCTGCATTTTGCACTTTTTCGCGTGATTAGGATTAGATTCTTGACTGTTCTTCAAACTGAGAAAACCGTATACTATTTTATAGTGATTTAGGCATGTTTACGAGTTTTATCTGGGTTAATGCCTGCATTTAAGATAGTTTCGTTGTTTTTTTAAACTGGTAGTTTAAACTGTCGAAAAATCTGCATCTTAGACCACTAAGTTGAGTTTTGAAAGAAACTGGGTATTTGAACGTTTGAAGCCATAGAAGAACTTTGTCGATCGCAAAGAGTCTTAATTGAATTCCAATTCAATTGAGATACTGTTGTCTCGAATTAGTTTTCGATCGCTAAATCCTGACTTTTAGTCGCTAAGAAAGAAGATTTTGACCAACAAATCACTTACTGTCGAGAAATCTAATTAGAATTTTCTGCGGGCGAAAGAATTTAAGCTCCGAATAGACAGTTTAGATGCAAATTAGATCGAGCGTAAAACTTACTATCACAAAATAGAATTTTCGATTTCATTTTATTTCGGTCGCAAAAATTTAGCAGCGAAAATAATTATTTTTTCAACGCTTAATTTTTCGATCGAAAAATTCACCGCTTAGGATTTAATTGATTGAAAAATTTCTCGACGATTGACTTAGTTTTTCGTTGACTAATTTCTAGATAGAAAAATATCGCAGCGAAAAATTTTACTTAGAATCGAAAATCACGTACCGCTCGACAAATTTCAAATCGAAAAATTTTATTCAATCAAGGAAAATTTTCGATAGTAAATTTATCTGAGAAATAATTTCTCGATCGTAAATTTACGCGGAATTTTTCTCGATCGTAAAATTGATCGGCTACAGTCTCATGATTCCAACTTCAACACTTCGAAGATTTTTTTTTCCAAGTCCTCTACACTGTAGCGAACATTAGCGAGTAAAATTTTCTCGATCGCAAAATTAAACGGAGTTATCTCAATTGAAATCAATGCATAGGAAATCAATTTGACGGCCAAATTTATCGAGCGAAAAACATCTCGGCATGAACAGTGACATTTCTCGCGAATCAAATACTTAGAAAATTTCGAACTCTTTTCACACGTTACATGTTTGATTCAAAATTACAATCATGTCCTTACATTTTTTTTAAAATCAAGTATCCTATATGCATGGTACACGATTTCAATTTAAAATTCATCAAACATGTCATGACTTGATACAATATTATAGTTTGATGAAATTAAATCAATTTTCGACTAAAATTAAAATTATGAACCAGATGGATCGCTATCCTACATATAACCACATATACGAGAAGACATTATATCTCAAGGTCCACGACACGGACTTCCAATTAGACCTGACCACCTTCCGGTGTCCAGACGACATAATCGCGTCCATTCTGCAAGGCCATCCACTATGGCATGCACTTACAGTGACGGCATCAGTGCCGACGGTCTACCTCCAGCAGTTTTGGAGGATGATCAGGAGCCTCATTTTGGACGGGGCATACCATTTCACGACGGTTGTAGGGACGACGCACATCTGCATGGGCAAGAACGAGTTCAGAGCTCTATTTGACCTCCATACACAGCCAAAACTACGACCCCTCCCATCAGATGCAGAACTGGTGAATGATTTCCTCCAGATGGGGTACCGTCCGCCGCTCACCAAGCTAGCTCAGGTCCAGAGCAACGATATCCCTCACCCGTGGAAGACATTGTTCGGGATTGTGAACAAGTGCCTATCACCGAAGCAAGCGGACTTCGACAAAGGCAACGGCCACATCCTCCGGATATTTCATGGAGTCGTGTTCTCGCGGAATTACGATTTCGCCCAGCTGATCCGGAATGACCTCGCAAAACAGATCAGACAAAAGGAGAACAAACGGTCCAAAAACTTGCCGTATGCGAGATGGTTCTCCGTCATCATCCGCCAACACATGGAGATGTACGAGCAGAACATTCCTCGCCTGCCTCCGGGAGGAAACTATCAGCACCAAGGCTCAAGTTCTTCCACAACCCAAGGCTGGTAGACCTAGCTCAACCTTCCATGCCCATTCCACAAAACCTTCTTCGGCTTGCTGACCCCACAGGAGCTGAATATCAGAGGTACTACCGGGAGAATCACCTCACCGAGCAGATGATTAGAGGGCCCCGACAGATTTTAGAGTTAGCCCTCCCCAAGCGCAACAACACCAAAGCCCTGAGGCCATGTTGATTGATGAAGTGGCCCAGGAGCTCGAGTGGGAGCTACCAACTCAGGACGAAGAAATTCCTGACGTAGATGCCACGTTGATCGATGTTGTGGCTGCAGAGTTGGAACAAGAAGCTCCTACCGAAACATTTCAAGTGGAAGTGCCCGTACATGTAGGCGTGCTCGAAGAAAGCATTGAGGAGGTTCTTCAACAAGAAGCACAGCCCGAGACAGAAATGGGGCAGAGCTCGCTTCCACCGATGACGGATCAGGCTCTAGGGGATGTTGAACGTGACTCCTCACACAGCTACCCCATCCGACATAGTCAGATGAGGAGATTAGCCTGATAAGACGGACTCGCAGACGACTTAGTATACAAATGGAGTCCCTCTTCCCCGTCGTCACCATCACACAAGATACCACGCTGCTCACTTCTTCAAGTGTTGACGGCACCTCTTCGCTCAATCTTGAGCCGCAACAACCACTACTGCTGTCTGGTTCGCAGGTCCAAACCGAGCCTGACGTAACACCCATAAGGAGAATCTTTCATATTCAACTCAAGGATTGGGTGGAAGTCTCATACAGTCACAACCTCAAGTGACTGGGAGCCAACCTGAGGAGCCGGTGTCTGCTCAAGGGTTGCTAACAGGCGACATCAGTCGTCCTGGTCCATCCTCGGAGGCGTCCCACCATTTGTGACGAATGAGCAATTTCAAGTTGCTCTCTCTGCTGCTGTTCAATCGCTTGAAGACAAAATAACGGAGAGAGTTCTTACTGCTATAGAGACATCCGGCAGAGACACCGGGAAAACACCTGTCTCCGAAGGCACATCGTCACAACCCAACCTCACACCTCCACAACCCACTACCACCAACCCTCTACAAAACCCATCCATCCTCATCAACCCGTACACCATACCCATATCCGAGCTCCACGACATCCTACTCGCCCGACTGATCGGCCTCTCCATCCGGTCGCCTCAAGAAGAGTCCCTTTACAGGCGATTGGTGGATTATCCTGAGCCACCTACTGATACTTACCGAGGCCAAAGCTCCCACTCAAGACGCCGACATGACGACCCTGACGATCAGGATCATCATGAGGGGGAGAAGAGGCTAAGGACATCTACTAGTGGCCAAGGACAAGGCTCGGGCGCAACGCAAACAAGCACTGGAGCAGGTGAAACCCAAACCGCCCACCAAACACAAACCACCCAAACTACCCACACCACGCACCGCACCACCACTCAAACCCACATCGACCCACCAACCTTTCACCTCAGGACGCCTCCGCCCGCACCACCGATTCTGACAAGCCCCTTGCTTCCGGAAGAAGAAGCAAGTGCCGCAATGCTCATAGCCCTAGTAGCTACTCAAGCTACTCCCTCGGTCGCTCCAGACCAACCGGGCCCCTCAGGACATGACGTCAATCCACACGAGGCTCTAGATAAGTATATCTTCGACGGACAGTGGATGACCCATTCCATGCCCGAGGAAAATCAAAGACGACGACTTCAAGACGTTCGACATTTGCTACAACAAGCCTCCATAGACCTCGTGATCATAGAAGACGACGAGCTTCTGGAAGGTGAATATTACGAGCAAGACATCCCAAGGCTACCAGAGTTGATCGCGCAACAAGCGGCTCCCTCTACAAGGCTAACGCCAGGGACCGTTCGGATCGACACGCCGTGGGAGAACATCCAAATAGAAATCCCCTTCCTCGAAGAAGTTCGTGAAAACACTTGGAGGTCACCGGAGAGAGTTAAGAAGCCGAACGAGTTCGAGCTGAGAGGGATCTCTCACTGGGATCAGCAGAAGAGGATGACCTACCTTTGGATGCTGACCAAACTTGGACCTGATGTAAGGCTGGGAATGACTAAAAAACAATTCAAGAGCCACTATAAGGGTCTCTCCCCAATATGCCAACTACTCAGCGTCTACTGTGCAAAAGGAGGACTTCCAACACCTCACTACACCATCGAGCGAGTAGATAAAACTCGAGAAGATCTAAGCGAGAGCGACGTACCGTACATCCCTGCAGATGAGGTATACCGTCTCTATCAGCTATACGTGGAAAAGTACAAAGGTCCTCAAGGCTTCATCAAGAAAGAAGGGCAGGAACTCTACCGGTTCATGATGCGCCAAGTCAAGTACTTCGCCACACACGACCTTCAGATGGCTCTGGAGAGCAACATGAAGAAGGTTAACATGACCGATCCGCTCAACAAAGGACCTGAGATCGAAGGGCTTCCCAACAACCACGTGCACATCAGCTCAGTCCTAGGCATCACCTACCACAATCCAATCGCCAAGAAGAATAGGTTGATGCTGAAGACTGAGACTCATAAGTTTTGCGATGGGGCGCTCAAGGTCGTCAGGAAAAACATCGAGCAGAGGTTGGACAATCGAGATACGATGCTAAGGATCCACAGGTTCGTGAGAGAACAGCCGCTCCTAATGGAACTATTAGAAGATATCGAGGAGCGACTGGAGCTGAGGAACACGCTCAGGAACATTGAGCATGCGATCGGCTTGCGCAGATCTTACTACGCCCAACGAGGACAAACAGCGCAGAGACGCAATCAAGCACAAAGGGGGAGAATGTAAAAGAGCAATTCTAATTGTGCTTTGATTTCATTAGTTGTCCTTGTAATTAGGGGCTTTATTTGTATTAGTCAGTAG
Organism: Craterostigma plantagineum; assembly: GCA_027422505.1. Taxonomy (NCBI): domain Eukaryota; kingdom Viridiplantae; phylum Streptophyta; class Magnoliopsida; order Lamiales; family Linderniaceae; genus Craterostigma; species Craterostigma plantagineum. The sequence continues at coordinate 8,627,022 of JAPQWV010000002.1, forward strand.
ATTAGGACTAGATAGATATTTATACCAAATGTGTTTGGTATAAATACTTTGTAATCAATCGCATAGAAAACGTTTTGGAAATTGATTCGAAAGGCTTGCAATTCTATTTCTAGAAAGAAATAACAGTAACTTTCTCACTCTACTCGAATTCTCTCTCTTGTTCATTTGAGGTTTTCGACCGAATCTTAATGTCGATCATTATTAGGGGTGTTCATTATTTGGGTAATCCAATTAACCACCGAACCGAACTGAATTCGGCTTATTTGGTTTGGTTAATTCGGGGATTACCCGAATTATTTAACGGGGAAATGGTTTGGGTATTGGGCGGGATAAAAAAATTCGGGGCACACCCGAAACCCGAATAGCATAATTATTTTTTAATATAGATACAAAATATATTACTCCAAATTTTACTTAAACCGTAAAAGATATAAATCATATAAAAATAATACTAATTGGGCCTACCTTAAAAGATATAGGTCATATAAAAGATTGTGCTATGAATATTTAGACCAAGCTTGTTAATTGGTTTTTTACATAACCAAACCAGTTAACCCGAAAACCGAATAACCCGAGAACCAAATAGTTAATTGGTTTTGGTTTGGTTTGCGGGTGGTTGTCTCAACTCTCAAAAACCCGAATAACCCAAACCGAATAACCCGAACACCGAAAATTAACCCATTTGAACACCCCTAATCATTATCATCGAATTACTTAGAATTCATGCCTAGGATCATAGAGTTGTTAATCGTAGGACCTAACATACTTCGACCTGAATCTATATCCATTCCTCCTTAGAACGAGCGTCATCATTGGAGACTGTGAGAACGTCTCCAAGATAATCTTCTTCTACCGTAATTGTGGAATTTTGCTCACCATTCATGTCCTTCCTCCAAGTCGGACAATTTCTCTTGATGTGTCCCGGCTCACCGCACTTATAGCACACGATGTCCTTCCCGCCATTCTTTGATTTGGACCTGCTGCTACCTCTAAATTCCCTAGCGTGAAACCTTCCTCTACGATTCCCCCCGTATCAACGCAATCCCCATAATTTAATCGTCTCCTATTTTCATGCGCCAAAATAGTTGACTGTACATCCACCATCTTCACTGTCGTCTTTCCGTATAAGATGATTCTGACCAAATTATCATAAGAATCAAAGCGAAGTAAGAAGTAAAAGAGCCTTCTTCCTCTAACTTTACGTCAACTTTTTATAAGTAGATCCATAAGTCCGTTGAACAAGCTAATATGATCCATGAGATTTCCACCTTCCTCCATCTTCAGCCGGTACAACTCCCGCTTCAGATATAACTTTGTGGCTAAGTTTTTCCCGAGATGCAGCTCCTCCAACTTCGCCCACAAGTCTGGTGCAGAATCCTCATTAACAACATTATTAATAATGTTATCCATAATATACAAACGGATTGTGCTAACACATCTTGACCCCAAATCCTCACATTCTTCTTTCGTCATTTTCTCTGGCTTTGTCGTGCCCCTTTCAAAGCCTTAGTCAAGCCTTGAGGAACAAGTATATCCTTCACTCGTCTCTGCCACAGAGTGAAACTTCCCATTCCATCAAATTGATGTACTTTGGAATTATTTTCCGTCGCCATTATCCTTGCAGAGATTCAACAGCTTGGCCCGACACTTGCTCTCCCATAACGAAAAACCTTCTTGATATCTTTCTCATGTGGAAGATTAGATAAAGCTGCAAACACAGAGCATAATATCAATTAGGCTTGGCTCTGAGACCACTTGTTGGGGTTGAACGGTCATATTTCGGGCCCAACGGAAGCTTGAATTTGAACCCGCGACAATTTTTTGGTACAAAATAAAACCGAAATGACGCCGGTAGAGAACACGAGATTTTTACGTGGTTCGGCAATACTGCCTACTTCCACGGAGAGCACCAGTTTTACTTGAGAATATTACACCGTACAAATTTATCGTTTGTGTTTAAACCCGAACTCGACATCCCTTACCCACCCGGGTAATGTATTTGTACCTACTCCCAACTACCCCAGTAAAACTAAACTCGGTCTCACCCTTATCCATCCGGATAATTTTTTTCTCTCGCTCTATACACTCACTGGATTTTCTTTTGCTTGGTGTGTTTACAAATGAGCATCGGTGCATCAATATATAGGCAGACAAAATGAAGAATTAAGTCATCACACACATCATCCTTCAATCACTTCTTGCTGGTGGGAAGATGAGCACTAAATGCTTGTCGGCTCGTGGTTTGTGGTGCTTGGCTGGAGTGGACCCAACAAGTATAGCCCACCTTAGCAACAGATTCCAAGGGTAAAAACGTATAATGTTATAAATTTGACATGCAATCACATACATCACACGTATTATATATACTAGTACGTTTTTCACACCTGATGAAATATAAATATATTGAAATTATTTTAATTTTGAAATTATAATTTTTAGTGTTTAAGATGAAATATAATTTTTAAATATATAAAAAGAAACTTAGTTGTAGAGGCATAAGTACACTAAATAAAAAATTAGGAGTAATATTAAAATACTTCATTAATTAGATTACAAATGAGGGACTAAATCGCAAATAGGTTACACACCATTTGTTGGCAGTTTATATCCACCACAAACCAATTATATAATGGTATTGATAATTATTAAATAATAATGAAGCATGAGTGTTAGTGTCTAATAGGAAGATAAACATATTCATACTCTCCCATTGATCCGCAGCCATTTGCATGCTTTAGGTTATATACTTGCATATCAAAGGGAACCTTCGAATAAAATATATAATACAAAAAAAGCAAATAATTAATGGTACGGCTGCAACCTCAATGTCTTGGGAATGTCTCTATTGATTCGCTCTTAGCGTCTCCAAATTCTTGGGTGAGTCCATCACACATGAACCTTTAACTAGTGTGGTTTATTTAGTTGACGTAGTTTGACAGATTATCGCGAGGTTTACTGTGTTTTAGTGAAAAGGTTTATCTTGTATGCTCTCTCTCTCTCTCTCTCTCTCTCTCTCTCTCTCTCTCTCTCTCTCTATATATATATATATATATATATATATATATATATATATATATATCGAATATAAATAAGTGGTTACACATAATAGGTGCCACTATTATATAACAAATGCTTATTTGAATTGTGGACTAAGTTCGGCATTTTTAATTAAATAAACGAAAAAAAATAATCATTAACAAAATAAATCGAAAACTAAAAACATTAATAAAATAAGACGTTTCGTACTCTTGGAGTACGAATTAGTGTAACTCGTACTCCAAGAATACGAGTTACTACACGCTGGCGCGTGCGTCTAACGTGGAGTAACTCGTACTCCTCGATTACGAATTAAACTAATTCGTACTCATCTGGTTTTTAATAAACCCTACACCGCGACGAAGAAGACGATTAAACGACGAAGACTCTCGACGGCGACGACGAGACGACGAAGACCCTGCCGTATCACCTGTTGGACGCCGCCGTCGACGCCACTCATCACCGGCCGCCGCTGCCCGCCGCCTGTGCCTTCAGGCAGCCGACCCGTTAAACCCTTAGCTGCCCCGCCGCGACCTCCGCGCTCCGCCGCCCCGCGCCGGCCCGCGCCGCTGCCCCGCCAGCAGGACTCGCTGCCCCGCCACCCCGCCGCGACCACCTGGCCCAGCCACGACCCATTGCCCCGCCCGTCCCACTGACCCGGCCCGACCCGCTGCCCCACGCCCGCTGCCCTGCCCCCGTCGCTGCCCGGCGCCCGCTGCCCCGCCGCTGCCCCGCCCCCCGTCGCTGCCCTGCCCCTCGTCGTTGCCCCGCCCCCCGTCGCTGCCCCACGCCCGCAGCCCCGCGACCGCTGTCCCGCCGCTGCCCCGCCCCCCGTCGCTGCCCCGCGCCCCGTCTTTCCCCTGTCCAGACGACGTCGTACGCGCGAGTAGTTTGGGTACACCGTTATGATTCGAAATTCGATTTTTTGTGTTAATTTCATCATATCAAATGCTGTTATTGATTGTCGTTTTGTTTTTTTTAAATGTAGAATGGATTTGGATGCTTGTTACGGGCCTATTGATAGTTCGGTGTTGACGATGCAGTCAAATCACCGTAGTAGGGACTTATTATTAGATGCGAGTGTGATAGATAGTACTATTAAATGTAGGTCGTTAGAAAATGTTGTGTGGGGTACTAGAGAAGCACCGAATATCTTAATCGGTCGCTTATTAGGAAAGTTGAACGTTATGGGTCTATACAGCATCTACAGCTGTATGTCGCAGAGGGTTGACCCTCATTTGATTACAGCGTTGGTAGAGCGTTGGAGAAAGGAGACCCATACGTTTCATTTTTAAGTTGGGGAAGCGACTGTTACCTTACAGGACGTAGGTATCTTGTGGGGGTTACTTATAGATGATAGTTGTGTCTCTGGTGTGATCCATACTAGGACGGTCACCCAGTGGATCGACGAGTGTGAGGCGTTGCTAGGTTTTAGACCGCATGCGGATAAAATTAGGGGGTCATCGCTTTCGATGAAGTCTTTATCGACTTCGTTGTTGGACCATCCGATAACGGATGATAGCGATGAGGAAGAGGTCGAACAATCAGCACGTGGTTATGCGATGCTGCTATTCGGTGCCGTGATGTTCCCCGATTGCAGCGCCAGCACCGTTTCACTGACTTACCTTCAGCTGTTGGTGGATATTGAGGAGGTGAGCACATATAGTTGGGGCAGTGCGGTGCTGGCATTCCTATACAGAGAGCTTTGTTCGGCATGCGAGCCGAAAAAGCTAAATATAGGCGGACCCCTACGGCTGTTGCAGGTAATTATATAGCATACGTTATTATATTTTAATGGTATTAAACATTTACTTAGAACGGATGATTTGTTTTGGGCATATGTGAGGATTTTGCCATTTCAGCCAGTACGGGGTGATATTCGTATCACGATGGAGCCCCATGTCGTCGACGGGATACTCTTACCGGCCCCGCCACATGCTGCGAGGTCTGAGAAAAATTTCCGAAAGTTGGTAAATATTTTACATTCTTACTTTTATAAATGGCGTGTAAATATTTGACAGGTGGAACTCATTCTTCAATTTTACTACGTCGACGAATTCGAACGTACGCACAATCCGCGAGTGCATTGATCGCATGCAGCCGCATCAATTTGCGTAGACTCCATACAACATGGCCGACCCAGAGATTACGCTCTTCCTCCAGCGTGCTTACCGATGGCTTGTTGATCGAGGTGTCCACTGATATTCTTCAATATCGTGGAGTTTCATTACCCCGAACGGGTGTTGCGGCAGTTCGGAATAGTCCAAGGAATTCCCATTAATCCGCCGTATCGAGATACGAATCTTCATACGTACGAGCGTCGACAGCGGTCGGGGATGGATTGAGACAACATCACGCAGGCTGGATTGGGTTGTGGGATGAACGAGAGGACACCATCGTGAATGGTCCTCCCGCGACTGCCTTCAGCTCGGTGGAGGACGGATATTACGGGTGGTACCATCGGATCACTCGACTCTACATATCTCCTCATGCGAGACAGATGTCACAGGGCTTTCAGATGGGGGATGCGGTGTTTATGTCGTCCATCGTAAGTTTAATTTATGTACTAATGTAGTGTGATCAATAGTCCAAATTATATAATTTACTTTTCTATTTTTAGGAACGCGGGGTTCACGACAGCCTTCACTACGCGGAGACCGGCGAGCATGACCAGTCGATCAGTTTACTGCGACAGATGGACAACATGTTTATCTCGCGACGCCGAACTCGACGGAGCATTGGGACATCTCACGCACACGAGGTCGGGACATCTCACGCACGAGGTTGGGACATCTCACGCACACGAGCAAGGTACATCTCACGCACACGAGTATGGAACATGGGACGCACACGAGGTCGGGACATCTCAGGTACCTGAGACTGTGAACCCGTCCTTCTTCGACGACTTCTCGCCGTTTTTTCAGTCGTCTGCACCCCAGCACATCTCACAGCCGCCTTATATGGATCATCAGGTATATTAATTATATTTGGCACTTAAAGTGATCGAATTAAAATTTCATTATCACTTTTTAGGCGTTTACGACACCTTCCCCACGACCGCGCCGACCTCGAAGTCCAGATGATGATGCTGAGCAAGGTAACCGTCGAGGAAATCGAGTACGTAGGCCACCTCGTTGTGGGACTGGCGGTCATTTGGCTCATCATGGCCGATAGTCTATATGTTTTATATTATTTTTGAATTTTTGTATGACTATTATGATTACATTATTGTTACTTTTATTGTGTCTATTATTCGTGGTTATTATTCTATTTTTATTATTATTCTATCTATTCTTACTATTCCGTTTATTATTATTATTATTCGTTATTATTATGCTTTTATTAATATTATTATATTATAATTATTATTCCATTATTATTATTATTGTTATTCTATTATTATTATTACTCTATTATTATTATTATTACTATATATATTTATTATTCCATTATTATTATTATCGTTATTCTATTATTATTATTATTATTACTCTATTATTATTATATCTATTTATTATTATTATTATTATCATTATTCTATTATTATTTTTTATTAATATTATTATTATATTACTATTATTATTATGATGTTTTATTATTACTATTTTATTATTATTATATTATTCTTTTATTATTATTATGTTATTAGTATTAAGATATTCAATTCTGAAAACACGTATTTTACTTAATACTACGACGGTGAAAGAACATTTAATATTATTTTCAACGCCTACCGCGTTGTCTAGCACGAGTTTCACCCCTGTCCATCTCATTCCTTATGCGATTTCGACTGTATCTACCGGGACCACTTCTCTCTCGACGAGCTTCGTTATGAATAAGCGTCCAATTTTCGAGCGTCCAGTACCGTTCATCGTGCAATGGTTCAAAGGTACCTTCGTATGTCTTCAAATACTCATGCTTACTATAGTACTGCGCCACTAGACTACCGGAGTTTGCCATTGACGACAAGCTGCTTGTGCGTGAGAACATGGGATGCTATACCTGCTCCAATTTCCACACGTGCATGTTCGATCGTTGATCCTTACGACGTATGTGCGCTGATGAATTCCAGATGTTTTGACTTCTGCTGTATGTTGTCGGACATCAAAACGGTATAAAACGTGATCCCAAGATTCGGTCGTCCAACTTTGAAACATTCTCGTTGCATAACGTGACCAATCCGTTTCGTTATTCGCCGTGAGGGACGATGCTTCTTGAAAGCGATCACGGAAATACTGTACGCACCTGTCAATTTTAATAAATAAAACAAAAATTAGTTAAACAAGAAAATTAGAGTCAAAAACAGACGACGTGATTCAAGCTTACCTATGAAAAGTGAAATCGACGATTGGTCTTGCGGATAGCATTCGAGCACCTTTTAATACCCCGTTGAGTCCTTCTGAAATATTAGTCGTCATGACACCACATCGATAACCGCCGTCATGTGCGAGAGTCCACTGCTCGACCCCTACTTTTTGTAACCAAGGCTTCGCCAGTTCATTAATTTGCGCAATCTGAGTCATAATGCGATCGAATTTATCCAATGTTGCCGCAGTACCGGCTCTATGACATAGATCCTTCAATTGTTGATCCTTGAATTTTTTGTAGAAGTTTGACTTTACATGACGAAGACAGAAGCGATGGACTCCATTTGGTGGACGAAAGAATTCAGTCGCCTCTACTGCTCCCGTAAGACCTGTACACGCCATATACGCCAGAAAGAGTCGTTGATATTAAAAAAACACCAAGTAAATTTACTTAAATAAGATTTATTACCTTTGTGGCGATCAGAAATAAGGCAAACTGATTGATTTTCTAGAACAAATGTGTTCAAATTAGTAAGGAACCAAGTCCATGAGTGTACTTTCATTCGTGACGATGGCAAACGCGAGGGGAAAGACGTTTTGGTTGGCGTCCAGCGACGTAGCAATCAATAATTTGTGTCTATATTTGGAGTATAAATGCGTACCGTCGACACAAACAACCTTCCGACAATGTTTGAAGCCATCGATGCTCGATTTAAAGGCCCAAAAGACATACCCGAGTATGAAATGTCAAGGTCTCCCTGTCTCCAGATTCAGCCACCTCACGATTGTTCCTTGATTGTAATGCTGCAACGCCTTCATAAATGTTGGGAGTTTGCTAACAGACTCTTCCCACGTACCGTAAACATTTTCCATAGCTCTTTTCAGACCATGCCATGCTTGAATATAAGAGATATCGTAGCCATATCTATCCTTCACGAGTTGTTGGACATTCTTGGGTAGGAACTGCGGATCGATTCTCACGGTTCCAACCAACAAATCAGCAATAAAATTTCGAGAGATATTATGGTGTGTGCTCGCCAGCTCAGTCATATAGCAAGTGTGTGGTCCTTCAAATTTTGTAATAACCAGTAACCTTTTTTGGCTTAAAGGATGCCCTCAGTCTCCAGGGACAGTCAGTCGTATGATCACATTGAACACTCCAACGTGTACTGCTGCTCTTGTTGACGTTGTACTCCCGTCTAGCAACCCTGATCGAAAAATCATCGACGGCACGTTGTAAATGTTTCTTAGTTTGAAAAATCATACATCGACAAAACATAGGGTTTTCTCTATCGTAAGACTCCCCGTAACCACCGTAGTAGTCACCACCAGGAGGCGGCATTTGGTACGTTTGAAAAAATGGGACGGGCTGAAACAGCGTAGGAGCAGCAGAGTCCGACGGAGTGGTATCATCTGCAGCATCGTTATCGTTGTTGTCGTCGTCGTCGTCGTTGGGGTCGGGTAACTCGGACAGTGGATCCTTATCGTCCGCTTCTGAATCACTAACATCGACGTCTTCCTCGGGTTCAGGCACGAAGTCTGGCACGGGTTCTGGGATTCTGGCATATTGAATGGAACACCAAGCGTCGGCATTTCCAGAGAAACATTGCTGAACCCTGCCGTAACTGAGACTATGTCGGGAAAATCCGGACATGTATAACTCGAAGAACCAACTTCAAAATTTCGATGAGGCTCTTCGTTCAAATCGAAGTTTGAATTTCCAACTATTTCAACAAAAACCTCAACACAATTGTTCTCTGAGTCGGGATGTATGAAAAATTGTAGATCGTCGTCGTTGGTGATTTGGAAAAGCTGATGAAAGTGACGGGAGTGTTGAAAGTATTCATTTTTGCCATGGACAATCAAGGAACAACGACTGCTATCAGCACCCGTAATCTCGAACAACAACGACCTAAAGTCGGAAAACTGGTGTTGCGACGAATTCGCCTATACTCAACAGGACGGATACTATAATTGATGGTAGAATCGGATGATTGAATTATTTCGCCACCGAAATATACTACGACTTGTACGCGACTCGACACCATTGTTTGAGTTTATTAAAAGAAATCGATGAGAGTGATAGTTAACGCTACGGGAGGGGGCTTTATATAGAATTTTAAATCATAGGTTGGTGGTACGAATTAAGTAACTCGTAACACGGAGGTACGATTTAGGGTAACTCGTACTCTGGAGCTACGAGTTACGTCAATTATTGGAATAATTCACGTAACTCATAATTCCAGAGTACGAGTTATAGGAATTATTGCTCGACACTTGCATGGCCATGCAAGTTGGTCGGGCCCCCAAGTAACTCGTACTCTGAAAGTACGAGTTACTATGTCGTATCTTTAGGGTACGAATTAATTCGCCATGTAAGCTGCCATGTCACGGTCAGCTGGTCAATGTGGGCCAGCCCAAGTAACTCGTACTTCAAGATTACGAGTTACTAACTCGCATCCTGAGGATACGAGTTACTTGGCCACGTCAGGTCAAACAGTCAGCAGCCTAATTTAATTCGTACTCTCAGAATACGAGTTAGTAACTCGTATTCTGAGAGTACGAAAATTTGTATTTTATTAATACTTCTGCTTTTCAGTTTATTTTGTTAATAATTATTTTTTTGGTTTATTTAATTAAAAATGCCACTAAGTTCCCATCATTGGCGGAGGCAGAATGATCAGTCAGTGGGGTTCTAGTATATATTGGGCCCCATGCCCAAAATTCACGGGGATCCTCATCCTGTAGTTTTCTTTTTCAATTTTAGACCTATCATTAGAAAATTATATTTTTTATTATTTAGGGTATTTCACGTCACTAGACCTTATGTGCCGCGTCACTGGTTACTAGTAGTGCTGGGCTTTGGGCCGGGTCCGGTTCCGGGCCGGTTCTGCCGGTTCCGGTTCTACCGGTTCCGGCACTGTTCCGGTTCCGGTTCAGGTCCGGTTTCGGAACCATTTTCCAGGGACCGGACCAGAACCATACGAAGAACCCCCGGGCCTATTTTGGGCCGGTTCCGGTTCCAGAACCGGAACCGGCCCGTTTATTATTTTTTTTTATTTTTTTTATTTTTTTTTTGCTATGAAAAAATTCTTTAGAAAATATCCAAAAATTTTATTCCAAAAAAACAAAAAAAAAGATAAGAAAAGTACAAAAAAATAAAAAAAACTACCTAAAAAATACAAATAAAAACATAAAGAAAGAAAAATAAATCTAAAACTTACAAGTTACAAAATACAAAAAAGGAAAAAATATTCGAAATAAAAAATACAATTTATTCGACTTGACTATTAATTAAAACTATGTTACAGGCCTCTTCGTCTTCGTCCGAACTGGAAGAACGGAACTCGTCGATGGCGTTCTCCCGTCGGTTCTTCGATTCGGCCAAATACCAATCCTTCAATAATGTTAACATTGCGAGGGAAGTCGGGTTAAGGCTCGCGCGTCTGTCGCCGATAATTCGTCCGGAGGTAGAGAATGCGGACTCGGAGGCGACGCTAGACGCTTGCACGGCTAAAACGTCTCGAGCGACGGCGGAGAGGGTCGGATAAAGAGTCGCGTTCGACTTCCACCAGGCCAAAACGTCGAAGTCTTCGGGAGTCTGGAAGTTGTGGCTCAGGTAGAGCTGAATCTCATTCGTGTTCGACCCCGACGCACGCGTTTTGGTCTTCGTCTTTTGCGCCTTCAATCTTCGTAGTAGTCCCATTGCACCGCCGCCTCCTTCCGACGAACCGGCTTCACTCGCTGGTACGGATTGCTCCACGCTATGTCCCTGCTCAGATGCATAAAAAGAAAAAAGTTCTTGGAGAGAATCGTGAATTGACGCCTTTTGGTCGTCCACTTTCTTTCCAAGAAACTGAGCATAATATTCGAAAAAAATATCAAATGTATCAACACCGCAACTAGGATCGAGTATGGCCGACAAACCGTGTACTATTGGGATGGTTTCCCAATACTTCTTGAACTTCTGCTCCATATTTTGGATGAAACCACCCAAGTACGGATTGTTGCGAAACTCCACGAACTTGTAGCACATCGCGAAGAGGTTCGGGACGAATAAGGGGGACGTCGGGTAGTGAACTCCGGAAAATTTCTCCGTAGCCTCGGCGAACACTTCAAGTATAGACACGACCAAACCTACAATATCCCAATCAAGTGGTCGTAATTCATACCTGGAGGTGGTGCCGACCGCGGCCTCGTTCCAAAAAGGCGTCAACAAGTCCTTGTAACGCATGAAGGTGCTGAGGAGGTGGTACAACGAGTTCCACCTAGTCGGGACTGGCAACGGAAACTTCTTGTACGGGAGGCCGGCGGCAAGGACGGTTTGCTTCCACGACGTTCCGATGCGGCGTTCTCGAAGTAACTTACCTATTACCTTAAACTTTTCTACAATATCTCCCAAAACTTCGTCAAAAGCACATTGCACACACAAGTTAATAATATGGCAAGCGCACCTAGCATGTAATAATTTGCCGTCTAAGGGTAACCTAAGTTGCCTACGAAGGATCCCTATCGCTACGTTGTTCGCGCTAGCATTATCTAAGGTGATAGACATAATCTTATCTTGAATACAATATTTATTAACGACATTCAACACATAGTTCGATATCGTAGTGGCATTATGTTGCGAATCTAGGGGATCTAGGGAAAGAATACGTTTTTGCATGGTCCATGTTTCATCTATCCAATGGGCGGTGACGGCTAAATAAGATTGCGACGTAATATTAGTCCAAATATCGGTAGTCAAACTAATCCTACACGTAATGTTGGCTAAATGACTAATTAAGCTAGTTTGATATTCCTGAAAAGTTTCTAACACATATTTCCTAAGGGTTTTACGGGTCACGTTATGGAATCCGGGTTGTATCGTACTCGTAAATTCGATAAACCCTTCACTTTCCGCAATGCAAAAGGGTTCTTCACACATAACTACGAATTTAACTAATGCTTTTTTAGAAATTTCCCTAGTAATAACAAAATTCTTACCCGTACTTACGTTTATTTGTTGTTGTCGGGGTTCGGTCCCTACCGGCTCTAGATCGTCCCCGAAGTTATGCGCCCTCTGGAGGTGTTTTTTCATCGAGCCCGCCCCACCTTGATTCGGTCCGCTCTTAATTGTGTAGGGGTGGCGGCACATTTTGCAATAAGCGGTACCTGAAGCGGCATTATTTTTATCCATTTCTAAATCGAAAAAATTCCATACCTTAGACCGCCGACCACGCGGTTGTTGCTTCCTTTTTGTCGTCGCCGTAGAAGCTTGGCTCGGTCGCTCTCGTCTGTTGCGGTTCCGGTATATCGGTCTCCTCGTCGGTGTCGCCATTTCCCCGAAATGTGTCGGCGTGACCTAAAACCATAAAAACATCTTCGTCACGAGGGTTAGGATTTCTCGATGACGACGCCATTAGTGTAAAATAATAATTTAATTATTGGTAATAATAAGTGAGTGTGTGTAGGTAGTAGTATAGTGTAGTAATAAAAAAATAATTATTAATGTTAATAATATTAAATATTAATATGATGATTTTTTTGAGAGCTTTTGAGAGAGTTTGGAAGAGATTTGGATGTAATTGTGAGTTAAAATGGTTAAAATGAGGTGGTATTTATAGATTTTTCGTTTGGGACTAAAACTGTAATTTTATAGTGTTTAAAAATTAAAAAAAAAAAATATCAGATTGCCGTTGGCCCAACGGCTATATAGCCGTTGGGCCGGTTCCGGTTCCGGTTCGGAACCGGAACCGGAACCGCGGATCCGGATCCGGGAACCGGAACCGGTGATCCGCGGTTCCGCGGCCCAAAAACCGGCCCAGCCCAAATATAATGGGCCGGTTACCGGTTCTGGAACCGGTTATACCGGTTCCGGGTTTGGGCCGGGCTAACGGGCCGGTTTTGGGCCGGTTCCGGGTCGGCCCGGCCCAAAGCCCACGTCTAGTTACTGGTTCCCATGGGTTGACCTGATGACCTGAATGGTAATTCACGTCTCAATGCACGTGTTCGAATCCCATAACTATCTTATTAAATGAATTTGGAACCTATTAACCTTATCCAAACCCGATTGAGTGATGCTACTCATGAATAATAAAAATATATACTTTTACTGTGCAATAATTATGAAATTTTCACTTTTTCGGACACTAATTACAAGTACAATCTTTTAGTCTAAGGTAGGTGGTTAGTTGTTTCTGACCCTAAAGAACATAACGAAATAAACAGAAAACTTTTCAAGCCTATTAGAACTTTACACAGCGACCCAATTGTTATTGGGCGGTGTTCTTGGGTTGATCCTTTTAAAGCCTAGTTTTCCATTAAGGTAAATAAACGGCTTTTTTAATAAAATAATTAAAAAACTATAAACCATTAAGAAAACATATATGAAATCAAAACCATTAATAAAATAGAGATTTTCGTAAAAAGATTATACGGGTTACTAGTCCAGGGTGGCCTGCGCACCTGACATGACATTTTCAGGTAACTCGTATAAATAGTATACGAGATGAAACTCGTAAAATAATCATACGAGTTATTATAGTGCCCGACCAACCTGCATGCGCATGCAGCGTGTCAGTCGATAATGCGTATAAATCGTATGAATATATTACGAGTTACGTGTGTAGTGTAATAATTCGTGTAACTCGTAACTCGTTTCTATAAATATTCCCCGCTCGTCGATTTTTAACACAACACAAACAATGGTGTCGAGTCGCATACAAGTCATAGTATATTTCGGTGGTGAAATAATTCAATTATCCGATTCTATCGTCAACTATAGTATCCGTCGTGGGGCGGCGGTCACGGCGGATGAGGTCGTCGAGGCGGCGGGTCGCGGCGGCGGGCAACAGGTCGCGGGGTGGCGTCGTCTTTTCGTCTTCTTCTCGTCATCTTCTTCGTTGCTTCGATCTTTCAAGAACGAGAATCTTATGATATGCTGGGAATCTCTTATGATAATCATCCGCGCTTGAAACGTGTCTTAATGCCCGAAAGTTGGATAGGATGGCACTTACGTAAGGATTTTATTGGCCCCAATTTTTATGAAATACAAGATGCTTATTGAATGATAAGAAAGTGATTTCCACTTATATAATTCAGATATTTAAGGATTGTAGTTTCTGTTCGAGATTAACCAAAATAATTGAAATCTCATTTGGATTAGGGAATTATGGATAGGTTAAAAAGGTAGAATTAGGCATTCGTTGTGATTCTGGGTTTTTAAAACCAGATCTAACTCGTATTATACGAGTTACGAGTTACTTAACTCGTATAATATTTATACGAGTTATGACACGTCCTACGCACTCGCCAGCGAGTACTCGTATAAATTTTATACGAGTATAGTTATACGAAAATCTCTATTTTATTAATGTTTTTTATTTCATAATTATTTTGTTAATGGTTTATAGTTTTAATTGTTTTATTAAAATAGCCTAAATAAACAGATAGAATTAACTATATTTATTGCGTGGTAATAATAATAACCAAGAGATCAACCAACTATTGCGGCATTTTTCCACCAACGGATTTTAACTAACTTCCAAAAAAGCAAAGGCCAATACAACACCATTGAATTTTTCCTTCATCTCCGACCTCTATATAACCAGCATTTCGTTGTCCCTCTTCCTTTCATTCCACCAAAAGAAGCGAGAAAACAACAAGCGGAGAATTTCTCGTTGTTTTTCCTCATTTCCAAAATCATTATCAGTTTCCAAAAAAAAAAATAGAATAATGATGGGAGTATTGTAACATATCGAACGAAAAAAGACGCGCGCGGTTGTAAGAACTCATCTTGCGTCGTAAAATGTATGATGCCCTACTCACTCTGCTATGGGCTATGCTCACATTCTTAGAAGCCAAAGAATTTAAGAAGGTGAAAGTGGGCCCAATTATTTCTAGCTTGTTTGGTGGGTCCGTTCAGAGTATGGGTCGTGTGGGTCCTGGCCAGTTTCAATGGGCACGGGTTGGGGAGAAACGGGTCGATAAAATGATTTCCTTTCGGGACATTCGCCACCAACGTTCTTGCGGCTTCTCTAATGGCTACTTTGGACACACTTAAGAGAGATGTAAGTATTCTATTCCCTGCCTAAGTTCGATTTTTCTTAGAAAAAAGGTTTGATATTAACTGATTTTCTTACAGGTGAAGACTGAGCGTGCGATACGGTTGTGTCTGGGGTTCAGTTAGGGTTCTTAGGTTGTCCGAGCATTGTGTCGACTTTTATTGGAGATTATCACAAACTGATTCGCCACCCTTCTGCAAATCCATATTCTACTGAAAGTAGTCTCACTTTCCCTATAAGAACAGTGAATAAAGAAAGTAAGAAGTCATTCCACAGTAAAAACAATTTCGAAATACATTTTACTCATTCGCTTACATTAGAACGTTACCTTGCCTGTCGAAAGCTTCTCTTGAACCTCATAGCGATCGGGCGTTATGGTCTCCAGAAAGTACCGGGGAAAAGCGGTGCAATGATTCATTCATAAGCGTAGAAATCAACCTACGCACGTTAATAAATTAACTAATCGGCGAAACAGAAGATAATTAAGAAAGTGAATCTAAAATTCCTTACGTCGAGGCTCCTCTGAAGGTTTCTCGGGCACTTCTTGAGTTTCTTCGGCGACGGCTTCCCTAACATCTTCTGTAGAACTTCAATAGCCTCTTCTTTTGTCAGCGAAAGAGAGAACTTAGGAAGAGAAGGCACCTGTGTTTGCGCTTTTCCTCTATTAAAAATATTGAATTTGAACGAACACAATAATATTGGTAAGAGAGGAAAAGCGCAAACGCAGGCGCCTTCTCTTCCTAAGTTCTCTCTTCCCTGATAAAAGAAGATGTCATGGAAGATCAACAAAGATGTTAGGGAAGCCGCCGCCGGAGAAACTCAAGAAGCGCCCGAGAAACCTTCAAATGAGCCTCGACGTAAGGAATTTTAGATTCGCTTTCTAAATTATCTTCTATTTTGTTGGTTAGTTGATTTATTAACGTGCATAGACTGATTGTTAAGCGTATGAATGAATCGTTGCACCGCCTTCTCCTAATACATTTCTGGAGACCATAACGCCCGATCGCTATGATGTTCAAGAGAAGCTTTCGACCGGCAAGGTAACGTTTTAATTTAAGCGAGGGAGTAAAATGTATTTCGAAATTTTTTTAGCTGTGGAATGGCTTATTACTTTCTCTATTCAGTGTTATTGTAGTGAAGTCAGTCTGCTTTCAGTGGAATATGGTTTTGCAGAAGGGTCGTCAATGAGTTTTTTTTTGGCGTTGCTTTTTGTCGAAACGCTTGGATTGAAGTTTGAATCTTCCGGATTTTTAAGAAAGCGTCAACTTTTGTGGGCTGGAATCTCATGGCTATCGTGCTGAGCTAATAGCTGATCGAGTGGGGATAATTTTGGATGTCTGAGCGATATGCTACCAAAAGATTTCTCCCGTCTTTGTGATCAATGATTTGTTGGGATGAGATTAATCGTTCTTTTGAGTTGCCTTCTTCTAATCTCTATAGTATCACGAAAAAATATGTTAGAAAGGCGGGTATCATGATTACCGACGACCATTGATTGATATTTTTTTCTCTCTTTCTTTCATAAATATCTATACTATATATAAATGGTGAGGGTGGGATACAAACCGTCAATTCAAAATTGATTTGGTCTGTAGATTTCTCATTAATTAATGAAATAGTAAAATATAAATTAGTGTAACCACCCACTAACACAATATTTTATATTTCCAAATTTGTCATTCTATTTTTAGTATTATGATTTCTTTATTAAATATAGATAATATTATATATCACACACATCGGGTGTGCAAGAAAATACTAGTTTATATTAAAGGCAAAGAGATGTAGAAATTATAGAGAGTGAAATGATGATTAATATGTGTTTATGCCCCGATAATTTTCCTTTATCACAGAGTATTACATTACATTGATTTAAGACGACGGACATTCCCTTCGAGGGCTTATGATGAAAAAATTATATAGAATATTAACCGTGACACGTTAAACCTTGGTTCCGAATTTTGGTGTACGGCCAAAGTACATTGCAAACCTATGGGATATAACGCGTATTAATTCTCCATCTACATACCAGAAATAAATCATGGCCGCGAGCGTTTTTAATTAACAGAAAAGTCGTAGCTTGACAGTGCAGTATAGCCTAGGGCTGTTAAAAATCGACCCAACCCGCCAACTGACACGAATTGCACCCGAAAATAGCAGGTTTGGGTTAGCATTTTTTACCTGTTTACGCAAATGGATAAACCCGAACCCACCCAATTATTAAGTGGGTTAGGTTAGGGTTCAGATTTTCAACCCGAAATCAACCCGGAATCAACCTGAAATCAACCCATTTAACCTGAATAATATATATTATTAACATATTATTAATATAAATTAAATAAAAGGATTAATCCTAATTCTCTACCCACTCTCACGCTCACACATGATGTTTTTAGAAAACAAAAAATTGCATTAGTTCTCCTTTTTTTGTTTAATTTGGATTTATAATTCTGAATTTTGTTTTTTTTCTTCTCTTTATTAATGTTAAAGGGGTGGGCGGGTTGGCGGGTTGGGGTTAAAGCAGGTTGGGTTTGGATTTGATTTTTCAACCTGTTTAAGTAAACAGGTCAGGTCAGGGTTGAAGTTTTCAACCCGTTTATTAAACGGGTTGAACCCGAAGCAGACCTAATCCGACCTGTTTACCACCCCTAGTATAGCCCAGGGACAGGGCTTGAGATCCTCCATTTCACTAAGTGATCGAGCGAATCGAGTAATAAAAATAAAACGAATATCGACAAACTAACCACGCTCAACAGGCAAGTGTACCTATCGATAATAGTATAGAATGGCGAGTATTCGAGTATCGAATCCCAAGGGAACTAAATAATTAGAAAAACTTGAATTTAAATATCCTAGTGAAAATGCTTTGATTGTTGTAAAACTGAAAATATAAATGAACAAAACTAATAAAAATGATGAGAATGAACGACGATAAGAAAGCGAAACGTATTTGAGACTTCGACTCCCCCTAGCTCGATCGATCTGCTGAAAACATATATCAAAGTTTTAGCTAAACGTTAGACCGTGAGGATTACCAACACATGCGTATGAGTTCATATGACTGACGAAACTGCGCCTTATCACACGAGGCTCGTAAGCAACTAATCTACGTCTTAAATAGCCGGGCAAGCTTCCCTAACTACTTAATCGAAGATTGCATTAAATCATTATTAATCCCTCTATTAGATTTGACTCTAATCCAGCGGAGTAGCTCAACCTATCTCTAGTGACGAGTTTATTCCGCTCGTTTACGAGTGTTCTAATCGTTCACCCCTCTCTCGAGCGCAGCGTACGATTTCCCAATTAATCTATCTTACACACATAGACATGAATAAGATAAATAAGAATTTCAATCACAAAGACATAATCGAAATCATATAAATTCGTAAAAGAGTCTTAACAATAGCATAACATTAAATATACTTAAAAACATACGATCGATCTTGCCAGGGTTCATCTCATCTCAAATACACAAGAAATTAGCTACTCATTTTCTCAACTAAGAACATAATAAACATCAAAGAAAATATAGATCTTCCCTGTTTATGGCTTCGTACCCTTGTTCTTCGTTGAGCCGTTTATCGAATACCTAGCATACAAGCTAAGTGAATGAGCTAACTTTCTCTCTAGCCTTTCTTTCTCTTCTCTAAGTGTATGTGTGTGTTCTCTCCCAATGATTCCTTCCTCTATTTATAGCAAGGGGAGCTCATACTCATGTACATGCAAGTCTTCTTTGCTTTAACTTGTTCACATTGAAGAAAGCTAACTTTGTCCCCCAATTCCTTCAACTTTAGCCTCCTTTATTGAGTTCAAATGGAATGGGGTGTTTCAATGTCGAAAGTTTAAAGCATGCCTCTTTCCTTGAATAATGGTTGAACTTTCGACCAAGAAGAGACAAGTTAGGTAGGAGTCATTTTTAGTGTGTTTTGACCTCCAACACCACCTCTAACACGGCAGTAACTTCCGAAATTAATATCTCTCAATCTAGAGCTCCAAATCCAAATCCCTCCTGTAAGAATCAAGATTAACAAGTCTTCTATCTTTGGTTAAAATTTCAGCTTCATTGGACAACTTTTACCCCCTCATCTGTTAAGAATCCGAAACTGTCAAAAAACTTGGAAATCATGCAAACAAAGCTTGACTTTGATTCACTAAAAAATTTGCATTAAGTTCAAAAATTAATATCTCACGATGTAGACATTCAAATGCAGATCCCTTTTGTGAGAATTAAGATCATTAAGTATTCTAGCTCCCTTCCAATTTTCAGATCTATCGGTCAACTTTAACCCCTTATTTTACGAGACATGCTAAACTGCCGCAAAACTGTCTGAAATGATGTAAACTCATAATTAATTACCAAATTTGACATGAAGACTCCTTTTTAACTTGCAAATACTTCAATTATAATACCTATAAACGTAAGAAAATACGTTTATCAAATTTCCCCACACTTAAGCATTTGCTTGTCCTCAAGCAAAGAAATGCAAATGGCATATAAAAGGATAAAATCATGCAACGTATCAATCAAGAACGAAATCACGTAGGAGATAATGCAAATAAAGTCGGAAGGCATATTCGAAATCACCGACTAACTTTCACGATTTCCTTTAGCGATACCTATCGAAATCCGAATCTCACAAAGATTCACTCAAATCACTCAGTGTATAGGTTAAAATGTCTATGAACTCTCTCGGGCCATGCACTTAATCTAATCTCTACCATAAGCTTGCAAATGATTCGTAAATCTACCACTTTCAATGCTCAAGCGTGAATCGGAAGGTCTTTATCGGGTTATAATATGGCTATGATATGTAAGATATGTAAGGAATAAGCATAAAAAGGATATAAGCTGTAGTCGTGTCAGAATCATGCCATCATCTCGAATGCGCCAAAATTCGTCCTTTTTTCATTTTTTTCTTTTTCTTTTTTTTTTCATTCACCAAGCCCTTCTTCTTTCGACTTCTCGATCTATGAAATAGATAATACGCTTCTGAGAGCGAAAGATTATCGGAGGAAGGGTTCTTAGTCAAAATATATATATTTTTTCTTTTTTTTACTTTTCTTTTTCTTTTTTTTTTCCTTTTTTTTTCGACGCTCAGCTCGAAAAGTTAGCACGTGTTGCGCTTCTTAAATCCGGCATTCAACCTCCACTTCTACTATCGCTCCGATGGGTTTATGTCTTAAGGCTTAATCAGGTAGGCAATTTATAATCCGGTTTCAAATAAAAGGCTCAGGCTCAAAGTGGCTAACTACGGGGGTCAGTCGTGGTTGGATACTTTGGCTATGGACTAAATTCCTAATGCCATCCTCATTTTCACGCAATCACACTTTAAGTAGTTTCAAAACGTAATACACAAGCAAGTTCTGAAGAGAAATAAACTAAGCATGATTCACACAACCAAAGAAATGAGCAAAAAGCTCGTAGGCTCAAAAATCTCACAAAAATAGGGTTATGTGTACGAATCTCTCAAGTATCGCCAAGTTCATCATGTAAGAAAGACGTAGACTACGCATATGCATCCTAATTACTCACACAATTTCTAACATAAAGTCACCCCTTCATGATAAGAAACATAATTTTCGAAAAAACATTTTATGCCAAATTTTCGAAAAAATTTGTACCAAAAATCAAGACATGCATATATATAACATGTTCGCATCAATTTCGCAGAAATTCCCCTCCCCACACTTAAGATTTACGTTGTCCTCAACGTAACAATTATGTGACACAAAGAAGAGAAAATTAATAGATAAGCAAACTTCCCTGAATAGTCCGGTGTGCATGTTTTGTTCGGCTCCTCCCCACACTTGAGTTTGAATTCCCTGCGATCATCGAAAAATAGAAACATAAAAAAACGCATAGAAAAATAAAGGAAAAATATAGGATAGGCTTGGGGTGCCTCCCAAGTAGCGCTTTCTTTAATGTCTTTTAGCTAGACATTGTTCGGTGATTTTTAGCTCTGGGTGGTGGTGAGGTGGATCGTTTCCTTTCCAAGCGCTTTGATGTCACCGCCATAGTAATGCTTGCGGCGCTGTCCGTTCACCTTGAAAGTCCCTCGTTCTGGGTGTGTGATCTCGACCGTCCCATAGGGAAACACCCGGTTAACCATGAATGGACCCGACCACCTCGATTTTAGCTTTCCCGGGAATAATCGCAGCCGCGAATTGTACAGCAAGACTTGGTCGCCTTCTTGGAATTCCCGCTTCATTATTTTACGATCATGGTAAAGCTTCGTACGCTCCTTGTAGAGGCGGGTATTCTCGTAAGCCATCTGGTGCCACTCGTCGAGTTCGTTAATCTGCAAGTTCCTCTTTTCTCCTGCGAGATTCAAATCAAAATTTAATTTATTTAGAGCCCAATATGCCTTATGTTCGAGCTCGACGGGTAAATGACAAGATTTTCCATAAACGAGGCGATAAGGTGTGGATCCTATAGGCGTCTTATAGGCTGTCCTATAGGCCCACAATGCGTCATTCAGCTTGTTCGACAATCCCTTCGGTGCTGCTCAACGGTTTTCTCTAAAATTCGCTTCAGTTCCCGATTCACGACTTCCACTTGGCCACTTGCTTGAGGGTGGTATGGAGTGGTAACTCTATGCTTAACGCCGTATTTCTCGAGTGTCCTAGAAAACTGAGTGTTACAAAAGTGAGTACCTTTATCGCTAATAATGCAACGAGGAGAACCAAATCGTGAAAACAACGTTTTTAAGAATTTAACGACAACCCTAGCATCATTAGTGGGCAGCGCTTGCGCCTCTACCCATTTAGAAACGTAATCAACCGCAACTAGGATATATCGATTAGTGAACGAAGTAGGGAAAGGTCCCATGAAATCAATGCCCCAAACATCAAATACCTCGCACACTAAAATAAAATTTTGCGGCATTTCATTGCGCTTCGAGATATTACCTGTCCGTTGGCACCTATCGCACATGTCTGCATACCTTTGAGCGTCCTTGAAGATTGAAGGCCAATAGAAACCACATTTGAGTACCTTTTGGGCTGTTCGATTCCCCCCATAGTGGCCTCCGGTCGGTCCGGTATGGCAATGGTCTAAGATTTTGATCGTCTCGGGAAATGATACGCATCGCCTGATCATTTTATCAGCACAAGTCCTAAACAAGTATGGATCATCCCAAAAGTAATACTTCAAGTCCGAGAAGAATTTCTTCTTCTGTTGGCTTGAGTATTCCTTTGGTATAATCCTTGCCACGAGATAGTTAGCAATATCAGCATACCAAGGAATATCATCGTTTACCTCACGTAAAGCATAAAGATGCTCATCAGGGAAGTGGTCCTTGATGTTATCCTCGTCCTTCTTTTCGTAATGTGGTTCCTCTAATCTCGATAAGTGATCGGCTGCAAAATTTTCAGCCCCCCTTTGGTCTCGAATTTCCACGTCAAATTCTTGAAGTAGTAGTATCCATCGGATTAGTCTTGGCTTTGCATTGGGTTTGACGAGGAGGTGCTTGAGGGCCGAGTGATCCGTGTAGACAATGACCTTGGAAAGGATGAGGTAGGTGCGAAACTTGTCGAGTGCGAACACGACCGCAAGCAATTCTTTTTCAGTGGTAGTGTAATTTGCTTGTGCCTCGTTCAAAGTCTTGCCTGCGTAGTATATCGGCCGAAAGTGTTTGTCCCGTCGCTGCCCCAAAACTGCCCCTACTGCAAAATCACTTGCATCACACATGAGTTCAAAAGGTAGACCCCAATCGGGAGCTACCATGATAGGAGCATTAATAAGCTTATCCTTAAGTATCGAAAATGCATGCATGCACTCGGATGTAAACTCATATGGCATGTCTTTCTCAAGTAATCGGGTCAAATGTCTAGCAATTTTAGAGAAGTCCTTAATAAATCGATAAAAACCCGCATGTCCTAGGAAACTTCTAATTGCTTTTACTGACGAGGGCGGGGGTAAACGCTCGATAGTCTCAATTTTAGCCCTATCTACCTCAATCCCCCTAGACGAAATCTTATGACCTAGCACGATTCCCTCTCTCACCATAAAATGGCATTTCTCCCAATTCAACACAATATTGGTGTCCTCGCATCGCTTAAGCACAGCCTTAAGGTTAGAGAGACATACCTCAAACGTGTTACCAAAAACCGATAAATCATCCATGAATACCTCCATTATGTCTCCTACTAGCTTGTCGAAGATGGCCATCATACACCGCTGAAAAGTGGCCGGAGCGTTGCATAGTCCAAAAGGCATCCTTCGGTATGCGAATGTCCCGAACGGGCATGTAAAGGTAGTCTTTTCTTGATCCTCGGGCACAATGGGAATCTGCAAATATCCTGAAAGACCATCAAGAAAGCAATAAAAATCATGACCCGATAAACGTTCAAGCATTTGATCAATAAAAGGTAAAGGGAAATGATCCTTTCGCGTCGCATCGTTTAACTTTCGATAGTCGATGCAAACGCGCCACCCCGTGACGGTTCTCGTCGGAATTAACTCATTCTTCTCATTGGGCACTACAGTTATTCCTCCCTTCTTAGGTACCACTTGAACTGGGCTCACCCACTTGCTATCCGAGATCGGATATATAACACCCGCATCGAGCAGCTTAATCACCTCGGCCTTCACGACTTCTTTCATGTTTGGATTCAATCGCCTTTGGGGTTGCACCACCGGTTTGTACTCATCCTCCATGAGGATCTTATGCATGCAAAAGCTTGGGCTAATTCCTTGAATGTCTGAGATCTTCCATGCAAGCGCCTTTTTGTGTTCTTTTAGTACGTCCAAGAGCATGCTTTTCTGCTCCTCTTCTAGATCTGCGGCCACGATGACGGGTAACTTCGAATTTTCTCCTAAGAATGCATACTCCAAGTGATCGGGTAGTTGCTTGAGTTCGAGCGTCGGTGGTTCCTCGATTGAGCTTTTCTCCCTTTCTTCTTCGTTGCTCGTCTTTACCTTGACGAGTTGCTCGTCTTTGATGTTGTTGTCTTCATTTATGTGAACGTCCGTCGTTAAGGCAACCTCGGGCTCTTCAAATTCTTGCACTAAAGAGAGTGAGTCGGCTTGTGAGAGTCCCTGCAAAGTCAGGAAGTTATCCCAATTAATAATATCCATGTAATAGCATTTATCATCGTGCTCTTCGGTGTTACTCATCGACTCTGTCACATCAAAGGTCACTTTCTCGCTATCTATAGTCAACGTCAATGTTCCATTACGAACATCGACCATCGTTCCCCCGGTAGCGAGAAATGGTCTTCCTAAAATAAGGGCAATATTCTCATCCTCCTCCATGTCAAGAATAACAAAATCAGCTGGGATTATAAATTTATCAACTTTCACGAGTACATCCTCGATGATACCCCTAGGATACTTGATAGATCTATCGGCTAACTGAATCCTCATTCTAGTGGGTTTGCGCTCACCTAAACCTAGTCTTTTGAACATAGAATAAGGCATTAGATTTATACTAGCACCTAGATCGGCCAATGCCTTATGAACAACTAAATCTCCTATAAGACAAGGTATAGTAAAACTCCCTGGATCCTTAATCTTCTTCGGAATCTTGCATTGGAGAATGGCCGAGCATTCCCCTCGAAGGCAAACGGTGGAGATATCTTCGAGTTTGCGCTTGTTCGTTACCAAGTCCTTGACGAATTTCGCCCAACGCGGCATCTGTGCAAGAGCCTCGACAAGCGGTAAATTAATATGTAATGCTTTGAAAATGGAGAGAAATTTACCGAACTGATCGTCTACTATCTCCTTCTTGAGTCTGGCTGGGTACGGGACCTTTGGTTGGTACGCCTTAATAGTCGGTTTGACTTCGTCCTCCTTGTTGGCCTTCTCGTCCTCGACATTCGCCTTCTCGATCTCGACATTCGCCTTCTCGATCTCGACGTTCGCCTTGGTCCTTGGTACTTCCTCGAGCTGTCGTCCGTTGCGAAGTGACACCGCCTTCACATGGTGGTCCTTTGGGTTGGTCTCGGTGTAACTTGGCAATGAACCGGAAGGACGTTGTTGGATTGATTCGGCAATTTGTCCAACTTGTTTCTCCAAGGCTCGTAGAGAAGATTCGGTGTTTTGCAACCGCGCCTCTTGATTGTCCAAGCGAGAGTCGAGCTTTCTCATTAGCTTCTCGAGCATTCCCTCCAACTTATCACCGCGACCTTGAGGGGCAACTTCGGAATTTCCACCGTGGTATCCATGCGACCTTTGATTTTGAAATCCCGGTGGAGCTTGTTGTTGATTTCCATAGGCGAGGTTAGGATGAACACGATTCGGGACGAAATTTCGCTGACCTTGGTAGTTTCCCATGTAATCGACTTGCTCTGTTGGAATAGTGGCTGGGCAGTGATTTGCATCGTGGCTCCCTCCGCATATAGTGCATGGTGGAATATACGCCGGATATGAATGAGAAGGCGCAATAGTTGTGGGAGGCCTCGGTGTGGGTTGTAATTGGACAGCATTAACCGCCGGTTTCATAGGCAAGAGCGCATTCATCAAAGTCTGCATTTGTTGTTGGAGAGCGTCGAACTTGGCGTTGATTGCAGTAGTTTCAGCGACGTCGTACATTCCCGGTGGTTTGCCTCTATTGCCAGAACTCCCGCGCCGGAAGCTATTAGCGCTATAATCCTCAATCAAATTCCAGCCTTCCGTTGCGCTAAGATTACACAGACCTCCATTGCATGCTCCGTCTAATAGTTGTACAGTGTGGTCGTTCAGTGACTCGTGGAACCGCTGGATTTGTTCGCTTTTCGTCATCCCGTGTTGAGGGAATCGGTTCAAGAGCGCCTTGAATCTGGTCCACACGTCATAAAGATTTTCGCCCTCCTTTTGCTTGAATGCGGTGAGGTCCATCTTTAGTTTGAGAGCCTTGGAAGGTGGAAAGAAATAATTGATGAAGGTGGCATGCATCTGGTCCCAAGTGGTGATAGACCTCTCGGGAAGTAAGTTAAACCACTCCTTCGCGTTCCCTCGTAGAGAAAATGGAAATAGATAGAGTCGGATGGCTTCGGCGCTTACGCCTTGTACTCGTATTGCGTCGGTGACAGACAAGAAGTCTCGTATGTGTCTGTAGGCATCCTCCTCGGAGAGTCCGTCGTATTGTGCTGTCGTCTGAAGCATTTGAAGCCAATGATGTTTCAGCTCAAAGTTGTTCGGGACTTGAGGAAGGACTATCGCTGAGCCGACCGACCCTACGGCGTTGTTTCTCCACAACTCTCTCATTGGAGGTTCTCTCGTTGCTAATGGCATCTCGTCGCGGTTCTGCTCCGTCATTTTCACTCGCCTTGCGTTTTCTCGTAGGTTGTGTCGGAACGTTCTTTCGATCTCCGGGTCTCCTTCAACTAATGGTAGCGAATGGTTTCTCCGGGTCATGCACCAGAGTACACGTACCTAGACCAAAAGAAATTCGATTAAGCAAAATAATAAAAATAACAATAAAAATATTAATTAAAAAATAATAATACTAATTAAAGTAACAATAAAAATTGCGAAAAAAAAATAAAAAAAAAAGTAAAAATAACAGTAAAAACAATAATAATAATAATAATAATAATAATAGTACTAATAAAAATAATATAATAGTAATAATAATATAATAACTGACACACAATAATAATAAAGAAAATAATAATCACTATAATATAATATATATATTTTTTTTATTTTGAGGATGATAAAAATAAATAAGATAGTTTGAAGAAATAATATTAATAATAATAATAGAGCTAAAATAATAAACTGAAGTTTTCCAAATATCAATAGTTCCCCGGCAACGGCGCCAAAAACTTGATCGAGCGAATCGAGTAATAAAAATAAAACGAATATCGACAAACTAACCATGCTCAACAGGCAAGTGTACCTATCGACAATAGTATAGAATGGCGAGTATTCGAGTATCGAATCCCAAGGGAACTAAATAATTAGAAAAACTTGAATTTAAATATCCTAGTGAAAATGCTTTGATTGTTGTAAAACTGAAAATATAAATGAACAAAACTAATAAAAATGATGAGAATGAACGACGATAAGAAAGCGAAACGTATTTGAGACTTCGACTCCCCCTAGCTCGATCGATCTGCTGAAAACATATATCAAAGTTTTAGCTAAACGTTAGACCGTGAGGATTACCAACACATGCGTATGAGTTCATATGACTGACAAAACTGCGCCTTATCACACGAGGCTCGTAAGCAACTAATCTACGTCTTAAATAGCCGGGCAAGCTTCCCTAACTACTTAATCGAAGATTGCATTAAATCATTATTAATCCCTCTATTAGATTTGACTCTAATCCAGCGGAGTAGCTCAACCTATCTCTAGTGACGAGTTTATTCCGCTCGTTTACGAGTGTTCTAATCGTTCACCCCTCTCTCGAGCGCAGCGTACGATTTCCCAATTAATCTATCTTACACACATAGACATGAATAAGATAAATAAGAATTTCAATCACATAGACATAATCGAAATCATATAAACTCGTAAAAGAGTCTTAACAATAGCATAACATTAAATATACTTAAAAACATACGATCGATCTTGCCAGGGTTCATCTCATCTCAAATACACAAGAAATTAGCTACTCATTTTCTCAACTAAGAACATAATAAACATCAAAGAAAATATTGATCTTCCCTGTTTATGGCTTCGTACCCTTGTTCTTCGTTGAGCCGTTTATCGAATACCTAGCATACAAGCTAAGTGAATGAGCTAACTTTCTCTCTAGCCTTTCTTTCTCTTCTCTAAGTGTATGTGTGTGTTCTCTCCCAATGATTCCTTCCTCTATTTATAGCAAGGGGAGCTCATACTCATGTACATGCAAGTCTTCTTTGCTTTAACTTGTTCACATTGAAGAAAGCTAACTTTGTCCCCAAATTCCTTCAACTTTAGCCTCCTTTATTGAGTTCAAATGGAATGGGTGTTTCAATGTCGAAAGTTTAAAGCATGCCTCTTTCCTTGAATAATGGTTGAACTTTCGACCAAGAAGAGACAAGTTAGGTAGGAGTCATTTTTAGTGTGTTTTGACCTCCAACACCACCTCTAACACGGCAGTAACTTCCGAAATTAATATCTCTCAATCTAGAGCTCCAAATCCAAATCCCTCCGGTAAGAATCAAGATTAACAAGTCTTCTATCTTTGGTTAAAATTCAGCTTCATTGGACAACTTTTACCCCCTCATCTGTTAAGAATCCGAAACTGTCAAAAAACATGGAAATCATGCAAACAAAGCTTGACTTTGATTCACTAAAAAATTTGCATTAAGTTCAAAAATTAATATCTCACGATGTAGACATTAAAATGCAGATCCCTTTTGTGAGAATTAAGATCATTAAGTATTCTAGCTCCCTTCCAATTTTCAGATCTATCGGTCAACTTTAACCCCTTATTTTACGAGACATGCTAAACTGCCGCAAAACTGTCCGAAATGATGTAAACTCATAATTAATTACCAAATTGACATGAAGACTCCTTTTTAACTTGCAAATACTTCAATTATAATACCTATAAACGTAAGAAAATACGTTTATCACTAAGTATTCCATTAGGTATTCAAAATCAATATTATATGTCTATTTTGTGTTTAAACACTCGGTGTAATTGTACATGTAACGGTATTTACGAGTGTTTTTACACTTGGTCGGGGAATGCGTAACTACTTCTCCTAAGATGTAAAACCTATGATGTTATAATTATTGTTGGCATGCACTCACACGCACATAATACACATTACAACGTAATAAAATAATTAAGGGTAATTCTATATAGACCCCCCTATGACTCTATTTAGACCCCAATCACACAATTTATTTCAACTTCGAAAGTCTTTGACCAATATTGATTAACCAAAAAAATTCGATGAATTTTTCTATTCTGACGTCAATGATGACCCTTAATTTTTTAAAGTTTTATTATTATAATTATATCATCACAAATTAATTTTTAATTATACGTATTTATCATTTCAATTCTTGTTTTATTTCTTAATATTATATCTCCACAAATCATTTTTCCATTTACATATCTAAAAATAATATTTCATCAAACATTATAAATTTAAATACTAAAATATAAAGTAACTAGTTATATTTTAATGCACACATAGAATATGCCGGAAATTTTGGTATAAACATTATAAATTTTAGTTATAGTTGATTATTATTTATTATGTCTAATTACTCTATATTATTTATAAATTATCAGCAGACAATTTTCATGTTGTTGTAACTACCAACTATATTATTCATTTACGACTAGGTATCACTTTTCAGTTATATTTAATTTCTACATTTTTTATCAAATAAATTTATAGGATTACAAGACAATGTTTGCAAATATGATATTAATCTTAGTCTTTTTTGTTTTATCTATATCTATTTTGTAGGTTAATATGGAATATTTTTATCTTAAAAGGTCTCAGTTAAAGAATAGTATTTATAAATCTAAAAGCATGATTAATTTTAAGTGTTTAAGTGTAAATTTAACTTCAAAATAAATCAATTAATTTTTTCGGATGGTAAATAAATTAATTAACTAATATTTATAGAAAACCTGCTATCCGTTGGATCATTGCATTAATGATATAATAGATTAATACTTGAATTATTATTGGTGAATCAAATGTAGAGAATTAAATTTCGTAAAATTATACTCCCTCTGTTCCATTCTTACGTTTAAGACTTTTTCACACATATTAAGAAATGGATTAAATTGTCTCTTTTATCCCTCATTAATTATTTGCAATGTCATCATTATCCCTCTTTTTTCCTTATTTACCATGAGGGGCAAATCTGGAAATCACACATAATTTTTTTTTTGAAAACCCAAAACGACATCCTTTAAGAAAAAAAATTTGCAGAACGACAATCGTATTGGAACAGAGGGAGTACAATTTCCTCAAGGTTTTTTACACCCCAAAAGGGGTGCCAATAGTAGCAATAATTAAACAATGATGAAGTGAAGCATGAGCGTCTAATAGGAAGATAAAGGTACGCATTAATCACGCACCGCAGCCATTTGATTTGTCTACTTGATATTATACTTTTATATCATAATATACTATAGTTAGAGTGCATATCTAAAATACCATTAGACTATCTTTATTGGCAACCGGTCTGTGGGAAATAAATAGAGAAATGAGAAAAATAAATAAAAAAAATAAAAGAATCCCACAACCTCCTACAACTAGAGCTGTCAATGGGCCGGGCCGGGGCGGGCTGGCCCGCCGCCCGCCAAAGCCCGCCATTTGGCGGGGCGGGGCGGGCTGGCCCGCCATGTAGCGGGCCTGGAAAAATGGAACCCAGCCCGCTTAGAAGTTTTTTACTTTTTTTTTTCTTTTTTATTTTATACTTCTATTTTTGAATTAATGAAGTTATTTATTAATAAATTATGGATAACCAACATATAATTATATATTTATTAATATATATGTAGTTAATTATGGTATAATTAATGAATTATTAACTATAAATTTAATTATATATTTATTAACATTAGTATAATATATGATATATATAATTAATAAAAATGGTGGGCCGGCCTGCGGGCTAGCCCGCCCCGCCCCGCCAAGCCCGCGGCCCGCTCCTTGGCGGGCCTAAAATATTCCAGCCCAGCCCGCCCTTTTGGAGGGGCGGGGCGGGCCGGCCCGCGGGCCACGGGCCAAATTGACAGCTCTACCC
Source organism: Craterostigma plantagineum (assembly GCA_027422505.1). Taxonomy (NCBI): domain Eukaryota; kingdom Viridiplantae; phylum Streptophyta; class Magnoliopsida; order Lamiales; family Linderniaceae; genus Craterostigma; species Craterostigma plantagineum. Next base: position 8,658,050 of record JAPQWV010000002.1, read on the forward strand.
ACAACCCGATTGGTGGACCAACCTGGTCCACCAACCGGTTGTGCACAGTTTCCAGTAAACTGTTTTTGTGGTTTTTATTGATTTTTATGATACATTTAATTATCTATTAAAATTTTATTTTTTATTTTTTTACCAAAATATATGATTTTTTTTGGCTTTTTAAATTAAATAATGCAAATTTAAACAAAAAATTAATAAAATATGGTTGTTTCGCCCGAAATTAATAGAATAGGGCAAAACGCGTCCATTAGACGCGACGCCGCGGCTAATAGCCGCGACGATGACGTGGCACTAATCAATGAGGGGTTTTTTTTCATTTTTCCAAGCGTCGCGCCCATTAGGGGCGACGATGACTTTTCTTTTTTATTTTTATTTTTAACTTATTTTATATTTGTTATTTATAAAATTCACCAAATTATAAAATCACGGTTATTACATGTGATTTACATAATTAAAATAATAAACGCATCTAATTTATTGTTTGTTTCGCGACGATTAAAATGATGTGCACATCTTATATTTTTCGAATATCTAAAATATTTAATTATTTTTTAAGTTTAATCCAATTTAAGTATTTTTAATTATAAAATTAGAAATAATATTTTTTATTATCGAAAAATATGAGATATGCATATCATTTTAATCGTCGCGAAATAAACAATAAATTAGATGCGTTTATTGATTTTAATTATGTAAATCACATGAAATAACGGTGATATTATAATTTGGTGGATTTTATAAATAATAAATATAAATAAGTTAAAAATAAAAATAAAAAAAAGTCATCGTCGCCCCTAATGGGGGCGACGCTTGGTAAAAATGAAAAAAACCCCTCATTGATTAGTGCCACGTCATCGTCGCGGCTATTAGCCGCGGCGTCGCGTCTAATGGACGCGTTTTGCCCTATTCTATTAATTTCGGGCGAAACAACCATATTTTATTAATTTTTTGTTTAAATTTGCATTATTTAATTTAAAAAGCCAAAAAAATCATATATTTTGGTAAAAAAATAAAAAATAAAATTTTAATAGATAATTAAATGTATCATAAAAATCAATAAAAATGGCCGCGACGCTTGGTAAAAATGAAAAAAAACCCCTCATTGATTAGTGCCACGTCATCGTCGCGGCTATTAGCCGCGGCGTCGCGTCTAATGGACGCGTTTTGCCCTATTCTATTAATTTCGGGCGAAACAACCATATTTTATTAATTTTTTGTTTAAATTTGCATTATTTAATTTAAAAAGCCAAAAAAATCATATATTTTGGTAAAAAAATAAAAAATAAAATTTTAATAGATAATTACATGTATCATAAAAATCAATAAAAATGGCCGCGACGCTTGGTAAAAATGAAAAAAACCTCATTGATTAGTGCCACGTCATCGTCGCGGCTAGATTAGTGCCACGTCATCGTCGCGGCTATTAGCCGCGACGTCGCGTCTAATGGACGCGTTTTGCCCTATTTTATTAATTTCGGACGAAGCAACCACATTTTATTAATTTTTGATTAAAATTGCATTATTTTATTTAAAAAGCTTTTTTTTTCTCTACAAATAGAGACTAACATTGATACATTTTGAATCACAATTTCAAATTATTTATATCTCTATTACATTCTATAATATTTTATAATTTATATCATTATTCTTTCTCCAATGACCAAAATATCTAAATTTTATATCATATAATGTAATTTATTTTTCTAACATTCAAATACTACTAAAAATAATTATAAAATATAAATATTATAGGTTGTGATGGGTTGATGATAAAGTATGAAAATTGTTAGGTTGGGTTGAGGTGTAGGTTGTGTATGTGGAGAGAGAAATTAATATTTTATTCTCATGATCGGTTGTGGACGTCTTGGATAAACATAGTCTTAGAGACTCGTTTCAAGAACCTTCGATTAAAAAAAATATAAAAAGGATTGACAATCAGGTAATGGCTTAATGGTACGGCTTCTTCAATGTCTTGCGAGTTGTGTTGTATTCCCAAAATCTTGAGTAAGTCTGTCACACACAGAATCTTTACTAGTGTGGTTTACTTAGTTGGCAGATTCTCACAGATTATCACGCCAGCATTTGGGGTTTACTATGTTTCGGTTAAAATGTTTAACCCAATTATATCGAAAAAAAAAAAGTAGTTTCACACGATAGGTGTCCGTAATATATAACAAATGCTCAACTGAATGGTGGAAGGAAGTTTCCATTGGTTGACCTGGGGTGGTATTTCACCTCTTATGCACAGATTCGAACTCCATAACCAGGCCCGTAGCTCACGAAGTCGGGACCTGAGGCGATCCTCGAAATTCGGGCCCTAATTTTTTTATGTAATTTTTTAAATAACATACGTAGTATAACATAAATTTAACCGTAAATGTAAGATATTTAAACATTAAATTAAAAACCATCTAGGTGTTTTATAGGCATGGTTCGTCGTCGCGGATGCGGACGTCGATGCAGAAGCGAGTGATACAGATACGTTGCATTGTCGCGACGCGGTCGCGGACGATATGCACTTTTCTTAAAAAATGTAAAATATATCAGTTTCTTTGCAACTATACTAGGTTATATTTGTAAAGAGGTTAAAAACACATAAGTTTATATCACAATTTACATATGTATATTACAAAATTTTCTATTATATTACATATATTTCAAAATTTTCTATTATATTACATATATTACAAATATTTTGAAAATTTTTATTAGTATCAAAAAAGTCATTAAGAAAAAATGGAAAGTAATGCAAGTCAAACATCAATAAGCATGTTCAAATGCGTATATTCAATAAAGTTAAACAATGTACGAAAATTTAAATAATAGAACTATAAGACTATCATAATATCTAGACTAATAATAAAGTATTAACGAGATAAATAAACTTTCAAGCTATTCCTCTTTTTTTAAACTTCATTTACATTGCTTAATGTATTTGGACAATATATGTTAGTTTCCATATTCTAACTAACAATGGCTTGTTAAGAACTGAGCCAAACATTTGAAAAGTCCAAGAACCATAAAATAGAATACCAGAAATGTCCTAATTAGTCGTCGTCTACCTCACGACACCTAATTTCAGAGGGTATGGACGAGATATATCCAACCGCGATAATATATATACATCAATGTTTTAAAAAGCGTATAGCGCAGTGTGTCGCGTTTTAGTGCCGGTAGCGCGTAGCGTAAATAGCGTAGCGTATTGCGTAAGTATTTCGGGTAATCTATATATAATGTAATAAATTATATATAATATATAATAGATATAAATATGCTATGTTGGCTTATGTCATTATTGTAGTTATGAGATTAAATAATCAATATTTTCTCTATAAATTTAATGAAATAAAAAATACGGCACAATTAATTGATGAAAATAATAAATTTATATATATATATATATATGTGCATAAATATATTAAAAAGTTTATATAAGTCAAACAAAATAAGCCTAGTAAAGAATCATTCTTCTTCAAATTTATTATCAGCTCAATTAAAATAAGCCTATTAATATAATTCAACTATCAAAAATTATATTGATGTCATAAAATATATTATATGGATGTCATTATGTTCTTCATAAAACAAAGAATAAATTGGATATGCTTATATATTTTTATTATATAAATTACTCAAAATAAAGATAAAGATGTTTAATTAATTGGTTGAAGTTTAAATAAAAAGGAATTTAAAATAAAATCCACTTCACGACAACCCATTCCCTTCGCTGTCCCCTATGCAGTCAACTCAAATGGTATTTATAATATTATTGGCAGCCTCTTACTTTCTTGTAATCTCGTCGAAACAGTAATAAAATAGTTTGCGACGGTTTTCGCGACGGAAAATCCGTCGCCAACCAAAAGAATTAAAAAAAAACTATTTGCGACGAATATTGCGACGGAAAAACCGTCGCTAAATGAAAAAAAATTAAAAAAAAATAATACGCTAAATAAAACACGCGTCGTCGCGTTTTAGTGAAAAAAAAGTATCAAGGCGCGCTTCAAAGCGCGCTTTCCAACGCTTTTTAAAACAATGATATACATATAGGTATGATAAACTTTTTTGGGCCCCTTCGAAAGCTGGGCCCGAGGCGACCGCCTCACTGGCCTTATGGAAGCTACGGCCCTGTCCATAACTATTCTACATCTTAGAATTTGGAAAGTATTCACATGAGATTGGTCTCATCCATACCCGATTGAGTGAGGATACTCCAGAGATAAAATATAAATATTTACTTTTATGGTGCAATTATGTATGAAGCTTTCACTTTTCGGCCCTAAATTACAAATAATTGAAGGGTAGTTAGTTGTGTGTGACCCTCCAAACCAACACTTTCATCTCTATATAATATATATACCCCTATTTTCCATCACAAAGAGAGATTAGGAAGATACTCATCTCCTACAACAATCAAGAAAAAAAGTAATTTCAATCAAATGACTCCAATAATCTCTCCACTCCATCCACCATGGATGATTATTCAAGAACAACTCTCACCACACACCTCAAGAAAACTACTACACCACCACCACCACCACCACCACGAAGCCCCTCCGCTTGATTCTCCACCACAATCACCGAGCAACGTCTCTCTACCCTTCCACGGGCTCGACGGGAACATAATCATGGTCCTATCGGTCATCCTGTGCGCCTTGATTTGCTCCCTCGGCTTGAATTCAATCATAAGATGCGTAATGAGATTCTCTAACTCTTCATCCTCTGGCTCGGGCCCCACGGTGTGCTACGAAGCCGGCCTGAAGCTTCCTGGCTCGTGCGCCGAGTGCGCCATCTGTCTGTCAGAGTTCGTTGCAAGAGAACGAATTAGGGTTTTGCCAGAGTGTGGACACGGATTCCACGTTAGGTGCGTCGATAAGTGGCTCAGTTCGCATTCCTCGTGCCCGACGTGTCGTGCTTGTACGGCGTCTACGATGGGACGACCTCGGGAAGTTATTACGAGGACGATGGAACCTTTGCAACCCGAAAGGTTGATAAGAAACTAGGGAGTTTGATTAACTTACTTCTGTAAAGATTTAAGTATAGCAGCTCTTGTACTTAGCTATAGTGATTGCCAAGCAAGCGTATGTAAGCTTTTTGCATATCGTTCTTGTTTTGCCCTTTTTTTTTTAACTCAATCAAAGCTTAGAAAATGGATGCAAAGCTGATCAGTCACTGCTTATGGCACTAAAGCCTAATCAGCTGTATTATTAGGAACTAATCATTTAATGACATGGAAAAGGCAAAGGACAATTGGTTAGACGGAGGTCCGAGGTTCGATTTCACTTATACTCGCATTTTATTGTAATATGCATAACTTTGATTTCACTTGCTCATTTTTTTTTATTGTAATACATGCATAAATTTGATACGATACGTAAAAGCCAGATAGATTAATTCCACTAGTAACGGTAAGGTTAAAATAGTCGGAGTGTATGGACTGTGGAGGTATTATCTGAGGCCAAATCGAAAAAGGAAAAAAGAAAAAAGGGGCAAGCGTTCTTGAATGTTCTATATGACTATTCTGTAATGTAGGTAAGGAAAAGAAAAGAAATTAGACAGAGACTACGTTCAGTCACTGTATTTCGAGAGTGAAACTATAAAATGGACAAGAAAAGGATAAGACTAGCTATAAAATAAAACAAAGATGGCCTGTGGAAGTGGAATATGAGAAGGAGAGCACTGCGTTTACTTACCAACTTGATCAAGATTTCATTTTATATAAAGATATGAAATAGTCATTTCAAACAAGAGCAGCGATAGCCATTTCGAATGAAGCTCAAACAGAAACACAAATAAACATCAGCCAAAATTCTAGGCGTTGCCCTTCGCCGCATTTTGCTAAGATACTAAATTTCAGCATCGATCGAAATTAAGCCGTACGACAAAGATAAGAGGAGTAATATGTACCTACATAATTCAAAATTCGATCAACTCAATGGTCCCATCATTCATCTTCGTCTTCTTCAGATGCCTCGTTCAACCACTGCATCGAAAAATTATCGGGCAAAATTGCGTTAGCATGGATCTTTTCGATTGAATTGAAAGTAGTATGATTCTTACAATGCTGCATAAATCTCACAAAATATATATATAATGACTTGCCTGGATAAACTTTTCAGCTTGCTTCAGAAAAACCTTGTCAGACTCATCAGCCTCTTCCTTCTCTGCAGCCCAATTGAGTACAGCCTCTTCTTGCAATATGTCTTTATCGTATAAAAGATGCAGTATCTGAAAATGCGCGTTCAGAAGAAATTACGGAGTGAGAATCGAAAAACAGATGTATAATAACTAAGAACGAATGAAAACCACAAAATGCAAGAGATCAGTCACCTGAGCAAACAGTCCAGAGTATTCTTTCATAGTCTCTGAACAGAGTTCTTCAAATTTCAGTATGACCTCAATCTGTCGTGAATCGACGAAATTATATGCAACAGAGGCAATCAATTGAATAACATGAAGGGAAATTATTATCGTGTCTGTACAAACCTCTTCGTCTATGCTATGCAAGTAATACTTCAAAACCTTTTTCCACTTCACAAGTACAGAGGCGACATTTTTAACGAGTTCACCTACAAAGGAACAGTCATTAATGGACCAGACCGATAGTCAAAGGGAACTTCATGCCTGTGATGCAAAATACTTTCGCTAACTGAAACTCGTTGTGAAAAAGGTTCTAAATTCAGTCCATGACCAAAGACAACGCATTATTGATTACATTATGTAAGAAACATTACCAGGTGAACCATGTGGGGTTTCCAATGCCAATTTCATCATAGAATAGAACAATGCACCAGCACAGTCAGTAGCAGTAAGATTGTACGACAGCCTGAGTCATGAAGGAAAGAATATTAGTCTATGAACCAATCAAATTCTGAGTTAAGGGAAGTTACAGTCAGCATTTTGAAAATAAGACATTGTTAAAGATTTTGTTTAAATGAGCACTAAAAGAAACTCTAATATCATCATACCGCAGTGAATTGACTTCTAATATAACATTGTCGTCTTTGACATTTTCATGTACAGCCCTCAGGAAAGTTGCTTCAACCTGCAGCAAGATGAAGAAAGAGATATTGAATTAGACTACGATTTTAACCAAAGAAAAAATTATCATGAGCATGCATATACCTCTCTCTCAAATTGGACATAGTCATCTCTGACAACGTCGTCGGAATCATTAGTTGATTCAGCTCCGAGCTCCCCCGATTGAGGAAGAATGGCTTCATCCTGATTTGATATATCGAGGTCCTCAGTCATACTCTTTACAATTTCCAAAAGTCGGTCTTGAGGTATTGGTGCAACAGAATGTCTCCATTCTTCTACATTTCCTCCCTCACCAAACGACCAAATGAAACCAACCCCACCACTACCAACCTGGTCATAAACGCTATCAGTTAAGGAAAATGCATGATGTGAAACTCCAATACCACTCGTTTAATGAGATTTCTAATCCGATAGAATGAATAAAAGCACTAATCCTTACTATAATCTCAACTAACATAGTGCATGACTCATCTTGTTTGACTTATGCGACGGAGAACATGATATGATTAGATAGGCAAGTAAGGTGCAAATGTGATGAAATCGGAAGAAACCATTCATGTTAGCTGTCCTATATGCATAGGCTGAAACTTGATAGAAGGGCAGGGCAATAATGGTTGTCGCAGCAAGTAAATGTTTTCACCTTTGATGATAGTGCCAAGAAAAACACATAATGATTAACAAACGGGGAAGGAAAAGCAGACCTCTGAAACAGATGCTGTTTGCGAATCAGGTAAGTTTGTCCATAACCCATCCTCCAACTTCTGGGATATGTTAGATATCGCTGCGTACAAAAATATAATTTAATGAAAGACCTTTATGGCAATTCCATGTAATTTTGAATGCATCAGATAATCTATCACTCGAAAGCTCAGTAATACTGGAATTCATACTGAAATATGAGGGGCATGATGAGAATAGGGCTTTCATATCCACCGTGTAACCACTATACATAGAGAAACCTACTGGTACTGAGCTAAATTTGCAAACCGTACGGTTGGAAAGAGCATGAATATTTCTTCCAAGAAAATGATACAGTAGAATTAATAGAGGCAGATGTGAAGTTGATTGTGGAAGGTACCAGAAAAGTCCACGTTCCCACTACTACTATCAGCATACTCCAGCTCTTCATCACTATCTTGCTTTACTGGCTCTTGATATAAAGACACCTTTGAATAAGCTGGAACAATAAACTGCGGACCGATGATTACCTGTCCATTTAAAGCACATAAGAATCACTATCATGGTTCCAGACAACAAATTTCATAAATATGTAGACGCCATTCATGCACAATAAACCAACGCTGCATATGTAAGAAGTCATCAGAGAACCTAGTCTGCAATAGTATATAAACGGAAATAGTATATAAATGGCCATCAAACTCATCAACAGGGCCAAAAATGTTTCCAGGGATATAAATACCAATCACTCGACTCAAGAGAACGGCATCATAAAGAGAATAAAGATAGAGCATACACAATTTCCAGATTTATTAGTAATGCGGTCTATAAATATGCTTCTCATTTCAAAAAGATAATCAATCAGCAACCATCAATTGGCAATGTAACAGTGCAGACCTCAATCATCTTAAACACGGACTACAAGATGATGGAAATTAGAAGTTGGGATTACCAGTTGGACCTTAATCAAATCATACTATCTAATTAAACACAGAGAAACAAAAGATTTCCAATATCGGTTCGCAACAAATATAGCTTCCATAAGTGAAAATTAATGAATGATATCTATCAAAGGGTTCCAATTTAGGCATATTAGAAAGCATTACCTTTAAAGACAGAACAACCCCAGGTTCCAAAATGGCTCCAGCTTTTATGATCACTCCATCACACACTATTGCATGCTTCAACTTACAACCATCCTCAACAGTGACCTTATCCCAAATATAACAACCATCAATTGAAACATTCGATCCAATAATACAGCCTTGACCTATAACAGAGTTAGAGACTTCAGTGTAGTTTCCGATAGCGCTTCCATTCCCAATTACAGTGAAAGGGCCAACTTTCGCAGAACGTGACAAGCTCACATCTGTAGTATGAAGAAATATTAGATACAACAACAAAGTATAAATAAAGAGAAATAATAATCTCAAAGATGAGTGTACAAGTAATAGCATTTGTTAATTCTTATCCATGAATGTTATACAGGACAAATCAAGTTTTAAGAGAAATAATCAATATGCAAAACCAAACTAACAAAAATAGAGTTTAACCTAGTTTGTGCACCTGAGGCGTGATACATGGCCTGTCTTTCAAGACTTGCCCCAGAATTTCCAAAAAACTGGACATCAGGCACAAAAGGATAAGTCCACCGCTGGATTATATCTTTGCTAACGGTGTCATAGCTCCGATAGTTGTCAATCCTAGCCGCATAACTTGAATGAATTTCATGGGTGAAGATCTTGTAGCCCATAATCTGGAATTTCATTTTACAAGAGTTCCAGAGAGAAACAAAGAAAGAAACGAGCATAATATACATTACCATGTATTTAAGAGGGAATAATAGTAAAAAAACGAAAAAACTACACGAACAACATCAGAACTGCAAAGAATTATGTCATCTAAAAGAATGAGTCAATGATTGAAGGTTCCACCGTGATAAAACAACATAGCATCTTGAAGTAAATGCCATTATAGTTGGCAAAGGCATCGAATAGGAGACTGTTTATCCAAGTAAATGTCATATAAGAACTTACATCATCAACTAGCAACCCCTTGACAAAGTGACGTCGTAAATGTTGATAGTCAAAATTGTCTGTGAAAAGACTGAGGACCTCTGGGGAACATATGTCAATATAGCAATCCTGAGAATAATACAAACCAGGAGCCACAGCATTAAAGTCTTATATATTTGTCGTTCTTTCCAAAAGATTCAATTTTTTTCATTTAGCCAGATAATACCAAACAAGAAACAAGGGAAATTGCTTCAAAAAGAAAATAGAGACCTGCTTGTCATTGTGAAGCGAGATGGAAGAATTCTCTATCAGCATTGCCTTGTCTAAAGTGATCGTGCCCTTTGAAAAATCAGCCTTGTCCTCATAATACAAGAGCTGCTTTGTATCAGGGTCAATTGCCATAAACAATTCATCCGTTCCAAGACGAGATTGACGAGTAACAGCACATGGTTTAGACCGTTTAATAACCATGGTCATCACTGCATTTTTGTCAACTCTCCTCCTCTCCTTGTGTTCCTTAAGCGCCTCTGTAATCGACATGTTGCTCACAGTATCTCCAGAAACAAGGAAGAAGTCACCGCGTATCTTCAAAGAGAAACAAACACCAAAAGTTAGTTTACATCAGTATCGCAAAAGTCAAATAGCCCACAAGTTATGGTATCTTTATAATGTATCTTTCGAATCGATGTAATTAGTTCCAAGCTTTATACTTACCTACACGTGTTAGTTGGTAACTGCATAGAGGTGTTGACATGTTAAAAAGTTTGGATTCTTAACGACGTGGAAGCATATTAATGGAGAGAGAGGATGAAGAGATAGTTAGTTATCAACAACATAGAAAGGAATTCTAAACAAGAAAGGAAAGCGGAAAAAAAAAACGTACCACGTGTTTTTCGTAGATCAATCGCATCGCATCTCCTGCACTGATTGCATTATACGACTCTATCGTATTGACCGAAAAGTTCGGTTGCCCAATCCAATTAGATTTCTTCAAATAGTCAATCACTTGCTTAGAATGAGCACAACAAAACACAAAAACTTCCTCCACCCCAGCTGATTCCAGCCAAGCCAATGTATAGTCAATCATAGGCTTGTTCACCAATGGCAGCAATACCTTCAAAATACACAAACAATCAAACCAGGAGAAGACAAGAAAAATAAAATAAAAAATAATCTCATCCACAAATGTATCGTCTCTAAAGAATCAGGCCACTGTAAACTCTCATATCAAAACCATCACTGATATACTCATCACAGTTTACTAGCATCGGGCAAAGTATATGCATCAATTGCTTCTGCAGCAACTTAATAAAAGCGTCTAAATAGATTCCAAGAACACAATTAGAGCCACAAATACACCACACGCTAAGCTTTATCCGAAACAAGATACTGATAGACCTTAGCTAACAACACATACTAACAAGTCACACGCATGTAATCCATCTACATATATCAAACCTACATACTTTGGGGCGTTCGAGGGTAATTGGGCGAAATAGAGTAGCAAAGCTATCGGCCAAAAGGACGGCCTGAAGAGGGACGCGTGAAAGCTCTTCCTCGGCGTCTTCGCCTCCTCCTCCTCCTTTGTTTCCTTTCCTCGAAACCATTTTCTCAGCAGTCACCGCCGCCAACCGACGCCGATGCACCTAATCGCACTTAATTGAGAGAAGAAAACGAGGTGAATTTTTGTCTCCTTGTTACTGAATTTTGGACCGCTTTGCTTTTCCGTTTTCTTTTCTTCTACTTTCGCTCTCTTCTAATTCAGTAAGACAAAATTATGAATTTATATAAACTTATGCAAAGCGGTCCAAAATTCTTATATAAAACCCTCCCAACTTTTTAAGAAAGCCGACAAGCTAACTTAATAACGTCCCCGGCGTAGGGATGTCAACGGGGCGGGGCCGGGGATTAGGTCCCCATCCCCGTCCCCACGTCGACGGGGAATCCCCATCCCCGTCCCCGCGAACTTAGCGGGGAAAAATTCGTCCCCATCTCCGTCCCCGTCGGGTCCCCGTCCCCGCGGGGATTCCCCGTTCCCACGTTTTTTTAAAAAAAAATTATATTTCATTATAATATAAATTAGAAATATTATTTATACTATATTTTAGATAATATTTATATTATAATAATAAAAAATGAGGTAAAAAATATTATTTTAAACTATAATAATATAAACTATGTATAAAAATATTATTTAGATATTAATTTAAGATATAAAATATATTTTTAAATAATATTAGTGGAGGGGACGGGGCGGGGATCCCCGCGGGCGGGGACTATGACCCCGTCCCCGCCCCGTCCCCGCCTACGGGGACAAAATTTTCCCCATCCCCGCCTCACGGGGATTAAAATTCGGGGATTCTCCGCCCCGTTCGGGGTGTATCCCCGCGGGGACGGGGAATCCCCGCCCCATTGACAAGCCTACCCCGGCGACATTTAATTAATTAATTATCACTAATGCTGTTTTCAATCATTTTCTTAACGATGCACTCTATTAGCTTTTACCATCCTTTCCCTTTATAAAATACTAGGGGTGTAAATGAACCGAGCTGCTCAAGAGCAGCTCGGTCAAAGCTCGGCTCGAGCTCGGTCAAAATCGAGCTCGAGCCGGCTCGATAACCAGTCGAGCCGAGCTCGAGCTAATTATAGGTGGGCTCGATAGCTCGTCGAGCTTATCGAGCCACATTAATTTTTTATATTATTATAATATATGTTTTATATTTTTAACCTGGGCTTGGCCCATTAAACAAATCCTAATTAACCCATTCAATCTCCTGTAGCCGTCAGAGCACACACCTCACAAAGTTTAAGGAGAAGATCGCATTCATTCATTTCATCCCTGTTGTTTCCACGCTATCGTCAAATCAGCAAAATCCCTCACTCGTCAGCCTTAGTCTTCTCCTTTTCTTGGATTACTATCGATAAAGGAACGAGATGTCGTGGCAACATCGATGGCTGCCACCTCACCGCCGCCGCAATTGTCGGACACGACGGCAGCGTCTGGGCTCGGAGCTCAAACTTCCCGCAGGCATCACAACTTTCGTTCTTTATCATCTGATTTACCTTCTTCTGCTTTGGATTTTTCTCGATCTGATTGGACAGTAGATCCGAGCAATGAGGTCGAGCTCGAGCAGTTCGAAGATTCGAGCTTCTCGGGCCGAGCTCTAGTATTTCGAACCGCCATCATTAGATCTGATTCGAGCCTCTCGAGCCGAGCTCGAGCGGCTCAATAACCATCGAGCCGAGCTCGAGCCTCGAATTTTTAGGCTCGATCGAGCTCGAGCCGTGCTCGAGCCTGCTAATTCTTTATCGAGCCGAGCTCGAGCTGGGCTATGTTCGGGCTCGACTCGGCTCGTTTTCACCTCTATAAAATACTAGTTTTTTTTCCCGTGCAATGCACGAGTCTTTGAACTTCGTATAATTAGCGTATTATAGACAGAACTTTATCTTGACGAATATTCATAATCTCTTATGACACCAAGTCTTGATGCATTGCCCAAAATATCTGCATGAATTCAAATCTTATGCATCGAATAACTCGCTCCTACATACATTGTAAGAGTATCTCCAACCGAACACAAAAACCAATTTGAGGTAAATTTACTCCACCCGAACCCGAAACCCAACTCAAATTGCGTTATATATTTCTCTCTCTTCGTTTTGACGCATGTTTGCGTCGATAACAGTTTTATGCGATGTAACTTTTTATTTGCATTCAAGTACTTAATTTTCTCTTTCTGTCAGAAAAAGCTGACGATCTGAGAAAGCTCACTCTTACATGATTACCTTGTGCGTCTTGGCTTTATTGTATTGTAGCAATAGAATAGATCTGCTGTTTAATCTTGTTATGATATGATAGTTGTACTCTTCCTTTGTAATAATGAATGATACTCTTTAATCAAGTCAACGAACAACGACGAAGACCAAGGCCGTCACGTGATTAGAATTGGGCTATTTAATTTATTGGATCTTAATATTCAAGGGCAATTTATCCTTAACAGGCTGACTTAGGCCCATTATCAATCAACGTCGAGATATTTATTTTTAAAAAATAATAGTATAATATTATTTTGAAAATTATAAAATATGTGGGTAGTACTTAGAATTTTGGAAAAATTTTATGGAAGAGAATATTACAAAGATGATATTTTGAGTTGGAGAATTGGATTGTCGGTTGGAGAAGAATTACTGCATTTTGAGTATGAGAATGAGTTTCCGGTTGGAGATGGTCTAAGATACATTGCACATGAACACACTTGTCAACTAACAAAAAGCGTAAGCAAAATTGAAGAATCTGAAATAAGCAAATTAATTTAAAAAAATCAGACGGGAAGTTTACATGACTAACATTATTTTTTGTATTCTCTTTCAGTTCTTGGTATGCAGTGGCATATTTTAATCTTCCTTCTCCTATGCTAAGATCTCTTATCCCTTGCTTTATAGCCTTCTACTTGATCTTCTGATGGCTGTTTCCCAAATTTTGCCCTTCCCCTCTATTTTTCCTGCCATCACTCACTCAATACTTCTACGTTTGAGCCTCTTTTGCAGTCCATCTTCATCGTATTATTTAGGTTTACCACTACATTCATCTTCTTATTTAAACTTTTTCTCTCGCAAGCCATGTGTTTCATTCCTTTCTCACTTCTCCCTGTTCACCACTTGCACGTTTTTCTACTTTTTCTCACTCAACTTTCTCAAAGTTGTTTGCCTTACTCCACCATTACCCACTCACTCCTTCGTCACTTATATTATTGCAGTTTTCTTTTTTTTTCCAACAATACTTCCTACCACCAATTCGTTATTCTTTTGCTACCACCAACAATAAATCCCCCGTGACATTGGACTGGATAAATGGCTGTTCATTTTCAGGCTGTAGAGGATTCGACAGTGAAGATCAATTGGGGATTTGGTGGAAGGTGCATTGTAGATTGTGGAGACACGAAAATGGGGAAATTACGGTGAGGATGGAGAAATCCACAACGGCAGTGGGATTTTTTTATATCTAATAATATCGTTTTTCTCTTGTTGTGCGGGTCCTAGGCGGTTTTTTAATAATGCTTTAATTATTAAAAATAATAAATTTTAGATAGGGGACACGCAATATATTAGGGAGACTTATATTTCTATTTTAATATAAGATTGTGAGCAAAATCTCTCATGGATCAAGGTTTTATTTCTTCCTTCCACATTATATATTAAATTATTCGGTATTTTCTCCTTTTCGTTTTCCAATAAGAAACTGCACAAATAAAATATAATCTAATTACACAAAAAAGAAAGTGTTCCATAAAAATTTCCAAAATGTCCTTGTTCTCTTCCACAAAGATTGCGAGCAGCGATGAATGTTGTATAATAATTCCGTTTTGCATAAGTTTATATAAATTGATAGAGGTTTGCGATGGTGTCCACCTACCGTGAGCAACCATCGTGGGCAACCATCGTGAGCACCATAGCTGATTTGCAGTTACAACTCTTTTTCTCCCACTCCGGCGATGCAATCACCTCCGCCGTCCCTCTAGCTTCCTCGTTACATCCGTTGTCCATCTTCCACGCACTCATTTATTAAAAATTCATCATCTCAGCTACGCACGAGAAAATTATGAATTTCTGATAATGAGTGCGTGGAAGAGTGATAACGAATGTAATAAGGAAGCTAAGAGGAGCGGTGGAGGTGATGTCATCGCCGGAGTAAGAGAAAAATAGCTGTAATTGCGAAAGCAGCTATAATGCTCACGGTGGTTGCTTACGTAGGTGCGCATCATATCAAACCTCTATATTCATATATGTGAGGATTACAAAATTGGAGTCGTTATATAGGTTAGCGTAGGACGTTAATGATATGATGATTATATGATGATTATAATACTTCATGTGCTAGTGAATGCATCGAGTCTCTAACTATACCAATGAAAGGATCGAAACTGAAGGTTTATGGTCCAAATAAATGTTCTTTAAAATGTTTAAGAGAACAAAGTTGCAATTTTTAGAAGAGCGTGACTTTCCTATTATACTCAACTTCCAACCAATCATGACACCTACTCTATCTCCTATTTAAACAGCCAATAAATTCATTATAGTTAAATTAATATGCCACATGTCAAAATATAATTAGACTCGAGTTAAACCCAAATGGACAGGAAAGACAAGGCCTAATTAATATTAAGTTAATTAATGATTAATTTATTAACTACGAAATTAGTTCCTTTACCACGTTCATTTCGCCATAACTTATTACCAATATACCCTATTTGATCAATATTAACGAAAATACTATATTGCAGCTATTAAACCAATTTAGAACAAGATATACCATATAGCACCTATTAATCTCATGCAAATGTAGCAAACCATCTCCCCAAATTCCAATTCCGTCCTTATTTATGGTATACTAAACAAGTAGCATAACATGACAAATCCATGGAAAGATCCAAACTTCATAAGCACTGCGCTAAGATAGATCATCAAAGTTTTGAGCTTTTCAGACTACGAAAATTATACTCGGTAGGTAAATCATTCTGTCTTATGAACCTCCTTTTGCTCTTTCCACTGGTCGGGAGTCAGTGCCTTCGTAATCGAAAGCGCGTGTATGTGTTTTATCTCCTCGGCCAACGCTGTGTTCACCAAACGATGCCTCTCCAAAAGGCGCTTCCCCTCGAACTGTTCTGAAACGATCGCTACGGCAAAACTCGCCCCACATCTGTTAAGAATCACGAATAGATTCGATGGTTTCAGTAGCAATATTTGTTAGAACTGAAGTTGAATGGTAAGAGAAAAGAAAGATAGGGCTCAGAAATTGGATTCTTACCCGCCAGAAGTATCAGTGACATCCTGAGTACAGATGGCAGATGCAAAGAGAGGAGAAAAGAAAATGGGTTTAGAGTCAGTGACATCAATTTGTTTAAGAATATGCATGCAGAAGAGTACAGCTGAAACTATGGGAGATAGCGTAAGGAAATAATAGACTATGGCTACATTATAAGGCTACTAAAGGATGATTACTGTGGAAGAAGGATAATGCAAAGAGCAAACACAGACGGGTTTTACAGTCAGCCGCAGAAATTGGTGTAAGAATATGCACGAAGAAGAATAACAACTGGAATTATAAAGATAGCAGTAAGGAAAGAACAGATTAAAGCCAAGTTGAAAAATGACTACTAATGCATCAGAAGACATAATGAAAGATGCATTTCATATTCTGAAATTCAACCATTACAGAAGGTTTCAGAGGATCGTTTTTATAGGTCATTTCTTCGTATCCCCTCGACGAGACGTTTCTGTTTTTTATACCACTTAATCAGAACGAACAGCAACATGAAATAATTCAAAGCCAGGCGAACATCAACAAACGACAGATACTCAGAGTTGCAATAACCCTTTCCCCAGACCACATTTTTCACTCCATTAAAGTTTACGCAAACCAAATCGATCATCACATATAGAGGCATAACATGAACTTTGTTCGACTCATCAGCGATCGCATCGTTCCAATCTCAAATTTCAGAGACTGATATAACCGCAGATATTAGAAAAGAGACACAGCGTTAATCAATTCCACTGCGAGAATCGCATAGACGAGCGATAAAAAAAGCAAACAAACGTGAAGGAAACACAGAATCAAAAAGCCTAAAGCAGAGAGAAGGAGAGAAGAGAGGCGAATTGTTACAAGATGAGCAGGATTGAGCTTTGACTTCAGCGTTGACTCCACTTGCTCCTTCGTCACGCTCACAGCCATCTTCGTTCCCCTGCGTTTCTTCCGTGTGCAAATTTGTATCGTGGTGTGTACTGCGTGCATTATATAGCATTGCTACAGCGCCTCGCGTAAGAGGGACGCAAGGCAGAATACCATAGTGGGCCTTAGTTGAAGCCCAATTTTATATTTTAGGCTTTGCCTATCGTTCATATTGGGCCATAGCCGTGAATTGATGATTTCAGCATATTAACATCAAAATTTTCTTTTGGATCAATCTTTTATATGCATCTCATTACTTATACTAGTATTTTTTGGAGAAACCATAGTCCATAGACCATACCAAATGAGCTTTTTAACATATAAATATTAGTTATTTTAATTTATTAAAAGAGAATATTTTAAATGTGTATTGAAGTATATACATATAATTAAATTTATAAACTACAAATTGCGTGTAAAATTGTTAAGATGAGCATATGACAGTTTCCTCTTTATTAGAACGTGGGTTAATAGTTTTTTTTTTTTAATTTATTATTTTTAGAATGTAGAAAGAATTCAATTGACAAACCCAAAGCTGTTTATATGATGACAACTGCTAATAAAATAGAAAAATACTAATACAACACTAATGTTCAAGAATAAATAAAAAATTATATTTACGTGAGCTAAAAGAGCCTATATATAATCCCGCTGATAAAATTTGATCATGATTTACAATAAAACAAACTAAATCGAAGGAAAACAAAATCAAGTTGGAACGAAAGAACCAAATTAAAATCAACTTATTAAAACTCCATAATAATTAATAACGCTCACATCTACAGTAGGGATCGGATTGGGTCACATTCGAGTTCAACCCGTTTAACAAACGGGTTGAAAACGTCAACCCTGACTTGACCTGTTTACTTAAACAGATTGAAAAATCAAATACAAATTCAACCTGCTTTAACCCTACCCCAACCCGTCAACCCGCCAGCCCTTTTAAAACTAAAAAGAAAATAATAAAATAAATAGAATTATAATTCCAATAAAACAAAAAAGGAGAAATAATGCAATTGTTTTTCTAAATAACAAAAGTTTCAATAATTAAATACTAAACAAATTATTTCATGGTCATCAAGTATTAACCGAAGTCGATGATAATTGTCTCGACTCTCCACCATACTCTCTTCCATTTGATTTCCCATATCATGACATCTTCGCATAATTCATCGACCATAGGAATATGATCCATTTTTGCTAAAAAATCAAATGAAATCAAATGATTATATAGGGAAATAGGCGAAAACATAAACTACAAATCAGAAAAAAAATACAGAATTTGAGTTTAGGATGAAGTTGGGCCTGGGAGCATGTGTGAGCGTGATAGTGGATAGAGAATTAGGGTTAAGTAGAAGTTTTCCTTTTATTTTATTTTATTTATATTAATAATATTTTAATAATATATATTATCTGGGTTAAATGGGTTGATAAACGGGTTGATTTTGGGTTGAAAATCCGAACAATAACCTGCCCCACTTAATAATTGGGTTGGGTTCGGGTTTATCCATTTACGTAAACAGGTCGAAAATGCTAACTCAAACCTGCTATTTTTAGGTGCGGTTCGTATCGGGTTGGCGGGTCGGGTCGCAGCCCTAATCTACAACACTCTTTGCTTTCCTCCATCTTCAAGTTCAACTCGTCGTCTTTTGCGAACTACCACTAAGAAAGAAACAACTCTTACACGACGAGACAGAAAGCATCCAAACCAAGAAAATCAAGAACGAAGAAAGGAAAACAATAGAAACGGAGAGTGGTCCTTCCTTCCCATTTCTACGATATGAATGGTGTCCAAGAATGGAGAAGAAACAAGGATGGAATTTAGAGAAATGGCGTAGAGAAGATATACCTCGGAGACAGAGAAGGGGGAAGTCCAAGGACTAAATCGAAAAAACGCCATCAAACTTTGCCCTCAAGGCTACTGCCGAGCATCCAAATAGCCAGCGTCGACGGGCACCTTCTCCCTCTTCGCCAACTCCAAGTCCACGTCGATCATCATCCTCACCAGCTCCTCGAACCCAACCCTAGGCTTCCACTTCAAAACCCTCCTCGTCTTGCTCGAATATCCCTTCAGATTATCAACCTCGGCGGGCCTGAAATACCTCTCATCAATCATAACATGGTCCTTCCCAATCCAAGCCCACGTACCCAAAGGCAACTTTCAAAACTCCTCGACCGTGTGAGACTCTTCGGTTGCAACCACATAATCGTCGGGCTTTTCTTGCTGAAGCATAAGCCACATTGCTTCCACGTAGTCCCCTATGAAGCCCCAGTCCCTAGACGCCTGTCAGTTGCTCAGGAACAGCTTGGATTGGAGCCCTATCTTGACCCGACCCACGGTCCGCGTGATCTTACGGGTCACGAAGTTTTCGCCCCGTCGGGGAGATTTGTGGTTGAATAGCATGCCATTGCAGGCGAATATGTTCTAGGCTTCTCCGCAGTTGACTGTGTAAAAGTGGGTTGCGCACTTGGACATTGCGTATGGGGAACGTGGGTGGAATGGGGACGTCTCTGATTGGGGCGGTGGCGTTGCCCCCAAGATTTCGGATGAGCCCGCTTGGTAATACCTATGTACATAGGAAACATTGCATGAATAACCGGTAATTGTATATTGAGGTAAGTTTAAAAGCTATCTATGCCAAGAAATTCAGATTTAGTAAAATGCATACCAAAAAATGAATGGCATGATACATGAGATGGAGATCATGTTTACTGTAGATTTCTTTGGTGATTTGGTCATCTTCGAAATGTGCATAAGGAGTAGTAACACTATCTATGGCAAGAGGTGAGATCAGACTCGAAAAGTTTGGGCAAGAATCTCGAATTCATTATGCCAAAATTCCATCAAAATTGCATAGCTAATGTTAGAATCTGGTTGGATTCGGTTTGTTAATTCACCATTTACAGCTTCCCCATGCCAAGAAAATCAGATAATTCGAATTTGGAGCAATATGCAATCCGAATCCAAAAGTCATACCCATCAATGACATGATAAGGTGGAAATATTGTATACTACCAATTCCATTGTTGATTTGGTCATGTTCAAATCTAGAGTTCTTCGGATCCTCTTACCATGGATCAGAAAAAACGTAAGCGAACTCCACACGAAATTAATGAATGGCTAGTCCATGAAAAATTCCCAGACATGCTCGATTGGCTGTAGTAAGGCTAGATCCGACTATAGGCAACTAAGCACATTCCAATCCCTAGCTCGTGTTATCAAATCACAGGGTCTTTTAAAGAATAGCCCTTGACTTAATCAATGTTAAAAAATAGCCTCGTTGACGTTTTTTTGGTCAATGGCTTTCATTTTAATTAACCGTTAACAACCCTCGTTAATTAACTAAAAATAAGAATAAATATACATACAGACGATCTGTATCTATATAAAAGAAACGTAACCACATTTAAACTCCCATCAGCACATAACAATTATTACAACCACGCAGATCGATCCATCCTTTCTTCTTCACGTCTCTAAGAAAATACAGTCTCATTTTCGTCACTAAGTCGAACTCAAAGTCTGCGAAACAAGTCTGGGAAGAAATACCCAGCTCTAACTCTTTACAGCAAGTTGTTTCGTTCCGAATTATGAATTTTAACCCTCTCGAAATTACGTAATATTTGGCCACGAGACTGTCGAATTTCCAGTTGGAAAGACGAAACTCATGGTCATGCTTCATGGAACCCGCACATATACCCACAAGGGCCCCATGCATTAGATATGGAGCCCCGCGCATAACTTCAGGGCCCCCGACATCTTTACACGGTCCCCGCATGCTGGTGCCGGGGTGCCGCGCATCAGTGTAGGGGGCGCGCGCACTGGAGCACGGGGCCGCGCGCTAGAGAACGGGACCCACGCATCAGTTCATGGGCCCCTGGCGCTGGTGTTGGGGTCCCGCCCAGCACATGGGTCGCGCACTAGGGCATGGGTCCCGCGCACTAGAGCTTGGGTCCCGTACACTAGAGCGCGCTCCCGCGCACATTAGCGCTGCGGACCGGTGCATCAGTGCCGCTTGAGCACTAGAGCAGGGGTCCCGCGCATCAGTGCGTGGGTCCCGAGCTGCAGTGCACCCGTCTCCCGCTATATGTTCGGGTTTTCAAGAGCTGTTAGGGTTTTCGAAAGCCCTTAGGGTTTTGCAAGCTGTTAGGATTTTAATTATGTCTCGAAATCACATTATCAAACACACAGCTCTTAGGGTTTTGCAAGCTGTTAGGCTTTCGTATGACGTTAGGGTTTTCGCAAGCTGTTTGGGTTTTCACAAATTTGGCTCTAGTTTTAATAAATTTTACTTCTATTGCAGGCGGCAATCATGACGATCACTAACATTATCGAGGGTCAATGGATAATTTGCGAGGACAATACCTCGAAGTGGTGTCCTCTTCCTAATCATAGATGGCGATCAATATTGGTGGTTCGTAGTCTAGATCCGTGATCCATGTTGAGGTTGCGTTATTTGTCAGTGCCACACCACCACAAGCTCATCTTAATGACAAATCGAATTTCAACGTCGGTCAAATAGAGCAGTGCAATGCAAATGAGGAAATACATCCGTGGAGTGTTATATGGGCGACACATCTAACTACCATACGTACCATCTTTCTGAATGTGAGGGTTTTCAAGAAGATCAAATCGGACAGTGCGAGAATCTAAATAAGAATGAAGATGATCCGGTCGAACAACCCGAGGAACATTATGTTTTGGAAAGTGATAATGACGATGTCGACGTAACGGAGCACAACTCACCACATGCGGAGGATGGCACCTATTGATTTGGGGATGGTTCAAGCGTGTTGGTTGGTCAGAAATTTGGGACAAGAAGGAAGTCAAGGACGTGATCACTAAAGTCGCCCTTGATGCATGTTTCGAGTTACGACGCTTTCTGTATAAGTGTGTGACATTTCAGGGCGTTCATGTGTTGCGAGCGGCAATGAGCCTCATGTTTCGAGATGACGACGTCTCCAATCTGACACAGCAGCAAACTATAGATTTTAGGAAATTTCTGGTAGTTAGTATTTCCGTAAGGACTTTTATTCCTGGTTTGGTCCAAGATGAATGTAATTTTAATTTTTATTCCGTAAATATTTTGGGAAATTTTTTTATGAAAAACAATGTTAGTTTGTAAATTATTTTATCTGAAAGTTTTGACAAACAATTTTTTTTTATCACATCGAATTTTTTTCGTTTATAATGGTATGTAAATTAATTTTTCGTTTATAAATTTTTTTCATTATGATTAAATTATTTACTTATGATTCACCGAAACTACATCAGATTTGACATTACTGTTATGACACTGACAATATCACAGAAAAAGTAACAGACAATAATGACAATAATTGACCAATGATTGTTGACTAGTCAATATAATTTCCGCACGGTGCCGGTCTACTGCGCATGAGACCAAACTTATGCGCACGGGTCCACTTATGCACAAGGGTCCCTTGCGTGTCGCTGGGGTACCACGCATCCAATGCGTATCAGCTTGCGCGGGTCCGCTGCTCATGAGCTCCGGACCACAGAGCTCATGTGCGGGGACCCTGCAATTATTTTCGCGATTTTACAGTTGATTAAATAATTTCGAACTTTGATTCAGCCTCCATACGAATATAATACGTCATATAATATCATAGCACACAAAAGTATGGTCTTTTACAATTATAAGATACGATTTTTCGATTGTTACGTCCTAACCAAGTCACCAACATAAGGCGAGTTGTTGCTATGTAAATTTGCTCAATTATTGTGACATCCAACTAATTCACCAACACACATTCAAAACAGTAACCAAATAGTGTAAATTTTTTTGTATACACTAACGACATAAGAGTAATTTTTTGGTCAAGATTATTTTTTTGACAAATTTTTCGTTATGGTTAGTTTTTTTTAAGTTTTAATATGTACAAAATTATATATGTATTATAATTACTGAAATTCTTCTTAAAACTCGTGACTTGCTTTTTCACACATCGAAAAGCGCATCAGATTTGATAAGACATTATGACACCTGAATCAATGCTATTTCAGACAAATAGTTAACCAACCAATAATTCAAAAGTAATTGTCTGCAAATGAAGGAAGGGCAATAATTGACTATAATTAGGGTTTACAAAATTTCCGAAGGGGACCAAACTTATGCGCTAGGGACCAAGCAATTAAGCACGGGTCCCCGCACATGAGCACGAGACCCGTGCGTGAAAGCACGGGACCTTCACGCATAAGCACGGGTCCCGCGCATCCAACGCGCATCAGCTAGCGCGAGTCCACTGCGCATGAGCCCCGAGCCACAGCGATAATGTGTGAGGACCCTGCGATTATTTTCGCAATTTTACACCAGATTAAATAATTTCGAAGTTTGATTCAGCCTCATTACGAATAAATTCGTCCACTGCGCATGAGCCCCCAGTCACTCACATAAGGCATGTTGTTCTTATGTAAATTTGCTCCATTATTTTGAAACTCTTACCCCTTTAAAACCCTAATTTTTAAAACCCTAACTTTAAGATCCTAACTTTACATACCTCAAACAATATCATTTCATAACCCTTACATTATTAAAACCATACTTATGTTAATCTAAAAAAATTTTCATTTCATAACAATCATAATTAGGTTTCTATTATATTAGAAGACCCTAAATTAGAGGTTTTACCTCCTGCTAAATTCGCCAACATAAGGCAACCTATTTTTTTGTGGTCTCCCACGTTGTCTCTCGCGAGGAGGTGGTAGCATTTCAACACTTCTTTCAATGTGTTCAGACACCGGCCATTAGGATCTTCGTAAGCTAACTTTCAAATTTCCAAGCTGTAATAAGGGTGAACTAGTGAACCCACATCGACGTTGGCATAACCACAAGCAGTAATCGCGTGTGAGCAAGGAATTCGGTCGATGTCAAACATCTTACAACTGCATGTACGCAACTCTAGATCGACTACCTCGTTCACGTTGTGCCCGTATACATTATATGTTAGACGCCCAACTTTCGATGCGTGAAATCTTTGTGACCCAATGAAATTCTCGCGAAGGATCAACTCGACCTTCGGCGTAAACGACGTCGAAGTCGCAGCGATAGAAGCTTCGCATGCTCTTCGATGCTTCCTGAACCAAGCTGATGTTGATCAGTGAATCGAGCCCAACTATCCTATAATTGGAAGTTCTCTATCCGCGCGTAGGCTGCATTTATCGACTCCGATCCATTGTTCGTCATGATGTTATATCTCGATTTGGGACAATATGCCCTCGCCCACCTTTCTTTTTCAATCTCGCCAAGATATCGATCCGCCGACTTGAATGTTGAACCCATAGGTTTGTAATGTGCATCGCACTCGGCCTTGGTGTAGGCATTAGGTACCCGCCATAAAATGGGGCACGCCCCCTTGTCCGCCGTTTCCGTCTTCAGATTTTTGTTGAATGTGCCACGCGCAGAAACCGTGAAACAAATTCGGAAACACAGCCGGGACGACATTATTTATAACGTGGTTTTGGTCAGAAATTATGACGAGTTCATTTCTGTCCGGTACGAAATGCCTCAATCTAGTGAGGAACCACATCCAAGATTCTGTTCCCTCCGCGTCAGCAAGACCCCATGCAAGAGGGTATTGATGGTAATCTCCATCTTGCGCCGTAGCAATTCAAGTGCATACCATGTCATCGAGCCACCTCATTGGCGTAGCTAGATCCTCAAACCATTCTCGTCTATGCTTGTCGACTGCGCATTGTACGTAATCGTCGTCTGCCAAGGCCTGTATATCGCTCTCTACGGCCCCACACTTAAGGAGTTTTTTAAAATATGAACGTCTACGACCGAGGACGAATTTATTCGTAATGAGGCTGAATCAAAGTTCGAAATTATTTAATTGGTGTAAATTGCGAAAATAATCGCAGGGTCCTCGCACATTATCGCTGTGGCTCGGGGCTCATGCACAGTGGACCCGCGCTAGCTGATGCGCGTTGGATGCGCAGGACCCGTGCTTATGCGTGAAGGTCCCGTGCGTTCACGCACGGGTCCCATGCTCATGTGCGGGGACTCGTGCTTAATTGCTTGGTCCCTAGCGCATAAGTTTGGTCCCCTTCGGAAATTTTGTAAACCCTAATTATAGTCAATTATTGCCCTTCCTTCATTTGCAGACAATTACTTTTGAATTTCTGGTTGGTTAACTATTTGTCTGAAATAGCTTTGTTTCAGGTGTCAAAATGCCTTATCAAATCTGATGCGCTTTTCGATGTGTGAAAAAGCAAGTCACGGGTTTTAAGAAGAATTTCAGTAATTATAATACATATATAATTTTGTACATATTAAAACTTAAAAAAATTAACCATAACGAAAAATTTGTCAAAAGAAATAATCTTGACCAAAAAATTACTCTTATGTCGTTAGTGTATACAAAAAATTTACACTATTCGGTTATTGTTTTGAATGTGTTGGTGAATTAGTTGGATGTCACAATAATTGAGCAAATTTACATAGCAACAACTCGCCTTATGTTGGTGACTTGGTTAGGACGTAACAATCGAAAAATCGTATCTTATAATTGTAAAAGACCATACTTTTGTGGGCTATGATATTATATGACGTATTATATTCGTATGGAGGCTGAATCAAAGTTCGAAATTATTTAATCCACTGTAAAATCGCGAAAATAATTGCAGGGTCCCCGCACATGAGCTCTGTGGTCCCGGGCTCATGAGCATCGGACCCCCACAGGCTGATGCGCATTGGATGCGTGGTACCCCAGCGACACGCGAGGGACCCGTGAACTCACGCAAGGGATCCGTGCTCATGAGCACGGGACCCGTGAACTCACGCAAGGGACCTGTTAGGAATATTTTAGAAGTGGTGTCCCTCGTCAAAGAACTTCCTCCAACTCTAAAGGAAAGACTCAGGATGAGGAAAACAACTCTGAAACTCCTCATCAAGGCGGCAAATGCTTCAACTGCGGTAAGAATGGACACTTTGCCAGAGAGTGCAGAATGCCCAAGAAAAAGGACGTTAACTATTATCGCTGAAAAGTTCAATTAGCTGAACAAAAAGAAAAAGGACTGGTCTTAATGGAAGAAGAGGATCATTGGCTTGAAGATACCTCAGACAGCGAGAATGAGAACGTGGCACTGATGGCCAAACTAGATGACGAAGAAGATGGAGCTGGAGCTGAAGGAAGCGAGTCAGACAGGAAAACCTCTAACAATTCAGACATAGTGGAGGTAAGTGAAGCAGATTATGATTCTTTACTTAAGATGAAAAATGAATTTTTATCCTTATATAAATCTAACAAATTGGGGAAAAGGAAAATCAAGGAACTAGAAGCTAACTTAGAGAAGAATTTAGTAGTATTAGATAAGTTTAGATATGATTATGCATGTGAGAAGAATCGTGTAATTGTAGCAAATGAAAAAGTTGCTAAGCTAGAAATACAAGTGGAAAAATCCGAAGCTAAAGCCAAGGATTTAGAAAAGGAAATGAAATCTCATAGAGATCAGGCAATGGACGCTACAATTAAATATGACTTACTAAGTAAAGAACGGGAAAGACTGTACTCCAAAATAAAAAAATTGGAGAACATTTTAACCCGACGAGATCAGTCAGAACAAACGATCTTCTTGAACAAACCAGCTAACGTTGATTTTTATAATCCCCATAAAGGACTAGGTTTTGAAAACCCATGTAAGTTAAAACAAGGCATATCAAGTTCACCTTATCTATAT
Organism: Craterostigma plantagineum; assembly: GCA_027422505.1. Lineage (NCBI taxonomy): Eukaryota > Viridiplantae > Streptophyta > Magnoliopsida > Lamiales > Linderniaceae > Craterostigma > Craterostigma plantagineum. Next base: position 8,685,213 of record JAPQWV010000002.1, read on the forward strand.
GATCTCAAATTTATGCAGACAGGTTGCCTGGCAAATCTCATGCCTTTTGTCAGTGAAAATGAGATATCAACACACAGTAAAACTCAAACATCATTTAACTACACAGAATTAAATGATAGTTATAAAGAAAGAAGTTGTCCAGCAATAACAGAATTTGAGTCAGATATTCCACGCCCAAATGAAGGAGAAACCTCAGGTGTTTCGGAAAGTACGGCACCGATGGTTACATATGCAACAGGATATATGCCTGATTGCATAAAGAAAATCAGTGATCTTCACTCCACTCTCGAAAGCGAGAGAAAGTCATTTGATGAAGAAAGGCAGAAGCTTCTTCAGGAAATATCTTCACTTAAAGAAAAATTAAGATTACACACAATTTCATACACCTTAGTTTCGCATGACAAAATTTCCTGCACTAATACATTGAAATTTTCAGGACCCACAAAAGAGCCATTGAAGGGTCAAGTATGGGTTAAAAAGGAAGATATCTTGAAGGAGAATAGTGATCTCAATACACCTTTTGTCATTGAGTATTTTCCTTCTAAAACCTTTGTACCTTCTTTATTTCGCCATGTATCGAAAAAATTATCTTCTAATCAAAAACAAAGCTTTCCGTGCATGATGTCACCAAGCAAACTCACAAAACAATTCCTAAAAACAAAATTACAAAGTCAAGACACGAATCAAAACCAAAAGCTATCAAAGAACCTGTCAAACCTGCTAAACCAAAAAAATTCATGTCTAAGCTTAAGACAAAGAGACCCTTACTAGAGCACAAATGGGTTCCAAAGCTTCAGACTGCAGGAACACAAATCCCAACCCTAGAAATAATTAGTGACTCTGTGTCATCCACCAACAAAGGAAAATCTAGGGAGTCTAAACGGACTATAAACATAATAGAGGTGGACCCATATTTCAATGGGTACCTAAAACCCTCTAGTTTTATTTTGCAGGCCCTTCATGTGTGGTACTTAGATTTTGGTTGCTCCACACACATGACTGGGACAAAGGAAATGTTGAGCAACTACGTTGATAGACCAGGAGGACTGGTACGCTTTGGTAATAGCAATGGAGCCAGAATTCTTGGTTATGGCGATCTCATATGCAATCGACTCACAATCAAGGAAGTTTCGTACGTAAAAGGACTAACACACAACCTCCTCTCTATCGGACAGTTCAGTGATATAGGACTCCAAGTCATGTTTCAGAAGAGAACATGCAAAATTCTCAATGCCAATGGTGACGAACTACTCACTGGAACTCGCAGAACAAATCTATACACCATTGACATTAGAACAGTCAGACCAAAGATGGATATATGTCTGATCTCCCGCGCAACATCAGCTCAGAATAACTTATGGCACCAGCGGCTCTCTCATCTAAATTTCAAAACTCTCAACAAGCTGGCGACTAACAAATTGGCTATTGGAATTCCACCACTGAAATATCAAAAGGAACATTTGTGCCCGGCTTGTGAGAAAGGAAAAATGAAAAAGGCAACTCATCCTACAAAACACACAGCATCTACTCAACATCCACTAGAGCTTTTACACATCGACCTATGTGGTCCAATGCGAACAGACAGTATCAGTGGAAAGCGTTATATGCTGGTTGTTGTAGACGACTACTCACGCTACACTTGGGTCCGATTTCTCCGGACAAAATCAGAGACAGTTGATCATATTCCAAATCTCATCAGGACAACACAGAACTTGCTACAGCGCAATGTTAGAGTGATTCGATCTGACAATGGCACAGAATTCAAAAATCAACAATTTAGTGAATTTTATGACTCTCTAGGGATTACACAACAATTCTCTGCCGTCCACACCCCTCAACAGAATGGAGTCGTAGAAAGGCGAAATCGAACACTTGTAGAAGCTGCCCGAACAATGCTTATACAATCTTCACTACCTCATTTTCTTTGGGCAGAAGCCATGAACACCGCCTGCTATACTCAGAATCGCACCAACATTCACCTAAGATTTGGAAAGTCCCCTTATGAACTAATGAACAACAGATTACCCAACATTGCTCACTTGAGGATTTTTGGATGCAAATGCTTCGTTGCTAATGACCGAGAAGACAAAGCTAAGCTTGATCCAAAAGCTTTTGAAGGATTTTTTGTGGGCTACTCTTTGCAATCTAAGGCATATAGGGTATATCTTCGTACAAGGAGAATGATCATTGAAAGTACAAATGTTACATTTGATGAGGGTCCAGAAACTCAATTCGGACTAAATGGCTCAGGACCAAACCACACACAACAAGGTGCTATTCAACCACAGATGGTATTAGGCGAGTCCTCACAGAGAGTCTCTGAATACACTACTTCAGAACCAGCATTAAACAATGCAAGGCAAGATCAACAACATACAGCTGATGAATCTGGACACAGAAACCCAACGTATTTTAGTCAACAAGCTCAAGAAGATCTGGATCAACTATTTGAGCACATATACATCTCTCTTAACAGGCCAATCACCAATTCTTTTTCAAATACAGAAACCAATGCTTGTCCATCACCTCATGAATTCGACCCTATTCCTGATCAATCGTTTCCAACTACAAACGTTGAAACCTCAATCCCAGAAACACAGCCAGAGGACTCATCCACTTCCGCATGCAATCCTACTACTTCTGTGATTGAGTATCCATTAAATGAGGGATCAGAAACAGATGTTCCACCAACCACATGAAAAGAAATGGATTCGAAGTCATCCAGCAAATCAAATCATTGGGGATCCCACTACTGGAGTAAAGACCAGAGGTTCGCTCTCAAATGAATGTAACTTTACTTGCTTTTTGAGTCAAACAGAACCTACAAGAGTAATTGACGCACTCCATGATCCAAATTGGATAGTAGCCCTGCAAGAGGAAATCAATCAATTCGAATGTCTCAAGGTCTGGAACCTAGTTCCTCGTCCAAAAGGTAAGACAATAATCGAAACGAAATGGGTATTTAAGAACAAGAAAGACGAGGAAGGTGTGGTAATTCGTAACAAAGCCAGACTTGTAGCTAAAGGATACAATCAGCAAGAAGGAATTGACTATGATGAGACTTTTGCCCCTGTAGCAAGAATTGAAGCCGTCAGACTGTTTCTTGCATATGCGGCACACAAAGACTTTACTGTCTATCAAATGGACGTAAAGACTGCCTTCTTGAATGGAATTTTGAAGGAAGAAGTATATGTCTCACAGCCATACAGATTTCTCAATCAAGAACATCCAGATTTCGTCTACAAACTCGACAAGGCTCTCTATGGACTAAAGCAAGCACCAAGAGTTTGATACGAAGTCTTGTCTGACTTCCTTATCAACTCAGGCTTCACTAAAGGAAAAATTAACACCACACTGTTTGTCAAAAGGGCTGGTCCCGAAATCATGCTTGTGCAGATTTACGAGGATGACATCATCTTCGGCTCTACAAATCCAGAACTCTGTGTCGAATTCAGCACGTTGATGAAATCACAATTTGAGATGAGTATGATGGTTGAAATGACCTTTTTCCTTGGACTGCAAATTAAGCAACTTCAGGATGGGATATTTATTAACCAGTCGAAGTACATTCACAACATCCTAAGAAAATATGGGATTGACAAGAGCAAATCTTCCAGCACTCCAATGTCAACCTCATGCACCCTCGATGCAGATCACTTGGGCGAGCCTGTTGATCCAACTCATTATAGAGGCATTATTGGGTCTCTGCTCTACACTGCCAGCCGACCAGATATTCTCTTTTCCACATGTTTATGTGCTCGATTCCAAGCCAATTCAAAGGAGTCACATCTCCATGCTGTCAAGAGAATATTGAAGTATCTGAAAGGCACACCAGACCTTGGACTCTGGTATCCTAAAAACTTAGGTATGAACCTAATAGGATATTCTGATGCCGATTTCGCAGGATGCAGACTGGATAGGAAAAGCACATCAGGCAACATTCAATTTCCTGGAGATAAACTTGTCTGTTGGGCTTCCAAGAAACAAAAATCGTGTGTCAACTTCCACAGCAGAAGCAGAATATGTGGCTGCTGCCAGTTGTTGCTCCCAAATTTTGTGGATTCGAACCCAACTACGAGACTACGGGTTTGATTTCAATAAAATTCCTATTTATTGTGATTCTAAAAGTGCCATAGCAATTACTTGCAATCCTGTTCATCATTCACGCACTAAGCACATAGACCTACGTTATCATTTCATAAACGACCAAGTAGTAAGAGGCATAATAGAAATGTATTTTGTCAATACAGAGATTCAACTAGCCGATTTGTTTACAAAAGCATTGGATGAGAAACAATTCCAATTCTTAGTGGCAAAACTGGGAATGTTGAATCTCAATCTCTAATTTCGATTATGCTTTCCTACGTTCATCATGTGTCCATCTGCTCTGTTTTCCGTTTTACAACTCTGTGCGTATGTCTTTTTTAATTATCTTTTTTCTCTCTTTTTCTCTTTCTAGGTTTTAGTTTATTTTCACTAATTATTTTTGTTTCTTGCTTTCCTAAGTCGATGTAAAGCCAATGTTGATAGCATCATCGAGGGGGAGAAATGCGATATCCATACATCGAGGGGGAGTTATCAACTAATTAAATGCTTTAAGATTCTCGATAGGCATATTATTTAGGGGGAGTTTGGGGTAACTATTCCAAAGTTCCAAAACATTGAGGGGGAGTAAATGCTTTACGATTCTCGATAGGCATATTATTTAGGGGGAGTTTGGGTTAACTATTCCAATGTTCCAAAACATTGATGGGGAGTAATTATTTTCACTTAAATTGATCTTTCAGAGTTACACAAGTCTCTCAGAAATGCGAAAAACAATCTCCAAATACATAATACAAATAGGATAAGCTCTCAAAACATTCTCAACGAGCTTTCATGAACTCTAAAAATACTCAAGACAATCTCAAAAGCTAGCACGACCAACGAGTGCCCAAAACAGAATAGCTAGTAAGACGACGATTAAGCCCAACATAAGAAAAATAAGAACGCTAGTTTATCCATATTGCGCTCAAAGTTACGCCTTAACTCCACATGTACCTCAGATTCATATACTTGCTGCATCCAGTCCATTTTTCCCTGCGAGAATGATGATAATGTGAGAGTTAGTTTGCGAAAAATTATGGAATTACGAAGTTGGTTCGAGTTCTGTCTATTTATGGGCATAAAATGAACGATAACATCATTAATGCTCCAATCAATATAATCAACAGGGAAGACGGATATTTGACTTAAGGATTCATCGCCGCAAAAGAAAGCGATGTTTTTCTTTGTCGATTTTCGAAATTTGGCTCAGATAAATCATTTTTGAGAAACTCATAGATCTGAATGATTTTATAGACAAATTAATGCCTTTAGGCTAAGTTATTTTTATTTTAGGTTAATTTTTGCATTCTTAGTTTTGGGAAATTTTTGAACGTTATTTCATTTTCCGCGAAGTGCTAAATTCGCGAATCCTCTCAAACTTCGACTTGTCAAAGATTTTTTTGCGAACTTTGAACCTTCAATTCGCGAATTCTCTGATTCGCAGTACACTTCGCAAATCGTTTCAAATGCTGACCAGTCAAAATTGTCAACGCAAGTTCGCGAATCCAAGATTTCGAAATCTACAGTTCGCACGAATTCGAAATTCGCGAATCAAAAGTGGCCTCCAACTAAAAATTTCGCGGCCCAAATCTTTTTCTCAGCCCGCAAATCTGGCTTAACCCTATTCGCGAAATCCTAAAATTCCCAAATCACAATTTCACGAACTCGAAATCTCTCTCTGTCGCAAAATCTCTCTATCGCAAACTCCCTCTGTGTCTTCTCGCTTCAATCTCACTCTCACAGACTCACAGATCTCCTTGGGGTAAGGAAGAAACGGTATTTAACTTATTTGTTTATGGGTTTTCTTCGTTTTTGCAGGTTCGATCTCAGGAAGAACAGGGATTTCTGTTTTGACCTTTGGTTGATCTTTTTGTGTTTAATACTCATTTCGTTTCATAATATGTTTAATTTTATCGTGAAAAATGAGTTACAATTGCGCAGACTGAAGTTTTAAATGTCGATTTTGAAGCTTTCAGCAAAGAGGGGTTTCTATGTTTTTTCTTCGAAATTTCATTTTTGATCTTTCAGTTGTTTATTCGCGAATTGAAAATGTGTTTTGCGAATCAATCCATAAAATAAGTTGGATAAATGAATTCACTGTTTACAGTTGACTATTTGACCAACTAAATTTTGCGAATTCGAATGTCGCGAACTACCAATTTCTTCAGATGCAATTCGCAAACCAGTGTTTTGTGTGTTGTGGTTGATCTGGTCAATTCGCGAACTATCGAGTTCGCGATCTCTATTTCGCAAATCTTTTCTAATCGCAATTCCCACTTTGCAAATTTTCAATGATTCAAAGAAACCTCTGAATTCGCAAAATGAGTGGTTCGCAAATTTACAACTCGCGAATTGCCTTTCGCACTTCAATTCGAATTTCTTGAATTTCACGATTATAAATTGACTAAGTCAATTCGCAAACGGATCTCAGTATTTCAAACTAATTCGCGAAACTAACTTAGTGAATTTTTTGAAGAACTTCAGGCTTTTACAGACCCGCATGTCTTTGTGTTCGCAAAACTGCATGTTCAAATTCGATCTGAAGCAAACTCACAAAATCAATTTTGAAGTATTTTGAACTAACTGTTTAAATTCGCGAACCCTTGTCAAAATTTCTAAACTTCAAATTCGTGAAATACACTTTGAAATTTTGGGGCAGAACAGTTCCTTGTTAATTAAATCATCTTTTTCTAAGAATTTCAAATATCTTCTCATAAGACGTTATTCACAACCTTGTTTTTCTCTTATAATGCAGTTTCGACAGAATGACTACACCAACAGATCTCGTCTACTCAACCACCAAATGGATTGTAATCAAAGACAACAACTTTCAACTCGACTTGAACATTTTCAAGTGGCAAGGAGAGATCATCCCATCCATCCTGAGAAACCACCATCTAGGATACGCATTCTCCCAGTTCCTACTGTGTATCTTCAACAGTTCTGGGGGACTATGACTACCAAAATCTCTCAGGACAACAACACTTACTATGAAGCCCAAATCGCAACCGAGACCGTCAGAATCACTAGGGACTTTCTTCGACAAATTCTTCGGCTGCCGACTCAACCAGATTATGAACATGAGGCATCCGAGGACGAGCTCATCGCAGATATGTTGAAAATGGGTTACTATAGCTCACTCGAGTTTGTTTCCCGTTTTCAACAATCAATGATTCCACATCCGTGGCGAACTCTTTTCGCAATTGTCAACAAATGCTTCTCACCAAAGCACTCAGGATGGGACAAATGCAACATTACGATCCTACGAATCTTTCACGGGATCGCCTTCAGGAAAGGATACGACTATGCCAAGCTAATCACAATGGACCTGGACGATCAGCTTCACCAGAGATCAAAGTCCAAATCGAAAAAGACACAGAATCTGCCTATCCCCGGTGGTTCTCACTAATGATCCACCACTTTATGACTACAACACCGGGGATACCAGCAAGGCCGCAAGAAGAAAACTACACCCCTCCCAAACTCAAATTTCTTCAAAAAGGAAAGACCGACGAGAAGTACTCGCGCACACCAATGCCAATTCCGTGCGCCATCTTACTACTTGCTAGCCCAGATGACATTGAAAAGTACTGCCAGAAGTACAACATTCCCCACCCCATGACTCAGGCCGACCCACCCGAGTCTAACCCAGGGGTTAGTGAGACAGAGAGAGCGAAAACAAGTGAGAGAGAGAGAGGGAACGAGTGAGGGCCTGAGAGAACCCATAGAACAACAGATAGTACCTCAACCATCCCAACCGACCCAACAACTACTCATTACTAATCAACCTCACGAGGAACGACCATCAAAAGAGCAACCAGAACACCCCCAAATTGTCGTTCTCGTGTTAGAAACTATCCAAACTACCCAGTCAGATATAGCCGGGTCAACCCCTAGGGTATAGGAGACGCCGCAGTCGACCCAACGGCACAAATGCAACCTGCACCAGACCATTCACCTGCCTCCCAACAGGCACGTGTCTCAAAATCCCTAGAATCTCCTCAAATATCTGTCACCTCGGCTCCTGTGTCCACTCCACAACAAATAATCACCATCCCTACGACACAGCCCGAGTCTCCGCCTGTCCTTCAGGCATCAACGCCCATAGAAGAGCCTCAAATTGAGGCCTTTCGAGGATTGGACGGAAGCCTCACGGATGATGATGATCTCAGCAGCACAGCATCCGAGAGCCACCGACCAGAACCTAGTTCTGGACAAGTGCTAACGGGAAGTGGCCCCGGTGAAAGCTCCATTCCAGCCCATCTTATCGATGTGCCCATAACGACCCGAGCACCATCTTCTAAAGATGTGTCGCAAAGAGAGGTCGGAAGACCCGTGGAAACTGAAGTCCACCGGACTTCGGTTGACGAGGGCCACCGTCCAGAACCTAGTTCTAACGTGTGATAACGGCTAACCCAACAAGCGCCGGAGCACCATCCTCAACTCCTCAAGCTGTGACGATGCCTTACCTGGAGAATCGCCTTTTTGAGTGCCTTGAATCTGTGACCTTACCATGGGTTCGAGGACTCATTAAGGATGCCCTGCAATCAGCCTCCACGGACAAAGGAAAGGCACCCGTAGGACAACAGCCGTCACAGCCTCGTCTCATCTCACTACCACCACCACGAGTCACTCATGAACCCAGTCCATACAACATGCCTCTACTTGAGCTCTTCGACGTAGGTATCTCCCGAATTATTGAACTCGACAATCAGCGGACTCCGGACGAAGAAGATTTCTACAAAAAGCTGATTAAAGGCGGAATCATACCCGACCCATCCACATGTAGTCAGGAAGGCTCTAGATAGAAACGTCGTCATGACGATCTTGATGACCAAGATCGCCCTGAGGGGGAGAAGAGACCAAGAGTCATGTATCCGGTCACTCACGGCGGACGAGGGCGCAGGGTCCTAACTCGTGGAGGCGGTTCTTCCCGATAATCCAACCCACCACCAAGGTCCTCTAGGGGCAGACAAGCTACGCCAGGGCCGAACCAGACAATTTCCCTTGACGAGGTCGAATCTGGCTCCTTGAGGATTTCCACCCAATCAGTCCAAACAACCACAACCCCATATCTCACAAGCTAGATAAGTCCCAAAACTTCCATCCCATCCCTTTAGATCGACAATCCAGACACCTTAGTCGAAGAACTTTACAATCTACATGATGTTGTGGAGAGGTACATCTTTGGCGAGGAATGGAGAACTCATCCTGTTAATCCGACTATGGCCAGAAACCTTATGGACAATGCTAGATACTTTCTCTCGAAAGCTAACATTAGTCTAATTCGTCTTGAAGATGAGGAGCTCGAGGAAGGAGAAGACTACGAGGATTGCCCTCCAGATACACACAAAGGAATTGACGAGCTACAACTTCCATGGAAAAATGTGAAGGTTAATGCTCCTTATCAAGAAGAGATACGAAAGAAAATCTGGAGGAGGGAAGATAGGATCTTGAAGGTGGATGAACTTGACCTCAGAGGTTTAACTCATTTCCCACGATCAAAAGCCGTTCAGTACCTGCTGTCAATCCGTCGAACACTGATGTTCAGTGGAAAAGGATCGAACGTCGATGATCTCCGAAGACTTGAGGCAAAACGACCCAGAATCAGACAAATTCTGAGTGTTCGAAAGGAGCGATTTGGAGACATTGATTTTCCTATTTACATTGTACGACGTGAAGATAATTCAGCTGAAGAACTGAATGAAGGGGATCTCTCCTATCTCAGAGGTGAAGACATTGATCAATTAGTAGGGGATTATAGGAGGCTTGGAGTACTCAGGACTCCAGAATTAAGGATGGGCTATGCTTCTTTAAAAAGGTTCATGTTGCGTCAAGTCAAGTTCAACTCTACACATGACCTCCAAATGGCACTTGAAAGCAACATAAAAAGAGTGAATCTCACGAAGCCCTCCTTTGAAGCACCAGAGTCAGAGAGCTACGGAGAAGGCCATATCTTTGATGGAGAAGACCCTTCAGTAATCTACATCAATTACAAGGGAGAGAAGAGACAGATGAGAATATCAGAAATCCACAAGTTATGTGATGGAACTCTCCGTATTATTCTTGCTAAGCTCAAGAGGATCATAGAGGAAATGAGAGAAGTAGAATATGAAGTACAAGAGAAGTATCATAAGATGATCGAAATCATCTCCGACAAAAAATCTCTTTTCGTAGAAGATTGAGATCATATGAATTAAGACTTGGACTCAGAAGATCAGCCTACGAACTTCTGGAACCTCGGCCTCCTCCCCGCTCGAAGAAAAAGAAGACTTGAAGACTTAGATAGGTTTATTTGTAATTTGGACACTTAGGGGGAGAATGTTAGGAATATTTTAGAAGTGTCCAAAATATTGTTCTAAGTCTTGTTAGTTCTTTACTATGTTTTTATACGTTACACTTCAGTTAGATTGGTTGTAGTTGTAATGGGTTTGTTAGGGGCCCAATGGGCTTAAATACCTTACAAGGTATTTAAGCTTAAACCCTGACCATCACTAATCAAGTTTTCATTTGCTAAAATCTCACGTATTCAACACTAAACCTCTAAAGCACACTATTCACATTCTACGAAGGTTTAATCTGTTGAAGTGTTCTTGGATAATCTGGAATTACAGGACCCTGCATAAGTGGACCCATGTGCATAAGTTTGGTCTCATGCGCAGCAGACCGGCACCGTGCGGAAATTATATTGACTAGTCAACAATCATTGGTCAATTATTGTCATTATTGTCTGTTACTTTTTCTGTGATATTGTCAGTGTCATAACAGTAATGTCAAATCTGATGTAGTTTCGATGAATCATAAGTAAATAATTTAATCATAACGAAAAAAATTTATAAACGAAAAATTAATTTACCTACCATTATAAACGAAAAAAAATTCGATGTGATAAAAAGAACTGTTTGTCAAAACTTTTAGATAAAATAATTTACAAACTAACATTGTTTTTCATAAAAAAAATTTCCCAAGACGGAATAAAAATTAAAATTACATTCATCTTGGACCAAACCAGGAACGGAAGTCCTTACGGAAATACTAACTACAAGAAATTTCCTAAAATCTATAATTTGATGTTGTGTCAGATTGGAGACGTCGTTATCTCGAAACATGAGGCTCATTGCCGTTCGCAACATATGAACGCCCTGAAATGTTACACACTTATACAGAAAGCGTCGTAAAAAAATTTAATGAATAATAAGGAATGAAACTTACCTTCCTTGCTGCTTGGCGAACCTCGGATGGCGCTGAACTGTCCATTTCTTAAATCGATTCTTGATACATCCCATAAGACCAATATCGCTGGGATTAATACTTGAAGTGACGACAATGTTGTGTTTAAGGTGGCGCATGACATTGTCGCAAGACTCGTTGGAGTCGTATATCGTCATCGTCTTCTTCCTCTTATCAGCGACGCATAACACCCAATGTGCTATCGTTTGACTGGGATGACGATGCAATCTGCACTCATCCATGAGATCGACTGCCATCCATCGTGAAGTCCGCTCGCGTAGTGGGTCCACATAGGAAGCATCCCATTTATTACTTTTCCGTTCTCCAAGCCCTCGAGTTCGATACATGTATTGAAGGCGTAAGACATGTACGCAACTTTCTTTGAAGTAAATGTATGCGACTTCTGCATGTCCAGGAACCCCCTCATGGCTTCATTCATATGCTGAAAAACCAAAACAATAAAGGCTTTACAATTACAGCTCATTGCAAAATTAATGGTTCAAGTGCATACCATGTCATTGAGCCACCTCATTGGCATAACTAGATCCTCAAACCATTCTCGTCTATGCTTGTCGACTGCGCATTGTACGTAATCGTCGTCCACCAAGGCCTGTATATCGCTCTCTATGGCCCCCCACATAATGAGTTTTTTAGAAATATGAACGTCTACGGCCGAGACCCTCACATTCATCTGACCAGTCGACGGAGGCTCAGTGTATGGCGACTGCAGCCACTTCGACGGATTTTCCTGCTGCTCCTCCGGGTCGCCTCGACCACATCTTTTCCCTTGTCTGCCTCCGTCGGCCCCTTCGACTGATCCCAGTCGATGCCCCTCCAAGTCGATGGGTCCACCTCATAATATGGCCCGCTCTGCCCGTCGATGTCATCATCCCATTGAGGTTCAATGTAAGACGTGGAGTACCATTTACGGCCCCGTCCCCACGTGATCGTCGGACGGGGTGGATCCGGTCTCACAAATTCATCCCACCAGTCGAAGTCGGCTCGTCACCAATGACGCATATTAAACTGTAAGCTACGCCCGTAATTAAGTTTGAATTAGGGGTAAAGAGAGTTACCATGATACGGCACGTCGTTATGTGTGCGTGGACCGAATAAACTTGTCCAGTCGTGCCGTAGCTCCGCAACGACTGCGCAACTACTCCAATGCTTTCGCCCAGTCCTTGTATCGAGTTAAATCGCTCGTCGTATGTTTCGGAGCGTCGAGTGTAATCGCCTCGGAATTGCAAAAAGTCATTTCCGAACTGCTCGAACCTACCGCTAAGCGCGCCGAAGCCGCTGCTAAGCGTGTCGAACCGACCGCTAAATTCATTGAACTGTCGATCCACGCGGCGCGAAAATTCGTCGAATTGCTCCGTCGACGGATACCCATACCCGTGCGATGGCCCTGCGTGTGGCGGCGATGTTGGCGGCGTATGAAAGAGGCCTCCGTAAATGGACGGCGGCACATAGTCAGAGCCCATGCCCCTCTCTTCGTCTTGCTGTGATCTGATAGAGAGCTGAAGGACGGACTCTGCCTCATAATTGGCTTCGATTACAACCGCCATCCGCCGGCAACGAGGTCCTTCAGCCGCACGACGAGTGCACGTAACGTCTGCACCGTCCATCAGTAAGGTCCCCGCCCTATCGTACACATCGTCTGGCTCATCGGCTCCCAAGTCGCTGTCCCGAAGATAGCCGACATGCGTCTCTTCTCCGATCGGCACTACTAACCCTCATACATGGGACCCATGCGCGGCCTTGGCAATAGCCCACAACGTCGGACATCCCTTCCTATTTCACTCCTTCGTGACCCACAGGCATATAGGCGGCCTCATATACTCCAACTCTCTAACTTCAGCGTATTTCTCAGCGAGCTTCGGTACGCATTCGTATGCTAATATCTGAAGACCAAAGAGATAAATAATCTTAGCAACCAGACGAAATCCTAGCCTCACAAGATCAAAAGATAAAACCATAACCTGAAGTGGATGTACGAATCCACTGACCAACAGACTCTCCTTAACCCCCATCAAATCTCGTTTCAGCGACCGTATTGCCTCTTTGAAAGCCAAAGCGCCCCAAGGGTAACAGTCGAAGGCCGTCGAGTCTTCGACCAAATAAACGATCCAAGAAGGAAGGGTGCTATCCATCTTGGAACGTCGGGGCAGCAAGCCAGAGCCTGCAAAGTAGAGGTTAGCCAACTTCAACTTCTCGTCGTCGACGTGCACCGTATCGTTGGCAGCCAACTCCTCCAACCGTTGTTCAACGTAAGACAAACGAATTCAGCTCCGTTTTTGTCGGGAAATGTCGACGGACGAATTCCTCCTTGACGTTCACTGCTGGTTCGGCTGCGAACTTCAGCCCCGTGATTAGGCAATATTCCGTTTTTGAAAAACGAAGTGGTTTTTTCTCGAGGATCATCCAAAGCTCGTCACGATCGTAAAGCTCCGTCTGTCTCTTGATAAAATACCATAACATCTGCGCCGACAGATTGAAACCGGCGGCAGCGTCGACGAGCCTGCCGAACGGACTCCCTTCCTTAAACACTGCTAGCTCATCCTCGTTTAGCCAATTACGATCTTTTTGCTCGTTTCGCAGTAGCGTGACGTGAGGTGTAACCTGCAATCAGGGTCATCGTCACCTCCGACAATTTGCTTATTTAATGTAACCTAAAAAATAAGAAAATGTAAGCTAATTAGATCGAATGAAATATGCTTATTATTAGATCTGCTTCAAAGCACGGGTCCCTGCCATGCTACGCGGGGATCCTGAGCTTATGTACGGGTCCCTTGCACTTGCACGCACTGGTCCACAGCGCCCTCAAGCGGGACTCTTAGCTATGCTGCGCTGGGGACCTGTGCGTGTTGCGCAGGACCCCTGCTCTTATGTGCAGAACCACAACACTTGCACGCATGGGTCCGCAGCACTAGCAAGCACGGGTCTGCGCTTGCAAGCACAGGTCCCGTACTATGTAGCACGGGTCCTTTGCTAGCGCGCACTGATCCCCATGTCTACATCGCTCGGGTCCCAGACAGCATAGCACGGGTCCCCAACACAGCAAGCACGGGTCACGTACTATATTGCGAGAGTCCCCGCGCTGGCACGCACGGGTCCCAGTGCAGCATAGCACGGGTCTCCAGCTCTAGCAAGCATGGGTCCCGTGCTATGCTTCGAGGATTCCAGCGAGACAAAGCACGGATCCATTGCCGTGGACTCCTGCGCTTTGCCCCACGAGTCCCCTGCACTTCCACACGGATCCCTGAGCTTCAAAGCACGGGACCCCTACCATTGCAAGCACGGGTACCCTGCGCTTCGAATTAGGGTACCCTACGGCCTCAAATTAGGTCTCGTGCGATGTAGACGATGGATTCTTCATAAATTAAAAAATTACCTTCATTATTTGGGATCTCGCCTGAACAGCCATGGATTCGAAGCTTGAAATTTGACTGTGAAGAAGGGTGTGAAGAGAAGAGGGAATCTTGATCGATTTTGCAAAGGGTCCGTGAAGTGAAATGGGTGCTTTTTTTATTTACTGTTACTTTTTCAGATTCTGCAGTAAACATCTGTGAAAAGATGTAATTTTCGTTAAGTGTTGCTGATTTCCATTAAAGAAGGGTAAATAGTCTTTTGCGTAAGTAAGGGTACATTGGTCTTTTACCATTTAGGAGGCTATTTTTTTAACATTGACTATGTCAAAGGCCATTATTTACCAATCTAATCATGGATTAGCAGCAATCAGTTACCCACTTTCTGTCATTAATAATTGAGAAACGTGTTTCAATACATTTATCGTAGTATTTAATCAGTTACCAAACCAAAAAGGACGAAAACAGGCATATGTCACGGCCGTGACATATCACGCATGAGGCCGTGACAAGGAACAGAGACCGAAACCAAAGACACTGGTCAATGTCACGGCCGTGACACACAGCGCAACAGGTCGTGACTCGAGGCAGAGACCGTCTTAGAGTTCGTCACGGCCATGACCCCAATCACACCAGGATATCTACAGATCCCAATAGCGCCAGCGGACCAGGAAAAGACCGCCTTCACTTGCCCGTTCGGGACGTTCGCTTATCGAATGATGCCATTTGGTCTTTGCAATGCCCCAGCCACCTTCCAGCGATGCATGATGACCATATTCGACTAACTGGGGTAGGTGAGGTAATGGAGGTATTTATGGATGATTTTTCTGTTTTTGGGTCGTCGTTCGATGTATGCTTGTCTAATCTGAAGCTCGTACTCACACGATGCGAGGAAACGAATTTGGCACTTAATTGAGAAAAGTGTCATTTCATGGTTCGAGATGATATAGTTCTGGGCCATAAGTGGACCGAGCTAAGTTAGAGACTACAGAAAAATTACATGTCCCCTCGAACGTGAGATCAATTAGGAGTTTTCTAGGTCATACTGGGTTTTATCGTAGGTTTGTTAAGGATTTTTCTAAGATCGCAAGACCCATGTCTAGATTGCTAGAAAAAGATGCTCCATTTGAATTTAATGATGAGTGTTTGCATGCATTTAATTTGCTTAAGGAGCGACTAATCGCAGCACCTATTATTGTCGCCCCCTGGGGCTGCGCTTTGAACTAATGTGCGATGCTAGTGATTATGCAGTTGGGTCGTGTTAGGGCAGTGTAAGGACAACCATTTCAGACCGATCTACTACGCGAGTAAGACGCTGGATGCTTCCCAGGCAAATTACACGACCACTGAAAAGGAACTGCTAGCCGTCGTGTTCGCTTTCGACAAGTTCAGGTCATATCTTATCTTATCTAAGGCTATTGTTTTTACTGACCACTCTGCTCTTAAGTATTAGTTAGCAAAGCCGGATGCCAAGCCCCGGCTGATAGGGTGGATCTTGCTACCTCTCTCGACTAGAGGAGTCCGAGATATACCACAAGGATGGAAGGGCTATACAAGACAGATTCCCAAAAGAGCACCTGTACTTGATACAAGTGGCAAGTAAAGATACCCCGTGGTTTGCAGATTTCGCTAACTATCTTATTGCGAGGGTCCTACCAAAGGAGTACACTAGTCAACAAAAGAAGAAATTCTTTTCTGACCTGAGGTACTACTTTTGGAAAGATCCATATCTTTTCAGGCGATGTGCGGACCAGTTGATACGATGATGTGTTGCCTTCCCAGAGACGACACAGATCCTGAGGTATTGCCACAATGGACCAACTGGAGGGCACTACGCATCCAATCGAACTGCTCAGAAGGTGTTGGAGAGCGAATTCTACAGGCCTACGATTTTCAAGGACGCCCAAAGGTACGTTGACACTTGTGATCAGTGTCAGCGCGCACGTAATCTCTCGAAACGCGACGAAATGCCCCAGAACTTTATTTTAGTTTGTTAAATTTTTGACGTATGGGGTATAGATTTCATGGGTCCATTTCCTAGCTCATATAATAACAAGTACATCTTAGTCGGTGTGGATTATGTGTCCAAGTGGGCCGAGGCGCAAGCTTTGCCCACGAACGACGCTAGGGTAGTCGTTATTTTACAAGCATCATTCTCACGTTTTGGAGCGCCTAGGTGCATTATTAGCAGGGGTACACATTTCTGTAACACCCAGTTTGCACGCACGTTAGAACGTTACGGTGTTTGACACAGCCTATCCACCCCCAAGCTAGCGGTCAAGTCGAAGTAGTGAACAGTGAGTTAAAAACACATCTTCGAAAAGACCATAGAAGGAAACCGTAGGGAGTGGACGAATAAGTTGAACGACGCACTTTGGGTATATAGGATTGCATATATGGCACCCATAGGCACTACACTGTATAGATTAGTCTATGGGAAGGCGTGTCACCTCCCCGTAGGAATTAAAGCATAAGGCCTATTGGGCAATAAAGTCTTTGAAGTTTGATTTGGGGGATGCCGGCGGAAAGCGGCAACTCCAAATTAACGAGCTAGACGAGTGGCGTTTATCGGCTTACGATAACGCCCGAATGTATAAAGAGTGCTCCTAAGCCTATCATGATAAGCCGAATGTATAAATATATACCCCCTCAGTCCCAGCAGCTTTATCACATAAGTTGTTGGGCACGCAAATTAAGGTGACATTATTATAATAATATTGTACAATGAGATTAGATAAAAACAACTTGTTTAAACTTATAACATTTTCCTAATTATTCCCACTAGTTACTTTTCCCTCCAATTACATTTAAAATGGTGTTTAACTTTTTACCTAAAAAGGAAAGGTGATAAAATTATTGGAACGCCCGAAATGAAAAAATGTGATAAAATTAGCAGGGCGTAGGGAGTATATATATACATTTTTATAGGTGAATCTACAGCAACAGTCCAGAGCCACAAACACGGAAGGACCTCGCATCTCCCTCCTCCCCCATCCTCTCTCCCTGAGGGTGGGGGAGCATTTTTAGCATTTTAGCTCAATATTTATTTTTGGGTTTTTTTGCGGTTGTGTTTTGCCTTCCATGTTCTTTTTTTTTCCTGCTTGCTCGCCTGTGTTCGTGAATGGTGTTTTTTGTTGTGTTGTTCAATGTTTTCGAGTGTTTCTTTTTCGTTCGTGTGTTGTGTTCCCTCTCAGGGTTTTCTATTTTTTTTAGGTCTGCTCTCGCTCGTCTGTTTCAGTTGGTGCTCTGGTTTGTATTTTGTTTAGTGTGTTTGCGTGCCTGTTCAGATCACCCAAGCTGTGCTGGGAGCTTGTTTCTCCTCGTAGAAGGAGACTTCTCTTGTTGAGCCCTCAGTCGATAAAGATAAAACCCAGAAGTCGAAGACCTAAGAAAGTGAAGAATGTCGTAGAGTTAGCTTAATAGTGTAGCGCCCCGTTTCCTATTACCCTTTTACCCATCTATAAAATATTCATATAAAATTTTTCGCGATTCCCGTAACTATTTCCTTTAACAAAAACGGGTGCGTACATCCGGTCTAGTTTCTTTCACAATAATGTACATATATGTACCTATCATATGAGTCACAAAATGCAACAGTCTAAATCATTTCTATTCTACATGCTAACAATGAACAGAGGGGAGCAGGAGGAGAGCGTAAGCCGCCAACCTTCAATCCATGTTTTGTATGAGGATGCGTTCTACGCAATCTGCTAATTATCTACAACAACTGTGGAGACAACTATACAGAGTATGATCGCAACATGTTAACTAATAACGTACATGTAATAACATAGGTAGTAATCCATCAATTTTCGTAGATATCATAGTCATTTCAATTCACAAATCCATCGTTCATATAACCGTCATTCATAAGATCCGTAGATCACATGCCATTCTATATGTCCATTTATTTTGTTACTCCCTTTATTGACTAGCTAGACTGTACTGTACGCCCAGTCGGCGCCCATGCATGGGAGTCTGTAACCATTCTGTAATCCCCCGATTTGTAGGGATACATATATGCTTGTACAGGACTATGTAAAATCCCACGTTTTGTAGGGATCTATGCCGTAGCATCCGTATCATACCGTCTGTAGTCGTAGCAGTCATAACGATTTCTCCCTTCATTTTAATATGTATGCAATGCTATATAAAATATCTTATGTGACACATAAACCATATGAAAACACTTTATGGTCACGTAATTCACATCGATCATAAATAGCATATAAATCACATATTAATCAATTAATCCATCTAAAGCATGTAAGACATAAGGCACATAAGGTACATGTTGCAAATCATACTCACAAGTTTCGCCTATTTTTCCCGTTCACTTACTCGACCTTGTCTTTGCCCTCATCCAACTCCTGACCTATATAATTATTTTACCTGGTAAATACCAATTCCCTATAATGATATGCGTTTATTATGCATTATCGTTCCTATCCGAAGCCTTGACCTTTTTGTTTATTAGTTACAATATATTAAACTCTCAGCTTAGATGATATATTTTAATCAATGTCGAAATTCCTTTATATTAAGCAATACCAACAACCCTATATAGAGTGCCGATAACTTAATGTGACCTGGATTGGCTCATCAGTACTATCTCGAATACTTGTATATTATGTTATTATTATAACTCGGTTTTCGATTCTAAGGTTTCTCTATCGAGAATACTAATAAATATTATTTTTCCACTTTTCCTTCAAGACTAGGTTCGTTATAGACTTCAAAACTTTTAGTAGTGAAACTTTCTCTATCGGGAAATATAATTCTCGATACACTATCTGCGAGAATTTAATTTTTCGCAAATCATCCTTATTTCTAAACTCTATTCTTCGCCTCATCCTATCCCCTTCAAAAATCTATTTCTTATAGTTAAGCCTTCATAATAAAAGTTAATACCAACTATTACTCTTATTCGATGACTCCTAAATTTTAACACATATCTATTTATTATTCCTACCTATGTATTTTCATACCAGCAGCCTATAATACTTTAATTAAATATTGTTATTATCTATACATGCATTACGAATTTACTCATATGTATGCATGAATTCATGCAAATGCATGAATTATCAGGTGGTAACGCCAATCGGTATGCTAATGGTCCGATCCTTTCTAGTACTTCATATGGCCCAATATATCGTGGGCTCAATTTTCCTTTCTTCCCGAATCGTAAAACTCCCCTCCAAGGAGATACTCGCAAAAACACTTTTTCTCCAACTTCATATTCCATTTCTCGTCGATGTTGATCTATATAACTCTTTTGTCTATCTTGGGCCGCTTTTAATCGATTCTTAACTATTTTAATCTTTCCATTGTTCCTGAATCAAATTTGGCCCTTTCAATACTTGTTCTCCTTCCACTTCCCAACAAATTGGGTTTCGACATTTCCGACCATATAAAGCTTCATACGGTGCAATTCCAATACTTGAATGGTACTGATTATTATACGCAAATTCCATTAGTGCTATATAATCATCCCACGATCCTTTGAATTCGATTACACATGCTCGAAGCATGTCTTCTAATGTTTGTATCGTTCTTTCTGACTGACCGTCTGTTTGTGGATGAAATGCCGTACTAAAATGCAATTTAGTTCCGAGCGATTCCTGTAAACTTCCCCAAAATCTGGAAGTAAATCGGGGATCACGATCAGATACTATGGACGTAGGTACTCCATGTAGTTGAACTATTTCGTTACGTATCTTTTTGCCAGATATTCCAGCGTAGAACCCCATCTAAATGGTAGAAAATGAGCTAATTTAGTAAGACAGTCAACAATTACCCACAGGGCGTCATTTTTCTTAGCCGTTGGAGGAAGGCCATAAAGAAATCCATCGTTATATGCTCCCACTTCCAAACAGGTATGGGTAAAGGATGTAATTTACCCACCGGCGCTTGGTGTTCAGCTTTGATTTGCTGCACGTTAAACATTTTAGGACGTATTCGGCCACGTCCCTCTTCATTCTTGGCCACCAATGGTGGGATTTAAGAGTTCGATACATTTTCGTATTGCCCGGATGCATGTCATAAGGGGCAGTGTGTGCCTCTTCCATTATTTCTTGTCGAAGATTATCGATATCGGGAACACATATGCTGCCATTTATCGTCAAAGTTCCATTCTCGTCTATCATAAAAGACTTCCTCAATCCTTATTTCACTTTATCAGAAATTTTAACTAGCTTTTCGTCCTTAAATTGTACTTGTCTAATTCGATCTATCATAATAGGCCGAACTACAATTGAGGCACAGATAGCACCGATATCGTCTACTTTCATCTCTGTATTCATCTTCCTGAGGTCAATTAGACTTAATAAAGAACATATTGATAGGTAAGAGACGGTACCATGCGATTCTCTACTTAAGGCGTCAGCAACGACGTTGGCTTTTCCAGGATGGTATTTCTATGGTACAATCGTAATATTTCAGTTATTCAATCCACCGCCTCTGTCTCATATTCAATTCCTTCTTTCTTAACAGATATTTAGACTTTTATGGTCAATAAATATCTGAAATGTTGCTCTGTATAAATAGTGTCGCCATATTTTTATGCGAACACTACGGCTGCTAACTCTAAGTCGTGAGTTGGGTAGGATGTCTCGTATGGCTTCAGTCGTCGAGATGCATACGCCACTACTTTTCCGTGTTGCATTAGCACCAGTGTTTTAAATCGCGTTAGATCGCGCGCTACGACGCGCGCGATCGCGTGTTTTCCCGTCAAAACGCTCCGACGCGTTTTTAATTTCGCGTTTTATTTTTTTTTTTAATTTTTTCCTGTTTTCGACGGATATTCCGTCGCAAACCCTTATATTTCTTTTTTAGCAACGGTTGTAATGACATGTTTAGCTCTGACAGTCTTTAATGCTCTCTGACAGTCCGACCTAATTTCAGCTCAAATGGGATAATAATATTTTATTTTTAATCTTTTTTGTTTAGAATTCTTCAGAATAATTAAAACGTCTTTATTTTGAGTAATTTATATGATAAAAATACATAAGCATATTCAATTTATTCCTTGTTTCGTGACGATCATAATGACATGCATATCATATATTTTTCGATACCAATATAATTTTCGATAGTTATAAGAATGAATTTTCAATTGATATCAGTCCTCTTTTATTGTTCGGTTGTATAAACATTTTAATATATAATTCATATATATTTAAATTTTAGATTTTAATTGTACTTTATTTTTATTTCATTGAATTTCTAAAGAAACTATAGATTATTTAGTCTCATAAATACAATTATATATTATATATATTTATTATATTATATTTAGATTATCCGAAATACTCACGCAATGCGCTACGCTATTTACGCTACGCGCTACCGACACTAAAACGCGACACACTGCGCTATGCGCTTTTTAAAACATTTATTAGCACGCACCCCAGTCCTTGATAGGACGCATCACTATAGATCACAAAACCGTCTGTTCTTGATGGGATAGTTAGCACTGGAGCTGTCGTTAGTCGTTCCTTTAATTCTTCAGAACTCCTTTGGCATTCATCAGTCCACTTAAATATAACTCATTTACGTAGTAACTTCGTCATCGGCTGCTATCAATGAGAAATTCTCTACGAATCGCCGATAATATCCGGCTAATTCCAGAAACTACGAACTTCTGCTACATTTTTAGGGCTTTCCCACCTGATTACCGCTTCGATTTTACTGGGATCGACTTGAATACCTTTACCAGAGACCACGTGCCCCAGAAATACTACTTGATCTAACCAAAATTCACATTTTAAAAGCTTCGCATATAACTTCTTTTCCTGTAAAGTCTGAAGTACAATACTCAAATGGCATTCGTGTTCCTCTTTTGATTTGGAATATACCAATATATCATCAATAAAGACGATCACGAACTGGTCTAAGTAGGGTCCAAAGATAGCGTTCATCAATGCCATAAAGACTGCAGGAGCATTCGTCAATCCAAAGGGCATAACTAGAAATTCATAATGCCCTTATCTTGTTCTAAAGGCAGTCTTTGGAATATCACCCTCTGCAATCTTCAGTTGATGGTATCCTGATCTCAGATCGATTTTTGAAAAGACCCTAGAACCTTGCAACTGGTCGAATAAATCATCGATCCGTGGTAACAGGTATTTATTTTTCACCGTTACTTTATTCAATTGTGGTAATCTATGCATAATCTGAGTGTCCCATATTTCTTTTTAACGAAAAGAACGGGTGCTCCCCAAGGCGATACACTTAGTCGTATATAAACTTTATCGAGTAATTCCTTCAACTGTACTTTCAACTCATTCAATTCGATCGGAGCCATTCAATATGGTGGAATAGAAATTGGCGCCGTGCTTGGTTGAAGTTCAATAGTGAATTCCGTATCTCGATCGGGTGGTAATATGGCGACCCTCACTTTCTAACTAAGGTTAATGGCGGATTTTCGCAACGTAAGCCGCGGAAGACCCAATTTACAATAACTTTTATTTCCTAAAATATATATTACGACAAAACGTAACCTACATCGTCGTAATTATACAAGGCCGAAGCCCCCAAAAATATTTGAAATAACCAAAACATCCTAACATCACTCCACAGGTCGTCATCCATGTACAACTTTGCCATCAAAAGACCGTGGAGTACCGCCTTCAGCTTGCCTTAGTCGAGACGTTTCTCAACGTCCGACTCGATCGTACCTACAACACATAATGTAAGGGGTGAGCTATAAAGCTCTGTAAGTAGAAATGATGCATGCTATGCAAGTGCCCAATACCCCGCAGAGGCATCCGTGGCAATGCATTTAATACTCGTACTGGTAGCCCACGCCGAGGTTGCCTACACCAGGGTTACACCCTGTGTCGCTTATTTCCTCAGGTCGCACCCTCAAAGTCACCCCCTACCGCCAACCGGGCACTCGCCCAAATAAAATAGACAGGGCCGCAGCCCAAATATATATGTAGTATAAACGATGATGCACCACGCCGTCATGGTGCATAGAGGTAGCCATGACTCAACTGCGAGTCGACAACAAATGCCCACATCGGCAAATATCAATCGCTTTCAAGCGATAGAATGCTTCTAACTTGTATGCTTAGGGATTGAATTGAATTATTTAATGAATATTTCCAATTCTGCAGGGGTCTATTTATAGGTTTTCAAGGGGTTTGGGGAAAATCTGTGAAGGGCTGCAACTTCTGGGCAGGGACCTATTTGTGAGTTCATCTGAGGCAACCAACGTGCTGAATCAGAGCCAAATTTTAGAGATGGAAGAGGATTACCAATACATGGATCTGATAATGCAGGGACTCGCCGCCCGAAGGCGACGCACTGATGCGGAATCGAGCAACTGAAATAACGGACTGGCCTACCGCGGCCTTACCAACACCGACATGGAGCCGCGACGACGATGGCATGATGCCCACCATCGTCTGGGACGCATCGCCGCGAGCTCCGGCGACTCATCCATTTCTGATTCTTCGTGGAGCAGGTACTCGATCACAGAGGTAGCAGCGTTGCTAGTGGAAGCAGTTGAGCTTCACCATCATATCCTCGTTGACCGGATTACGCCCGCCCACAATCTCCATCTCCGGTGGATTTTCTCCGTAGTTTTTGCGAACTTACACAAGCATTTCGCGGGCCGTTTCTGTTTTGCGAACTCGGCTGGCAACGTGGCATTTTTGCGAACCCTTGCAAGGACGGCGAACTCATCCATTTCGCTGAATTGAGAACGACGCCATCGGACAGAAGCAATCGTTTAGGGCTGAGAGGACGGAGAAGAAGAGTGTCTGCGACGGAATATATGATTTCTAAAATACAAAAATGTGAGTTTCGGGCGATACGATTTGGGCTTTGACCAGAGTTGACCACGAATTTAATTTTGGGCAACTTTACAACTTAGACTATATATATTATTTTATATTTAATCACAAAAAATTAATAAGGTTAATAATAAAAATATATTTATGCATATTAAAAGCATATATTTCGGCCGCGCAGTGTAACGGCAGAACAGTATTTTCGGCCCTAACTGGCACGCCCGAAAATACTGATTGCCGTTACACTGCAGGGCCGAAAATACTGATCGACAACGAGGAACGTAAATAACAAAGAAAAACACATGTTTCTTCCCTGAATTTAGGCTCAGCGGTTCGACCTTCGTTGAGGACTTTTGTCGAGCAGGTGGTGGGCGTCTCAGCTTTTCCTTTTCTTACGAGTCCTTTGCACTGCCCGCTCGCTGCTTCTCCTACTGGCAGCCTGTCACAGCCGCAACAGCTTGCTTCGGGGAGGTACTTGCTTGGATGGTTTTCCCTTCGACGCCCGCTCCCTATAATGATGAATTTTCTGTCTAGGGAAACATGGGGGAGATGGTCGGGTGGACGGGTCAAGAACAATTATAATTGTTCCACAATTATACTGATTTGTTACCGTAAAAATCGTATGTTATTTTAACGTCATAAGACGTTACTTATAGACATTAAAATGTTATTAACAGACATATTCATTACATCGGACTATCGAACCCTATTTTCCCACTGATCGAGCAATGCTCCCTATAATGATGAATTTTTTGTCTAGGGAAACAGGGGGAGATGGTGAACTTGACTGAGGGAGACTTCCGCAAGGTTTTTTAATTATTACGCCAAGACAATGCACGCTCACACCTCGAAATCCCCAAAATGAAACGTGCGTGCATATGAATATACCATGCGAAAATAAATTACTTTACTAACCATGCATTGACATGTCGCGAATAATTCATATCACATAAAAGCACCAAAGCAGATAATCACATAAATCAAGCGCACATAATCATTTATGTGTTGTAGTTGAAGTTTCCACTTACCTGTCGTCCGTAGATTACCCGCTAGTAATCCTGTGCGATTCCTAGATCTCGACCCTTAAGCCTAAAGAGTTATAATCGTTAGTGTACTAGCGAAATTAATTGACTATCTAAAAATGCTCGAAACTACATTTGAAAAGTAGTCTTTTGAAAATAGTTCGCTAAGTCAAGTTAACTCGTAAAATACCAAGCTAGGCCGAAGGTTTTAAATCCCAAAATAACCTTTAGATTTTTAAAGTATAGGTTGACCCGGAAATATTAGTCAACATACGAAAATACTTTATTTTAAAACAGATTTGGGCCGAAAATGATTTCAATTAAAATGATTGGGCCTGAAATAGGGCAAAAGCCCAAAATTAAAATAATCGGTCAACTCAAACAAAATTCGGTCAAAGCCCAAACGTAAAATCACCTGATCCCACTGTCAAAAATTGGTCAACTCGCGAAACGATCGGGTCAATGCCCGAATTCATGAAATCACTCGCCGAGTTCGCGAATCGCCCGATTCCACATTAAAATTGGTCAACCCGTGCACTTTCGGGTCAACGTCCGATTCCGCGAAGCTTTCGCCGATTTCGCGAATCGCCTGAATGGACGCGCGAAGCCCGATTGAACTCGCTAATTGCTCGATTGCTCTCAGAGGAATCACCCCGCAAAAGTCAGTCGGCCCGCGAAACTCAAAGTCGGCCCGGCGCCTCTCACGGGAATCACCCTAGTCGGCCCGTGAAAGACTTAAGCCCGCGAGATATCAAAGTTGGCCCGCGAAACACCTGTGTTACTCCCACCGAAAAACCCTTTGGGCCCGCGAAACACTTTCGCGACCCTGAACACATTCGGCCGATTTCCCTATTCGTTTGAAAACTTGTTTCACTCATGATTTGCAAACATAAAATGGCCCGCGATTTTTGAAGTCGCCCGAAACTCAGAATCGATTGCTTCAAAACTCCATATATTATCAAAAATCTCCTTTGAAAAATAACCTAAACCCATAAATTCATATAAAAACATCAAACCCTTTTTAAACGTCACCTAACCCATCACTAAGATCATCTTAAGAAAATATGCTAATCGCCAAAAGTAGTACACCTTAAAAACACCGAAATTCTCACGAGCATCTCATCAATAAACACCTCTAGACGATATTAACTACAACTTGAAAATCCTAAGTATGAGCTGAAACTCGAAAACCCTAATTTGTCGAAACTTTAACACTAACCCGAAGCATCCTTATTAACAATAGTCTAAAGCCCCCAAGTGCTAACAAGTTCTAATAGAAAACTTCCTATCGCACATACCCACCTTAGCATATATATGGAAACACCTATCTCTGCTATGCCCAAAACTCTATATGTCTCTAGTGTCGAAAACTTAGTTAATATACTTCTATTAGACCACGAAATTTGAGGCATTAGAACTTAGGTCACGAAAACTCTATGAAAATACTAACACCCTATGACGTGTCAAGAACCCTTATGAAACCTCCGAGAACTCTAGGGTAGAAATCGAAATCTTTGTAGACTTAACATGCCGACCACTTAGTAATATTAAACCCTAGGTTACGAATACTCTCTTTGTCAAAAACATTTATGTTGCTGAAACGTAGAACACCAAATCATTTATGTGTACATATATCTATTTCTATCCTATATTCAACAACTGATCCTATACTCAGTAATAATTCAACCCTTAAATAATTGTACTTAATGTCGAAAACTCATCCCATAAGTACAAACGCCCCTTTTCACATAGATATTTCAAAATTTTAGAAAAGCTCTAGCATATAAATCATGAAACTATCACACAAGTTACTGGTAATACACATTAACACCATATAAGTCACCTAAACATCGGAAACTCATTAAACAAATAAGCCACAAAGGAATTTACGTGTTGTAGATGAATTACTCACCTACCTCACTTCCGAATTTGATTTCTAAATAATTCCTATGCTGGCCGAATTTTCTCCCTGTTGGAATCCTCGGCTGCCCTTAAGTCTTGCTCCCGTATTTCTCTTACGAGTTCTCCTTCTGCTCCCCTATTTCTTTCTTTTCGTTTACGTCCCTTACTTCACTACTAATGATTGATTTTAGATCACTTAACAAGGAGGTGACGAGTGGATACGTGAGTTTTCCCTTATGATTAAGAAAAGTCTCATTCCTATCCTTTATTCATTGTTGGGCTACAGCTAGGATTATTTTGGACCTCAATATTTAACTCGGGCCACTTTAGATCCCTAGACCCTTCCTCATCAAATTGGGCCGTTTATATTTTCGGTCCCATTTATTACTTGGACTTCTCAAGCTTTTCCGCCCAATATTATTCAAGTCTCGAACCTAACTATTTTCGGCTCGACTCCCAAATTGATTGTTCGGAAATTAACTCCATTAATTTTCGAATATTACAAAATAATTATGTACTAATCACGTATTAATTTTACGGGTTTTACAAGTAACCCTGGTAACTCTTCAGGAAAGACATCAAGATATTCACTGACTACCGAAATATCTTCTAATTTTAGGCCATTTAATTGCACATCTACAATGTAGGCTATATACCCTTCGCATCCTTTACTAACAATCTTAGAGGCTTCTAAGCTTGATATCTGAGGTATTGCTCGTATATTATTTTCTCCTTTGAATACTATATTTGTCTGATTCAAAGGAGTCAACTCAATTTCCTTTCTGAAACAATCAAGCTTTGCCCGATATCTTGACAACCTGTCTATGCCTAATATTACATCAAAATCCATTAAAGGAATGACGAATAGGGTTGCTCGCATCTCTATCCCTTCATTGACCACTTTGCATTCTGAGTATACTGTATTTATTATAACTATTTCTCCCGTGGGAAGTCGAATGTACAATTCATCTTCTAGGGGTTCGGGTTTATCAGGTAATAAAGATGCAAATATCTGTGATATGAATGAATGTGTAGCACCTGGATCGAATAAAACATATGCATCAATATTATATATAGACAATTTACCCGTAATTATGTCTGATCCCTCTTTGACCTCCTCACGAGTCATAGTGAAAATCCTAGCCTGTGCTGGCGGCCTAAAACTTGGCCTCCCGAGCCTTCTCTTCCAGAACTTGTGCTAAACGATCCTGGGCCCCTTCCTCTTCCACGATTTGTATAAGTTCCACTAACCCTTGATTGTTCAATGTGGGTTCCGCTTGTAATGTTGGGCAATTTCTAGCTAAATGCTCGGGTTGACCACATCTGAAACATTCACCTGTAAGCCATCTATAGACGCCCAGATGGTTCTTTCCACAATGTTCGCATGTCGGTATCGGTTGAGAAATTCTTCGTCCAACAGGTCTCATTCCACCTGTGATGCCCCTTGCGGAATTACTTTGTGTACTCATCGGTCGAGGTGAACTATATGTCTTTTTCATCTTCCCACTTGAAGATTCTTCTCCTGACCTTCTTTTACTGCTTTGAGAATTTCTTGATTCTGTCTCCAATCCTTCGGCGCGAATGGCCGCCGCCCTCAACTTTCCATATGACTCCATATCTGAGGGCGTAATACGATTTCTAATCGTATAACGAAGTGCTGCTTCGAATCTTCGACAGGTATTTCTTTCAGAGGCAACCATGTGCGGAGCATATCGAGATAGTTGATTGAACAGCACTTCGTATTCGGCCACGGACTTATTTCCATGTTTAAGTTCTAAAAATTCCTTTTCTTTTTGATCTTTATAAACCTCAAGCATATCTGTATCATTAAATTCCCTCAGACAATCTTCCCAAGTCAGCACTGGGGGTTGAGTCATACTATCTGGGACAGACTCCCACCATTTCCGTTCTTTTCAACTATGTCTCTGCTTCTGCAAGATCGGTCTTTCCCGTCAAATCCACAGCACCCATTTTCCTTAATTTATCTCGTCTCTCTCGGGGGATTATCAGGGGGTTTTCGAGTTCATGCTGTCTAAATGTATGTGATGAGTGGGATTCAGGTGCGGCCGTTCTTCCTCATCCCTCTATTGTTGGTTCATCGCGTTCTATAGGTAGCGGTTCACCTATTGCCCTTTGTCTATATATGCAAAAGAAGTTTAAGGGCAATCCATAACATACACATAATATGCAAATGTCTGCAGAACCTAAAGTTTAGGCTCTCATACCACTACATGTAGCGTCTCGTTTCCTATTACTCTTTTACCCATCTATAAAAATATAAAATTTTTCGCGATTCCCATAACTATTTCCTTTAACAAAAACGGGTGCGTACATCCGGTCTAGTTTCCTTCACAATAATGTACATATATGTACCTATCATATGAGTCACAAAATGCAACAGTCTAAATCATTTCTATTCTACATGCTAACGATGAACAGAGGGGAGCAGGAGGAGAGCGTAGCCGGCCAACCTTCAATCCATGTTTTGTATGAGAATGCGTTCTATGCAATCTGCTAATTATCTACAACAACTGTGGAGACAACTATTCAGAGTATGATCGCAACATGTTAACTAATAACGTACATGTAATAACATAAGTAGTAATCCATCAATTTCCTTAGAGATCATAGTCATTTCAATTCACATAATCATCGTTCACATAACCGTCATTCATAAGATCTGTAGATCACATGACATTCTATATGTCCATTTATTTTAATACTCCCTTTATAGACTAGCTAGACTGTACTGTACGCCCAGTCGGCGCCCATGCATGGGAGTATGTAACCATTCTGTAATTCCCCGATTTGTAGGGATACATATATGCATGTACACGAATATGTAAAATCCCCTGATTTGTAGGGATCTATGCCGTAGCATCCGTATCATACCGTCTGTAGTCGTAGCAGTCATAACGGTTTCTCCCTTCATTTTAATATGTATGCAATGCTATATAAAATATCTTATATGACAAATAAACCATATGAAAGCACTTTATGATCACATAATTTACATCGATTCATAAATAGCATATAATTCACATATTAATCAATTAATCCATATAAAGCATGTAAGCACATAAGGCACATAAGGTACATGTTGCAAATCATACTCACAAGTTTCGCCTATTTTTCCCGTTCACTTACTCGGCCTTGTCTTTGCTCTTATCCGACTCCTGACCTATATAATTATTTTACCTGGTAAATACCAATTCCCTATAATGGTATGCGTGCGTGATATGCGTGTTTTATTATGCATTATCGTTCCTATCCGTAGCATTTACCTTTTTGTTTATTAGTTATAATATATTAAACTCTCACCTTAGATGATATATTTTAATCAATGTCGAAATTCCTTTATATTAAGAAATACCAAAAACCCTATATAGAGTGCCGAGAACTTAATATGTGACCTAGAAAAGTTTATGATCCCGAAAAACTTGAGTAGCGAAAACCTTCATAACACAACGAAAGCTTTAGGATGATAACAATTTCAAGTGACCACGAAAACTTTAGTCGCAATCTTTCAAATTATAACAAACCCTAAGAACCAAAAATCCTATTCTGTCGAAAGCCTTACAACTCTTAATCATCAATATTCATACATCGGAACTATTTATCTAATTAGGGATACCTAAACTACCAAAACATTTTTATCCAAAAGCAAAAGATTTTAATAATTAATTAGTATGTTCCAATACCGAAACCTATAAAATTTATGAATTTTCTACTTAGGGTATCAAAATTCTATCCATAAACCATCTAAATGTTAAAGGGGTTTAGGTTGCAACCTCTCCAATTAAAATAATTAAGCTACCTGATCAAACTTATATTAAAACATTCGAACTCTTTTAATCCCAAAAACAATTGTTTCTTATAACTAAAGCTATTTCCTCAATCAGAGGTACTTAAATCTGCTAATATAAGTTCAAAGATTCGAGCCCGTAAAATATTAGCATGTGTTAATACCGAAACAGCTCAAATAAATATACAACATTTTAAAAATTCTAAGAAAAAATCTTAATACTTCTAAGGTTATGAAAACAAACCTCTTATGCTTTAGCAAGTAAACTTAATCATAGTTATCCCTATATGCTATATATATGTAAATTACGAAAAATCACAACTCCTTTACCTACAGCCTTTCGAAGGTTTAAGTTGGTCTAAGAATTCCTTTTTCCTCCTCTATTCGAAGTGTTTCTATTCTTGTTCTCCCCTTTTACGTGAAGTTTTTATCTAATGATACTATGTTATGGATATATATTACAAAAGGTGATTTGACAAGTAGCTAAGTTATTTCCCTCTCATGTTAAGTTTACTTCGATAATTATCTCTTTGTATCGAAAATTTTCTTTCTCTAACTCTATCGAAAACTTATTCTCTCCTTAAGGGTTTTCTTGTTATATAATAATAAGTACATACACGTGTTCACCTTTAAACATTCCCTTTGGACTAACAAACTTTTATTTGTCGTACTATTAATAATATAAGGGATCTCCAAGTGTCCCTCTAGGTATTTTAGGGTCATAATTAGATTGATATATATATATATATATATATATATATGGACTGGCCCATCAGTACTATGTCGAATACTTGTATATTATGTTATTATTATAACTAGGTTTTTATTCTAAAGTTTCTCTATCGAGAATACTAATAAATAATACTCCCTCCGTCCCTATAAATTTTGTACATTTGGATGGCACGGTTTTTAAGAAACTGAATATTTTAATAAGATAGAAGTAGAAAAGTGTATGGTGTGACACGTTAAGAATATCTAATATTATTATATTGATTGTGTGTGTGGTTTTTTACTACATATGGAAATGTATAATAGGTAGTGGGACGCCCGATTTGATAAAATGTACAAAAGTTACCGGGACGGAGGTAGTATTTTATTACTATTCCACTTTTCCTTCAAGACTAGGTTTTCGTTATAGCCTTCAAAACTTTTAATTAGTGAAACTTTCTCTATCGGGAAATATAATTCTCGATACACTATCATGCGAGAATTTAATTTTTCGCAAATCATCCTTATTTCTAAACTCTATTCTTGGCCTCATCCTATCCCTTTCGAAAATCTATTTCTTATAATTAAGCCTTCATAAATTTAATACCAACTATTACTCTTATTCGATGACTCCTCACTTTTAACACATATCTATTTATTTATTCCTACCTATTTATTTTTCATACCAACAACCTATAATACTTTAATTAAATATTGTTATTATCTATACAATATGTTTTACGAATTTACTCATATGTATACATGAATTCATGCAAATGCATGAATTTATGGCATGAGGTTTCGATTCCTGACAAATAGCTTTTCTGCAATAGGTTCTTTAGCTCTAGGTCTTAGATAATGAGTTTTGTTTTCTGTCGGTTTTTGTCCCTTGTGGACCTTTTCTCCCCAGTTGTGCCCCTTGTGGGTTTGTTTCCTCATTCTGAGGACTTGTTTTCGTTTGGCGCAATGCTACCAAACGGCTCTGTGTGCTATTTAGCATGGTTGTATTATTTGTGGTTTATTGGCAAGTTTTAAACTGAAAAAAAAATCTACTGAAAATACCAACTTATATAAAAATTTGCAAGTCAGTATCCCCATCAAAAAATTTGTTATATAAGTAGCCGTTCGATTGTGTGTACCATTTTCCCAGTGTCCACGTACCTTTTTTTATATGTGTATTACATACCACGCCATGCATTTATATGGTACACATATATTATACCTATATATGTTGCCATATAGTACCATAATGTGTTATATGATGTATCATTTTCTCACTGTATTATGTACCAAAATATTTTCTTTATGGTACTTAAATATGTGATATGATGTACCTTGCGGCGGACAGGGACCAATGTGCAAAACAATTATTCTAATAGTACCTACATATAAAAAGAATCTGGCATAATACTGACTTGCGAATTTTTTATAAATGGGTATTTTTTGTAGATTCCCCTTTCTATAGTTTACAAGTTATTTTTCATTTAAGAGCTAGAATTAAATTTTAAATATTTATCATTTTGGTAAAGCAAAATTAATTTGCAAGATATACTGGTATACAATTAACAACATTTATAATTATAATCATCGAATAGATCATTGTCAGTTTTTATCATATCGCTTACATAATAGGTTAGTTGTGCTTAGACCATGGTTCTGAAACCGGGTTTTTGAACCGGACTAGAAATTTTAGCGGTTTAATGGTTTAATCGGTATAAAACCGGAATCAAACCGGTATCTTTAAATATATTTAATATAGATTTGTGATTGAATCAATCAAATAATATAGATTATATAGATGTTCATTTAGTAATTTTAGTTCTATATTAGAATTTTATAAAATTGAGGGTCAAAATTAAATAAATTAAATTGTATTGGTAGTTGAAATTAATTATACCAAGGGCTACAGAAATTAAATGTATAAAAAAGTTGGGGTCAAAAGTGAATAATGTGGAAAATATGATCCATTGTTAATTATTAAAAGAAAAACAAATGAGGTTCATGGGGTTTGATCGAAGTCCACGACCTTACCACTAGACCACGTGGAAAGATCTATAAATTCATTCATTTCTGTTCTTATATGGAAATTTTCTGTTTTTTCTTTTTTTTAAAATAAACTTAGACCGGACCGGAATCGGACCGGATTTCCGGCCGGTTCAATGGTTTCCGGCCTGAACCGGCCGATCCGATCCGGTTTTCAAAACCTTGCTTAGACCATCTCCAACCATACTGCAAAATAAAAAAAGAAATCCTAAAATCACTCCAACCGAATCCAAAAACCAATTCCAAAATGAATCGTACTTTCTCTCTCCTAAAATAAACGCATAGCGTTTGAAGGCATAATATGCGTTTTAAGTAATTTCATTAAAGTCCTTTTTTCTTTTTAATAATTAAAATATCCTTATAAAAATAAAAATTACTAAAAATACATAAAAAAATAATTAGAAGTTTTTTAAAATTATAAAAATTTACTACCAATATCTTTTTATTTAGCCGTAATATGTTATTAAAATATTTTTTTAAGTTATAAAATATGTGGGCAGTATTGAAAAGTTTTAAAAGTTGGTCTAGAAGTAATTTCAAAAATAGTCCTTTGAGTTTGAAAATGGATTTACCTGCTGGAGAAGAACTACTGCATTTTGAGTTTGAGAATCAGTTTAAATTTGTGATTGGATTTATCGGTTGGAGATGCTCTTAGACCATCTCCAACCAATACCAATAATCAAACACAAACATGAAAAAAAATACTCAAACCACATTCAATGCATACCCAAAATGGGTTTATGTCATTTTCTCTCCCTTATAAACGCATACATGCGTTTTCAATTAATACCAACGCATAAAAACATCTCCAATGAAACTGGAAAAGTAAAAAAAATATGCGTTTTCAATTAATACCAACGCATAAAAGCATCTCCAATGAAACTGGAAAAGTAAAAAAAAAAAAAAGATAAAATGACTCCACCTCTACCCCAAAACCAAACCCAAAATTCGATTTATGATTCTCTCTCCTCTTTAAATCGTATATATGCGTCTAAAATCAAATTATGTGTTTATATCATTCTCTCTCATCATTTAATTATAGTAAATATCATTTATCCCTCTATTGATTTCATTTAGTTTCATGGTTAGTATATTTCTCATCAAAATTACGTGACTTATAGCTTGATGTAAAATCGACAATAAAAAGATCTCTTATATATTATACATATTATTACGACAATCATTATTTTCATATATTTTCTAAATTCACTGTTCTTTATAAAAAATGATTAATTGAACTTCTAAATATTAATTTTAATTTTAAAAAAAATAGCATTGAGTCAACGTAAATATCTAAATATGATTTTGAAATGAACTTAATTAATTTTATATTTTATATGATGACGCGCTTGAGTTTAAAAAATTGATGATTAATTTGTGAAGTTGTAAAATGTGTGTGTAATGTTGGAAAGCTTTAAAAGTTAGTGTCATTGAAAATATTACATAATATTCTTTTGAGTTTGAGAATGAGTATAATGGTTGGAGAAGAATTACATCATTTTGAGTTTGAGAATGCGTTTTTCGGTTGGAGATGTTCTAAGTTTTATCTCACAAAGCAACAGATATTAAATTTGGTAATTAACTATAAATATACAAATTACTATAATTAGTTTGTTATTTATTTTAATCGTTTTTATTAATATACCACATGAATAATGTCAAAATTGTAATATTTAAATTATTTATTAAAAAATTAGTCTAAGAAAATATTATTTATTTATTTATTATGTGGGTAATATTGAGAAATTGTAACGTATGTGGGTTTTATTAGAAAATTGAATAAGTTGATGCGAAAATGAATATTGCAAAAATATCTATTGAGTTAGTAAATGAGTTTAATGGTTGAAGAAGAATTACTGCATTCTTAGTTTGGGGTTGACTTCGCGTTTGAGAATGAGTTTTTCGGTGAAGATGGCCTAAGGAACTGAAGAAAAAATCATCCTCAGGAGAGAGTTGATTTTGTTTGCTTCGTTATTAGACTATGTTTATACATGACCTTCACAACAGGTCATGAGAATAAAATATTAATTTCTCTCTCCTTCCACCTTCACAACCTACACCTTAACAATTTTCACACTTTATCAACAACCCAACACAACCTATCATATTTATATTTTATAATTATTTTTAGTAGTATTTTTAAAATAGATTGCATTATATGATATAAAATTTAGATAGTTTGGTCATTGGAGATAGAAAAATAATATGAATTATGATAGCCTATAGAATGTAATAGAAAAATAGATAATTTGAAATTGTGACTCAAAATGTAGCAAGTCTCTATTTGTAGAGAAAAAAATCATACATTTTGGTAAAAAAAATTAAAATAAAATTTTAATAGATAATTAAATGTATCATAAAAATCAATAATCACAAAAACAGTTTTGAAAACTCTGCACAACCGGTTGGTGAACCAGGACCAATCGGGTTGTGGGAGGTTGTGGGGAATATTTACTTGTTTGATTTATTTTATTTAATTATATTGCACAACCGGTTGTCCGGGTCATTGATAAACATAGTCTTACGTGTGTACCTAACGTTTGTCGATGTTTTGAATTAATTTGATAACCAGTAATTTGGATATCCTTGTTATATGTTATCGAAATAAGTAAGGTTGATTAAACATATGTCCGCAGTTGAAAGCTGAAACTAACTGATTGTTGGCCATTTGCTAAGAGCATCTCCAACCTGCTAAGAGCATCTCCAACCTCTATAGCATAAAAATAAAGTTAATTTTACACAAAAATACAGTTGCTACATTATTTTTTCTCTAACCCATAAACTTTATTCAACACTAATTTTTACTTCAACCCATCAACTCTATTTCCTACGCTAAAAAATAATATTATAAGTTCATATCTTTATTAACAATTTAAAATATGTTTTCAAATAAAATAATAAATTAAAATATAACTTTAGTTTTGTGTTGAAAATTGTGTAAACTCTAGAACTAGAGTATCTCTGTATATCAACACAATTTTAGTGTTATATATAGTCCCGTTGGAGCAAAGACGTACCCTATTTTTGTGTTTTACACTAAAGTACCCATTGGAGATGCTAGGAACTTTTTCGTATTTTTTTATGGTTGACCTCATATATACATGCATCCGCTATTAAGTGACTATATATGAGTATATGACACCAACACAACAACGCTGTTTTTATAAATAATGTTCTCATTATATGTGATGTGTTATATCAAATTTCAGAAAGTTGGTTCGATCAAGTATTAACAGATTCGACATTTGTTAATGGTAAAAATACTGAAAAGAAATAATTGTTTTTGACTTTCTTTATTATTTTGTCTAGGTGGCTCCATTTCTTTTTCCCCCGACAAATGTGCTTGGTATGCAAAGTATTTAATAATCTTTGTTAGTTAAGTGTGACGCTTATCGTCGTACGTTATATTCAAGTGCCTTAATTAACCAAACCCTCTATATATAGTATTTATTATTACATATGTCGCCTACTATATTAGGTCTTGAATTGCGATCTTATCATACTTTGCTAGTACACCTGACTTTCACGAACCCGTATCCCATGCATCGATTCCTTTTATTATATCTATGGCATTTTATCATAATACTAGTTACATATACCATTTTATATCTGCTATATTATGTTTGCACTTCGGCAAAAAAATTCGACGATTTTCATCTGTTGTCTTCCTCGTTCTTTCCTAGTTTCATTATTAGCTTGAAGGCTTTATTTTTCTGGCTAGGCATTTTTATATATACAAGCAGAGGGTTATTCTTGTTTTTGGCTTTTAATTTAATACCGTCGCACGTTATTATTTTATATATATATATATATATATATATATGTATGTGATTTGACTTTTTTGGTACCCTTTGCTTGGTCATTATTACAGTTCATTTTCATGCAAGTTTGTGTCGGGGACCGTCTAAGAATGAACTGAAGAAAAAATAATTTGCAGGGTTGCTTTTGCTTGCTTCGTTATTGCATATGCCTGAAATCTCCACGCGGGCGCTTTTACAGATATATGTCTTTGTATTCCAACGTTTTGAAATACATTTGTCCATTAAAGATTCTTAATTGGTCAACATTTGTCCACATAACCTATTGTTGACCATTTAAATAATAACTTTTTCATATTTCATACTTGTGAGGAGGACCTCGATCATACATGCATGCGCGATTAATTCGTACATTACAAAAACGTATGTCGTTTATATACAAACGATGTATGTACAATTGTATTCTAAAAGCAGATTAAGAGTTTCCAGAAAAAAAAGATAAAGCTGGTTAAAAGATAGGATATTAGTAAGGCTACTAAAAACCCGGATACTACTCGAAAAATAGGTGTGTGTATTCTCTGTCCGTACGTCGTCTTGCTTGAAAATGCGCTGTGATAATTACAAAGGGTAGTAAGGTACTTAGATATTTTCAAAATAAAAAAACATAAAAACACACATTAAGAAGACACGAAATAAGAGAAGAATAGAACAAAGCCACTACAAAAATCAGTCGGATTAGCGACACACGAAGCCGTAGTTTTACCGTCGCTAAAACGAGTTTGCGACGGAATAACGACGGAACATTTCTCCCATGCTTCAAGTAAAATGTTGAAGTATCTTCCACACAAAACGGACAACCCATTTTTCCCGATGTACCCCAACCAGATAGCATTGCGTATGCAGGAAAGTCGCTTATCGGCCAAAATAGTGCAGCTCGTAGCGTAAATCCTTGTTCTCGTAACGCATCATAAGTCGGGATTCCTATGCTCCACAACATCTTTAACTCTTCGATCAAAAGTTGAAGGTAGACATCTAATGTGTTCTTTGGATTTTTTGGACCCGTGATCATAAGGGATAAAAACATATATTTCTTACTTAAACACTAACCAGGCGGAAGATTGTAAGGAATCGTAATTATCGGGCAACACGAATATTGTTTGCCAAACTGTCCATGGACAGTGAAACCGTTGGTGTACAAGCCAAATCGAACATTTTGTGGTTCCTTAGCGAAGTCGGGATACTTACCAAACTTATTTATAGCACACGGTTTACCAAAGCCTATTTACTTCCCTAACTTTGTGAAAACAAGTCAAAAGCTTACCCACCATACAAGCATATAGGTCAAAAGTATCCTAGTCATACTATGCATAAACATATTAGCAAAAGAGATGAAATTGTTATGTCTTGGCACTTTTACTTGGAGCTGTTGTATCATGATCAGGGGAATCGTTTGCTTTCCTTTTCTTTGGTGAAGGCTCCGGTTCTTCGTGTAAGGAAGTCTCTGGACCTGTAGAAAGTCGAGCGATAACAGTGTACTGAGTGGATAGGCCGGCCCTTGATGGGTATTGATATACTTTGATATGATATAATGATTTTGTGGCTTCTAACGTAGTGTTGACCGCTTGAGCATCAAATACGCCTACCTGAATATATGTGTATAGATAATTGTATGTAGTTGTGAAAATTTATTTAGTAAATCGTTCGCAAGTTAAATGTACCTTCTCTTCGTGTTCGATTATGTCTTCAACCGTAAGACCTACCAACATTTCAGCTTCTTTGTCCTCAATTATTGCTGATACGCTATCCGTTTCATCAGATAAAGTAACCCGAAAGCGTAACCTGTGTGGAAGAATAGTATATGTAACAAATACTCGCCCACCATGACACGTATTTAATACTCTTACTTTGGCAATGGTGATTGGAATTCTTTATTGCAGTATAAGCATGAGAAGTCACATTTGTAGTAGGCCCCACAGATTCTTCGACATTCTGGGCAAATCATGACATAGAGGGGTTGCTGTACATCTGTAATTTGTGCTACAGCAGTTGTCCAGAAAGATCTGACCTGCAAAACATATGAGAGGAAATCAAGACGCAATAATAAGAATTGTTGAAAGAGTCATATTTTGGTAATCTAATACAATGAATTGTTACCTGCTCTTGTGCATTAGTAATGTGGCTCAGCTTTTTGATTTGTGTTGTTATTGGATGTTGAATGACTTGCTTTTCTTTTTCGTGTAACCGTTGCGAGATAGCTTGCTTTACGAAGTCCTTGTTATTGGCCAGCCTTCAAGAAAATTCAAGTGAAATTAGACGATGTGGAAGATGATGCGTTATGGATAAAAATTGGGAGATAAAGAGCGTGCTATTTTACAGGGAAGTGGAACACTCACCACTGTCGCAACTCTGTAGTTTGCGATATTGGAGGATTATATAGTATGGTACTGCTACTCGTGGTGCCAACTGAAATTCCTGTATGAAATAGTAGACATAGTGACTATATATTATTCAGAGTTGATTTACAAATGTAATATTTGTTTTTACCTTTAAAGGTATTGACCGATAATCTCATAGCTAAGATTATTGGCAATTGATGAACATGCTCGACAAGGTACGGTGCTTCAAATGCCAAATGTTCTTCCCACAAGGTTAGTCGCATCGGCGTCCGTCTATATCGAGGTATTATAATATGATATATTAGGTATAAAAATTTATATTGATTGAAATATCTAAATTGTTGCTTACTCCTGATTCACAATTACGAATTCTTGCAATCTTCGTCCTTCAGAAGTTGTGTGAGATTCCAAAACATTAATCACTGAACCTAATATATCTGCATACAAAAATTATGTTAGCGTGTTAAGTGATAAAGATAATGTAATCAGTACGATGATAATTAACAAATAGTATAACAACACGAATAATATTTAATAATGATAACTTACTGATCCGATTAGTGGCAACATCCGTGAATTCATAACACCTTCTGAAGGCTGATATTTCGTACATGTTTTCAATTGATAGTTGGCTGTCCTGTGGAACTCTTCTAACGTAAGAAGATCTGTTAATGAGTAGTTCATACTGCGAATCCACAAGTGGGGACCAAGCTTGATTAAGATCACGAATTTGACTATGACCAATATAGTATGTGTGATAGAGTTCCAACAGATCGTTCATTCGGTCAATCTCTTGTTCGTAGATGATGCACTGCATTTTTGTGTGCTGCAAAAAAATATTAATGTGATAGCATATAATAAAATGAACATAACAGTGATTATGTCGGAAGATTTAAATATTTACTTGTTCAACGGCAATGACAAGCTTCACATATCTCGTGTTCCGTCTAGCCGTGTGACGTATTGCAGTCTTTTCGATAACTACTACTTTGACGTTCCAAAATTGGTCTTTCACGGGTAATGAGGCCAGTGGAACACAGTGCCTCTGCATCTTCTGAAAATAAAAATATGTGAACGATAAAACATATTTATTGAATTTAATTATATATCAAGCATATATGCCAAACGAAAGGTGCACATCATGGGCAAGGAAATGTAATTTTGAATCTTTTAATAAATTCTTACCATGCTTATATTATTTGCATGAATTCATTAAATCTGTGATGTAAGTTGCAACACCTCATGATACACAATATTCTTTGTTCGGTTAGTTGGAGGGTCTCCTAATGATGATGGACGGATTAAAATTTTCAAATTTTGGCTTGTTCTAGCTCTTGACAGTGCTACATACAATTGTCCGTGTGAAAACACAGGTTCCTTTAAATAAATCCCAACATAATCTAACGTTTGTCCTTGAGATTTGTTAATTGTCATTGCAAAACACAAACGTATTGGGAATTGTTTGCGTTTAAAAGGAATTGAAGATACACTATTTATTGGACTTTCTAATGTTATTCTTGGAATGAAAACTACTTTTCCAGCGAAAGCGCCTTCTGAAATTTGAGCATATATAACATTATTTTCGAAACCTTTGCAAATAAGGCGAGTACCATTACATAGACCTTCATTCGGATTAATGTTTCGAAGTAACATAATTGGAACGTTTATTTTTAGTGTTAACTTGTGTGGTGGGAGTCCTGATGGAGTTAAGGAATGGAAAAGTTCTTCATGATCAGGGATGTTGTATGAACTGTTACTTGTATCTCTACTTAAATATATAAATTGTTCACCTGGAAATCTCTCAATCATAATATCATTTATTTCATGCACAAATTCATTCCTTGAGGTTAATATTGCTCTTTTTGTAAGGATTTCTTCAGTTATAATGTTATCATGTTGTGGGAACACGGCATCGATTAATATGTTCAAGGAGGATTCATCATTTTCAAAAGCAATATTAGTAGACATCGGAACTTCTATGTTACCATTTTCATCTACATCTTCAACACCATTTCCAACTCTTAAAAGATAATTTGAAAATTCAATATCTAGAGCTGCTCTCATATTTTTTGTAAGTCTAATTTTTTCGAAGTGTTTCCATAACGGAGATGATATGATCGATGCTTTATAATATCATCTTTACAACCTCCTGGAACAACTGGTAGAGTTTGGCGAAAATCTCCGCCGAATATAATTATTTTGCCCCCAAAATGGTTATTACTATCCATAACGTCTCTTAGAATTTGATCAAATTTCTCAATTGCGTAACGCTTTGCCATAGTAACTTCATCCCATATGATTAGTTTAGCTATCTTCAGTAAGTAGGCTAATGCGCTTTGTTTGCTAATATTGCAAGATTTATCATCATTTTCGTCTAATGGAATTTTAAATCTTGAGTGCGATGTGCGGCCTCCTGGGAGAAGTAAGGCTGCCACACCTGAAGTTGCTGTTGCGAGGACAATATGATTTTTTGATCTCATTGTTGCTAGTAAAGATCTATACAAAAATGTTTTTCCCGTTCCAGCGGGGCCATCGATGAAAAATATTTTTGATAGTTTGTGCTTGACGCAAAACAATATTTCGTCATAGGCTTTTTTTTTGTTCCTCGTTAAGTTTAGTGAATGATAAAATATCTTCGTCTGGGGTTATGATATTCTGCTCAGTTTGCAATTCTCTACTAATATTACTTTGATTCATCATGCTTATCTTAGCTATAAAAGGGAAATCTGCAACCTTTTTCCACATTGAGTGAAGATGGCATGCGATTATATCTATAACTTTACTTTGTATTTCTGTTTTAGTTAACATATTCTTAGTTGCAATATCTTCAGATAATTGGTCTTCGAATTTAGTCCATAAGTTGGCCGGATCATTCGGAGAACAATATACAAGGATCGTAGCAAATAATTGTCTTAGAGCAGATGGCATTAAATAATGCGCACTTTCATGTAGACATTGTTCAACCGTATCATCATTTTCTAACAAACCCATCGCGGCAGCCGCTTCTCTAAATGTTAAGAATGGTTTTCCCTTTATAACTTTTAAACTTTGAAAGGATGTTGGTCTTCTTGTATGCAATAGTAAGAGCCTTAAATAAAATCTTTCTCCTTCAGACGGATGGCATGTTACAAGACGTCCAACTACTTCACGTTTTTGTCGTCGCTTCCATTTGCTTACATTTCGTGTCCAAGTAAAGTATTCCGGAAACTCCACATACAAACAATTTTTGGATATTGCATAATCATCATGGACATTCATACTGAAAAATTCAGTTAACATTGTTCTT
This sequence comes from Craterostigma plantagineum, assembly GCA_027422505.1. Classification (NCBI taxonomy): domain Eukaryota; kingdom Viridiplantae; phylum Streptophyta; class Magnoliopsida; order Lamiales; family Linderniaceae; genus Craterostigma; species Craterostigma plantagineum. Next base: position 8,728,614 of record JAPQWV010000002.1, read on the forward strand.
TTAACTTTAGGGTTGGAAACCAACGTTTGCAATGATTGATTTGGTGCAAATGATATTAGTTGTTCATTTTCCAGGTGAATAGGTAACGATATTACAGGTGGTTGTATATGGTTTAGATCGAAACTAAAAATTCTCCAAATGGCTTCGGGTGGAGAAATCCACCTTGCGCTCTGAAAATTTTTTATTTCATCTACAGATATATCAGGTTCGTTCGAATCTAAAGAGCATAAAATTTTGTCATGACCTTTATAAATATATTTATAGATATATTTAATTGCCTGAATGGTTGAGCATATTTCGACGTTAACATGACAATTAAATTTTGGTAACAGATATGGGTTATACGGAACAATCCATCGATTGTCAAGATTTGAACCTCTAACATTAATCGAACGACCATTATTTTGGCGACGATACACAGGATATGCATTTTCTGCACATGTTGTTGTTTCGGAGAATTTTTTTGGATACTTAAATTTGCACTGGTTGTTATTCTTCATGCAACTGCATGATGGATTGAGAATACCACACGGTCCATGTACCATGTGTTTTTTTACAAGATGAAATAAATGTGGACTATCGTTTTGATCTGGTACTTCAGCGCATACTATTTGATCATATGCTGTAGGAGAGAACAATTTTGATGGCTGATCTAATATCATTAGAAAGTGAACATGTGGTAACCCTCTCTTTTGGAATTCTATTACATATGTATAGGCAATTACACAGCCGAATATATTTTTTTTTTTAGTAGTTCATATTTTAAAACTTCAAGTTTTGCCCGAAATATTCTAGCCACAATATCTGGCCTATTTTGGACCTCATCTGATTGTAAACATAAAGCTTTTATTTCTGGCCAATTAGGATTTGTCGTCATGGTTAGAAAAATATCTGGTTTACCGAATCTCTGCACTAAAGTTAAGGCATCTAAATATCGTTTCCTCATATCTCTTGGACCACCAATAAATGAGGTTGGCAATATTACACGCTTACCAACTTCTTTGCCTTTCTGGCATCCTTGAGAAATACTATCTACCAGACCTTGGTAAACCTCTTTTCGTAGACGACTTTGCATTTCCTCATTTTTATAGAAGTCTAATCTAGAAGTTTCAACTTTTATGTACATATCAACAACATATTGTTGGAGAAGCCTTCCAGTGTGAAGTAAATATGACTGATCGTTTTCTCTTATTTGTAATTTATAGCAATAGTATTCGCGGCATGACACATTCATACTTCGATGCGTCCGCGTTCCTAAACCTGTATCAATTTTTTAATTAATGTGCACATTCATAAACCGATTAAATTTTTTTATTTGTGATTGTACTAACCTTCAGATTCAGCCAATAAGTAATCGTTGACGTCTCTGTAATCTGTTATATTAAAATTAATGTTTTCGTTGTCTGGCAGATGATCGTCATTGTTTCTGTTTACTCTAGAAATATTACGATGCCAGCCAGGTTCTCCATTAGGAAACATTAGAGGATATTGTAAAGGATCGTAACAACCATAATAATATTTGATAATTTGAGACTGATTATTCATAGGATAAACCTGAATATGTGGATTAACATTACTATTTTGATTTGCTGATTCTAACCATATCCCTGCAACCTGTGATGTAGTCGGTCTATTAAAAACTCTTTGATCAATTAAGGGATCCATATGTAAAGCGATTTTATACAAATCAAGATTCTCTATGCTAATTAAGTTTCGAAAGAAATTTGCATATGGATTCCTTCTCATAACATCAGAATATGTAATTATCTTGAATATATTAACCAGTTCTTTATTTTCCGATCGCCTGGAAGGGACAAAAGAAAGATCTTGTTGTTTCTTCAAAAATTTCTGATCTCTAGTGGACCTCTCAGTAGGATTCGAACCCAGATGAAGTTCTGACCATCTATCAGAGAAAAAAGAACGAACCGATCTTGTAGGATTCCCAAGAAATTCTTCGATTTCTTCCGGAATCAATCATCTGCTTCTCACGTTCCGTGAATAGCCGGGACATTGAGGAATATCCAGAAAGGCATTTCGGGAATCGGTCTGATTCTATCTCTGTTCCTTCCGTTTGAAGAAAGGAAGGATTCCAAAGAATCGATCTTTCTTTTAGTGGTTGAATCCCTCGTTGATTGATCAATGTGTGATATTCCGAATCCTCATTACTAATGGAATCCAAATGATCTCTGGATTGATCAGAAGATCCTTTCAGTTGGCTAGAATCCGTTACTTGAACGAAACCGGATCTTGTGGAATCATATTGAATATTTGACGATACATTCCGTACCTTTCGAAAAAACCGATCCTTGTTTACCAACCACACATTGTCTAACCAAATCAAATTCTCTCTCGATACGTTCCTCAAAAAATCCGATTCGTGCGGATTCTTCCCCCAACTAACGAAGAGATCTTGGCGGAATTGCCACATATGAAATTGAGCACAATTTTGCAAAGAAACAGCCCACTTATTTCTCGAGAAGAGATGGGAAACATGCTCAATATCATTTGATTGAATAGTTGACCCAGCCCTTTGTTGTTTGAAGAAACCCTCCACTTCCATTGGTATTTTTTCACGAAAAGCAGACATGAGATAAGAAATCCAGTGTTTGACTAAGATTTCGAATAGCGGTCCCGAATTCAAGTTGATTCTATTTTGCCTCTTCCTCAGAGAAAGACGATCAAACAATTCCCAATCATGGTCCTTGCGGATCGGATCATCCATATAATATACAAAAAGAAACTCCAGATATTTGAGATCTTTCTCTTTGAATAAGATCTCAATTCCAGCGACGGTTTCATTAGATATCTTACAACTGGAATCCCTCTTTTTCCGATCCAGTTCCTCCACCACCGCGAACCCCAGTTAGATTCAGGCATGCTACACTTTTTAGTTATTGGGAGAACCCAAGTACTCTCTTTCGGATTCAGGAAACAACCCTCAGAGATCTTTTTTCCTTTTGGAAGATACATGAGCGAAACAATCAACCTATTGATATTGGAAGACCCAACCGACTCTTCCAATGTATCATTTCTGGGTCCAATGGAATTCATAGGTATAGGAAGAAGCCCCCTCAAATAGAGATTTTTTCTTTCGACCATATTTCGATTGTTAATACGATATATAAGGACCACTACTACAAAGAGTATTACACCCTTGATCGTGAAATATCGATTTCTTGTTGAACCCTGTGAATTGTGTGAAAGTAGGATACTCAAAATGCGGGGGTCAAAGAGTTTTAGAAAACGTTCTTGGTGGAAAAAAATGTGAATGAAAGACCCCACTGAATTGAATTGGGTCCCTTTTTTGGTACCCTTTGCTTGGTCATTATTACAGTTCATTTTCATGCAAGTTTGTGTCGGGGACCGTCTAAGAATGAACTGAAGAAAAAATAATTTGCAGGGTTGCTTTTGCTTGCTTTGTTATTGCATATGCCTGAAATCTCCACGCGGGCGCTTTTACAGATATATGTCTTTGTATTCCAACGTTTTGAAATACATTTGTCCATTAAAGATTCTTAATTGGTCAACATTTGTCCACATAACCTATTGTTGACCATTTAAATAATAACTTTTTCATATTTCATACTTGTGAGGAGGACCTCGATCATACATGCATGCGCGATTAATTCGTACATTACAAAAACGTATGTCGTTTATATACAAACGATGTATGTACAATTGTATTCTAAAAGCAGATTAAGCGTTTCCAGAAAAAAAAAAGATAAAGCTGGTTGAAAGATAGGATATTAGTAAGGCTACTAAAAACCCGGATACTACTCGAAAAATAGGTGTGTGTATTCTCTGTCCGTACGTCGTCTTGCTTGAAAATGCGCCGTGATAATTACAAAGGGTAGTAAGGTACTTAGATATTTTCAAAATAAAAAAACATAAAAACACACATTAAGAAGACACGAAATAAGAGAAGAATAGAACAAAGCCACTACAAAAATCAGTCGGATTAGCGACACACGAAGCCGTAGTTTTACCGTCGCTAAAACGAGTTTGCGACGGAATAACGACGGAATATTTTCCCATGCTTCAAGTAAAATGTTGAAGTATCTTCCACGCAAAACGGACAACCCATTTTTCCCGATGTACCCCAACCAGATAGCATTGCGTATGCAGGAAAGTCGCTTATCGGCCAAAATAGTGCAGCTCGTAGCGTAAATCCTTGTTCTCGTAACGCATCATAAGACGGGATTCCTATGCTCCACAACATCTTTAACTCTTCGATCAAAAGTTGAAGGTAGACATCTAATGTGTTCTTTGGATTTTTTGGACCCGTGATCATAAGGGATAAAAACATATATTTCTTACTTAAACACTAACCAGGCGGAAGATTGTAAGGAATCGTAATTATCGGGCAACACGAATATTGTTTGCCAAACTGTCCATGGACAGTGAAACCGTTGGTGTACAAGCCAAATCGAACATTTTGTGGTTCCTTAGCGAAGTCGGGATACTTACTATCAAAATGCTTTCAAGCTGCACCATTAGAAGGGTGAGATATGACACCTTCATCGAGTACATGTGTAGTATGCCATGTCATCATCTCCGCAGTCGTCTTACACGCGTATAATCTTTGAAGCATTTGACCAAGTGGTAAATAACGTAATACTACAACATAAGACTTAGATCTATCAGAATATGTATACTGTGCTTGAGCGGTTAAGTTGAGCATCATTCTTCCAAAACAACACACATTCCATTCTACAACAATCAATATGCTCCATCGATAATGAAAAATCCATCATAAACTTTTTCTATCTCATAATAGCTTTGGGGAAATTTATTGTCTTGTGGCAATATCCTATGAACAAAACCGGACGGTGTCAAATACAGACGCAGACATATTAGTTTCAAACTTAATACTCGACCATTCTGCAGTCGCAGCCCGTGTGGAATAACTGGAGCCCTCGTACAGCGGAGTGTCGTTGGTCCATAATTGCTCCACAAAGCAATTACCAAATATCGCCTCTTCAATTGGCATCGTCGAACTACTCCCCGCAACATCAAAATTTGTATGTGCCACATAATTTTGATCGTAATCGAATTCTTGATTTGAACCGACATTGTTTGCATTACAACCCAAAACAAGAACCTTCGTTTGGTTGATATTTAAACATGACCTTATTGTTGGGAAACCCCGGGTGACCCGAGGCCTTGCCCCGGACGCAGCGGAATTTAAAATTTTTCCCGGGTTCCCCATACGGTTTCCCCAAGATACTCGGTTAAATAAAGAAAACTGCATGATTGACACGTATAAAGGAATAAGGATCTTACCCTTGTAACGAAGATCCTTAGCTCCCGTAGCTCACGAACTGTGCCGAAGAGAGTCACGCCGACCCCGTGACGTGTCGTAAACCTACACCACCCCAAGGATGGCTAGAGATGGTGTGGAGTATTGTATAGAGATGTTTAGATGTGTATGTGATTTCTAAAACTCACAAACACTTAGGGTTTTCTCAAGAACAACCCCAAATGCTCTAGCTTCTCTCTAAAATCTCTAAGTTTAGTGTGAGAAAGCTTATTAACTTGTTATGGACGAAAATTCCAAGTCTATAATTGTCAAACCAAGTTTTAAATCATGAAATAGACTTTAGATTTGTTTAAATGAGATCATGTCCTACATGACTCATTTTTGTTTGATTCTCTTGTTATTTTATCATCTAATGACTAGATATTCTCCCACAAATCATAACAAAAGAACAAGGAACGAAATTGGATTTGATTTTGATCAAATTTGACCAAAAAACTGTCGGTCACGGCCTCTGACATGACCTGTCACGGCCGTGACACATCATTGGACGACTTCTGCTGCTCGTCACGGTCGTGACCATCTTCTGGAGGCTGTCACGGCCTGGGCATGAAGTGTCACGGCCGTGACACTGTCGGCACCATTTTTGCTCGCCACTGCCGGTCGTCACGGCCACGTGCAAGGCTGTCACGGTCGTGACTGCCATGACAGCTTTGCGGCAATTTCGTATTTCGATCCGATCGAGGGGTAAACGATGTTCGATTGAAAGTAATTAAGATTAGGGTGGGTGATGATTGACTTGGAAATCAGGGCTTTTGTCTGTGGTGGGTGTGTCGGTAAGCAGCTTCAAATACAATTAGATTGTGCAGTGTGATGTGAAGTGTTTATTTTTTAACTCTAAAATCCCCTTTTAATAGTCAATCGTGTGCATTTTTCTTGTCTAAGTAATGATAACGCATCGGTCCAACAACATAAGAAATCGGGAAGTCGACCCGACCGATCTCATCGCAGTGCAATAATACATGCCAACTAGTAAAGTACATAACTAGACATAATATACTACTAGTACCCACAAAATCAAACTTGTCATCCACACACACATAACACATATCACTCCGATGGCATATGGGCAAACATCATAATATAACATAACTAAGGTAGCCAGAGAGACCAAGCATATACTCATCGATTATGGTCTGATTTCCATTGCAGATCACTTTGACCGCTTCATAGTATTCGGACAGCACCGTTCTTGAGTATTGGTATTCATGGTAAATAGTACGACCCCAACCAGTACACCTGCCATACATTACATCCATCGATCAGGATCCTCCATGACTACACTTCTCGGAAGCCGAGTGATTCTCAAACACTCAACCCAATCATTCACATCCATTGGCCATTTAATGTCGCCCATTACCCTGGCATAATTGCTCAACAAGCAGCAGAAGAGAAAGAAGATCATCAACACCACACCACCACCTTTCATCGCACGCCACTGTTGATACGTCAATTTAGTTAGCATGTGTGTATGTAAAAGTAATTTGTCCTCGTATTAAAACTAAAGAAAACAAATTAAAAAATACAGGTGCAAACCTCATTTCAAATCAGCTTCAACAGCAAGCATACATAAGCAAAAACTAATGCATCACTTTATGAACATCAGCTAACTGAACATAGTGGCTTCGAATGTGGAACAATTGGTTTTTGGTAGCGATAAATAAAAGGGCGTAGTCAAAACTTAAAATGTAAGTTCTTTTCCTTTATCTCCAGGCAAACACGCGGGCCGCACAACAAATTTCCTATCACAATCTTATTTTATAGCTAGTGCAGAAGACAGAGAGAACATCAATTTATAAAACTGAGAGAGAGACAAACAAAACTTATAACAATATATATGGAAAGATCAACCAACAATAAATATATGTCATATACCGTAATCCCTTAAGGCTATTTCACATCAGTTTGAGAGAGATGATCTGAGCTGAGATGATCTGGGAAATAGACTCCAAGAGAAAAGACAGGGAAAGAATGGTGAAACGTTCACGAACAAAACCCTAGAAGAGGCAATCGAGCCCGTTGGATAAACACTATTTACACATTACACCCTTGACTTACATCAAACTATTATCGGCCTCATAAATGTCAACTATGGAAATAGGAAAATTCTAATGCACCCCTTGAATTACTATATGCACCCCCCTAATTTATTGTAACACTAAATTTATTACAAAGTACAAGTTTTGAAGACCCAAATGACCGATCTTTATGAGTCCCATCATAATTACTGTTGATTTTTTATTTATTGCCCTATTACCCTTCTCTACTATTTTTTAATATTCGTAATAATTTTCAGTCATAGTAACTGTTAATTAAATTATTACAATTAAATTATCTCTAGGGATAGTAACTAAATTATTCATTTACACAATTAAATTACCACTTTTAATATTACTGTAATTTCCTTTCTACAGATTTATTAAATAAATGTATAAGATTAAAAGTTAACGTTAGTAAATATGATATTAATCTTGATTTTTTTATTTTACTTTTATTTACATCATTTTGTGTCTGTTAATATGAAATAATTATAAGAAGAAATAAATTCATAATAATATGATAAAGTTTAAATATATTACTCCCTCTTTCCTTAATACATGTCGTTTAAGGATATTACACGCATGTCAAGAAATAAAGTAAAATATCCATTATACCCTTAATTAATTATGTTATCTCATTTAATTTAACAATTTCTATTGAAGACAAGGGGTACTGGAAATATCAATATTGTTTATCTTGAAAACTGTAAAACGACATGTTAATAAAAATAAATTCTAAAACGACATATATTAAGGAACATAGGAAGTATTAGTTTGTAAGTGTTAAAGTGTCGATTTAACGTAAATATAAATTAATTATAATTTGTGTAAACTAGGTAAATCGGTTGCTTTTAATCATGTATTAATGCTAAAAATAATAATAAATTAATATTTGAAATTATTGAACGTAATGTAGAGAACAAAATTCTAAACAAGTTTACAATTTGTTTTTTTAACCCGCAAAGGCGGTGCCATCTGCCAATAGTACACCCATGGAAATATACCCTTAATTACGTCATCAACGTAGACTCCTTTTAATGGGCCTGGCAATACTTTTTCGAATAGCCAAAGCCCATACGTAAGGCCCAACTAAAAACAAGTTGACCGAGCTTTGACTTGAAATTAATGAGTAAGCAAAGGTCAGCAGCTATAATGAAGCAATGTCGCGTAGTAATGAATTGATGATAAAATATTTGAATCTGTTGGCGATCGGCAATCGGCAATCGGCGGCAACGTAAACAAATTGGAATTGTCAATTGATTGATTGTCTATTTAGGTTTTTGGGCGTATGCATGATTTGTCGTTTACCTCAGAATATTGATTTTTTGTTCTGATCCCATCTGTGGAAAAAAGGCAAGCCCGGCGTGAAAATTCAGACGTTGAAAAACCTTTATTCGTGTTGAAGCGATGTATAGCTCACGCATTACGTCTCCTTTTCCCCAGGACTAAAACCAGATCTGCCTCTGATTCCTGGCTATTCAAATTGTGCTCCCACTCCGAGACGCCTAATTCGCAAGTAAGGAGAGCGATTTGCGACGGGCGGATCTGTTCGATTTTAGGAATGGAGGCAGAGAAGAAATCGTCTGTCTCGGATGTTGGGGCGTGGGCTATGAACGTGATCAGTTCCGTGGGGATTATTATGGCGAATAAGCAGCTCATGTCCGCCAATGGATACGCTTTCAGCTTTGGTAAGTGTTTTCAACGTAGGCCTCGCTTTCAGCATCTATCTTAATCTATCACTTTGCTTTCTTCAATTTGATTTACCTTCCTTTTCTTTTTCGATTGATCTGCTCTGTGATTTGAGGTTGTTATCGTGCATTGAGAAGTATGCGATTGTTGTTGATAATTTTGAATTAAAGAAGGAAAAGGCTGAGGAATCAGAATTGAAAAAAGAAACTCAAAGTATTATTTGTTGGTTATTACTTAACAACTACTCAGTGGAGTCCCTTTCGCTTTGGTATCAATTCATCGCTTAATGGTCAGTTGATGTACCACATGGCTTGGCAAATTGAGATATCTCATTATATGCGTCGATTCAAACCATATTTTTAAATTAACGGTGATTCTTGTGTTTCCCTTTCTCAGCTACAACATTGACTGGGTTTCACTTTGCTGTGACGGCTCTTATTGGAATGATATCAAATGCTACCGGCTTGTCTGCATCAAAGCACGTGCCTTTTTGGGAACTTCTATGGTTCTCAATTGTAGCAAATATGTCAATCACAGGGATGAATTTCAGTCTCATGCTGAACTCTGTTGGATTTTACCAGGTTCTCAATCCTAACACATGCCACTTTTTCTTCCACAAGTCAACTTTCGTTCAAATTTTGTTTCCTCTCATAGTGATGACATTGTGCAGATCTCAAAATTGAGCATGATTCCTGTGGTCTGTGTAATGGAGTGGATAATGCATGGCAAGAAGTACTCTAGAGAAGTAAAGATGGCCGTCGTAGTTGTAGTCATAGGTGTGGGAGTTTGCACTGTGACCGATGTCAAAGTGAATGCTAAAGGGTTCATTTGCGCTGCTGTCGCTGTCCTATCCACATCCTTACAGCAAATCGTGAGTAAACCTTACCTTTTTTTATTTAATCATAAATAGACTTCTATTAGGATGGTAATAAGATGCCATGATATGTCCAAAAATTGCAAGTTACATTATTGGATCATAGGCTGCATGATTATGCGATACTCTTGTTGATTGCAGTCCATAGGCTCCTTGCAGAAGAAGTACTCCATTGGATCATTCGAACTACTGAGTAAAACAGCCCCTATTCAAGCTGGGTCTCTTCTAATTTTGGGTCCTATAGTGGACTATTATCTTACCGGGAAACTAATCTCCAAATACAGCTTTGGGGCTGGAGTCATCGTAAGCACCTTTAACGCCGATTGATTAAGTTTTCACTTTTCGCCCATCTAACTCGTTCAACATATACGTGCAGTTTTTCATTCTCTTGTCATGTTTGCTCGCTGTTTTCTGTAACGTGAGCCAATACCTCTGCATAGGACGTTTCTCGGCCGTTTCTTTCCAAGTGTTGGGACACATGAAGACTGTCTGCGTCCTAACACTGGGATGGATTCTGTTCGATTCTGAGCTGACTTTCAAGAACATCTCGGGCATGGCCGTAGCAGTTGTGGGCATGATAATCTACAGCTGGGCGGTTGAGTTAGAGAAGAAAACGCCCCATTCGAAGCCAATTTCCCACGCGAAGAACAGCATGACTGAGGAGGAGATCAGATTGCTCAAGGGGACGAATCCCGCCATGGACGTCGAGCTTGGGGAGCCAAAATGATTGATGAAATTCTGGTGAGCTTTCTATAGTTTATATAGTTATTTAATTTTGTTTTGTTCATTTGCCTGAAGTTAAAGTGAATCCTCTGAACTTAGATTTGGTAAGAGGGGGGGGGGGGGGGGGGGGGGGGGGAGAGTTGGGAGGGAGGGGAAGATAGAGGGGAGGGGAGTGATTTGAATTGTGAAAGATGTGTAAGAGAATTTTTACCTGTTAAATCTCTGTAATCTATATACCATTTTGTCAGTGGATTGGTTCTCTATCTGTTGCCTGTGGTGTGTGGTGGATCTACTTCGAATGATAAAGTAGTAAAGGGAATGCTATCCAAATTACTTCAGTGAAGACGATTTTAATCAATAAAATGTATGAAGTGAGAGAATCATCAAAATGATACACTTGATAATTTTTCCAACTTAGTTTCGTCGAGTCTAAGTGGAAGCAAACCAATTAGCAGTGAGTCCTCTTTTCGAACAATGCAGATATCGAATTCCCAGGTACATTAGCTCGTTCTGAAGAGCATTGTAATTGAGCATATCTTCGAGCATTGTAATTGAGCATATCTTCGTAGAAGGGAATGAATGCCTATTTTACTTTTCGAAGTATATGTTCAACTGAGGAGTAACATCCAGTTTCGTCCTTGATATTCAGAGCCCACAATTCAACTTCTCTGAAAAACTTCACATCAGTTTCTTCTTCATCGTTGGAAGCCGAATAGCTTAGCAAAAAGCTCATTTGCATATTCAGCACACTTTTGCCTGCCTAATCAAAATTAATGGTGTTGTCAGCTATCTCCGAATGTCTTAGAGTCATCAGTTTTTCTTTGATTTTACGGTAGGGTTAGCCCACTTGAAGAAACCACAGTTAGCCTCAGGATTCGATGAAGGTCCCTGATAAAGATACGAAATTTAATCAGAAGAGTTAATAATATACGAACTCAACAGATTCTCCACTACCAACATAACAGATTACCTGCAGCCTTCACTTTTATCGCAGAGTGAGGCAGAAAAAAAAAACGTTGATTTTAAGAATATACGATCGCAAAAGTAACATAAGAGAGTAGTTTCGGTTACCTCACCACGTGAACAAACGTAAAAACGGCGCCCCGAGTTAGGTCCCGATTTTTTCACCACTCGAGAAACACATGGTTCCTTGTGCCCCTTGCAATGGGGGATGCTAGTTTGCATGAGCTGTTGTATCCTTTGCCACTCGACCAACGCCGAATTGTTCCTTTCGTCTTCAGAGGGTTGTGAGGTGTCATCTTCTTGAGTCAGCATTTTTTCCTTCGCCTGCCACTCCTTTTGAGATTCGCGCATTTTGCTTTCACCATCGGGGCAAGGGCTAGAGATATCAGCTTTCTTTCCATGGCAGACGCTGTCTGAATCACAACCCTTAACTACGGTATTATGGAAAAAAGATTTGAGTGAGAGCTGAGACCATTGCTGCCCTGCTTTTTTCTTGTAAACAAAGGAGGAAATCGACTTAGCATGGTCAGTTTTTGAGTCATCTATTGACTCTTTAAAGTTCTCTTGAGAACAATCATTTGAAGAAACAAGCACATCTTCGCCAATCAAATCTGTTGAAGACGAGCCGCTCGAATCTTGAACTCCATCAACAACTTGACTGCACCTTTCAATCCCAACAAAACTTCCATTAATAGAGCTGGATGTACTAGATGCACTTATTTCTTCGACAGAGCGCTTTCTTGAAAACATTGACGCTGTCAAGAGAATCATGACATATAGATTGGTAAGAATGTCGCAAGGAGAAACTCATTCATTTCCTGACTATGTTGCAAGATTATGGTCTTCAAATATAATAAATGAGCACCTAGTGTCTGCTGGCACCCAAAGACCTGGGGACAATATCTAGTAGATAGAAATGGGGTGTTGTGTGGTTGCATATTCGGTATTTCCACCAAGCTAACATAGACGGGAACATGATCAGAACCTTCCAATTTGATATTTCTTCCTGCTTTCCACCTGCACTATTTGGAAACAAAATCACGAAGCAGACAAAGATGATAGATAGCATACTATTCGTCAGTGTTTTTTCATGTCATGGATAATATATGTTGAAGTAACATCTTACAGAAAGTTCATCAATACGTCCCATCATTACCTAGGTGTAGTACCAGGTTTCCATCGTTTGAACTGCTCTAATATGTTACAATCTTCAACATGGCAAGTCACGAGGGTATGTTCCTGATCTTTTCCTTCATGAAAACATGGACCAGCACAAAGAATGTGGTCGATACGTGCCCCGTAGTTGAACTCCTCCGCACCAGAATTCGTTGGCCAACACGTGAAGGCATCTGTCCTAAAGTAAGATCGAAACAGAAAAACAAACAGTTCAATCACTTAGTAATACAAAAAATCAACATGACATAGCGACAAATTAAACTTTCATAAAGTTGTGACTATGAAAACTAAAAAACATCAAATATATATAAGTCATCCCAAATGCCCGAACCTGTCCGGATGTTTTTCTCTGAACACATCGAAAAAGTGGCCTCCATTTGTCGTTAGCAAAGATCTAAACCAAGTCCTAAACCTGCAAGACAGTTACGAATATATGACTCTGAAGGAAAATATACATTCCTGTAACTTAAAGACTTTAATGCTGAGCCTGCATATGTGGCAAAGAAAAAAAGGAAAATACACAAACAAGCGCAACTTGCCTATCTTTCTCAAAATCAGGTCCGGCATCGCACCGATCTATAGCACAGGGGGCAATATTGAGATCCCCAACAACGACTATCCTCCGTCCCAGACTTAGTAGAGACTCCCATCTTTTCTACACAAAAATCATCAACATTTACTATAAAAGATGAATATTCAACTCCAAGACAAATTGCATGTCTATACATCCATGGAAACGGACCGAACCAACTACCTGTAAAACGCTAAAAAATTCGAACTTAAATTCGATTCTCTCAGCATCGTCAGAGGCAGCTCTGGGCCCATAGATATTAAAAATAACTGTAGGGAGAAAAAATATGGTTATAACCGAGATACACCCACACCAAACAAAGTTGGGAAAAGCGGTGCAGAAACATGAAAAGGTATGGTCAGAGACTCTTTGAGTGGACAAACAATGCTCAGAGAGGGAAAACATGCCGGTACTAATCTACCAATCGTGCGCTCACCAAAATGTCCGTGGTCAGTTATGATACATCGCCCTTCACTATCAACTTTCAGAAGTTTCTCAGTGGAGAACCTTTCCAATCCTTCTGCGACAGAAGAACATTCATCTTTCCTGTACCCAAACCCAGACGAATTCTTCAGAATACCAGTGAATCCCTCTTCAGCATGACTTGGCAGTGCCACTTCATCGCTGGAAAACGCAGATTTCACACGGCAAAAAGTCGCCACACCTGATTATAAGCATGTAGACTACAATTAATCTCCGCTATGAACTACACAAGGAAACTAGACAAATCACGAAAGGTCGAAACACATAACGCATAGTGCCGAAATCAAGAGTAACGTTCTTCGAGAATAATTAACCCAGAAAACTAATGCATCCTAAACACCACGCAGAAGAACTGAAGTACTGAATCCACCGCTAAAATTCGAAAACGTCTGATAAATCATCACCAGAATAGCCAGTTCGTCCTCGATCACAGGTGCGAGTGCAAGAGAAAAACGATTCGTATCCCTTCGCCTGCACCAAATCAGCTCTCATTTCCCTCGCGGACAGCTTCGTCTCCTGCAAGCATATAACATCGGCGTCGAGGGAATCGAGAAATTTGCACAGAGAACCAAACTGTGCGACGCGCGGCCTCAATCCATTCACGTTGTACGTCACTATCTTCATAATCAACAGAATTTTCGCGCTGTTTCCTTAACATCTGCGCGCAACATCAACGTCGGAAATGGCGTGTAATTGAAAAATAACATTTCTAGTCCCCCAGATTTAAAGCTTTTATCAAAGTTAATATTTAATATTTTATGATTTCTTTATCCTGTCCAACACAATCTCTTCCACACGACGTCCACGTAACATCTTTTCCACCTCATATCAAATTTTATATTCCATCTCATCTTTTCCAATATCAAATTCTCTGTCGTCAATTACGTTTCTCTCTCAGTATCACACAGCTTTTTTCTCTTTTCTCCTAAAATATCTTACATTTTATCTATATATATATATATATATATATATATATCTCCAGAGGGTTTAGGGTTTAAATTTAAGAATTTAGTGTTTATGTTCACGGTTTAGGGTTTATGGTTCAAGGTTTAGGATTCAAGGTTTAGGGTGCAGGTTCAGGTTTAGGATTTAGCATCCGTTTGTAGGAGGATGAGTTTAGATGGCATTAGCTTTAGTTGGGTTTAAATAATGTACGGTATGAATTTTTACGGTGTTCGGTTGATGAATTTAAATAATGGTCTCGGATGGATTTGGTAGATACTTTTAGATTTTTTAACTTTAATTAAACTCAATAACAAATTACTCATATTTTGAATTGAATATTTAATAAATAAATGGTAATTTTGTCATAAATATCCAGCTAATGGGGGATGATAGTTTTAGTTAATACCTTAATGGGGGTATTGAGGAGGTATTAACTAAATCTCATCTTTAAATAAACTCTCCAACCAAACACTACTTTACTTAACTCTAACCCCTATAATCCTCCCTAATACCCCCAGGATTTATTGTTTATGATTCAGGGTTTAGGGTTCAATGTTTAGATTTTAGGGTTAAGAGTTTAGGGTTTAGGATTTAGGGTTTAGGATCTTGGATTTAGGGTTTATTACAACTAGGTGACGTGCAAACAACTTGGTTCGCATTTAAAGTCATTTTATTTTTGTTTTTGAAATATTTGTTACATCTGTTTATTTTTATTAATTTACATGTTTATACACCAATTTTATGTCGAACAGGCATCATTAATTCATGAGATTATTTTCTATTATTTTCTTGTCTAGTTAAAAGTTTAATTGCAGGAAAATAGTTATCAAAGTTTTAATCAACAAAATAGAAATTAATTTTCATTGATTGACACATATGCAACAATATCGTATTATATATTTTTTTAAAGTTATCCAAATTTGGGAAGTATGAGAGAGAATATAAGATTTAATTTGAGACAGAAAAGAGGTTACGTGGTATGTGGTATGAGAGAAAAATTGTGATCAGTAGGATGAAGAAATCATATAATATTACTTATTAATTGGTGGAATAATTAGTGGAATAGAAATGTGAAATAGCGTATCCCAGCCGAAATAAGTTTACGTTGATCAACATTAAGGAGATGTTTGTTTGAGGTGATTCAACATTGCAGTATATCATTAGTCTGTTTTGTTTTTAGGTGATATTCAATTTTGCATAAAAACGTGATAATGAATATTCTGTTTGTTTAATCAATATTATGCGTAGGATGATATTATATAAATGTCATATTTTACCCTAAAATAATGTATTAATTTTTTAAGGTGATATAATATTTAACTATCTACGTTTTAATTTATAAGCATAATTTATATACTTCTGTGCCTGCATTCCTAAAATTGAACATATCCGACACTCGCAAATAACTCTCCTAACTTGCAAATGGGTAATTCTATATGCACCCCCTAATTCTATTCACACACACTATTAATTACCTCCTAAGTATCTGGGACAATTAATGACTTTGACTGGATTCTTATCAATAAATAAGATAACCAAAGTTTTTTATGAGCTAAAACCATTTATTATCACCACTATTTATTACCCCACTTATTTATTACTACACTCAAATTATTATAAAACTGATTTCTTCTACTTTCAAAACCATCAAGTAGCCTTCGATCCCATCTCTTAATTGTATTAGATAATATTGACATTGATGATATGATAACTACAATTTATTTTAAATGATTCTTTTTCCACGTTTATTAACATATGTGTAAGATTAAAACTCAATCCGTTATTGGCTTGGTCACGGGATATAATCATACATTAATAAGAAGTCATATTACAAATTACAAGTCAATGTTTAATATATTAATCCTTAGACAATGGTTTTCTATTTGTTTATTTTAATCTTTGTTTTTTAGCAAAATTATTTTGTATTAGCACTATTCTTTGACAAATTTTTCATCAAACAATTGTCTTTCGTAATGTATAAATTAAAAAAAAAAAAGAACGTGAATAATATCACAATTATAAAATATTTCATTGAATGTCTCAGGCAATCGAATTTTATAAAGGGATATTCCATACCGACTATCATGCTTAACCGTTTAGATATTAATATTACTCTTTACCTAATAGCTATTATTTCTTCATTGATTCAAACTCATTTGTTTTATGGAAATAAGAAATGTTATATTATATTTTTTGTAAATTCTTTTTTTAATATTGATTAATAGAATATAGTAGTATATTTTTATAGTAGATTAATTTAACATGGTAAGTTGAAATGAGTAGGTCCCCACCGGAAGCACTTAATGGCATTGCACAATTCTCACGAATTCAATGAGTTAATGGAAAAAATTAATAAAAGTTATTATTGTTGAATACAATATAAGAAAAAGAATTAATATAAATAATTTATACAAATTCGAAGGTTATTTTCACCCCCTAAGGGGTGCCAATAGTATCACCCCTTGCGAATTAGGCGTCTGTGAGTGCGAGCACAATTTGAATAGCCATGAATCAGAGAGCAGATCTGAATTTTCATGCCGTGCTTGCCTTTACCCCACAGATGGGAACAGAACAAAAATCAATATTCTGAGGTAAACAACAAATCATGCATACGCCCCAAAACCCTAAATAGACAATCAATTAATTGACAATTCCATTTGTTTACGTTGGTGCCGGTCGCCGACAGATTCAAATATTTTATCATCAATTCAGCACTACTTGACATTTCTTCATTATAATTGCTTATCTGCTTTGCTTACTCATTTAATTTGAAAGTCAAAGCTCGGTGTACTTGTATATCCCCGGCCATGAAATTATTGTTTTCACTGCTACAACTACAGGCTAAATTGACGATTGCGATGAAAGGTGGTGGTGCGGTGTTGATGATCTTCTTTTTCTTCTACTACTTGTTGAGCAATAATGCCGGGGTAATGGGCGACATTAAATGGCCAATGGATGTGAATGATTGGGTTGAGTGTTTGAGAATCACTCAGCTTCCGAGAAGTATAGTCATGGAGGATCCTTGGATGGACGTGATGTATGGTAGGTGTGTTGGTTGGGGTCATACTATTTACCACAGATACCAACAGGCAAGAACGGTGTCGTCCTAATACTATGAAGCTCTCCAAGTGATCTGCAATGGAAATCAGACTATAATCGATGACTATATGCTTGGTCTCTCGGGCTAGCTTAGTTATTTTATGTTATGATGTTTGCCCATATGTCATCGGAGTGATATGTTGTGTGTATGTGGATGACAAGTTTGTGGGTACTTCAAACGATAGCTTGCATTAATAACAAAGATACAGGGCTAAATAGTCCGAGGGGCCTCACCGGTACATCGTCAACCGGGAGAACAAAGGCTGACCAATCACAAGGGGAACAACACTCTCACATGGGAAGAAAATGGTTCACAAGGAACAAAAAACTGACAAAAAACAAAACAACATAATCTACGACAAGAACTAAAGAACTTATAACAAAAAAAAAAGCGATTAGGTGACCGGGGTGGAGGCGGCGAAAGGAGGTGGAGCGGAGATCCGTGGCGGGCGGCGACGACGGGGAACGGCGGCGGGTGGCGACGGCAGGCTGTGGACGGCAATGGAGGAACCAATATTTTTTATTTTACAAAGAAAGAAAAAAAGAAAGGCAACTCCCCCAACCTCCGTGGAGGCGGGGGAGGAGGTAAGGCGGAAGGGGTGGGTGATTGTTGGAGGGGTGGTGGGTGGGTGGCGGCTTGGGGTGTAGGAAGAAGAGGGGTTAGGGTTTTGGTTTTTTAGAGGGAAGGGAGAGAGAAGAGTTAGAGAGAAAGGAAATTGGCCGCTCCCTCACTAATCACTATCACAACTAGTACATTATTTTATTTATTTACTTACTAGTTTTTATATTATTGTACTGCATATGATTGAAAAAGGGGTTTGATAGTTTAAAAAATGATCACTTCACTTCACACTCCACCTAATCTAATTTTTCTCTGTTAAATTTAAAAACTGACGCTAGCTATTGGCCAGATATTCGAACAGTGTGTTTGGGGTTCGTCTGCTATGATATTCTCTTCAATCGAGCCCCCTCAAGTTTTTGAATTGGCGTGCAATAAATAATCGTATGTACATTGTCTTGCAGCACTTCGGTGAGGTGAATCTTCCATTGACAACTCCGAGTTACATGTATATTAACGAGCCTGTTTTAACATTTTCGGTTTTCATCTGCTTACTGATTTAATTTAAAAAGTCAAACCTTGGTCAACTGGTTGTTTTTAATTGGGCCTAAATTATAGGCCTCATCGATTTTCAAAAATGATAACCAGGGAAGTCGAGGTTCGACATTAAGATGTTTGTTTTAGGTGATCCAACATTAGGTATGTCATTAATGTTTTTTTAGTTCTATTTTGCATATAAACGTGATATTGGAGTATTCTGTTTGTTTAATCATTATGATGTGTGGGGTGATCTTATATAAATGTCATATTTGATCCTATACATATTACTATTAAATTTTTAAGGTGATAATAGTTAAATATCTACATTTTAATTTATAAGCATTATTTATAGTTCTATAATTTTTTAAGTATTAAATCTTTTTAAAAACTGATTTTTTTTAAGATTTTATTATGTTAATTATGTAGTTGAAATAAATGCCCTATAAGATAATAATGTTAAAAAGGGTATTTTTGTCCAAGAAATAGATTGATCACACCATCATTATGACGTTGGATCGCTTAACTTTTTGGGAATGATCCGTAACATTAAATGTCATTCCATTTTCATCTCGTAGGTGATCTATCATTCTGTTGATAGCTCACACCTAGACTAAACAAAAATAGTGATAAGTGATAAACGGGATAAGATTACCCCAAAACAAACATCTCCTAAGTTTATGCGCAAAGGATATCTTCGACATTTATCTTAAAAGAAAGTAGTATGGACACATTTGTCATTTTCTGTAGTAGATAGATTGGGGAATGTTTTAATATAGTCTTTGGCGGGACCCTCTTTTATTGTTGACATGTCCAGCCATCCAAAGGAGGACCGCACACCAGCTTTGAAAGAAAAAAAATAATAAAATATTATTTTAATATTTTATTATTTTAATGAACGGCTGATATTGAAGGGCTACGCGGCGCATTCCTGGCCACTTGTTTTGAGCGGTCCAGAAGAGCTGAAGACATCTATAAATAGGCTGAAAATTCTTCAGTTATTATCATCACAAGCTCATTCGAGTTTTACTATATATAGAGAGAAGTAGTCCGGGTGAGTTGTGAGGTTATCAGTTCGGGTAGAAACTGATAGGGTTCCACATCCACAGAGAGGTGTGAGGTAAACACGAGTGATAAAAGTGAGATAGTAAAAATTCGAGGTTGTAATTTTTACTATAATGAAGATTTTGCCGACTCGGCCGTGGTTTTTCCCTCTTTGTTAACAGAGGGTTTTCCACGTTAAAATTCTGGTGTCTTTCTTACCTTACGGTAATTTTGTTTTTACCGTGGTAGTTACTGTGCGGGTCCCACCAAGTTTACCCCGTGGGTCCCACTTCTCCCGATCGTCGTACCGAGCCAAATCGGGACCTGTTCCGCTGCGGGGCCCACCACCAATCCCAACAAGTGGTATCAGAGCTTGATAGTATTCTGAGTATGCTCTGTGGTTGCAGCTTTGACTGATCTTCCACATCAGAAAAGGTACTAGTAGGTTGCTGGTAATTTTGACGGCCATGGAAAGCGACGGAGGAATGATCAAGCTGACAGTAACGAATTACTCCATATGAAAATCAAGGATGGAGGATTATCTTTATTGCAAAGACCTCCATGAACCAATCGAAAATGAAGGCAAGATGCCTGAAGACGGGAAGGCTGACCAATGGAAGAAATTGCAACGAAAGACGCTAGCTGTGATCCGCCAATGGGTGGACATTAGCCTCTACAACCACGTCCGAAATGAGACAGACCCCTACAAACTCTGGACGAAATTGGAGGGTATGTATGAGGTAACGAATGCGCTGAGCAAGGTATTCATGATGCGAAAACTCATGAATGTGAAGCTGAACGAGGGACGATCAGTTGCTGAACATCTGAACGACTTCGAAGGACTGGTAACTCAACTCACAAGTGCCGGTCTAGTCCTTGATGATGAGGTACAAGCATGTCTACTATTGAGATCTCTACCTGATAGCTGGGATACGTTGGTGGTATCGCTCACTAACTCCGCACCAAGTGGTAAAGTCACGATGGAGATGGTGAAAAATAGACTATACAATGAAGAGATACGAAGGAAGAATGCTGCCAGTACCAGTACAGGAAATCAGGCCCTTATCGTTTTCACTAAAGCAATTTAATAACTATTGCGAAAAAACAAATGGAAAATAGGGGTCGGAGCAAGAGTAGAGGACCAAAAGGATATGACAAGTCCAAAAATAGATCCAAGTCCAGGGAGATGAGGGAAGTGCTACCATTGTGGAAAAGTTGGCCACTTACAAAGAAACTGTAGACTTCTCAACGGAAAACAGAAACAAGACGATGACAAGAACACGTCTGCAATCGCCTCAAACGATGGAGGAGAGGTTACTCTGGTGAATGAAGCAGACTGTTGTCATGTTGCGGATGCAAGCACCGACTGGGTAGTGGACTCTGGTGCTTCCTACCATTGTGTTCCAATGCGTGAATACTTCTCCACATATAAGGCAGGAAACTTTGGCACTACCAAGATGGGTAACCAAAGTGTTTCTCAAATAGTGGGGATCGGTGATATCTGTATCCAGACGAGCGTAGGGTGCACATTACGGTTGAAAGATGTGCGACATATTCCAGACCTGCGTCTCAACCTAATTTCTGTGAAGGTGCTGGACAACGAAGGATACTATAACGAGATGGCGAATGGCAACTGGAAACTCACCAAGGGATCATTGGTGGTAGCGAGAGGAAAGCTATGCTGCTCGCTGTACAAGATGCACGCGACGATATGTGCTAACCAACTAAACGCAGTTGAAGATGATGCTTCTCCAAATTTGTGGCACAGACGGCTGGCGCACGTAGGAGAGAAGGGGTTGAATGTCTTGGCTAGAAAATCCCTCATACCAGTAGCCAAGGAGAAAGCGCTGAACCCCTGCGATCACTGTTTATTTGGGAAGCAACATAGAGTTTCATTTGCGAAGAATTTAACCAGGCGAATGAAGAAGTTGGAGTTGGTACACTCTGACGTATGCGGACCCATGGAAGTCGAATCTCTAGGAGGCAGTAAATATTTTCTGACCTTCATTGATGATGCGTCTCGCAAGACCTGGATATATCTGTTGCGGACGAAGGACCAGGTGTTCTACTATTTTAAGAAGTTCCATGCGATGGTGGAAAGAGAAACGGGAATGTCGCTAAAGTGTCTACGCACAGATAATGGTGGTGAATACATCTCTCGGGAGTTTAGAGATTATTCCACGAAGCATGGCATTAGACATGAGAAGACAGTTCCTGGCACTCCTCAGCAAAATGGTGTCGCAGAGAGAATGAATCGAACCATTATGGAGCGAGTCCGAGCGATGCTCAAGATGGCTAACCTATCTAAGTCATTTTGGGGGGAAGCTGTCAACACTGCAGTCTATCTTATCAACCGACTACCTTCATCGGCGTTGGATTTCGATATACCAGAGAAGGTGTGGACTGGTAGAGACATCTCATATTCGCATTTGAGAGTGTTTGTCTGCAAGGCGTTCATGCATGTGCCGAAGGAATAAAGATCGAAGCTCGATGATAAATCGAATCCTTGCATCTTTGTTGGGTACGGAGACGAGGAGTTCGGCTACAGACTTTGGGATCCAAAGAAGAAGAAGACTGTTCGAAGTCGCGACGTAGTATTCCATGAGCAAGAGACCATGGGCGACTCAGAGGTGGATGCGGCAAAATCCACAGGTGGCGGCGTAGACGATTATACACCAGTTAGCATTCCATATGACGGTGCCACGGAGGAAGGAATGCAACAATCAAAACCTGAACCAGAAGAGCCAGCCATTGATGATGATGATGACGATGATGAACCTGTCGTAGATGAACACACTGAAGGTACTGAGCAGGGGGAGCATTCAGATGTGCAAGAAGCAGTTGAACCTCAGCTAAGAAGGTCAACTAGGGAACGTCAACCATCTACGAGGTATCCGAGTTCTGATTATATTTTGATTACTGACGAGGGGGAGCCAGAGAGCTTCCAGGAAGTACAATCTTGTAGGGACAAAAGTTGTTGGATAAAGGCCATGCAAGAGGATATGGATTCTCTGAAAAAGAATGATACGTACGAGCTAGTTCAATTGCCGAAAGGAAAGAAGACACTCAAGAACAAATGGGTGTACAAATTAAAGAAGGATGATGGCAAGTTGGTCAGATACAAGGCCCAATTAGTGGTCAAAGGTTTCACCCAGAGGAAGGGGATCGACTTTGACGAGATATTTTCACCGGTTGTGAAGATGAGTTCAATCAGAGTCATACTAGGACTAGCTGCTACCATGGATCTTCACTTGGAGCAACTCGATGTAAAGACCGCATTCTTGCATGGTGATCTTGATGAGGAGATATATATATAGAACAACCAGAAGGGTTCGAGGTTAGAGGTAAAGAGTGGTCTGCCGGTTGAAGAAAATCTTGTACGGTCTGAAACAAGCTCCACGGCAATGGTACAAGAAATTTGATTATTTCATGGTGCATCAGGGGTTCAAGAGAACAGATGCAGATCCATGTGTTTACGTCCGGAGATACTCTAACGTAAATTTATCGTTCTTCTTCTCTATGTTGATGATATGCTAATTGTCGGACAAGATGCAGAGATGATTAGCAGGTTGAAGAAAGATTTGTCAAAGACGTTTGACATGAAGGATTTGGTTTCGGCAAAGCGGATTCTCGGAATGGAGATTACTCGATATCGAAAAGCTGGGAAATTGTAGTTATCTCAGGAGCGCTATATTGAACGAGTTCTAGAGAGGTTCAATATGAAGGATGCCAAGCCAGTTAGCACGCCACTTGCCGCGCACTTTCAGTTGCGAAAGAAATCCGGTCCATCAACAACAGAAGACAGAGAAGATGTCCCAGATGTTCCATATTTATCGGCGGTCGGAAGTTTGATGTACGTCATGGTGTGTACAAGGCCAGATATCGCTCACGCAGTTGGCGTTGTGAGTCGATTTCTATCAAATCCCGGGAAGTCACATTGGGAAGCAGTGAAGTGGATCATGAGGTACCTGAGAGGAAGTTCCAAATTATGCCTAACATTTGGAAGTGGTAAATGTTTTCTTACAGGCTATACGGATGCTGATATGGCCGGTGATCTCGACAGCAGAAAGTCAACGTCGGGATACATATTTACATTCTCAGGGGGGGCTATCTCATGGCAGTCGAGGTTACAGAAATGTGTTTCTTTATCAACTACTGAAGCAGAGTATATGCAGCAACGGAAGCGGGCAAGGAGATGCTCTGGTTGAAACGATTTCTTCAGGAGTTGGGAATTCAGCAGGAGGAATACATAATATTTTGCGATAGTCAAAGTACTTTGGACTTGAGCAAGAATACTATGTATCACTCGAGGACGAAACACATCGACGTTCGTTATCATTGGCTCAGACTTGCTATTGAGGAGAAAGCGTTCAAGCTGCAGAAGATCCACACAGACAAGAATGTTGCGGACACTCTGACGAATATTCCCAAGGAGAAGACAGAGTTCTGCGCCGGGCAAGCCGGCATGGGATATCGCTGAGGCGGTAGGAGATCTTCCCCGCAAATAATGAGTGAGGCTGGAGGGGGAGATTTGTTGACATGTCCAGCCATCCAAGGAGGACCGCACACCAGCTTTGAAAGAAAAAATAATAAAATATTATTTTAATATTTTATTATTTTAATGAACGCCTGATATTGAAGGGCTACGCGGCGCATTCCTGGCCACTTGTTTTGAGCGGTCCAGAAGAGCTGAAGACATCTATAAATAGGCTGAAGATTCTTTAGTTATTATCATCACAAGCTCATTCGAGTTTTACTATATAATAGAGATAAGTAGTCTGGGTGAGTTGTGAGGTTATCAGTTCGGGTAGAAACTGATTAGGTTCCACATCCACAGAGAGGTGTGAGGTAAACACTAGTGGTAAAAGTGAGATAGTAAAAATTCGAGGTTGAAATTTTACTATAGTGAAGATTTTGCCGACTCGGCCGTGGTTTTTCCCTCTTTGTTAACAGAGGATTTTCCACGTTAAAATTCTGGTGTCTTTTTTACCTTACGGTAATTCTGTCCCACCAAATTTACCCCGTGGGTCCCACTTCTCCCGATCGTCGTACCGAGCCAAATCGGGACCTGTTCCGCTGCGGGCCCACTGACCACCGCGGGGCCCACCACCATTCCCAACATTTATAATGTAGATATTCTTGCACGTGAGTTGTCACAAACGGTTTAGTTTATAGGCGTGGAATGGCCTCTTGATATTACAATTAGTTTATTTAAAGGGGTAGAAATAATTCAAATAAATGTTTAAATAAATAGGTGTTTTCGCGATAATGTCACGGCGACTTTGGATTTAATTTTAGTCTCCATTTTTTGCTCATCTACGAGAGAAAACACAAAAGTTTAGTTAGAAAACCTAAGAAAATGGACAAAGTTAATGAAAACATCGTGATCATTAGTCACAACGTCGCCAATAATGTTTGCGAAAATGCCTATTTACTTCTTTTTTAAGCCTATCTTATCTGATATAATTATAAAAAAGTAATCCGTGTCCTTTAACTTCAAAAATAAATTAAATATAAAACCCCCCAAAAAATCCCACTATCACATGTTAAATTCCATAATAACTACTCAGTATCCACTATCAAACATAAATGTAATAATTTTATTAACATAATTAGATATAGTTATACCCACTATGAAACATAAATTTAATAATTTACTAAGATATAATAATTATGTAGTTAATAATGTGCGACGGGCAAAGCACTAGTGAGTTACAGTAAAATCTCTTTAAATTAATAACGGTGGGACCGTTAAATTTTATTAATTTAAGGAGATATTAATATATCGATAAATTAATATTTTATTATTTATAAGATAAACGTTCTGAATTCAAATATCTACCGGTCCATGCCAATGGCGGACGGATCAAATGATAATATAAATGGGTATATATCTTCATATTACATTAAATCTTGTACGATAATTTATCAATACTAATATTCATTGTTTTATTTGTTGTAATGATCTTTTAAATATTTGGCATGGTGGCCGTAGCAAAGCTCATGGATATTTTATAATTGTAACATTGTAGCAAATTCATAATATTTATAGTTGTATGAATTATTAATTTAGAATTTTAATGGGACTTAATGTTTATAAAGGGATTTTCTAAAAGAATATTATCTTATTATCTTATCGAATTTGATGATCTTTTACAAAGGCTCCGAGTATGGACCGGAAGATTTTATTATTTAGAGAGTTTATTAATTTATAGAGCTTTTACTGTAATATATGTTAAAGTGCTTAGAATAATTAAAAAAAAAAAGCCCAATTCGAGCTCATTTCCTAGGCTAAGCTCGAGCGATAAAACTTTCAAGCTCCAATTCGACTTGTGAACTCGTTTGCTCGGCGAACTCGAGTTTAAATTTCGAAAGTTTAAAAAAATAATTTTACAAAATAATAGGAAAAAAAATTAGCTTTCAGAGAACTATGACAAAGCTTGTATTCAACAAATCAAGAGATAGTCGAGCTTTAGTAAAGATGGCATTACTCGTCCTTTAACTCCAAATTAAGAAAAATTTTAAGATAAATTCTTTTATATGTTCCTTTTGATTATTGTGAGATGATCTCACATATCGTCGTGGTAGTCTTTACACTCCGATTAATTTCAATCTAACGTGAATTTATACGAAAAGTCAGGTATGGGACGACCCATAGCGGGACTACTATCTATATACTATAAGCCTCATGGCTTACTATAAATTCTCATACAATTGGTCTGTCATTATTAAAAATTAAAAAGGCTACCCGAAACCTTTAATTAATTATTATTTCACCCCTCTATTTTCAGTTAACATAATATAACATATTTATATACTATAGCACACGCATTGGAATCTGCAAAACATTCTAGTTATTCTTTAAATGTATTGAGCCAAATATACACCAATTTCGATGAAATTTGAGCTCGGCAATCATGACTTTGATTCGAGATCGTCGTTGAGGCAGCTAATTTATCCTTTCACAACGAATTAATTCAAGAAAAATCTGAAATTCTTTAGTAAAACTTGGACCAAACTAATACATATACCGTTCTTATCGTATCGAAACGTACCGAAAAATATCAAATTGGTATACCGAAGTTTTTGGTAAGGTATGATACCGTACCAAAAATATTACGGTAATGGTAAAATTGGGTATACCGATTTTACCTAAATACCGAAATACTAAAAATTTTAATATTATATATATACACACACCTACATATATTATGTTATTTCAAAAACATATAAAATAGATAAAAATAAGGATCTTTATAAATTTATTTAGCCCATAAATTATTAACTATACCCAATTTCCTAAGATTATTGAGGCCCACCATATTTTGCTTACATTAAAAAAAAACAAGGAGTTTGAACTGAAAGTTGTATTTTGTGGTTATGTAAAGTTCTTTTGCCTTACTAAGGAGACTGACTAAAATATGTAAATTATTTAAGGTTATTTTGTGAATTAAAAATCTTTCTATTTTGGAAAATTTGGTATTAATAATCCATCTTATTGGGGGCCTAAGGAGTTTGAATTGACTAAAATTTAAAACAACGAATTAACGAGTTACGAGACACGCATGGTAAAAAACCCCATGCGTGAAGGTTTAGAAGGTATGACACCGATACTGTTCCGAAATTTTGGTGTGATACCGTATCGAAATTTAAGGTATACCGAAATTTTGGTAAGATATTCGTATATTTTTTCGATTCCGAAATTTCGATACGGTATCACAGTTTTGGTACGGCATACCGTATCGAACCACCTACGGGTCACGTAGATGAGGATTTTGCCGTCGCAAAAAATCGATTATTGTTTTCTTTAAAAGTGAAAATATCTACCTTATACAATTGACATTTATATTTTATTTGGCAAATGAAAATATCCACTTGTCAAAAAGTCAAAACTTTTCCTTTGAATTTTGTACATCTTCCCTTCTTCCACGATCACGTGTTGTTCGTTTGATGCACAGTACAGACAAATTGATAACATTCCATAAGAGCTTCTTTTTTCATTGTTTTATGAGATACGTATGATCCAAGAAAGCTTCCTCAATTGTGTGTTTTCCTTAAGTTGATGGAGGTTGATGACGCGCATCCTTCTCGTTATTTTCCGCGGTGGGCATCATCATCGACGCCTGCGAATTTCTCAATCTGTGGTTTGGTCGAAAGGATCAAGCAATTCGTTCGAGACGCTGCAATTGCGATCCTTGGGAATGTTATCTCTGCGATTTTCACTTTCTTCTTTGCTCTCGGTTAGTGGATTTTAATTCCCTTTTCGTTAATCGCCAGAACGTGATGGGGTTTTTCTTTTTCTTTTGTCTGGCTGGGCTTGGCGGCCTTAAATTCGTTGAAATTGACCTCGATAAGCATCTTTCTGTTTGATTTTATAGGTCAAGAGTTCTTGGAATTTACAGTTTCTCATCAAAGCTTATCTCATGGAAACGATCGCCTGTTGTTAATGTAAAATTGCTAATACGTTGCTTTTCCACAGTATGTTGGGAGGTCAATTTGTGTTTGGGACTTAAAAACACCCATCGCTTTTATTCTGGAATATGATATTTTCGGTGCGCGAAATTGGGAAAATGGTGAAAAAAGATCTGTAGTCGTCTAATAATCACTTCTTGCTCATGATAGGTGTTGTGGATGGATTATTAGTTAAAATGAGCCTTTTCCATTATAACAATTTCTTTCTTCGTCTCGCCGCTAAAAATCCATTTTTCTGCAGTGGGAATCTTGCTAGGAGCATTGACTGGTGCTCTGATAGGTCAAGAAACAGAGAGTGGATTCATTAGAGGAGCTTCTGTTGGTGCCATATCAGGCGCTGTTTTCTCCATCGAAGTGTTCGAATCTTCTCTACTGTTATGGCAGTCCGATGAATCTGGGATTCGTTGTGTTCTCTATCTGGTGAGCTAAGAGAAGAGCTAATATTCAGAAACAATAATCTATGTTTCCTTGTTAATCTTTCAAATCTCTGATCAAAATCCTTTCCAATTTTCAATTTGATGCTCAACAGTTCCAAGATACATTATGAATAACGATTCCTTCTAATCTGAATCGATTCGATTACACAGATTGATGTGATAACAAGCCTTCTCAGTGGTCGGCTCGTCCGTGAGCGTATTGGTCCAGCGATGCTCAGTGCAGTGCAAAGTCAGGTATTTCAAACTCAAGAATTCCATGAATACGTTTCACGTGGAATAAACAAAGAAAATGAGAAGTTGCTCTGATATTATCCATCAGATGGGAGTTGTCGAGCCGTCGTTTGAAGAAGCCCAGAATATATTCGACACGGGCGGGTCAAAGGGCATATTGCTAGACACACTCGACGAAATCCCAACCTGCATTATTACAAAAGATGACACAGTTGATAGTTCTGGGGAGAGATTTTCTTGCTCAGTTTGCCTTCAGGTAGTAACGTGTTCTTTCTTTTTGTCTGTTTCTGTGCTCTAACTCCACCGATTTTTCTTCGTTTTGTTTAGGACTTTCAAATAGGAGAGACGGTAAGAAAATTACCCCATTGCCAGCATATGTTTCACCTACCGTGCATCGATACGTGGCTTGTCAGACATGGTTCGTGCCCATTGTGCAGAAGGGTCCTATGATTATGAATAAGTAAATGACGAGTTTTCTTTTGTACATTATGTACGTACTTTTCACGTACGACTACTTCTCGACTTGCTCAGTATGAACTCAGTGCTTTTGTAGAAATGTTTTACGGTGTAGTGTTTGATGTATATAGTAGGATTGAGCATCGTTTGCTGCTTTTCTTTTCTGTGATTGTTGTATTACTCTCTGCTGACATAACCTTTTGAGCATCGTTCGATCAAGTTTTTATCTGACTTGATTTGAACCTCATTATCTGACTATGGGAGGATCCTCAAGGCTCATTCTTGTTAGTATGGAAAAGATAATGATAAGGAAGTGAAATGACAACTAGTTTAAAAAAAAAGGGCAAAAACCTAAAATGGTCCCCAATGTTTACCTCCTTGACCAATTTAGTCTTCGATGTTTCGCGAGGACCAATTTAGTCCCCGATGTTATCGAATTTGAACCAAATTGGTCCCCGCCGTTAAATAGTTGTTAATTTGAATGGAAGTTGACACGTGTCGACATACGATTGGTTAGATTTAACAATCAAATCATTAAATTAAACATTAAGAAAGGGGAAAATCCAAAAAAAAGGAAAAAAATTAAAAAAATAGAGTAAATTTTGTTTTAAAAAAACGGAAAATACTAATAAATTAAATATAAAAATTAAATAATAATATAAATTTAAAAACAATAATAATCTCAAATAAAAGAGAAAGAGAGAATGAAAATATATTAAAAGTAATAAATTAACAAAGAAAAAATACAAGAGAAAAAATAAAAATAAATAGGGAGAGAAGATTAAAACAAAAATGATAAAATAAAAATTTAAGATTTTAAAAAAAAAGTAAAAAAGTAAAAATATTTATTATTAGAAACCAAATAAAAGCAAAAACAAAATTAAGGTAAAAAATGCCTCTATAATTTTTACGAAGACCGTCTCTACCAAGTTAATGAGGACATAATCGTCCTAGTTCTCGATTTTTTTTAACAAATATTCTGGGACAATTGCATCCCATTAACTGGACAGAGACGAGATCGGGAATTCTCGTCAACTTTCAGTGATATTTTTATCATATATTATTTTTCAATTATTTTTAGTTTTTTAATAAATAAATAAATATTTGTTTTTCTTATTTATTATTTTTTTAGTTTTAACATTTTCTCTCTCTTTTTGTTAATTTTTTACGTAAATTATCTTAATTTATATATTTTTCTCTATTTTAATTTAATATGTTAATACATTTTTATTATCATTTTATTTTAATTGAATTTAATTTATTTATAATTTAATTTAACTTAATTCTTTCTTTTGTTCTTTTCATTTTGTTTGAATTTTTTCCGTTTTTGGATTTTTAATTTATTAGTTTTTTGTTTTCTTTTTATGAATGTTTTCTGTTTTGGATTTTTTCCTCTTTTTTAATGTTTAATTTATTATTTTTAATATATTTTCTTTCTCTCTTTCTTTTTATTTGATTCTAATTTATTATTTTTAATTTTTAGTTTTTAATATTTATTTATTATATTAATTTATTTGTACTTTTCTCTTTTTTTTTTTGAATTTTTTACTCTAATTTTTTGAATTCCCCCCCCCCCCCCTCTTTTTGGAGTTTAATTTATGATTTAAGTCTGATCAATCACATGTCGACACGTGTCAACTTCCATCCAAATTAACGGTATTTAACGGCGGTGACCAATTTGGTTAAAATTCGATAACATCGGGGACTAAATTGGTCCTCGCGAAACATCGGGGACTAATTGGTCCAGAGGGTAAACATTGGGGACTATTTTAGGTTTTTGTCCGAAAATATACTATAAATTTATACATAACCCTTAAGAGCCCGTTTGGTTGGCGGGATGTGTTTAGATGATATTAGTTTTAGTTAGCTTTATATAATGGGAGATATAAATTTTTGAGGTGCTTGATTGATGGGTTTAAACAATAATGTCCGATGTGTTTGGTAGATAAGTTTTGATTATATTAGGTTTAATTATGGTCAATTACAATTTACCCATTTAAATTTAAATATTTAATAATTCTTGGTCTAGGGTTTTATCTTTGTGCATAGTTCGGCTGACGCAATCTGGATTGAGGTTTGTGATCTTTTTTGTTTACTTTGTGTAATTCATGAATGTTTCGATAGTCATAGTTAATCATTGTCTCTTTCTTACCAATCAAGGTTCGGCTTTATACACAACAATTTCTTTTGCTTCGACCTGTTTCCTCAATTGTCTTTATTTTATTAATTTTTTGATTGCTCATATTAAGATATGTTCATAGTTAGTTCATGAATGTTTCAATCATAGTCATCGAACGAGATGGTCGTTGGTCAGATTCATTCTTGTCGATCTAATGGTGTTGAGGATAAGAAATGTTTCGATGAGTCGGTGTTTCAACGAGCCAGTGGAAAGGGTAAAGTAAGAAATTAATTTTAAAATTAGGGATAAATCAGTCAAAAGTTCATGGGATTAGATAAAGGAAGGGGGTAAGGCTGTATTATTTAATACTTAATAGAGGGTATTAAATAAACCCTACCTTTAAATAAACCCTCCTACCAAACACAACTTTCATTAATCCTATCCTATCCTATCTAAACCCCCCTAATACCCCCAACCAAACGGGCTCTAAAGGAATTAGGAAACTACTTTCCTATGCCAAATGCTGCGGAAAAAGAAAGATATAAGGAAATACATCTTTAAACTCCATCTAGTGATATAAGGAAATCAGTCACTTGACCTATGCTTTGAGACACATCGAAGTCCTTTTTTTCCTTTGTTTCTATTTTTATCATGAATATATCTCCACGTTTAGATTATTAATGAAAGAATTAACATTCACATTGTCACGTTTTCTTAGCCCTGCACATATATATGAAACATGCATCCCACGCAATGGGAAAACTTCGTTGACTTCATTGATTCATTGACCAAGATTCCATCTTTAAAATTGTAGATATCATTCCACAATTAACAATAGAAAAAAGTGGAACAACATATAGAAATGGCTCGAAAGAGAGACAAGCTATGGTGGGGAATCCTTCGCAGAAAGCTTTTCAGACCACCATCAACTTCTTCTGCAGCTCATACCATAGTTGTTCATACCAACAATGGACGTTATAGCGAAGAATTCAACAGCAGCAACGCCTACGAAGAAGACAACCAATGTAATACAGAATTCCACTCGAGGGAAGACATGGCTGCAGTCGTAATACAGTCATTCTTCAGGGGTCACCTCGTAAAGATTTCTCATCTGATGTCTTTTACTTCTTACCGTTTACGATGAAGGTAGTACTAACTAAAGGATGTTTTTTGCAGGCAAAGAGGGCTTATGGGGCACTAAAAAGCCTGGTGAAATTGCAGGCTATTGTTCGTGGGGCAATCATTAGGAGACAAGCGAGGATAGCCTTACAATGCATGCACGCTTTGGCCCGTCTTCAGATCACGGTTCGTTCTCGCCAGCTCCTGACCATCAGCTGACGCTCAAAACCCGACCCTTTATTTAAAATTCGACACAAATCGAAGTTCTTCTAAACGATGTTTATGTAAAATGTACTCCTTTTTTTTTCTTGACATTCTTCACTTGATGGGCTTCAACCTTATTACCCAAGAAATCAATACTATTCAGTCATTGAAATAAGATGAAAAAAGAAGAGTAAGAAAACGAAGTAAAATATAGTGTATCTGCTAGAGAATCTCGGGATGTCGCTTGTACTCGTATCTGTAGTATGATTAGGTAGTAAAGGATCTGTGGCATAGTTTACGGGAAACAGTTCATGCGTGTCTAAGTCTTTCATGTCATAACCTGGGCAACAACCAGAGGAAAACAGAGTTTTTTTGTTCGCATTAGTTCATAAGGTTCAGCGACAGTAATCAGTTGACAGTCGAAGAAGAGACTTACAGTTAAACTTCTTCCAACCGAGCACAAGTTTCTCTCTATCAAACACAATACGGTAGCCCGTCATGAAGTTTTCTGGGATTTAAGATTTTTATTACACGAAATCCTAATGGTGAGAAAAAATCCCCCACAAAGTGAAATCAAAAGGAGAGAGCATTGGAACTAAGTAACTCACGCCCTATTATATTGAGTTCTTGGCTCTTGATAATGCCCAAACAGTATACAAGATCACGCTGCAAGAAAACGATCAGATTCATCAGGAAAGAAAATTAGTAAGATTAAGCTGCATAAGTTTACGTTTACCAGGCTTGAGATGACGATTATCGGGTCAAAGATCGTCATCTGACCTCCTCCATCCATAGTCAACGTCAAGCCAGGGATCGAGCTCATGTTAGATCCATGGCTATCCGTTATTACAGTAAAAGAAAACATCGAGGAGAGCTTTGTAAGAAACCTTTTGCTAAGAGACTGATATGAAATGTATCAAGACTCACCTCATAGTGTAACAGTAATCGAAAGGGACTCTTGGATCAGGCGGACGTCTTATATCTCTGACATTCGAATGGAACTGCAAGAAAAGCTTAAAAGCTCTTAAACCCAGAAATGGGCTGACTTCAATATAACGTGGTCGTTTTCATCATAAGAGGACTTACTATGTCTGAAATCTCTGAGTAGAGAGGTTCGACGAGGTAAGTGAAAGAAGTGCCCGAATCGAAAAGCGCAACAAACTCAGAATCGACAGCGTCCATCCCCACAGAAACTCGGGTCACGTTAACATCGTACATAGGGCTGCAAAGAAAACTTTCTGTTTCACTCAACGAAAACATCGTAATAAACTTCCAACTGTCGAAAATTCTTTCACTCACCGAAATGAATTCACGTTGAAAGGAGTCTCTTCTTGATCGAAGCTTCCCTTGTCCCCGAAGTTTATCCTCCCCGTCCCATCCCGCCCGAAACACATGGAGAAAGAGTTCGATACGTACCCTTCTCTCGACAGAATACTCGGGACTGATATCTTGTCCAAACCTAGCCCGAACAAACCATTCGGTGCTGCAATATCTACGAATGAGCCTGTCTGAACCTGCCCACATCTGCTTTTAACACAAGCAAAAATTTGTAAGACTTAAAACCCAAGGATTAGGGCTCTGATTCGATCGATCGATGGCCACTCACCCAAATGTAACGTATGCTTTAATGAGTTCTTCATCATCATAGTCGTCATCGTCGTAATACAAGGCCTGCAAGTGTATTACGTCCTCCACTAAAATGCCCGAGGTTGAAGTCTCGGAGGACACATAGGAAACGTGGTAAGGGCAGTGGGCAGACGTTGTCGGGCAGCTGCTTTTGCTGGGACATAATTCACTGTTGCAAGTGATGTTTTTGCTCGTCGAAGATGTGTCGGGATCGTATATGTTCAGCTCGAAATCCTCCCACACAGAGCAACATCAAATGAAAACTCAGATTCATGTCTGTGTTTGTGTGTGTTTGTGTGTTTTGAAGCTCCAAGAAGATGAACTTACAGATGTGTATGGAGATTCATCGATGGACGCGCACCTAACACAGTGGCAGGGAACCCAAAACAAGTCGCTGCCAGTGTCGAGCGCCACCAGAAATTTCAACCCCGGCGTTCCTAAGGTCGCCGTCGTGTAATGCAAGCTACGAAGAATCTCCACGTAGAAATTGAACCAATCATAGTCCCCAAAAAATGGGGGGAAAACACGAAAAAAATCGTACAAACTTACAATCCCAAAGAGCTTATCCGAAACGTAGCGTTCCCATCGGAGAAAGTTACGGCGTCGTCGAGGCCGGCCTGCAATTTCCGGCCGTGAAGGGCGCGATCGTGTCCCGCCAACAAGGAGTAGTAATCGAAGCTGCCCTTTTCCGGCCAATCGCGCGGCGTCGAACCGGTTTTAGACCACCGCTGTTGGACCTGCTTGGAGAATCGGTGGTGCATTTCGAGGCTGAGGATTCGTGCGGTCGAGAATTCGAGCGGCCATAGGAAGAAAATCGACGCCATTAAAGCAAAGCGTATGCACATTTTACCTCTTCAGTTTCTCTCTTCGGTGAATGAGTTACTGTAGAAACTGCCACTGAAGGGTGCAGAGTAAGGTAGTTGTAATGTTGATGTGATGAACCTACGTGGAATAAAAATTGAATTTTAACCGCTTTTTTTTGTTTTTATTTTATTTTATTAAATTCGAGCTCGACTTTAAACCAAAGTTCAGAAAAAATATTTGAGCAAGTATGTTTAGCACGTATACTGTCTAAATCTATGAGCAAATATATTTTATATTTTGAATATTTTATATTGTTAATTAAGTTATTTAAAATAAATAGTAAGAATAAAAAAATAGAGGGAAACTTCACTTAATCCCTTTTAGGCAAATTTTCTATCATAACTCTCCTGTCAGAGAAATATATCACTTGACTCCCCGATTTGCTGTTTGTACCAGTTTACTGTACCTTTCTATGTTTGTATTGTGTACCACAACACGTCGCTATAATGTATCTAAATGTGTTGTTACGCGTACCATAAAAGTGATGTTTGGTGTACCATTTTCTCAATGTATGATGTACCACAATACGTTGATAGTGTACAAAATATGTTGTATGGTGTACCGAACAGTAAATCGGAGAGTTAAGTGATATATTTCTCTAATAGAGGAGTTATGTGATAGAATGTTTGCAAATAGGGATTTAAGTGAAAGTTCCCCAAATAAAATAGTAATAAACTAAAATTTTCAAGTTAAAATTATAAGCCAGTTCGACTCATAGTTCACTACTATTAGGAATAAAAAGATGAAATTTTCAATGTCACTTGAATCTGTTTTCACAAATAGAAAATAAACTCGAATATGGCTATAGAATAGCTAGACTAATATCTTATTTTGTACTTCATAGAAGAAATAAAACGATTGGTCGAATGTTTGCCTCCTTTAAGTAGTTGTGCAAGGTCATGTTGCAGAATCTCGCAATTAACGTAGTATACTATATTTTCTTTTTTT
Source organism: Craterostigma plantagineum (assembly GCA_027422505.1). Lineage (NCBI taxonomy): Eukaryota > Viridiplantae > Streptophyta > Magnoliopsida > Lamiales > Linderniaceae > Craterostigma > Craterostigma plantagineum. The sequence goes on from JAPQWV010000002.1 coordinate 8,765,109, forward strand.
TTTCCAATCGATCGCGTTGTATTTCCTTCAAAAAACATGTACATGTGGCAAAATAGCTAGGAGGGGCCCAACTGCTTACAGTGAACACAGTGGGCAAAGCAGCCACAATGGCTAAACAGAAAAACAAACACCAGACAAAAGTGCCAAAACCAAAGCAAAATGGCTCAAAGTAAAGCTTCATACACCTGGACAACAAAAAGGGAGAAAACAAAAGGAAGAGATGTCAACCCTGTAGATGCAGCTTTCAGCTTCAACATCCAGCAACAAGGACAGGAATAACACTGACAAAAGAAACTCCCACCAAGCTCCATAACCACGCACTGGTAGAGAATACCCTACTAGGTCTGGAAGAAGCACCAATCGATCACGGCCAAAATAAAAATTGCTCCTACAGCTGCAGAAACTCTTGCCATCATCACATGCCAGGTCTACCACAACTTTCTCATCTCTCCATTCTTTTCTGAAGACCCATAAATTCCTCGTTTTCCAAAGCATCCATAGCAAGTAGACTGAGAGTTGAACTCTATGGGTATAAATTTCAGCTTTGGGGCCTGAGCATATGAATCCCCACCAATCTTGGAAGGATCCTGAAAGTGTTTCTGTATGGTCCCAAGAGAAAGGGGCCAGTTTCCAGGTTCTGATGGCTTTAGGGCAGCTAAAGAATAAGTGTTCCAAAGTTTCTTCTGCTTCCCCGCACAATTGACAAATCAAGTCAACCTCAATACCTTTTCTCTTAAGATTGGCATTTAATGGCAGTATATTGTGAAAGCATTTCCACAGAAAAGTGCTTGAGCTTGTGCTTGATTTTCATATTCCAGATGGCCCTCCACAAACACTTCAATTTCTGCCCATGGTCACTACTTTCAGCTTTCTCTGCTTTTGAATGAACAGATTCCATAATCATCGTGTAAGCAGATTTCACCGTGAACACCCCTTTCTTATCCCTCAGCCAAGATAGTCTACCATTCGATCCTCCATTCAAATGTCCCTTACATCCTTGAGCCAAGACACATCTTGACTTATTCCAACATTTCCATAACCATGAGGCTTTAGTAGGCACTCGAGCAGACATAAGGTTTCCTTCAGGGGAAGTATTTGGCTTTAAGATCTTAACCATGGGAAAGTTTGGATTCGAGATGACTCTCCATAGCTGTTTGGCCAAAAGAGCTTCATTAAAGGACTGAATGTGCTGAAAACCCAAGTCTCATGATTCTTTATTTTCTGTAAGAGCCAGTCATGATTTTCCAATGTATTTTTGTACCACCATTACCCTTAACACCCCACCAGAAATCCGTGATCAATCTAGTAACTTCTTTGCAGGTGTGCAAAGGAAGTTTGAAGCAACTCATAATATAAACATTGAGAGAATAAAGAACTGATCTGATCAGTGTGTCTTTTCCAGCACATGAAAGTAGGAGGGAACTCCAGTTACTAACCTTGTTCTTCACTGCTTCGACTGCATAATGGAAAGTCTCCTTTTTTGATCTACCAATCACCAAAGGAAGACCCAAGTGCTTAACTTTCGATCCTTCCTTGATTCCCCTTAGCGCATCAAGGATTTGCTTCTTAGTATCCTGTCCAACATTCTTGCTAAAGAATATGGATGATTTATCCATATTAACTTTTTGACCAGATGCTTCGCAAAAGATGTTGATGATGTCTTGGATCACTTTGGCTTGCTCAACTCAGCTTCACAAAAGAGCATAGAGTCATCGGCAAAAAACAAATGTGAAATAATGGGTCCGTTTCTGCAAAGTTTAATGCCCTTATATTTGCCTGTTCGGACTGCTTGTGCAATGAGATTAGAAAAGGCCTCAGAGAGTAAAAGGAACAAAAAGGGAGAGATGGGATCCCCTTGTCTAATTCCTCGAGTGGGATTGACGTAACCACATTGTGAGCCATTGATGTTGAAAGAGAAAGAAATGGAGCTAAGACACACTCTTACCCACTCAACAAATCGTGGGTTAAAGCCCATTTTGGTCAAGAGCTGAGTGAGGAAGCTCCATTCAACTCTGTCATAAGCTTTTGCAAGGTCAAGTTTAATAGCCATAACCCATTTTCTGCCCCTTCTGACCGAGTGTATATAATGGAAACATTCATGGGCTATGGTCACATTATCAAGGATATTCCTACCTTGAACAAAAGCAGTCTGATTTTTGCTAATAATTCCATCCAAACAAGGTTGTAATCTCTCAGTTAGGATCTTAGAGATTATCTTGTAGCTGACATTGCACAAACTTATGGGTCTATACTGGGTGATCACAGTGGGGTTCTTAACTTTAGGGATCAGAGATATCACTGTATGGTTAATGCTTTTTAGCAGTTTACCATGCTTGAAAAAATTATGAACTGACATGTATATATCTCTCTTAGTTATATCCCAAAACTTTTGGAAGAATAAGGGATTCATACCATCAGGGCCCGGAGCTTTGGTTGGGTTCATTGAGAAAAGAGCCGTTTTAATTTCATCCTCAGATACATGAGCTGTAAGCTTCTAGTTAGATTAGCCCATGTTCAAACATGAAATCCAAGTAGAACTGGCAAAAAAGGAATCTTAAGCTAGCAAACACATTCAAAGCCAAAACACAGGTAAATGTAAGAAGATTAGCATCACCCAAATCACAATTTCTCAGTACGTAAAGACGAACGAAAGACGACTATGAAGAGATTCAAAGCCACTAAAGTACGTCCAACGAAAAGATGAACAGTCGAGAAAACAACAAGTACAGAGGCGAAGAGGCGTTAATCAAATTATTACCCTTACGTTCATCAGCCCATCACCATATAGAGCATCCCTTCTGAGATTTACCCTTCTTTTTCTTCTGCTTTGGCGGCTGTAGTACAACTTTAATGGCTGCATCGAATACCGCTTTCACATTCTGCAATAACGATCATATTAGCCCATGTGTTAGGATATTTAGTGATTGTGTCAATAGTTTATGTCTTGGGTTTAATATTGTAATTATCTTTGTAGCTTGGGCTTTGGACTAGAATGTAATTATTTAAATTTTTAGTGTTTGGGCCTTAATATACCTAGGGTTAATGTGGTATATAAGGTTTTACCAACACAATTTGAAAGGTAATCAAAGATCAAAAGGCTTATCCTATTTTTCACACAATACACACACTTGAAGGTGAGATCCTCTCCCTTTTCATTCCATTAAAGCCTCTTTGATTCCTTGTTTGGTGCAATCGGGACCAACAAGTGGTATCAGAGCAAACGTGGATCGATCTGCATTGATTTGAATCCAGTTTCGTTCGATTCCGAGAAAGATCAAAGGTGTTTTGGGCAAAAATCACTTTCGGGCATTTTGAACTCGTTTTGGGATTTTAATGCCTCGTTTTTGTGTTTAAAATCTTCCCCCAGATCGATTCTATGCCTAAAATGTATTTAGAACATTTTGGGATCAGTTTTAACGAGTTTTGAGCAAGTTCGAAGCAAAAACTCTTCAGAAAAGGACATCTCGGCCATTCTCTGTTTTTGGTCGATTTGCTCTATTTTTTGTTGTTTTTAGCCCACAAATCGGTCGATTATGTGTTTAGGGAAGAATTTCTGAAGTTTAGGATCAATTTTGAGCGATTTTGGTTGAGATTTGAGCAAGAACTGGACGATTTTCTGGCAAAACGCATGAAAGCAATGGAACAGTGAAAGCTCGTTCTTGACCGCGAAAATTTTTGCTTAATCGTTCAAGTCCGCGAAATTTTCACATCTGCGAAATTTGATTCCAAGAATTTACATAGAACCGCGAAAAATTTCACTTTCACTGCATTTTTTCGCAACTGCCTATTTTCAAAATCCGAGAAACCTTACATCTGCGAAATTTGATTCCGAGAACACCCCAATGTCTGCTTCCTGTAAGCTTGACTCAGACCCAGATGGAAAGCCAGTCAATCCAATCACATCAGATGGATGTTAAAACCGCCTTTCTCAACGGCGTGTTAAAAGACGAAGTCCACGTCGCTCAGCCGGAAGGTTTCGTTGATCAAGAACATCCCGATCATGTCTATCAATAAAGGCGCGGAGGGAAGCACACCGTTTTGCAAGGGACACGGCGGGGGAAAGAGGTGCTCGTATGAAGGAGGTGGAGTTGTGGAAGATCAGACAAAGCTGCAACACTCCCACGTTCACAGAACCCAAACGACCACTCCTCGTCTCCGTAAATCTGTGAGTTGTATTCCGCGAATTTCTCTGAGCCGCGAAATTTTTCAGCCGAGAACTTTTTTGAAATTTTTATCCGAGAAATTTTTCAAAACCGAGAAAGTTTGCAAATTCGCGAAATTTTTTTTAAAAAAAAACCACGACTTTTTAATCCAAGAAATCTTCAGCCGAGAAAGTTTATTCCATCCGAGAAAGTTTTTCAAAACCACGATTCTTTCAAATCCGAGAAAAACTTACTAAAATCACACTTCAACTCTCGATGCGAAATTTCTTGCGTAGGTGTTAAAAATTCAAAATCAAGAATCTTTCTCACATGCGAAATTTTAAAATCCGAGAAAATTTTCAACTGAGAATTTTTCTTCCGAGAATTTCTCTTTAAAACTCACAAACACCGAAATTTCTCAACACATAATTTCTCGGATAATTCTTCATATAATCATGTCCCTTCAAACTGCGAATCTTCTTTTCCTGACGTGTTAAGGTTTTTTTGTTTTTTCTCGAGTTAAAATTTTCTCGGGTTAAATTTTTCTCAAACTTATTTAAGATTTGATCCTTACACTTTAGTCCTATCACCATAGACCACTTTTGACATAAATTTTTTTCTCGCCTCAAATCTCGTTTTTTAAATTTCTAGAACTTCTCCTAATTTCAAGATATATTTTCCATTCATACATTATCGACCATCACACACGCTCACTTAGTTCTAAGAAATTCTTTAAACAATTTTTTTCTCAAAACTCTACACGTTAAACGCATATTTCTCATCTCGTTCGTTACTAACTCTCTTATCTATACAAGATCAAAACCACGGACGATTCGACTGCACCAACCATGTCTACCACGAATGACATCTCAACAGTGGGCTCCGACACCAGGCCTCCGATGCTGCGACAAGGCGACTACAGCATATGGACAAACCGATTCCTCACGTTCATCAGGAACAAAGGCGCACCACTCTCTCAATACCTTCTGGACTCCATCTTCAATGGTCCATCACAGTTCTGGACGATCATACCTGCACAGCCAAACGCAAATCCTCCCATGGATGAACACCGCACTCCAAGAGGTCCCATCAATGAGGATGAACAGGCTCGCCTACAGGCCGATGAGACTGCCAAAGGATATCTCTTCCAGGCTATGGGAAACGAGGTCTACGCTCACATTGAGTGCTGCACAACTGCTAAGGAAATATGGGATGAACTCGTGGAAATTATGGCAGGCACAACTGAGAGTGCTCAAGGGAGGAAATCATCATGTCTCTCGCAGTCTGAACACTTCCAGGCCTATGAAGGAGAGGAACTGCGTGACACATACCTCCGATACTTGAAGGTCATCAATGAACTCAAGAAAGCCAGGATCTCGACGGACAAATTCGATATCAACAACCGCTTCCTTGGTAGCCTCAAACCACATTGGGGCAATGCAATCGTGATGATGATTCAGAGTAAGGACCTCTCCAACACTTCCATCCATGCTCTCTATGACAGTCTGTCTGCCTATGCTCCTTACGTGCAACCTCAGTCCACCAACACTCGAGTCGACCCACTGGCCCTCCTCTCGAACAAGACCAATGAACGATCTTCCGCCACAAAGACCAAACAGAACAAAGGGAAGCTACCGGCTGCTATATCTGACTCCATCCGAAGCTGATACAGAATCTGATGAAGATGTTCGTGATCTACGCAAACAACTGGCAATGCTCACAAAGATGTTCTCAAAAAAGATCGGGAAAAAATCCTCACCCTCCTCCAATCGCCAAAGAACCTTTAGCGGCACCAAAAAGACCACTCACAAGGAAGAATCTAAGCCGATAAAGAAAGAGGAGGACTCAGCACCTCAAAGGTCTGTGAAGTGCTTTCGGTGTGAAAAGACAGGTCACTTTGCCAAGGAATGCCACGCCCCACGCATAAAGGACTCTGGCTACTACGACCGTAAGGCCAGAATGACCCGCAAAATGGAAAGTGGGAAAGTTCTTCTCACCGAAGAAGCTGAATGGGTGAACGATAATTCAGAAGACGAGGAGCCTAAGGATGAAGATTGCTGCATGGCAAGGCTGGTAGAACATGACGAGGATGAGGAGATGGTCAACACCGGTGAGAATGCCGCTAAGACGCCTACTAACACCGAGGCTGAGGTACGAATTTCGCAACTCGATGATGTGTTTAATCACCGGCACACCATTAAAAACCCACCGTAGACGCTAGGGATTATGATGAACTTAAGCTAAAATTTGAAAACAACTATGCCTTACTTAGTTTAAAAGTAGAAGAGCTCGCCTGTGCAAACGAACGTCTAATGGCCTCTGAAGCGTTAGTCAAACGTCTGCAAAGCAAGAATAAACAAAGTGAGACTAGGGTTAAGGAAACCACACTGGCCATCAGTTCATGCGAAACATCTCGTCTTCTGACGGCATCCCAATACGAACTGCTCACAAAGGAAAGAGTTAGGCTGTACCGAAAGGTGAAAGAACTCGAAGAGCAACTTCACCTTAGAAACGAAAACTCACGCATCTTATGCCTATTGAACCAACCAGTTGAAACAGAATTCTACAACGCCCGGGGGGAATCGGCCTGGCTAGCAATTGCAAATCAACACCACTAACAGTTAAAAGGTATAACATGTGTAACACTGCGTTCCTGCAAACGAGAAATGGTGCTCCCTCGCAACTTAGGCCATTTGTGAGATCATCCTCCATTGTTATCTCGGAAGAAAAGAGGGTACAGAACATTCATTGGGCGGAAATCTCGTATGACTACACAGAAATGAATGCTAGGGATAAGACTAAGATACCTTCACTTTCGGAGGGTGTCGAAACTCCACTCCCAATCAATGAACAGGAAATTGCTTTCCAAGAAGCGATCTCTCGCCCTATATCCCAGAGAAACTTCTGCTCATAGCAGAACTAGAACGAACACTAGAATTAGAGCGAAAGACCTTCGCAAAGGAGCGAGATGAACTACTTAGCAAAATCTCTACACTAGAACAATTTCACAGTACAAACAATCCCTCTACATCAAGTCAAGTACCCGATTCTCAAACATGTAAATGTAAGAGGACGGCGAAGATGACTCCTGAAGCTGAAACTTGTTCAAACACTAACTCTCGTATTTCTATGGATACAAGGAATGTGAGTTCGACGTCTCCGGAAGGGAGTTCATTTGAAGTAAAGGAGGATCCGCTCTTCGATGACAAGAAGAAAAGACCATCCTATATTTGTATTTCCAATCTATGTACTGATTCCCAACATCTTAAGGACGTAGACAATTATGCTGCCAAAACTTATCTTTCCTTTGCCAAACTAATGTCTATGTGTTGCTGCAATGACTTCATTCTTCCACGCTTTCATGAATATGAGGCACACGAACACGCAACACCCCGACCAAAAAGGCAAACCTCCTCTACGACGCCCTTGCATTCTCCCAGTTCATCTACGCCCACGGTTAAGCGAAAACGCCATCCAACGCTGAATACAAAGTCACCTACTGCTCGTAAGCAGAAGACGACTAAAACCAAAAGGCGACAACAACAACCAAAACCTTCACGTCAATTCACGAATAAGACAACGTATATGCAAGCGCAAGTTAGGCAAATATGGGTTAGAAAAACCATAATCCCACCTCCTCAAACAAATCACAAAGGAAAAGCTAAATTAGATCCAACACAACCTGATTTATACCCCACATTTCCCGTTAAGCGTATGAAAATTTTACTTGTATCACAAGATGGTCCCGTCCGTAAACGGGGTCCCAACATTTGCTGATGATTGCAGGTCTGTCATGTGTGGTATCTAGACTCGGGTTGCTCCACACACATGACGGGGAACAAGGAGCTGTTGAGCAACTTCTCCGAGCGCTATCTCGGAAGGGTCTCCTTCGGAAACAGTCAAATGGCGCCAATTCTCGGAACTGGTGATCTCGTCCATGACAAACTGACGATTAAGGGCATCTCTTATGTCGAGGGTTTGAGCTACAATCTCTTCAGCATTGGTCGTTTCTGCGACAAAGGATACAAGGTTCTCTTCGAATCTAACATCTGCAGCATTATAGATGCCTCAGGACAACCTCTTCTTTCTGGAACGCGCACGTCTCACCTTTACATACTCAATCTTACGACCTCTCGACCAATATGCCTTCTCTCCCGTGCTGCACCCAAGTTGAACGATCTATGGCACCGGCGTCTTTCACACCTCAATTTCAAGACTATCAACAAACTGCGTCAGAATAAACTCGTCAACGGTCTACCCCAACTGTCATATCATAAGGAACACCTCTGCTCTGCCTGTGAATTGGGGAAGATGAAGCGATCATCACACATCTCTAAGGAAACACCGTCCTCTAAGCTCATCCTTGAGCTCTTACACATGGATCTATGTAGCCCAATGCCTACGGCTACACTCGGAGGAAGACGGTATATCCTTGTGATTGTCGACGACTTCTCACGCTATACATGGACGAAACTCGTTCGCACAAAGGATGAAGTTCCTGATTTAATCATCGAGTTTGTTGTTACGTCCCAAACTCTTCATCAACAGATGGTTCGGATTATCAGAACTGACAATGGAACTGAGTTTAAGAACAAGAAGCTCAGTGATTTCTATGCTACTCAGGGCATCACCCAGCAGTTCTCCACTGTGAAGACACCAGAACAGAATGGTGTCGTTGAGCGTAAGAATAGGACACTAGTTGAAGCAGCTAGGACTCTCCTCATCCAATCCGGACTTCCTCACTCTCTTTGGGGCGAAGCTATTCAAACGGCCTGTTACACGCAAAACCGGGCTTCCATCCACAAGAGATTCAACCGCATCCCATACGAGATGCTGAATAACCGTCGTATCCCAGATATATCTTATCTAAGGGTCTTCGGTTGCCGATGTTTTGTGGCCAATGATCGCCAACATCTTGGGAAGCTTGATCCAAAAGCACTTGAAGGAATCTTTGTTGGATATTCGCTGAACTCGAAGGCATACAGAGTCTATCTTAGGGAGAAACGATTAGTAATAGAGAGCACAAATGTCACATTTGACGAAAGCGAAGGCGACCTCATGGCTTCTGCTCATATCAGTCCAGAACCAGGTCTTCTACAGTCGTTGACAAAAGGTCAACCTTCAACGACGGGAACTTCCTCATCTGAGGGCAATTCTGGTGAACTGGATCTCGATCTACTCTTCGAGTACTTCTATCCAGTTTCCAAGACTCCCGTCGCCACCACTCAAACTACCGCTGCACCCACCCCACCTACACCACCAGCTATCAGCGATGATGTCGTCCCGCCAAACTTGGATGATCTCAATCTCAACGAAGACGACATTTACCCAACCTTGGGAACATTGCTGATCCTGATGCTGAACCTTCTCAATCTACTACGGTTGAGATCTCTTCTTCGGACACCGGACCCCAATCTAATGAGTCTCCAATCGATACAAATGTGGCCAGCTCCTCACAGACCAATGTACCACTTTGGGCTCGCTCTCATCCTACCGATCAGATTATTGAGGATCCCTCATCCGGTGTTTCGACGCGTTCGGCTACAATGAATGAAAGTCTGTTTGCTTGCTATCTCAGTCAAGCCGAACCATCACGAGTAGCTGAAGCTCTCAACGATCCTGATTGGCTGATTGCAATGCAGGAGGAAATAAATCAGTTTGAACGATTACAAGTTTGGGAACTCGTACCACGACCTCACAATAGATCCATTATCGGCACAAAGTGGATCTTCAAGAACAAAAAGGATGAAGACGGTGTTGTCATCCGCAATAAAGCAAGACTTGTGGCTAAGGGGTACAACCAACAAGAAGGCATCGACTACGATGAAACTTTCGCCCCAGTTGCCAGGATCGAAGCCATACGAATTTTTCTTGCCTTTGCTGCTCACAAGAACTTAAAGTCTACCAAATGGACGTGAAGACTGTATTTCTGAATGGATTTCTCAAAGAAGAAGTGTACGTTGATCAACCTGAAGGGTTCTTGAGCGAAGAGTTTCCTCATCACGTATATCGACTCTACAAGGCCCTCTACGGACTAAAACAGGCTCCCCGAGCTTGGTATGACGTCCTTTCAGACTTGCTTGTTCAGTCTGGATTTAAGAAAGGATCTCTGGATACAACTCTCTTCACCAAGCGGAGTGGCCCGGACATCATGATTGTACAGATTTATGTCGATGACATCATTTTTGGATCGACTGAACCACAAATGTGTGAAGAGTTCGCAGAATTGATGAAAGAGAAATTCGAAATGAGTATGATGGGCGAGCTGAATTTCTTTTCTTGGTCTTCAAGTAAAGCAACTCCCCGACAGAATCTTCATCAACCAGTCCAAATACATCCATGACATCCTCGAGAAATATGGCATGAAGGATGCTAAGACTGCTGCTACACCTAGGTCACCCTCTGGCCGACCCGACGCGGACCCATCTGGTGCTCCCGTTGACCAAACCGTATACCGAGGGATAATAGGCTCTCTTCTGTACCTCACTGCTAGTCGATCGGATATCGTTCTCTCGACAGGAATCTGCGCTCGTTTCCAGGCTACACCTAAGGAATCCCATCTCACTGTTGTCAAAAGGATTCTCCGCTATCTCAAAGGAACACCCAATCTGGGTTTGTGGTACCCCACTCGATCGGACTTCAAACTGATTGGATTCTCTGACTCGGATTATGCAGGATGCAAGATGGATAGGAAAAGCACCTCTGGAGCTGTACACTTCTTGGGCGGTAAACTCGTGAGTTGGTCATCTCGAAAACAAAACTGTGTCTCAACTTCATCAACGGAGGCAGAATATGTCGCCGCCGCTAGTTGTTGTTCACAGCTTTTGTGGATGAGAACCCAACTACGAGATTTTAATTTTCATTTTGATAAAATTCCCATTTATTGTGACTCTAAGAGTGCAATTGCGATGACGAGTAATCCGGTACATCACTCGCGAACGAAACACATAGATATTCGTCACCACTTCATCAAAGAACATGTCGAACAAGGGACGATTGAATTGCACTACGTCACAACCGAAGATCAGCTGGCCGACATTTTCACAAAACTGTTGGATGTCAAACGATTCCAACACCTTGTGACTACGTTGGGCATGTTGAATATTCAGCTGTGATCAATCGACCCTACATGAACTTTGATAAAGTGTACATATGTCCTTTCACTTCATTTCATTCTCTATGTGTCTTCTAAATTATATCTTTTGAGGGGGAGTTTTCGATTAAGGGGGAGCTCCTGATTTTTGCATTATTTAAAAAGGGAGTTTTCGATTAAGGGGGAGTCTCTGATTTTGCCTATTTAAAAAAAAAAATAGGTTGAAATTTTAAAGTTTAGTCAAACTGAGTCAAAATTGGACCGATTAAAATGTTTTGGGTTGAATTTTTAAATTTCTGGTCAAACAGGGTCAAAATTGGACCAATTGAACTGAGTCAAACTGAGTCAAAATTGGACCGATTAAAATGTTTTGGGTTGAATTTTTAAATTTCTGGTCAAACAGGGTCAAAATTGGACCAATTGAACTTTAATTGGACCCAATTTTGACCAAGTCCGCAAAAATAGACCTGGATCCAATTTTGACTAAGCCCACGAATTTCGGCCCATTAACTCAAAAATTTCGCATGAACAGTAACAAAATCCCTAAAACCCCAAAACCCTTAACGTTTTTCACAATCTTACAAATACCCGAGAAAATTTCAAAAATTTCGCACCCCCTTTTCAAAAATTTCTCAAAACCCTCGCAGTCGTCGTCGTCCTCAAATCTGCATTCAAAATCCGTTTATCTGCATTCTCCGACGTCAAAATCAGTCTTTCAGTATGAATACATCGCAAATAAACTGCTTCTCGTTTAATTTAATCCAGTTTCTGCCCCGTTTACCTTTTTTTTTGGTTTAAATTAATTTCTTCTCGGCTTTAAATCGGACGCATGTTAGCTTTTTGATGTTTAAAACCCCCAAATATGCATTGCCCGTCCAATCTCGAGTCGATTGAGTTCAGATTATTGCATTTTGGTTAAGATTTGAGTAGGTCTAAGGCAAAAAATTATTGCGTCGTTTCGCACGTTTTCGCACTGTGTTCTTCACCGAGAAAATTCTCAGAAAATGCTTTAAACGTTAGATTTCGCTGCTACAGTGAGCTAGGCCCCGCGAAATTTTTTTTATCCGAGAAATTTCTTGCGCTACAGTGAGTAAGGTCCCGCGAAATTTTATCCGAGAAATCTCTGGCGTTAAAATTTTTCGCTGCTACAGTGACTAAGAACCTGCGAAAACTTTCATCCGAGAATTTATGTATGTTAAAATTTCGCTGCTACAGCATGTGAAGCGCGAAATTCTCATACACATCACTTCATATTACATATTTTCGCATCTTCACTATTTCGCAACTACAGTGACCCAAAAATTTGAACCCCAGAAATTTTATAACTTAAGCAGATTTTCTCAAAGCTCCATCACACTGCGAAACTTCCATATCACTTGAGAAAATTCAAAACTTGCGAAATTTTTGCTAACTTGAAAACTCTTTCTACCTGCGAAAATTTAATACGTTTTTAGAACAAATTTTCACCGCGAAAGTTTTGGATTACATGCGAAAAAATTACACTAAATGCGAAAATTCTCACGACACGTCTATGTGCTATAACTTGCGAAAATTTCCCAATACATGCGAAATCTTACTCAATCTGCGAAAATTTTCTCGGCATGTCTATATATTATAATCTGCGAAACATTAACACTACATGCGAAAATTTCCTCTGAATGCGAAATTTCCTTGTTATATGCAAAAATTCATGGATAAACTGAATGCAAAATTTCTTTGATACATGCGAAAATTCACTTTGAATGCGAAATCACTTCAACGTGCGAAAATTTTCCTTTTATGCAAAAATTCATGTATAGACTGAGTGCGAAATTTCCTTGATATATGCGAAAATTTTCTCGACATGTCTATGTGTTATGCTTAGCGAATCTTCTCATCTCTTGTGAACGCCTTCAATTCAGAAATTTTCTAAGTATTGAAAATTTTCATTTACAATTTGAGGCTACTTTCATTATTTCACCCACATTAATCCGTACTAATCATATTACAATTACTGTCGAGCACAGATATGACCAACAAAGATCAAGGTACACTTGAAGCATTTGAGGCGGCTGCAATCCAAAGGGACATCGCTCGCATCGAGCTCAACATGCTTACCTATGTCCCACCAATCGAGCAGATCTTCCCTACAAGTCAATGGGCGGCCTTGATTCCCAACAATTACATGGTGGACTTGGACATCTTTCGGTGTGATGCCCCCATCATTATAGAAATCCTCAAAGGGCACCCACTTCGCCACGCCCTCACTCATGGCGAGCCAGAAGCACAAGTGTATCTTCAACAATTCTGGCATACGTTGCAGATAGCTGGACCACACCACCTTGCTAAAACAATGTCCGCGGAAATCGATCAAGAAATAGTGGTCCTCACTCGCAAGATTGTCCAAGAAGTGCTTCAACTCCCTGTCTACTCACCATACGACCCACTACCAACTCATGAACAACTCATCGAGGACATCGATAGATTGGGCTTTCAACCTGAAACCAAGAAGAAGAAAGGCCCGCTCGTTCTCAGTGAAGTCACTACACGGAACCTTCCTCAACCATGGCGAACACTATATCTCCTACTGAACAAGTGCATGTCGGGGAAGCATGCCGGCCAGGACCGTTGAAACCACCAAATCCTCACCATCCTAACCGGCATCGCCCATAACCGCAAGTACAACTACGCCGAGATCATCTGGATGGATCTCGTCTCCATGGTCCAACGTCGCGACCGGGAAATCGCCAAGGGAGTCACAAACCGCTTCGTCCCTTACATGCGGTGGCTCCCAGCTCTCATCAAACATTTCCGCTTGCACTCCACCAACATTCGCATCCGCCCGGCAACGGAACACTTCCTAATTCCCACTGTCGAGAAGTTCGCCAAGAAAAACACTCCGGCGAAAGATCGACACGCAATGATAATCCCAGACGACGTTCTCGCCTACGCCGACCCGACCAACCTGCACGTCCGAGAATACTGTGCCTCCACAGCCTCTTTCCGCGAAAGCCCTCATCCACTATCCACTGTCCCTACGGCGCAGATCAACCCCACTGCTCCTAACCCCGGGACTAGCCAAAACTCCACCACCACCTCCAAAAAGTCATCGAGTCGCGCTGCATCCTCTTCCACCCGCGTTCCGAAAAAACGGTCGCGTGAGGATGACGTAAGCCGCCCCACGGAGCGTCGATCGAAACAAAAACACGATCGACCTCCTCAGCCACAGATAAGCCAAGCCGAACCAATAGGTACAGGAGGTGATGTGTTCACCTCCCGAGTAGAAGACGTGGCATCTGGCTCAACCACGCAAACGACCCTACCAATCCACTTATCTTCCTCTCTACAGGAAGATATTTCATTCCACGAGGAGCCACGTATGCCATCGACATCCCGCTTGGAGATAGTCGATGTTGAAACAAGCAGTCCCTCGCCTCAGACTGTATCCTCTTCATGCACATCGAGTATAGTGCCCTCACTCCCCATAATTTCTTACGTTTCTAGGACACATACACCTTTTACCGCACTACAGAGTCTTCGTGATTCTGTCAGAACGCTCGGTGATGTCTCTATGACTGAGAGCGGAAGACCTAGCACGGCCAACATCACAACAACCGTGAGCCTAGGCCATCATTCGCTTGAGTCTGTCTCATTGATGATGCCAACGGGAAGTCTGAGTGACCCCGTCTTTTCCCGTCCTGTGCAAACGGGCGGCCGATCGGCTATCTTCTCCGATTCGGTGACAGTTGGATTTCTTCGTGATTCCAACTTGTTAAACTTACCCCAGTTCGTGACTGAGACCGCGTTAGAGACTCGTCTTCAAGAGTTTGCAAAGACTCTTGAGGCGTCTATCCTCGATAAAGTCTACGCGCGTCTCGATGCGTCCACCATCGACAAAGGCAAAGGTGTGGCCCCGGAGATGCCACCACCAACTCAAAATGTGGACGCTGAAGATGTTCTCTCCTCAATTTCTGCAAAGGAGCTCTTCTACATCCTCAGAGCCCAATTCGAATCAATGACGGAACTTGACGAAGAGGAACAGCAAATGAAGGCCATTATCACTCAACCAATGACTTGCCGTGCTCAAGGCGAGTCTAGCGGGATCAGGCGCGACGATCAAGACGATGATCAAGATCGCCGCGAGGGGGAGAGGCAACAAGGCTCACAATCACAAGGACTCGTGCAATCGACGCCGCCTTCCTCCTCTGCACCTGAAACAACGCCCGCAACAGAAACCTCACACCCCACTAGCCAAAAATCCCATCCCATTAACCCCGAGTCATTAGCCAAATCACCCACATTACCACCACCACACCTTCTCAACAGAAACCTCACACCCCACTACCGTCTCCGTAACTCTAATCGTCACATCGGCGATAGAGACCACCACCACACCTTCTCCACCCACCGTCTTGGAACCTCTAACTACCACATCGACGTTAGAGGACACCACCACATCTACACCAACCGACGCCCAAATCATCCTAGCCAAAACCATCACCTCATCCGAACCACCAGAATCTCCACCACAACCATCCCCACAATCCTCAAACTCCTCTGACGCAATACCCTCGCCACCACACAGCCATACCCCTCTCAATACCGATTCCAACATGGCTTCCGAGGACGTCTACTGCGCACAGCACGAGATCGAGGCCTACATCTTTAACGATGAATGGCTGTACACACCCGCCGATGCAGTAGCAGCCAGGAAGTTGGTGGAAAATGCTCGACGTCTGCTAAAGGAAGCCTCGCTCACCCTAATCAACACTGCAGAAAACGAGAACGGAGAGGAGTACGACGCAGAACCTGCCGAGCTCGAGAACATCCTACAATTTCAAGCGCAGCAAGCTGAGGCTCCTGCTGCTCAACTGGATGTGCCCACGACGGATATACCAGAAGCACCGTGGGAAAATAAGAAGATCACCGCGCCATTTCAAGAAGAGATCAGGAAGAGGATCTGGCGGCGCAAGGAGCAAATCATCACGACCTTCAACGAATATGAGCTGATGAACATTCAAAATTGGAGCGAGGAAAAGAAGAAGCTCTATCGATGGAGCCTTCTTTGCCACGAGTGCACAAAGAGGACACTGTCCGATGAAGAAAACATCGCTCTGGAAATCAATCGGGCCCCCATCTGCAAAGTCACTGACCTTCGCCAAGAGTCGAAAGGACGTGTTCACTATCCAGTGTTCACGGTGATGAGGCAGGACGAGAGCTGCTGTGAAGTAAGCGAGGCGGACTTCAAATTTCTGCGCTTAGGTGATCTGTACAACATGCTGGAATTCATGAAGCAGTTCAGATTCGTCCTCAGAAGTTCGGGACATCTCGTACGGGCTGAACCGGTCACCATGGGCTACATAGCTCTCAAGCGCCATATGCTCCGACAGGTCAGATTCTTCGCCACCCATGATCTGCAGATGGCGGTGGAGCACAACCTGAAGAAGGTGAACCTAACTCGCCCATGTTTCGAGAACGCGGACGACTACCGAGAAGGCGATGTGATCGACGGAGATGATCCGGCGGTCGCCTACTCGAACTACAAGGGAAAGATGAGGCTGCTGCACTGCTCCGAAGTGGCAAAATTCTCAGATGGAACTCTCACCATCATCCAAGACAAACTCATGAGGATTTGCCGCATCCTTTCGGAAGAAGATCCACACTACCGATCCAAGTTCGCGAAGTTCATCGACGCTATAGCTGATCGAATGGTCCTTCGAAGGAATCTCCGCGCCTTCGAGTACAAGCTAGGACTTCGCGAAATACTAACACGCTAATCCACCATCACAACGCCCAAGATCCAAGACTCCCAACAATTGACACAAAGGGGGAGATTGTTAGGATATTTAGTGATTGTGTCAATAGTTTATGTCTTGGGTTTAATATTGTAATTATCTTTGTAGCTTGGGCTTTGGACTAGAATGTAATTATTTAAATTTTTAGTGTTTGGGCCTTAATATACCTAGGGTTAATGTGGTATATAAGGTTTACCAACACAATTTGAAAGGTAATCAAGATCAAAAGGCTTATCCTATTTTTCACACAATACACACACTTGAAGGTGAGATCCTCTCCCTTTCATTCCATTAAAGCCTCTTTGATTCCTTGTTTGGTGCAATCGGGACCAACACCATGATTGGAGGAAAAAAAATATAAAAAGGCGACGATAGGTTGTGATTACTGCTAATAAACCTGCTGTGTTTTCGAACTACATTCGATGTAAGAAGGAGCATCGATCAACTTCCTTAGCTCCTCGCCCTAAGAGAGGAGGAGATGGATATCGATGAGTGTAAGAAAAATTCAATAACCCATAACTCGAATGTAAGAATTTTGATTCATATTCACCTGCACTGTGGTGATTGGCACATCGCCTGGATGGCCGATGAAGAATTGGTTGTCGTCTCGAAGATCTGTATCCAAGAACGATATTACATAACTTAAAGTGTCATTTAGCAAATTTAGTTTTACAACAGGACTGGGAATTCACTTTTATTACAAGGACAAGTTACAGAAAATGCAGACACACTCAGTTCAGACTCTCTTCTGTAATTTAATTATGGTGTGGAGGAAACATAGGAGGGATGAGTTGCGTGGATCCTATTTTAGAGAATAAACACAAATTTTTCGTACGTAGATATGTAAAGTATAGTCAAAGATCTAACCAAGCTTTGTTCCCATTAGGACAATGGGCACGCCAGGAGCGTAATGATTCAACTCTGGGATCCACTGGAAAGAGACAAAACGATGAGCTTGGTCAAGATAGAGGAAACAATTTCAAGTAAATGGTAATATGTAAGGAAAACTAACATAGAGCTACCTTTTTAGAAACATTTTCATAGCTAGCTTACTTATGAGGGAAAATGCTAAAATGAAAACATTGGCTCCACGATAACTCAGAGGCCTTAATCTGTTATAATCCTCTTTGTCCTGTTTCGCACAATGGCAAACATGTCGGATAGAAAACACAAGAAACACGGTGGCGACAAAAAGATGTGAATTTGATGTTAGAAAATGTCTGTGAACTTTCTGAAGGATTGGTACAAAAAGATACTCAGTAATTACCAGCGGTATCCCACAGGCCGAGGTAGACAGGTCTCCCATTTACGACGACGTTTGCACTGAAATTGTCGAATACAGTAGGCACAAATCCTGACATTTAAAAGGAATAGATTATACATCGTAAGGTTAAAATTTAATGCTCGGTTATTCTACGCCCCTCAGAGTTGGTAATTCAGCCACACACGTAAATAGCAGTAATTTGATTGCCTTATACGGTATCATGAAAACCTTATCTAAAAGAATCATAGGGTATTACATACCAAGCTATCATACTTAGTTTTCCCAAATAGACAATACAAAAACATATCCGAAATGCCTAAAAAGGAAGTCGTGAGACTTAAGCGACTATCGAAAGGCAAGATCACCACAATCCTCGCATCCAATTATATGTTGAATGATTAACTGGAAATATAGAAAGAAAATGACATGTCTGCAACTTATCCATCGTCACAGTGTCATGCATACTAACTAATTATCATGAAGAACATCATGCATCGCCCGAGGGGCCGATTGTATAAATCAAAGATCGAAATAAAATTTACTATAAAACAAACAAAAAAAGGAAGGAAAAGGCAATTGCACACCGTGGGGAATGTGTTGCTTGTATATGAAATCAACAGACACGTCTTCCCAACAGCACCATCACCAACTGTCACGCACTTGATGAATTTTGACGCACTCATCGCCTCTATTATAATTCGTCGATTGCAATTGTTTCCTCCTTAAAATCGCAATTACCGTCTTCTCATTCAGATCTTCCCAAGAAGATCTCACCCGATTAGGACAGTCACAACCTGGGATCGGCAATATTAATAACAACCACGCACGAACATAGCACAATCCAACAAAAAACGAAAAACAAAATGTGTCAATTCTCAATTTTCGGTTTTTCTGCGAACAAAAAGTATCTTAACAAGCATCAGACCCTAAAAGACGACTCGGAATTGCAGAAAGAAGGCGAATTGTATCGAAAAGGAAATAAGCAAACGTAGAAAATTGGGGATCAAGATCCACGGAGAGAGATAGAGAAAAAACAAGAATTCAAACTCGGAAAAGCAATGCATGAATTTGAGAGGAGAAATAAATTAGCCGGGAAAAATGCTACCTTTGAAGCGCTCTCCTAATGTTCAACGCGTACTCAATCGCTCGTTCTTACAAATACCCTATGATTTCGGAGGGGAAGTGTCTGACACGTTACTTATTTATTTTGGGCTGAATGGCTGATATACCTGGTATTATTAATAAAATAATTAAAAAAATAAATCATTAACAAAATAAACATAAAATCAAAATCAAAACCAATGGATAGAAAAAGAGTTGTTCGCATAGCATCGAGTAATATTACCGAAAATATTGTTAAATACTTTTGCGAGAAGGTTTTATCGAAAACGTCAGAAAACATTGAGAAAAAAATCAATTTTTTTGGTTTTCACCTAGCGCCATAGAAGAAATAGGAAAAGACCCAGAGAAATTCATATAATTTTCGTATGAGTTACATAACTCGTATAAACTTTATACGAGTTATATCCTCGCTGGCGCGTGCGTGTTATATGGAGTAAATCATATAA
The DNA here is from genome assembly GCA_027422505.1 of Craterostigma plantagineum. Classification (NCBI taxonomy): domain Eukaryota; kingdom Viridiplantae; phylum Streptophyta; class Magnoliopsida; order Lamiales; family Linderniaceae; genus Craterostigma; species Craterostigma plantagineum. Next base: position 8,784,950 of record JAPQWV010000002.1, read on the forward strand.
AGTTTATACGAGATAAGCAAATCGTAACTCGTATAAAATAGTTACGAGTTAGATCTGGTTCTAAACCCTACAACACGCTGCAACGAAGAAGACAAGACGACGACGGAGACGATTCGATGGCGATGACGAGGCGACGAAGACGACCGAAGAAGACACCACCGCCCACCCCACCCCGTGCCTGCCTGCACGCCGCCGCCTACCCTGTAACATCTCGTCCCATACCGGGTGTTACCTATAACACCCGTCCCTATCGGGATCTGTGGGGTTGGGTCCACCACACTCCGACTGATAGTCTGGCCCCACTATATCACTACTAACCTTCCAGCGTGCTTCGCCCCTAAGCTACTTCTCAGGGGGTCACCCATTCCAAAATTGCCCTAAGTCAAACACGCTTAACTTTGAAGTTCTTATTGATGGACTCCCTAAAAGGTAGGTCGACCTTGGTGATATGAGTAGTTTTATCAATTCTCTTATACGATTCAAAGCCTGACTTACAGTGTCAGTATCAGGATCCCCTCTCATCGGCTGTGGGTCATTCATGTATCCCTTCGCCTAGAAGCCTGCCATGAGCCGCTCCTTGGCTGTGCACCTCCCTAGCACCGGCGATCACTCCCCGCCCTCATCGACCCCGGGCCTCACAAGCCCACCAGCTTCCACCTGGTTCGTCCTCGAACCACACAGTACTGCGAGAGGTTGTGCTCTAATTCCACTTGTTACATCCCGTCCCATACTGATGTTACATGTAACATTCGTCCCTATCGAGACCTGTGGGGTTGGGCACACTACACTCCGACTGATAGTCTGGCCCCACTGTATCACCACTAACCTTCCAGCGTGCTTCGCACTGCACGCACCCTGAGCTACTTCCCACGGGCCCATCCCAAGATTGCCCCAAGTCAAGCACGCTTAATTTGAAGTTATTATATATTCACTCCCGAAAAGGTAGGTCGACCTTGGTGATATGATTAGTACTATCAATTCTGTTATACTATTCAAAGCCTGACACGCCCATACATTGTTAGTCTCAGGATCCCCTCTCATTCGGGTGTGGGATCCGGCCATTCATGTACTCCTTCGCCTAGAAGCCTGTCAGGAGCGCTCCTTGTCCGTGCACTTCCCTGGCACCGGCGATCACTCTCCCCTCATCGGCCCGGAGCCTCACACACCCCACTCCCTCACCCTTCGCCGCGTCCGTCGCCCTACTGTCCGCCACAGTCCCGCGACGCTTCTACCCCGCTGTCCCGCTGCCCCGCGCCCCACCGCCCCGCGACGCTCTGCCGCCCCGACCCGCCGCCTCGCCGCCGCCTCGAAGACGTCCTCTGCCTCGACGATCTACGCGCAATTAGTTTCGGTGAGCGACCCCGTGGTGATCCAAAATACGGTTGTGTTAATTTCATCATTATCAAATGCTATTTTTATTGTTGATTTATTTTGGTTTCATTTTTTTAACTGTAGAATGGATTTGGATTCTCCTTACGAGCCTGTTGAAAATTCGGTGTTGACGATACAGTCAAAACACCGTAGTAGGAATATATTGTTAGATGAGGATGCGATAGATAGAACTATAAGATTAGGTCATTAGAGAATGTTGTGTGGGGTACTAGAGAAGCATCAAATGTCCTACACGGTCGCTTATTGGAAGTTGAACATATGGGTCTATACAGCGTCTACAGCTGTATGTCGCAGAGGGTTGACCCTTATTTGATTATAGCATTGGCAGAGCGTTGGAGGAATGAAACCCATAGATTTTATTTTATTGTTGGGGAGGAGACTGTTACTTAACAGGACGTAGGTATTTTGTGGGGTTTGCCTGTAGATGGTAGTTGTGTCTCCGGTGGATCCATAAGAGGACGGTCACACAGTGGATGGACGAGTGCGAGCGGTTGCTAGGTTTTAGACTGCCTAGTGAGAAAATTAAGGGGTCATCGATGTCGATGAAGTCGTTAGCGAGATGGTTGTTGGCCCATCCAATTTCAGATGGTAGTGATGAGGTAGAGGTCGAGTGTTCAGCACGGGGTTATGCGATGCTGCTCTTTGGTGCGGTGATGTTCCTCGATTGTAGCGCCAACACCGTATCGTTGACGTACTTTCAGCCGTTGGAGGATATTGAGGAGGTCTGATCGTTTAGTTGGGGTGCTGCGCTGCTATCATTCCTATACAGATAGCTTTGTTCGGCATGCGAGCCGAAAAAGCTTAATATAGGCGGGGGCTGTTGCAGCTAATTATATAGAAACTTTGATTGATTTTTTAGTTATTTTTAAAATTTATTTAGAACATGGGATTTGCTTTAGGCATGAGCATATGTGAGGATCCTTCCCTTCAGCCAGTTCGGGATCTTCATCGTATCTCTGTGGACCCCAGAATAGTCGACGGGATAGTCTTACCGATCCCGCCACATGCTGCGAGGTATGGTCGTTCATGTAAAGTTTGTAGTTTTTTTCCCTTGATACATTTATAAATATTGTTTAAATAAATGACAGGTGGAACACATTATTTGATCACACCACGTCAACAAATTTCGAACGTACGTACCATCCACGAGTGCCTTGATCGCCTGCAGGCGCATCAATTTGTATGGACTCCATATGACATGACTCCCGGAGATTGCTGCTCTTCCTCCCCAGTGCTTACCGAGCGCTTGTCGATCGAGGTGTACCCTGATCTTCTTCAATATCGTGGAGATTCATTACCCCCAACGAGCACTTCGGCAGGAATTATCCAAGGGATTCCCATTATACCGCCGTATCGAGATATCAATCTTCATGTGTACGAGCGTCGACAGCGGTCGGGGATGAATTGGAGATCGCATCATGCAGGCTGGATTGGATTATGGGAGGATCGAGAGGACACTATCGTTAATGGTCCTCCAGCGCCTGCACTCATATCGGTGGAGGATGGATATTACTAGTGGCTTCATCGGATCACTCGCCTCTATATATCTCCACATGGGATGCAAATGTCACAGGGCTTCCATATGGGGGATGCGGTGTTTATGTCGACCATCGTAAGCTTTATTTATTAATGTTATTTGTTTAATAGCCCAAATGATATGATTTATGTTTTCATTTTTAGGAACGGGGGGTTCACGACAGCCTTTGTTACGCGAGGAGCGGCGATTATGACGAGTCCATTTACTGGAGCAGATGGACAACATGTTTATCTCGCGACGCCAAATTCAACGTAGCAGTGCGGCCCGACCATCTCACGTACATGAGGTCGGACCATCTCAAGTGCACGAAGCTGTGAACTCGTCCTTCTTTGAGGATTTTTCGCCCTTTTTGCAATCATCTACACCCCAGCACAGCTTCCAGCCAGAGTTTATGGATCATCAGGTATGTTAAATTATTTAAAATTTTTAAAAGGCATTATTTTAATTAAAAACCCTTAAATGATTTACTAAAATTTAAAATAAATATTAATTTGATTAACACATCTTAGGCGTTTACGACACCATCACCACGACCGCGACGTCCTCAAAGTCCGGAAGATGATGCGGAGCAAGATAACCGTTGAGGAAATAGAGTTCGTAGGCCAGCTCGTTGTGGGACCGGCATATTTGGCGCATCAAGGCAGATAGATCGTTATGTGATTCGTTATTTTTTTGTGTGTAATGACTATTATACGCGTTCGAATCTATTCCGCTTGTGAATTATTATTCTATTTATTTTGATGATTATTATTATTGTATTTGTTGTTATTATTATTGTATTTATTATTATTATATTTATTATTATTATATTTGTTATTATTATTGTATTTATTATTATTATATTTATTATTATTGTATTTGTTGTTATTATTATTATATTTATTGTTATTTATTATTATTATTATTATTATATTTATTGTTCTTATTATTATTATATTTATTGATTATTAAGAAATCAATATTGAAAATTCAGTTGATATATAAAGACTAAAGCGATGAAAACAACGATGTATATTTTTCAGCGCCATCCGCGTTGTCTAGCACGAGTTTCACTCTTGTCCATCTCATTCCTGATGCGAGATCGACGATATCTAGCGGGACCAGTTCTCTCTCGGCGAGCATCGTTATGAATAAGAGTCCAATCTTCGGGGGTCCAGTAACGTTCATCGTGCAATGGTTCAAAGGTACCTTCGTATGTCTTGTAATACTCCACCTTACTATAATACTGTGCCACTACATTACCGGAGTGAATTTGACATTGACGACAAGACGCTTGTGCGTGAGAACATGAGATGTTATACCTGCTCCAATTCCACATGTACATGTTAGTTGATCCTTACCACATATGTGCGTTGGTGAATTCCAGATGTTATGACTTCTGCTGTATGTAGTCGGACATCAAAACGGTATATAATGTGATCCCAAGATTCTCCCGTCTAACTTTGAAACATTCTCGTTGCATAACGTGACCACTCAGTTTCATTATTTGCCATTAGTGACGAGGCTTCTTGAATGCGATCACGAAAAAACTGTACGCACCTGTGAATTTTAAGAAATAAAAGAAGAAGTCATAACAACAAAATTAAAATAAAAAACTAACGCAGTGAATAGAGCTCACCTACGAAAAGTGAAATTGACGATTGCTCTTGCGGGTAGCATTCGAGCACCTTTTAATACTCCGTTGAGACCTTCTATATTAGTCGTCATGACACCGCATCGATAACCACCGTCGTGTATGAACGTCCATTGCTCGTGGTTTACTTTTTCAAACCAGGGCTTCTTATGTTCATTAAATTTCGCAATCTGATCCATAATGCGATTGAATTTATCCAATGTTTGCACAGTAAAATCTCTAGGACATTGACCATCCAATTATTGATTCTTGAATTTCTTGAAGAAGTTTGATTTTACATGACGAAGACAGAAGCGATGCACTCCATTGGGTGAACGAAAGAAATCAGTGACTTCTACTGTTCCCAAAAGACCTGTACACACCATATACGGCACTAAAAGTAACTGATTTTACGAAAATAACGAGTAAATTACATTACTAAGATTAAATACCTGGATGACAATCCGAAATAAGGCAAACCGATTGATTCTCTAGAACACATGTGTTCAAATGATTAATGAACCAAGTCCATGAGCGTGTACTTTCTGCCGTGATAATGGCAAACGCCAGGGGAAAGACGTTTTGGTTGGCATCCAGCGACGTAGCAATTAATAATTTGAGGCTATATTTGGAGTATAAATGCGTACCATCGACACAAACAACTTTTCGACAATATTTGAATCCACCGATGCTCGGTTTAAAAGCCCAAAAGATACCCGAGTTGGAAGTGTCCAGGTCTCCCGTCTGTAGATGGAGCCACTTCACGATTGTCCCTGGATTGTAATGTTGCAACGCCTTCATAAATATTGGGAGTTTGGTAACCGAATCTTCCCACGTACTGTAAACATTTTCCATCGCTCTTTCCAGACCATGCCAAGATTGAATATACGAGATTCCGTACCCATATTTATCTTTCTTGAGTAGTTGGACGTTTTGGGTTGGAATTGCGGATCGATTTTAACGGTTACAACCAACATATCATCAATAAAATTTCGAGGTGTGTGCTCGCCAGCTAGTCATATAGCAATTGTGCGGTCCTTCTTGTAACAGACCAGTAACCTTTTCTTGGCTTGAAGGATACCCTCAGTCTCGAAGAGCACAGCTGTGTGATCACATTGAACACTCCAACGTGTACTGCTGCTTTCTATAACGTAATACTCGCGTCTAGCAACCCTGATCTAAAAATCGTCGACGGCACGTTGTAAATGTTTCTTAGTTGGAATACCTCGACAAAACATAGGGTTATCTCTGTCGTAAAACTCCCCATAACCACCGTAGTCGTCACCATTAGGAGGTGGAATTTGGTACGTCTGGAAAAATGGGATGGACTGAAACAGCGTTGGAGTAGCAGAGTCCAGTGAGTGGTATCATATGGCGCATCGTCATTATTGTTCTCGTCGGGCTCATTCGGATCGGGTAACTCGGACAGTGGATCCTCATCGTCTGCTTCCGAATCACTAACATCAATGCCTTCCTCGGATTCATGCACAAAATCTGGCACGGGTTCTGACACGGATTCCCGCATATTGAATGGAACACCAAGCGTCGGCATCTCCAGAGAAACATTGCTGAACCCTGCCGTAACTGAGATAATGTCGGAAAATTCGGACATGTATAACTCGAAGAACCTACTTCAAACGCAGGAAACTCGCCCGCTTCTCAAACTTCTAATGAGGCTCCTCGTTCAAATCAAAATTTTGAAATTTCAATTATTTCACAAAAAACCTCAAAACAATTGTTCTCCGAATCGGGGTGTATGAAAACTTATAAATCGCTGTCGTTGAAGATTTGAAGTAGCTGATGAAAGAGGCGGGAATGTTGAAAGAATTCATTTTTTGCATGGACAATCAGCGAATAACGACTACTATCAGCACCAGTAATTTCGAACAACAACGATATAAACTCGGAAAAATTGGTGTTGCGAAGAATTCGCCTATACGCAATAAGCCGGATACTATATTTTACAAAAGAATAGGATGATTGAATTATTTCACCGCCGAAATATACTATGACTTGTACACAACTCGACGCCAATTTTTTGTGTTGTGTTAAAAATCGACAGGGGGGTATTTATAGAACGTAACTCGTAACTAAACGTAACTCGTAACTATTTTTACGAGTTACTCGAATTATTGACTGACACTGCATGGCCATGCAGGTTGGTCGGGCACAAACGTAACTCGTATAATATTCATACGAGTTACTGGAAATATCTTGTAATCTATTTATACGAGTTACATTGAAGTGCCATATCAGGTCAGCGGACCAGCATGGACGAGTAACTCTGTATAATATTTATACGAGTTACTAATTCGTAAAAACAGATTACGAAAATCTCTATTTTATTAATGCTTTCGATTTCATATGTATTTTGTTAATGCTTTATAATTTTTTAATTATTTTATTAAAAAAGCCGATATACCTTCCAATTTGGAGAAATTGCAAACTAATCCAATTAAAATACCCTTTACGATTCTGATTAAAGGTTCATGTCATATTATAATTCAGTCTCTCACCGCCTAATAGTGCGTTTGTTATGCAGAATTTTTGTCCATGGAAAATACGATAGGCAATTAAGTTGGGGCATCAAACGACGATAATTTCCGCTTCGATTTCCTTTCGTTTCCTTATCGAATCTGCATACCAAACGCAACCTAAATTGAAACGTAATTTCTTTCGAGGTGGACAACGCTTTCAAAAATCGTAACTAAAACATTGACCGTTAGACCATTGTTTAAAATTGTAGCCGTTATTTTGTAATCAGGTTATGGTTAACCCAATTCCAAAACCGACGACCGCCGATTTATTCATTAATTTATAACCGAAGATAGCCATAAAAAGTCTCGTTCAAGTTCCCAGCAATTTTTCACACTTAGATATTTTTTTCATAATTATTTTGAAAGAAAAAGGAAAATTTATAAAACTAGTTTGAACAGCGAAACCAAACCATCGGTTTCAAACCCTAACACACCGATTTCAGGCGCCCAAACGCAAAGAAGGTTGTTTGTAATCAGAACATTGAATCGTTGGCCCGCGTCTAAACGTTCTCCCTCGAAATTGACCGCTTATTCGCCATATTACTATAAAACTTATCTTTCAAATTTCAGAACATGCTAAGCCATATGAAGCATATCCCTATGGCATAGCATAATACAAACGAAAGAAAACTACTCCAACCCCACAATGAAGATGATCATAGCCCGAGAAAAGTGATCAGATCATCTAAAAGGGCTTTCGAAACCCTACTCAAGTCTAGCAGAGCCCGAGCTTGAGGTTTCTCCAACCGAATCTGCAGAAGGTGGATTTGTCGGGGCCTTCTTCAAGGAAGTTGGCAAACCAGAAATTTCCTGAAAATTAACCAAAAACAGAACCCACTAATCCAATTTAATCGGTCTCTCATCTAACTGACAACAATTTCTAAACATCTTTGGTGTCATTAAGAAAGGGAAACTATAAGACATCGACGTGGAAGAATCAACGAGAGCCATAATGAACCCCATCTTGATCAAGAATGATAACAGCTGAATGGCCATTGTAGAGTACTATAGTGAGTTAGGCTATTCACTGCCTCGATGGACAATAACAACATACAGTAGTTTCACACACACTGAATAAATGCAAGTACGCACTAAACATAGTGAAGTAAAACACACTGATCAACATACCTTCATCAAGTGCAGCCTAAAGTCGCACGGCCGAGCCTGATTTCCAATACAGGCAAGAACGAATTTCGAATACTGAAACAAGACATCAGCAGCAGCTTGCTTCCTTTCTTCAACCTACAACAACAAGGACAAGAAGATACACCCATGAAAATGACTAGAAGATACACATATATAAGTCCCTGAAACATGTCGAATAAGTGGTCTGACTTCTGAAATTTCCCGAGAACGTTAAACTATATAGGGTAGAAAGATCAAATCAACTCGATATGTGAATCGAACAGCTTGGCTCCAACTTCTTCACCAATAGGATTACGATGGAACCATAAGTTTAAAGGTTTTCCTTTGAAGTTCATTCAAACAACAAAGATATATATACATATATAATATATATATATATAACTGCTAGCTAATTGAAGGGTAAAAGGGGGTTCTTCTATATCTTTCAATACTCGGAAGATTCATATATAATTGGATTCAAAATTGTCAGCAGATTGGGTGCTAAACAGAGTATTCATGAGCTCCGCTAATTCCAGTAAGCGGCTAATACGAATTGAGGAAAGCGATCGCAGAAATAACCAATACTAACAACGAAGGATATACAGATTAAGGAATTAAAGCAGCTGAATTTCGAAAGTAATTCTCCCTAAACAATCAGAGTATATGAACTGCAAGCATGTGTAAAGGCACCTCGTAGTCTTTCATGGCGGCAAATTCGATTCCGTCGCAGCTTCGCTACTGACTGCTGCTTCTCAACTCGACCTCGATGTAGAATATTCGCAAATATTTTTAAAGTACATATATCTTTACTTAAAATAAACGGAAATCTACACATAAATACCCAATAGGAAACAAATCTGTCACTTAGGTACCTTGTCAGAACAATTTTATAGCTAGGTACCCAGTTCAATAAAATTTTTACACTTAGGTACCTAATCACCTAAGATTACGAAAATACCCTTATTAAATTATTTAGAATTTCATTTCAGCTTTTTTTTCTCTGCAAAATCCGACCTTCAGCTCGCCGTCGACGATTTCTTCTTGCCGACCAACTCCGTCTGCTCGTGCCGGTGCCGGACAAGGATCGAAGATCCTATTGAACGTTGGGTTCTCGATTTTTGGGGCTGATTTTGTCAGGTAAGTTTTTCTTTTTGTTTGGGTTAGGTTAATCGATTTTGGGCATTTGTTCAAGGTTTATCCCAAATCCGGGAGCTCAATGCGATCCAAGAGCTCCATATAAGAGTGGAATGTTAGGATTTGATAGTTAATGAGGCTAATCCGTCGAGATTTCGATTTTCTTTTATGTAACTGTTACGACGTACCATTTCCTATGAATATAACGTACCATTGTATGTTGTGTTACCGTACCTAAATACATTATGCGACATAGTCCGATTGGACATTTGTTATGTAGTATCTTTGTGTATTTATTACGTACCAAGTAGCATGTCTATACGTTACCAAAATGTCCAGTTATGCAGTACCAATCTAAACTATACACCGTACCATTTTAACAGGTTGCCATATTATCTGAAAATATGGCGTCTGCAAATTCGTTTGATGGCAGGACGTTATTTGCAATGTTTGAGTATAAAAGGGAGTCTTCGTTACTATTAATCAATGAAGCAACGACGCTTATCGATATATACGTATCCCTCCAAAGAAGGTGGTCGGATATCGATTCCCGGCATGACTCAATAAAGTATCAAGTTCCGTTCCAAAGTTTGTACTCGACATTGAAAGAAAATACGGATGTTTTCAATATGTATCAGCTGTTTATGCGATACAAATTTTCAATGATACCGATGAAAGTGGAACGTGCCGATGAATGTGGTACAAGTGGCCCGACGAACAGGTTTGTTTTTATTTTAAGTTGTTAAACTTTAAACTTTGGGTTTTCATATTGATGATTGATAAAATTACTTGTAGTACGGAAGATAACGGAGAATCCGTGGAGTTTGATTTTGAAAGAAACACAGTAGATGCATGGAGTCATTGCATTCGGGGAGATGGAAAAATCTTTAGGGATGCAGATGAATTTAGACGGAATTTGAAGAACTACTCCATTGCGATCCGAAGAAACTTTGTATATGCAAAGAACGAGCGTAAGAAAATCATTGCCGTTTGCAAGGATGAGACGTGCAAGTGGCGGATATATGCTTCGCGTTATAAATGTGACAATTCATTTGCGATTCGGAGATCCAATCTACAACACAGTTGTGGTGAAGATACTCTTAGGAGTCGTGATCATCCGCGAGCGGATGCGCCGTGGGTAGGGAACATAGTGAAAGAGAGGGTCCGAGACGAGCCATCGTATCGTCCCGGTGCCATGGTTAAAGACATCCTAAGGGACTATGGAGTTGAAGTGGGGTACCATAAAGCATATAGAGGCAAAGAAAGTGCAGTTCGTAACATATATGGGTTGGATAATGGTACGTTTGATCAGTTGAGGTGGTATTGTAATGCCGTTAGAGAAACCAATCCGGGTAGCGTGGCTGAGTACGATGTATACCCTCACGACAACAAGTTTCGTCGGCTCTTTATTTGCTTCCACGCGTGTCTCGTAGGCTTTGTTCGTGGATGTCGGCCGCTCATATTTGTTGATGGTACTCACATTAAGACCAAGTTTAAAGGAGTGCTCGTTACGGCCGTCGCAAAGGATGCAAACGAAGATTTGTTCACGGTTGCCTTTGGCGTTGTAAGCGTCGAAAATGATGAAAACTGGGAGTGGTTCTTTGCTAAGTTGAGGAGCATGTTTCATCATTACACGTCGACATTGAGGGAGCTGACGTTCTTCTCAGATCGGCATCCGAGTATTATTAAAGCTGTTTCTATATCATTTCCAGGAAGTCGTCATGCATATTGCTTGCGCCATTTGGTCGACAACTTCAAGAAAGAGGTACTTTTTAGTAATGTGCTCACCACATTAGTGAATACGATGCAAGTAATTTGTTCTTAATTTTTACAGGTGATGAAACATTACCCGAAGCACAACAAGAAACATTGGTCATCCGTGTTCAAAAAAGCGGCTTATGCAACTACTTCGGTTCAGTTTCATAATCACATCGCCAGCATCATCGAGTCTATGCCAATTGCACAGACTTTTATTGAGCGATCAGATCCAACATGTTGGGCAAATGCGTTATTCGACGGGAATAGGTGGGGAGTTATTAACAACAATCAAGCAGGTGTTGGAATTCTTGGGTAAGAGAAGCACGGTCGTTGCCTGTAAAGGGAATGGTTGATACCATTCGCGTGAAAATCATGATGATGATGCAAGAACGTTGCGAGAGAGGAATGACCCTTGTTAGCGAGTTATGTCCAAAACAAGAAAAGAAACTTGTTCAGAATATCTCTGCTGGTCGCACGTTGAAAGTGAGTAAATCTTCGAACGTGGCATTTGAGGTGGTCGGTGAAGATGGCTCATTTGCGGTGGACATCCAACAGCGGACCTGCTCATGCAGAGAATGGGAAGTCTATAGAATCCCTTGTAAGCATGCAGCAGCGTGCATTGCGACTATGAGACATTCTTTTTACGATTATTGTGATCCGTACTTCCGATGCCAGAAGTATAGAGATGCATATATGTCGATCATCAACCCTATTCCGACTCACGAGATGAATGCTCAAACCGATGATGGGAATTTCATTCGCGACCCGGACATCCGCGTTCTCCCCGGTCGCCGAAAGACACGGAGGATTCCATCTCAGGTAGATAGAAGATCCAACAAGTGTAAAATATGTGGGAAATACGGACATAATCGCCGTACTTGTACAGAAGCCGTAACGACGTAGCGTCCGTATTTTCCATGTATTTTGTCATTGCTTTTGTCCCATGACCTTTTTCGGTGTTGTTTTGTATGGTCTTGGCTCATTCTTTTTGTCTAAATGATGCCAGTAAGTAGAAGTTTGTTCAAATGTGTCCATAGGATATGGCTCATTGTTTTTGTCCAAATTTGGTACTGTAAAGACTGTCAGTTTGGTATTGTAATTGATGCATGTTTGGTACAGTATTATATGTAAATCTGGTACTGTAATTAAGGCCAGTTTGGTACCCTACGACATGCAAGTTTGGTACGGTTATATATTACTTTTTGGTACTGTTATTAATGCCATTTTGGTACCCTAAGTCTTCATCATTTTGGTACCCTAGAAGACGTCGCTTTGCTACTGTATGCACATTTGGTACCCTAGAAGACGTCGCTTTGCTACTGTATGCACATTTGGCACCGTAATATATGTTAATTTGGTACCCTACGACATGCCAGTTTGGTACCCTACGACATGCACGTTTGGTACGGTTATATACTACTCTTTGGTACTGTTATTAACGTCACTTTGGTACGATAAGACATGCAATTTTGGTACTCTAAGACATCCAATTTTGGTACCCTAAAAGAAACCATTTTGCTACTGTATGCACATTTGGTACGGTTATATACAACTACTTTGGTACTGTTATTAATGCCATTTTGGTACTCTAAGACATGCAATTTTGGTACCCTAAAAGAAACCATTTTGCTACTGTATGCACATTTGGCACCGTAATATATGTTAATTTGGTACTTTGATGAATGCCAGTTTGGTACCCTACGACATTCAATTTTGGTACTCTAAGACATGCAATTTTGGTACTCTAAGTCATGCCATTTTGGTACTCTAAGACATGCAAGTTTGGTACCCTAAAATTAAAGTAACAAATGGTATTTAAGCCTGCACAAAATTCCGTCACAAACGAAGCATTTCAGCAAGTGTTCACATGGAAGACAAGGATTAGACATTTTCTGACTTTTTCAGTAATGATTGCACACTTTTCTGACATTTTTCAGTGATGATTTGAGAGATTTCTGACATTTTCAGTAATGGGTTCTTCTTCTCTGACATACGAGGTATTAAATAATAAAAGTCAGCTCGTCTGACATGTCAGTGGCTTTCCTAAAATGTTTCATGTCATCAGTAATTTTGGGTACTGCAACTGTGGCTGATTTGGTACGCTTTAAACCAAAAGAGAGGTACCCCTACAAAGATATTTAAGGTACGGCGTCCCTTATATATATGATACGTCGTACTAGGGTTAGTGTTTTTCGAGGTCGATCGAAGTACTTTTCATCTCGAACCACCGTAGAACAATAATATATAGTATTAAATACGTTTCAGATCAAATTCGGTGCATTAAACCCCGCACGGATGAATTAAATCTTAAAATACCAAGATTCATTGTAGTATAAGGATAAAAGCAAGAACATCTACAACATGTTGTGAATAATTTGGTGAGTGCTAGATCTGTGAACTCGGTGCATTAGGCTTTCCTTTTTTTTCTCGTTTTGTTATTGTTCGGTATTGTGAAAATAACGCAGGACAACGCGATTCGATTAGGAATGTATTCATTTTTCGATCATATAACAAATGATACCGTATACTTTCATATCTGGGTACCGTATATGTATAATTCTGGATACCGTCAACATGCAGGTTATGGTACTATATGTGTAAATGATAAGGTACCTTCTGTAAAATACAAGGTACCTTAGTGTACAACAGACAAGGTACTTCATGTGCTGTATATAAGGTACGGTATGTACAGTATTAATGGTACGGTTAACCTGCATATTCTGGTACTAATTACGCAAAGGATAAGATACGGTCATACAATAACATATGATAACCTGCATAAATTACGGACAGTCACAGAACAACACAACACAGCACACACTTGGCAACAAAAGGTCTCCAGACAGTCCCATTCCCAACTCAGTCCCATTCCCAACTCAAACTAAGTTAACCAAACTAAACAAGAGTCTCCAAAGAGTCTGACAGCATATCCCAGAAAATTAGTGAAAAAGATCTAACATACAACTACGCTCGTCACGTAAAATGCGAGCAGCCATAGTAGCACGATAGACATCCATGTTGACTTCCTTGCCATACTTCTCGAACTCTGGGGTGTCGACAACGTACTCCTCTATGGTCAAACATGCGTGCACACCGCAGTCCACGTCGCCAAATTGGGGCCTGTTGTACTCCGGATCCACGGTCTTCTTACATTGATAATCGTACTTCGTAGACCAATACTTCGTCAGGAAATCAGCCTGCACAAATTAAAAACGACATTAACGCATACCCGAATATAATCGACGAAATATGCCCAATGTTAAAACTTACGAAGGCTCTAGCGGCCCAGGTCATCTTATGCGAGGCCATCGGATCCCGCACGTAGAACTTTCTCTCACTCACCTTGTAGACGAGCACTCCCCAGTGGTTACCTGTATTCACAGGCGTCAACACGTATGACAATTCAGTCAACGCATGGCCATCAAGCCGCTCTAGCCATGCCCGACTACTCCCCGCCATCTCCTCGACGAACCTCTCTAGCTGATTAGCTTCCACCTTCCTCTTTTCTCGACGCCTTCTGTATCTTTGTCCAGTAGTCGACCTGCACGAAACTTGGGAATACAAAGACGCTTGGTCTCCCGGAGATCCCCGCGGACCGCCGTGTCAAACAGTCGACGAAAGCATCGAGAACATTTGACTTAAGCAAATCCCGGAAGAGCAGCATATAGAATCCTTGTGCATCGACGGCGGCAATGTCGCCTTGCCAAACGACGTCGCTGCATAAGTATTAATCGCACATTTAAACACTCTCTAAATGATGCCATCGAAACATTGAAGAAAAGGTACCTAAGCTTCTTCGCTTTAAGGTACGCGTCGATGCACTGACACTGCTCCGCATGGATCTCGAGCCGGGCAGCATAGTCAAGTCTGTCCGCGTACTTGGAGCAGTATGCAACCGACGGCTCTCGCTCAGACTCGGCGGCCTCGACATCAACCACAATAGCTTTGTTTTTTGCCTTACCCTTCTTCTGTGGCCGCTGAGGACTTGAATCTGGTGTGAGAAAAGCCGAATTTCGCCGTTTTTTACGATCGTTTCGGCCTCGCACCCTTCGAGCAATCGACGAGGCCTTAACCTCCCCAGCCTGAGACTCCGCGGCCTTATCCTCCTCGGCCTGATCCTCCGCACCCTTATCCTCCTCATCATCCTCTTGTGCTTCTTCTTCACTAACCTCATCCTCCGCTTGATCCCCATCCCTATCCTGAACCTTGTCCTCCTCGGCCTTCTCCCCGTCGTTAAGAGCCATCTCCTTGGGCATATCCTCACGGTCATTGTGACCCATATTCACATCCCTATCCTCAACCATGTCCTCCCCGGCCTTCTCACCGTCGCTATGAACCGTCTGCTCGGGCATATCCTCAGCCTCTTCCATGACCCTCGCCTCCTCGTTGGACGTATCAACCTTTGACGTCCCACCACTTGACTGTAGATCTCTTATAACATCGTCCTTCAATCTCAACTCGGTTTCCAACCTCTCCACACGAGCATTCCACTCTAATTGAGATCCGCCAACTCCCACCTCAACCTTAACCACACATAATTCATTAAACAGTTACAAACAAAGCAAATAATACCTAAAAAAGTAGGGAATTTTATACCTCCGGCAGCAAATTTATCGGATGCACGAACTTCACTTCCTTCTTTGTTGGGTATATTGGGACGACAGATGCAATTGCAACCAATTCAGCCTCCGCAGCGACTACGTCATTCGGAACTCTACTCTCTTCCCAATTGAACATTCTGGGAAACATGTACATCTCCCGCTTTTGCGCCAACGAGGGCACGTGCTCATACACCCAAATCTGAAAGACGCCAAAGAATTATATTCATCAATAAACGCATAATCAAAAAGGAAAACTCACAACGTAATGGAGAATTACCATCAGCCCAATAGTGCACCCGTTCATCATTAGGCTGGACGAGTCGCTCCGCATCGAATTCGCAACCATTTGCTTTATTTCGGCCACCAAAAAATCGTGTACCGCCCTTCCCCATGCGTACTCCCCCATCATGTCGACATCGTCGACGTACGCATTCACAAACTTTGGGTTTTTCGAATTCCCCATCGCGAATAATACAGAGTTAAACAAGAAAAGTACAAACAACCTGAGGAACTCATCCGTGTTCTCCCTCCCAAGCTTTCCGACAAACTCATTCAACAACTCTAAGATTTTTTTACGGGTTACATTGCCATTTTTCTTACCGAAAAGCCGTTCAACGGTTTTCGATTTCATCTTCGAATTTAGGTCCACGGGCTGTCCAACGTTATGCAATGCCATTACAACACTAAATTCCTGTGGGGAGAATACCACATTCGTATTCTCCCCCAACCTAAAAGTGTTCGCCTCTACACTATAACGCTTTATCAATGCCATGATTCGAGCAAACGAATGCGACATCTTAGTCATATCTAAAAAAAATGAAACGGGGACCTTCGTATAGCTTCTTTTTGATCAGGGGTCATCCTACCCTTCAAATTGCTAATGGTAGATCGAAAGAGCGTAGGATGACACCTGGAAGACAGCTCAAATCCCTTCCGCGGAGGCATTTCTGCAAAAAAGGTAAAACTGTTAACAAGCAGTACCATTTTATTCACACAAGGGGTACCAATTTGGCCAAACAGAGGGTACCAAATGCATCGATAATGCAGTACCCATAAAATTGACACCATTTTCGGAAAACCCACTACTAACAAGCAGTACCATTTTATTCACACAAGGAGTACCAGTTTTCCAACACAGAGGGTACCAAATTCAGTCATAATGTAGTACCAAAACAGGTTGACCCCATTTCAAGGTAACCACTAACAAGTAGTACCATTTTATTCACAAAAGGGGTACCAATTTGCCAAACATAGGGTACCAAATTCAGTGACAATGTCGTACCAAAAAAAATTAACCCCATTTTCGAAAAACCCACTGTTAACAAGCAGTACTATTTTGTTCACACAAGGGGTACCAATTTACCCTAAGGGAGGGTACCAAAAGCATGGATAACGTAGTACCAAAACAAATTGACCCCAGTCGATAAAACCAATGTCAACAAGCATTACCTTTTGACGCGCATAAGGGGTACCAAATTTCCTAAACAGAGAGGACCTAATACAGTGATAATGTAGTACCAAAAAAATTGACCACATTCGAACACTTTTGTCAAGTAGTACCATTTTATTCACACAAGGGGTACTAAAATGCCGAAACAGACGGTACCAAATGCAGTTACAATATAGTACCACAATAAAATGACCCCATTCGAAAACACAAAAATCGACCCATTCCAAAAAAATCCCAAATGAAGCAGCCACGACGAAATGCACGCACAAAAAAAGCGTAATCGACCAACAAATCACGCGCATTCCAAAAATACGCACAAAAAACCCTAATTGTGACGAAATCCTCGCACTTACGGTAATACTGTGAAAGACTTACCAATCGATTTCAGAAGCTAATACTTCGACGAACGACTTGAGTGACGACGTAGAATCTGAAGCCAAAAACACCCGGGTCGATCTGCCAAGGAATCGCGCGATTTGGTGCGACTATGTGCGGTTTTTTTTTAAATGGAGGAACGAATGTGAAATAAGAAAAGCAGGTAAAAGATGTAAATAAGCAGTTTCAGTAGGGGTAAATCCGTCAGTTAGGTACCTATCAGTAAAACAAAATTCAACTAGGTACCTAGTTTAAAAATTCATCTGACTAGGGACTGAACTGTATAAATTTTATTAATGTAGGTATTTAAGTGTTGAATCCCCTAAAATAAAAAAGCAGATGGCCTATTAGTTCAGTTGGTTAGAGCGTCGTGCTAATAACGCGAAGGCCAGGTTCGAGACCTGTATGGGCCATAATTTACTTTTTCCGTGTTCTTTATCTCTCTTTTATTATTTTGTGATTTGTTTTTCATTCAAGTCTCGGGATTGCAAATGAATCGAATATTTTTGTTCGGTTCGAGATTCGATTCGAAAATTAAGATTCGAATTCGAAATAAACGAATACGAATACAAATACTTTTCTAATTCGAATAATTTCGAATACGAATAAGAATATGTTTGTATTTGATTCGAAAAATTAACGAATATTCGATTCGTGTAATGTAATATATATTTAAATAAAGTATTATGGCCCAAATAAAATATTAGACCCAAATTATTTATTTGTTTAGCCCATAAAAAGAAAAGAAATCAATAAAACAAACCCTTGTTGTTTCACTTTCAAGTGACGGCCCCATTCCATCTCTCACAAGTTGCCATCTCACAAGTCGCCACCACCTAGCATCTCTCTCGCCGTCCGTCGTCTTTGTAGCCATCGACATCCACCTGTTGCCCACCACCATATCACGACTCTCTCGACAGTGAAGGTATTTACCCCGTTTGTTTAGTGCGAAATTGAGATCTGTAATGAGCCATTGTTGTGTGTTTTAGTGAAGGTAAAGGTATCACGAAATACTGAAGGTTTTAATATGACGTGTGTTAAATCTTATGGCGGATCTATTTGTTAAATTACATGAGCATCTGTTAGCTACGCTCGTGGATTTGAAGGTCTTTTTGCTTTAGTGAAGGCTTTAAAGTGTGAAATCTATGGAATCCTCAAATACAACGG
Organism: Craterostigma plantagineum; assembly: GCA_027422505.1. NCBI lineage: Eukaryota > Viridiplantae > Streptophyta > Magnoliopsida > Lamiales > Linderniaceae > Craterostigma > Craterostigma plantagineum. The sequence goes on from JAPQWV010000002.1 coordinate 8,803,638, forward strand.
AACAAACTGCCCAAGGAGATGATATTGTGCAAATATGTCGAGATGCATTGTATGATCTATTCTTTGAATATATGATAATCTGAAATCTCGTCGAAGTATGCCCGATACGAGTTCTTCTGCTTCTAGTGCGAGCTCCACATCTAAAGGAAAGCTAATACCTTCCGGTTTATCTATGTTTGACGAGTATTTGAGCACTATCGAAGTTGATGGCCCTAGTAAGTCGGAGCTGGATATTTACTTAGAGGAAGGGGTGTTTAGGAGCAAAGATGGGGATACAACTGACTTCGAAGCATTGACATAGTGGAAATCTCAAGAATTGAAATTTAAAGTATTGTCGAAATTGGCTCGTGATGTTTGCACAGTGGCATCAGAGGCTACATTTAGTGCTGGGACACGAGTTTTAGATCCTTACCGTTCTAAGTTATCATCCGATATGATACAAGTCTTGATATGTGGAGCAGATTGGGTACGACAACTTCATGGAATCAATAAACCCATTGAGACATATGTAAGTTCTTTCTTTTTATTTATTTATTGTGTTTCATGATTATGACAGTGAATTACCTTCTTATTGTCTACAGGTGGAAGAAGAACAAGTTGATGTAGTATTACAAGCGTGATGATCGAAAGAAGGCTAAGAAAGAAACACTGTGTATTAAGTAGTTCCCTCGTTAGTTTTTCTTCACAAATCGAACGTGGAGTTGTTACTCAGATTTTGTAATTTTTCGAAACTATTTTGTAATTCTAACAGGTTTTATGGGGGAAAACTGAATTTTCTTTTGAATATTCGAATATTCGCGAATATATTCGAATATCGTTATCGAATCGAATACGAATACTTTAGAAAATTAACTGATACAAATTGAATATTATGATATTCGATTCGATTCGGTTCTTTGCAACCCTGCCTGTAATTGCTTGTTATATTTACTTTGCAGTTTCCTTTTTAATATCATCAATCCGTTCGTGTGTATAATGATCCAGAAAAAAAAAAAGAAGTCTTAAAATAAAAAATCCAAATTCATCTCCATTATTATATCGTTATTGAAAATTTTTCAAAAAGAATATTAAAAAAACATTGAAACTTCAATCCCTCTTACTGGGATTTCAAGTAAGAATCTCTGGCGTGCGATTGGTATGCAAGAGAAAACAACACTTTTTCTACGACTCTGATGACTCGTTTGATATGTGCGTATGGGTGGTTATTGGGTGTGTATGAATAAATTACCTCGTATTTGTTATCTGTGTATAGCCATACATGCCTTGTATAGTTATACGCGTCTATTACAAGGATTTTAGTTATAAGGCTTGTATATCATACCCACCTCTAAATTGGGTATGTGGTCTGTATCACAAAATCCATACATACCTATCCACACCTCAAACACATCTATCAAGCACAATTCATATCACAAATAATTAATACATATATATCAAATATGTTAAAATATAATATCAACAAAATCCGTGTATAGCGGATAAAAAAAGACTAATCTGAATGAAAACATCACATACATACCATGAAAATGAAATACAAAAGTACAGTAACAAATATATTCGCACCAAGAATTTCAACACAATCGAACAATAAAATGCTTTTGCCCAATGATTAATAACAAACTTACTTGGAGATCGAAGACCTCTTATCAGCTAACGCCGATTGAGCCGCCGACTTAGCCAAAGTTGAGGGCTTAAGCACGCTCTTCGGATTGAGCGCTTTTCTGATCTTAAACACGGCCCACGCCGTCCCCATTGCATGCCCGGCGGCGTCGAGCCCCTCCTTCGTCGCCTTACCAGCTTCATCGCCGTACCTTATTACGAAAAAAAAGAAAGACATAATCGAAGAAGTCGTTAGTAGGATTCAATCAAGCATATGGTTGATTGTCGGGATATTTACTGTAATGAAAACGGGGCAAGAAAAAAATACTTGTGAGTTACGACGTCAGTTGTCACGGTGGACGAGGTCGACATCACGTTCTTTCCTGCCACTTCGACTGCATCACAGACCCTGCCTGAAAATGTAAGAAAAACAGTTAAAAAAGGGTTTAGTTTGGTTTCTTCAGGGTTGTTGAGAGCTTAGACTGTGTTTGGTTTGAAGAAAGTAGTGTGGAAAAGAAAAATAGGAGGAAAAATGGTTTTTCCTAAGTTTTCCTTTTTCGTTTTTCTCACCATTTAGTAGAGAAATTAGATTTCCGTACTTTCTAATTATAAACCAAACGTAAAATTAGTTTTCTTGAGTCCTCTCTTCTTTTTTTCCCAACTAATATTTTCACAAATCGAACACACCTAAGGAGACGGAATAGTTCTTCGAGACATTGGCAACATTAACTGATATATCAAATAAGTTAAACTACTTTTTTTCCACGACACACAACTTACGGGGATGCAATCAAGGACACGAACTCAAATATTTTAACAATTTAAGAAGGCAATGCCTCGAAATAAAATTTTGGCTGAAACTTCCAACGCGAGGATAGATCATACACCGCAGTTTCAAGATACCAAACTTACACGGTTGCCAATTTGAGGAAAACAAATTTCAAAAATTGAAGAAATTCGAGGGTGCAAGAAAATTACATCCTTAAATTGCTTCAATTTTTTAATTTCAAACGCAACCCTGTAAGCTTGGTGTCATGAAAGTGTCACCCCCTAACTTACGAGCCGAACACACGGGCAAAATACCACCGGAACAAACGAAGAGCGCTAGACATGGTCCATGGATAGATAAAAAGGACTTTTAATAACGTACTGAATCCATCGAGAGAAGCCAGCACGACTTCCCCCGGCAACATGCTGAAGAACTTCCTGCCCAGTTTCGAGTTCGCAACAGAACCCGTAAAAAATCCCGACACCTTCACAACTCCTGAGAGCATCCCGTTCGCCACCTTCTCCGTCATCTTCGTCACCCTCTTTGCCCTAACACACGCCATCAGACGAAAAGATTATTATCGTGATTATGAAGCAACGGAATCAACACAATAAATGTTGTAATTACCTTTTAATCCTCTTCAAAGTCTTGGGATCAATCTCAGCATCATCATTCTTAACCATCCCCTTCTTCAACGCATCGTTTCCCCACTTTAGCTTCTCCATAGTAACATCTCCACACCATAGAATCCCCTTCACCATCTGCCCCGAGCCAGCGGCTATCAGCCGTGCCGCCGTCCCACTGTAATCTTCAACATTAGGCGCCAACGTCGTCCAATAAGCAGCACATTGGCCCTCCTTCGACGCTTTCTCACCCACGGTAACCTCTCTACTCTTCGATTCTGACCCAACGTCCTTAAAATTGGTGTATTTCTCCAAAACCCCGTCTAACTCCTTCAATAGCTGGGCTGCATTTTCAGAGGGCAAAATCGTCAAACCGTAGCTCAGCACCTCGCTTTCCTCGTCCTTAGTGCTGAAGGAGAAGAAATAGTGGGACGAATCGACCCTGACGGCGGTCAGGTCTTTGGTCAGCGGCCACTGGACGTCGTCTCCGACGGAAGCCACGGCCGCGACGGTGTTATCGCCTTGCTTGAGGCGGTGGATCTGGAGATCTCCGGCGGATAGCTCGACGGAGTAGTGCTTGTCGATTAGGTTGAGGACGGTGCTCGGGAGTTTGATTACGAGCTCCGATGAGGTTGGGTCTTCTTCCGGCGGGGCGGAGGGGGAAAAAGGCTCGGCGTAGGGGAAGAGGTTGGTGTTGAGGTCGGACATGTCGATGGTGGGGTAGAGAGTTGAGGAAGTGGAGGAGAAATGGGGAATTGATGCGTCGACTTGTGGGTAGATTGGGGCTCGATCGGAGTTTTGGGACGCCATTGTTGTCTTCTTCTTCTCTGCAGATTGAATCTCTGCGTTTCTTCTTGATAAAGTTAGGGTTAGGAGGAATTTGAATTGGGTGAGTGGAAATCGAGGATTACTTTTGGGACGCGTTGAAAGGACGGTTTGCTGTCTGTGGGGTTTAAGGGAACTTCCCGCGTAAAAACCGCTTATTTTTTTTCTTCCAGCACCAGTGTTTCAAAACGTCAATAGCGCGCACCGCATCGCGTTTCGATTCACGTAGCGTAGCGTAAATAGCGTATTGCGTGAGTGTTTCGGACAAACAACTTATTACTTAGAAACATAATTTATAACAAAGTATTAATCATAATCACATTATTCAATAAGCTTTATATAAAATTTGGGTACAACATATATGTCATCTAATAGTATATAAACAATAAAAATAAACATAAGCCTAATATTAAAAAAGATAGCTAATAAAATTTTAGGTAAACTAGACTTCAAAAATGTAGTATTTAGAGAACGATTGTTATGAATATCAAAAAATATAAGATATGCATCTCATTCTGATCGCTGTTAAAAAAAATAAATTAGATAATTTTACTTATTTTTATCACATGGATTATATTTAATAATTTTTTTTATGATTTGATGGAAGTAATATTAAGTTAGAAAAAAATGAAAAAGAAAAATGAATGTTTATATATATCGTTGTCACTTGTCGTTGTCAGTCTTCCATAGCATAGCCATTCATCTCTCTTCCGTGATAGATAATATACCTTAAAAGATGCGGCACGCTTTTTCCTTTACGCCTTGTCGCGTTGTACACAAAAATTACGCCATAACGCGCCTTAACGCGCGTTATTCCCCTTTTTGAAACACTGACTACAATATAACGAGTTTATGGCAGATTTTCTTTTAACAGTTTTTTTATAAATAATATTGTAATTTACAATATAACGAGTTTATGGCAGATTTTCTTTTAACAGTATTTTTTTTATAAATATATATCCATTATAGTTTAAAATAGTATTTAATAATTCAATAAATTAAAAAATTAACAACAAGATGATAATTAAAGTAATATATAAATACGTAGTTAATTAGCAGTTTTTATCTACCAAGAGCAATTGTACAGGTGTATTAAGAGAAGGAGAGATAATTTATCTTAAAATATTATATCTTCAGATATCTTGTTTAGTTTCCATTAAGCTTATATTGGGTTAGATTATTATCGTCATTGCATGATAAAAATAATATTATGTTAGGTTAGCTTGTTAAGTTAGCAATCTAACCCTGCATCAAAGAAACAATGTTAATATCAAAAAATTAATTCTTATAAAAAAATACTAGATGACCATTTAGATCGTCATGAAAACGAATAATAAATTAAGCATCTTTATTATATCAAATAAATTATATAACATAACGATGATTTTAAGATTTGATGGGATTGTCATTTCAAGACTATTGTTGTCATTTTCTTATTATAGTATGATTGGATTAATAATCTCGACAATCCCTTTGAGATAAGTTATCTAACGTTCAATAAATTATTATAGCGGGCCTTATAATAATCCCGCGCTTTATTTAAATGATCTTTTGGGAAGTGAACAAGATAACGTTAGATAATGATACATTATCTTGCCTTGTCACGTGAAGTAAATGCAGCCATAGATTATTGCATTACATTGCACGCGGATTATCAAATTAAAATTTTCAATTTGAGTTCTATTACGTCAAATTTGTCTAAGCTCCTTATATACATGGAGGTAAAATGTTCCATTTATACTTAAATTCGTTGACTATTATAGTTTATAGTTTATACGGACTTGGACTTAGAGAAGTGACATGGATATCCGCAAAATCATCTAACTTGCCAGTTGGTTAGAGTTTGAATCATTTAAAAGAACATATTACCAATCGAACCTACAACTCCAACCTATAACACTTTTTACTATATTTTGTCTTCTTTTTCCCCCCCAAAACCATGTCTATTAAGAACACGAAAAATAATTACAAAGAGATAAAAATCTCAGAAAGCCTCATGAAACTTTCCGAAGAAAGTCATGTGGGCAACACCACAACCAAGCAAAAGAAAACAACCGCAAAACACAACTCCAACTGAAAAATAGATGGCAAAAATACATAGATTCAACATGAAAAACATAGTACATAAAGAAAAGAAGTTCCCAAAAGCCGCTTGTCCCATGGTCGAAACAAAACTCCTTGAACCCCTTTCACCCCCAAAATCGACTATGCTTTGGAAAGCATCCACCCGAAACCTCATGTTTCAGCACAGTCCAAACCTGTTCCAATGGACCTACTGCCCATGCATCTGCCAGGCACTTCAAATCAGAAATCCTCCGGAGATTCACAAACCAAGAGAAAACGGAAGTCCCAAAGAGGGAAAAAAACCTATAAAGGGGAAGAACAACCCACACAGGGGAGACAATCCCCACAAGGGAGAAGAACACTCCCAAAATGGGAGCAAAGTACTATATTTTGTCTTCAACTCAATAAAACTCGTCTTCTTCCGAAGCAACGCTCCACAACACATCGGGCCTAAGCAAAGACACGAGCTCCCAACCCGAGCAAATACGAAAAAAAAAGAAACCATCACAACATGACAAGCTCCGCCTACCCTCCATTAAAAGTATAATGTGGAGAAAGTACGGTTTTTGAATTAGGATTTTTTCAAGGAGTAGTGAGAAAAAAATCTTAGCCTCATCCGCCTTCAGTTATATACAGTTTGTGGAACATCTCAACTAACTATTATTACAGTTCTGGAAAACATTACAACACCATATGCTTGCAATAGTGATTATAGTTAGGCCATGAATTTCTTCTTCTATCTCCACAACCTCATATATTAGCATCAATCTCCCCAATTGGAACACCGCACAAAAGCATCTCATCGCCCTCGTTCGATCCTTTGGGAGATAGATCGTTGAATTTGACATCTTTAATTGTTCCTTCATCTTTATGTTCGTCGAGGTTCATAAGATCGCTATTCTCAACGGTTCTTTCGTCTTCTAACATGGAGTCTAAGGATGTAGTCGAGGCGACTGTCCTCAGATCGATGGGGTGCCTAGTTTTGACCTTCTTCCTCCATCCGTGGAGCGATTTTCTCACGTTTTCAGATAAGATCGTTCTCTTATACTTCGAGCCCATCTTAATAGAAAATTGAAAAGAAATTATTCAAAGATGGAAACTTTGCAAAGAAATAGGGTCGGATTTGGGCATGTGCATAATGTCATGTATTGGCTCTTTTAATTTTTAGGGCATCCATATTCTGGCCTAATATCCCCTAGTTCTTATCCTTTAATTTTTTTCCTCTTAATGATAGACGCTTATACTTGAAGGCATTTGTTAAGAACGGGGTCACAAAGAGACTGTTATTTTTCGTGTCTTTCGAATCCTATAATTACCTGAGTTACTATGATGTATAGAGGAAAAGTGATGAAACTGCACCAAATCTGGGACACAACCCTGCGAAAAAATCATCGATTTAACGACAGGAATTTATCTTATAGAAATGTAGGCTTTTTCATATGCTGCCACGTGTCTCTTTACTTAAAAAGAAATTAATAATAAAAACCTCAAAAAAAATCCTCCACAATAACTACCCACTATAAAACATAAATTTTTAATAATTGTATTAACATATAATAATTACAAATAGTTAATACCGTGCATTGCAGGGGTAAAACTATTATATATATATAGATATTAATGTCATGAAAATAACGTACCCAAACGTCAGGCGAATCGCAAGAAAAGATCGATCCCCCGTGTAGCACGACTGTCCCCTTATTTCCCACTTGACCGTAACGAAAAAAAATAGCAAACGAACTATCGATCAGTTCAAGAATATGCATGTCTGAAATCTTCAAGAAAAAAAGCTTCTTCGCTTACCAGAGACCATAGATACATCGCCATCTCGAAAGCGTTCTGCATTTTTTTTGTGCGCAAGTAAATATTGGTTAGTTTTTTTCAAAATTTATTTTAAGGTTTCGAAGGGGGCGGGAAATTCGAGAACCTGAAACGAGACGAACTGTATGACTCGAAGGAGAAGCCCGGGACTGCCGAACCAGAAAAGCTCGTCCCTGAGATTGAATTGCTGAACGCCTTTCCACTGGCTCGAGTCCATAATTTCGACCGCAAGCTTCACCACTATTCGGTGAAGCTTTGTGCCCATAAGAAGTATCAACTACACATAAGAGAAAAAATATATATAAAAATATGTTGTGTGAGCAAACTCAAATCCCATATCGAATAATTGGATAGTAGGGATCACATTATAAACTTGTGGGTTACTCCCTCTATTTCCAATTTAGGCTTCTGGATTTGGGCTAAAAAGGAATTTTACTCCCAACAAAGAAGAAAAGCACGGTCGGAAAGATATGACGAACAATTAAGACAGCTAATTAGGAAAGTTGGAAACTTACGATCGTCGGAAGAAGCGACATCCAAAAGTATATGTTCGTCCCTGATCCCAGAAAAAAAAAGATCGAGCCTTTTATCTTTTTATGTTTGCTTTCGAAACCAAGAACGTAAACTTTCCTTACCGTGGAATCCGAGAATGATACACACAATGGCGAAAATCCAAAGAGGAATGCTGCAATAAAGATAAGAAGATAAAATAGCCACATTGTCTATTGAAGAACGAAGAACGAAGAAATACTATCAAATATAATGAACCTTATCCCGACGATATCCCTAAACTCTTCTTCCATGCTCCGAAGCATGTAATTGTGGAAATCGTACGTAAAAGGCAACTGATGGGCCTGCAAATATGAATTAGTCGAGAAAATCATTTCGACGACGATTTCGAGCAAATCTACGGTATTAAAGAGCTCTTACGTTAATAAAACCGAGTCGTAAGGCCATGTAGTCTGCTTGGTTGATCGAACTCCAAAATTGGCGACTGAAGCAAAGCTGAGAAAATGACCCAAAAAAAAGTAGAAGATGAAGACAATATCTTGAAGAACAAAGCTGTATATAATAGACCTTTGTTATTATATATGCATGGTTCGCCAAAACGGACATTAATGTTCCGGTTTCATTGCATTGTCGCGTGTATTGCATTTAGGCCTTCGTTTTTTTAAGTACCGAAGGCCTAGGTTTAATCTTATTCAAAAAATCCTAAATGCTCTGTTAGATTCCGAATTTCGATTTTAAATCCAAATTTTCCCCAAATCTTCCGTTTGGCAATCGAACGGATTTGGATATTGCTTTCGTCCAAATCTGAAGTTAAGTCTAAACACTTATTATCTGTCGGATTTGAAAATTCATGTCAAGTGATCTGTTTTCAAAATCCAAGTTTAGACCGTAATGATGTTTTATTAAATAATAATAATAATAATGATAATAGTAATCATAGTAAATAATAATCATAGCAAAAATAAAGTGATAATAATAATAATAATAATAGTAATAATAATAATATGTAAGAAATATGGACATGAAGAGGCCATATGCAAGAAGGGGGACACAGAGAGTATGGAAGCATGTGAGTAAATCAGGTGAAAATGATGATGGTTCCGCGTTCTGTATGGAGAGAAGCTATTGATTTAGACCTGATATCCAAGTCTGACCAGTTTGTGCATCTCAGAGTTAGGAAGGCTGGGGCCTTTGTCACTTTTCTTACATGTGTGTATGGGATGAATGACCCCCCGGTAGGGAGAGACTATGGGAAGTTATCTTGCAGATTGGTGGGACTCTTCGAGATCCTTAGATGATTTGGGGTGACTTCAATAATATTAGAGGATTTGAGGACAGACCTGGTGAACCTGCTATCAATGCCAATGAGTTCAGAAGCTTCAATCATTGCTTGCAACGCTGTCAGCTGGATGAAATCAGGAGTGGATGCCATTACACATGGACTAACAAGCAAAATCATGAGACGAGAATATGGAGCAGGATTGATTGAGCATTTGCCAATGAGACCTGGATCTCGAAATCTTGTGAGTACAGTGTGATCTTTCTTAATGAAGGAGTTTCTGATCACACTTCCATCCTCCTCACATGCAATGGGCAACAACAGCCATGCATAAGATCCTTTAAATACTTCAATATGTGGAGCCTAGCCCCCTATTTTGTGAAGACTGTGCAGGATAACTGGAGCACTTCCAACGGATCACCTATGAGGATTCTATGTGGGAATCTGGTTAAGCTCCAAAAGACCTTGAAGGCCTTAAACAGAGACACATTTGCGGACATTGTGAAGCAAGCTTAGGTTGTGAGGGAGAGGATGGATGAATCTCAAAGGGCCTTGCATGATGACCCTTTTAATAAGGAACTGTTAGCTAAAGAGGCTGAGATCAGAATGAAGTATGGTTTTATGTCCAAGGCTAGTGAGCAGTTCCTGAGTCAAAAAGCTAAGCTAAGATGGTTGGATAAAGGAGACCAAAACACGGCATACTTCCATGCTATGATCAAACAGAGATCCTACTCTAATCGAGTGGTCTCATATCGACTGGAGAGGGCAGAATTATCTCTGAACCTGGGGAGATTCACACACACTTTACTGAATAGTACCAGGGTCTGCTGGGAAAAGCCTCCTTGACTCATCCTAGGCTGGAGCAGGGAGTGGCTGATGAAGGTTATTTGCTAGACCTTTCTGACCAGTTACAGCTAGTAAGGCCTTTCGATAGGAAGGAAGTCCTGGAGGCAATTAAACCAATCCATGAGGATGCTGCACCAGGGCCGGATGGGAATGGTAGTGGGTTCTTTAAACAAGCCTGGGGAATAGTGGGTAATCATGTTACTGATACTGTTATGGAGTTTTTTGACACAAGGAAGCTACATCCAAGCTTGAACAAAACATTTTTGTGCCTTATACCTATGGTTTCAAACCCAGCCAAAGTCCAAGACTTAAGACCTATATCCTGCTGCAATACAATTTACAAATGCATTTCTAAAATGCTATGTTCTAGGCTTAAGCCTCTCCCCCAAACTCATCCATGATAACCAGAGTGCTTTTGTTGAGGGGAGATCTGTTGAAGGGAGATCTATTGTGCATAATATTCTGTTATGCCAAGATATGATTAGGTTGTACAATAGGAAAAATGCTTCTCCAAGGACTCTTATGAAAGTGGATCTTAAGAAGGCATATGACTCAATGGAATGGCCCTTTATGAGGAACTAGTTAACTCTGCTGAAATTTCCCGAGAAGTTCATCACATGGATTATGGCTTGTGAGACTACTGTGACTTATACTATCTCTATCAATGGGTCTCAATCTGGTTCTTTTGCAGCTGCGAGAGGTCTGAGACAGAGGGACCCTGTTTCACCACTAATGTTTGTCATAGCAATGGAGTACTTAACAAGAAAATTGCAGCTTTCCTCCAAGGATCCCCGGTTCAGATTCCACTCTCTTTGCAAACAGATTAGGCTAGTGAACTTATGTTTTGCTGATGACCTAATGCTTTTCTGCAAAGGAACAGTTGGAGCTGTGAGGGTGGTCAAAGAGGCTTTTGAGCAGTTAAAACAGTTTCTGGTTCGGAGGCCAATCGGCAGAAATCAAACCTATTCCTGGCTGGTACTCAGAACACTGTGGCAGAGCAGATTTCCCAGTTCACTAGTTTCCAGATGGGGGAGTACCCTATGAAACTATTGGGAGTGCCCATTTCGCCTACTAAATTGGACTAGAAGCTCGTGCGAATGTCTGGTGGAGAAAATTACTGCAAGAATCAGATGTTGGGCAACCAGAAACTTGGACTAGAAGCTCGTGCCAATGTCTGGTGGAGAAAATTACTGCAAGAATCAGATGTTGGGCAACCAGAAACTTGTCTTATGCTGGGAGATTGTGTTTGATCAACTCGGTCCTCTTATCAATACATGGCTACTGGGGAGCTATCTTTCTATTGCCCAAGGCTGTTTCCAAGGAAGTGGACAAAATTTACAGGGAGTTCCTATGGGGCAAAACAGTGAATGGAAAGAGTGTGGCTCTCATTAGCTGGGACAGGGTCTGTTTGCCTAAGAAGCATGGTGGTTTAAATCTTCGAGATTGCGTGACTTGGAACCTAGCTCTAGCTGGAAAACATATTTGGGACATCACACTCAAAGCAGATTCTCTCTGGATCAAGTGGGTCAATGCAGTCTACCTAAAAGAGACTAGTTTCTGGGAGTTCTCTCCTGCATTGGATTCATGTTGGCATTGAAAGAAATTGCATAGACTCAAAAGAAATTTCAGGCTGGCTATAATGGGAGGAGATGGACATTGTCGGCTGATGGCAAATATACCATTAATCTGGGTATGAATAGCTTAAAGGGGCAGCTCCCTACTTCCCCTACTGTAAAGCTATTTGGAATAGATATAACTTTCCTAAACATTCCATTATTCTTTTGTTGATCATGCACAAGAGGCTTCTAACCGCTGACAGACTATTAGAATGGGGGATGTTGTTTAGCAATAACAAGTGCAGGCTGTGTGGTGTGGCTGAGGAATCACTGGAACACATTTTTGTGGAATGCTGGTTCAGCTGAGCTGTGTTGCAGATAATTCATGAATGGCTGAATCTGGGGGGACTAGTTTCCACTTATACTGATTTATGTGAGTGGCTGTTATATGTGGGAGGTAGGAGAAACATTCATTTCTGCATTGTGCTAACTGCTATCCTGTTACTTTGCTGCTCTGTATCATTTGTGGTGCGAAATGAACAGAAGGCTGCATGATGGGCGAATGATGAGTGTGCAGCAGATTTCACATAGCATTCCTGGTGAGATGAGATGGAGAATTAAAAATGTTTGTAGGGTGAAAACCGCTGCCAGCTGATACTTATAGTCGAGTCTTTTATTCTGTTTTAGTCTGATTACTTGTATAGTGTTGGGGATTTTGTAGATTGGGTGTAACTTTCGACAGTGGAAAATGAATATTATCATTCTACCAAAATAATAATAATAATAATAATAATAAGAATAATATAATAGGGAGTGAACAATGAGTCGAGCTGACTCGCGAGCTCTATGAGCCGGCTCGAGCTCTCTCGCGGGTGCTCGAAAACTCGCAAGTCGGCTCTCGTTTTGCTAATTATTATTTCTATTTTATTTGTACTTTTTAGTTTTATGAAAAAGTTAGAAATCGAGTTCGCCCGAGCTTCTCAATCTCGAGCTTCATTTTGAAATCCGAATTAGAAATCCTAACGTTTGCCAAACAACGAATTTGGATTTGAATGAAGATTTTGAAATTCATAATTTTAAGTCACCGATTCCGTTCAAACACGCGAATCCAAACGCACTCTAATATAATTTTTTGGATCGCTAGTTTTATGGAAAGGCATGTGGTTGTCTTCTCCTGGTCGTGATCAATATTGTAAAATTCGTTAGGCGCTAGATGGCCTCAGCAAGGTCCAACATATCTTATTATTTTATTTTATATACTAATATATCATGTATACCAAATTTATCTATCTAAACGAATAACGCTAATCCTAACAACTTTTTTTTTGTATTTAGTACTTTTTTTCCAAAACAGAACCAAATTTCGCTGCACAAGACACCGCCCTAGGCCGAGTTTTACGGTAGAGACTGTGACTACTCGTATGCTCGTCTTAATCTTAAATATTTTTTTCGAAGTCTCCTCGAATATCGCCGTTCCAATTCTGATTTATATAAGAGATTAGGTAACATCATTACCAGCCAAACGAGTAAGTCGTGCCTACTCCACGGGTGAGAAGTGTGGTTGCACACGAAGCTTGACAAGCGCCTAACCCTAATCCCGTCGCTAGTCTCGATATCTACGAGAAGAATTTTATTTTTATTCTATTTCGGAAAAAATAAGTATTTTCATCTCTCGACACACGCCTACGTTGGCGAAAAAAAAAGTTTACGAAATCATTTAAATTACCCGCGGAAGAAGTCTCGCCCAACAGCAATCCCCGGAAAGCCAACGTCTTGGCGTGATTCTCCCACGTTCTCCAGCTATAGATCTGCGCCAAAATTAATGAAAATTCGGCTTTCTTAGGGTGTGTTTGGTTTGTGAAAACTAGTATGGAAAAGTAAATGAAACGGAAAAGAATTTTTTTTTTTTGTATTTGGTTGATTGAAGAAATTGCCAAGGAAAATAAAAAAAGGAAAATGTAGTTAAGTTTATACTTAAAACAAGTGAAAACTAATTTCCAAACCAGGAAAAACTTATAACAATCGTTTTCTGTCACGTTTTCTTTTTTCGCAGTACTTTTCTTCGAACCGTGTTAAACATGGGAAAATTGAAACTTGAGGCGTAATAATATAATGGACCTTGATCATAGATAACGCAATAGCGAGAAAGCTGTAAGAAACGTGAGTAACGCCGAGGACGAACAAGAAACGATGGAGCTGCTCGAGGCTCTCGTATGAAGCAAATGGCTGGTGATCCTAATAATAATCACACAGTGTTGAGATTATAATCGAGTTTAAATATAGAGTAGCAGACCATCGACGTTCACAAGAAGCAAGAAAACGAATTAGAATGATTACGGTAATTTCGACTACGTTGGCAATGCATGTTTCTCAAAGAGGTGAGTGTCATCCACAAGCATAACGAGAAATCACTTCGTTATGCTAGTGTATGGCTCCTTCTTTGATGAAACTATGATTTGCAGACGTAGTAGAAGTAATTGTAATTATTTTATTTCATATTCCTACTTTTTGTGCTCGTCACTGACATTCTACTCTATATTTCTCTCCTTCGAAATATAGAGCAACAGGTTCTTCAGATTGCGTATTTAACTAAGCGTAAGGTCGTTTGACTTGAACTGAACTTATAAGTTGATCGACGTACCTCGGGACAAAATTCTGCGCGAGTATCGTCGATGAGCAGACGCGAAATCGAGCGATTATTCACACGATTCATCGACCGACATGGATAGAATCGGCTGCTCAGCGCCGATGACTTAACGCAGATTTTCGCCACGAAGATTATCCAATGGCCCATCAAAAGAGACAGAAGCCCAAATACCATCAGCTCTGATTCACAAAAAAAAAAAAACAATCTTTTTTCCTCCCCTTCTTTTTTCCCCAAAGAAGCAATGCAACAAAAAAACAGCAATAATATATAGTGAAAGTTCAGTAGTACCTTCCTTTATCTTCTCAAGTGCTGCAAATAGGTGCTTCCTCTTAGTCCTATCCAACCACTATCCACACAAAACAAACGCATAAAACAATGAGTAACAAAAAATGGTGAAACATTCAAGAAAGTTTTTTTTTTTAAAAAAATTACATTTCCAAACTTCTTCAAGCCTCCATGAATGGAGAATCCAATGGCGACAAGCAAAGTGATTACAGTAGCTACTGCCCACGTAGGCGTTTCAGCCAATGATCTTCCTTCTCCAGCTTTCATTGAAGAATCTCAAGCTCTCTTTTTTTTTCAAGTGAAAATCAAGAAAAAGTATTTAATATTATGGGGTTTTCCAAGAAAAAGCCACATCAGTGTTTTTTTGATTACATTATTAGTTTTAAATTTGTTGTCCTTTTCTGCTCAGTTAGGTTTTGGTCATTGGAAAGAGTTGAGACTTTTGAAGACCATGGTCGTATATATATGGCATTAAATAGGAGATGCATGGGATGTTATAAGACAAGCAAGCAAAGTATGGTCCATTAGGTTTTAAATAGGGTAGGCGTTTTCATATTATATTATTATTATTATTATTATTATTATTATTATTATTATTATTATATGTGTGTCATAGCATAATAAAGACCCGCAGTTCTTAACTCCACCAGCCCTCAACTAACTAGTTAATTCTGTCGAAAGAAATAAACTGAGTTACTTCTTGAACTGAGATTCAATGTTCCTGAGCAGAGAGTGCTATGTAAGAAAATTAAATGTCTCTGTAGTAATTTTCAACGTCTGGCTCGAGAATAGGTCATTGATGATATTGAGACCCTTGTATTATTTCAAGGAGGGTTAGGTAGAGTAGGAATGTAGGAATAAGACTATAGATGATGTGCGATATAAAAACATAGATATGTTATTTTATATTTTAAAAAGTT
Organism: Craterostigma plantagineum; assembly: GCA_027422505.1. NCBI lineage: Eukaryota > Viridiplantae > Streptophyta > Magnoliopsida > Lamiales > Linderniaceae > Craterostigma > Craterostigma plantagineum. The sequence continues at coordinate 8,819,382 of JAPQWV010000002.1, forward strand.
ATGCTTTTAAGGAATTTTTAATAAAATAAACAAAAAAAATTAGGCATTACCGAAATAAACGTGCAACGAAAATCATTAATAAAATAGAGCATTTCGTAGGAATTTTATACGAGTTACTAACTCGTATAAAATAATTACGAGTTACTCCTGCGAGGTGGCCCGCTGACCTAACGTGGCGAAGTATCTCGTATTAAATTGTGTTACGAGTTCATAATTCGTATAAGACGAGATACTACACGGAGGCGAGATGACCCGACGTTGCAAAATGTTTGACTCTAATTCGTATTATATTAATACGAGTTACTAACTCGTATCAAAAGCATACGAGTTACTTTCGTGGCCGACCACCTTGCATGCGGCCATGCAGTACTACATAATAATGGATGTAACTCGTATTTATTTATTACGAGTTACGGGCGAGTTGGCAAATAGATGCAATAATTGGAGTAAAACGTATTTAATAAATACGAGTTACGTGCGAGTAGCATTTTTGGCGCAATAATGCACATAACTCGTATTTATAACATGCGAGTTATGGACCACTTGCTTCACTCGTAATCACACCATACGACTTATATCTCTATAAATTAATCCCCTTCGATTTTTAAAACACAACACAAAGAGCCTTTCGATTTTTAAAACATAACACAAAAATGGTGTCCGGTCGTGTACAAGTCGTAGTATATTTCGGCGGTGAAATAATTCAATCATCCGATTCTGCCGTCAGTTATAGTATTCGTCCTATTGCGTATAGGCGAATTCGTCGCAACACCAATTTTTCTGAGTTTATGTCATTATTGTTCGAAATTACGGGTGCTGATAGCAGTCGTTGTTCGCTAGTTGTCCAGGCCAAAAATGAATTCTTTCAACATTCCAGCCTATTTCATCAGTTATTCCAAATCTCCAACGACAACGATTTACAATTTTTCATCCATCCCGATTCGGAGAATAACTGTGTTGAGGTTTTTGTTGAAATAATTGAAAATTCAAATTTTGATTTGAACGAAGAGCCTCATCGAAATTTTAAAGTTGGTTCTTCGAGTTATCCATGTCCGGATTTTCCCAACATTCTCTCAGTTACAGCAGGGTTAAGCAATGTTTCCCTGGAGATGCCCACGCTTGATGTACCATTTAATATGCCTGCCGTGTCAGAACACGAGCCAGATTTCGTGCCTGAACCAGAGGAAGACGTTGATGTTAGTGATTCGGAAGCGGACGATGAGGATCCACAGTCCGAGTTACCCGATCCCAACGAGGACGACGAGAACAACGATGACGACGATGCGCCAGTTGATACCACTCCGCTAGACTCTGCTGCTCCAACGCTGTTTCAGTCCGTTCCATTTTTCCAAACGTACCAAATGCCACCTCCTGGTGGTGACGACTACGGTGGTTACGGGGAGTTTTACGACAGAAATAACCCTATGTTTTGTCGAGGTATGATTTTTCAAACTAAAAAAACATTTACAACGTGCCGTCGAAGATTTTTAGATCAGGGTTGCTAGACGCGAGTATCACGTCAACGAGAGAAGCAATACATGTTGGAGGGTCCAATGTAATCACACGACTGATTGCCCATGGAGACTTAGGCATCCTTCAAGTAAAAAAAGGGTTACATGTCAGTTAAAAAATTTGAAGGACCACACACTTGCTATATGACTGAGCTGTTGACGACCCACCGTAATATCTCTCGGAATTTTATTGCTGATATGTTGGTTGGAACCGTTAAAGTCGATCCGCAATTCCTACCCAAGAATTCCAACAACTCGTGAAAGATATGGCTACGATATCTCATATGTTCAAGCTTGGCATGGTCTGAAAAGAGCTATGGAAAATGTTTACGGTACGTGGGAGGAGTCTGTTACCAAACTCCCAACATTTATGAAGGCGTTGCAGCACTACAATCCAGGGACAATCGTTAGGTGGCTCAATCTGAAGACAGGGAGACCTGGACATTTCATACTCGGGTATGTCTTTTGGGCCTTAAACTTAGCATCGATGGCTTCAAACATTGTCGCAAGGTTGTTTGTGTCTGGTAACGCATTTATACTCCAAATATAGACACAAATTATTGATTGTTACGTCACTGGACGCCAACTAAAGCGTCTTTCCCCTGGCGTTTGCCATAGTCACGAATGAAAGTACACACTCATGGACATGGTTCTTAATTTACTCGGTATTTCGTAAAATCAGTGACTCTTTCTGGCGTATATGGTGTGTACAGGTCTCACGGGAGCAGTAGAAGGCACTGAATTCTTTCGTGCGCCAAATGGAGTGCATCGCTTCTGTCTTCGTCATGTAAAGTCAAACTTTTACAAAAAAATTCAAGAATCAACAATTGAAGGATCTATGTCATAGAACCGGTACTGCGCCAACATTGGATAAATTCGATAGCATTATGGCTCAGATTGCGTAAATTAATGAACTAGCGAAGCTTGGTTAGAAAAAGTAGGGGTCGAGCAATGGATGCTCGCACACGACGGCGGTTATCGATGTGGTGTCATGACGACTAATATTTCAGAAGGGCTCAACGGGGTATTAATAGGTGCTCGAATGCTACCCCCAAGAGCAATCATCGATTTCACGTTTCATAGGTAAACTCTAATAGAGATATTATGTTTTTATTCTAATTTTGTTGTTATGACTTCTTTTATTTCTTAAATTCACAGGTGCGTGCATTATTTTCGTGATCGCTTTCAAGAAGCATCGTCCCTAATGGCGAATAATGAAACCGATTGGCCACGTTATGCGACGAGATTGTTTCAAAGTTGGACGACAGAATCTTGGGATCACGTAGTATACCGTTTTGATGTCCGACAACATACAATAGAATTTATAACATCAGGAATTCATCAGCGCACATATATCGTAAGGATCAATGATCGAACATGCACGTGTGGAAATTGGAGCAAGAATAACATCCCATGTTCTCACGCACAAGCAGCTTGTCGTCAATGGCAAATTCACTCCGGTAATCTTGTGGCGCAACATTACAGTAAGGAGGAGTATTTTTCGACATATGAAGGTACCTTTGAACCATTGAACGATTAAAATTATTGGACCCCCGAAGATTGGACTCTTATTCATAACGAATCTCGTCGAGAGAGAACTGGTCCCGGAAGATATAGTCGAAATCGCATCAGGATATATGCCAACAAGGTACTGTAAGATATGCCAACAAGGTACTCTAATATATGTCAATTTGGTACTGTAATATATGCCAACAAGGTACTGCAATATACGCCAACAAGGTACAGTAATATATGCCACAAGGTACTGTAATATATGCCAACAAGGTACTACAATATATGCCAACAAGGTACTGTAATATATGCCGACAAGGTACTGTAATATGCACAATATGGTTATAAAAAGGCACTGCAATATATGACAACAAAGTATTGTAATATATACCAACAAAGTACTGTGATATATGACAATAAGGCAACATACCATAGAGGGTACACTATCCTTGCAGAAATAGGTACCAATAAATTGAAGAAAGAGTTCGGTAACATGACTTGGGGATATTTCGTCAAAAAATAAGCTTTTCAGAAGATATTTGATGTAAAAAAAAGAGACAATTTCTGACATTTTCTATCACGATTGGACATGAGCTGACATACGAGGTAATAAATCAGGGAAAACGGCTCCTCTGACATGTCGGTGCCTTTCAGAAGATGTTTGATGTCATATGTAATTTTGGGTACTACAACCGTGTCTGAAAAGTTAGTTCAAAAAATAGATACCCCTACAAGTGAAGGAAGGTATGACGTCCCTTAAATACGTGATACGTCATACTAGTGTTAGTATTTTTCGAGGTCGTACGAATTATTTTTTCATATGGAACCACCCTAAAACACTAATATAGAGTATTTGTTACCTTTTATATCAAACTAGGTTCTTTAGGCCTTACACGCATGAATTAAACCTTCAAACTTCAAGATTCATTAGAATACAAGGATAGAAGCAAGAACATCTTACAACGTATTTTGAAAAATCAGGTGAGTCCTAAATGTGCGAATTTTTTTTTCTTTATTAGTCATTTTACTATTGTCAGGTCTGGTCAAAATCACGCAGCCCTACGCGATTTGATTAGGAATATATTTATTTTCGATGGTATAACAAATGGTACAATATACTTGCAGATTAGGGTACTATATATATACATAAAGATACGGTAAACTTGCAGATTATGGTACTATATATGTAAAAGATAAGGTACGTTACTACAAAAGATAAGGTACTTCATATATTCTGGTTATGGTACGCTATATACATAATGGTACGGTGCAGATTATAGTACTATATATGTAAAAGATAAGGTACGTTACTGTTGACCTTTTTGGTCCATGAGCGTTAGAGAGTTTTGATAGACTATGTAATTGTAATGACGTTAGGTCTATAAATTAAGCAATTCGATTTGTGGTCAATATAACGTCTAAGTTCATGATAATATTCGACCATGCATGATATGTGAGCTAAAATGATTTAATTGTTGAATATTTGATTCACATGTGATTCTATGATAAATTGGTGATTTAACTCGTGATATATGGAAAGTTTAGCTATGACATATTAACTCGTGATTTAAATGCTATGATTTAAATTATGTGCTAAACATGGAAAATGTATTGATGTGCTGCTATCTCGTGTGCCATACATGGAAAGTAAATCTGGATTGAATGAGTCTATAAAGTGATAGCAGGGAATCACATATGGAAAGTGCTGATATGGTAAATATATGACGAAATGATTGAATACGCCTTAATAACGAATCTGAGCTTTTATATAGAATATGATCATGCATTAATGAGATAATGAACGTTGATTATGAGCATGATCTACATGGCATGTTGACTTTTGCAAATTGCATGGAAATTATGCTTAAATTGATGATTATTATATGATATGATTTTCCATGTGAAGTGCTGTTTGAAAAGGTTTATATACGTGCTACACTTCATAATTTCAAGCATTTAAAATTTGCGAACATACGTCTACGAGAGACTTTTGAGCAGAAACATATTGAGAGAATCCTGATACTTCACTTGCGATAGCTTTCTGCCATACTGAGCTTTAACTTGCGATTCCATCACCGAGCGAGTGATTCATCCTGATAATCCTACATCCCACCATATATTCTGTCTTCCGACGTGTTGTCTTCAGACATGAGCAATACCAAGGAGGCAAAGTCGACGTTTACGCACACGTGAAGGACGAGTTTCGGGGGCCCTTCGGTAGCGAGCTGTGTCTGTCGGGATCAGGAAATTCCGAGGAACGAAACTCGGTGTATGGTAACCTAGTGTATCTAGTGCTCGACTTGTTTCGGTTGTGTATTGGACTAATTAATCAGTTTTGTATCCAGCTACGGTGCATTATAGTGATTGGCTAAACTCTTGGGAAGCAAATCCTAAGAAGAGGAGTAAACCCCAGTTGGAGATATAACCTTTATAAAAATCCTGTCTCGCATTTACTTTTCAGTTATTCCTTTATCGCTGTGAGACAGACCCGACAGACATCCGATGTAACTATGATATATCAGGCATACTCATTACAAGAATCAGTAGGCATCTCTAAGTCACTACATACTAGAATTGTGAATAGAAGAAGCATAAATTTTTATAAGCCTCATTCACCCCCCTCCGCTCTTAGGCACGTTTTTTATCTTCAGTTACTATAATAGATAAGGTACTTCATATATTCTGGTATGGTACACTATATATATACATAATGTTACGGTAAACTTGCAGATTATGGTACTATGTATGTAAGGATAAGGTACGCTAATATAAAAGATAAAGTGCTTCATTTATTCTAGGTATGGTATGCTATATATACATAATGGTAAGATAAACTTGCAAATTATGGTACTGTATATGATAAAGGTACGTTAATATAAAAAGATATGATACTTCATAAAATATAGACGAAGTCTCATAGAACTACACAACAAACATAAAAGACAAAGTCTCCAAACAGTCTCACAACCGAGTAAAATAACTTAACGAAATAGATCTAGCGTACAACGATGCTCGTCACGTAAAGTGCGAGCAGCCGCACGATACACATCCATATTGACTTCTTTGCCATATTTCTTGAACTCTGGGGTGTCGACAACGTATTCCTCTATGGTTAATGAGGCATGCACCGCACAATATACGTCGCCAAATTGGGGCCGATCTCTAGATCCACGGTCTTCTTACATAGATACTCATACTTTCGTGCCAATAATTCGTCAGAAAATGAGTCTGCACAATATAAAAACGACATTAACGCAGAACTACAACACAGTCGACGAAATATGCCCAATGTTAAAACTTACGAATGCTCTAGGCCCCAGGTCATCTTATGCTCTACCCGTAAATTTGCTTATGGTAGATCAAAAGAGAGTAGGATGGAATCTGGAAGAAAGATTAGATCTGTTTCGCGGAGGCATTTCTGCAATAAATAAAACTGTTAGCGAGTATGAAGAAGCAATACCATTTTATTCACACACGGGATACCAAGTTGCCCAAACATATGGTACCAAATACACTGACCATGTAGTAGAAAAACAAATTGACCCCATTCGAAAAAAACCCAAATCGACCCATTTGAAAAAACCCAAATCGACCAGAGTAAATTGAACCATTCAAAAAACCCCAAATTGACCACAGCAAATCGACCCATTCAAAAAAAAAACACGCACAAAATCTACCATAGTAAATTATTCGAAAAAAAATTCAAATCAAACAATAAATCGATCCATTCGAAAAAACACGCACAAATTGTTACGAACATTAACCAAAAATGCTCAAACCCAATCAGACTTATTCTCCACAGAGTTCACCCGCAAGCTTCTTATGCACGAAGAGTGGACTTACCTTTTTCGTTTCGAAGCAAAATCGTTTAAATTTCAGAAGGCGAATACCACGAGCTCAAAGGAAGCGAACCCACCAAGACGATGAATCTGAAATAAAACAACGATGGGTCGATTTGGGGAAGTAAGTCGCGCGATTTGGGCGAGTTGAGGGTGTATGATTTTTTGAACCTACGCTGAAATAAGAACCCCAGGTACCTAGGTTAAAAATAAGTCTGATTGGGGACTGATTTATTTTGTTTTTATTCATGTAGGTATTTAAGTGTTGAACCCTATATATCAATTTGTGATGATATAATCAGAATAATTTAAGGACCCTAGAGAATTACATTACACTTAAACAAAAAATGATTTGTAATTACATATAGGATTAATTGCAATTAAAGACACAATTGACATATCGGTTAAGTTAGTCAGTTAGACCATCTCCAACCAATACCAATAATCAGACGCAAACATACACAAATACTCCAACCAATACAGAAACTCATACATAAAATGCATTTTGTCATTTTATACCTCATATCAACGCATACATGCGTTTCATTTGGCAACGACACATAAGTTTTTATCTCTCACAAAACAACTCAGACTAAATTTAATAATTATTTTTTATTACAAAAATTACTATAATTAGAGTTTTATTATTTATTTACTTTTTTTTATTAACATACCACATGACTTCCAAATTATAAATAAATATTTAAACTATTTATTTTAAAAAAATATCATTTATTTATTATGTGGGTAATATTAAAAAGTTGTAACAAATGTGGGTCGTATTGAAATTATAAAAATTGATGTGATAGAGAATATTGTAAAAATATTCTTTTGAGTTTGTCAATAGTTTAATGGGTTGGAGAAAATTACATTTTTTAGTTTGAGAATTAGTTTGTGTTTGAGACTGCATTTTCGGTGAGATGGCCTTACAAGATGATTCCATCCCTGATATAATAGATAGATTACATGATTTGTATACGAGTAATATCATTCATGGAAAATTGTCTAATTGGGCTCAGGCCGGTGACACGCTCAAATACTAGCAAGTGTACTAGGTCGTGCAAGTAATAAAACGGACGTCGTCCGAGTATCGATCCACGAAGACAGCTCGAATAATTATTAGATATTAATTCTTAATTCTAATTTAGCTAAGGGAATTTTATAGTTTTGGTAATTGATTAAGGAGATAAAAAAAATGCAAATAATAAAATAAACGCAGATAAAAGAGATGAGGATAGAGCACTTAACGACGACGTGGTCAACACACATGCTCGGCACGAATTATTCCTAATACAATCTAATTTATCTAATCAACATGAATCAAGTCAAGGTGGAATTTCCTAATATATGTGTTACCTATTATTCACGTAACTAGCAACCCTACATGAATAGTGAACCAATCAACTATATTTTTATATGACTGTAGTTCTCAAACGTGCATTTGATCTTCGTGAAACTCCCCGAGTTTAGGCGCTTTCGGTGTCTAGATCTCGGAAACAACACATACGAAACCGAATTCCATCTCTGGTCGGTTTTACGTAGTGATGTTCGATATTTTGATCAAACCTTTCTAATCACCTTTTCGGTCTCATTGTACTAGGTCAAGAATCGTGTGCATGGTGGTCGATCACACACGTCATTAAACTCAAATAAAGAATACATAACTTAAATCATATAATTAAATAACTATGAATAGCATAAAACACGTAGTGATAATTCGGCCTCACACGGCCTTAATCACAAAGAAATTAAAGCTTACATGCGAATAAACGAAATCAACAACGAATCGAAAGAAAACATGGTTGAAAACGAGGTATAAAGGTATAGAAGTCGCCCTTCACAATGCTCGAGTCGTCACGCGTCGCCGCGGTGTCTCCCGTCGTGTGAACAAGGGAGAAACGCCTTGGAGACCCTCGGGCTCGCTCTTAGCTTTCTCTAGTCTTCTTAGCCGTCAAAAGCTTTTTATCGTAGCTGTTCCGCTCTTTATTTCAGCCGTCCAAGCCTTATTTTATTTTCAGTCGCCACCCCGCCTCCATTATTCGCTGTATTCGCTCGGTTTAAATAGAAGACAAAACTCCTCCGAAAAAAAAAATAGAAGACAAAACCTTCCTAGTAGAGATAATGGGCCTAATCGTATGCGATCACTTGGGTTGTTAATTGTTTCCATATATGAATTTGAATGCAGCCGCAATTTACGTGGTCACGTGCTTCAATCATTGGCTTCCACAATTGCTTTTGATTAATCACTGAGGTTGCTCTTAGATGGTGTTGACTTGCGTGTATTTGATGTGTATTTTCGAGCATGAGGTCTCGCGTCTTTCCATGTCCGAATTTTTCGGTTTTTGTTCCAATTTGCCCTGAAGTCTATGAAATAAGAAGTGTGATATGAACATAATATATTTGAGGGTATTTAACAATGGAAAGTGCACATTTACGAGTATAAAAACTACGTAAAATCCTAACTTATCAGCCGGCCTCAGAGGCTTGACGGGCTTTTAGCCATCTCCAATTTCAGAGCTTCCTCTTCACCCTATGAAAATTCTGATTCAGTTTGAGTTGGCATATTTCTTATGGGATTGTGAGAATTCCATTTTATAGTATTACATTGTAGAAGAAAATGGTTCCTTGATATTGATCATTGTCTTTCATTGGTTTGTGTCGTACATGGAGTTCCTATGTTATACAGATCATCTCTTGCAGAAATGGCTAAGTAGCCATTTGTTGGTTCCGGTGTTGGCGTCTGGTCGGTAGCGCTCGTAAAACTCGGACAGAGTTTCGGCTTACTACGTCGAAGTCGAGGCACGTACGCCGTACGCTTTCCGTAAGACGTTATTGCCCCGTATTTCAGTGCCTCGGGTTGTCGCATACGTCCCGAAGATACAACGACTTCAGGAATTTCGAAACGTCGCACCGTAACGAAATTATCGGCCGAATCTACTAAAGACTCGAGCCTTTCTTGCTTTATTACTAATAAGGGAGATGCTGTCAACTTATTCTAAAATGCTGGGAGTGAATTGAATAAATTTCTATTCTGCTAGGGGACCTATATATAGTTTCTGAAAAGCTGCAGGGGTCAATTCGCGAAAAGTCATAATTTTCAGGTTGACCTCCTTTGACTGGGCCGAATTGCAAATAGACACAACCTATGGCCAAGGGTCAATCTGGGAATAATCACAACTCTTGGACTGATACCCAATACCCCTTCAATCAGCCACATCACCACGCCCAGTCAGCGCCAGATCAGCGCCACGTCAGTCCGCGTCAGTCCGCGTGTCAGTGACACGTCATCAGCTGCTATGTCATCAATTGTTTATGTTTTTATTTTTTTCGTTTTTTTAATTTTTTTTATTTATTTGGGCTGGCTTTATTAATTAATTTCTCATTCACCCGATATCGGTTTTGAGCAAATTAATATTCGTTAGATTCGTCTCGAAACGTAGATTTGTAATCTTTCAACGATTTCTCGTTTCGGTGACCGACGTCTTTTCGATTTAATAAAATCGTTTCAGCTCTTCTCTTAGTGGGCTAATTACCCACACTTGGGCCTAAGGCCCATTGGGCTTAAAACCCAACACCATTGAGCTATTTGTGTGAGTAAATAATTCTCTACTTCCCTATGTTACATTATTTGGATCCTTAATGTTACTAATTACTAGCAGCTTTCATCATATTAGCCCTTATTCAGCTTTGTCCAGCTTATTACCTTGCTAGGTGATCGATTTCATTAATTTGCAATTTATTTTGTCAAAAAAAAAAAGATCGAAAGTGCAAATTTTTTTCGTAAGACAAAACTGATAATCAATTCAAACTATGCGGATAGCATGTGGATTTATCTTATCAATGTCGTATTAATTAAATAAATCTGCAAATGCTATGTTAGGCAACTTCCAACCGAAAAACGAATTCTCTAATGCAAGCTCGTTCACAAACTCAAAAGAATCTTTTTGCAATATTCTCACATCAACTTTTATAAATTTTCAATACGACTCATATATGTTACAACTTGCCAAATTACCCACATAAAAAATAAATAAATTATATTTCTTATTCCAAATTTTTAATGAATAGTTTAAATATTTTATTTATAATTTTGACCATTATTCATGTGGTATATTAATAAAAACGATTGAATAAATAATAAAAGGCATATGTAATAAAGTTAACTACTAAATTTAGTATGAGTTTATTTGTGAGATAAAAACTTATACGTTGGTGTCAAATGAAAATGCATGTATGCGTTTATAGAAGAGAGAAAATAACATAAAACCTATTTTGGTATGGGTTTGATTGGAGCATTTTTTTATGTTTGCATCTTATTATTGGAATTGATTGGATATGCTCTTACCGCACAAATGTCAACGGTATGATATCGGATAAGGTTGAATTTCATAATTGCAAGTGGTGTCTAAAGTACATTGTCAACTCTCCCTTGTCGAATACCCAATCGAAGTTATATTCCCACACTTTCTTTTATAACTATGCTATTACTATCAAGAAATGGGCAAATAATTAAAATAGCACAAATTTGTGTGCATTCCTACGTTATATCCTACATTATTTACAGGCACACAATATCATCTGGGAAGCCCATTTCAGTTCCATGGGTTCGAAAACAAGGTACGTACTAAAACACACATTTAACTATGCACTTCTGATATATATATATATATATATATAATATCTATGTGTGTGTATATAAGATAAGAATACCGTTTAAAAGATCTTATCTGATTATGGGTTTTTGTGCAGAAGCACAGAAGTTATCACCATTGATGTTAATGAAGCCAAGAATCGAGTCGACAAAGGCCAAAAGTACCTTGATGTCAGGTCATATTGTCATAATAATATATTATTATATAAATAAAGGATATATAACATATCTTAAACTGGTGCTACTATTCACACCCCTTTTGGATATAAAATGTTATTTACACTCCCATTACATTAAATACATTACATATATAGTGTAAGATATCATTTAATCAACTAAATACTTTACATATGAGCTCATACACGGTTTTTTGCAGTATAATTTTGTTAATTATTTTATTTTTCATTAACACGTTTCATTTAATAATTTCATTTTAAATTAATCTACACTGTCACCCTTTATTTAAAAGTATAACTTATTTAATAAAATTATCATATAACGTAATATTTCTTATTAACTTATAAATTGAAAAGGAGTTACAATTTAATTTAGTTAATTACTCAATAATATAAGATTTCTATATTTTAGATATTATTATTATAATGCATATGACAAACGTAAAAAATCCACTTGTATACTTTACTGAATTTTATATAAAATTATATACTTATGAGAAGTTAGTAACATTGGTTGAAAATAAATTAGTAATTATTTTTGTTCTCAATAATAAATAGGAGAGAGAATAGTGACATCTACACATAAATACCTACTTGAATAAAATTTTTACAGATAGGTACCCATGTCAGAAATTTTTACAGATAGGTACCCGATTTAATGTTTAACAGTTTCTTCAGTGACGCTGTACCTTCCTGTGTGTGTATGGTGTACCATAACACGTTGATATAGGGTACCTAAATGTGTTTATACTGCATACCTTATGTGTTATAGATGGCGTACCTAAATGTGATAATACGGCGCACCATTTTCTCAACGTATGACGTACCACAATACGTTGATATAGGGTACCTAAATGTGTTGTATAGCGTACCTGCGGCGGATGGGTACCTATCTGCAAAAAATTTATTATACTAGGTACCTTCATGTAAAAAAAAATCTGACGAGGTACTAAATTATAAGTTTTTTTTCAAATGGGTATTCATGTGTAAAGACACCGAGAGAATAAAACAAAGCATTAAATAAACTTGAAAACATACTATTTGTAGATTGATTTTCTTTAGTAATAAGAGGGGTTGTATTTAGTAAATAGGCGGTGTGAATAGAATTACCCAGCTTAAACTAATTAGGCTGTGTTTATGCTGCGTTCAGTTTATCGGATATGGCTGGATAAAGCCATTTTATCTATACTTATATTGTTCACTTTAAAAATAAACAGTTGGATAGGGCCCTATATAAATTGATAGCCGCCATTATAAACCATCAAGCCCGCTAAAATTCATCCAACCGATCTGGGTCATATAATTAATCCAACCCCTATTAATTTCAAAAAGACCAAAATATCCTTATTCCACCCAACAATAAAATCGTTTTTATTTCATGTAGTTTATATGGTAAAAATAAATAAAGAACACTAATTTATTCCTTATTTCATGGAGATCATATTGACATTCATATCTTATATTTTTAGATATTCATAAAATTAATTATTTTGTAAACTATACATTGATGAAATAAAGGCTACTTTTGTAAATTTACAAATAATGTGGAGATAAAATGTTGGAAACTAAACAAGATATAATGATCCCTGCAAAAGATTATTATTTCATATTTTAACTTGGGCTTTTGTAAACCTCGTTTTCTCGTGTTGTAAAGTAAACACAGCATTAGTTTACTGGATATCCCAAGATAAATGCTTATTTATCCACATTTATCTTGTTCACTTTGCAAAATATTTTACCTGTAAAGCCCGATATAATAAACAAACCCGTTTTAATAATCCAATATACACATGATAACTTATCCAAGGGTCCGATGTGAGATAAGTAATCCAAACCCCCTACTAATAGCAAAAATATTAATATACCCTTATTCCACCCAATCATAAATTATTTTTGTTTCATGTAGTTTATATGATAAAATAAATAAACACCACTAATTTATTCCTTATTTCATGACGATCAAATTGACATCCATATATTATATTTTTCGATATTCATAATAATAATTATTTTGTAAACTATATATTGATGAAATAAAGGTTACTTTAGTAAATTTACAAATAATATAGAGACAAAATATTTATTATGTTGGAAACTAAACAAGATAAAAACAATATATAGTGATGTTAAAATTACAAAGTGACATATCATCCATATAAATATCACGATTATAAACTTGAGATAAAATTATGTCCCACAATCTTATACAGACAACTAAACGCAGCCTATGTAGTATATACCTAAGTAGGACTGAAGAAGATTTCAAGAAAGTTCATGCCGAGAATGCAGTCAATGTTCCTTATTACCTTGAAGGTGGGACGATTATAAGCGAACTATTAAATTTCAAATATATTATCTTACTAATCTATATATATGCTCCATTAAATAAATCTAGGAACTAAGGTGAAGAATCCCAGTTTCGTGGATCGAGTCAAGGCCGTGTTCGGCAACGATGATCATCTTATCGTGGTAAATAATTTTTTTAACTATTTAGACAACAAAATTTAAAGATTGAATACAATCAGTTCAAAGTAGTATTATTACATTTATCATTAGGCATGCTTTACTGGGGGAAGGTCTAAGCTTGCAACTACTGATCTTGTTGATGCTGTAAGATTTGACTTTTTCCATCGAAATATATATATATATATATATATATATATATATAATTGTTAATCTGATTTTAAAACTCATTTAATGTAGGAATTGAATGCGTATAACATGGGAGGTGGGCTCAAGGCTTGGATTGATAATCGATTTCCCGTTATTACAAAGCCAACTCCTCAACAAGCTGACGAACATAAAATTTAAATGCTATGAGATTTAATTAGGGTTTCTTATTGTCTCGTGATTATGTTTGTCGTTCATTATACCTTCTGATGTGTATAGAACTATCATCTAAAGCATAGGTTTTTATCCATGTTTCTATGAATAAAGTTTGAGAACCTTAAAATATTTATTTTAAAAAACAGGTCCCATGTACGCAGATGATACGAACTACTAATTAAACTGGTGTAATAACGATTGAATCCGTAACCTACAATTTCGATTATTAACTAAACAATCACTAATCCATTCAATACCAAAAACCTTATATTCGTCCAACGTGTCAAATCATGAAAGCAACCTCCAATGTACAAATTGCTTTGAATTTGATATTTAATTATGTGCTAAGCCAATAATCCTTGAGTGAAGGCCCATGTTAATAATCATCACTCTAATTTTATTTATCTATTGAAGCTTCAGCCTATTTTGAAAGTATGGGAAAGTTTATGTAATTACACAAATAGCTTATCTAATTACGTAGGACTAATTTTATTACCATTATCTCAAATAATTACATGGAGTATTTTGTGACTGCAATTTGCAGGGTTATTATATAAGGGCAAATTTCGTTTCAGGCCTTTATCAGAAGTTTTTTCAGTTTTCAGGCCCTATCAGAAAAATATTTAGTTTTAAGGACCCGATTTCTGGAGTAACATTTCATTGTTCTGCAGTAACACTTCATTGTTCCTCAGTAACATTTCGTTGTTCTGCAATAACACTTCATTGTTCCTCAGTACACTTCCTTGTTCTGCAATAACACTTTATTTTTCCTCAGTAACACTTGATTGCTCTGAAGTAACACTTGTGTAATTTTAGGTCCTTACCGCTAAATTTTACGAAAATTAGGTCCTTTAAACTAATATTTTTTCTGAAATGGTCTGAAACCTATTTGAAAATATTTTTGGGGCTTGAACATAATATACCTTATTATACTATGCCTTTTGACTTTGTCCATCCTTCCCTAAAGTTAGGGGCAAAAGAGAGAATTGACATCTGAATAAATCGATATATATATATATATATATATATATATATATATATATATACACACACTAGATAGTGATGCCGTGCGTTGCACGGCATTGGTCTAACAGTACTCCGGGACATTGTATGTATTGAAAAAACCTTATTCTGATAAAGAGAAAATCACATTACATACTCATTTTGCTCATGGTTAGTTCTACAGTAATAAATTAATACCAAGATGTGATGGTAGATTTTTCAGGGCACGTACATGCGTACTCATGTAAAACAAAATACTTATGTGAACGTTTCATTTAACAATTTTAATCAAACTACAATTTATTACTAGCCAATCAAAAAATATTTGAAACAATGACAAATTATCTACAAAAAATGTTGGTATGTATAGGAACACAACATGAATGGTACATTTGTTGGTGTAACATTACATTAATAGATAAAAATTTATGAGAAAGAAAAATTTAAAGTTGAAGCTAAAGCAATTGTTAAAAAGGTTTCAAAGAACCTTAAAAATCACAATTATCTTATTCATTTTCAAGTTATGAAAAGAAAAGTATGTCTAACTTGCAGATGATTTTGACACGAACTTGTTTTTTGTCTTTGGAAAATATTTTTCATCTCCTAAGTTGTAAATCTTAGTTCTGTCACTACAAAAAACTTTAAAGTTTCTCAATAATTACCGCGGAGTATTCCAATAAATTCTCCTAAAAGGTTACACCAAAAACTATTTCCACAAATAGAAAACTACATAAAAACAATGAATTTGTGCATCACAAATTGAACGTTGTCTGCCCTATTTCCCCCGATCGTTAGAAACTTCACAAACTTGATCAGTACATGAGCTTGTTTCAGTTTTTATTATATCTCGTTATGCTTTTCTCCTCGAAAACAATTAGTTAAAGTCCATGGTATAGATTGTTATTTTGTATTTGTCCCCTTACACTATACCCAACCAACAACTCTAGTAGGTTTGCATTTTTATTTAAAAAAAAAGAGGGTAAAAAGAAAACAAAATGATCTTGGAAATAGAGGTAAACCCAAACAGATAACTTAATAAATGTAATTAAATATACTTATATGTCATTGGTTATTATTTATATTTTTAGTTAATCATGACATACAAATCTGCATTATTATAACCAAAAAAGGAGAAAAAGAAAAATAAAATCAACTTGGAAATACAGATAACTTAATACATTTAATTAAATATACTTATATGTATTATTTATATTTTTAGTTAATTATGATATACTCTTGATCAGTGCATGAGCTTGTTTCAGTTTTGTTATATCTCGTTATGTTTTTCTCCTCGAAAAAAATAGTTGAAGTCCATGGTATAGATTGTTATTTTGTATTTGTCCCCTTACATTATACCCAACCAATAACAACTCTAGTAGGTTTGCATTTTTATTTAAAAAGAAAAAGAGGGAAAAAAGAAAAAAATCATCTTGGAAATAGAGGTAAACCCAAACAGATAACTTAATAAATTTAATTAAATATACTTATATGTGATTGATTATTATTTATATTTTTAGTTAATTACTCCCTCCGTCCCACTAACTTTATCACATTTTTCCATTTCGGGCGTTCCACTAACTTTATCACATTTCTTTTTTGGGTAAAAAACTATCACAAACAATCAATATAATAATATTAAATATTCTTAAAAGACGTGTCAAAATATACACTTTTTTATCTTTTCACTGTACTATATTATTATAATAATAGAACCTTAATATCCGTGTCCACCAAGAAATGTGATAAAAATGATGGGACGGAGTGAGTATGATATATAGATCTGCATTATTATAACCAAAAAAGGAGAAAAAGGAAAACAAAATCAACTTGGAAATAGAGGTAAACCGAAACAGATAACTTAGTATATTTAATTAAATATAATATTTTTAGTTAATTATGATATACAAATCTGCATTATTATAACCAAAAAAGGAGAAAAAGAAAAACAAAATACAACTTGGAAGTACAACCAACGCAGATAATCAAAATACATTTATTAAATATAATATGTGTAATCTATAGAAAAATACCTAATTGAATAAAATTTTTACACATAGGTACCCATGTCAGAAATTTTTTTAGTTAAGTACCCGTTCGATTGGGCGTACCATTTTCCTGGTGTTAACGTACCTTTTCATATGTGTATTGCGTACCGCGTTACGCATCTATATGGTACCTATATACGTTACATATGGTACCTTGCGGCAAGCTGTAGCGGGGTACCAATTCTACCTGTATTGATGTACCAAAATACGTTGATATGTGGTACCTAAATGTGTTGTATGGCGTACCTACTGCGGATCGGGTACCTATCTGCAAAAAATTTATTCTGATAGGTACCTATATATAAAAAAGCCGACAGGGAACTGATTTACAAATTTTTTTTCAAATGGGTATTTATGTGTAAAAATCCCATATAATAATACATTTACATATATTGTTGAACATGCTGCATACGTGTACATTATAATAAAGAAAGCTATACAAAAAAGTTAATGGAATCAACTTGGAATTTGGAAATGCAGGTTACTCACACAGATAATTAAAAGCAATTAATGACCTGCAACCCACATTGAAACTGGCCACATTGACGCTTTTATAATCTATATACTATAAAAGTTGGATAGGGACCCTATTGTGATCACACGTGCCACACCCAAATTCGAAATTTCTAGGTTCATTGTATGAAGTTGAACAGTTTTCTTTTTTACTGACATGGCGGGCAACATGCCATTCTATTTCTTTTCTGGATTGCTATTCACCGCCCCTTTTTCCTAGTCACCGCCCCCTAAAGGGCTGAAAAAAGACGATTTTTGCCCTTTCGAATTTAAATCTCTATTTAGAGTCCTTTTCCATACAACACTTTTCATATCGCAATCACACATCCAAATCAGAGTCAAACATAACAAAAAATAACTCAAATCGCAATGAATCGTCTTCTTGGGAAAGGAAAAGGTAAAAAGAAATGGTCTATTCGCACGGATGGTAAGCAAATTCTCGTAAATTTCGTTCGTATGAGCGTGAATTCTCGAACACCAATCGGATTCGAATCAAAAATTTCGGTCCGACCGTGGTAAGCAAATTCTCGTAAATTTCGTTCGTATGAGCGTGAATTCTCGAACACCAATCGGATTCGAATCAAAAATTTCGGTCCGACCGAAATGTAATTTCGGTCCGCACAAGGGCTGACCGAACAACAATTTCGGCCACCCCTTGCGGCGACCGAATTACATTTCGGTCACCATATATGGCGACCGAAAAAATTGTTCGGCCGCGGCTGTCCGAACCGAAACATACATTCGGTTGGGACGGTCGCGGCCGAGACGGGATTTCGGCTCCTATGGAGGTGGTCGAAATCTCATTTCGGTCGCCTCTTATAGTAGCCGAAATGGGATTTCGGCTGTAATTAATTTTTTTTTCAGACTTGGAAACTGTTCCGGAGGATTCCGCGGGCGACGAGATAAATTACAGTGAGCATTTCCGCGAAGGAGGACGATTTCCGACCGACGTGGAAGCAATTAACTGGGCGAAAGGCGTCGCTATTGCTCTTGGTTTCGAGGTGATTATTTCGTCGCATAAGAAATGCGGCACAAAACAATTGATTAGATATTCTCGCGGAGAACGTTATAGAGGCAAGGAGGAAGAATTGGAGAGGCTATCGAAGTCTAACAAGTGCAGGTGTCCGTTTGTAGTCATAGCCCAGCAGGATCCAACTACTAGGGAATGATACATTCGTACGGGTGCACCTGAGAATTCCATACACAATCACCCTCTGATACAGTATCCTGAGGGACACCGCCAGACGAGTGGGTTAAGTAGCCAGGCAAAGAAGGTCGTAGAGGAAATGACTGCTGCGCAAGCGAAACCAGCACATATCCTCTCAGCGATGAGGGCTCGACACGCAGAAGATAACGCGACGATCCGACGTATATATAATTACAGAGATCGTTTGAAGAAGCAATATTCTGAGGGTCGAGACGTGGTGAGCCAGTTGATGCACCAGGCGACAGAGGCCGGATATTTTGTTGAAGCGCTGAGAGACGAGGAGACTAATGTGCTGACACATGTCTTTCTCGCACACCCGGAGTCACTCGCACTGCTGAGGACGTATCCTTATTTTACTGGTATTGACTCGACGTACAAGACCAATAGATATAAGATGCCTCTAGTTGAAATTATAGGGATGACTCCCTGTAATCACAACATTCTGTGTGGGTTTGCCGTCATGGAGGACGAGACGGAGAGAAGACGGATGGATGTTGCAGTCTATCAGGGATATTCTAGGGCCAGGTGTCCACCCGTCGGCGATTGTCACTGATCGTGAGTTGGGCCTTGTTCGACCGGTACATATGGTATTTCCGCATTCTCATCATCTGCTGTGCACGTGGCATATTTATAATGATGTGGAGAACAAAATTTATTGGTTGGGGGGAAGAGCAAAAAGACCGCAGCTCACTTCACGCACAAGTCCTGGAAAGCAGTCGTGGAAGCTACGACCGTCGACGAATACGAGAAGGCAGTGAATGACATGCATCTGCGTTGGCTACCCGACTCAGCATTCGTTAAGTATGTTGAGCAGACGTGGTTGGTGCATAAGGAGAAGTTCGTCAGAGCTTGGACGAACCATGTGCTTCATTTCGGGAACACCACTACATGTCGTGTGGAGAGTGCTCACAACGACGTACGCACCAACTACCATGTGCTTGCGAGCTTCAGCAATGCGTGGACAACAACTACCCAGTTTCGGTAGAATGCTTGCACGACTTCTGGAGGACACTCACAATTGGCGAGGGAGTAGTTCCCGATATTTCTGATCAAGATCGCTTATACGATCTCGTGCGTGAGGCAGAAGGTCGCGATCCCGCCGTTATGCGTGGCCTCCATCAAGTAGTTCACGAACATCTCTATCCCGAGGCCCAGTAGTGGAATGAGCCTGTTGTTAAGACATCTGTAAAAGGTCGGCCAAAGAAAAGAGACTCGACGAAACGTGATCGAAGTGCTTGGGAGTACGCAATCCTAAGGGTGGATGCAGCGAGGGCGCAGCAGTACTAGTCGTAGCAGCCAGGGTCGTAGTAGTCATGGCCGTACGTCATCTTCGTCTGCGAAGCGATCTCGCACTTCTACTACGGAGACAGGTACTACTATCTTTCACTCCTAAATTCATACGAAATTGGATCCACCTCTAATCCGGTAAAATGCTTTGTACAGGTGAATCCAACTTCTTCCACAGCCGCTTGCAGTACAACGTAACATCAGCCATCCATCTGTATATAGTTAGTTATAAGGATGTCGTGGCTTACGGCAACTGGGGATTTCGCGCTATCGCCTCCCATTAATACAATGCGAGGACGAATGGGTCACCGTAAGGAATAACGTCGCGAACGAAATCGAGGCCCATTGGGATCGTTACTCGGCATTGTACTACGGCGATTCATTGGAAATGCAGTTGGATCGTATACGCTGGGACGGGGGGCCTTGCTTGGCAAACCAATGGATGTTGACGCGGATGAGGATCCCGACTCCGACGAAAACAGACGCGGATGAGAATGTCGCTCATACTAGTCCATGTACCCTGCAACGGCCTCACCAAGGTACTCTGCGACCGACCGGATGATGTACTGGAGGTTGAGGATGTACGCGTATGGGAACTGACGCCAAGCATGCTCTGCCGCATCCGCAGAATAATGCACCCTATACCTAGACGGGTCTGCTGGCATGACAGCCTTATGTGGCAGACTCATCGGCGGTGGTATGACCTGCACGTACCCCAGCTGGCGCAACACACTCGAGGGTGCGTAGGGCTCCACGATGTCGCGATATCTAACCCAGCCCACGGAAAGAGTCCTCATGTGCTGCGCCGCTGGATCGGGACCGTACGGCAACCAAGCAACCTGATAACATTTCGCAAGTTTTATATAATCGTCGTGAATATAGAATATAATTTGTTAACATACCGAGCTCGCAGTCATCATGTCCAGCTGGCGGCGGATCTCAATCAAACGGTGGCCCGTCCGCTCGTACTGAGATACGGACCACATGCGTGATCGTGGCTCGCCAGGCTCCACATGTTGGGGTAGACGGTGTGGGCGGAAGCATGGGAAGTACTCGTAGATCCACGCCTGTAGTAACGACAGGCACCCAGCTAAACCCCTTGAATCCGCTCGGCTTGCGAGGCCAAGCTGGCGATAGAGGTAAGCAAGAGCGGCCGAACCCCACGAGTAATGACTGCAGATGGCAGCGAGCGGTAGAACTCGTGCATGATGTCGGGCTTCACCCGGTTCCCGCTCTTGTCGACGAACAGCGTCGACCCCAATAGAATTCACAGCCAAGCGATGGCCTGGAACCCCGCCGGCCGACCTTCCCGCATCCTCTGCATCACGTCTTTCGACGCGACCACACCGCCTCTCCAACAACCCCTCAGCACGTATGCGGAGACGCCCATAATCTCTCTCACCGCGATCTGTTGGTCGCCGGCGTCCGGGGTACCCGAAACCATCGTCCCGTCGATCGGGATACGCAGGATCTGCTCGACGTCGTGGAGCATGATCGTCATCTCCCCCCACGGCATGTGAAAGGTGTTCGTGTCGGGGTGCCAGCGCTCCACAAAAGCACTGAGAATAGGCTGGTCCAAGTGACCCAGCATGGCATCTGTGAGGTGCGTAAGCCCCGTGCCATCGATCTCGCTCTGCGTCTCCGGCGGGAATTGGTCGTACCACATCTTAAGCGACCGAAGATACAAAGCACGCTGCTCGCACTTCAGCAGTGGCCTCTCCTCCTCACCCGCCCAGATGCGGGGCGCGATGTGCCCCAAGTAACTAGGGATCACCTCGCCATCTTGTGGACCACCTGGCTGTGGCCCATGCACCCTCCAAGAATCGTCATCTACGACCCTGGACCGCTTGCTCCCTATTTTATTTTTACGAATAACCACTCCTAAATTTATTTCTTTTACGTATATTAGGACACAACATCGCAAGTCAGTTTATAATGGAGAAGGGAATTACCTGAGGAGACCGGTATCGCATCGTCGTCGGATGACTCAAATGATGCCGCATCGTAGGGCACCTCCTCATCCGCATGCGCCTCCTCATCCGCATGCGGATCATAATCCGCATATACGGAATGAGAATGACCCGCTCGCTGCCGCCTCTCCTCCTCTCGTTCCCTACGAACGGATGCATCAACGCTGCGCGCCCTCGTATGACGCTCTCCAGATCCCTCCAACCGGGGGGATATGCTGCTCCCTCCGAGTAGGGACTTCCCACCCTTAGCATGCAATTAGATATCTATTTAAAAAAAAATCGACCGAAATCTAATTTCGGCTGGACCATGACCCGACCGAAATCTGACTTCGGTCGGACAATGGCTGGCCGAAATCGAGATTCGGTCACCGAGGATCTGACCGAACTCGGATTTCGGTTGTGACTGCTCGGACCGAAACACGATTTCGGTCGGAGCGCCGGCGACCGAACGTCGATTTTGGTCGGGCAAGTCACGACAAAAAATCGATTTCGGTCGGCAAGGTCGTGACCGAAATCGGATTTCGGTCGACCTTGTCCCGACCGAAATTATTTTTCGGTCGTGACTTGGCCGGCCAAATTTTCGCTTCGGCCGTGCCGTTTTTCCCCCCGATTTCGCGTCCGATCGACCGTTTTTCGGCCTATTTCGACCCGTTTGCGACAATTTATCTACGTACGAATGAATTTTACGACAATTTTCTTACCAATCGTCAGTCAAGATGTAGTTTGCTATTTTATAGTTCTCTTACCTAGTTTACTTATGATTCATATGATCTTCAGCAAAAGCCATCATTTGAGCTATCTGGAAAGCTTGCTGAAGAAACCAATCGATTCAGAGGTAATGCTCCGCCCTGCGAAGAAATATTATCGATGGGTTTCATCATTTATAACATTTCTATTTGAATCCATTGTTTCGAGCTGCAACTATCTAACGGGAAGTGAGTAGATGAGTTACTTAACCATGTGATTCTGTTATGTGGCGTTGTTGTTAGCTGGATTATTTTTTTCAACTCTCCCTAAAGATCTTTAATGCTTTACTAGGCATAACACTGTTGTTTGAGCCATCGGATGCTCGAAAACCAGACGTAAGGTGGCGATTGTATGTTTTCAAGGGTGGTGAAGTGTTAAATGGTAAACCTTGTAACATAACTAATTGCTATCTTACAGTTCCATGATAGTTACAGGTATTGATTGCTACTGTCTTTTCATATGCAGAACCACTTTATATACATCGTCAGAGCTGCCATCTCTTTGGTAGAGAACGGAGGGTAGCAGATATTCCTACAGATGAGGCTCCGTGCAGCAAACAACTTGCAGTCCTTCAGTATCGGTAGGATTAATTGTTGGATATGTATAACTCTTTTCTTTTTTTATTAATCGTGAGAAAAGGTTGCTATTGTCTCGCAGGCAAGTAGAAGCGGAAAATCCTGATGGTATACTATCTAAGAATGTGAGGTGTGAATAAGAATTACTGAATTTTATAACCATTGTTGAGTGACAACACCACTAAAAGGCTAATCTTGAAGGGAGTACATCACTTTTTAATCTTATATAATTTATTTCCAACAACCATGACATGACTGAAATTCTCGAGGCCTTTTGTAGTTCCAAAAATTTGGTGATTTCTTCTGTCTTTTGTATGTTCTAGGCCTTATTTGGTGGATCTTGGGACCACAAACAAGACCTTTATTAACGTGAGTTACCTACGAAGCATATTCCATTGGGTCATCATGCAGTAATCGAAATATTGTCCAGACATAAATTTCTCAATCGCAGGATTTTCCCATGGAACCTCAGAGATACTATGATCTGTTTGAAAAGGATACTATCATGTTAGGAAATAATAGGTAAATCAATGTTAGAATCCCAAATGGAATCTTATGCTCTCCCGCTTGTTTTGCAACTGTAATTCTTTCTTTTCTTTTTCTTCTTTCCGCAGCCGAGAGTATGTTTTGCTTCATGAGAACTCAACAACATGACGATAAATCGAATTCATGTCATGAAGACCCAAACATGCATTTTTGAACCGTTATATATTTAGTGAAAATACGTTAGGCATAGTATGGCGCAGGTAGCTTTGGCGTGGTGTATGTGCTATGTAAGGTAAGAGAGAAAACCATGTACTACCTCTCGGTTAAGATTATGACTAAGGTATTGATTGATTCAGTTCTTGGCGAGTTGTAATTGTTATGCTATGTAATAACATTAAGTAACGCTGGCCACATTTTCTTTTCGTTATTTTTTTTTGAGCTATAGAATACATTTTCATAACGAATTGAATATGATCCTCAAATTATCGCTGTGAAGGAGATGACGACTGAGCCCAGTTCGAATACGTCGGAGGGGAAGTCTGGGAAG
Source organism: Craterostigma plantagineum (assembly GCA_027422505.1). Taxonomy (NCBI): domain Eukaryota; kingdom Viridiplantae; phylum Streptophyta; class Magnoliopsida; order Lamiales; family Linderniaceae; genus Craterostigma; species Craterostigma plantagineum. The sequence continues at coordinate 8,844,276 of JAPQWV010000002.1, forward strand.
AAGTTCTTTATGAGGTTTCTCACGTTCTTGGTGAGGAAGAAGACGCCATCGTCAAAGACGGCTTGATGATATGATTTTGATCATGTTACTGCTGCTGCTGCAATTGCCGTTATGGGTTATGGTGTTTTTGTTTGCGTTGAATTCAACTGTGCAGGCAATCAAAACACTTCTACAAGAGTACGAAGGTACTGTTCAAAATATTGACTATTGTTTTATATTAAAAAATGTTGACTATTGTTTTATATCAGATGGATTTGGTAGATGATGACGGAAAACGTTATGTAGGGCACTGGGGAGTCTTACAAAAATTAGTCAACAATATTTATGTAAGACCACATGAAAGGTTTATGTATTTAATGAAATTTATAGTACTACCGAATGATTGCACTTGATAATTGGTTATGTACATTAGTTAACTTAAAAATGTGTTATGGTAATTTGGGGTGGGCATTCGGTACGTACCGAACCGTACCGAACCGAAGTTTCGGTTAACCGAACCGAATTCTTTTATTTTTTTAAAACCGAATACCGAACCGAATTTCTCGGTTCGGTAGTCGGTTATACCGAATTTTTAATTCGGTAATTCGGTCGGTTAACCGAACGGTTAACCGAAATATTTAAAAAAAATAATAAAAAAACAAAAATTAGGTATAACCGAATTTTAAAATATTAAATATATTAATATTTTTTAATTTTAACCTATTAAATATATTAAATATATTAATTTTTGTTTAATTTTATCAAATTTAATATATTTTTTTAACTATAAATATAAATTTCGGTAATTCGGCGGTTCGGTATACCGAACTGGTATATCCGTACCGAACCGAATTACCGAATATTTTTTTAAAAAAACCGAATACCGAACCTCGGCGTACCGAATTTTCGGTATTTCGGTCGGTTCGGCCGGTTTACCGAACTGTGGCCACCCCTAATGGTAATGCGAACAAACTGTTCATTGTACCTCCACTTAGTTGCCAGTTGCAATCAAATATGTTTAAGAGCTAACAAAAACAGTGTTGTAGACAAATTAGTATTGTGCCGCAACTAACAAAAATCACCTCATGACTGACAAGTGTTCGCAATGGCAAAGTTTCTGCAACCAGTATTGCAAGAGCACTTTGACAGCCTGAGTATTACGTTCACATGATGGACAGAATGTACGATAAGATTTATGACATTGTTGCAGTCCTATGCAGTCTTATAGTTCTAAAGACATATTAGCAGTCTTAGGCGGTCTATAATTTTCACATACCTATATTATTTAAGTCCAGTACTCTCACTAAGTGTTTGACAGTATTACAAGTCAGTCTTACAAGATTGCTTTACTTATCAACTTATATAATATATATTGATAAGGCTGATATTGTAAGGTTATTGTTGCTGCTGTTAACATCAATTTTGTAAGGCTGCTCCTAAAATTATATTATACGATAGACGAGGCATGCATTATATTGTATTATATTATGTTATGGGGAATCCACACAACATACCCATTTATATAAAAATTTCGCAAGTTAGACCCCTGTCGAATTTTTTTTATATGTAGGTACCTATTAGAATAAAATTTTTACACATTGGTACCCATTCCGCCGCAAGTACGTCATAGAACACATTTAGATACCATAGGAAAACATATTATGTACATAATACAGTGAAAAAATTGTACATCATATAACACATTAAGGTACCAAAGAACGTATATAGGTACCATATGTGGGTACCATATAAAACCGTGGCGTGGTACGTTATACACATACAAAAGGTACGTCAAGACTGGGAAATGGTACACACAATCGAACGGGTACTTATATAAAAATTTCTGACTTGCAAATTTTTTATATAAATAGGTATTTTTTGTAGATTCACAATATTATATTATATTATATTATATTATATTATATTATATTATATTATATTATATTATATTATATTATATTACATTCGATAAATCTAATTACACAACGGAGTCGTACAATATTTTTGGAGTCACCTTTGTACTGCAGATATTTGGATATTAGCTATCAGTAATTCAGTTTTTGGATCCTACAGACGTGGAATATGAAGTCTTTTGTGATGATGCAGATAAATAATTCATGTGTGAGGTTGCCGATTGCTCAACTATGTTGGTCTAAAGTCCGAGAATCCAAGCCTGTTAAGCGAATTTTTGGAGCTGACGCACACTCAGAGCGACCTGCGACAACTATGGCCTTCGTATATATAAACACGAGATGCTAAGCCTCATAGTTGGGAATACGTACATCCTTGAAATATTAGATGATACATGTTCTCTCTGTTTCAAAATTTGCTATATAGGAGATGAGATGATCATCGAGAACGATCAAATTAGGCCCTTTACCTCGATTATATGGAAAAATGTTGTATTTTTTTAATTTGTTCAACACCCTAAAAAAATACATTTTGTGCTCCTTCAGTCTTGCAATCTTACATTTCTAGGGTTTAGCTTCTTACAGTTGTATTGACATTGTTGCAGTCATACGCAGTCTTATAGTTCTAAAGACATATTAACAATCTTACGCAATCTTACAATTTTCACATACTTATGTTCTTTAACTACGGTACTCTCACTAAGTGTTTGACAGTATTACAAGTCAGTATTACAAGATTGCTTTACTTATCAACTTATATAATATATATTGGTACGACTAATATTGTAAGGTTAGTGTTGCTGCTGTTAACATCAATTTTGCAAGAATTTGGCGGGGTACTGTTTCCCCACTACTTTTTTTTTTTATTTTTTTATGTTTGCTGTATAAAATTTGGGAAAGAAACAGATGAAGAAAACGATGACGCGACGGGAGATATAGACTTTTATGTTTTTTAGTTTCTTTCCTGTAAGTTTTTTTTCTTTTATTTGTTTTTGAAAATGGGCGTTGCATTTATTATTCAATTAATTTTCAGTTTAATTTCTTTTCATTTTTCTTCTCATTTTTAATGTTGATAATTTTATCATTATAATATATAGATAATCTAACTTATATTCTCATCGAATAAATTTATTAAGTTTTAAAGCTATTTCACATAGTAAATATCACTTGAGACTGCTGAAAAAAATGAGGTATTGCATATTTGCTAAATCACATAAGTATTTTTGAATTAGAAAATGTTTATATAAACTTTATCTTCTTTTGACATTGGATTATATTAAATATACCTTAACACAATTGAATCGCATGCTATCAAATACCTTGCTAATAATTCATTGACGCCGTAAAGGTGAAGATTTGAATTAAGGGCATTTTCTTTCGGCATTTAACTAACTATTTTGTGGCCGTTTGTTTTTATGCAAGAAATTATCGTGTTAGAGTTAAAGCAGTACATGTGCGGTCTCGGTGGAGGACGATGATTGTTAACTGAAGGGTCATAGAGAGGACGGCCACGAAGCCGATGGGTGTTACGGCAGTGTTCGACTATTTTCTTTTTACCATTTCATGTTTTGTATTTATTAGCCAACTGCTGAGCATAATGTAGAATGAACACTCGTGCATACCAAGTAAACCGAAATGGTATTATAAAACAATATTCATCAAACATGCGTTTTATTTTATGGTGTCGATCATAGCACTCTGATCAAATAAAAACAGAATGCAGTATACGCAATCTAAAACATAGACCATCTTAGTTCCTTTATTGTATGAGTCAAATCAATACAAGTAACGGTCCTACATGCCATTTTATGGTTAAACAACATCGATCATGCTATTTATCTCTATAAACGTCTGAACTTTTTTTATTAACATATGCATGCTGTCTATATACTTGGATGAAAAAAGAATCCTCGTGCATCGCACCGGTCTAAACCTAGTAGTAATAGATAATACATATAGGGTCTTTTAAAAAATAGCATTTGACTCGGTCAGCTTTAAAAAAATAGCTTCGTTGATTCTACCTTTTAAAAAGTAGCCTTCAATTTAAGGGTATTTTCGTCTTTTTACATGGTGTTTTTTTTCCACAGTAAAACCCAATATGTTAAATCGGGACCGCACTAGGGTGGGTGGGTGGGTGGGTCGTAGTCCAGTGGTTGTGTAGCCTGACGTTCAAGTAGTAGGTTGTGGGACCTCGGCATGGGACCTGTGCTATATAGCAGAGGTCCCGCTCATGCAAGCAGAGGTCCCGCCTATTGCTGCACAGCATGAGCGCATGAGACCCCGACCCGCCCATATTGGGCATGAGACCTGTGCTATATAGCAGAGGTCTCATGCAAGCAGAGGTCCCGCCCATATTGGGCATGGATCCTGTACTATATAACAGGGGTCCCGTATATGGAAGTAGAGGTCCTGTCCATTGCTGCACAGCATGGGCGGGTCTCCTGCTTAGGGGACCCGTGCTATGTAGCAATGGACCCCTCATTTTTTGGGACCTGATTAGTAAGGGCATTAAAGTCATTTTTGATTTGGATGCTACTTTTTTAGCGTTGACTACGTACACTCCACACCACTCTCCTTTGTACCCGTTCACTGTACTCTCCTTTGTGGTGCTATGAAAGCGCTGAAACAGAAAACTTGTTTCTTTGTCTGCTCTTTCTTCACACCACTCCACAGCTAAATATCACGTGAATACTCTTTTATCTAGCTTGCTAATCAGGTGATTTTTTCCCCGTATTTTATGTTCGTTAATTGGATCTGTTTCTGCAAATTTATGCAGAGTTGCAGCGGAATAGGAAAATATTGAACGGCGCAGATATTGGTGGCGCTCAAGTGCCGACGCATCGTCATTTTGATTTTTCCTGAAGGAATTGGAAGGAGCGAAGCCCTAGGTTTGGTTTCTGCGTTGATTTGTTGCTGCAGGTTGTTGTTGTTGTTGTTGTGTTGTTGTTGTTATGTTGCTTTCCTTACTATACTTGCATGTGCCGCTGATGTTTTTAATGATATCTGTAACATGTACGTGCTCGGGGAAATAAATGCTATCAATGGAATGGTTTTACTGAGTCTGATTTATGCGATTGCTGCGTCTGTCATGCATGTGTGTGAATTGCGTTGTTTATTGCAGCTGGCATTGGGTTTTAAAATTGCGTATTAGTATCTGGGGATAGACATGAAAATTTCTGCTTATTTGGTTTGATTGCAGTGTTTGGGATACTTTTCTGTGTTAATTGATTTTTTTTTTTCTTTTTCCGCATGATTGTTTGTTAATCAAATTGAGTGAACCACATGGTAGGTATTCAAATGACGGGGAATAGTGATGTGGAGATGGAGGATGCTGAAAAGCTCACACACGTTTCTGAAACTTATGTGCACGATTCTGCTAAAGGAGAACCTGAAACTAAGAATGAAGATGGAGAGTGTGGCATAAGGAAAGACAATGAAGCCTCTTCACAACTGACTTGTATGGATGAGCAAAATATTCGGAAGGGTGAGGGCGATGATTTGACATCTGAAAAAGACATTACAAGGCTCGAGAATGAGCAGCGTATTCAGGATCCAAAAGAGGAAATAGCTCACTCAAATGCAGAGGAGGAACAAAACAACGCTAAAGATGAAGTGACTGAAAAAAATGTTATGAATTGTGGAGCTGAAGAGCAGATACCCACCGAGAATGGCATTGAGTCCATGAGTTCTGATAAATCATTGAAGGAGAAACTGAATGAAGAAGTTATGAAAAAAAAGCCTCATGAAATTGGAGGGGAGGATGCGGATTGTGGTACAAAGATTACAGGAAGTGAAGAGCCTGTGCACAATGCCAATTCTAGTGGAACTCGGCAGTCTTCAACACAAATATCTGCTAAAGAAGTTCCTCCAGGTCATATTGCCATGCTCCATGATGTTCCACGAGGAGAGGATGAAAATATGGAAGACGCAGCTGGCCCACATGAGAGCAATCCTGCTAAAGACGAAGTGAAAGAAATAACAATTGCTAGCCCAGGAGCTAATGGAAAATTTGCGAGTCTTGAAACTGTCGTGAAGCTTGGGCATGTAGATACTTCACTTCCAAGCCAATTTGAATCTGCTACACCCACTTCTCCTGCCATAAGTACACTGGTAAGAGATGGAAACGATAATGTGTTTTCAGGCATTTTTTATTTTTCTTGATACGTAAACTATAAAGACATATGCTAGTGAAATCAATGAGTTAAGTTATTGTATTTAAAGATGAATGTTACTCTTTTACCATTTCTAAGTTTTCGTTTTTGTTAGATGGTAGATGATGGTGATGGAACGCCAGAAGACCAAATGCTATTTATGAAGGATCTCGAAAGCTTTTACCAACAGAGGACAATGGACTTCAAGCCACCCAAGTTTTATGGGCAACCACTGAACTGTCTTAAGTAAATAGATTATGCAGTTCTATTAACTTCTTATGTCTTAGTTTTTCACCGTAATTCTGTTGTATCCCCTTTTTGATTGCTAGGTTATGGAGGGCTGTGATTAGCTTGGGAGGCTATGATAGGGTATGTATGTTTCACTTGTGATGTTTAGTAATAATGTTTATACTCATAATCTTAGCAGACTGCATGCATCTTCTAATCCTCGTTACGAATCAACATGCTATATAAGTTACGAGGTGTTATTTCGTTCTGAAAATTTAGATATATTCGTGTATTTATTGTACCTTTGGAGTATTAGAACGTGGTGAAATTCATCTGCACATTGATAGAAGAATGCATGAAGTAGTAGCAATCAGGACAACTGGATGCAGTATAATAAGACTTATATTATAAATTAAGTATGAAAACGTCAACTATTTACTTTTAATTAAGTATAATAAGACTTATATTATAAATTAAGTATGACTAGTCTTAGAGGCATGTTGTAGGTGCAACATTCTCAGCTGTTTCAATGGTTCTGACTGTTTGCACATTTGTTTAGGTAACAGGAGCCAAGTTGTGGAGGCAAGTGGGAGAGTCATTCCATCCTCCAAAGTAAGCATGTATTGTGTGTACTTGTTTAACCTGTATAATGTCTTAACCTTTAGGAATCTTATGTTACTGGACTCTGACATGCTATCCAGTATCAACATATTGATAATTTAAAATGAAGATGGGTTCTTTTTATATCCAAATAGCTAATTAATATTTAATCCATCTCATTTTGGTTGTTTTGGGATGCCTTTTGGCTACCAAGTTGATGTGGAAGGACTTATTGTATTCCTCTTTGATACTGAAGTTGCTTCTGTACTTGCCTTTTCCTTGCGAGGACATGTACAACTGTTTCTTGGACATTCCGCATTTTTTATGAAAAGGTGAGATTACTAATGTTAACTTTTCTAATAAGGAATATGTCCATATAATTCCGATGCTTTGTCAGAATCTGTTCCATTGATATCACAGCCATAACCTGGTTACATGTAACTTTTCGTTGCGTTAGATTGGTGACATTTGAACATTAAATGTGCCTGGATATAGGGTTGCAAACGAATCGAACTTTTTTGGTTCGATTCGATTCGAAATTTTAAGTTTCGAATTCGAATATTTAGAATACGAAACCGAATAAGAATATCTTTTCTGATTCGAAAAATATCCGAATACGAATATGAAATCACAATATTCGATTCGAATATTAATCGAATTATTCGATTCGAATAATTTAATATATATTTCTAAAATTTAATATAAATACTTGTAATTTAATAACCAATAAGAATGTTTAGAATATTAGAGCCTATGATAAATATTATAGCCCAAACTTAGAAATGAACAAGTTCATTTATATTTAAATATAATATGTCATTCGGTATATATTAGCTATAGCATATTTTAAATCAAAAACTATCTTAAAGATTATACTTTGTTAAGAATATGTTTTAAATGTAATAACATTTATATTTTTTATTAAATATAGAGATAAATATTCAAAATATAATCCATATTCGAGTATTCGAATATTCGATTCGAATATTTCCGAATACGAATAAGAATCTAATTTATGATTCGATTAAATATTCGAATATTCGTATTCGTATTCGATTGTCATCCGAATACGAATAGAATATTGTGGTATTCGACTCGATTCGATTCGTTTGCAACCCTAATTCCCACACCAAATGATAGGATAGGACATACTTTTCTTATTTTGATCATTTCTTTCATACCTACCCATGCTAAATGTGAAATTGCAGCAGGAAATGGCATTATGGCCTGTATCCATTCTTCTTGCCATTACCATACATGCTTGTGTTGTATTGTCGATTTCGATATGGTGCTATATGTTAGTTTCGTCTAAAGATTCTTATTATCTTTATAAATGACTTCTAGGCCCTTCTGGAATATGAGAAACATAAGATCAGATGTGGTGAACTTCATTTCGGAACAGAGACGCTACCGGAAACACCTGGTGCTGATGTTGAGGTGAATTCTCTTTTTTAGAGTGAATATGGTTGCGACCCCTTTTGGCGTGAATTTCATCTACTTTTTGGGGTTATATACTTCCTAGCATTGTGAGTTCAATCATTTTTCTGATTCCAAACATGATTGTCACGCTGAAAAATATTCGTGTCTAATTTTTGCTCGTTTAGAGCTGAAAGCTATGATGTTTGATGGAATCATTATTTTACATGTTGGTGGGCATAATTGTGGTGTGGCTTAATAACTTCTGTTGTTTGTTTGTGTGTGTGGACTGTGGGTGTGTCTTAAGTTTTGGCTAATGTGATTTTCATTTTGTAACTTTATTGCTGTATTGATTCGGTCATAATTCATGTTTTGGTGAGTACCACATCCATGTTGTCATTCTGATGACTCATGCAAAGATGTACGTCCTTATCTTGTGTGCTTGTTATATTTACATTATGTATAGCTGACTTGGTAAATTGACCTATCGGTTTATTAATTCAAGTCAGTTTGAGTGAGGGTTGTCCTTATTGTCTTTTTGATAGGATGGTTCATGACATATTAGCATTGTATTCGTTTTGCGCATAAGTCTGTATTCTTTACAGTATGGTCAGGGAAATGGTTTCCAAGGATCCGTGTCTGGGAGGGTTAGAAGAGATGCTGCTGCACGTGCTATGCAGGGTTGGCATTCTCAACGAAATAGTGGTTAGGGTGAGGTTTCTGAACCAGTTATAAAGGTATGTTATAATCTCATGGTCACGTACCATTTATGCTTTTGCATCTGTTAGGAATTCTCATTTTTTTTCTTCATTTATTTTGTCTTAGGATAAGAATGCGATCAATATTGCAAAGCGTGAGAAAAATCTCAAAGTTATTGGTAAGTTGACTTTCTTTTGCAATGGGTATGCTCCTCCTCAGTCCCGCACATCTGAAACAGGAGATTCGGAATCGGTTCAATTGACATATCTATTCCCGTCTTTCCTTTTCTGTTGGCCCATGTAATGTACAGGCTCAGGGAAACAGAAGAGGCCAAATGAAGTGGAGCATTCTATGAAAGCTCTTCGCTCCGAAACATCTAGGCAGTTAAGTTCTAATAACTTGTCTTAGACTTCTTTCGACCCATGTACAAGTTCTACTTTTGAGTTCTCATGTCGGGGCATAAAGATTTGAGCAAAGTTTGATGCGCATATAGTTTATTATTTGCAGCACTACAGTTTTATTTTAGGATTAGCACATGTACTTATGATTTTTATTTCGGAATTTTAATTCTGTGCTCTGTTTAAGTTTTTCTCGTCTAGCCATAACGTTTTACTTCTTCCTACATGTCTCTGCTAGGTTGGTGACATCAGTTATAGATGTTGGGCCCCCAGCTGAGTGGGTGAAGGTTAATGTACTCCAAGCAGTATGTTTTGCTTCCAAACCTCTGTCTTTTCTCACAGTGGCTGATGGTACTTCTACGCCAAGAACTAACAGAGCATCTCTTTTATCTTTGCGTGCAGAAAGATTGTTATGAAGTTTATGCTCTAGTCCCGGGTCTAGTACGGGAAGAGGTGTGTGAGTGTATTTTCTATGACACTGCTCAGTGACTTCTTTATGTCGTTGGCTTTTAGAGTTCAGACATAGGAAAAGGTAAATAGAAGAGTTACATTGGTTGTTGAAAATAAAAATTTGTACCTCGGATTTTCAGGTGAGAGTTCAATCAGATCCTGCTGGACGGTTGGTCATTACTGGTCAACCCGAGCAAGCTGATAACCCCTGGGGTGTTACATCATTCAAGAAGGTATGCGTGTGTGTATTTGTTTATCTATGTGTCTTCCTCAATTAATATACTTGCAGTTTGAAATTGTTGTCCTCAACATAGAGTATAATATGCATTTACACAAGAAAAAACGTTTGGTTTTTCGAAAATATGAAAATGAAGATGTAACCAAACGATGTTTTTAGGTGATAAGTCTGCCGACAAAATAGACCCTTTCTGTACTTCTGCGTCGTTAGCAGATACTGTGTGTGTGTGTGTGATTGTTGTGTCTCCTTTATAACTTAGAAGACCAGCCTTCCCTTCCCACATGCATGTCTTACATGAATTCTTAATTTTGATCTATTTGCAGCTTGCAAGTGCTGTCCTAAACATTTTGTATAAGATGTTTGGTTCTTTGAAGAGTAAGAAAAATGATGTGTAACAAAACAATGTTTGTATGTATGTATGTAGGTGATAAGTCTGCCAACAAAAATCGACCCATTTCGTACTTCTGCGGTCGTTAGCCTGCATGGCGGTCTTTTTGTGCACGTTCCTTTCGAAGAGTCAGATTTGTAGAGATTTTCTTCTTCTTCTTCTGCTGCTACAAAAGGGAGGTAACTTTTTGTCTGACTACTAACTGTTAGGGGCAGCCACTCACTGCTTAATACACTTGCTATATGTGTGTTTGATTTGTATTTGAACCATAGATTTGCAATTCATTTACTTTGCAGCAGTTTGAGGTTAGGATCTTGATGATTAGACAGTAACCTATTATCGCAGATTGATGACAGTTTTAATTGTTGCAACCTTCATGGTTTCTATTACACAAATAGTACCAACTTGATGGTGATCTACATTCAACTCTTGATTATGAAAAATGAGAATCAGACAAGAAACAGTGGTTGCCTTTTGTTTGGATTAAACTTTAGGTCTTTCGCTTGTATCATATCAACCTGAAAGATGAAACAGCCTGCGGGAGATAAAAAAAGATTCAACCACAACATTAAGACGCAAATATTTGCAGTGGTGTTATACGATTGTGTCTAGGCCTAATAACTTGCGTCATTACCTTCTCAATTTTCGAACCCAATATGCCTTCGTCTTCCTCAACAAACTGAAAACGCGTAAGAAAGATCGCATCAAAGACGAAAAATTGACCGTGAAAATAGGACAACGCCTAAATGGCGCTGGCTAACCTGCCCCGTGAGCGTATACAATCTGTTGTAAAACCCATTGTTCGCAACGCCGAGCACAGAGTACAAATGCTTCGAACTCTCTCCTGGGTTTTTCAGCGTATACTCTATGTAATAAAGTCCTAACATGCAAGGCAAGGTGTAGTATATATATCACAAAAGAATTCGCCAGTTCTTGCCTTTTATAAAACTTCGCTTTTTTTTACCATTTTTCGCTTTGCTATCTATGAGCTTCGCGGCGACCCCAGGCGGCCTCTGCCAGCTTCTATCCAATCCACTAACCTATGGCGAATTGAATTCTTGAAATTCCATTTTTCTTTCTTTTACTTTCTCGAGTAAAAGGCAAAAATAGCGATGAAATTATATCAAATTCACGTCGTGGTGCTCAAAACTACATGTGCATTTTGGTTCATGAACTTTGTCAAACCTGTCATTTTTTATTCATTTGACCTAAAGAACCGCTAAAAGAGCCAAAAGGAAATTGTTTTGCAAAGTTCAAGAACTAAAACGACACAATATCACGTATATATATAATTCTAATTGTTGGTACTCAAACTTTAAAATGTGTCGTTTTGGTCCTTGAGCTTTGTAAAATCGCTCTCGGTTGGTTCTTCTACCCGTCCTTTAGGTCAAAGAAACCAAAAATTAAAAAGTTTTGCAAAAACAGGAACCAAAATGACATTTAAAAATTTGATCAACGACAATGAGACTTTGGTATAGTTTAAGCATCATTTTTGCCGTTCACTCTTTCTTCTCAGAACACGAGAATCTGATCCACTTTACCAGCGTCTCTGCAAAGGCATCGACTTTCCCGAAAGACTCGAGCTTGGTGAAGTCGGCGCCGAGCCCAGATATTACTAGGCTGACTAGAGCAAGTAAAAACATAAGCAAATATTCAACAAACACAAATGCATAAGATAAGATCTTCGGTTAGTTTTGATGGTTGATGTTCTGATATACCGTTCGAATTGGAAGTTTCCGAGGGATAAAATGCGATTATTGACCTCACGCCATCAGTATCTCCAATCCCTACTTGCCAATCTAAAGGGGAAAGAAACTTATGAGCAAGTAAGAAGACAGTTCAAGCCATTGCCATTCTTTTTTGTTATTTCATTCCAAGAAAATTCAGCAATATACAAACACACACACTTCACCTTGAGGAATGGAGATCTTAAACTTGTTGGCTTCATCAGTATACACGCGGAACTCTTCTTTGATATCTGCACAAAACACATTGAATTTGAAGCCCATGATAAGTTCTTGACCAATTTAGGTCATTCAATTGGCAATGTAATGATTAGAACAGACCAGTTTGAGCAGCCAATGCTGAAGAAAATGCAGGTAAAGTACAAACAGCAGAAAGCCCATGAAGCAAAAGTTCCCTCCTTCTGTGTTTAGCACTCAAGAGATAAAAAAAATTAAAAACAAAGCGGAAAGTCATAAATTTGCAGGCTAAAGTTCGAAGATTTGCAACCTTGTGTTTTGTGGGTTGTAGTCGAGTTCGTTGCTCTTGCAAGAAATGACGTTGGAACACTTTTTCCTCCTCAAGCTTTCTGTAATGGAATAAACTGCATTTGTTAACTGAAAAAATGGCGAATCGTAATGAACACTAGAGAAAAGAATAGACCTTGTTGTTGCAGAGGAGACTGATAGACATGTGAAAGGAAATTCGAAGATGAGATAAGAGCCATTACTTAGCTTCTCTCCAGCTTGGATGGAACGGAATGGAATCGAACTTGATTTTCTTTATTATGTTTTTTTTCTTCTATTTTCTACATATTTAAAAATTTTCATATTTACTTGGTTGAAACTAATGGCTTATGGGAGGTTATTCCATATCAAAAGACATGGTTAAAACTATATGATCAACGGGTTTCTACACTTAAATCTCAGTTGGCAAACAAAAAAAAAATCCAGTATCTTGTCAGAATTATTTTCTCATGAGGTACCTAGTGGGATAAAAACTTTACTCTTAGCTACCCATTTGATTGAAAGGACGAATTTACCCCTGGCTTTACAATTTAATATTATTTATTGTCTCTATCGATTGTTCTTCATCACTCCAATTTCTCTCTCCAACTCACCATTAAACCACCATGAGAGCTTTTTTAGTTTCTTCTCAATAAATCATTTTGCCATAAAACACCAAGAATGATTCCCACACTCTCACGCCCTTCTCTTTGGATGGACTATTTCGGATTTTCATTCCGAAATCGAATGTTTGGGAATAGTCTTTTAGCAACAATTAATCGATTGTAGTCCAGTGGTCAAGCTTGAGCCTAAATCTGGGAGCTGAATGCGATCTAAGAGCTCGAGATGTCGTTATTTGATCGTTACTGAGGCTAATCCATCGAGATTTCGGATTTCTGTTATTACGTATCATTGGTTATTTTTATTACGTACCATTGTATGTGTCTATACGGTACCAAGATGTCCGCATACGCAGTACCATTGTAAACTATATAGACGTACCATTTAACAGGTTGTCATATTATCTGAAAATATGCCGTTTACAAGTTCGGTTGGTGGCGGGACGTTATCTGCATTGTGTGAGCATAAAAGGGAGTCATTCTTAGTATCGATCAATGAAGCGACGATGCGCGAGATGAATACTCAAAAGGGTCCGTATTTGCCATGTATTTTGTTACTGCTTTTGTCCCAGAAACCTTTTTTGTTGCTCTTTTGTATGGTAATGACACATTCGAGTAGGTTATTGTTTTGTCCAAATGTGTCAGTAGGATATGGCTAAATCTTTTTGTCTAAATGTGCCAACAATGTACCGTAATATATGCCAACAAGGTACTGTAATATATGTCAGTTTGATACTGTAATATATGATAACAAGTTACGATAATAAATGCCAACTAGGTACCGTAATATACGCCAACAAGATAATGTAATATATGACAACAAAGTACCGTAATATATGCCAACAAGGTACTGTAATATATGCCAATTTGGTACTGTAATATATGCCAACAAGGTACTATAATAAATGCCAACATGGTAATGCAATATATGTCAATAAGGTACTGTAATATATGATAACAATGTACTGTAATACATGCCAAAAAGGTCCGATAATATATGCCAACAAGGTACCGTAATATATGACAACAAGGTACTGTAATATGTGCCAACAAGGTCCCGTAATATATGCCAACAAGGTACTGTAATAAATGACAACAAGGTATCATAATATATGCCAACAAGGTACTATAATATATGCCAATTTGGTACTGTAATATATGACAACAAGGTACTGTAATATATTCCAACAAGGTCCCGTAATATATGCCAACTAGGTACAGTAATATACGCCAACAAGGTACTGTAATATATGACAACAAGGTACTGTAATATATGACAACAAGGTATCGTAATATATGCCAATTTGGTACTGTAATATATGCCAATTTGATACTGCAATATATGACAACAAGGTACTGTATGCCAACAAGGTCTCGTAATGTATGCCAACAAGGTACCGTAATATATGCCAACAAGGTACCATAATATATGCCAACAAGGTACCGTAATATATACCAACAAGGTACCGTAATATATGCCAACATGGTACCGTAATATATGACAACAAGGTACCGTAATATATGACAATAAGGTACCGTAATATATGCCAACAAGGTACCATGATATATGCCAACAAGGTACTGTAATATATGACAACAAGGTACTGTAATATATGACAAGGTATTGTAATATATGCCAACATTGTACTGTAATATATGCCAACAATGTACTGTAAAATATATGCCAATTTGGTACTGTAATATATGACAACAGGGTACTGTAATATATGCCAACAAGGTACCGTAATATATGCCAACAAGGTACTGTAATATATGCCAACAAGGTACTGCAATATATGCCAACAAGGTACTGTAATATATGACAACAAGGTATCGTAATATATGCCAATTTGGTACTGTAATATATGCTAATTTGGTACTGTATATATGACAACAAGGTACTGTATGCCAACAAGGTCCCGTAATATATGCCAACAAGGTACCGTAATATATGCCAACAAGGTACCGTAATATATGCCAACAAGGTACCGTAATATATATGAGAACAAGGTACCGTAATATATGACAAGAAGGTACTGTAATATATGCAAACAAGGTACTGTAATATATGACAACAAGGTCTCATAATATATGCCAAAAAGGTACTGTAATATATGTCAACAACGTACTGTAATATATGCCAATTTGGTACTGTAATATATGCCAACAAGGTACTGTAATAAATGACAACAAGGTACCGTATCATTTAGAAATAGGTACCGTATAAATTAAAGTAAAAGTTCAAATTTAAGACTTGAGGATATTTCGTCACAAATGAAGCCTTTCAGAGGATGTTTGATGTGAATAAAGAAGATAATTTCTGACATTTTTCTGTCATTGACTGGACATATTTATGACGTTTTTCTGTCATGACTGGAAATATTTCTGACGTACGAGGTAATAAATAAAAAAGATGGCTCCTCTGACATGTTGGTGTCTTTCAGAAAATGTTTGATGTAATATGTAATTTTTGGTACTACAACCGTGTCTGAGATGGTACGCTTAAAATAGAAAAATAGATAACCCTACAAAGCTAAGAAAGGTACGGCGTCCCTTAAATATGTGATACGTCATAATAGGGTTAGTATTTTTCGAGGTCGTACGAATAAGTTTTTCATCTCGCACCACCCTAAAACACTAATATAGAGTATTAGTTACCTTTTCTACCAGATTAGGTGTATTAGGTCTTACACGCATGAATTAAACCGTCGAACTCCAAGATTCATTAGAATATAAGGATAGAAGCAAGAACATCTTACAACCTATTTTCAAAAATCTGGTGAGTCCTAGATGTGCGAAATTATTTTCTTTTTTAGTCATTTTATTATTGTTAGGTCTTGTCAATATCAAGCAGAACAACGCGATTCGCTTAGGAATCTCTTTATTTTCGATGGTATAACAAATGGTACTGTATACTTGCATATTAGGGTACGGTACATGTATACATAGTGATACGGGAAACCTGCAGACTATGGTACTATATATATGTAAATGATTAGGTATCTTACTAAACAAGATAAGGTACCTTACTGTACAACAGAAAGGTACTTCATATATTCTGTTTACGGTATGATACATATATACATTGCGGTACAATTAACCTGCATATTATGGTACTCTGTATGTAAAAGATATAGTACGGTAATATAAAAGACAAGGTACTTCATATCTTCTGTTGATGGTATGCCATATATTTACATAACGGTACGGTTAACATGCATATTATAGTACTCTGTAAATAAAAGATAAGGTACGCTAATATAAAAGACGGTATATCATATATTCTGTTTATGGTACGCTACATATTTACATAATGGTGCGTCTAACATGCATATTATGGTACTTTCTAAGTAAAACATAAGGTACGCTAATATAAAAGACGGTACTTCATATCTTCCGTTTATGGTACGCTATATATTTACATAATGGTGCGGCTAACATGCATATTATGGTACTTTGTATGTAAAAGATAAGGTATCTTAATACAAAAAACATATGGTACTGCATAAAATACGGACAGTCGCATACAACTACACACCAAACGAACATAACTGAGTCTGCAAACAGTCTCAACCCCAAGGCAAATAACTAACTAACATAAACAACTATGGGTTTTCAAACAGTCTCATCCCCAACTCAAATAACTTAACCAACATAAACACAGACTCCGAACACATCATAGTCAAGTAATTTAGTGAAATAGATCTAGCATATAACTGTGCTCGCACGTAAAATGCGAGCGCGATACACATCCATGTTGACTTCTTTTCCATATTTCTTGAACTCTGGTTAATGAGGCATGCCCCCGACAGTTTACGTCGCCAAACTGAGACGGTTAAACTCTGGATCCACGGTCTTCTTACATAGATACTTATACTTTCGTGCCCAATCATTCGTCAGAAATGAGCCTGCGCAATATAAAACGACATTAACGCAGAACTGCAACACAGTCGACAGAATATGCACAATGTTAAAACTTATGAATGCTCTAGCGGCCCAGGTCATCTTATTTGAGGCCATCGATTTCGAACGTAGATCGAAAGCGTAGGATGGCACCTGGAAGAAAGCTCAGATCTGTTCCACGGAGGCATTTCTGCAAAAAAAAAACAAAACTGTTAAGAAGCAGTGCCATTTTATACACACGGCGTACCAAATTTCCCAAACAGATGGTACCAAATACAGTGATCATGTAGTACCAAATAATCAACATGATGGGTACCAAATTCGAAACCTAATTTCCAAAATCAATTGGTAATCATGATAAAAACACAGAAGGACAAATGTTAGATCATCTTAACGAAATATCAGAAGTCATGATGAAGATAAACCACCATAAATGCTTAAACGCAACGAATAACGGGAAAGGCTACTAGATACGCGCCTATTGATTCTCCACGGAGTTAACACGCAACATCAATGACTGAATCCACTAAAACTCAATATATTCAACAAAAAAGAGCTCACAATATTTTTAAAGCTGAGACAAAATGGAAACAGAAAACGTCATCAGACCCCAAAAAAAAACGTTGTTCTTTTGAAGTCGCAAAACAAAACAGAAGCAACAAATTTCTGGGACTGCCCACTCATCAAATGAGTGCTCACCTATTAATGATCTCCTTCCAAATAGGATCGACTCACAAAAGCTTCCGATGGATACCACGAGTCAAAGGAACCAAAAATCCACCAAGATGACGAATTTGACCTAAAACAACGATGGGTCGATTTGGGGATCGCGTGATTTGGGCGAGGTGATTGTCTATGAATTAGGGATCTGATTTGGGCATTTTTTATGCTGAAATAAGACCCAGGTAAAATTGTAATAACCGAGTGTTTACAGGGGTAAAGCAGTCAGTTAGGTACCTATCAGTAAAATATAATTGAAGTAGGTACTGTTAAAAAAGTCTGACAGGGGACTGATTGTTTTATTTTTTTTCCATGTAGGTATTTAAGTGTTGAAGCCCCTATGATCAATCGTATTATGTGAATT
Source organism: Craterostigma plantagineum (assembly GCA_027422505.1). NCBI lineage: Eukaryota > Viridiplantae > Streptophyta > Magnoliopsida > Lamiales > Linderniaceae > Craterostigma > Craterostigma plantagineum. Next base: position 8,862,568 of record JAPQWV010000002.1, read on the forward strand.
TGGTACATATCTACACTCTTTCATTAAGTGTCAGAACTTAATATAAATTGTCAAAATGTAGTGTGTCAATTTAGCTTAATTCAAAAAATAATATTAAAATTAAAAACCACCCACTACTCTATTTTTAAATAATTAAATTACAATTAAAGAATGAATTTATTTATTATTTAGCACACCATGCAAAAGCTACTAGTTCACAAAATATTTTAAGAATAGTCTCATCTAGTGTCTAATGTAAGCTCATAGTCGATTGAGCGGTAATACTTCGGTCGACAAAAAAAAAATAGTTCGTATTTACTTGTTATAATGTCACTAAGGACATAAGTGTGAGGTTAATTCACAAACTCAGACATTGAGCTCAACTGATGTTCTTTTAAGTGATAGAGCTCGAGTTTGTAGAAGAAACGCTGAACGAAGGAAGAAGCAACTTTGGAGCTGAAGTAAAGTTGCTGGCGGGAAAATCAATTCACTTACTAAGTCGCTGATCCCATCGACGTCTTCTTCAGTGGGGGCAAATTAAATTACCGTTAAAACGGTTGATACACGAGCGAAGCATGAAAGCATATAAAACAGAGGAATTTTCTGTGTGAAGACATACATTCTACTGCGTGTAACTTTTCTGTGAATGCGAGAGAGGGAAAGTTGATAGCACATGGAAATTGTAGAGTGGCTTGAGCTCTGTAAAAACCTGTGATTTCGTATCAATAAAGGATTGGTGCTTGGACCGTGGACGTAGGCTACACATCGTAGCTGAACCACATAAATCTGTTGTTGATTTTCGATTTCTATTTGTTTAAATCCGATTCAATTTGCTTCAATTCAATCACGTTAGGTTAGATATCGATCCTACGTGTGGTCTAATTGTTGCTGAGCACGATTATCCTCAACAACTGGTGCGGTGAGCATGGAACGCGGCTAAAGCAAACATGTGTTGGTGAAACAGAATCGAGGAGGATGAGTTCATCGCAGTTGAAGTGGAAAAATTCACTGGTCTGAATGATTTCAGCCTATGGAGGTTGAAGATGAAGGCTCTACTAGTTCAGCTAGGATTGATTGAAGCACTAAAAGATGAGAAGAACATGCCGGCAGAATTGAGTGCGGTTGATAAGAAATCGATCATTGAACGAGCTCATAGCACGATTATTCTGAGCTTGGGAGACAAGGTGCTGAGACAGGTCTCTAAGGAAGATACATCTGCTGGATTGTGGCTGAAATGGGAGAGCTTGTACATGACAAAGTCTCTGGGAAATCGACTGTATTTGAAACAGTCACTATACTCATACCGAATGACTGAGGATAAACCAATCGATAAGCAAATTGATCAGTTCAGTAAATTTGATTTAGAAAACATTGAAGTAGAGATAGAGGATGAAGACCAGCATTGCTGCTCCTTTCTTCCCTTCCCAAAAGTTACCAACACTTTAAGGGAACAGTCTTGTATGCAAATGAAACACCAAGAGTGAGGCTAAACCAGTGCAGAATGCAAAGAGCTTAAGTGTCAGGGGAAGATGGGAGAAAAGAGTGGGAAAGAAAGGAAAGAAGAGCAGGTCATAATCAAGAGGAAAAGCCAAGGGGAATGTGAAATGCTATCACTGCGAGGAAGAAGGACATATCAAGAGGTTCTGTCCTCGGAAAACCAAAGGTCGCCTCCAAAAATAAAGGAGCAAGGTGAGGCTTCAGCTGTCTGTGATGGCTATGAATCAGCAGAGGTATTAAATGTGGTGGAGGTTGATAAATACAAGGAGTGGCTGATGGATTCAGGCTGCTCTTCTCACATGACTTCCAACAAGTCTTGGATGATGAACTTCAGTAGCATTGAAGGAGGCAGAGTGTTGCTTGGAAATGACATACCATGCAGAATACAGGGAATATGGTCTGTCAAACTGAGGATGCACACTGGCAGTGAGGTAACTCTTGAGCAAGTGAGGTATATCCCTGAACTGAGAAGGAACTTATCTCAGTTGGAATGCTTGATGACTTAGGTTATGAAACAGACACAAAGAATGGGCAGATGAAGATATTCAAGGGCTCAATGCTCGTGATGAAGGGAGTCAAGAGAAATGGTGTTTATTCTCTACTAGGCTCTACAGTGGTAGGAGCTGCATCTGTTGCCAAGACAAGAAAGAACCTGGCAAACCTATGGCACAGAATGTTAGACCATGTGAGTGAGAAAGGACTTACTGAGCTTTCTAAACAAGGTCTGTTGGGAGAGAAGAAGTTAGATAAGCTGGAATTCTGTGAAAACTGTGTATTTGGCAAGTCACATAGAGTTAGTTTCCAAACTGGCAGACACACTTCTAAGGCTATCTTGGAGTATTTGCACTCAGACCTATGGGGACCAGTCACTGTTCAGTCCCATGGGGGAGCCAAATACTTCATGAGCATAATTGATGACTACTCGAGGAAGGTGTGGACAATTATGCTAAGATCAAAGGATGAGGCACCGAAAAGGTTTAAGGTCTGGAAGAGGGCTGTTGAACTTCAAACATGGAAGAAGATCAAGGTGCTCAGACTGATAGTGGCTTGGAGTTCTACTCAAATGACTTCAACAAGTTCTGTGAGGCAGAGGGAATAAGAAGACATCGAACAATTCCCTATACTCCTCAGCAAAATGGTCTGGCTAAGAGAATGAACAGAACCTTACTTGAAAGAACCAGATGCATGTTGATCAGTGCAGGGCTGCCAAAGTCTTTTTGGGCTAAGGCTATATCCACTGCAGCCTACCTAGTAAATAGATGTCCCTCAACAGCTATTGGGTGTAAAACCCCAGAGGAGATGTGGACAGGTTCAAAACCAAGTCTGGAACACCTCAGAGTGTTTGGATGTGTTGCTTATGCACATATAAAGAGGGACAAGTTGGAATCAAGAGCAGTTAAGTCCATCTTTATAGGTTACCCTGAAGGAGTTAAGGGGTATAAACTTTTAGTTTGGAACCTAGGATGAAGTGATGTTTCTTCAGTCGAGATGTGACTTTCACAGATTTTGAAATGGGAAAACTACAGTAACCAAACGCATCTGATAAGGAGAATCAGGGTGGATCTGATTTTCTGGGAAAGATACAACTTGAGGTGGAGCCTCTTAGGACTCTGAGGGAGAACCAAGAAGAGTCTGAAGATGAGGAGGAATCACCAGAAGAGGAAGAGGAGATCAACTCTGAGGGTGGAGCACCCTCTGGGTCAGGAGCTGATGACTTTTCTCATTATATGTTAACGAGGGACAGAACCAGGAGAGAAACCAGGGATCCTCAACGTTATGGTCAGGCAGATGTGATTGCCTTTGCTTTCATAATGGCTGAAGAAATTGGTGAAGAACCTAAGTCTTACTAGGAAGCTGTTAAGAGCTGTGAAAGGAAGCATTGGAAATCTGCCATGAATGAGGAGATGATTTCCCTGTGGAAGAATGATACCTGGGAGCTGGTAGAAAAGCAAAAGAACCAGAGAATGATAAGCTGCAAGTGGATCTATAAGAAGAAGCTAGAAGCAGACTCAAAAGTGGGTACAAAGCTAGACTAGTAGCCCGAGGCTTTACCCAAAGGGAGGGAATCGATATAATGAGGTTTTTTCTCCTGTGGTGAAGCAAAGGTCCATCAGATTGCTGCTCGAACTGGTAGCTCAGTACAACTTAGAACTGGAACAGTTAGATGAAAAACAGCATTTCTATATGGAAACTTGGAAGAAACGATTCTGATGAATCAACCTGGAGGGTATACAAAACCTGGAACAGAAAACCTTGAATGCAGGTAGGTCATTGTATGGGTTGAAGCAAATTCCCAGGCAGTGGAACAAGAGGTTTGATCAGTTTATGCTCAGAAAGAGTTTTGATAAAAGTAAGTATGATCCATGTATCTACATTAAAGGGAAGCAGAATCGGTGTGTTCTGCTATCTGTTGATTTATGTAGATGATATGCTTGTGGCTAGTGAAAGCAAGCAGGAAATAGACTCTGCCAAAGGGCTGTTGAAGGCTGAATTTGATAAGAAAGACCTCGGGTCAGCTAGGAAGATATTGGGAATGGAAATCATCAGGAACCAAGCTGAAGGTTTTCTGAAGCTTCAGCAAAAGCACTATCTTGCATCATCTTGGAGAGATTTGAGATGAATGATTCAAAGGCAGTGGTGACCCCCTTGGCTGCCCATTTCAGACTAATTAAAGGAACCGAGGAAGTATCAGATGAAGAGGCTGGGTACATGAGGAAGATACCTTATGCAAATGCTGTTAGATCAGTGATGTATGCTATGGTCTACATAAGACCTGATTTGGCTTATACTCTCAGTGTAGTTAGTAAGTTCATGGCTCAACCTAGGAAGGATCATTGGACTGCCCTGAAGTGGATACTGAGATACATACGGGGAACATTGAATAAGGGACTGGTATTCAAGCAGAGCAAGGCATACACTGAAAGGAATAAGAATCTGATTGAAGGTTTTGTGGATTCAGATTATGCAGGATGTCTTGATACCAGGAAATCTCTTACAAGTTTATTCACTATATATGGAACTGCAATAAGCTGGAAAGCAACCTTACAAAAGGTAGTTGCTTTGTCAACTACGGAGGCAGAGTACATTGCCTTGACTGAGGCTGTCAAATAAGCCATTTGGCTCAGAGGAGTAACAGCTGAGGTAACGAGGAAAAAGCAGAGAATCGAAGTCTTTTGTGATAATCAGGGAGCTTTCCATCTTGCCAAAGATAGAGTTCATCATGAGAGAACGAAACATGTAGATGTCAGACTGCATTTCATCCGCGAGGTGGTAGATTCGGGTGAGATCACAGTGAGGAAGATCTCCACTGATCACAATCCAGCAGATATGTGCACCAACCAGTTTCAAGCAGAAAATTTAACTATTGCTTGGAGTTGGTTGGGTGTCGAGATTCTCCCTAAGCATGGTAGGATGAGTTCCAAGTATCGAGGCCTGAGTTGATGAATCAAGGTGGAGATTTGTGAGGTTAATTCACAAACTCAGACATTGAGCTCAACTGATGTTCTTTTAAGTGATAAAGCTCGACTTTGTATAAGAAACGCTGAACGAAGGAAGAAGCAACTTTGAAGCTGAAGTAAAGTTGCTGGCGGGAAATCAAATCACTTACTAAGTCGCTGATCCCATCGACGTCTTCTTCAGCGGGGGTAAATTAAATTACCGTTAAAACGGTTTATACACGAGCGAAGCATGAAAGCATATAAAACAGAGGAATTTTCTTTGTGAAGACATACATTCTACTGTGTGTAACTTTTCTGTGAGTGCGAGAGAGGGAAAGTTGATAACACGGAAATTGTAGAGTGGCGTGAGCTCTGTAAAAACCTGTGATTTGTATCAATAAAGGATCGGTGCTTGGACCGTGGACGTAGGCTACACATCGTAGCTGAACCACGTAAATCTGTTGTTGATTTTCGATTTCTGTTTGTTTAAATCCGATTCAATTTGCTTCAATTCAATCACGTTAGGTTAGATATCGATCCTACGTATGGTCTGATTGTAGCTGAGCACGATTATCCTCAACAATAAGTAATCAAATCACATCTTAAAGTGGAGGTTATAAGCCTATATCTACACGAACCACTTAACAATCATAGTCTTGACTTGGAACAAAACATGTAACTCAGGTGGTCGATATTGTTGTTGAAGCCATATTTTGGACTGTGCATTCCGATCTATTAAATGTACGGTTAATTTAGTGTCAGACCCCAAAACATATTTTCAATTAAAGATAAGGACCTATATAAGTTATATTTAGAGATAAGGACCCAATTTAACTTTCATTTAGAGATAAGGACCCATAAGGTACCACAGACCCATGAAGTGGTATCACAGACCAATGAGTGGTATCACAGACCCACGAAGTGGTACCATAGACCCATGAAAAGGTACCACATACCCATTAACTGTTATTGCAGACCAATGAACTGTTACTGCGTAGTAATGAAGTGGTATGGAGGAGCCATGAAGTGTTTCTGAAGAAAATGGGTCCATAAAACTAATGCATTTCTGACATGGGTCTGAACTGCAACTGAAACATAAAATGGGGTTTGATCCGAAATTTGCCCTTAAATATACCTCAATTTTTTGGTTCATTTTTTTAGAATCCAATGTCACATAAGACCAAAATTCTAGGATCAAATTGATCGATGTTGTCACATCTATATTGAGGGTCTCACTTTGTTATAAGAACGGTGTCACACAATTTAAAAACAGGTCAGATCACTGAAGTCGTAATTGTTTCATAATTGACGATTGTTATAAAAATATTATTGTAATTAATATTTATATTATGATTATTGTGATAATATAATTATAGAGAGAAATATTTAGATAGGGGAAGTATGAATTAAATTCAATACTTGGTGTGCTTTATAATGCAACCCAATGTGCCTATTTATAGGCAATTTTTCAAATTACAACCACAAAATAAAATATTACATTCTCATAAATAATCACATTTAATTTATAATCTCATCTATTTTATTCTTATTTAACCACTCCATAAACATTCACTCCAATACTTCATAATACTCCCCCTTTGATGTATATTGAGGAATATGCTCGTGAAAACCTTACTAGGAAAAATCCACTAGGATAAAAACCTAGTAAAAGAAAAAGAGTACATAATTTCTTTATTACGCTTTCATATGTTGCCTCGGCAAAAACCTTAACTGGGAAAACTACATGGGAAAACTCACAGCGAAGGGAAAAAGAGTGCAATGCGTATTTGCTCCCCGTGATGATATTAGCATTTCAAATATCGAAGTCTTCAAACACCAATTGAATATATCAATTATCTGAAAATTATTGGGGGTAATTGCCTTCGTAAACAAATTTGCAAGATTTTCGCTAGATCGCACTTGTTGTACATCAATATCCCCATTTTTCTCTAACTCTTGTGCAAAGAAAAATTTTGGAGAAATATTCTCTGTTCTATCGTCTTTAATATATCCTTCCTTTAATTGTGCAATACATGCCGCATTATCTTCATATAATATCGTCGGAAGTAACTTTTCAAATAATAGCCAACAAGTTTGCTGTATATACATAATATCGATCGCAACCAAATACATTCTCGGCTAGCTTCATGAATTGCTAATATTTCAGCGTGATTAGATGAAGTAGCCGTTAACCTTTGTTTAACTGATTGCCATAGCAGTTCCTCCATACGTAAATAAATAACCAGCTTGCAATCGAGCATTATGTGGGTCGGATAAGAATCCAGCATCTGCATACCCAGTTAAATCTGCTTTCATCTCATTAGAGTAGAACAATACCATATCAGTTCCTTGAATGTATCAAAATATTTGTTTAACTCCGTTCCAATGTCTACGAGCCGGTGAAGAACTAGATCTTGCCAATAAATTTACAGCAAATGTTATATCAGGTCGCGTATGACTCGTAAGATACATTAGCGCTCCAATAGCACTAAGATATGGTACTTCTGGACCAAGTAGCTCTTTATCATTTTCACGTGGTCTGAACGGATCTTTATTCACGTCTAACGATCGTATCCAATGGATGATCTTCGTCCATGTAAGACCTTTCAATACCATTTTCGCATAAGTTTCTTAAATATCCCATTGTTTAGATATTCAATTTGCAGTTCGAGACAAAAAGTTCATTTGTCTGAGATCTTTCATTTTGAACTCCCTTTTCAAACAATCAACAGCTTTAAATAACTTTCCAGGAGTTCCAATTATGTTGATATCATCAACATAAACTGCTATAATGACAAACTGATTTTTAGATCTTTTCATGAATATACAAGGGCAAGTTTAATCATTTTTATACCCTTCTTTCACTAAAATTCTCTTAGGCGATTATACCACACACGCACAGATTGCTTTAATCCATAAAGCGATTATTAAGTTTAATCGAGTACTCAGTTTGTGGCCCTGAATTTTCTGGTAATTTGAATCCTTCGGGAAGCTTCATATATATCACTGTCAAGTGATCCATATAAATAAGCGGTGACAACATCCATAAGATGCAGTCGAGTCCTTCTCATACTGCCAAACTAATTAAATAACGAAAAGTAGTTGCGTCTACCACAGGAGAATACGTCTCCCCATAATCAATACCAGGTTTTGCGAAAAGCCTTGTGCAACAAGCCGTGCTTTGTATCTCGTAATTTCACTGTTCATTTCTCTTTCTGATGAAAACCCATTTATAGCCAACTGGCTTTACATTTTCTGGTATGCGGACTACAGGTCCGAAAACTTTTCGTTTCTCAAGTGACTTTAATTCTGTCTTGATTGCATCTTTCCATTTTGGCCATTTCGTTGTATGCATTCTTGTACAGACCTTGGTTCATGATCCTCATTCTCATTAATCTCGTTAGTTTCATGTAGGACTACGTTAAATGAGACTAGATTGTCAACGTTGACTTCGTGTCGGTTCCATTTAATTCCAATCTGGGCATAGTTTATCGAGATCTCTTCATTATTATTATTTCAAAATTTTCAGAATTTTCAGGTACCTGAGTTTTATTCTCATCAACATTTATGCCCGTCGATTCTTCTTTAGTCGATAAATCCCCGATTGGACCATTCTTATTATTTGCTCCTTTTTCTTTTTCGATGATTTTTATCTTTTGAACCCATGGCCTGCCACGCTTAAGTTGTGGCTTAGGCTCGATATCATTCTTTGTATGTTCTATAGAAACATCAATTTTTGCAGGAACATTGATAGATGGTGTGACTTAGTCACCCTTTTAAGGTCTGTAAAGCTATATGGCAGTTGAGTAGCTAAGTTTTGTAAATGAATTATCTTTTGAACTTCTAGTTCAGATTCGTTCGTTCGAGGATCATAATGCTTTAACGACAATTAATTCCAATTAGTATTCTTTTCCACCAGTTTCTTTTCTCCCCTTAATGTCGGAAAATTTGATTCATCAAAATGACAATCGGCAAATCTAGCCATAAATAAATCTCCCGTTAAAGGTTATAAATATTATATGATCAATGGGGATTCGAATCCGACATATATTCACAACCTCCTTTTGATGTCCCATCTTTGTGCGTTGTGGTGGCACAATTGGAACACATACCGCACATCAAAAAATTCGTAGATGGGATATATCTGGTTCGTGACCATAAACCATTTGCAATGGGAGAGATATCATGATAACATGTTGACCTGATGTGAATTAATATCGCTGCATGTAATATAGCATGTCCCCAACAAGACGAAGGAATTGACTTAATCAATGATGGCCTACAATTAATTGCAGACGTTTAATTAACGATTCTACAAGACCGTTTTGCGTATGACCATGTGGCACAGGATGCTCAACATCAATACCGATAGAAATACAATAATCATTAAATGCCTTGGAAGTAAATTCACCAGCATTATCAAGGCGTATTTTCTTTATCGGATAATCTGAAAAACGCGCTCTTAATCGAATCAACTAAGCAAGCAATCTCGCAAACGTCACATTCCTTGTAGAAACATACATGGGACCATCTACTTGATGAATCAATTAATACCATAAAAATATTTAAATGGTCCACATGAAGGGTGTATCGGCCCACAAATATCACCATGTATACGTTCCAAAAATACAGGAGGTTCATTCTTTACTTTCATTGATGATGGCCGAATAATTAACTTCCCTTTAGAGCAAGCGGTACATGTTGAAGAATCTTCTGGTTCTTTATCAAATGTCCACGTGAATTTTCAATTGTCTTTCGCATCATAATTGAACCGGGATGGCCCAAACCGGTCATGCCAAATATTAAATATAATGTTATCGTCAAACTTCTGGTTTGTAACAGCATATGATTCAATTGTTACAGATATGTATAATATAATCCAGAGTCAAATGAAAGTAATATTTCCACCATTCTTTTATCATTCGAAATCACTTTGTCATATGCAAATATTCTTCTCCCTTTTCTGCTCTCAACATAATATCCGTTATTTCGAATTACTTTAAAGCTTAATAAATTTCTTTGAGACTTGGGAGAAGTTAAGGCATTTTTAATTATCAGCTTGTTCCTTTGTGCAGTAAAACGCTAGCTCTTTCGGAGCCTTCAATTATATTTGTACTACCCGATATAGTAATAACGCTTTCTACTTTCATATCAAGATGATCGAAGTATTTCTTATTTCTTAAAATGGTATGAGTCGTTGCACAGTCTGCAAGACATAATTCTCCATTGCACATGCTCGTATAAATTGTATAAATATCCTTAACAAATATAAAATGTTATATCATTAATGAACACAATAAAATTGCATGTATGAGTAGCAAGACATATAAACATTAGTATATAAAATAACAAATATAAAATATTTGCATACATAAAATTTCATCCCCCATAATACTCGAAGGAATATTTGATAAATATTAGCTGTGACACCGATTTTCTTGAATACCACAATTGTGAGCAACGTCTTGTTTCGAACATTCTTCACCTTGAATTATCAATATCTACGGGATCTTGGTGCGAAAAAAGATTCAACAATTGCGACGATGATATTATTCTCGATAGCGGTGTTTACTCAACATTTCATTCTCGTTTATTTATCACATTTCCGTTTCGGGGAAAATCTTTTGAACACAACGATAAAGATATACAACCATTCGTATTATTTGGGGATACATGACATTCCATTTATTTGATATCTGTAAGGTCCGGTAAGGTAATTATGGTATCCATCTGTGTCCGTTGTCCAAAGTCTGATTCATATCTGAAATTCGTGTCCATCGTCCATAGTTAGTTCATAGTCCGTCCAATAGGTAATTAATTTAAAGTTGTTTAATCATGTAAACAAATACTGTTTTAATTTTTGGAGATTTTACAAAAAAATACCCATTAATATAAAAAATTAGCAAGTAAGTACCCTGTCAGCATTTTTTCATATGCAGGTACCTGGCAGAATAAATTTTTTGCACATTGGCACCTGCCCGCCACAAGGTCAATCATATCAGACACTTAGGTACCATAGAGAAACGTATTGTGGTACGTAATACAGCTAGAAAATGGTACCACCATATAGCTTGCCGCAAGGTACCGTATGGAACGTATATAGGTACCAAAGATGGGTACCATATAGATGCGTAACGTGGTACACAATACACATATAAAAAGGTACGTCAAGACCGGAAAAATGGTACGCACAGTCGAACGAGTACTTATGTAAGAAAATTTCTGACATGGGTACTGACTTGCAAATTTTTTATACAATTGGGTATTTTCTATAGATTCACCTTAATTTTCTTATTCTTAAAAACCACACGCCACCAAAAGTGTACAATTAATATCAACAAAATTACCGTACATAAAAATAAAATACCTCACTCGTGACATTATCTCGACGGAGGTTGATCGTTGCCGGAAAGCGCTCGTGATCAATCGTGAAATTATCTCGACGGAGGTTAATCGTTGCCGGAGAATGCTCGTGCTGATAACATGTTATAAAAATATTATTGTGATTAGTATTTATATCATGATTATTGTTTTAATATAATTATATAGAGAAATAATTAGAGAGAGGAAATATGAATTAAATTTAATACTTATTGTGTTTTACAATACGACTCAATGTGCCTATTTATAGGCAAAAGTTTACAACCACAAAATAAAATATTACATTCTCACAAAATAATCACATTTAATTTTTTAACTCATCTATTCCAATCTTATTTAACCCTACATATAAATTCACTCCAATATTTCATAATATTCCAATATTTCATAATAACGATGAAGTTAATGTTCATAAACTCGGATGAGGCATGTGATTACTGATTAATGATATAAGTTTAGGTGGAAGTGATTTTTTCATAGTGAACAATGTGAGATTTTCATTTCATATTTTATTTTGTGGGGTAGAATTTTTGAGGGATATGAAAAATATTATTATAATATTTTTGAGACAAGAGATTAATTTTTGGTTTTTTTTATTAAATAAACCAAAAAAAATAGGCATTGACAAAATAAACGCTACCGTAAAGGTATTAATAAAATAGGCAACTTCGTATCATCAGATTACGAGTTACGTAACTCGTAATCTGAGGATACGAGTTACTCGCTGACCCCGTTGACCATATCGTGGCAGCTGACTTGGCAACATAACTCGTACCCCCAGATTACGAGTTATGTAACTCGTAATCCGGGATTACGAGTTACGTTGTGGCCGACCAACCTGCATGGCCATGCAAGTTGTCGTCAATAATTCCAGTAACTCGTAATCCTGGGATACGAGTTACTCGAATTATTGAAATAATTCAGGTAACTCGTAATCCTGGGATACGAGTTACGCGAATTATTGCAATAATTCACATAACTCGTATCCCAGGAGTACGAGTTAGTTAACTCGTATCCCTATCTTACGAGTTAAGTTTCTATATAAGTCGACCCATCCTACCTCATATCACCATAACCCTTATCGATTTCCTTTAATAACTCAAACAATGGTGTCGAGTCGCGTACAAGTCATAGTATATTTCGGCGGCGAAATAATTCAATCATCTGATTCTACCATCAAATATAGTATCAGTCCTGTTGGGTATAGACGAATTCGTCGCAACACAAGTTTTTCCGAGTTTACTTCGTTATTGTTCGAAATGTGCAGATCGCAGTCGTTGTTCGTTGATTATCCATGCAAAAAATGAATACTTTCAACATTCTCGCCACTTTCATCAGCTTTTTCAAATCTCCAACGACAATGATTTACTTTTTTCATACATCCCGATTCGGAGAACAATTGTGTTGAGGTTTTTGTTGAAATGCTTGAAAATTCAAACTTCGATTTGAACGAAGAGCCTCATCGGAATTTTGAAGTTGGTTCTTCGAGTTACACCTGTCCGGATTTTCCCGACATTGTCTCAGTTACAGCAGGGTTCAGTAATGTTTCTCTGGAGAGGCCGACCATTGGTGTTCCATTCAGTATGCCGGAATCCGTGTCAAATCCGGAGCCAGATTTCGTGCCAGAACCAGAAGAAGACCTTGATGTTAGTGATTGGGAAGCGGACGATGAGGATCCACTGTCCGAGTTACCCGATCCCAACGAGGATGACGAGAACGACGACGCGCCAAATGATACCCCTCCGCTGGACTCTGCTGCTCCAGTGCTTTTTCAGCCCGTCCCATTTTTCCAAACGTACCAAATGCCACCTCCTAGTGGTGACGACTATGGTGGTTACGGGGAGTTTTACGACAGAGATAATCTTATGTTTTGTCGAGGTATGATTTTTCAAACTAAGAAACATTTACAACGTGCCGTCGACGATTTTTCGATCAGGGTTGCTAGACGCGAGTATCACGTCAACGATAGCAGCAACACACGTTGGAGTGCCCAATGTAATCATACGACTTGCCCATGGAAACTGAGGGCAACCTTCAAGCCCAAAAAAGGTTACTGGTCTGTTAAAAAATTTGAAGGACCGCACACTTGTTATATGACTGAGCTGGCGAGCACACACCGTAATATCTCTAGAAATTTTATTGCTGATTTGTTGGTTGGAACCGTGAAAATCGATCCCCAGTTCCTACCCAAGAACGTCCAACAACTAGTGAAAGATAAATATGGCTACGACATCTCGTATATGTAAGCTTGGCATGGTCTGAAAAGAGCGATGGAAAATGTTTACGGTACGTGGGAAGATTCTGTTACCAAACTCCCAACATTTATGAAGGCGTTGCAGCATTACAATCCAGGGACGATCGTGAGGTGGCTGAATCTGCGGGGAGGGGGACCTGGACACTTCGTGCTCGGGTATGTATTTTGGGCTTTTAAACCGAGCATCGATGGCTTCAAACATTGTCGAAAAGTTGTTTGTGTCGATGGTACGCATTTATACTCCAAATATAGACACAAATTACTAATTGCTACGTCGCTGGACGCCAACCAAAACGTCTTTCCCCTGGCGTTTGCCATTGTCACGGAAGAAAGTACACACTCATGGACTTGGTTCCTTACTAATTTGAACATATTTGTTCTAGAGAATCAATTCGTTTGCCTTATTTCGGATCGTCATCCAGGTATTTCATCTTAGTAATATAATTTACTCGTTATTTTCGTAAAATCAGTTACTTTTAGTGGCGTATATGGTGTGTACAGGTCTTACGGCAACAGTAGAAGCCACTGAATTCTTTCGTCCACCAAATGGAGTGCATCGCTTCTGTCTTCATCATGTAAAGTCAAACTTCTACGAAAAATTCAAGGATCAACAATTGAAGGATCTATGTCATAGAGCCGGTACTGCGTCAACATTGGATAAATTCGATCGCATTATGGCTCAGATTGCACAAATTAATAAACGAGCGAAGACTTGGTTGGAAAAAGTAGGGGTCGAGCAATGGACGATAGCACACGATGGCGGTTATCGATGTGGTGTCATGACGACTAATATTTCAGAAGGCCTTAACGGCGTATTAAAAGGTACTCGAATGCTACCCGCAAGAGCAATCGTCGATTTCACTTTTCATAGGTAAGCTCTATTCACGACCTTATTTTTTTATTTTAATTTTGTTGTTATGACTTCTTCTTTTACTTCTTAAAATTCCCAGGTGCGTACAGTATTTTCGTGATCGCTTTCAAGAAGCATCGTCGCTAGTGGCGAATAATGAAACAGATTGGTCACGTTATGCAACAAGATTGTTCCAAAGTTGGACGGCAGAATCTTGGGATCACGTTGTATACCGTTTTGATGTCCGACAACATACAGCAGAAGTCATAACCTCTGGAATTCGTCAACGCACGTATGTGGTAAGGATCAATGATAGAACATGCACGTATGTGGTAAAGATCTTACGGTCAATGTAAGAATGAAAGAACACTTCACAATTTAAAGAAGAACGACCATACCTCGCAGCATGTGGCGGAGCCGGTAAGACTATCCCGTCGACTGTACGGGGCTCCATCGTGATACGATTAACACCCCGTACTGGCTGGAAAGGCAAAATCCTCACATATGCCCATGCCTAAAACAAATCATTTGTTCTAAATAAATGTTTAAAATATCTATACACTTAATCATGTTTTCAATATAATTACCTGCAACAGCCGTAGGGGTCCGCCTATATTTAGCTTGTTCGGCTCGATTGCGGAACAAAGCTCTCTGTATAGGAATGCCAGCACCGCACTACCCCAACTAAATGTCCTCACCTCCTCAATATCCTCCAACAGCTGGAGGTAAGTCAATGATACGGTGCTGGCGCTACAATCGGGGAACATGACCGCATCAAACAGCAGCATAGCATAACCCCGTGCTGAACATTCGACCTCTTCCTCATCACTATCATCCGTTATCGGTGGTCCACCAACCAACTCGCTAATGACTTCATCGATAGTGATGACCCCCTAATTCTATCAGCAGGCGGTCTAAAACCTAGCAACCGCTCACACTCGTCCATCCACTGTGTGACCGTCCTCGAAACGATCACACCGGAGACACAACTACCATCCACAGGCAAACCCCACAAAATACCTACGTCATGTAAAGTGACAGTCGCCTCCCCAACAAAAAAATGAAAAGTATGGATCTCTTTTCTCCAACGCTCTACCAACGCTGTAATCAAATGAGGGTCAACCCTCTGCGACATACAGCTGTAGACGCTGTACAGACCCATATCGCTCAACTTTCCTAATAAGCGACCGTGTAAGATATTCGGTGCTTCTCTCGTACCCCACACTACATTCTCTAAGGACCTAATCTTAATAGTTCTATCTAAGGCTGTCTGATCTACCAACAAATCACGACTACGGTGATTTGACTGCATCGTCAACACCGAACTATCACGAGGCCCGTAACAAGAATCAAAATCCATTCTACATTTAAAAAAACCAAACAAATCAGCAATCAATAAAAGCATTTGATAATGAGTAAATTAGCCAAAAATTCTTATTTCGGATCGTAACGGTACCCGAACTAATCGCGCGTAGTACGTCGGATGCGACGGGGCAACGTATCGGGGTGGTGGGGCAGTGGGGCTCGTCGGGGCAGCGGGAAGTCGGGCAGCGGGCTCGTCGGGCAGCGGGCAGCGGGCTCGTCGGGCAGCGGGACGGCGACGGGGTGGCGGCCGGCGAGGCAGTGGGTCGCGGCGGGCGGCGGGACGGCGACGGGGTGGCGGGGCAGCTTCGGGGTGGCGGGGCAATGGGGCAGGGCGGGCGGGCGGGGCAGTGGGGCAGGGAAGTGGGGCAGGGGAGGGCCGGCGGCGGCGGGGCTGTGGGTCGCGGCGGGGTGGTGGGTCGCGACGGGTTGGCCGGGGCAGTGGGGGAGGGCTGGCCAGCGGGGCAGGGCGGGCCGACGGGGCAGTGGGGGAGGGCGGGACGGCGGCGCAGTTGTGCTCGGCGGGCGGCGGGGCAGTGGTGGCGGCGGGATGTGGTGGGTCGCGACGGGATGGTCGCAGTCGCGGCGGGGCGGCGTCGAGGCACGGGGTGAGCGGCGGCGTGGAGGTCGGCGTGGGCTTCGTCGTGTGGTTCGTCGTCGTCGTCGCTTCCTCGTCGCCGTCGTATCGTCTTCTTCGTTCGCGACGTAGGGTTTTAAAAAAATCAGATCTAATTCGTAATCCCAGATTACGAGTTACTCTAACTCGTATTCTGGGATTACGAGTTACTCCACGTGGGCGAATCCGCCAGCTGGATCGTAACTCGTAACTCCAGATTACGAGTTAGAGTAACTCGTAGTCTGGGATTACGAATTCGCCTATTTTATTAATGTTTTCGGTTTTACGTTTATTTTGTCAATGTCTATTTTTTTGTTTATTTAATAAAAAAAAACCTTAATTTTTGCTACCAAAACAATGGATATGGACGATGAACTTTGCAGTAATTGCACCTACCGAACTTTCGCAAGCAGTAGAAAATAAATTAATAAAATAAATGTTATTAACGAAGCAATATCGAAAGCCTTCCTCCGTAAAACTCTTTTTTTTTTTTCATTTACCTTATTACACAAACCCTAAAAAATCCCATCTTTCTCGCTTACACCTCTTTTAAATCCTCAGCTGCGGCGCAAAAATCGCTGATTTATCGGTAAGATTTTCCTGATTTTTCTCCATTTTTCTTGTTTTTCTTTGTTTTTTGTGTTCTGGGTATTATTATTTCACTGTAAATTCTTCGAAATTAGGAGAAAATCCCAATTTTTCGTTTTTCTAATTTTCGAAATTATTAAAGCTTGAACCTTTTTCGTTCCTTCCCACTCGATCTCTTCGAGAATCTGTGAATTCTGCTGAATTTCGAAGGATTTCACTGCAATTAATTCGAAGGGATTTACTCTAACGACATTCATCTACCTTGTTCACTCTGCTCGAAATTGAAATATGCATTTCAGAGTTCAGAAACCTTTTGCATTTCTACTGTGAAATTCTCACAGTTTCGAAATTCAAGCGCTTTCAGAAATGTAGTTTATTACTCACACTGCTTCTTCAGCTGAAGAAGAAGAAGATCTGTGTTGCCCTTTTTTACTATTTTAGATTCGTCGGCCTCCTAAAATTTGCCAACGATCAGGGGTAGATTCGGAAACTCAAAAAAATGTCTGAAGCAACGGCGGTGATGTCAGCATCTCACGAGCCCTTCGCCCTCACTCAAGCGACGGCGCCTCACCCAGGCCAGCTCGACCATCAGCAGCAAATGCGCGTGAACTACGCCGGAGACGGCGGACAGTACTCATCTCCGGCGCCGTTTCCGATGGTTCCCACCAACTCCGCCGCCTCAGCCATGAATCTCAACTCCGGCGAGCAGAAAAGGAAGAGGGGTCGTCCAAGAAAGTACGCAATGGACGGCAACATGTCTGTGCAGCAGCAGCAGCATAGCTTCTCAGCTTCGCCGGTGGTGCCTCAGCCACCAACTCCGGCTACTGTGGGTGGGTCCGACCCGTCGGGGATGAAGAAGAGGGGGAGGCCACGTGGGTCAAGGAACAAGAAGAAGCAGATGCAAGTAATAGGTAATGTTGTCTACTTTACTCTGTGTTTTTTTGGTTGGTGAAAAAGGAAAGATCTTTGGTGTTTCTTTTAAGTATGTAAGACTGTTTCTATTCTATGATAGCACTTGGAAAAGATTCCATTATAGGGTTCTGTGTTACTGTGGTTTTTCTCTATATATGTGATGGTTTCTTGAGTTTGGTGATGAATGGGGAATTTAGTAATGCAAGTGGGAATTTTTTGTATTCTTTTTTTTTCGGGTGGATGCTATTTTAGGAGAGAAAGAGATGGATTCTTTTCAAGAAGATCCCTATTAAGCTATGCAATATGTATCAATTTTTACCCATGGCCAAGATTACAGCTTTAGTCCCTATTCTGAAATCTTGCGCTTAAATCCCGTGTTTTCTATGTTATTGCGCTCGTGTTTGTTCGATTATCACTTGTGATTAATCAGTAAACATAAATTCTTGAATCGCTTTGCGCTTTTTCAGGTTCGACTGGCATGGGATTTATACCTCATGTTATCCATGTCCACGCCGGCGAGGTTTCTACTCTTTCATTTTCGTTAAGTTCCATTTTATGTACGTATATTAGACTAATGTAATAATTATACTTGACTATTCTTAGGACGTTTCTTCGAAGATAATGGCATTTTCCCAAAACGGCCCTAGGGCCGTTTGTATCCTCTCTGCAAATGGAGCCATTTCGAACGTTACCCTCCGAGCTGCAACCTCGGGTGGAACTGCCACCTATGAGGTTCAAATTCCTTCTTTAAGGCTCTGTTTGGTTGCGGATTTCTACGCGGAAAAGAAACGACACGCGAAGCGTAGCGTACAGTGATTCGGCGTGTAATTGCTACACTTTTCTTTTCAGCATCGAATTCCCCGTACCAAACGCACCCTAAATAAATATCTTGGTTGGCTTTACTTCATTTTTTTGTTGTAAATTCTATCGCCGTACTATTCGATGTGTTTCATTTTCTTTCTGTAGGGGCGGTTCGACCTTTTGTTCCTTTCGGGATCTTTCATGCTGTCTGAATTCGCGGGTCAGAAAAGTCGAACGGGCGGTTTGAGCGTCACTTTGGCGGGGCCCGACGGTCGAGTCTTTGGTGGAAGCGTCGCCGGGCTATTAATCGCCGCTTCGCCAGTGCAGGTTAGCCCTCTCTCTCACTCTCTCTCTCTGTATTGACAGTAGAAACTCGATAAATTAATACTTGATTTTATAATATACTCTCTGAGATCATATTTGTGGCTGGCCCGACTCGGGATAGGTAACTAAATCAATAGTTCGTTGAAAATATAACACTTTATGCTTTTTACAATCTCTGTAGGTTTCATATAAAATATAAATTTGTAATTCCTGAATAAACACGTATTGCTACTGAATGATTTATGAAGTTTTCCTGAAAGAGTGTCTCAATTGTCCTTTGATTTTAGTTTAAGTAATCAATTTTACCTCCAATCTTATGTAGGACTTTTGTGTTATAACATATTTCGATCTATATAAAAAATGCTTTTTAATTCCATCAAGTGGTACCTTGAACGCAAGAAGTATATTAAGGTGGGAGATCTAGGCTCCGTTTGGTATTGCAGGATTCGACGAGAAAAGGAAAATTGTAATGTTACGATATGTGAATCGTAATGTGCAATGACTCGATGCGTACCACCACACTTTTCTGTTCTTTTCCGCACAAAATTCCGCATACCAAACGCATCCTTAATGGTGTGTTTGGTTTAAGGAATTTAGTGAGGAAAGGAAAAGTAATGGAAAAGAAAAACTAATTTTTTTGTTTGGTTGATAGAGAAATTGGTATGAAAAAGAAAAGAAAACTAAATTTAAGGTTAATCTTTAAGCAAAAACCATGGAAAACCATTGGGGAAAATGAAGAAAAGCTAGTAGAAATCGTTTTCTCTCTAGTTTTCTTTTCCTAGCCGTTTTCCTCGATCCAAACGCAGCCTAAGTGTTCTTTCAAAGTATGATAAGGTGGGAAATTATTTGAATGAATAAACTTGCCTCTCTCTGACTTTGCAGGTCATAGTTGGTAGCTTTCTAGCAGATAACCGTAAGGAGCCTAAGCCCGTGAACTACATGGATCCATCGTCCGCACAGCCCAAGATGATCAGCATGGGCGTGGGCCCGAGCACATCCCCGTCGAGGGCCAGCGAGTCCTCGGGCGGGCCCGCGAGCCCGCTCAATCTGAGCTCAGGCCCGTGTAATAACAACAGCCACCCTCAGGTCATCTCTGCTATGCCATGGAAATGATTTTCTTCTTAGTTCTTATTACTTACTATAAAAAGTTTTATGTGTAGCTTTTATGTTATAATAAAGGGTGTGATGGTGACTTCGGATTGGTGTTAGAGAGGTGTTTGATTTTGTCATTGTCTCCTGTCTTTAGATTGTTGGGCTTTTTTTTCTATGGCATGTTTCATGTTTGTAGTAAATTAATGTTAGGATGATATATGGCTTTGTTTTAACTGCATGGCTTAGATTAAAGTGGTGCTATATAATGAATTTAACCTATATTTAGTCTATTAACCTTTTCATTCCCAAGAAAATAATGAATTAATAAAATTCAACCAAACAAAAGTTATCCTTTTTTTGTTACGTTCATAGGTATTAAATCACACGTAAAAGCGTAACATTTCGATTAAATCGATCTGAGTTTATTATTGTCAATTATTTCCATAGCATTATAAGTCCACTAAAACTACGATTGACAAGCAGTCCTCGTATGTTTATACCTAAGATTAACACTGTGTGTTTGGTTCGAAGAAAGTATTGTGGAAAAGAAAATACTAGGAAAACCGATTTAATAAGTTTTAGGTATAAGCTTAACTATATTTTCTTTTTTTTTTTTTCTTTTCCCAGACGATTTCTTTAATCAACCAAACACAAAAAACTGATTTTCGTTTTCCGTTTCTTTTCTTTTCCCTGCTAATTTCCACGAAAAACACACCCTAAGATTCTTTCGCAATACATTCTAACAAAAGAGTTCACTTGGTACAGTTTTGGGGTTTCCATGAATAAAAAACGAACCGGCAAAAAGCAATATTCCAACTTCTTGGGTACAAAATAGCACTAACATCAAACATGCGCATATATGTTGTAATATTATATGTGTATATAAATATATTTTATTTAAATCCATGCAGGGAAGAACTTGCTGTCGTCATCATCATCTTCTTCAAATGATTTCTTACTCTGAACAATGTATCTGACACAAGCACGAATGCAGTCCTTCTTACATTCGCTCTCAGTAAAGACGCTAATCTGAGTGCACTCAGAGTAACACTCGTTCACGCAATAGCCGTTGTAGTTATTCATCTCCGACGAACTCGCCGACGTCGCCGGCGACGACAGCACGGCCACCACCATACACGCCGCCGCTACGGCGGCGAAGATGACTACAAATCCAATCTGAACCTTTTTAGCCATTATCTTTTTCTTCTCTCTTCTAATACGTACGTCTTGTCTGAAAACTTCTTCGTAGCTAGGGACTATAGATCATCTAATGCTCTATATATATATATATATGGGCTGTGCTCAAACATCTTCGAAAGAGTCGCATCGTTTGAGATATTAACATCTTCTTCGAAGTGTTGCGTCGCTATAATATGTTCAAGGTTATTTCTCGAAGCGACGCATCCCATGAAAAGAATGGTAAAGAAGTTTCTCATGTCGATTTGAGAGTTTTCTTCGTCATAGAATTTTGATTTGTGTAATACAAATTAATTACACAGAAGTCAAAAATCTCTTATTTAGCTCCTTCAATCGCCGACGGCGCCGGCCGGCGACAAACCCAATAAAAATTTAAAAAGAAAAAGGAAAAATGTTTTTGAAAAGAGAACGCTAGTATCGTCGGTTCGAACGACGAGATTAAGCTTCGTAGACTTTGCACTCCTCATCGGCGGGGTTCGTCTTGCAGAACGGATCGCCGCTTTCCTCCGGCGACGCGACGGCCCACTTCTCGGCGACGAGGTGGGCCAAATCCACCACTCTCTGGCTATAACCCCACTCATTATCGTACCAAGCGACGACCTTCACCATATCGTCGCCCATCACCATGGTCAACAACGAGTCAATGGTCGAAGAAACGTCGCTGCACCTAAAATCCACCGAGACGAGGGGAACATCGCAGACGGCCAATATTCCCTCCAATGGCCCCTCCGCCGCCTTCCTAAAGGCGGCGTTCACATCCTCCGCCGTCATACCCTTCTTCTCAACGTTGACCACTAAATCAACCACCGAGACGTTAGGCGTGGGGACTCTCAGCGCTATGCCGTTGAGCTTTCCCTTGAGCTGCGGCAGCACCGAAGACACCGCCTTGGCGGGGCCGGTGCTCGTCGGGACTGTTCAAGGCGGCGGCGCGTGCCCTCCTCAGATCACGGTGGGAAGCATCTAGAAGCCTCTGAGGGACAAGAGAAAACGATCTTTCAGATCAGGCAAGACGTAATCTTTTACATGTATAATCATGTTGGGTTTTTCTTCTTTTAAACTGATCGCCTGTGTATGAATGAGTAGTGGTCATCGTCCCCTTCACAATTCCTGGGAAATAGACCAATTCGAAGTTATTAGTCTCAGAGGCTAAAAGAATCGATTTTTATGTGGACAAAGTGTTCGATCTTTTGTCTGAATTGTTGAACTTTTTGGTCCGTGTATGTTAGATAGTTTTGATGAACGATGTAATTGTAATGACATTAGGTCTATAAAATAAGCAATTCGCTTTAGCACAAATAAAATGTCTAAGTTCATGATAATTTTCAACCATGCATTGTTTATGAGCTATAAATCGATTAAGTGTTGAACATTTGAATTGCGAGTGATTCTGTGATGATTTGATGGAACTAGGTGATCGCATGTTATAGACATTCCATGAGATAGGATATATCGTTCTGTGCTATATATGGAAATAATGCATGAGATATCCTACTGAGCTATATATGGAAAATATGCTGTTTATATAAGGAAAGTGATATATCCGTTGATACTAGTTTATTCCTGGACGAAAATCACTTATACGATTATGTGCATGCTCTCCACTGAATTTAATGTGAAATATTAAATTGATATCTTTCCTTATACTGATTGGATATTTTATTTAAGGAAGATTTGATTTGATTGATCTTGTGGATAAGATGCTATTATATGGGATGTGCTATAAACCGATGTGATCTCTGAAATAAGGAAAGTTCTGCAATGTTATGATAAATCGAATTAAGTATGCTCCGATCTGATTTGTGTGTTAAACATGGTAAATATATTGATTAAATGTTATGAGCCGTACATGGAAAACATGCTGATAATTGCTATCTTGTGTGTCATACTTGGAAAGTAAATCTGGATTGACTCGTTACTAGAAACTGATAGCAGGGAATCACTTATGGAAAGTCCTGAAATGGAAAATATATGCGAAATGGTTGAATGAGCTTGAGAACGAAATTGAGCTTTTATATGGAAAATAATTATGCTTGAAATGTGCTATATGACCGTTGTGATGATTTATTAAGAGCATGATTTATATGGTATGATTGACTCGAAAATTGCATGGAAACTATGCGTGATTTGGTAATTATTGGTTGATATGATTCTCCATGTGAAGTGCTATTTGTAAAGGATTATATATGAGCTGCACTTCAGACTTTCGAGGTACTTAGAATTTGCGAATATAAGCCTACGAGAGATT
This sequence comes from Craterostigma plantagineum, assembly GCA_027422505.1. NCBI lineage: Eukaryota > Viridiplantae > Streptophyta > Magnoliopsida > Lamiales > Linderniaceae > Craterostigma > Craterostigma plantagineum. The sequence goes on from JAPQWV010000002.1 coordinate 8,886,103, forward strand.
CTTGAGCAGAAACATACTGAGAGGTTCCTGAGTACCCACTTGCGATAGCTTTCTGCCCACCTGAGCTTTAACTTGCGTATCCATCACTGAGCGAGTGATTCATTCTGTTATTCCATCCTCCCACGCCATATATTCTGTCTTCGGACGTGTTGTCTTCGGACGTGAGCAATACCAAGGAGGCAAGATCGACGTTTACGCACACGTGAAGGGAAGGACAAGTCCGGGGGCCCTTCGGTAGCGAGCTGTGTCTATCGGGATCAAGGAGATTCCGAAGAACGAAACTCGGCGTGTGGTAACCTAGTAGTGTCTAGTGTTCGACTTGTTTCGGTTGTGTATTGGGCTAACCAATCAGTTTTGTATCCAGCTACGGTGCATTATAGTGATTGGTTAAACTCTTGGGAAGCAAATCCCAAGGAGAGGAGTAAACCCCAGTTGGGGATATAACCTCTATAAAAATTCTGTCTCGCATTTACTTTTCAGTTATTTCTTTATTGCTGTGAGACAGACCCGACGCACATCCGACGTTACTAGGATATATCAGGCATACTCGTCACAAACATCAGTAGGCATATTTAAGTCACCACACTTAGCATTTGTGAAAAGACGCATAAAATTTTTATAAGCCTAATTCACCCCCCCTCTTAGGCACATTTTTATCTTCATTTGGTATCAGAGCCAGGTTACTCAAACGACGGTCCTAACAAGCCTGAGTTAAAGATCTAATGGCTTCTTCGAGTTTTGATGTTTTTGCAGATGTACAATCTCATTCCAGGCCACCACTCTTCGACGGGACAAACTACGCCATATGGAAAAATCGCATGAAGGAATTTCTGATCGCTACAGACTACGACCTCTGGGATATCATCGCAACAGGACCTTACATTCCCAAAAACGAAGATGGAACTTCAAAGAAAGGCCCTGATTACAATATAGCAGACAAGCGAGGAATCCCCTAAATGCCAAAGCAAAGAACATGATAGCTTGCGGTCTCACAAGAGAAGAGTACAATCGTGTGAGCTCATGCGAATCTGCCAAAAATATGTGGGACATGCTTCAAGTCACACATGAAGGAACCACTCGAGTTGTGCAAGAAAGGATAGCCCTCTTGACTCACCAATACGAGCTGTTCAAGATGGAGGACAACGAGACCATAAGCCACATGTATGCCAGATTTATGAACATCATTAATCAAATGTTCTCTTTGGGAAAGAAAATAGAAGATGGTGAGAAGGTGCGAAAAATCCTGAGATCTCTTCCTAGAGAATGGAATCCAAAAGTGACTGCCATCTACGAAGCAAAGGACTTGGACGAACTTTCAGTGTCAGAACTGATCGGATCTCTGACCACCTACGAGATGACTCGGATCTCCACCAAGGAAAAACCACCGGTCCGAAATCAACCAAACATCGCCTTCAACACTGAACAAGACAACGATTCTGAGGGCGAAGAAGAAGAAACTGAGGAAGACCTGCTGGAAAAGATCGCCATGCTAACCAGGAAATTCGATAAATTTCGGCTAAGAAGAAAATTCAAGGGAAACTCCAAGTTCCAGCCTAGGAACAAGGGAATATCGTCATCCGGCAACAATGTACAGAAATGCTTCAAGTGCAACAAGCCAGGCCACTTTGCCTCAAACTGCCCGATGGAAGATGGTGACAAGAAGCAGACTGGGAAGAGGCCGGGAGCGAAGAGGAGGAAGATCTCGCCTACATGGCCGCGGATGATGATCAGGTATAGGATTCATTCACTATTAAGAAAATATTATTTCTGAATGAATTATATGCTAGGCAAGATGAATCTCATGATAACGCTTCCTCAGCCCTTGAAGTAGATGAAAAAGAAGAGATGTTCGAAATAATTCAAAATGCAGAAAGAAGGATTAAGTCACTCAACTCACAAGTAAAGGTCTAATTAGGCAGCGAGATGAAGTAGCTAGAGAGAAGCATCAAACGGATCTAGAAAATGAGCGCCTGAGAGCCGAGCTAGAAACTCTTAAGAAAGAAAAGGCATTGTGTAATTGCGAAAAGTTTAGGAAGCAAAAGAATATATCTAGAGACATGTCTGCTCTTAGGGATTTCTTAGAAGAAAAATCTCGTACTAATGTTAGACTTCTTGAAGGACAACAAAATCTTGACATGTTAGTTAGTATTCCTGCACATATCGGGAAAACAGGATTAGGATATTCCATCACACATGAACACGATGCACCTCCACAAAATGTTAGGAAACCTAAATGTTTTTCATGTGGTCGTCTTGGTCATTATGCTAACCATTGTTTCTTGAAGAAAGCTGATAAATCTAGATATGTCTGGAGACCTAAGAAAGTTCCTGAGTCTCTAACTCTGGCCAGCCTGTGTCTGAGAGATCACAGCCTGTGATACATGATATTCCACGTGTTAACAGGAATTATTTCGCTGCTAACCGTTTAGGACCCAATCAAAATTGGACACCTCAGCAAAGAACTGATTCATGCAGGTACAAAGAAGAAAATCCAGTAAGAAGAACAAGTGGTACCTCGACAGTGGGTGTTCCCACCATATGACAGGTGATATCAGTAAGTTTGTGTCGGTGAAAGCGTATGACGGAGGATATGTCTCCTATGCCCACAAAAGCTAATGTTATAGGTGTTGGAACTGTCGGTAACACTTTACATACTACTATAGATGACGTATGGTTAGTTAAGAATCTAGAACATAATCTCATTAGTATTAGTCAACTATGTGATAAAGGTCATACGGTCACGTTTGAAAACGATAAGTGCGTTGTTAGAAATGAAAATAAGGTATTGTTTAGTGCATCTAAGGATAGAAATATTTACTGTATTACTCTGGATGATATTACTAACCAGAATGTCAAGTGTTTAGCAGCGACACAGGATAACACCTGGATATGGCACAGACGCTTAGGACATGCCAATATGGAACTACTGTCTCACCTGACGAGTAATGCACTAGTACGAGGTATTCCCGACATAAAGTTCGTCAAGGACAAAACATGCAAGGCGTGCCAAATGGGCAAGCAGACCAAGACATCGTTCAAAGCAAAGAATGTGATATCCACATCCAGACCTCTGGAACTGCTACATCTCGACCTTTTTGGTCCTGTTCAGACGATGTCTCTGCGAGGTAAAAGATATGCCTTTGTCATCGTTGATGATTACTCCAGGTATACATGGGTGATATTCCTTGCACATAAGAATGAGGCATTAGATAACTTTGCATCGCTAGTAAAGAGACTTGAAAATGAAAAAAAAAAAAAGAACTTATGTAGGATACGAATGATAACGGGCTGGAATTTGATAGTAAGTCGTTTGCATCATTCTGTGATCAGTATGGATATAGTCATAATTTCTCTGCTCCTATAACTCCCCAACAGAACGGTGTAGTTGAACGTAAAAACAGGGTATTACAGGAAATGGTTAGATCTATGTTACATGAGTATGATATTCCTAAACAGTTCTGGGCGGAAGCCGTTAGTACAGCTTGTTACGTGTCTAACCGTATCTTCCTTAGGCCGATATTAAAGAAGACTTCTTATGAAATCTGGCATGGTCGAACTCCAAATATAGGTTAATTTCATGTGTTCGGATGTAAATGTTTTATCTTGTACGATAGAGATAAGAGATGAAAATTTGACTATAAGGTTGATGAAGGGATATTCCTTGGTTACAGTCTTACGTCTAAGGCATATCGTGTTTACAATAAAAGAAAGCTGACTGTTCAGGAATCCATACATGTTACTTTTGATGAGATGCCTAACGCAGATGCTACTGATGAGGAAGGTGTAGATTTGCCTTGTGCAGAATTGCAGGATATTAAAGAAAGTGAGGAAAATATTCCTAAAGATGAAAATGTTGAAACAGTGGAACCAGAAGCTGGGGAGCTGCAACCTAGAAAATGAAAATATGCTTCCAGTCATCCAACAGATCAAGTAATATGAAATATCAGATCTGGAATCAAAACTCGAGCAACTGCACGAAACCAAGATACGGAGGAATCTCATGATGTACTGCTCTCAATGATGGAACCAAAGACGGTCCATGAAGCTCTGGAAGATATATCGTGGGTCTCTGCCATGGAAGATGAGTTATCTCAATTCGAAAAGAGCGAAGTGTGGACACTTGTAAGAAGACCAGACGATAAATCCATCATAGGAACCAAATGGGTCTTCCGCAACAAACTCGACGAACACGGAAATGTCACAAGAAACAAAGCGAGGTTAGTTGCAAAAGGTTATTCCCAGGAGGAAGGTATTGATTTCGATGAAACTTTTGCTCCAGTAGCTAGATTAGAGTCTATACGTGTATTACTTGCATATGCATGCTTTAAACGCTTTAAACTCTTTCAAATGGACGTAAAAAGTGCATTTTAAATGGTTTTATAAATGATGAGGTTTATGTAGAACAACCACCGGGCTTTGCTAGGGAAGATTTTCCAAATCATGTTTTAAATTAAATAAAGCATTATATGGTTTAAAGCAGGCTCCTAGGGCATGGTATGAAAGGCTAAGTAAGTTTCTGATTGACATAGGATTTTTCGACTGGAACTATTGATAACACGCTGTTTATTAAGTATGAAGGTGATCACATGATACTGGTCCAAATTTACGTTGATGATATCATATTTGGAAGTACTAATATCCTTCTCTGCGAGGAATTTTCTAAGTCTATGCAGAAGGAATTTGAGATGAGCTTAATGGGTGAGCTGAACTACTTCCTCGGGTTGCAAATAAAGCAGCTTGACAATGGAACCTTCGTATCCCAGACGAAATACAGCAGGGAATTGCTGACTAAATTCGGGATGAGTGATTCCAAAGCGATTTCCACCCCTATGCATCAGACCACCAAAATAGACATTGATGAGTCAGGTACACCGGTTGATCAAACACAATATCGAGGTATGACCGAAAGCCTTCTTTACTTAACTACTAGTCGCCCTGATATCATGTTTGTTGTTGGTATGTGTTCGAGATATCAGTCTGACCCTAGGGAATCTCACTTGACCGCAGTCAAGCGGATACTTAGATATATCAAGGATACTGTCAATTTTGGTATGTGGTACTCTTATACGGATGACTTCCCATTAATGGGATATTCCGACGCCGACTATGCCGGCTGTAGGGAAGATAGGAAAAGTACCAGTGGAACTTGCAAGTACTTGGAAATTCCTTGGTAACTTGGTCTAGTAGAAAGCAAAATGCTGTCGCCCTCTCCACAACCGAAGCGGAATATATGGCCTTAGGAAATTGTTGTCAACAGGTTCTTTGGATGAAACAAACCCTTAGTGATTTCGGGCTAAGTTATGACAAAATTCATATTCTGTGTGATAGCACTAGTGCCATTAGTTATTACAAAGAATCCCGTGCATCATTCTCGTACTAAGCATATTGAGGTTAAACATCATTTTATACGAGACCATGTTCAGAAGGGGAATATCAGTGTGGAATTCGTAGGAACAAATGATCAGCTCGCTGATATCTTCACTAAACCCTAATAGAGGCAAGGTTCTGCGACATCCGTGATCGATTAGGAATCCTCGAGCTTAATAAGGTTAGTAAATCTGCCTAATTCTATCATTTACTCTAGGTTCTTCTATTTTAGATAGAAACTCATAGTAATTCTACCTTAAGATATTCATTCAGCCTTTAGAATATTTCTGTGAATCTTATAGATTTTTCCCTTGAGCGATTCTCGTATTTTAGGAAAAAATTCATAGATAGACATTCCTTCAGCCATCTAGTTTATTTTAGGAATATCCTATCTCCTGGATCTGTCCTTTAATATGATAAGGTTATTTTAGGAAGGAACTCGTAGATATCTTTCCAACCGTTCAGTTACTTGAAGAAACTCATTATTCAAAGTATATTCCTATTCGTCCAGTCAAATCGCTTCCATAATTATAAAAACTGTCAAATCAATCCGATATCTCTGACAGTTTATTACTTTCCTTTCAAAATTTCGAATTTCAAATTTTGAATTCCATCCTTATCTTTTCCAAAATAAACCGACTCTCTCTCCTTCTTAAAGATCCAAAACCGTCCCTTTCTTCGTGATTCATCATCCTCTCCAAATTTCCTCAAACCCTAATCTCTGAAAATGGCCAGAACTTCCGGATCCAAAGCTGTCAACCCTGAATCATTAAGCCGCAAACGTAAGGAACCCATGACCGATACTGATGAAACCCCGCTCAACTCACCTTCCAAATCACCAAAACAAGCCTCGCCTTCTGCTCGCAAAACCCGATCCAAAGCCTTCTGAAAAGATCCCAACCCCTTCCAAAACTGCCAAGAAGAAGAAGAAAACCAAGAAATCCAAGACGCCCGAACCAGAAAAGTCTGCCTCAAGCTCCGAAATTCCTGAAGAAGTTCCTGAGGATACCCAGAAATCGCCCCCGCGATCCCCAACTCCAACCGAAACTTAGAAATCACCTCCTCGATCCCCAACTCCTGAAAAACAGCCCTCACCACTTGAAAAAACCTCGCCACCTCTTCCACCAAGTTCAAAGTCCTCTGACATCCCGCCTATCGATTTGTCCAAACCTAGTGAGATCCCAGTTGAACTGCTTTTTCTGGAAGAAAGTAATCGCACCACCTACAAAAGCTTCAGCAACAGAGATATCGCTCGTGGTCGCGGAGTTGCCTTCGACAAGTTGCCCCCTGGGAACGTAATCACCTGGCTTAAGGACTTTGGATGGGAGCAATTCCTCAGTCTCAACACACCCCACTTCCCTGAAGTAGTCAAACTGTTCTATGCAAATCTCGACTACGACGAGTTCCAAGGGCATGTCAACATCCGTTCCTATGTTCTCGGCCATAAGATCGAGTGGACCACTCAGAAGATGAATGCTATGCTGGGAGTTGCTGATGAGGGCCTTCGGCACTATGATATGAATGACTGGTGCCACGCTGATGAGTTTGATCTCGGTAATGTCCTTCATACACTCTGGAATACCCGCACGAAACCTCGATTCTCTGACGGTGAAGCACTGAACCAACTCCCTATCGACTACTTCTTCCTGCACAAACTACTCAACATGACTCTCTGGAGTGCCAAAATTGGTAGCGGCGGCCACTCGATGACGATGAACTTCATGAGCACATTTGCAGTCTACATGGTATCCTAGAACCTCAAGTTCAACCTAGGATATGTCATCATGAAGCACATGATCCACGCCTTCGAAAGCAGAGATAAGGCTCTGCCTTATGGCATGTTGCTCACTCACTTGTTTGAGTGCGAGGGCATTATTCTGCCGCCTGGCTGGGAAGATAGATCCGTCCACATCGTGGACCAAGTGACCTTGAAGCGGATGGGTATTCACTACACAAAGAGCCAAGGTTGGTTCAAGGCAAAGGAAGGTAGGTCAGTTGATAGCGCTCAGAAAAGGTCGGCCGCAAAAGGAAAAGCAAAGGTGAAGAGCGACGACGACGAGGACTACGAGGATGAGCTGAGTGTAGGGAAGGCTGGAATCTCGGTGTTGCGCCGCGATATCTCCGATATCAAGCTGTCCAAACTCTCCAAGCTGATTAAGAAGTCCCTTCCTAAACCCGCCGATTCTGACACCTCCTCAAGCCAGTAGGCTGCCCCTCAAGTTCCATTTCTGCTCCTAGTTGCTCTTAGGATATTCCGTTCTGTCAGTTCAGTTTTAGGTATCCCTCCCGCCTTTTTGATAATGAAGGGGGAGTAGTAAGGTAAGTATTAGGCGTTAAGTGTCTAAGTGTTTTGGAAGTAGGTGATGCACAGGGAAGTTGGTTGAACCCTAATCTTTATAATATTTGCGTTTATGATATATCTCTGATGCTTCTGTGCGTTCTGAATATTTCTGCTATGATCTCTTGATATATCTGTGATGATCTTATACTGCGCTATCTGATCTTATGCTCTGATACAGTGATACTCTGATACTTAACTGTGCAAATTGACTTGTGTGAGATTTCTTGATAAGTGCTTGCTGCGATGACTATGTGACCGCTTGAATCATGCTTGGAAAAATGCGCACTTAGGCAGGGGGAGCACAATCACGGGTAATTTCAAAATTTTACACTCAGGATAACATAGAAAATGACAGGATATATCCGCACTTAGACAGGGGGAGCAAAATCATTTCATGATATATCTTTACATGTCATATAGATAACTGCACTAAGGCAGGAGGAGCAAATATGTATCATATGCGATTAGGAAATATCATATGCTCTGCTTTGTGATTATGGAACACTTAGACATATGCGCTAGGACTTGCATTATCGAATATGCTTACTTGCTTCCGTACTGCATCAATTACATGTCATCATCAAAAAGGGGGAGAATGTCGACCTTTTTGGTCCGTATATGTTAGAGAGTTTTGATGAACGATGTAATTGTAATGACATTAGGTCTATAAAATAAGCAATTCGATTTGGGACAAATAAAATGTCTAAGTTCATGATAATTTTCAACCATGCATTGTTTATGAGCTATAAATCGATTAAGTGTTGAATATTTGAATTGCGTGTGATTCTGTGATGATTTGATGGAACTAGGTGTTCGCATGTTATAGACGTTCCATGAGATAGGATATATCGTTCTGTGCTATATATGGAAATAATGCATGAGATATCCTACTGAGCTATATATGGAAAATATGCTGTTTATATAAGGAAAGTGATATATCCGTTGATACTAATTTATTCCTGGACGAAAATCACTTATACAATTATGTGCATGCTCTCCACTGAATTTAATGTGAAATATTAAATTGATATCTTTCCTTATACTGATTGGATATTATATTTAGGGAAGATTTGATTTGATTGATCTTGTGGATAAGATGCTATTATATGGGATGTCCTATAAACGGGTGTGATCTCTGAAATAAGGAAAGTTCTGCCATGTTATGATAAATCGAATTAAGTCTGCTCCGATCTGATTTGTGTGCTAAACATGGTAAATATATTGATTAAATGCTATGAGCCGTACATGGAAAACATGCTGATGTATTGCTATCTTGTGTGTCATACTTGGAAAGTAAATCTGGATTGACTCGTTACTAGAAACTGATAGCAGGGAATCACTTATGGAAAGTCCTGAAATGGAAAATATATGCGAAATGGTTGAATGAGCTTGAGAACGAAATTGAGCCTTTATATGGAAAATAATTATGCTTTAAATGTGCTATATGACCGTTGTGATGATTTATTAAGAGCATGATTTATATGGTATGAGTGACTCGAAAATTGCATGGAAACTATGCTTGATTTGGTAATTATTGGTTGATATGATTTTCCATGTGAAGTGCTATTTGTAAAGGATTATATATGAGCTGCACTTCAGACTTTCGAGGTACTTAGAATTTGCGAATATAAGCCTACGAGAGATTCTTGAGCAGAAACATACTGAGAGATTCCTGAGTTCCCACTTGCGATAGCTTTCTGCCCACCTGAGCTTTAACTTGCGTATCCATCACTGAGCGAGTGATTCATTCTGTTATTCCATCCTCCCACGCCATATTTTCTGTCTTCGGACGTGTTGTCTTCGGACATGAGCAATACCAAGGAGGCAAGGTCGACGTTTACGCACACGTGAAGGGAAGGACAAGTCTGGGGGCCCTTCGGTAGCGAGCTGTGTCTGTCGAGATCAAGGAGATTCTGAAGAACGAAACTTGGCGTGTGGTAACCTAGTAGTGTCTAGTGTTCGACTTGTTTCGGTTGTGTATTGGGCTAACCAATCAGTTTTGTATCCAGCTACGGTGCATTATAGTGATTGGTTAAACTCTTGGGAAGCAAATCCCAAGGAGAGGAGTAAACCCCAGTTGGGGATATAACCTCTATAAAAATCATGTCTCGCATTTACTTTTCAGTTATTTCTTTATTGCTGTGAGACAGGCCCGACGCACATCCGACGTTACTAGGACATATCAGGCATACTCGTCACAAACATCAGTAGGCATATCTAAGTCACCACACTTAGCATTTGTGAAAAGAAGCATAAAATTTTTATAAGCCTAATTCACCCCCCCCCCCCTCTTAGGCACATTTTTATCTTCATGAATCATACCGAATTCTTCATCCATTAACGAATGGTGCCAAGCAGTTTGTGGTGCAAGAGGCATTGCTGCATTACATCATTCGATTAATCCTTCGAAAAAGAACGTTGTAACGTAACCCACAAACCCACCTTATGATGTCAGAAACTTCGTTAGAATAATCTTGCTTGTTTACGCCGACTACATAAGTTGGGATATAAGCACCTTTCGCGGGGGCTGTAATAATGACCTTTTGGCCCCAGCTTGGATGTGCTTCCCAGCGCCCGGGCTGTCGACGAAAACTCCCGTCCCCTATTCAGTAATTTACGGTATTTCTCTTCAACCTTTTTCCATGAAATTCTTATGCATGTGTTCGTATATCTCTGTTTAAAAGGATTCGAATCGTTGTATTTGTTTTGTTTTACCTCAATTACGATGTCGATGCCTAGCTCGGCCCATGGGAGTTGGAGTGGGTCCCGGCTTGAGACAACCTTAATGGGCTTTCCGTCGACGTTGATCGTCTCCTTGTCGACGATTTTGACGTCTGCTTTGAAGGTTCCGAGCATCGAGTCGTACTTTAGAAGGTGAGAGGCCTGCAATAAAATATGATGTCCTATTTAAAACCAAAAGGCTTGAAAATGTAGTTCAGAGAGTATCTATATTAGAAAAAAGGAAGGGTTAATTATATTTTTTAGAGCTCTAGTTTAGAAGGGTGGCAGTGTAAGGACATAGAATTTAGGCTGAAGTCACATGTCCAGCAATTCATGTCTCACTTCCTGTCTGACTTTGTATGATTCACATAAAAAATAATTCTTAAGAATATCGAAAAATATAAGATGCGGTTATCAAACTTTGTATGACAGAGTGATTTTAGATGTTATTTGTTTTTGTCGTATAAATCACATGAAATGAAGATGATTTTATGATTTGGGGAATATAGGATTTAAAAAAAAAAAAGACAGAAAAGAAAAGACAATTTGTGAGCCATGTGATATGATTGAGTGAGACATAGATTGTGGGACATGTGATTCAAGCGGTAGAAGTGGATGATATTAAACGAACAGTAACTTCCAAAATTAAGCAATTTATGAACATTATATACCGGAATCATAGGTTTCGTCTCAAAATTGCTTAATTTTAAAAGTTATTGCCCGTATAAATTCGCCCACTAAATTCGTCCGAACCCTAGATTATATGCCCGTACCATGGAATTCCGGGCAAAATCTAAGGTTTCAGCTTACAATGTCCCTAAATTGTTTAATTCCGAAAGTTATTGTTCCTATAACGTCACCCAACAAATTTGCCAGAACCATACATTATACGCAACAAACCATAGAATTTTCGGCGTAAATTCCCTGAGTTGCTTAATTTTGAAAGTTTTTGTCCGTATAATGTCACTCCCTAAAATCGTCGTTCCCATCCCCTAAATTAACAGGACCGGAAAAAAAAGAAAGTTTTACATTTTTTACGCCGCCGCTGTCGTTCACTACGACGACTTCGAGGGGAGAGTCTTTGCACCCGTGCCAGCACCTGAGGAAGTTTCCGCCTATTCGACCGAAGCCATTGATCGCTACCTTCAATTTGGCTACGGTGGTCCCCTTAATCGGCCTCGGTTCCTTGTGTCTGAAATCAGACAAGACCGTTAATATGGTTGATGTGGTAAGAGGAAGAAGAAGAATAAAGATTCAACCTTTGGAGTGAGCTGAGCAGAAACTACGTCGAAGAATGAAGAATCTTTATCGTTACTCTTTGTGAATGTTAGAATCAAGACCTCCTAAATTAGCTGAAGAAGCTCACGTCACGGCTGCTCATAAGATGGGTCACGGCCGTGACAGTAGACAGCTTTGATCGCTGCTGCTACTGCACGACGTCACGGCCGTGACAGCTAGAAAATGAAGCCGTGACAAGATCGAAGCTACTACTGCTCCACGTCACGGTCGTGACAGTTAAAGCACGAGACCGTGACGAAGAGCAGAGCCTGAAGAATTTGAAGCCTCGACAGGTTCACGGCCGTGACAGGCTGTGTAAAAGGCCGTGAACCGTGTAAACCACTTTTGGCGCACAAAGGCTGCTTATAAATAGTCGACTCATTTCAGCGATCGATTAATTTTTTTTTCACTTAATCACATCTCATCCTCTTCTTCGTAGATGCGTGTGCGTTCTTGTAGAACGGTGTGTTGAGAGAGTAGATTGTGTGAATCTCTCTGTAACTGTAAAAGCAATCATCAATAGTGCTATTTGTAGCTGTGGACGTAGGATCTTTGTATCCGAACCACATTACGATCGTGTGTCAAGATTGATTCGATTTGATATGGTATCCGAGAATTTTTCAATTCAGTCAGCGGCGATTTATTGATTTTTGTTTGAAGCTCTCATGGAAGAGAACTCAGAAATGCCGAATGGATCCAATTTCCTCAGCATCAGCGATGAATACCAATTCTTCAGGCTCTTCGATGAATTCAATTCCCTCCTTCCTCAGCAATCCATACTTCTTGAATTCGAGCGATACACCTGGACAATTATTGGTACATGAGCAATTAACAGTTGACAATTACGCAACCTGGAGTCGGGCAATGCTGATTGCTTTGACTGGGAGAAATAAAGAAGGATTTGTTACTGGGGAATTGGTGCTACCAGCGGGTTCCAGCCAAGAAACGATAAATACATGGAAAAGGAACAATATTGTTGTGATATCTTGGATCTTGAACTCTGTCTCTAGAGAAATTTCAGCAAGTATTTTATACAGTTCCACAGCTCTATATGTTTGGGTGGATTTGCAAGAGAGGTTTGGGCAATCGAACAAACCGAGGATTTTTCAACTCAAGAAAGATCTGATTAATCTAGCACAAGGATCACTCAGTGTGGCTGCCTACTTCACCAAACTCAAGATTCTGTGGGAAGAATTAACAAACTACGGACTGATATGTCAATGCACTTGTGGTGGAATGAATGAGATGCGGGCACATCAGAATGAGGAGTATGTTTTAACGTTCTTAATGGGACTCAATGATTCCTATGATCAGATTAGGGGGCAGATTCTACTTATGGATCCTTTGCCCCCCATTAATAGGGTGTTTTCTCTGCTTGTCCAAGAAGAAAGGCAGCGATCCATGGTTTCTGGACATGCTAGGATGGGAGAAGAACCCTCAAACAACATGGCCATGCTAGCCGCGAAAGCAGATCAAGGAACTGCCAAGAAGAATTTTAACAATTCCAGGAAAGAGCAGAATAAGGCGCTCTGTACTCATTGTGGCAAGAAGGGCCATACCATTGAGACTTGTTATCAGGTCCATGGTTATCCACCAGGCTACAGACAAAACACAAGATTCAAGAATTCCAGAGCTAATCTAACCACAGTGGAGACCATGAGCAGAGAAGGGCCATACAACAGTGCCTCTGTTCCTTCACATTTAGGCATGAGTGATACAATGGTGCATCTTCAGCTGAATCCTTTGCAGTTGGAGAACTTGAAGCACTTGCTGAACCAGCAAGGAACCAGTCATCAGCAGCAGAATAGCACAGATCTACCCCTGCCAGCTGAAAGGGCAGGAGGTACCTGTTTTTCTTTTAATTTGCCTGTGCTTGCAGACTAATTACTGGTTGATTGACACAGGTGCCACTAGGCATGTTTGTGGCAATATAAACCTATTACGTGGACTGCATAAAATAAAGAGGACAAGGGTACTTTTACCTGATAATTCAGCCATAGAAGTAGATAGGGCAGGGACTTTTAGGCTTAATCATAGTATTGAACTGACTGAGGTTCTTTATGTACCGGAATTTCACTTTAACATAGTCTCTGTTAGTTGCTTGGTTAACAAGAATGATTGCAGGTTTATCTTTGAAGCTGATGGATTTTTAATACAGGACTCAGCACGCCTAGTGATTGGCAAGGGTGACCAGTTAGCAGGATTATACATTTTCAAGACAGTTCATGCTGCCACTTCTGTTTCTAGTTCTGTACTTGCTTCTAGCTGTCAGTCTGTGTTTTTACATAAGCTGTCAAGTGAGTTGTGGCATACTAGATTAGGTCATCCCTCGGATAAGTCTTAGAAGTACTAAAAGGATCATTAAAACATTCAGATCAGTCCACACCGACTTTTTGTAAGATCTGTCCCATGGCCAAACAGAAGAAAAATCAGTTTCCTAGTGACAACAAGAGCACTTGTTCTGTGTTTGATTTAATACATTGTGATGTGTGGGGACCTTTTCATGTACCTTCTCATCTAAATCATCAGTATTTTGTTACCATTGTAGATGATTTTTCTCAGTTCACCTGGATTTTCATGATTAGGCATAAGTCGGAAGTTAGCTCCATCATGTCCTTTTTCTTAGCTTTTGTTGAAACACAATTCAAGAATCAAGTCAAAACCATACGGACTGATAATGCCAAGGAGTTTAATCTGTCTAGCTTATATGAAAGTAAGGGAATCATGCATCATCATTCATATGTGCAAACTCCACAACAGAATTCTGTTGTTGAGAGGAAGCACCAACATTTGTTAAATGTGGCACGTGCATTGTTCTTTCAATCTAGAATCCCAATAGAGTTTTGGTCCGAATACGTGTTAACAGCTGCATATCTCATTAATAGGACACCCTCACTCTCATTAGGCAATTACAGCCCTTACCAGCTTTTGTATCAGAGGTCCTTCGATTATGCCTCTCTTCGTGCTTTTGGATGCTTGTGTTTTTGCTCTACTCTCAGTGCAGGTAGAACGATCCAAGAGCTAAGGAATGCGTGTTTATTGGCTACCCAAATGGGATAAAGGGCTACAAAGTGCTAGACCTGACAACTATGGAGGTTCTTGTTTCTAGAGATGTCAAGTTCATTGAAAGTGAGTTCCCTTTCAGAAAGCTGATGCATCCCCAGGAATCCTCAGACCCTCACATGTTTTGCCTATGCTTCGTGGAACCAGTTTCATCAGACTGTCTTGAAGAAAATGAAGCTCCCCTACAAATGGATTCTTCAGTTCAACCTCAGTCTGAGAATCACTATCCCACTCAATCTGAAGCAGGCACTATTCCAGACATTCCCTTTATCTCAGGTGGGGCAGAATCAGTTTATCATGGCAATCCTTTACCAGCACAAACAGCATCTCAACCAGTGAGAAGTGAAGTACATAGGAGGTCAGGTAGATAGCAAAAGATGCCTCAATACCTGAAGGACTACCACTGTAACACCTTGGAAGAGCATAAAGTCTTATATCCTCTGTCAAAGGTACTCAACTACAAGAATTTTTCTGCGCAATATCAAGCT
Source organism: Craterostigma plantagineum (assembly GCA_027422505.1). Lineage (NCBI taxonomy): Eukaryota > Viridiplantae > Streptophyta > Magnoliopsida > Lamiales > Linderniaceae > Craterostigma > Craterostigma plantagineum. Next base: position 8,901,361 of record JAPQWV010000002.1, read on the forward strand.
CTTATTACTGCTGTTAGTGCAGCAAGAGAGCCCAAGACCTTCTCACAGGCTGCATGTTCTGAGCAGTGGTCCAAAGCCATGGCAGAAGAGCTGCAGGCTCTTGAAGACAATTCTACATGGTCAATAGTCCCACTACCCGTGGGCAAAAAGACAATAGGGAATCGTTGGGTCTACAAGCTCAAGTTTAATTCTAGTGGAGAGATAGAAAAGTACAAAGCACGGTTGGTAGCAAAGGGATATGACCAACGCGAATGAGTAGACTATATTGATACGTTTGCACCCGTGGCCAAACCTAGCACCATCAAGCTGATTTTGTCTTTAGCTGCCAAGTTGAAGTGGGATCTCGTACAAATGGATGTCAATAACGCGTTTCTCAATGGCGAGCTAGAGGAGGAGGTGTATATGGATCTCCCACATGGTTTTTCCAGCACCTACCAACAGAACAGAACTGGGAACCTAGTATGTCGATTACATAAATCAATCTATGATTTAAAACAAGCTTCTAGGCAATGGAACAAGAAGTTCACCAATGCGGTTAAAGGCTTTGGATTCCGACAAACTCAGTCAGATCACACGTTGTTTGTCAAGGGCAGTGGGGAGCAGCTTGTTGTTCTATTAGTTTATGTCGATGACATCATTCTGGGGGGCCATCAGTTGAACACATCAAGCAGGCAAGAACATTCTTAAGCTCTTGTTTCAGAGTTAAGGACTTAGGCGATTTGAAATTTTTTTGGGAATCGAAGTTGCAAGGAGTGACTCGGGGATTTATCTCACGCAACGACAATATGCTTTACAGTTGCTTGAAGACACGGGTTACATCCACTCTAAATCACTCACTACTCCAATAAACTCAAGCGACAAACTTATGGCAGGGGATGGTGATGTCTTGTCTGATCCATTCCAATACCGACGACTCGTGGGTCGTTTGCTATATCTTACTTTCACTAGGCCCGACATAGCCTACGCCGTGCACAAGTTAAGCCAGTTTATGGCAGCGCCTCGCACAACTCACCTGATGGCAGCTCACCATTTGTTAATGTACTTAAAAGCATCGCCAGGGCAGGGTTTGTTCATGTCATCAGATCGAGATTTGTCTATCACAGGTTTTTCCGATGCCGATTGGGCTGCTTGCCGTGACACCAGAAAGTCTGTCACCGGCTTCTGCACCTTTTTAGGTGATTCTCTGATCACTTGGAAAGCGAAAAAGCAGGCCACAGTCTCTAGATCATCTACAGAGGCAGAGTATCGCGCATTGGGAGCTGTCGTAGCCGAAGTCCTATGGATAAATCATCTGTTAAAGGAGCTCCTCATAGCACTCACGTACCAGTCATTTTTTGTGACAATTTATCCGCCCTACGGCTTGCTTCGAATCCAAAGTTCCATAAGCGATCAAAGCACATCGAGATCGACTGTCATTTCATCCGTCATCATGTTCTTTCTGGCACAATTAAGCTTCTTCCTGTCAGGTCTGAATTTCATTTTACAATGTCCCTAAATTGTTTAATTCCGGGCAAAATCTAAGGTTTCAGCTTACAATGTCCCTAAATTGTTTAGTTCCGAAAGTTATTGTTCCTATAACGTCACCCCACAAATTTGCCAGAACCCTACATTATACGCAACAAACCATAGAATTTTCGGCGTAAATTCCCTGAGTTGCTTAATTTTGAAAGTTATTGTCCGTATAATGTCACTCCCTAAAATCGTCGTTCCCATCCCCTAAATTAACAGGACCGGAAAAAAAAAGAAAGTTTTACATTTTTTACGCCGCCGCTGTCGTTCACTACGACGACTTCGAGGGGAGAGTCTTTGCACCCGTGCCAGCACCTGAGGAAGTTTCAGCCTATTCGACCGAAGCCATTGATCGCTACCTTCAATTTGGCTACGGTGGTCCCCTTAATCGGCCTCGGTCCTTGTGTCTGAAATCAGACAAGACCGTTAATATGGTTGATGTGGTAAGAGGAAGAAGAAGAATAAAGATTCAACCTTTGGAGTGAGCTGAGCAGAAACTACGTCGAAGAATGAAGAATCTTTATCGTTACTCTTTGTGAATGTTAGAATCAAGACCTCCTAAATTAGCTGAAGAAGCTCACGTCACGGCTGCTCACAAGATGGGTCACGGCCGTGACAGTAGACAGCTTTGATCGATGCTGCTACTGCACGACGTCACGGCCGTGACAGCTAGAAAATGAAGCCGTGACAAGATCGAAGCTACTACTGCTCGACGTCACGGTCGTGACAGTTAAAGCACGAGACCGTGACGAGGAGCAGAGCCTGAAGAATTTGAAGCCTCGACAGGTTCACGGCCGTGACAGGCTGTGTAAAAGGCCGTGAACCGTGTAAACCACTTTTGGCGCACAAAGGCTGCTTATAAATAGTCGACTCATTTCAGCGATCGATTAATTTGTTTTCACTTAATCACATCTCATCCCTCTTCTTCGTAGATGCGTGTGCGTTCTTGTAGAACGGTGCGTTGAGAGAGTAGATTGTGTGAATCTCTCTGTAACTGTAAAAGCAATCATCATAGTGCTATTTGCAGCTGTGGACGTAGGATCTTTGAATCCGAACCACATTACGATCGTGTCTCAAGATTGATTCGATTTGATAGTGAAGGTTACGCATGCGTTCAATCTATGGCCCGAGAATTCTGCTGCTTCGATCTTCTGCACAGCGTATAGACGACTCCCATGTAATAAGAACATAGTACTCTTTCTATGTAAGCTGTAAAGAATGATGAAAAGTGACCTTAGAGAAGCGTTGCTGAGAAGGGAAAGAGTGAGTGTTCTTAGATGGGGAAAGACTTGTGCTTGCTGGGATTCTTGAAGAGGCCAAAGCTGCATGGGAAGACATTGATGATGCTTGCTAGGTGATGGCTATTGCAACCTTTGCTATATATCTATCTAGCCCAGAAATTATTACAGTGTTTTTTGGTTTTTTTTTTTTACCTTGTTTTAAAATATCGTATTGGAAGGCCTTATGAGCCATAGGATGAGCTAATGTGATTGCCGTAGATGAGAGGTGGAAGATTTTCTGTACGTGATAAGTTAAAGGTCATGTCTTTATTTTTTCTTTCCTTTACTTCCTTTCATACTGCAGTACAAATATGAGCCACATAATGTTCATCCAATCATTGCCTATATTGTAGTTCTTCGATTGTTGTGAAACGTTACTTATCACTATGTTTGAAATATTTATCTCCCATATATCAAATTTGGACCATGGGATTCGATATATTTTTAAGGCGGAGAGGAAATTATAGTATATGGCAGAACGCAAAGCAAGAAAACAAAAGGATATGTAAAGCTATTGGTACTCTAGAGAAGTAAAAAAGTGTGATATTGAGAATTGAAGCCACCTTGAAACGTTCTTACACACACACACATGGGTTGCAAGCTGGAACAAGGAAAGAACTGTAAATGCAGGGGAATTTCATCGACGCATAAAAAGAATGTCTAAATGTGAAGAACAATGGATTAAAACGAGAAAATGTAGAGCCATCGTATCTCAGATTCTTCAAAACATTCATACCAAACGTCCAGTTATTGTCTGAATCGAGGGTCGGTCCACTGGCGATTAGATCACTGCTTCCATGTCGTCGGTGTCAGCTTGTGCTGATCCATTCAGGGACTCTTCTGATCGCAATTGGTTGGACACATTATCGATGGCAGTATTTAGCTGCTCAATCTTCTCGGCCAATTTCTTGCGCTGCTTCTGCAGTTGAGATATTAGCCATGGCTTGTCATCATCATACCCAAAAACGTGTTTGATCGATTAAATGTTTCGTTATCCCACGGCCCAGATAATAAAAAAAAAAAAAATCCATGTTTATCAATGAACATTTTGGGAATTAACTATGCTTTCGACCATGGGGGCAAGAACTCTAGGGGAAACTAAAACAAAAAGGGCAACAAAGGCTATTCCCTTCTGAACAACATATCTTCTGTGCATTTTCATGGATAAAATTGTTTCAAAATGTGAATGCTTATAAAAATTCTGTTTACCTCCAGAGCCTTGTCTTCATCGTAGATGAACTTGGGCAGCTTTTTCATGAGATCCTTCTTGTCCGCACCAGTTACAGCACCAGTTAAGGCTTTGCTAATCTGAGTTCCAAAGCAAGCGAAATCCAAATATCAACTCGCAACACTTAAAATCCAACGAAAACTAATTCAAAACAAGTAACTTAGCGATTCTAAACAATGGATGTCAGCATAAGAATGTGTAAATGCCACTGTAGATCATCACCTGAGGTGCATACACACATCCAAGTGTCCCAACGATAAGTCCCCCCAACAGAAATCCACCGACAAATAAGTTTGTACTGCTTTGTCTTCCACCATCACTGCGATTTCACCGAACAAAACGAAAACCATTACGAAATGTGCTCATTGGGCATCTTAAAAAGACTTGAAAGCGAAGAAAATACCTATAAGAAGCTTGAACAATGAGAGCCCTACTTTGATTGGAAAATCTCCCTGTGCCCCTTGAGCTGAAAACCAGGTTAGTGGGTCCCACACACCGATTCGAATTCAATGTACCTAACATAGAGACATGCGCAAGTGAAAGTGTTAGCAGAGATTCCTCAGAGCCATTTCAAATGAAGAGTTGCACAAATTAACATCACAAACAAGAAATCAGAAGCTAGAAGTAAGTCCAACTAGAACACACGTAGGTTTCCAATTAGGCTTTCTCACACTCAAACCCCCTAATTCGAATCTCGAACAGAATAAGAACCCAATCTATGACGGATCTACAATAAAACAAAAAATGAGCATAATAACAAGCTTTCCATTGGAGGCAATTACACTGAGCAGCTCTTACCCGACAGAGAAGCCATCGCAGCGCCTTTAGAGATCACCAAGGAATTGGACAAGGCCGTCGCCATTTTCCGAAGGTTTCAGCTAGAATATTGCGATATTGCGACTGTCGTGAAAATCAAGAAGAGGGAGTTGAGCATGTCGTCGAATCAATTTTCCAAATATTGCAAATAACTCCCATATTTCCGATCAAAGTACCAAATAAGTCCAGTTTCTATTGCTCACTTAATCCAACGGCTGAAAATATTACAAGTTCAACCATGTACGACCAATCAGAACCTCCCACGTGTTGGTTTTTCCGTTCAACCTCTCAAACATCCATTCGTAGAAGAAAGAAAAAAAAAATTGACTGCATCGAATTCAACAAATATAACAACCAATACTTCCGTTCCGTTTCCCTTATGTTTCTCAGGTTCATTTGTTGTTACGCTTCTAATTTTAAGGATCTGTTCCTCGTATTTTAAAGGAATTATTCTTTCATGCGCTCGATTTGTTTCTCGTTTTTCGCCAATTTTTGTTGGAGGGCCACAGAGATTCGTGGGGATGTTGAAAATTTTGAATTGGGGTTAGGATTAGATTTGAGAAGTTGGGATCTTTGAGTTGATTTGGGGAATTCATGTTCTTGTCGGAAATAACGGTAGTATAATGATCTCTGTACGTTATAGGTGTGAATAGAATAGGGTCTTCTCAGTTCAGGTCCAATGTTACTTCATTGTCCCATTTTTGCTCTCCCTTTGGTGTTTTTATGTAGAAATTAGCTGGATAATTTGAGGCGTTTCTGTTTGATCATTGTAAGAATCGTATAAATTGATGATTTTGTGAAAAACTATGGCCGCGGGCGCTGATTTTTCGCCGGTGTTCACTAACATGGAGAACGGCTATAATAAGGATAAAAGCAGAGAATGCGTCGTGAAGGACGAAGTCTCAGAAAACTCTGCAGAATCGAAGAGAAATGCCAATCGTCGACCGCCGAGGCATCTTTCGGTCGTTCGACATTCTATCAGCACTCTTCCATTACTCTCACCCTCGGATTCTGTGAGCCGAATAAACTTATCAATTTCCTTGATTTATTATGTTCCATTACTATATACCTTTAACATATGGCGGCTTTAGCTACCTTTTTCTGTCCAAAGATGTGTTTGTTCATTTGGATTTTAGATATATGAATGGTTTTTCTTACCATGTTGGACTTGGTTATAATTTCACTTGTCGTTCTTGGAGACTGTAAACTGGGCCTAATAAACTAGGTATCATATACGTGTATAAGAATGAATTATATGAAGCTAAACAAATTTCTTGGCAGGAACCTGAATATGCAGTCGTTGGGATCGATTCGCCTTCTGAAGTAAAATCTACTTTTCTTCCCATTGTTCGATCGGGAAGCTGCGCAGAAATGGGACCTAAACAGTACATGGAAGATGAGCATATCTGCATAGATAATCTGGCCCAACATTTGGGTGATAAAGCTTCTAGTTTTTCTTCGCCTGGCGCTTTCTACGGTGTACGTGAACTCTGAACTTATTAGTAAATGGCTTCCAATGATTTAATTTCCCAAAAAAAATTCAAGTGTAAGGAGTTTTTCTACTATCTTTTTGGCAGGTTTTCGATGGTCATGGGGGTACAGACGCTGCGCTGTTCGTCAAGAACAACATTCTCAAGTTCATAGTCGAAGATGCATTTTTCCCCAATTGCCCGGAAAAAGCGATCAAGAATGCGTTCCTCAAGTCCGACTATGCGTTTGCTGATAATAGCTCGCTCGACGTATCCTCTGGCACCACGGCATTGACTGCTTTCATATCTGGACGGTAAGAATCTCCTTCTTCGCTCTTGTTCTTATCTTCGTTTTTTTTTTTCCACGAGCCGTTTAGGGTGCGTTTGGTATGCAAAAGTTATGTGTGAAAACATGATGGAAAACTGAGTTAGCGCATCGAACAATGTGGCTTTGCGGTTCGATCGTTGTAGCTTCACACATTTCCTTTTCTTTTTCTAACCAAAATCCGCATACCAAACGCAGCCTTAGGGTGTGTATGGTTTGAATTTTACTGAGGAAAGGAAAAAGAAATTAATTTTTATGTTTGGTTGATTGGCGAAATAGGTGAGGAAACAAAAGAAAATTTAGAAATATAAACCTAAAACCGTGGAAAATCAATGTCTGCACCAAATGGTGAGGAAAAGGAAAGAACAGTTTGTGAAATCCTCTTCACTTTTGTTTTCCTTACCGATTTCCTTGATCCAAACACGGGGTTAGGGTGTGTTTGGTTTAACGAATCTAGTGAGGAATGGAAAAAAGTAGTAGAAAAGAAATTTAATTTTTATGTTTGGTTTATTAGAGAAATGTGTGAGGAAAAGAAAGGAAATTGTAAGGCTAAAACATGCAAAAAATCAATTTCTTCACCAAATGCTGATCGGAAAAACGAAAGAAAAAGCCAGTAAAACCCGTTTTCTCTTAAGTTTTTCTCTTCCCCCACCACTTTCCTCGATCTGAACACAGCCTTGATTGTTTCCCTTTTCTCCCCCGTCCCCCTTTCAGATCAATGATCGTAGCCAACGCCGGAGACTGCAGAGCCGTCCTCGGAAAACGAGGACGAGCCGTCGAAATGTCGAAAGACCACAAGCCAAACTACACCTCCGAGAAGCTCAGGATCGAGAAGTTGGGAGGAGTCATATACGACGGGTACCTCAACGGCCAGCTCTCCGTCTCTCGGGCCCTCGGAGACTGGCATATGAAGAAGGGCTCGGCGGCCTGTCCCCTGACCGCCGAACCCGAGCTCCAAGAAATACTCCTGACCGAGGAGGACGAGTTCTTGATAATGGGGTGCGACGGGCTGTGGGACGTGATGAGCAGTCAGTGCGCGGTCACGCTGACGAGGAAGGAGCTCATGCTCCACAACGATCCCGAGAGGTGCTCGAGGGAGCTCGTCAGGGAGGCTTTGAAGAGGAACACGTGCGATAATTTGACGGTCGTCGTGGTTTGCTTCTCGGAGGATCCTCCAATGCGCATCGAGGTCGCCCCGAGTAGGGTTCGGAGGAGCATTTCGGCGGAGGGGTTGAATTTGCTGAAAGGGGCTTTGGATGGGTGATATTTGAGTTGAGTTGGGGGGAGGATTAATATAGGCTTAGGATATGATGATGGTGAAGATTGTGTTTACGATTCTTGGTTGTTTTTTGTTCGTCGTTTTTTTTTTTATGTATGTGAGCGATTAGTGATGTTGTAGTACGGTAATCAGATGTATGGGTAGTTTGTTTCTTCTCATTAATGTATGTAAATATAGTTGGTTAACTTTTTTTTTTTTTGTTTTTATTTTCATTTTTTTTTCGTGATATGTAGTTTGTTTCTTTAGAGTAGTATTTTTTCGTACGCTGCGTTTGCTTAAAATAATATTATTTTATTTTGAGATTTATCTATGGATTCTATTGTATTGAAGAGGTGGCTAAAAACTGTCTTGTGAATCTCATAAAAATTCAATACAAAAATTATAAAATCACTCATTATCTTTTAGTTACTATTTATGGCTATATATTATTTTTAGTTAATTATTATACCTTTAATTTTATAATTTATATATATAATTTAAATAAATTATAATTTCAGTTAACTATTTTAAATTAAAATATATTTAATATTGTATATTTATATATGCACACCTGTTTGAGTTTGCAGAAAGTAAGATGAGTTTTTTAAATATATAAAAAGAAAAATATAGGAGCATAAGTACAATAAATAAAAAAATAGAAACAAAATGATTTACTCAATTATTTAAAATACGAAAAATGGGTTAAATTGTAAATTAATGGACCAAATATAACCGTTATAGTCACTCTACACAAATTATATAAAAGTATATTGCTATTATCTATTATAAGATGATTTCGTTTTATATTAGGCTATAATTCAACTCACCTGTTATTTTAACACAATCTTTACCATCATTAACTTTAATTTACCTACCGGTAGTTTAGCATATTCTATGCATGTGATGTGATCGAGATAGAAATAATATAGATAAGTGTTTGTACACCAACTAGACCTGGGTTTTGGGCCGGGCCAAACCGGAACCGGCCCAAAACCGGCCCACTAAACCGGCCCAGAACCGGAACCGATAGATCCGGTTCTGGAACCGGTAACCGGCCCAGTTAAAATGAACGGGGCCGGTTCGCGGGCCGTGGAACCGCGGATTACCGGTTCCGGTTCCGGTTTCGAACCGGAATCGGCCCAACATTTTTTTTATTCTTTAAACCCTGAAAAATTACCATTTTACACCCGAACGAAAAATCTATAAATACCACATCATTTTAACCATTTTAACTCACAATTACATCCAAATCTCTTCCACTCTCTCTCAAAAAGCTCTCAAAAAATCATCTTCATATTAGTATTTAATATTATTAACAATAATAATTATTTTATTTACACTACTACACACACACTCACTTATTATTTACAAATAATTAAATTATTATTTTATACTAATGGCGTCGTCATCGAGAAATCCTAACCTCGCGAGGAAGATGTTTTATGGTTTTAGGTCACACCGATACATTTCAGGGAAATGCCGACACCGACGAGGTGACCGATGTACCGGAACCGGAACCGACGAGAGCGACAGACGAGGGACCGAGCCAAGCTTCTACGGCGACAACTAGAAGGAAGCAACAACTGCATGATCGGCGGTCTAAGGTATGGAATTTTTTCGACTTAGAAATGGATAAAAATAATCCCGCTGCAGGTACCGCTTATTGCAAAATGTGCCGCCATCCCTACTCGATTAAGACCGGACCGAATCAAGGTGGGACGGGCTCGATGAAAAAACACCTACAAAGGGCGCATAATTTCGGGGACGATCTAAAGCCGGTAGGAACCGAACCCCGACAACAACAAATAAACGTAAGTACGGGTAAGAATTTTGTTATTACTAGGGAAATTTCTAAAAAAGCATTTGTTAAATTCGTAGTAATGTGTGAATAACCCTTTTGCATTGCGAAAAGTGAAGGGTTTATCGAATTTACGAGTACGATACAACCTGGATTCCATAACGTGACCCGTAAAACCCTTAGGAAATATGTCTTATAAACTTTTAAGGAATATCAGTCTAGCTTAATTAGTTATTTAGCCAATATTTCGTATAGGATTAGTTTGACTACCGATATTTGGACTAACATTACGTCGCAATCTTATTTAGTCGTCACCGCCCATTGGATAGATGAAACATGGACCATGCAAAAACGTATTCTTTCCCTAGATCCCCTAGATTCGCAACATAACACCACTACGATATCGAACTATGTGTTGAATGTCGTTAATAAGTATTGTATTCAAGATAATTATGTCTATCACCTTAGATAATGCTAGCGCGAACAACGTAGCGAGAAGGATCCTTCGTAGGCATCTTAGGTTACCCTTAAACGGTAAATTATTACATGCTAGGTGCGCTTGCCATATTATTAACTTGTGTGTGCAATGTGCTTTTGACGAAATTTTGGGAGATATTGTAGAAAAGTTTAAGGTAATAGGTAAGTTACTTCGGGAACGCCGCTACGGAACGTCGTGGAAGCAAACCGTCCTTTGCCGGTCTCACGTACAAGAAGTTTCCGTTTGCCAGTCCCGACTAGGTGGAACTCGTTGTACCACCTCCTCAGCACCTTCATGCGCTACAAGGACTTGTTGACGCCTTTTTAGAACGAGGTCGCAGTCGGCAACACCTCCAGGTATGAATTACGACAACTTGATTGGGATATTGTAAGTTTGGTCGTATCCATACTTGAAGTGTTCGCCGAGGCTACGGAGAAATTTTCCGGAGTTCACTACCCGACGTCCCGTTATTCGTCCAACTCTTCGCGATGTGCTACAAGTTCGTGGAGTATCGCAACAGTCCATACTTGGGTGGTTTCATAAAACATGGAACGGAAGTTCAGGAAGTATTGGGAAACCATCCCAATAGTGCACGGTTTGTCGGCCTTACTCGACTCTAGTTGCGGTGTTGATACATTTGATATTTTTTTCGATTATTATGCTCAATTTCTTGGAAAGAAGGTGGACGACCAAAATGCGTCAATTCACGATTCTCTCCAAGAACTTTTTTCTGTTTATGCAGTTGAGCAGGGACACAGTGTGGAGCAACCCGTACCAGCGAGCGTAGCCGGTTCGTCGGAAGGAGGCGGCGGCGCAATGTGACTACTACGAAGATTGAAGGTACAAAAGACGAAGACCAAAACGCGTGCATCGGGGTCGAACACGAATGAGATCCAGCTCTACCTGAGCCACAACTTCCAAACTCCTGTTTCGACGTTTTGGCATGGTGGAAGTCGAACGCGACTCTTTATCCGACCCTCTCCGCCGTCGCTCGAGACATTTTAGCCGTGCAAGCATCTAGCGCCTCCGAGTCCGCCTTCTCTACTTCCGGGCGAATTATCGGCGACAGACGCGCGAGCCTTAACCCGGCTTCCCTCGCAATGTTAACATTATTGAAGGATTGGTATTTGGCCGAATCGAAGAACCGACGGGAGAACGACGTCGGCGAGTTCCGTTCTTCCAGTTCGGACGAAGACGAAGAGGCCACTAACATAGTTTTAGTTAATGTCAAGTCGAATAAATTGTATTTTTTATTTCGAATAATTTTTCCTTTTTTGTACTTTTTAGGTATTTTTTTCTTTCTTTTAAGTTTTTATTTGTATTTTTTAGGTAGTTTTTTTATTTTTTGTAATTTTCTTATGTTTTTATTTTGTTTTTTTGAATAAAATTTTTGGATATTTTCTAAAGAATTTTTTCAAAGTAAAAGAAAATAACAAATAAAAAAATTAAATGGGTCGGTTCCGGTTTTGGAACCGGAACCGGCCCAATACATGCCCGGTGGAACCGGAACCGTAGAACCGGCCCAATCCAGCCCAAAGCCCCTAACACCAACAACTAATTTATGATGGGAGTGGGTTGGTGCAACACCAATCCACCCACCCACTCTACTATTATAATAATATTTAATTATATTATTATATATGTATTAGAGGGGGGATTTGCCTATAAATAGGCTTGATCCCTCATTATAGAAAAATACCAAAACACCAAAACCAGTAGAAATAGAGAGAGGAAAGAAATAGAGGGTAGAGAAAAATTGAGGGTTTGTTCGGTCTATGCTCCGACTATAAAGAGAGAGTTGAGTGTTTTCTCCTTTATACATTGAGAGGTTGTAACCCCTGTTTTTACCCCAGTAATAATTTCTACCTCGCCCGTGGTTTTTTATCCCAAGTCAAAAAGGGGTTTTCCACGTAAATTCCCGTGTTCCATTTATCCTCACAGTTATTTCCAATTTCGTTAAGCTGTCCATTTCGCAACAAGTGGTATCAGAGCCAATCCTGATTGATATTCCAATTATGCTCTGTGGTTGCAGCTTTGTCTGATCTTCCACATCAGAAAGGATATCGAAAAGGTTTATCGTTACGGAAGAGTTTTTTGGCAAGTCGTGGTAATAGACTGTGTAAGTAAGTTCTGTCTAGGTGGCGGGTGCCAAGCGGGACACATAGTGACCCCACCAGATCTCATCTGGGAATTTACTTAGAAGGGTAATTTTGTCTTGAAAGCTGGTCGCTACCCTTCTGCAAATTATCTGATCAGTACTATTTGGCTGGACTGTCGAATTTCTCCGACGATAGTGACGTGGGAAAAATGGCAGCTAAAAATGAAATTGAGAAATTCAACGGGAGAAACTACTCACTGTGGAAAATGAGGATAAAGGCAATTTTACTCAAAGAAAATTGTCTGGAGGCGCTCACTGGCAGACCAACAACTATTGTTAGTGATGCCAAGTGGAGGAAGATAGACGGGAGAGCCATCGCCAATATTCATCTGACCTTAGCAGATGACATATTATCAAGTGTAGAAGAGAAGACTAGTGCGAAATAAATATGGGACCATCTTGAGAAGTTGTATCAAGTCAAGTCACTCCACAGCCGAATTTCCTCAAAAGAAAATTATACTATCTACGAATGGAAGAATATTCTTCAGTGACCGAGCACATCAATAAGTTGAATACTTTGTTCTCTCAACTTAAAGACTTGGACTACTAAATAGAGCCAAGTGAACTTGCCGAGCTTCTACTGCAAAGCCTGCCAGACTCCTACGATCAACTTGTCATCAATCTGAGCAACAACCAAGCTGCGGGAAAACTTATGTTCGACAATATTGCAGTTGCGGTTCTCGAAGAAGAAAGTCGACGCAATAACAAAGAAGACAAGTTGATAACGTCCCAACAGGCGGAAGCATTGGCAGTGACGAGGGCAAGATCAGGAGCACGTGGTCCAAACGTGAGCCGAAAACGGACAAGACCCGGAGAGTCTGGTCCAAGTGGGAGTCAAAAACGGCAAAACCTTGTTACGAAAAATAAGAAGGCTATAAAGTGTTACCACTGTGGCAAAAAAGGTCATCTGAAGAAAGATTGTTGGGCTCTAAATAAAAATCTCAATGCCCAAGGAAATGCCGCCAACACTACCGACGATGGAATCGCCTGAAGTTCTCCACTTCAAATTCTAGAAGCAAAGAAATTCTAGAATTGATCCACACTCTGATGTATGGCAAGCACCGGTTGTGTCCCTGGGAGGAGCCAACTACGTCGTATCATTCATAGACGACTACTCCAGGAGATGCTGGGTGTATCCAATCAAGAAGAAGGACGAAGTGCTTCCTATCTTCAAAACATACAAGGCGCGAGTTGAACTTGAAACCGGAAGAAAAATCAAGTGTCTACGGTCAGATAATGGAGGGGAATATACTGGCAAAGAATTCACGGAATTCTGCAAAGGTGCGGGCATCAGAAGACAGTTCACCACGGCTTTCACTCCACAACAAAATGGAGTGGCAGAGCGGTTGAATAGGACTCTGCTGGAAAGAACAAGGGCTATGTTGAGAACTGCGGGCCTAGAAAAGAAGTTCTGGGCGAAAGCGGTCTGTACTGCCTGTTATGTGGTGAATCGGGCCCATCTACTGCAATAGAGATGCGGACACCGATGGAAATGTGGACTGGTGCACCTGCAGACTATTCAAACCTCCATATATTTGGAAGTTCAACGTACGCGATGTACCACAACCAAGAAACGACAAAGTTGGATCCAAAATCCAGGAAATGTTTGTTCTTGGGGTACGCTGAAGGAGTGAAGGGGTATCGTTTGTGGGATCTCACTGACCACAAAGTGATTATCAGCAGAGATGTTATCTTCCTAGAAGATAGCGATGAGGAGCAAGTCGAAAATGATAGCAGTTCAAAAGGCGTGACAAAGACTACACCGGTGAAAAGAAAATTGGAGCAATATAATTCTTCTGAAGCTGAAACGGCACACGAAGATCTCAACCCAGTCGAATCTGAAGTACCGGATCTCTGGCGGTCATCACGCGAGCGTAGACCGCCCAGTTGGCACTCAGATTATGAGATAGAGAGCAACCTTGCATACTGTTTTCTAACTGAGGATGGAGAGCCAACCACTTTCCAAGAAGCACTGAATAATTCACATGCGAGTCAGTGGATTTCAGCAATGCAAGAGGAATGGAAGCTCTCTGTAAAAATAAGACATGGGAGTTGGTGCCATTACCGCAAGGAAGGAAACCCATTGGCAACAAATGGGTGTACAAAATCAAGCGAAATGGTGATGACCAGATAGAGCGCTATCGTGCTAGACTGGTTGTAAAGGGATATGCTCAGAAAGAAGGGATTGACTTCAACGAAATTTTCTCACCGGTGGTACGACTTACAACAATCAGGGTGGTCTTGTCAATATTTACTACATTCGACTTGCATCTTGAGCAGCTGGACGTAAAAACAGCCTTTCTTCATGGTGACCTCGATGAAGAAATATATATGCTTCAACCAGAAGGTTTCGAGGAACAAGAAAAAGAAGTCTGGTTTGCAGATTGATCAAATCTCTCTACGGGTTCAAACAAGCACCTCGATGCTGGTATAAGAGATTTGATTCCTTCATAATGAGTCTTGGCTACAACAGGCTATATTCAGATCCTTGTGCGTATTTCAAGAGATTTTGCGATGACGATTTCATCATGTTGCTGTTGTACGTCGACGATATGCTGGTAGCAGGACCCAACAAAGGTCGTATCGCCGACTTAAAGACTCAACTGGCCAGTGAATTCGAAATGAAGGACTTGGGACCAGCAAACAAAATCCTTGGTGTGCAAATATCTCGAGACAGAAGCAAGCGGAAGATTTGGCTTTCCCAAAAGAATTATTTGAAGAAAATCTTGCGGAGGTTCAACATGCAAGATAGTAAGTCAATATCTACTCCTCTTGCTACTAATTTCAAGCTATCCTCCGAGATGTGTCCTACTGATGAAGACGAGGGGATAGAGATGTCTCGACTGCCATATGCATCAGCAGTAGGAAGTCTAATGTTCGCAATGATCTGCACCAGACCAGACATTGCCCATGTAGTGAGAGTTGTTAGCCGATACATGTCCAACCCTGGCCGGGATCATTGGAGTGCTGTTAAGAGGATTCTCAGATATATCAAGGGAACCTCGGATCTTGCCTTATGTTATGGAGGTACAGATTTTACTGTCCATGGTTTTGTTGATGCAGATTATGCAGGTGAACTTGATAAAAGCAGATCCACAACCGGATATGTGTTCAATCTTGCTGGCGGTGCTGTAAGCTGGGTTTCAAAACTACAGTCCATTGTTGTAACATCAACAACGGAAGCAGAGTATGTGGCAGCTACGCAAGCCAGTAAAGAGGCAATATGGTTGAAGATGTTGCTGGAAGAACTCGGCCACAAACAGGAGAATATTGTTCTCTATTGTGATAGCCAGAGTGCGTTGCATCTTGCAAGGAATCCAGCATATCATTCAATAACCAAAAACATCCGGGTCCAATACCACGTGAACAAGTGGAAGAGGGGACCGTGGATATGCAAAAAGTTCACACTGCGGATAATCTGGCAGATTACATGACCAAAGCAATTCTTGTGGACAAGTTTATATGGTGTCGTTCCTCATGTGGATTGACAGAATCTAAGTAACATGCAAAGGTGAGTTAGAAGAATGGTGTGAAGATCTGATTGGGCATCAATCAAATTTTCAAGTGGGAGATTGATGGGAGTGGGTTGGTGCAACAACCAATCCACCCACCCACTCTACTATTATAATAATATTTAATTATATTATTATTATATATGTATTAGAGGGGGGATTTGCCTATAAATAGGCTTGATCCCTCATTATAGAAAAATACCAAAACACCAAAAACCAGTAGAAATAGAGAGAGGAAAGAAATAGAGGGTAGAGAAAAATTGAGGGTTTGTTCGGTCTTTGCTCCGACTATAAAGAGAGAGTTGAGTGTTTTCTCCTTTATAGATTGAGAGGTTGTAACCCCTGTTTTTACCCCAGTAATAAATTTCTACCTCGCCCGTGGTTTTTTACCCCAAGTCAAAAAGGGGTTTTCCACGTAAATTTCCGTGTTCCATTTATCCTCACAGTTATTTTCAATTTCGTTAAGCTGTCCATTTCGCAACAATTTAATTGTTGAAATATTATTAGGAGTCCATCTGTTAATATACTAGAGGAGTTGGATTTATATTAAGTTTGTAGGTAAGGCGCAAATGCAAAAAATTACGATTGCCTTTAACTCGAAACACCAAAAAACGTTGTATTGTATCCTAGTCCAAGGAAGCGCAGTGCTGGCTTAAATAAAAATAAAATAAAAAGAAAAAAGGAAAAGAAACGGCACCGCTTAGTACGGCCACCTATTAGAGAAAGAAGAAAATACATGCAATTTATCTGCAATGCCCAATGTTTGAGGCATGGCGTTTCAAGTTCCCCATGTTTTCAGATGTCACCTTTAGTCTCCAATGTTATTGATCTGGACCGTTTTTGTCCCTCGATTAATTTAGCGCTAATTTATAAGGAATTTAGCACGTTAGAGCACACAATTTCCTTTACTCGACTTAAAACGTCATTACACATCTTCTTCTTTAACTTAAACGCACATGAACATCATTTCACATCACATTCAGGGAAGGATTGATGACCTTGAAACTGTGTCAAATGTGATGCGTAATGATTTTCACAGGCGTTTTAGTTGAAGAAGATAATGAGTTATGAGGTGTTAAGTCATGCAAAAGGACATTATATGCTCTCACATGTTAATTTCGTCTAAGTTAGTGATTAAATAAATTAGGGGACCAAAACGGTCCAAAGGGTACTAAGAATGTTGTTCTCCCTAATTTATTTCACTCCCTTCGCAGAGAACGTGTTAATTTAACAAAGGGACCGCATAATGTTTTTATTAAACAGAAGGGACTGGCCGAATATTACAAAAATACCCCGACTTAAAAGCCTTTATTCGAATAAAAAATAGAATTCAATTCGAATTAATTTTTTTGTATTCGAATTACCCAATTCGAGTTTGAATAATTCGAATAAAATTCCGAATTACCCATTTGGAGTTCGAATACGAATGAATATCTTTCTATTCGAATTATTCGAATTACCCCATTCGAGTTCGAATAATTCGAATAAAAATTCGAATAAATCGTTTCTTGTTCGAAAACGTCGATTTCAGACTCAAAAACACGAATATTCACTCAGATTTAGCATTAATATGTTGAATAATCACGAACCCATCGAGTAACATCTCATTTCGACATTAATTTTGAGTCGAACGGATCAAAAGTTCATCTGCCTTTTATTTTTTTTCGATACTCAATCCCCTTTTTTTTTTCAAATAAAAAACTACTAATTTTTAAATTCATACCAAGTAATCATATTTAAAAAAAAAAGCCGCAGAGAACTCTCACTCAAAACCAAACGCCAAACACAAGCAACGTATTTATTTTTATATACTCCGTATAATTTAGCCACCGAGGAAACCGAAATTTCGATTAAAAGTTTAATTAATTATTTATTACTGTTGATTTGTAAAAATAAGTATAGGAGGAGGAGGACGAGGACGGAGGGGAAGAAATGAATAGGGGGAAGAAACGAAAGGGTCGTCCGCCGAAGCACAGGGTCCTAAATTGCGAGGCGGGCGCCGAGAAACGTTTGATTTCCGATTCTACCCGCCGATCGGGTCGCCGGAACCTCAGTCAGTCGGAATTGCACGGCGAGGAAGATTTCGAATTCGACGACGATGACGATGAGAGGATGGAGAAGAAGGTGAAATTGGTGGTGAGGTTGCCCAACGAATCAGAGGAGAAGGCGAATGGAAAGGTTTATTCGAATTCCGAGGATGCGGAAGTGGTTATGAAGATGAGGGTTAGTGGATCTGAAGAAGAACTTGTGGATCAGGTTTGCTTGTTTTTTTTTTTACTGAGGTTTATGTGAGTGTTAATTGGGAATTAAAATTCGAGGAATGTTGTGGGCTTTGAGTTCCCCGTGTAAAGGAATTACCTTTTTCAGGTTTTTTTTTTTTATTTATTGTTCTTTTTTGCTTATCAGAAGGTCTGATCTGATGATTTTTTTTGGTTGGGTTTTCCTTGGAATATACCTGGGTTTTCGGTTTTTTTGGTTTTCTAATTTCTGGCGTTACTATGTTTTTCTTTTAAAGATGTTGATGGTTTGTGCGGCAAAAAGGTGAGTTCTATGATTGAAATATCATTGGTAACTTTTATTGCATTTATACGAAGTTGATAGTTATAGATTGTGGGGGTCTCCATGTTAGATGAGAACATGAATAGTAAGGCATTTGATTTTGATTTTCGAGCGAAAAAGAATAGTGAATTAACTCCATTTGCTTTTAGCTTTTTTATTGCTCTGACTTGTGAATATAGATAAGCCTGCAACTTTGTGCTGTGTGTTTTGACTTAGTAAGAGCATCTTTCATTTAAGTGATTTTATTTCCATTTGTTATTTTTCAATTGTGCTGTAAGCATGCTCTTTCAGATCCTTTCTAAACTACTGTTGTAAAATTAAATTGCTTTTGCATGTAGATTGGTGGGAGTCCATTTACAAGATCTTCGATATATCTATGATTAATATGAAGCTAAAACTGGGAAGTAGATCATCGATAACGCAAGACATTAAAGTAGTTTGTTAGTACGTTATGCCCTTGACTTGTTCGAAACATGCATTGCACTTGCATGCTCACCTTGGAAATATGATTCCTGTCAGTTAATTGCCGAGTGAGAAAAGTTAAGGTTCGATCGGTCATTTGTTATGAGTTTCTGAGCGCATATCCTGCTTTTGTTGATGTTGACTAATTAATTTGGGCGTTTTTCTTGATAAAAGCTTCATGCATTTTTTTTCCTATATAATTTATGTTGACAATGGTGATGAATTGGTACTTACAGGAAACAAAGATTGCCGCAGATACTCATCAACGTGGTTCGGATCATTGCCCTTAAAATCGAATTTAAAAATCATTGACTGATCAGATATAAAGTTTCTTGATGTATTTTGTATGTTAATTTTATCTGATATGATTTACGTTTTTTGCGTATAGGCTCACGATTGGAGTCTGGTCCCACAACTCCTTTACCGGAGAAGAAGCTTTTGATATTCATTCTTGATAGGCTTCAAAAGTATGCCTTTTTCCTTCTACTATACTCCTCGTAATTTCCAGTCAATTTTATCTCAATTCTATCTCGTAATAAAAATTTTTTGCCTCTGTCGAGATTTTATTTATTTGTGTGTCTGAGCTTCTTGAACATAAATACAGAAAGGATACCTACGGAGTATTCTCCAAGGCTGTGGACCCCGAGGAGGTGACGACATCTTCATAGACTATATAACATTGAAATTATTTCTCGTCAAGCTGCTGATACAGTTATTACTCTCTTGCAGCTCCCTGATTATTTCGAGGTTATAGAGAAACCAATGGACTTTGAAACCGTGAGGAAGAAGCTGAACGGTGGAGTTTATAGCAACTTGGAAGAAATCGAGGTTAGCATTGCATTGACAAATTATAAGCGGTTAAAAGAATGGATTTAAATGGTTCCCTATTTATCCCTTGAGCTACTAAAGCTCAAGTACTTTCTGTTTGTTTGATTGTCAGTTATATGTCATAATGCAATGGGCTATGTAAGGACTTCTTTTAATTTCAGGCAGATGTGTTCTTGATCTGTTCGAACGCCGTGCAGTATAATTCTTCCGATACTATCTACTATCGCCAGGTTTGCTTAATTTAACCTTTTATGGTTATTTTACTTCCTTGGTGAAATTTGGCATTTTCCTTTGAACGTTAATGTAAGCCTCATTTTTTATATCAGGCACGGACCATACAAGAGCTTGCAAAGCGCGACTTTGAAAATCTAAAAAACGAAGGCGAAGACGGCGAACCACAGCCAAAGGTCGTAAGGAGAGGAAGGCCGCCGAGCAGCAAAAACAAGAGCAAAGTCGTCGAGGAGAAGTTACACGAATCTTCGCCGATATCAGTCGAGCTTTTTTCTGGCGCAGATGATAACAAAGCTAACGAGTTTGGCGCATACAATCTGAGAAAGGCCTCGACGCCGTACAAATTTCAGGCGAGCGATACTTTCGTGCCTTTATCACGATCGAGGTTTGGCGAGAATCATACAGAGTGGACTTCTGACTGGAGCGATTTTCCAGGTTTTTTATTTCTGGGTCCTGACTGCTTTTCTTTTTTTTTTTTCTTGATGATCCAATTATTAATACTTTTTTTGCCTTAGTTATTTTTTTCGTCCTGTAATTTAGGGGTGGTGGGGTTATCGGGACATGGAATTGAGGGCGACGGATTATCATTTTTATAATTAAGCAATTTTAGGGATGTTATACTCCGAAACCCTTGATTTTGACCCAAATTCTAGGGTTTCGCCGAATTTAGGGGGTGGCATTATGCGGACGATGAGTTTCGAAAGTAAGTAATTTGGGACAAAATATAGGGTTCCGGCGTATACTTTTCCTAAATTCCTTACTTTTAAATTAATTGACGTATGCACCACCTAAATTTTCTGTTCCTATAACGGCACCTCCCCATAAATGGAGTACATTGTTTTCATAAATCTGTAGATATGGGCAAGTTATGCTTCTCTTACATATTTCAGCACATATTCTGAGAGCGGATATGAAATATGGAAAAAAGAATTTCACCGTTGATGAGACTCGGCGCGATACCTACACACCATCGGGCAACAGTTCGTCTAATAACGTCGGAGACTTGAGGCGATTGGTCCCAGTACGTATTTTTATCTATAAGAGGATTTTTTTCTTTTCTTCAAGCCTTCGATTCTTTAGCGACCTTTTTATGCCCGTTAACAGATAGGTCTCCAAGATCCCCTTGGTTACGCAAGAAGCTTGGCTCGATTCGCAGCAAATCTCGGGCCCACAGCTTGGAAATTCGCATCGAAGAAGATCGCATGCGTTCTGCCTCCAGGGATGAAGTACGGGCCGGGCTGGGTTGGCGAAAACCCGAGCCCGAAAAACACACGGCAATATTCTTTTTCAGAGCCGCCCCAGAATTCCGATACTAACAAAATGAACATTCAGGCGGGGAGAAATCTGTTGTTGGCCCAGCAACGAAATTCCATGAAAGTGGACCATTTATATACAAACGGAGTCAGCATTTCTAGGCAAACGGCGATGAAAGAATCATCCACGAGGGGAGAAGATGTTCGAGGGGATGATGATGATGCTAAGTTGAAAGATGATAATAATAATAATAATATTACATCATCGACTATGCCGGGCGTAAGCCTAACAAGTAAAGAATGTGGGACCCGAAATTCGGGCAAATTATTCTCGAGTCAGCAGGCGTTTAATGATCCGCCCGATCTGAATGTTGGGATCCCAATGGGTTCGTCGAGTTCGTCTAGTTTACAACAGCCAGATTTAGCCCTACAGCTTTGAGATGGTGAAAGGGTTTTTTTTTTCTTCTAAAGATGGAGAAGAAATTATTGGGGCCAAAGTGGTAACATAGAAGGCTAAGGGACGTGATGGTGAAATTTGGAGTGCCGCTTGCTGGTGGTAGATTCTTAGGGGAAGTTTGTATTGTATACGTTATTATTATGTCATGTATCTATTTCTTAGGTCAAAAGATCATAAAGCACTCTTGGTGTCGAGGGGACAAACAGGAGAATATATTTATTATTTCTTTCTTTGTCGTTCTGTTTTTGTTTTCGAATAATGATCCTTGATTTATAGAAGTCGTTTTTTGGAAAAAGAAAAAAGAACAATGATCCTTGATTAGAGCACCTCCAATGCATGTTTTGTTTTCGTAGTAACACGATATTCATCCAACATATGTTCCTATCTATATGTAGAGCATTTTCTATCATTGTAATAGAAATTGAGTGGGGCTTTTGATTGGGATTTGGGACAAGCTAAAATTTGAGTGATGGATTGATCATGTAAAAATCGATGACAATATATGCCTACTACTAGTGTTGAGTCAGGCCCCATTTTGATTTCGAATCAGGCCATATTTGAGAATTTTTTAGGTTAAATGACCTATTTGTGTGGTGTAAAAAAGTGGTATGAATGATATATGAACTGGTATAGAATGATAATTTTTTGTTACAAACTTTCAACATACTGGTATGTTAGAGCAATGAAGTGGTACTGCAGAAAATAAACTGGTATCAGATGATCATAAACTGGTACCGAGTTATAATTTTGTAGTATAGAATCTCTCACGTATTGGTATGTAAGAGCAATGAAGTGGTACTCGCAGAAAATGGGTCCTTAAAACTAAATTTTTTACCAAGAGGGCCTGAATCCTAAATAATAGTTATAGGGGGGCCTGAAATGAAAATACCCCTATAAATAAAGGGTATTTTTAATAAAATAAACGAAAAAAATAATCATTAGCAAAACAAACCAAAAACTAAAACCATTAATAAAATAAGACGTTTCGTACTCTTAGAGTACGAATTAGTGTAACTCGTACTCCAAGAATACGAGTTACTACACGCTGGCGCGTGCGTCTAACGTGGAGTAACTCGTACTCCTGGATTACGAGTTACTCTAAATCGTACTCCTAGAGTACGAATTAGATCTGGTTTTTAAGAAACCCTACACCGCGACGAAGAAGACGATTAAACGACAAAGACGAGACGACGGCGACGACGAGACGACGAAGACCCTGCCGTATCACCTGCTGGACGCCGCCGCCGACGCCACCCATCACCGGCCGCCGCTGCCTGCCGCCTGTGCCTTCACGCAGCCGACCCGTTAAACCCGTCGCTGCCCCGCCGCGACCTCCGCGCCCCG
The DNA here is from genome assembly GCA_027422505.1 of Craterostigma plantagineum. NCBI lineage: Eukaryota > Viridiplantae > Streptophyta > Magnoliopsida > Lamiales > Linderniaceae > Craterostigma > Craterostigma plantagineum. The sequence continues at coordinate 8,924,326 of JAPQWV010000002.1, forward strand.
CCGCCCCGCGCCGCTGCCCTGCCAGCCGGACTCGCTGCCCCGCCGCCTCGCCGCGACCACCTGGCCCGCCCGCGACCCGTTGCCCCCGCCCGTGCCCGCTGACCCGGCACGACCCGCCGCCCCGCCCTGCCCCGCCGCCCGTCGCTGCCCCGCGCCCGCAGCCACGCCGCCCGTCGCTGCCCCACGCCCGGCCCTGTCGCTGCCCCGCGACCGCTGCCCCGCCCCCTGTCGCTGCCCCGCCCCCCGTCGCTGCCCGCCGCTGCCCCACGCCCGCAGCCCCGCCCCCGCGCTGCCCGTGCCCCGTCTTTCCCCCGCCCAGACGACGTCGTACGCGCGAGTAGTTTGGGTACTCAGTTATGATTCGAAATTCGATATTTTGTGTTAATTTCATCATATCACATGCTTTTATTGATTGTCGATTTGTTTTTTTCTAAATGTAGAATGGATTTGGATGCTTGTTACGGGCCTATTGATAGTTCGGTGTTGACGATGCAGTCAAATCACCGTAGTAGGGCCTATCTATCCTTCACGAGTTGTTGGACATTCTTGGGTAGGAACTGCGGATCGATTCTCACGGTTCCAACCAACAAATCAGCAATAAAATTTCGAGAGATATTACGGTGTGTGCTCGCCAGCTCAGTCATATAGCAAGTGTGTGGTCCTTCAAATTTTGTAATAGACCAGTAATCTTTTTTTGGCTTAAAGGATGCCCTCAGTCTCCAGGGACAATCAGTCGTATGACCACATTGAACACTCCAACGTGTACTACTGTTCTCGTTGACGTTGTACTCGCGTCTAGCAACCCTGATCGAAAAATCATCGACGGCACGTTGTAAATGTTTCTTAGTTTGAAAAATCATACCTCGATAAAACATAGGGTTTTCTCTATCATAAAACTCCCCGTAACCACCGTAGTCGTCACCACCAGGAGGCGACATTTGGTACGTTTGAAAAAATGGAACGGGCTGAAACAGCGTAGGAGCAGTAGAGTCCAGCGGAGTGGTATCATCTGCAGCATCGTCATCGTTGTTGTTGTCGTCGTCGTCGTTGGGGTCGGGTAACTCGGACAGTGGATCCTCGTCGTTCGTTTCTGAATCACTAACATTCATGGTTCGCCGTCGCGGCGATATCTCGGCTGTATCGGCCGCGACGGAGCGGGATCGGAGGTCGCTGCACCCCAGATACGGGTAGGCTCGGTTGCAGACTTGTAGCGGCTGAAAATCGGGCCTATCGGCGAGATCTCGGCCGAGGAAGAACGTAGCGGCCCGATATCTCGGCTTAACGGCCGATATATCCTCAAGAACGGCCGAATTTTTCTGTTTTGTGATGTTTTTTTTAAAGCAGTGTTCTGTGATGCTGTGTGACGAAGACGAGACGACGATGAGCTCAGTAATTAAAAAAGAAAATCCTAGTTAAAAAGATAATTGGGCTTTTGGGCCTATATTTAATAATATAAAGAAATTTAATACACAGTTCAATTTTAATTAGCTTATAAATAATAATTTATTTGCAATAAAAAATTGATTTCTCCTTTTGATTTTATGAAAAAAGTTAACCTTTTTAATCATTACATCTTTTAAATACAATATACTATAACAAAATCAATACTCCCTCCGTCCCGGTAGTATATGGACATTTGGGATTGGGCTCGGTTTTTAAGAAATATAATATTTTTATAGTATAGAGGAAGAAAAGTGTATGTGTGTGACACATCATTTAAGAATATTTAATATTATTATATTGATTGTGTGTGATAGTTTTTTACTAAATATGGAAATGTATAAAAGATAGTGGGACGCCCGATTTGGTAAAATGTACAAAAGTTACCGGGATGGAGGTAGTACTAATTTTTCTAAACCTATAAATACAATATATTTTAACAAAATCAATATACTAATTTTTCTAAACTTGCATTAGGTACGTCACTTTTTTGCTATATTTTTTATTTTAGCTTGATATTTTAATCTTCACTATATAAAAATCCAAAACTTTTAATTTCTTAATTTACATTAATGTATCTAATTTGATGTAAAGAGTCAAAATGCAAACCAATATGTTGTTTTATATTTTTTTTTGCTATTTCTTAAATAAATATAGTGGAACGTCCATTCCCGTTTCGCGAAAATGCAATAAAACTTTGCACCGTCATGTCACTCTTCATGGAATATAGCCTTATCATGTGTTTTTTACGTTTTCATAAATATTATATGGTATAATTGCATATAAACGTATATATTTTACAATTTTTTTTACAAAAATTGCGTATCGCCCGCGACCGCGCCGCGATAATGCAACGTATCCGTATCGCTCGTGTCCGCATCGACGTCCGCATCCGCGACTGCGAACCATGCTAACATTGACGTCTTCCTCGGGTTCAGGCACGAAGTCTGGCACGGGTTCTGACGGGGATTCTGGCATATTGAATGGAACACCAAGCGTCGGCATCTCCAGAGAAACATTGCTGAACCCTGCCGTAACTGAGACTATGTCGGGAAAATCGGGACATGTATAACTCGAAGAACCAACTTCAAAATTTCGATGAGGCTCTTCGTTCAAATCGAAGTTTGAATTTTCAACTATTTCAACAAAAACCTCAACACAATTGTTCTCTGAGTCGGGATGTATGAAAAATTGTAGATCGTCGTCGTTGGTGATTTGGAAAAGCTGATGAAATTGACGGGAGTGTTGAAAGTATTCATTTTTGCCATGGACAATCAAGGAACGACTGCTATCAGCACCCGTAATCTCGAACAACAACGACCTAAAGTCGGAAAAACTGGTGTTGCGACGAATTCGCCTATACCCAACAGGACGGATACTATAAGTGATGGTAGAATCGGATGATTGAATTATTTCGCCGCCGAAATATACTACGACTTGTACGCGACTCGACACCATTGTTTGAGTTATTAAAAGAAATCGATGAGAGTGATAGTTAACGCTACGGGAGGGGGCTTTATATAGAAATTTTAAATCGTAGCTTGGTGATACGAATTAATTAACTCGTAACACAGAGATACGAGTTAGGGTAACTCGTACTCTGGTGTTACGAGTTACGTCAATTATTGGAATAATTCACGTAACTTGTAACACTAAAGTACGAGTTATAGGAATTATTACTCGACACTTGCATGGCCATGCAAGTTGGTCGGGCCCCCAAGTAATTCGTACTCTGAAAGTACGAGGTACTATATCGTATCTTCGGGGTACGAATTACGTCGCCATGTAAGCTGTCATGTCACGGTCAGCTGGTCAATGTGGGACGTGGCCAAGTAACCCGTACTCCAGGAATACGAGTTATACGAGTTACTAACTCGTAATCCTGGAGTACGAGTTACTTGGCCACGTCAGGTCAAACAGTCAGCGGCCTAATTTAACTCGTACGCTCAGAATACAAGTTAGTAACTCGTATTCTGAGAGTACGAATATCTGTATTTTATCAATGCTTCTGTTTTGAGGTTTATTTTGTTAATGATTATTTTTTTTCGTTTATTTAATTAAAAATGCCTAAATAAAGCATACGTTTATTATCATAACACCGGAAATTTAACCATACACATTACAATCACAGTAAGTTCCATCACACATAAATTAATAGTCACAACACAAAAAAAAACACGAAAAAAAAGTGCACGACACTGACTTTCAACAGCAATTGCCCAACTCTTTCTTCATACCTTTTGATTTTTCTCCTTCTCTTCTCTCAGTTTTCACAGCTGTGGCCTCACATTGAGGCGTGAAGCAAGCTTCTGACCAAGAGACTTATCAGCCTAAGACACACACACACACAAAAACACACATTCAATACATTTGATTAAAGCAAAATGATGAACAAAACAAATTAAATTACCATAAATAACAAAGGAGGAGTTACGGTTCGTACCTGAGTCCAGTATGAAACCCATATTCCGCGGATCTCGTGGGTCAGCCTCGGATCAGATAAAGCCTCGACCCATCTGCATATGAACCTCTCTTGCCTATTCATACAACCTCAGTTAGTTACAAACAGAGAATGAAGCATTACAAGTGAGGAGAAAGGCGTTCATACCTCTCTGGGGCCCACGAACGGTATCGTTCGCCGGGCTGCTTGAAGTTATTCTCCTTCTCGATGCAGATCTATGATAAATACGAATACGAATTGAAAATGGCATCATTACCAACATCATAATACACCATACATATATTTCAAGATTTTTGATAGATTTAGGTAAAGATTCAAATTGGCAATAAATGAAAGAGTAGAACTGAAATTATACCTTGTCACGTTTCCCCGTCAAGTTAACAGGTGGAATTGGGTACCTCTCGGCATGGCGACACGGATCGTACCTCGAAGGGAAGTAGTTCACCTAGAAATATTGGAAAGAAAATAGGATCATAAAGTTCGAATAATACGCAATGATCAGAATAACTGATTCTATTCTACCTCCTCATCCCTGTGCATGAAGTTCATGAAACCCTCATGGTGATTGTTGTGGTGGGCGCATTTGGGGGCATTCACAGGGAGCTGAAGATAGTTCGGTCCCAAACGGTGCCTCTGAGTATCAGAATAAGAAAAGATCCTAGTTTGGAGAAGCTTATCATCAGAGTAGTAAACCCCAGGAACCACAATGGCGGGGCAAAAGGCCAGCTGCTCATTCTCAGCAAAGAAGTTATCAATGTTCTTGTTCAGCACCAAACGACCTACGGGCTGAAGTGGAAGTACATCCTCGGGCCAAGTCTTGGTCACGTCGAGCGGGTCGAAATCGAACCTATCCTCGTGGGCCGGGTCCATGACTTGAATGAAGAGCTTCCACTCGGGATAATTCCCAGCTGCGATCGAATCGTAGAGGTCTTGAGTGGCGTGGCTGTGGTTAGCTCCGCCCACCTTCACACAATCTTCTTCCAAGAGGCACTTCACTTCACAAGTGGGCTTCCAATGGAACTTCACATAGTGGACTTTCCCCGCCTTGTTGATCAGCGTGTACGTGTTCACGCCAGAGCCTTCCATGTGACGGTAGTCCTGGGGAACGCCAAGATCGTCGAACAGAAAGGTGAACATGTGAAGGCTCTCGGGATGGTGGGAAAAGAAATCGAGGATTCTCCAGTTTTCTTGAATGTGAGACTTTGGGTTCGGTTTCAAGGCGTGGACCATGTCCGGGAACTTCATTCCATCGCGGATGAAGAAGACTGGGAAGTTGTTACCAACCAAATCGAAGTTGCCCTGCAACAACCCATTATAGAATATCAATGTAAACGACCCATGAATACATCATAAAAACTCAGACAAATCACATGTCTTGCATAGTTCACCATATAACAACAACCGATGATAGAATCAATGTGAAAAAACCCAAGAAAGCAATATAAAAACTCATATGCATCACAAAAATCTTGCATAGTTTACCGACTAGGGACATGGAACAGAGATATACCTCTCTTGTGTAGAATTTGACAGCAAATCCTCGAGGGTCTCTGAGAGTTTCTGGACTTCCACGCTCGTGGATGACTGTGGAGAAGCGGACGATAACAGGCGTCTGAACGCCAGGCGAACGGAGGAAATCGGCGCAAGTGAGGTTGGAAACGTCGTGGGTGACTTCGAAGAACCCCTTGGCACTAGCACCCCTAGCGTGGACCACACGTTCTGGGATTCTCTCGCGGTCGAAGTTTGCTAATTTCTCTACCAAATGGTAATCCTCGAGGAGGATTGGTCCTATATAACGGTTGGATTTAAGGGTAAAGATACGGAGATAAAGAATTTATATAGAACAATGTCGGGGAAAACGAAACAAAGAACCTAAGAGAGATCTTAAAGATATGGTGATACAATACCTCTGTTTCCAACGGTCAACGAGTTGTTGTTATTCCACACTGGAGCTCCAGAGTTTGTTGTCATAAAAGGCGAATTGAAAGCACTTGATGGACGGTACTGCACAATCGTCGTGTATACGAATTACAATAGGGATAATTGAAAGGAGAAAAAAAGGGAATCAAAACTTTCCAACATGACAAGGAACGGCGTGTGCCCAAGAACAAACCAATTTCTAAGCACAAAAAGATACAAAGAGATGTCAAAATCGAAAGTAGGCTAAACAAAAAGTTCAATTCATGGGGAAAAAGCATCCGAATGATCAATTTTACAGAAAACCATACCATATCAACGATAAACCAGCTCGAAAATATCCACTTTTTGGAGGGACTAGACAGTCGATTACAATATTACAACCCAATCCGATACTTTCCCACCAGAACTTTTGATAGAAAACTGTGAACCTTCATCGACGAACCAGATTAACAAATAGAAGCTACACAAATAACCGGTAATCACACAAACGAGACAGAATAACAACAATCACAAAAAAAAAAAGCACACATCGAAATTAATCAACACATGAAACGCATATCCAAGACCAATAGAAAAAGTATACCTTATAAGGATCCATGGTTATGCGATTACAGAGAGATTTTTCGCCTAAGATGAAGAAAAGGGGCGTGTGGAGAATGGAGATAAGTTCTTAGAGGCACAAATAATAAACCTATAAATTTATAAATTGTTTACCATAATTTAATACGTGGGGCCCATAACCCTCTATCCCGATATGTAAAAAATGTTATCCACAATAATTCCCCGAAAATCATTGAGATAAATATTCGTAAAATTGTACTACTATTTATTTTCCCTTTTCTCAATTAAGTTTCTAAAATGCCAAATTAAAATCAAAGCAAAATCAAGTATTTTTACCGATCATCAAGAATGATACTTGCATAGTTGCCTTTTTTATTCACACTACTCCTTGGTAAAATTCCAAGTAGCGTAAGTACGACTATAATAATACTTGTTTTTCTTATTTTTTAGTTTTAAAATTAATGACTCATATTATGTGAATTTGAGACATTTACACATATTCACTCGAACTAACATAACCTTCAAATTCAAATGTGATATACGCACATATGTGATGACTGGATGTAATATTTTCGTTGAAAAATATAAGGTAATTCTATTAGTAAATATTGTCTATCACAAGTAGGTATTGCATTTTTAATGAAAAGAAAGATATATTTACGTGATTAATGCATATGCAACATCCCCTCCATAATATTATAGAAAATAAGTTTTACAATAAATTAAAAACCCCTAACTTTTAATGAATATCTGCGCATATAAAAAAAACATTTTCCCTATATATTATTGTGTGGTGCGGCTTTGCGTTTATATCAATCAAATATTAAGCAATATTTTTATATAAATCATAATAAATGAGGTTATGGTTTCTTATCTTTGTAGTTTGGGGTTTACTAAGAAAATAATGCCACGTGTACATTTTCCTCGACGGGTGTGATACAGATAGAAATTGTCAAATTGTTACTCCACACTCTATTTTGGACGTATTTTCAAGATAGTGTGAACGCAGATTGATTTTGAAATATGCCATAATTTTTTTCGTCATATTTTGTTGTTACCGTCTCTTTCTTTTTTTTTTTTCATATATCTATGCTTACTACGTCTATGTTTTATTTTAGGTCTGAAGAATAAGGAATATCCATTTTTCACTGGTCACCATTTCTATACGTTTCTTCAATCTCACTCACACCCTACTGTTTTCTTCTTCCCATTTTTTACGATATTATTTTAGGTGATAGGAAGTCAACAATCATTACCTATAGGATAGGTTGGTAGTGAATTATTGTAACTTGTATGTTTTGCACATTCCATGCGCCTAGCGAGTTATTTGTAATTTAAAATATTTCATGTATAAAATCGTACGTGAAAAACTTTATTTTTTGACTATATAAATCTCAGGAAAAATCATTTGCGATCTTGCTAATATAATAATAATGGAACTAAACAATTAAAATGATAACTATTCAAAATTTAAATAAATAAATAATAAAAGGGTTAAGTAGTAATTCGAAATGAGATAACACTTAATTTAACAACTTTATAAATAGTATAGATACCCATTGAGATTGACATTAAATTTCAAACCTAAAGGAGCCTCATTGATGATATGATACCCCTTGAAGATCAAAGAAGCCAACAAATCTATTTTAATGCGTTACAATCGGTAAACGGGCAAAATAATAAATTTTCTTTTCTTTGGACCGTAGAACATTTTTCTACTTATTTCTGTTTCAAAGATCAACGTGATACTCCATCTGTTCTTAAATACATGTCGTTTAGACTTCTTTTCATGTCGTTTTATCTTTTTCCGGAGAATATTTTGAACTTTACAATTTTAGTCTTTACCCCCATCTTAATAAAAATAATTAGATTAAATAGGATAAAATAACAATGAATGGTATAATATATATTATTTTATTTTTTAATATGTATGCAATTACCTTAAACGACATGTATTTAGGAAAAAAGGGAGTATATTTTAACGTCGTTCAGATACAGTAATGATGTTAATAACAACAACAATAATGATAATAATAATAACGTTAATATGTTATTTATAATATATTTTCACGCAGCTTGCAATGCAACATTACCCGCGTGTAATTTTTGAGGTTTACCTACGGTCCACCACCGCTATTTAAAAATGGAGTAAATCTTAATAATTAATTAATGCGCCGATAATATGCGGTTATTGAATAACAGCTAATCACGATCTATATGACAAATGAAATTAACTAAAAAATTCCGCCCGCATATATACTTATATAATCGAACTAGATATTAAAATGCTCCAACGATCAAGCCTAGCAAAGTGCCTTTAGTCGATATCTAAAATTCAATGCCACGTCCTAATACAAGAAAAGGAATAAGCAAATTAGGTGAGTGAAGGAATGATTTCAGGATAAAAATATGCAACATGCTAAATTGAACTAAAAGATCCAAGAGAAAAAAATCATAATAATTAAAATTTTATAAAATACAATCATAGTAAGTAGGAACATAAATAAATACAACAAAACTCTCAAGGCATGAAGATCAATGTAGGGAAGGAAATAAAATCACTTTTGAATAGGCGTAGGAGACGAAAAAACACGACCGTTACTTACAGACGTCACACACTTACACGTATCAAAGCAACGCTTCATCATCGTATTATGAGTTGGACACAAGTTACCGTTAAATTCAAATAAATATGCGAGGAAAATAAAATAAAATAAAAAGGTTGCCTTAATTTCCCATTTGTTGCTTCGATTTTCATCATATATAGTTAGTCCATTGAGAGCCATTGTCGAAGATCGAAACTGAAAGTCCACAAGACCGAGTGAGAGTGAGAGTGAAGAGAGAGGAAAAGAAAGAGAAAAGAGTGGTTTTCTGTTTCTTTTTTTTATCCTTTTAATAATCAATCCCTTCATTTCAAAAAATCTTGAAGTGCGAAGAAAGTCGAAACGATGATTGCATAGCTTCTTCAGATCCCATTTTCGGATTCAATAAGATATCACTCGGAGTACTATTTTCTGGGATTTTTTCTTGATTCAAAGGTCAGATATTTATCTTTTATTTCTTGGATTTCTTCTACCATCATTTCCCTTTGAAACGATTGTCTTGTTCTCTTTTCCCAGTTCTGTAAAGGGTCTGCAATAAAATCATTACATCTGCAAAAAAAGACATGGGCGGATCAAATGAGAACTCCATGGCTATGGAGAGGCCTTCACAAAAGCTTAACCCTGAGACGAATCGAAGGCCATTGAGTGCAATAAGCGAAAACGTTGTATCTGGGCAAAGAAGAGCAGTCTTGAAAGAGTGGGTTCTCTGAATCTTTGATCTTCGATATTTTATCTCATGTCCCAATTTTGGTCTTTTGATTGGATAAAAGTTCGTTCTTGGACAGGGGAAATGTGGCTTGTTGTCCTAAGATTCCTGGCGCTCATCGCCCCATCACAAGGTTCTTCATTCTAAAGTCTAAACCCTCTATTCGATTTCTTGATTTCTCTAAGATTCTCTGCGATTTTAACATAATAGATCTTTCCCAGGAAGTACGCTGCGCAGTTGGCCAGAGAAGAGCAGCCATCTTCTTCCCTTGAAGTAGTAACCTTATTCTTGTTTATATATCTGTTCTAAGCTTCTCTCAGTTCTTCGATTCCTTCGAAAAATGTCTTGAAAAATCGTAACGATATATCGATAGGTAGCACCAACCTTGAGCAGCGCCGGCGAAGAAGACTCTGTTATTACACACGTCAACGATGAAGTCCCATCCTTCGTCAAACACACCGAAGCAATGATGGTCGAAATCGACCAAATGGTACTGAAAAAAACAAAATCGAATCTTTTCAAAATGGGATCTTTCGCTTACCACCTACGATCCCTTCCCAGGACTCAGAAATCGAAATGGAAGTCGTCGAAAACGAAAACCAAGACAACAACCTCGTCCAAGACTACAGCTGCGATAACAACGACCCACTCAACGCCTCAGAGTACGTCGAAGAGCTCTACACATACTACAGAAAGACCGAATCGCAGAGCTGCGTTTCGCCCGACTACATGGAAGCCCAGGGAGACATAAACGAAAGGATGAGAGGCATTCTAATCGATTGGCTCATAGAGGTTCACTACAAGTTCGAGCTCATGGAAGAAACCCTTTACCTAACCGTTCAGCTCATCGATCGATTCTTAGCCTCCCATCCCATACCGAGGAAGAAGCTTCAGCTCGCTGGGGTCACGGCCCTTTTAATGGCCTGTAAATACGAAGAAGTTTCGGTGCCCATCGTACAAGACTTGGTGAAGATCACAGATAGGGCTTACACGAGGGAAGAAGTGCTCGAAATGGAGAAAACGATGGCCAACGCCTTGAGCTTCAACGTATCTCTGCCTACCCCTTACGTTTTCTTGCGTGGATTCCTCAAAGCTGCCTCCGCCCCATTCGTTGACAGAAATGTAAGTATAATAAAAAGCCTTTTTCATTACATTTGCAAGTACATTTTCAAGAAACTAACTTTGGAAAGAATTAATGAATAGTTGGAAATGGCTGCCTTCTTCATGGTGGAGCTTTGCTTAGTTGAGTATGAAATGCTGAGATTCCCGCCTTCGCTATTGGCGGCGGCGGCTGTTTTTACTGCTCAGTGCGCTTTGAGTGGGCGAAAGCAGTGGAGTATGGCCATTGAGGAGCACACAAGCTACACAGAAAGTCAGATTATGTAAGAAGGATGGCTCATTTCTTTAATTGGGACATAAATGTTTATGGGGTAAACACATACTATACATATTATATATATACAGGGAATGTGCTAAGCTAATGGTGGGATTTCATCGAAGGGCGGGGACGGGAAAGTTGACGGGGGTGTACAGAAAGTACAGTACTTCAAAGTATGGATATGCTGCTGCTAGGGTTCATCCTCCTCTCTTCATCATGGAATGATTTGAATTTGAATTTGAGTTTCTGCTACTGTGTGTGTGTGTGTGTGTACTTTGATGGGAAGGGAACATTCTTGGTTTCTTTGTAGTAAGAAAACAACAGATGACTTGTGGAGTAAAACGAATGAAGTTCTTTTCTATCATCTGATTATGATAATTGTCATTTTCTATTATGTGGAGTTAATATTGAAAGGGTTTCTCCTAAAACTTAGCTGGTAATTAGTTCTTTTGGTAATTAGTTCTATTGTGAGTGCCATTTTTGCTATGGTTTAGTTATGTGTTGGTAGATAATTTGAGGGAATGGTAACTATTATTTTGATTTTTCTTTCTATACATTTAAACTTTCTACACATTTCATTGTACACGAAATGGCAGGGCCGCTGGATATTTTAATCATGACGTGTTGTATAACTTTAAGAAAATAAAGAATGTTCTATTTTACCAATTACAAAATCATTTAGAAACGGTTATTAATTTTGTATAGGCCAAATAAGAAAATATTTATGTTATATAACTATTCTTTTTAAATTGATTAAAAGTATAGAATAATAATTTGTTAAGTATAAAATAATCTAAAAATATATTAAAATGAATTAATAAATTAATATTTGTTGAGAATTGGGTAATAAGTGGTGATGATTGAGTAGATTACTAAATACTTCAAAACTAATGATGATGAAATTTTGAAAGCTATTATAAAATATTTATTATAATATATATATATCTATATAACGTTATTGATATAAAGTAGAAAGCAACAGAAATATGGGAAATATTATTACTTCATGATCGTTACAAATGAGCGAACTAACATGCTTATATAGACAAATTCTCAATAACTACTTTATTAATTACAATGTGGACATCCACTTGGATGTCCACTAAGAAAAATATGCCTCATTAAAACCTTACTAGGAAAAACCCAGTGAAGGAAAAAGAGTGCATAATTCCTTTCAGTTGTTGCCTCATTAAAAATCTTACTGGGAAAATCTCATCGGAAGAACCACAGTTAAGGGAAAAAGAGTGCAACGCGCACTTGCTCCCCCTGATGATAATATTACATTAAATCTCGAAGTCTTCGAACTCCAATTGAATATACTAATTTTCTGAAAATTATACGGAGAAGTGCTTTCGTAAATATGCAAGATTTTCGCTTGATCGCACTTGTTGTACATCAGTATCACCATTTTCTCCAAATCATGTGTAAAGAAAAATTTCGGAGGAATATGCTTTGTTCTATCCCCTTTTATGTATCCTTCCTTTATTTGCGCAATACATGCTGCATTGTCTTCATATAGGACCGTTGGGAGTACTTCTCAAGTAATAGCCCACATATTTGTTGTATAAGCATAATTATTTATCGCAACCAAACACATTCTCTGCTAGCTTCGTGAATTGCTAATATTTCAGCGTGTGAAGTTGCAGTTAAAGTTTGTTTAACTGATCGCCATGATATAGCGGTTCCACCATATGTGAATAGATAACCTGTTTGCGATCGAGCGTTATGTGGGTCGGACAGAAATCCAGCATCAGCATATCCAATCAAATCCGTTTTCGATTCATTGGAATAGAATAATCCCATATCAGTTGTTCATTGAAGGTATCGAAAAATCCTTTTAATTCCGTTCCAATGTCTACGAGTCGGTGACGAACTATATCTCGCCAATAAATATACAGCGAACGCTATATCAGGTCGCGTATGACTCGTGAGATACATTAACGCTCCAATAGCACCAACATAAGGTACTTCAGGACCAAGTAGTTCCTCATCATTTTTACATGGTCTGAATGGATCTTTATTCACATCTAAAGATCGAACAATCATCGGATTATCCAACGGATGAGCTTCATCCATGGAAAATCTTTTTAATACCTTTCTCGTATATGTCTCTTGATGTACAAATATTCCTTTCTTTAAATATTCAATTTGCAGTCCAAGACAAAATTTTGTCTTTCCGATCTTTCATTTCGAACTCATTTTTTAAACAATCAACTGTTTTTGATAACTCTTCAGGAGTTCCAATTATATTGATATCGTCGACATAAACTGCAATTATAACAAATGCTCTTTTTGATCTTTTCATGAATATACAGGGGCAAGTTTGATCATTTTTTACCCCTCTTTCAGTAAATATTCACTTAGGCGATTATACCACATACGCCCAGATTGCTTTATACCATAAAGCGATTTATTTAGCTTAATAGAGTACTCATTTCGGGGGCCTGAATTTTCAGGCAACTTAATTCCTTCCTGAAGCTTCATATATATGTCACTGCCAAGCGAGCCATATAAATAAACAGTGACAACATCCATAAGACGCATGTCAAGTCCTTCACGTACTGCCAGACAAATTATATATCTAAAAGTAGTTGCATCCACCACGGGAGAATATGTCTCTTTATAATCAATACCATGTCGTGCGAAAAGCCTTGTGCAACAAGCCGTGCTTTATATCTTACAATTTCACCTTTTTCATTTCTCTTTCTGATGAAAACCCATTTGTATCCAACCGGCTTCACGTTTTCTGGTATGTGGATGACAGGTCCAAAAACTTTTCGTTTCTCAAGTGATTTCAATTCTGCTTCGATAGCGTCTTTTCATTTTGGCCAATCATTTCTTTGTCTGCATTCTTTTACAGACATTGGTTCATGATCCTCATTCTCATTAATCTTATTCGTTTCATGTAGCGCTACGTTAAATGAGAATATATCGTCAATGTTGACTTTATCTCGGTTCCATCTAATTCCATTTTTGGCATAATTTATCGAGATCTCTTCATTATCATTATTTTCAGAATTTTCAGATACCTGAGTTTCATTCTTATCATCATCTTTGCCCGTCGACTCTTCTCTAGTCGATAAATCCTCGATTGGACCATTCTTATTATTTGCACCTTTTCTTTTTCGAGGATTTTTATCTTTGGAACCCGAGGCCTACCACGCTTCAGTTGTGGCTTAGGCTTAATATCAATCTTTGTATGTTCTATAGGAACATCGATTTTCACAGGAGCATTAACAGCTGGTCGATCTTAGTCACTCTTTTTGGGTCAGTAAAGCTGTCTGGCAATTAATTCGCTAAACTTTGTAAGTGAATTATCTTTTGGACTTCTAGTTCACACTCTTTTGTTCGAGGATCATAATGATATAACGATAATTCATTCCAACTCATATTTCTTTCCAGCTGTCTATTTTCTCCCCCTAATGTCGGAAAATTCGATTCATCAAAATGACAGTCGGCGAATCTAGCCGTAAACAAATCTCCATTCCGAGGCTCTATATATTTTATTATTGATGGAGATTCAAATCCGACATATATTTCCATGATATAGCGGTTCCACCATATGTGAATAGATAACCTGTTTGCGATCGAGCGTTATGTGGGTCGGACAGAAATCCAGCATCAGCATATCCAATCAAATCCGTTTTCGATTCATTGGAATAGAATAATCCCATATCAGTTGTTCATTGAAGGTATCGAAAAATTCTTTTAGTTCCGTTCCAATGTCTACGAGTCGGTGACGAACTATATCTCGCCAATAAATATACAGCGAACGCTATATCAGATCGCGTATGACTCGTGAGATACATTAACGCTCCAATAGCACTAACATAAGGTACTTCAAGACCAAGTAGTTCCTCATCATTTTTACATGGTCTGAGTGGATCTTTATTCACATCTAAAGATCGAACAATCATCGGAGTATCCAACGGATGAGCTTCATCCATGGAAAATCTTTTTAATACCTTTCTCGTATATGTCTCTTGATGTACAAATATTCCTTTCTTTAAATATTCAATTTGCAGTCCAAGACGAAATTTTGTCTTTCCAAGATCTTTCATTTCGAACTCATTTTTTAAACAATCAACTGTTTTTGATAACTCTTCAGGAGTTCCAATTATATTGATATCGTCGACATAAACTGCAATTATAACAAATTCTCTTTCTGATCTTTTCATGAATATACAGGGGCAAGTTTGATCATTTTTATACCCCTCTTTCAGTAAATATTCACTTAGGCGATTATACCACATACGCCCAGATTGCTTTATACCATAAAGCGATTTATTTAGCTTAATAGAGTACTCATTTCGGGGGCCTATCCTTCCGGAAGCTTCATATATATGTCACTGCCAAGCGAGCCATATAAATAAACAGTGACAACATCCATAAGACGCATGTCAAGTCCTTCACGTACTGCCAGACAAATTATATATCTAAAAGTAGTTGCATCCACCACGGGAGAATATGTCTCTTTATAATCAATACCATGTCGTGCGAAAAGCCTTGTGCAACAAGCCGTGCTTTATATCTTACAATTTCACCTTTTTCATTTCTCTTTCTGATGAAAACCCATTTGTATCCAACCGGCTTCACGTTTTCTGGTATGTGGATGACAGGTCCAAAAACTTTTCGTTTCTGAAGTGATTTCAATTCTGCTTCGATAGCGTCTTTTCATTTTGGCCAATCATTTCTTTGTCTGCATTCTTTTACAGACATTGGTTCATGATCCTCATTCTCATTAATCTTATTCATTTCATGTAGCGCTACGTTAAATGAGAATATATCGTCAATGTTGACTTTATCTCGGTTCCATCTAATTCCATTTTGGGCATAATTTATCGAGATCTCTTCATTATCATTATTTTCAGAATTTTCAGATACCTGAGTTTCATTCTTATCATCATCTTTGCCCGTCGACTCTTCTCTAGTCGATAAATCCTCGATTGGACCATTCTTATTATTTGCACCTTTTCTTTTTCGAGGATTTTTATCTTTGGAACCCGATGCCTACCACGCTTCAGTTGTGGCTTAGGCTTAATATCAATCTTTGTATGTTCTATAGGAACATCGATTTTCACAGGATCATTAACAGCCGGTCGATCTTAGTCACTCTTTTTGGGTCAGTAAAGCTGTCTGGCAATTAATCGCTAAACTTTGTAAGTGAATTATCTTTTGGACTTCTAGTTCACACTCTTTTGTTCGAGGATCATAATGATTTAACGATAATTCATTCCAACTCATATTTCTTTCCAGCTGTCTATTTTCTCCCCCTAATGTCGGAAAATTCGATTCATCAAAATGACAGTCGGCGAATCTAGCCGTAAACAAATCTCCATTCCGAGGCTCTATATATTTTATTATTGATGGAGATTCAAATCCGACATATATTTCCATCCTCCTTTGAGGTCCCATTTTAGTACGTTGTGATGGAGCAATTGGAACATATACTGCACATCCAAAAATTCTCAAATGAGAAATATCTGATTCCTGACCATAAACCATTTGTAGCGGTGAGACATCATTATAACTCGTTGGCCTGATGCATAAATGCCCGCTGCATGTAATATAGCGTGTCCCCAATAGTTCGAGGGAAGTTTTGACTTCATCAATAATGGTCTTGCAATTAATTGCAGTCGTTTAATTAACGATTCAGCAAGACCGTTTTGTGTATGAACATGTAACACGGGATGCTCAATATCAATTTTGATAGACATAAAATAATCATTAAAGGCCTTTGAAGTAAATTCGCCTGCATTATCAAGGCGTATTTTCTTTATTGGATAATCTGGAAAATGAGCTCTTAATGGGATTAATTGAGCAAGCAGTCTCGCAAAAGCCACGTTCCGCGTTGATAATAAGCATACATGAGACCATCTAGTTGATGCATCAATCAATACCATAAAATTTCTAAATGGTCCACACGATGGATGTATCGATCCACAGATATCGCAATGTATACGCTCTAGAAATACAATAGATTCATTCTTTATTTTCATTAGTGATGGCCGAACAATTAACTTCCCTTTAGAGCACGCGACACAAGATAATTCGCTAAATTGAGACTGATTCCTCATCAAATGTCCACGTGAATTTTCAATTATTTTCCGCATCATAACTACGCCGGGATGGCCCAACCGGTCATGCCAAATAATAAATGTACTGTCGTTACTAAACTTCTGATTCACGGTAGCATACAATTCAATCGCTCTAAGATATGCGTAATGTAGCCCAGACTCAAAAGAAGGTAATACTTTCACAATTTGTTTATCATTCGAAACCACTTTTGTAATGTGCAAATATTCAATATCTCCCTTTTCTGCAGTCTCAACGCGATATCCATTTTGGCGCATAGCTTTAAAGCTCAGTAAATTTCTTTGAGATTTAGGAGAATATAAGGCATTATCAATTATTAGCCTTGTTCCTCTGGGCAGTAAAACATTAGCTCTTCCGGAGCCTTCAATTATATTTTGTGCTACCTGATATAGTATAACACTGGCTTCTTTATATCAAGGTGATCGAAATACTTCTTGTTTTTCAGAATCGTATTAGTCGTTGCGCAATCTGCAAGACATAATTATCCATTGCACATGCCCACGTCCATCGGATAATCGTCCTTTGTAAACAAACACATAGAAAACATTATTATACATTAAAACGAAATAATAGATTGCAAACATACACAAAGTAGTAATTCAAATGATTGCATAACGAAGCACACAATACGAAAGCATATATATTACAAAGATAAAGTCACAACTGATCAGATTTCTTCTAGAAACACTAGAAAATCCGTAGGTTCAAAATGAGTGCTTTCATCGTTTATACCAGATGCGGAGGCAAAGTCACTCTGAACGAAATTTGTTTCAACTTTGATTTCCTTGCCCTTCTGTGATTGTTGATATAAATCGATAAGATGTTTGGGCGTACGACAATTGCGCGACCAATGACCCGAACCGCAACAACAATAACATTTTTCATCATGACTCTTTTGTTCAGCTTTTTTCTTCTCATCTTTATTCTCATAGTTTTTTCTATTCTAGGGAAGACCGCCATGATAATTATGATAACCACCACGAAAATAATGAAGATCACCGCCATAATGTCCACGGCTACGACCACGTCATTGACCACGACCTTCACCACGGCCACATCCTCGGCCGCGATATCGACCACGACCACATCCATGATTATACCTTTGACCGGATTTGCTACGGGAATTCCAGTAGACCGAATTGACCGAGATTCAAAAATTTTCATCAACAACTCATTATTTTGCTCCGCCAATAGTAAGCATGCAATTAGATCCGAGTATTTTTCAAATTTTCTTTCGCGGTACTCTGTTGCAATACTATATTGGAGGGATGAAAGGTGCTGAATGTTTTATCCAGTATAAGCTCATCACTAATTGGATCTCCGCATAATTTCAATGTAGAAGTAATTCTGTAAACATCAGAAATATATTCGCTTACCGATTTAAAATCTTGTAGCCGCAAATTCATCCATTCATATCTTGCCTTTGGGAGAATAACCGTTTTCAGGTGGCTATATCTATCTTTCAGATTTTTCCGCAATACAATAGGATCGTCTACTGTTAAGTATTCGAGCTTTAGGCTCCCATGAATATGGTGGCGAAGAAATATCAAGGCCCTTGCCTTGTCTTGGGCGGTTGTGGTTTTTGTGGCATCAATGGTATCACCTAAATTTTTAGCTTTTAAATGATCCGCGGCATCTACAGCCCAAGATAAATCGTTGTTGCCGCTGATATCGAGTGTAGGAAAACCGACGCTCGCCAAGTTCGACATATTGCTATCATAAAATACCAAATATATTTCATTAATCACAACATAATAAAATATGAAAAGAAACAAATCTTCTTTTACATCTTCTTCAATATCCTCTACGGTAAAAGTTCTGATAAAAAATAATATCCACATCCAAATAACTGTTGTCGTAATAATAATCATAATCCATAGATCAAATATCGGGCAGCGCAACATCCTTCAAAATATAAAATATATTTTAGTAATAAAACAAATTTACAAAACTTTCTTTGGAAACACTTGTATAAACATTATCCACATGGCGATAAGGATCACCGTAAATAACATAAGAAGCAGCAGATTCATCTTTGTGTAAAATGACATGATTCTATCAAATTTAGAATCACAATTAATTAATAAGATAAATAATATATAATAAAATAAATTAATATTATTCAATATCTCTTTTCGTGAATCTCATAAAAAAATTCCACACGCCACCACGGGATTCTAAATCTGGACTTCCCATCAATATTTCTGACGGTATTCCGCGAAACCACTTGGGCTATGGCGTTTTGTTGTAAAATTTTCTTTAAATTAGTATATAGTTAGGATAAATAAATTATCGTTTGTTCGTGTTTTTTTTTAATTTATCCAAGTCCCGATAAGAATATTATAAAAAATGTCCATTGTCCATCCATAAATAATGTGACGCCGCTACTGAGGTTTGGAATACGGTGTTCACACCACTCTTTGTGGGGATTACCAGTCACCGCAAGACCTCGTGGGCTTGGTATCGTGTTCGACATAAATAATATATATACACACACATATATAAGATATCTAAAAATAAATATAAAGACACACACACTTATATAGATATATGTATATATATATATATATCTTATGTATGTACTTAGATGTATATGAACCCACACATGCGAGCATATATATATATATATATATATATATATATATATATATATATATATATAACATATATTTATATGTATATATATAACATATGAAATAAATAATTTATACCTCCGGATTGTGTTCTTGATAGTCCTCAGATAGGTAAAGTCTCGTACTGATAACGTATTATCAAATATTTATTATAATATATCTATATAACGTTATTGATATTAAGTAGAAAGCAACAGAAATTTGAGAAATATTGTTACTTCATGATCATTACAAATGAGCGAACTAACATGCTTATAACTACTTTATTAATTACAATGTGGACATCCACTTTACATAAGTCAATAATGGACAAAAATAATTCATAATAAAACGCATTATTTGGCTGAAACGTTTTGCGCATAACGGGGAAGAGAGCAACCCCTCCCTCTTTTTTCAATATAGGTCGGCATGGGCGGGGTAGCACGCCAACGACCCGGCCCGTAAGAACGGCCCGGGGGCACATGTATTTATTCTCGAATATAGCTCTTGTTCTTACAACTCGGTAATGTATTATTCGCATTTCTACCGAAATTATACACACTTTTAAACCCGGCCCCGTGTCCGTCCCACGATTGGCACGAGCCCGGCCCACGAAGCACCGCGATGTGTCGCGAACAAAGTTTTTAATTTTTGAGCACTGCACGGCACGGCCCGTAATAAGTGGGCTCGGGCCCAGCCCATCCCGCACCCCACCTTGAGCCCGCGTGCTTGGCCTGTGGGCCTGATCGATCGGGCCCATGCATACCTTTAGTAACAATCTATTTGTCTAATTTACCGGTATAGGTAGGTCAATTCACATTCAAAACTTGACACTTAGATTCATTCATGTTTAAACACTGATCAAAATCATTACATATGAATTATTGTGCCACGTCAATTTTTTGCCAAGACATAAGTGATATATTGTTAGCTTCTAGTTGATTAATAAAAGCAGCATTTCACAAAACAAAGCATCCAACTTAAGATTTGAAATGTCAACCCTATTGTAAAATGTTGAGTCTTTTTATCCTAATAAATAATCATTTGATAAACAAAGAAAAATCGAGTCCTCTTGAAATGGGAGGTTGAGAGTGGCAAGCACGACATACGAGTCTTATGATTTACATATTTGCATCAAATATTAACACCGCCATGATAATTATGATAACCACCACGAAAATAATGAAGATCACCGCCATAATGTCCACGGCTACGACCACGTCATTGACCACGACCTTCACCACGGCCACATCCTCGGCCGCGATATCCACCACGACCACATCCATGATTATACCTTTGACCGGATTTGCTACGGGAATTCCAGTAGACCGAATTGACCGAGATTCAAAAATGTTCATCAACAACTCATTATTTTGCTCCGCCAATAGTAAGCATGCAATTAGATCCGAGTATTTTTCAAATTTTCTTTCGCGGTACTCTGTTGCAATACTATATTGGAGGGATGAAAGGTGCTGAATGTTTTATCCAGTATAAGCTCATCACTAATTGGATCTCCGCATAATTTCAATGTAGAAGTAATTCTGTAAACATCAGAAATATATTCGCTTACCGATTTAAAATCTTGTAGCCGCAAATTCATCCATTCATATCTTGCCTTTGGGAGAATAACCGTTTTCAGGTGGCTATATCTATCTTTCAGATTTTTCCGCAATACAATAGGATCGTCTACTGTTAAGTATTCGAGCTTTAGGCTCCCATGAATATGGTGGCGAAGAAATATCAAGGCCCTTGCCTTGTCTTGGGCGGTTGTGGTTTTTGTGGCATCAATGGTATCACCTAAATTTTTAGCTTTTAAATGATCCGCGGCATCTACAGCCCAAGATAAATCGTTGTTGCCGCTGATATCGAGTGTAGGAAAACCGACGCTCGCCAAGTTCGACATATTGCTATCATAAATTACCAAATATATTTCATTAATCACAACATAATAAAATATGAAAAGAAACAAATCTTCTTTTACATCTTCTTCAATATCCTCTACGGTAAAAGTTCTGATAAAAAATAATATCCACATCCAAATAACTGTTGTCGTAATAATAATCATAATCCATAGATCAAATATCGGGCAGAGCAACATCCTTCAAAATATAAAATATATTTTAGTAATAAAACAAATTTACAAAACTTTCTTTGGAAACACTTGTATAAACATTATCCACATGGCGATAAGGATCACCGTAAATAACGTAAGAAGCAGCAGATTCATCTTTGTGTAAAATGACATGATTCTATCAAATTTTGAATCACAATTAATTAATAAGATAAATAATATATAATAAAATAAATTAATATTATTCAATATCTCTTTTCGTGAATCTCATAAAAAAATTCCACACGCCACCACGGGATTCTAAATCTGGACTTCCCATCAATATTTCTGACGGTATTCCGCGAAACCACTTGGGCTATGGCGTTTTGTTGTAAAATTTTCTTTTAAATTAGTATATAGTTAGGATAAATAAATTATCGTTTGTTCGTGTTTTTTTTTAATTTATCCAAGTCCCGATAAGAATATTATAAAAAATGTCCATTGTCCATCCATAAATAATGTGACGCCGCTACTGAGGTTTGGAATACGGTGTTCACACCACTCTTTGTGGGGATTACCAGTCACCGCAAGACCTCGTGGGCTTGGTATCGTGTTCGAGCATAAATAATATATATACACACACATATATAAGATATCTAAAAATAAATATAAAGACACACACACTTATATAGATATATGTGTATAGATATATATATATATATAATATATATATATATATATATATATCTTATGTATGTACTTAGATGTATATGAACCCACACATGCGAGCATATATATATATATATATATATATATATATATATATATATGAACAAATTATGATTCATTAATAATGAGTCATCAAAATTAAATCATGATTCATCACAATGAATCATCAAAATTGTATGATTAAATGTGGATGTTTTTGGAATATTAATGACTCATGAATTATGATAAGATGAGGTGTATAAAAATATATTGTATTTTTGTATGAGTTGTATAGATGATTAAATTGTATTTTAGTGTATGATTTTAGTATAAATAGGTGTTTAAGTTGCATTGTAAGATCATCAATATAGAAAATATATTATCTCCCTTTAAAATCTCTCCATATATTATAATCATAATATATATAAAATAATCTTAATAAATCATAATAAATATTTTATAACACGTTATCAGCACGACCACGCTCCACCGTCAAGATCAACTTCCGCCGTAGAAATCAACTTCAACCGTCGAATCAACGTCTTTCGCAGTTCTTCAATTTGGTCGAGGTACCATAATTTTATACTAATCGTTGGTTTAATTGTGGTATACGACTTTCTATTTTTATTAAGGTGATGAGATCCAGAATAGTTAAAAAAAAATAAAGAAATAATTTTTACTTATATTCTTGAATAGATTTCATTATATTATAATTTTATCTATTAACTTATTTGATTTTAAAATTTTATAGAATCATGTCGTTGCTCGATCTGATGCTTGAAGAACATTTATTTATATGTATTATTATTACGTGGGCACTTATTGGGATGCTGGTAATGTTTATTTGGATGTTGATAGAGTTTTTCATTCGATTTTTTTCAAAAGAAGATACTGAAGAAGAAACTATCAAGGATATCAAAGAAGAGTAGTTATGAATCTCTTTTAATATTTTGTTGTGTTTTTTTTTTATTGTTTATATTTTATAGTAATATGACGAACTTGGCAAGCCTCGAATTTGTTGCACTGGATATCAACGGCAAGAACTATTTATCTTGGGCACTAGATGCCGAAATTCACCTGAAAGCCAAAGGTTTAGGTGACACCATTATTGCTGCGAAAACCACAACAAATCAGGATGCAGGCGCAACCGACGCCAGTGACACAACCATATCCACCACTCCTCAGGATAAGGCAAAAGCCTTGATATTCCTTCGCCACCACATTCATGAAAGTCTGAAAACTGAATACTTAAATGAGAAGGATCCGGCTGAGTTGTGGAAAAGTTTGAAAGAACGATACGACCACCTGACAACTGTTATCCTGCCGAGAGCAAGGTACGAGTGGATAAATTTACGACTGCAGGATTTTAAATCGGTGAATGAATATAACTCTGCAGTTCATAGAATTACTTCTACATTGAAATTATGTGGAGAAGCAATCACCGATGATGATAAGCTCGAAAAAACATTCACCACTTTCCATCCGTCGAATGTAGTATTACAGCAACAATATCGTGAACGGCAATTCAAAAGGTATGCAGAACTAATATCTGTTTTATTGTTGGCTGAGCAAAACAACGAATTGTTGATGAAAAACCACGAATCCCGACCAACCGGTGCGGCTGCGCTCCCTGAAGCGAATGCGGTCAGGCGGAATAATAATGATAATAATCGAGGTAATGGTCGTGGACGTGGACGTGGCGGATATCGCGGCCGCGGACGAGGCCGTGGTCAAGGCCGTGGTCAAGGCCGAGGTCGTGGCCAAGGATATTATGGTGGTGATTATCAGTACTTCCGTGGTGGTTACCATAACAATCATGGTGGTTATCAAAGTCTTCCCCAGAAGAGGAAAAGCTATGATAATAAGGATGAGAAGAGGCACACCGAACAAAAGGATAATGATGAGCGATGCTATCGTTGTGGTGGTTTGGGCCATTGGTCGAAAACTTGTCGCACGCCCAAACATCTCGTTGAATTATATCAAAAGGACAAAGGAAAGAAAATTGAAACAAATCTTGTTCAGGGTGATCTCGCCTCTACTTCTGGTGTCAATGATGAAAGTACTCATTTCGAGGCCGCGGATTTTCAATAAGCTTGATGTGATTCCCTTATGTGTTATTATCATATGTTTAATTATGTGTGTGTATTATATGCTTGTATTATATGCATCGTTTGTTAAGTTATTTGTATGTTTACATGCTTTGTTATCAATAATAATGGTTATTATGTGCTTATTATTAAGGACATTCATACAATGGATACGAGCATGTGCAATGGAGAATTATGTCTCGCAGACTGCGCAACGACTCATACGATTCTGAGAAATAAGAAATATTTTGATCATCTTGAAATGAAAGGAGAAAGTGTCATTACTATCTCGGGCAGTACAAATATAATTGAAGGCTCCGGAAGAGCTAGCATTTTACTATCAAAAGGGACAAGGCTAATAATCGAAAATGCCTTATATTCTCCTAAGTCTCAAAGAAATTTACTAAGCTTTAAAGCTATTCGAAATAATGGATATCATGTTGAGACTGCAGAAAAGGGAGACGTCGAATATTTGCACATGACAAAAGTGATTTCAAATGATAAAAGAATCGTGGAAATATTACCTTCTTTTGACTCTGGGTTATACTATACATATCTAAGAACAATTGAGTCGTATGCTATCGTAAACCAGAAGTTTACTGAAGACAGTACATTTAATGTTTGGCATGACCGGTTGGGCCATCCCGGTTCAATTATGATGCGAAAAATAATTGAAAATTCACGTGGACATTCGATAAAGAACCAAAGGATTCTTCAATCTAATGAATTATCTTGTGCTGCTTGCTCTAAAGGGAAGTTAATTGTTCGGCCATCACCAATGAAAGTAAAGAATGAATCTATTGTATTTTTGGAACGTATACATGGTGATATTTGTGGGCCGATACACCCATCATGTGGACCATTTAAATATTTTATGGTATTAATTGATGCATCGAGTAGATGGTCCCACGTATGTTTATTATCTACAAGGAATGTGGCATTTGCGAGGTTGCTTGCTCAGTTGGTTCGATTAAGAGCACATTTTCCGGATTATCCTATAAAGAAAATACGCCTTGACAATGCTGGCGAATTTACTTCCAAGGCATTTAATGATTATTGTATGTCTATCGGTATTGATGTTGAGCATCCTGTGCCACATGTTCATACGCAAAACGGTCTTGCAGAATCGTTGATTAAACGTCTGCAATTAATTGCAAGACCATTATTGATGAAGTCGAAGCTTCCCTCGTCTTGTTGGGGACATGCTATATTACATGCAGCGGCACTAATTCGCATCAGGCCAACAAGTTATCATGATATCTCCCCATTACAAATGGTTTATGGTCAGGAACCAGATATTTCCCATCTAAGAATTTTTGGATGTGCGGTATATGTTCCAATTGCGCCACCACAACGCACAAAGATGGGACCTCAAAGGAGGTTGGGAATATATGTCGGATTTGAATCTCCATCTATTATAAGATATTTGGAACCGCTAACTGGAGATTTATTCACGGCTAGATTTGCCGACTGTCACTTCGATGAAACAAATTTTCCGACATTAGGGGGAGAAAAGAAACAGCTGGAAAGAAATATTAGTTGGAATGAATTATCGCTAAATCATTATGATCCTCGAACGAAAGAATGTGAACTGGAAGTTCAGAAGATAATTCATTTACAAAACTTAGCGAATCAATTGCCAGACAGCTTTACTGACCCAAAGAGAGTGACTAAGTCACATATTCCGGCTGTTAATGCTCCTGCAAGAATTGATGTTTCTACAGAACAAACACGAGATATTGGGCCTAAACCACAACTGAAGCGTGGTAGGCCATTCGGTTCCAAAGATAAAAATCCTCGGAAGAGAAAAGGAGCAAATAATAAGAATGATCCAATCGATGATTTATCTACTAAAGAAGAGTCGATGGGCATAAATGACGATACAAATGAAACTCAGGTACCTGAAGATATTGAAAATAATGAAGAGATCTCCATCAATTATGCCCAGAACAGAATTAGATGGAACCGAGATAAAGTCAATGTTGACGATAAATTCTCATTTAACGTAGCGCTACTTGAAATGAATGAGATGAACGAAAATGAGGATCATGAACCAAGGTCTGTAAGCGAATGCAGACTACGAAAAGATTGGCCAAAATGGAAAGATGCAATCGAGGAAGAACTAAAATCACTTGAGAAACGAAAAGTTTTTGGACCTGTAGTCCGCATACCAGAAAATGTAAAGCCGGTTGGATTTAAATGGGTTTTTATTAGAAAGAGAAATGAAAATGGAGAAATTGTAAGATATAAAGCACGGCTTGTTGCACAAGGTTTCTCGCAGAGACCTGGTATTGATTATGAGGAGACGTATTCTCCTGTGGTGGACGCAACTACTTTTCGTTATATAATTAGTCTGGCAGTACGTGAAGGACCGATATGCGTCTAATGGATGTCGTCACTGCTTATCTATATGGCTCACTTGACAGTGACATTTCCGGAAGGATTTCAGCTGCCTGAAAATTCAGGGCCGCGAGATGAGTACTCAATTAAGCTAAATAAGTCGCTTTATGGATTGAAGCAATCCGGGCGTATGTGGTATAATCGCCTAAGTGAATATTTATTGAAAGAGGGCTATACAAATGATCAAATTTGCCCTTGTATATTTATGAGGAGATGTGAAAACGAATTCGTCATTATAGCAGTATATGTCGACGACATCAATATAGTTGGAACTCCTGAAGAGTTGTCGAAAGCGGTTAATTGTTTGAAAAAGGAATTCGAAATGAAAGATCTCGGTAAAACAAAATATTGTCTCGGACTGCAAATTGAATATTTGAAGAATGGGATATTTGTACATAAAGAAACTTACACGAAAAAGGTGTTGAAAAGGTTTTACATGGACAAAGCTCATCCACTGGATACTCCCATGATCGTCCGTTCATTAGACGTGAATAAAGATCCATTCAGACCACGTGAAAATGATGAAGAGATACTCGGTCCTGAAGTACCATATCTTAGTGCTATCGGAGCGCTAATGTATCTTACAAGTCATACACGACCTGATATAGCGTTTGCAGTAAATTTATTGGCAAGATACAGTTCTTCGCCGACTCGTAGACATTGGAACGGAGTTAAACGAATATTTCGATACCTTCAAGGAACAACTGATATGGGACTGTTCTTCTCTAATGAGTTGAAAACAGATTTAATTGGGTATGCAGATGCTGGTTTCTTATCCGACCCACATAATGCACGATCGCAAACGGGTTACTTATTTACGTATGGTGGAACTGCTATTTCATGGCGATCAGTTAAACAGAGTTTAATTGCCACTTCATCTAATCACGCTGAAATACTAGCGATTCATGAAGCTAGCAGAGAATGTGTCTGGTTGCGATCGATTATTCAGCATATGCAACAAACTTGTGGATTATTATCGGAAAAGTTACCTCCAACGACATTATATGAAGATAATGCAGCATGCATTGCCCAATTAAAGGATGGATATATCAAAGGTGATAGAACAAAACATATATCACCAAAATTTTTCTTTACACATGAGTTGGAGAAAAGTGGTGATATTGTAGTACAACAAGTGCGATCAAATAAAAATCTTGCAGATTTGTTCACAAAAGCACTTCCCCCAATAATTTTCAGAAGGTTAGTATATGAAATTGGCATTCGAAGACTTGGAGATTTAAAATGATGTCATCATCAGGGGGAGTAAATATGTGTTGCACTCTTTTTTCCTTAACTGTGGTTTTTCCCATGTGGTTTTCCCAGTAAGGTTTTTAATGAGGCAACAAGCTAAAATATATTCTTTGAAAAACATCCAAGGGGGAGTATTATGAACAAATTATGATTCATTAATAATGAGTCATCAAAATTAAATCATGATTCATCACAATGAATCATCAAAATTGTATGATTAAATGTGGATGTTTTTGGAATATTAATGACTCATGAATTATGATAAGATGAGGTGTATAAAAATATATTGTATTTTTGTATGAGTTGTATAGATGATTAAATTGTATTTTAGTGTATGATTTTAGTATAAATAGGTGTTTAAGTTGCATTGTAAGATCATCAATATAGAAAATATTATCTCCCTTTAAAATCTCTCCATATATTATAATCATAATATATATAATAATCTTAATAAATCATAATAAATATTTTATAACATATATATATATATATAACATATATTTATATGTATATATAACATATATATGAAATAAATAATTTATACCTCCGGATTGTGTTCTTGATAGTCATCAGATAGGTAAAGTCTCGTGCTGATAACGTATTATCAAATATTTATTATAATATATAACGTTATTGATATTAAGTAGAAAGTAGGGGTGGGATCGGGTCGGGTATATCGGGTTTCGGGTTTTTCGGGTCGGGTACCCGAAAAAATCGGGTATTAAATTTCAAACCCGACCCCGACCCGATCGAAGTTCGGGTACCCGGCAATCGGGTACCCGAAACCCGTCGGGTACCCGCGGGTCGGGTCGGGTTTTCTTTTCCTTTTTTTTTTTAAATTTGATATGATTAAATTAATTTTCTTCCTCGAGAAACTCGCCGGCGTCGCGTCCCTCTCCCAGCTGGTCGGCAGCTTCGCCTCGCCCTCGATCTACGGCACTTCAGACAAAGCATATAGACAGCGTAGCAACCTAGCACGTCAAGAAGAGGAAACCCATAACAAGAACTGAGGAGGGCTAAGGCGATCCCTAAGAAAAGGGCGAGGTTGAAGGGTTCCTCTTACACTCGAACCTTGGTCTTAGATCTATAGAAGAGGGAACGTTTAAAGGATTATTAGCTGCTATTTGCTTCATCCTTTGGTGATTTTCTTTCTCAGTGACTAGGTGAATTTCTTTCTCAGTGACGAGTTTCTGAGGTGTGTGTGTTTGTGTGTATTGAGTGTGTGTGTATGTGTGTATCGATGTGTGTGTTGGGGATGGGGTGTGCATCGATGTGTGTGTGAGTGGGTGTTTGTTGGGGTGTGTGAGGAGTTGGGTATGCGTTGGTGGGTGTATTGAGTGTGAGTGGAATGTGTACATATATTTTTTTTCTTTATTCCTGTGGTCGGGTCGGGTACCCGATCGGGTTTTTCGGGTAGCACATTGCTACCCGAAACCCGACCCGAAATATAATATCGGGTATCGGGTACCCGACCCGATACCCGATAAAACCCGAATTTTCACCTCCGATCGGGTAAAACCCGATCGGGTCGGGTCGGGTACCCGAAACCCGAACCCGATTGCCCACCCCTAGTAGAAAGCAACAGAAATTTGAGAAATATTGTTACTTCATGATCATTACAAATGAGCGAACTAACATGCTTATAACTACTTTATTAATTACAATATGGACATCCACTTTACATAAGTCAATAATGGACAAAAATAATTCATAATAAAACGCATTATTTGGCTGAAACGTTTTGCGCATAACGGGGAAGAGAGCAACCCCTCCCTCTTTTTTCAATATAGGTCGGCATGGGCGGGGTAGCACGCCAACGACCCGGCCCGTAAGAACGGCCCGGGGGCACATGTATTTATTCTCGAATATAGCTCTTGTTCTTACAACTCGGTAATGTATTATTCGCATTTCTACCGAAATTATACACACTTTTAAACCCGGCCCCGTGTCCGTCCCACGATTGGCACGAGCCCGGCCCACGAAGCACCGCGATGTGTCGCGAACAAAGTTTTTAATTTTTGAGCACTGCACGGCACGGCCCGTAATAAGTGGGCTCGGGCCCAGCCCATCCCGCACCCCACCTTGAGCCCGCGTGCTTGGCCTGTGGGCCTGATCGATCGGGCCCATGCATACCTCTAGTAACAATCTATTTGTCTAATTTACCGGTATAGGTAGGTCAATTCACATTCAAAACTTGACACTTAGATTCATTCATGTTTAAACACTGATCAAAATCATTACATATGAATTATTGTGCCACGTCAATTTTTTGCCAAGACATAAGTGATATATTGTTAGCTTCTAGTTGATTAATAAAAGCAGCATTTCACAAAACAAAGCATCCAACTTAAGATTTGAAATGTCAACCCTATTGTAAAATGTTGAGTCTTTTTATCCTAATAAATAATCATTTGATAAACAAAGAAAAATCGAGTCCTCTTGAAATGGGAGGTTGAGAGTGGCAAGCACGACATACGAGTCTTATGATTTACATATTTGCATCAAATATTAACAAATCATCCTATAATGACGTTTCCAAAGTAGGAAATTTTTCAAACGGATTATTCAAGATAGGTTTAAAAATATTAAAAATAATTTCATCTGCCAATATAGATATAATATAATGATGGTCAATTGCCTTTGATTTAATTTCCAATATTCAAAATATAAACAAAATCAACAAGATGTATGTGCAGGCTCAATATAGATAAATAGTGCATCTTTATGAGTTGTTTCTCCCATATCAAATAAATCAAGCTCTCAATTCCACTTAATATATCAACGACTATCTCTATATCATTATTAGGTTTTAGGAAGGACCCATCGGTTTCTAACATATATTGTTGGATTTATATTTATTTGTAATTAAATACTTGAGAAGAAAATAAATGCGAATTGATCATATTATCTAGGAAATTGAAATTCTTTCTCGACTTGGCTTATTATGGAGTACTAGTTTGTTTAGCACATCCTATATATGTGCATAATATGTTATTGTATGTGCAAATATATTTTATACATTGAAGATTTTATATTTTTAATTAAGTTATTTAAAGAATAAAATGTTAAGTTAAGGATAAAACTATAACTAAAAGATTAAGGATAAGACCAATTGGCGGTTTTTAGACCATAGGCTCTTTTATATTAGAGTATAGATGGTGCTTTTTTAAATTTGAAATTAACGAAAATCCAATTTTATTAGACATATAAGTAAGTTATCTTACATGAATAATTATTATCTATTAGTTTATTAAGGAAGTACCTCAGAGTAACTGCTCTTCCAATTGATATGTCAACTATCGTAATTACGATTTTACCATAAAATTCTTCCAATCTCTAACATCAAACATAAAAAAAATGGTATGTGGCGTTGTTTTGACGTCAGTCCAGTTATCAGGCTTTTAACAGTCTGATTCCATTTGGACCGAAGGTATTCCAGCATATATACCATTAATTCGAAAACAAAAATAAAAATTATTTTTGTGATTGTTAGAATTAAATTATCGGATACAAGGATTTTTACATGATAAAATTTTCATTTGAGTAATTCAATCGGTAACAGTCATCGCCCTCAAACGCCTTCCTTACGGCAACACGGGCATGCCAAGAGCCGAAACAGAATTAATCAAAATCAAATTTTATTACAACCTTTATCCAAAATTTAATTCTTTCGATCGATTTTCAACAGATTTTTATAAAAGAAAATATTAAATACATTATATTATTATATATATAAAACCATGATTAAGGTACTAAGGCATCTTGGTGTAGTTTAACGATAAAATTTAGCCTTTCATTAAGGCTAAGCAATATAAAAATAAAAGATACAAAAACAAAATTAAAAACTTACTTAAAGGAGGAGTCGTACAGGAAACTTCAACTTTTATTCCTAAAAATATTTTACAGTAGAGGGGAATTACAAGAGAGGAGGGATAGAGTACAAGAGAGAGTAAAAGAAAGCACACCATATACATATGAGTTCTTCTGCTATAAATAGAAGTACAAAAATTAAAAAGAAGAAATTTTTTTCAAAGCTGTCCACTTTGTCGAGGGAATCTTGACAGCTGTGATTAATTTGGCAAGAAAATCTTCGTTTTTATCCTTAGCTTTATTAAAGCTAATAGTAATCCATTTTCCATCGTTGATGTCACAATCAGCATTATTTGAGGCCATCAATAGCTTCTTTAATTTTGAGTGCTTCTTTGGCTCTAGACTCCTTAATTTCTTCACGAGTCTTGATGATTTGAGCCACTTTATCTTTAATAATGACAATTTCTTGTCCCATAAGGTCAATAGCATTATCTCCAATATCTTCGATAATAATGTCATCCGGATTTTCCGGATCTTGTCCTTCACCAGCAAGACAAAAATCTTCATCTTCTTCGTTTTTTGAAGATTTCCCCATCGAGATATCTTCGATATTCACATCAATTCTTTGCAATGTCTTTCTTCATTTCTTCGAAGTAGACATCAATAATTTCATTGGGCTTCAATTTTCCTTTCTGAAGATTAATTCTTCTAGATAGGGTTTCAAAGGGACTAGGAGCTTTCCTTTGTTGACAATTATTAATCGCATTTTATAAAGAGAAATTTTCTCTTCGATCTTATCAATTGTTTGCTGGCTTTCATATTCACCAGTCTGTGTATTTTGGATCATTTTCTTCCAAAATTTTATATAAAAATTTCTTTGAAGACAGGGAATTTTTTGTTGGGTATAACCACTTATGGAGTCCATCTCCAAATCAACGGGATAGAAAATTCAATATAAAAATGTAAAGAAGCCATTCCTTCTATACGTTGTTTATTATGCTCCACTTCTATTAGAAAGGGAGATACTTTGACCCATTCTTGGTAAAAACCAAAGAAATGTTCCTTTAATATTTCAATAGATGCGCCATATAATAGCCACCATTGGTAAAACCAATTAGGAATATTCTTTTTATAAACATCGGAGCAGATTTTAATCCACCAAGAATGTTTTTATTATCGTTTTGATATAAAAATACTTTATTAAAAGCATCTATATAATCATAATAATTATATTTAATCAAAATTTTTGATTCAGGATGGAGATATTCTCTATCTTTTAAAGGATGAAGTGCCCAATTTTCAGCAGTTATTATCTGCTTAATAATAATTTTACTAAAGGTATAACCTTTTCTTTGAGCGGTTTGGGTAGTACCCGCACTAAAATGCTCAAAATCAGCTGTTCCAGTAGCTTTTAAAATATTCTCGTAGTTATCACGAGATTTACAGAAAAGAGCAGCATATGATGCTTCCTCCAAATACCTGGACATTATTGTCCATGGTTCGTCAGGCCATTTCATGTCTTTAAATTCTAACAGAAATATTACCTCTATATGATTCTTTTTCTCATAATCGACGTCTTCGTCGTCATCTGCAATTATTTTTGCATAGAAGTACCTTCTTTATTTTGCGATTGCGCCTTTTGTTTCTTGTATTCAAGAAACTCTTTGTAAATTGGATCGTTCTCATTCCAAGCATTGCTTGAAGACGCAGAAATTGTGAAAGATTTTCTTGCACAAGTTTCTTGTTACCCATTTTGGGCTATGACACGTCCACCACGACCACATCCACCTCTATTAGAGGCGAAACCTCTCCCATATTGGGACATTGCTGCAATTTGCAAAAAACTCATGTTATATATTCGCGCGTAAGATAATCAGGAAGACTATTATCACTTCCCTTTTTATAAATTATTTCAAAGTCAAAAGGGGCTAAATGAGCCTGCCATCTCGCAAACATTTGTTTTGAGACATTATGCTTGAAATCCTTTTAAAACATGAATTTCGCAGCTTGACAATCAGTTTTTATTAAAAACCTTTGATTGTAAAGATCATCTTGAAATTTAAAATACATTTACTATAGCGAGAACTTCTCTGGCTATATTAGCATAATTTTTCTGAGCATTATTCCATTTTCCTGAATGGAATCGAACAAGATGCTCAAATTTGTCATCTGGAGAAACCTGTTTTAATATTCCTCCAAATCCAATATCAGACGCATCTTTCTCAATAATTTTTTGCCAGGTAGGATTAGCAAGCATGAGACAAGGAAGATGAGTTACTTTTAATTTTCTTAATTGCCTCAGTATGACTATGTGTCCACTGACAAGACGTCTTTTTTAATCTATCATATAAAATAGATGTATCAATTGCAAGATTTTTGTAATAAGGAGAAATATAATTTAAACTTCCTAAAATCTTTGTAATTGAGTTTTAGCTAAAATTTGGTCAGGAAATTTTGACGCAAATTCAATGCTTCTATTAATTGGAGTAATAATACCCTTTTCAATAATATGACCCAAAAATCTAACTTTTGTTTGAAATAAACTCACTTTGGACTAGATATAACTAACCCATTTTGAATAATTATTTTTTTGAAAATATCTAGATGTTTAAAATGTGTTTCGATATCTGTATAAAATACAAACTATCATCAATATAAACAATTATAAAATTACTGTAAGGAATGAATATATCATTCATAATATTTTGAAATTCTGAAGGAGCGTTATTCAAACCAAAAGGCATACCGTTCCATTCAAATTGTCCAATTGGGACTGTAAAAGCGGTTTTGTACCGATCCTTTTCTTCTACTTGGATTTGCCAAAAACCACATTTCAAATCAAATTTTGAAAATAAAATTACATTATGCAATCGATCAAGTAAATCCTTTTTATTAGGAATGTGATATCTGATCCATTTTAAAACTTTATTCAAAGGTTTGTAATTGATTACTAACCTGGGAGCTCCTATTTCCTTTTCGGCTGCATTATTAACATAAAATGCAGTACATGACCAAGGAGATTTTGAAGGTTTTATTAAATCTTTCTGTAAGAGAGAATTTATTTCTTTCTTACATAGTTCTAATAATTCATTCATTTGGCAGGGACGAGCTTTAGTAGGAATATTTTTCTCACTAAAATCTTCCTCATAAGGTAAACAATATGTTTCTTCCTGTTCCAAAATGCATTCGGAAGATCATTGCATATTTGCAATGTAAATTCATTATGAATCATCTTTATTTTTTCTTGTAACTTCGGATTTTGGATTTTATCCTCAATAGTAAGTATACTAATTTCTTGTTTTAGATAGTTTATTTGATTTTCTTTTGCTTTAATAAGAATAGAATCCTTAATTTCACTAAGAAATCGTGAGATTGGTTCAGTAATGAATTTAAAGTATACTTCTTTATTTTGGAAGCTTCCTTTAAATCCTTGTTCATCAATATTAGTGATAGGAAATATTTTCCTAAGGAATGGAGTACCAATAATTACTTGGTTCGTGATATTTTTGACTAGCAAGAAAGATGTAGGATACAAACCTTATTTTTACAAATATAGGCCTTAGGAATTTCGTAATTAATTTGCAACCTTTCTCCGCTGGCAGAGCTAAGAGAATGAGTTGTCTTGTAAAAATATTGAGAAGGTATTATACATTCTTAGATACAGTTTAAATCTGCACCGCTATCAATAAGGGCTATAAGATCTTTTTGATAATTTTTATCAATGAGTAGTGAAATCTTTACTAGCCATTTTTGAGAAGTGATACTTCAAGGGTAGAAAGAAAATTATCATTTTCTGTTGTACTAGCAAATTCATCAAAGGATTTAGAAGATGATTCATCTAAGACTTCTTTTCCCTTTTCAAGCTTAGAAAGTCTTCTTTCTAAATTTACTTAATTTTAATTCTTTAATTTCTGTTTTAAGGATCGAAATTTCTATAGTTAAATCTTTGATATTAACTGGAGATTCTTTATATTTATTTTTCTTTCGAAGCATTTTCATTACTTCTGACATTTTATAGGGTTCAGATTTTTGGATAACTTCTTTAGAAGTTTCTTCCCCATTTTGAATAATTCTCATGATGATCAGATTTTTCAAATCTGGACCTTCAGTTTCTTTAAGCATTTCTAAGAGATTATTGTCAAGAACGTTAATTTCATGAAATTGAGAAATAATTTGATATAAATTATCATTTTCTGATTCAGATTCTGATTTATCTGAGTCTTTAGAGCAAGGTTGTCCTAATTGACAATTTCGACATTCATCAGATTCTGATGAAATATCTTCGATAACGTTGTTTTCATTATTTGAAGAGTAACCTGATTCACAATCAGATCCAAGAAGATAGCGTTTCTTTTAATTCACTATCAATTTCTAAGTTATTAATTTTCTTTTTGGTCCAGTAGATACTTGCTTTATGACCAACTTTTCCGCATTTTCGGCAGACAATGGGAGGGAATTTGTTTTTATATCGATAATTATTATCCTTTTGTTCTTTTCTTTTAGATTTTCTAAATTTTATTCTTTCATATTGTTTAGAAGAATATTTTTTAGTTTTGTTTTCTTTACGAGTTTTACTCGTAGAAGGATTTTCCATGCCAAATTGGCCACATAATTCTCCTAATTGTTTATTTTCGTCTAGAGAATGTCTCTTGACTTGTTTATTTAATTTTATTTCATTGCATAAGGCCAAACCTTCTTGTACGCAAGTTCCTATAAGTTTTCCATAGATATAGGACTTGATACTCGATTCTCCTTTCATAAAGTTATTCCTTACTCTTTCTGCAAAGAGTGAAGGTAGGCCATCTATAAATTTAGATTTTCAGTGAGTACTATTTGACTCAGGGAGTTCCATGACTCGACTAAGGAAAGTATTTTTATACCATCTAAAAGATGTAAGGGTCTTACACCTAAGATTTTGGAGAAGAGTTCTGATATTTTCAGAATTGTCAGACCATCGGCCTGTGAAATGTTCAATGATGTAACACAAAGAGTGTAAACAACATTGTCTGTTTGTTGACCGTTTTCTTCTTTAACGGTAAGATAAATATCTTCTTTTTCGCATTGAGATAAATAATCATCCCACCATCCTTTTAATTGACCAGTAAAGCCAGCTACTATCATTTTTCTACAGCTCTATCATTATTTTGATTAGCTTTACAAATTGTATACATAAGCATTCTATGTATCATGTTATAAATTTGTCTTTCGAATAACTATCAAGATTCCATTCATATATACATCTACCATTATACGAATTCTTAAGCATACATTCTTGCTCTTCGAACAGGATGTCTTGAGGAGTAGGCCTAGGGTAATAATATTTACTTTGAGTTGGCCTATCAGCATATTTAGACCATCTCCAATAGTGCTGCAAAACGCAAACGCAAACGCAAATAGGCAGTAAAACTGCTCCAAAAGTACTGCAAACGCAAACGCAAAATGCGTTTTTTGCATTCTCTTTCGAACGCAAATTTGCGTCTGAACGCAAAAATGCGTTTGATGTTTTAAAATTGCAAATAAGCCATTTACTTGTATTGAATTATTAAATCAAACATATAAAAACTATTTCATAAATAAAGTATATTAAAGTGTATACTACGATTATATTGATATCATACATAATTATTTTAACCTTTTTATTTTAGTAATAATTATTTATATCTTATTATTAATTTTTTATATTTTATTTATATGTAATATAATTAAATATTGTTTTGACCACAAGTATAGATTTAAAATATTTTACAAAATATCACAATAGAAACATCAAAATTACCACTCAAAATAACACAAGTACTAAAATAAAAATACATCATAAATTATAAAAATAACGCACAACTACGGAAATTTCGATATTTTTAATAAATATTTTGTTCTATGTTTTTAATATGCTTTTATCTAAATCAAAATTAAAAGAATATTGTGGTTATTTCTAAAGTAGTAAAATATAGGGGTGATATTGAAAAGTTATAAAAGTTTGTAGGAAAGGGAATATTACAGGAATATTCTTTTGCGTTTGCGTTTGCAGTTGACTGTTGTTGAACTGTTACTGCAAAATATGGTTGTTACTGCAAAATGCGTTTGCGTTTGCGTTTGACTGTTGGAGATGGTCTTAGTATGCTTAAGTTTATTAATTTCTTGATTAAAAGTATTTTGAAAATTATCAGAATTTTCTAATTGATTTTCAAGTTCTTCGCTTAAAGTATTAAACTTAAGATTTTGAAGTTTTTCTTCAAGTAATTTCTCAATTTGGGAAATAGATTTTAATTTAAAATATGTAACTTCAGGAGGAGGTCGAATACTCGGAGATGCGATATCAATTGTCTCTAAATTATTTTTTTCTTTTAATAAAAAGTTCTTTATGTCTTTTATTGAGAATGAAATTTCCTCAATTTTTCTTTAATAAAGAAATTTGTTCTCCTATAACAATAACATACATATTTGTATAATTTTGTTGTTTTAAAAGGCTATTAATATGATTAATAGTAACAGAAAGCGTATCATTTTCTTTTTCAAATAATTTTTGAAAAGCATTAAAAAAACTAATTTCGTTCTCCTTTTCCATTTGACTATTTTGAGGAGGAAAGACTGAAGTAAGATTTTTCCCAGTGGAAGCTTATAATTTCTTTCAAGAACAGAAATCATATTTTTAAAATATTTTGATAAAAACCAAGGAACAAAAGGCAATTTTTCAGAGTGGATTCTTGCTGTAGCAGATCAATAGCACAAACCTAGCTATGATACCAAAGCAGCAGCAGCCTACCACAGTCTTGGACTTTAGGCCGATTGCTTCCTGCAACATCCTATATAAATGTATATCCAAAATGATATGTAGGAGGCTTACCGAGGTACTTCCCAATCTTGTGCATGAGAACCAGAGTGCCTTCATCAAGGGCAGGTCTATTATTCATAATATATTGATAAGTCAAGAACTGATCAGAATTACAAGCGTAGGAATTTTTCCTCCAGATGTGTAATGAAGATTGACCTAAAGAAAGCTTATGATACTGTTAGCTGGGCCTTCCTGGAGTCTCTTCTTCAAAAAATTTCCTTAAATGGGTGCACTGAAGGGAGTATTACTGGGAAGAGAGGGCTCAGGCAAGGGGATCCTATCTCCCCGCTGCTTTTTGTACTTGTTATGGAATACTTAAGCAGGAGACTACAGATGGCCTCCCAAGCAGATCAGTTCAGATTCCATCCTATGTGTAAGAAGCTGCGGCTTGTAAATCTCTGTTTTGCTGATGATCTCCTAATTTTCTGCAAAGCGACCAAGGGCTCGGTTCAGGCTGTGATGCAAGCGCTGGACCACTTCTCAGCTGCTTCAGGACTGACAGCCAACTCAAGCAAATCAAACCTGTATTTAGCCGGGGTCTCACAAGAGCTGGGTATTGCACTACAAAACAGACCACAGGGTTCAGTCTAGGCACATTTCCTATGAAGTACTTGGGGTGTTCCCCTGTCACCTTCAAAGTGGAGTAAACTTGACTGTCAACTGCTTGTGGATAAGATTGTGGAAAGGATTAAAAGTTGGACTGCTCGCACCTTGTCCTATGCGGGGAGGTGCTCACTTATTAATGCGGTTCTTTCCTCTATGTATAGCTATTGGGGGACCATATTCTTACTACCTAAGAGTGTGATTAAAGAGGTGTATAGAATATGCAAGAACTTCCTTTGGGGGGGGGGGGGGGGGAACAGAAGACAACAGATCAGTGGCTTTAGTGAAGTGGGAGCAAGTCTGTCTACCGAAGAGCAGAGGCGGTTTGGGTGTCAAGAATTGTGCTATGTGGAACACTGCTAGTATTGATAAGCAGATTTGGCACCTGGCAACCAAAGCGGATGTCCTTTGGGTCAAGTGGCTTCATGAACTATATATGAAGGATACCTCCTTTGGGATCATTCTCCTCCTCTGGATTGTAGTTGGCACTGGAGGAAGATTCATAAGACAAAAGAAATCTTTCGATATGGCTATATTGGGAATTCCTGGGTTACCAATGCGAATAGGGTGTACTCTCTTGAAACAGGGTACAAATGGCTTCTGGGGGGTACTCCTAAAAGCCACATGAGCCAGGCAGTCTGGAATCGCAATAATATACCTAAGCACAGCTTCATACTATGGTTGCTGGCCCAGCGAAGGTTACTCACCAAAGATAGGCTCCTGGCTTGGGGAATTCATGTAGAGCAACCTTTTTGTGTACTCTGCGAGTTAGAGGAGGAATCGATGAACCATTTATTCTTTGAGTGCCAATTCAGTAGGAGCATCTTACAGTTAGTTGGGTGTTGGTTGGAAGATGCTTGTTGGCCACTTCAGTTTAAGAGTTGGCGAAGATGGATGATTCAAGTAGGGAAGAAGCAGAGCTTACGTGGGAAGATTTTGCTAGCTTGGAGAGTTGCAGTGGTATATCACATTTGGGCAGAGAGGTATTTTCAGCAGGATAGTGAGCATGGTTAGGGTCAGAGTGGCAAGATGTTATAAAGCAAGACGCACATACTCCAACGAACCTATATTTCAACGCACTACTATGCTGAGTTCAGATGAGAATGTTTGATTTCGTACCTATGTAAAGCTGAGAGTTTTTGTACAATCTTGGTCGTGTGGTAATGAATTTATTTCGTACAAAAAAAAGGCAATTTTTCATTTCGATTTTTTAGATCTTTATAAAATTTTTCTTGAATAATATTTTCTATCCTCTTTATTACAAATTTCAAAGAACCATTTTCTAAAAAGTTCCCATTTGGGTTGAAAGAATTCTTGTTGAATTTTCTTTCTTGCCGGTGAACCCGGACTAAAATCGATTTTGGGTTTAAAATCCATTAAACACGAAAATCCATTTCAGACTCGGTTATTTCCTCGTCATGATTTTTAAAAACATCGTGAACAATATTATCAGAGTTAATTCTTAATTCTTCTACTTTGTTTTGTAGGTAATCAGTAGAGGTCGATTCTCTGACTTGAGAAGTCGAAGCTCTAGATGGTGCTCTTATCATAATCACATGGTGATATATGATAATATGAAGAGATTGATCTAGAAATTCTAGATCTCGGAGTTTTAACATCAACAGATTTTCTATTCTGCTCAAATTGTATTTGAACAGTTCCATCTGTTGTCTGTATTATTTGAGTAGGTTTTGAGCTAAAGAGGCATAGCTCGTTCAATAACCCAATTTTCTGGGAATTGGATTTCTTCCCATTTAATAGATCTTCGAGTTGTGATATTAGATCTACTAAAATTGGTTTCTATAAGAACCGTTTTGTTGATAGGTTTATCAGCAATTTTGCACTGAGGATTCAGTGTATAGAAAGGTTTATAATAAATCCTATAACAGATACAAATTACTTCCGATCCTGGAGCGTAATTATATCCGTGAGTTTTGACATTTAATGTCAAGGCATCCAATATATTGACATCAGTCAATGATAATTGGAGATTTGGGTATACATTAAAGTATACTGGGCCATGAGCTAAACTAGACTGAATTATTCCCATAAGGGATTGTTTCCAGTCGAGATTTCGACCATCTCTAAGAGCTGCTATAAAACTCTAGTAAACCTTCTAAAGTCAAAGGCTTAAAGGCTACCTGAACTAACCCGATATGAATAAACTTATGGTTTATTCTATATTTTTCTAAGTCTCTATTGCTTAGAAGTCTAATAACCATCTCTTCGTTATTAAGAGATATAGTTTCTT
The DNA here is from genome assembly GCA_027422505.1 of Craterostigma plantagineum. NCBI lineage: Eukaryota > Viridiplantae > Streptophyta > Magnoliopsida > Lamiales > Linderniaceae > Craterostigma > Craterostigma plantagineum. Next base: position 8,966,095 of record JAPQWV010000002.1, read on the forward strand.
CGGTAGTCTTGACTACCTGTTTCAAGTCTAATTTTTCGAAAGTTCCCAATTCATGGATTATTTTATAATCTATTTTAGGGATTGTCCATCGATTTAATTTATCTAAATCTTGAGGAACATCATATTCCTCTACTGTTTTTAACAGCGTCTTTTCTTCGCATCAAATTCGTTAGAATAAGACGTTAAACTACACCTTAACTTCTTAATACCTCATCATGGCTCTGATACCATAAGAAGAGGATCTTAACGAACATCATATTCCTCTTCAATACTATTTTTAACAGTATCTTTTCTTCGCATCAAATTCATTAGAATAAGACATTAAACTAAACCCATATGAGTATAATTTCAACTACAAAAAATAACTTAAAAGTATAAGTATATTATATAATTATCTAGTTCGTGCAAGAAATACGTTAGTATTATTGGAAAATAGAAGCTATAAGAAATTCTGTTCGCATTTGCAAATTCTGTTTGGTTGTGTGCGGTTTGTCGAAATCGATGCAAATTCCAATTTGTGCTTAGGAAAGCTCGATTCTTCATCAATGCTACTCTCTCTCCTTTTCCTCTCTCTGAATCTCTCATCATTTTTCCGCTTGTCGATCGCCGAACTTTATCAGCCAAATGATTACGCAGGTAAGATTCATTTATGTTTGCTGTGACCGAAACGCGGAGCTTTATCTCATTCATGTAGGCACGAATTGTGATGTTCTTATCTGATATCCGAAATTGATTGTTGAGTTTTTCGAATTTTGGATTTTTTTTCTATATGGAAGGTTATTTTGACCCGAGCCATGGGCGATCTGGAAGGCGATTATTTTCCGGCGATGCCAATTATCAGATGTCTGAGGAAGAGTACATTCGCATGCTGTAATACTCTGACCTTTTCTCCACGTTTTCTTTACTTCTCCTTTTCCGTAGAACTGAGTTCTGTAAGTATATGATTTCAGAGGTGGTGTAGTCTGAAGAACTTCTTGTGTTTTCTGTTTTTCCAGCGACAAGCTAGCTGAAGGGTATATGAGCAATTTGGATCTTGAGAAGGCGATGAAAGAATACAATGCTAGATGTAGTAATATCTCCAGAATATACAGGTGATTAGTCATGTCCATCTTATCGGAAAAAAGGTCTAAAGATTTTTGTTGATTGGTTAGTCCTTGGATGGTTTGAACACGAGATGGAAATTATGTAAGTGATTCGCCAACTGACTTTGTGCTGATGCACTTGTGGACCAATTCGCGCCAGTACTACTCGACTTTTGTTGCATTTACTGTTATCTGACACATACCTGTTTTCCTCTTTGAGGGGCGATTTAAATTCGTGATCAGTATTGGGAAGAGTGTACGTGGCGCTTCTCTGGTACTTCAGTTTCTTCTGAGTATGCGAAACTTGCAAATTTTACCGTGTGCTTACACACATGAATGTACTCGTAAGTCTTTCATTTTATTTTCATTTTAGTGGGTGGTTGAAATTTCTGATATGCCCGGGAAGAACGAAGCTGAGCCAGCTTTCAAGGTTCTTATTCTATATATGCATTTATTATAATTTCTAGCTTTTTGTTACCGTTGTTTACTGGGAGTTGCTTTCGGCTTTTTATTTTAAAGTAAATCCGACTTCATACCAAAATTGGTGGCCCGCGAATGTCAGTTGGATACTCATATTATTTTGCAAATGAACGATGATCTAAATTCTTGATGTTTTCAGTTCATTGGAAATGTGCATGGCGATGAACCTGTTGGCCGTGAACTTCTGTTTCGTCTAGTCAATTGGCTTTGCGATAACTATTTGAAAGACCCCTTGGTAATAACCTCACCTCTGTTCTATTTATATAATTCGAGATCATCTTCTGCTTCTGATATTTAATGTCCTAATTTTTTTTTCTCGTGGTTGGTGCATGCGTCTAAATTCTGGTTTTCTTCCCAAGGCCGCCCTCATTGTTGATAATGTCCACCTTCACGTACTTCCATCTATGAATCCTGATGGATTTTCTCTCCGACGACGTGGCAATGCAAATAACATTGATCTAAATCGTGATTTTCCAGATCAGGTATAATGCTCTGCTATGAAGTTGTTTAGTTGAAAAATGTGTTCCCTTGCTACTTAAACATTCCACGTGTTCAATTTGGCGATAATTGGATAGAGTTGCATAACTGTCTTTCAGATCTTTAAATTCTGAATATCTGTTTACTAAGGTTTTTCTCTCTGCCATGCTTCTTCTTACGATCCACATGTGAACGTATCTTTAGTAGTTATCATCCTCTTCTATGAAAAGAGAAACAAAATGTCTGTTACGTTGTTGTTTATTATGTATTTAATCGGAACCATTAATTATGAAGAACATTGACTGACATGATTGACTTAGTTCTTTCCTATGAATGATGATATGGACATGAGGCAACCTGAAACGAAAGCAATCATGAATTGGTCGCAAGATATACACTTCACTGCATCTGCCAGCCTGCACGGGGTAATAATACTTTTAATACTGCATGTTTTATAATTTATAGCCAAAAGTAACATCAATATATATATATATATATATATATATATATATATTTTTTTTTAAGAATTTTTTTTCCCCATTTTAACTGGTTACTTGTGTAGTTATGAATTTGAGTAATTATTCAAAAAAAGAAAACACTGGTCACCGATACATTGTCTTGCTGTAGGGAGCTCTTGTTGCAAATTATCCATGGGATGGAACTAAAGATACGAAGTGAGATTCTTAGACAATGTTACTTTCCGAGCCATTTACTTTCATAGTTTTCTTTCATATGCTGGAAGATCCTTTCATTGAACTTAAATAGGATTGCCAAAGTTATGATGTAGCTTGACAAATTCTTTTCGTCTGTAATCTAACGTAAATATTCCATTATTTTCAGGAAAAATTACTATGGATGTCCTGATGATAAAACTTTCAGATATTTGGCAAGTATATACAGTAAATCTCACTACAATATGTCTCTCAGCAAGGAATTTCCTGGCGGAATCACAAATGGAGCTTTTTGGTATGCTTAGCTAAATTGTAGAACTAACAGAATTAGACTAAAACGTTGTATGCTGCTTGTCACGTGTTTTCATCATTGCAGGTATCCAATATACGGTGGTATGCAAGATTGGAATTACATCAATTATGGATGCTTCGAACTTACCTTGGAGATTAGCGACAACAAATGGCCTAATGCTAGTGAGGTATATCTCATTGAAATGTTTTCGTGTAGTACCCCACACGCTACTACAATCCTCGGCAATCCTATTGTCATAGCTTGGAAAACCTTAGTGTACGGCTTTCTGCATGTGACACATTGTATTCCTCTGATCATGTTGTATGTCTATCTATACATGTGTATTCTTTCAGAACTTCACTGTTAACTCTGATATTGCAGCTTCCAACTCTGTGGAATTATAATAGGATGAGCATGCTCAATCTTATTGCCAGTGTGGTGAAGGTAACCTCAGGAATACTATCTTGGCTTAGAATATTCCTTACGTTTACTCAATCGGCAAACTGGTACTATGGCGTGCCTTGAATAATTTTATATTACTTGTGGTGCAAAAATGAAAGTTTTGAAATTACTTCGCGAAACTTGAAGGCTACTATACTTGGGTGTCAAATCTGATAATTCACTCTGCGCCCATTTACTTTTTCTCCATTTCTATGGCTATGTCAAATTGTAGTTGTGAATCATCTAATATCTTCCACACACAGACAGGAATACGTGGACTGGTTTTTTCATCAGAAGACAGAAGACCTTTGCCTGCAACAATATCTGTCAAGGGAATAAATTACACGGTATAATCAAATCACACCCCTTCAATCGTTTTCTGCATGTAATCCTAAATATGTTCACCTTCTCATAAATAAATTTCGAATATAGTACCTTTCTCATGATCGTTGACAGATCGCTGCTGGAAAGCCTTATGCTAATTACGTTCGGTTGCTAGCTCCAAGAGAGAAATATGAAGGTATCTTCGTCTGAGATGGACTTAACATTAACTGTGTCCATATCTTACATCTTCTAAGTGAGATCAATAACGCGAAGACAAGATTTTGAACTGTTTCTTGCCTTCATGCATATCCTAGATTACCAGGAAACTTACTCACGTTTTTATTTATCTTTTTCTTTTTTTACGTATTGAATTTGGCTCTCATTTCCACAGTTATCGCATCTATGCCTGGGTACAGATCTAAGAGAGCTTGCGTTCGTCTGGGAGATAAATCAACGACTGTAGATTTTGTCCTCGACCCCGACGAAAGTGACGAAGCTAATCAACCCACAGACGATTCAAGCTGCTTTTTCGATAATAGCAACATCTTTCAAGTCATGGAATACTTTCCCGTCCCACAACTGGAATTCTCTGCAATGATATTGTTTTTAATGCTCGCGTTCCTATGCTTCTTAACGAGGAGGAGAGTAGTAAGGTCGAGCAATCTACCTCAGAAACACGTCCCAGCGTCCAAGCGCGCCAGCGTCTGAAATTATGTGCTTTCTCACGTCTTTCTATTTCTGTAATCTTAATCTTATACGGCGATAGATTTACTATATGATTCGGTCTTAGAGAAAACAGAAACGTGATTGCTTTCTATACTTAACAGTGGTTACACAACAAATTGAAATGTGTTGCTGATTGAATATCTAGATCTCGAATTAAATATTAGGTGTGGTAGCCAGGTTTATATTCAGGACGGTTTAAATAATAAGGTCTGTATAAAACTAGGGTAAAAGATGAGCCGGCCGGCTTGTGGGCTCGACAAAAGCTCGGCTCGAGTTCATTTATGTTGAGCTCGAGCTTGAGTTCGGATTCAAGAGCTCGAAAGTTGGCGAACAAGCTTGCGAGCTTCTATTTTTAGATTATTTATTATTTTTGTGATTGAAAAGCTCGAGCTCGAGCCCATCTATATAAAACTGAGTTTAAGCATCATAAAATGTGTGTTTGGGAAGATCTCATGTTCGACTTCATTGTCAGATTCGCGCACAGCTTTTGCCTGCTACGTCCATTGTATGCATGTTCATATCATGGTTTTAAAATCGAGTTTTCGAATCGGACCGAATATTCTAGTGATTTAGTTAATGGTTTAACCGGTGTAAAATCGGAATCAAACCGGAGTAAAATCGGTATTCCTAAATATAATAGAATAATATTTTATGAATAAATTAATAAAATAAAATGTGTTAGATATCTAAAAATAATAGTAAAATGAGATGTCAATTAAATTTATAAATTAAAAATGCAAAATATATTGGCATGAGATTAAAAATTAATTATAAATGATTCTTTTTTAAAAAAAAAATTACAATCTGAACTGGACCAAAATTAAACAGATTTCTGTCTGGTTCGCCAGTTTCCATCTTGAACCGCCCAGTTTTCAGAACCCTGGTTCATGTGGCTTTGAACCCGAACAAGATCATCTGTCCCGATAGATGTCTCAATGCTTGTACCCACTAGTTATATAAATTTGACGATAATCGTTTTTAAGGATTATCAAATGAACTTTTTTTTTTATGAAAATTTAAACATAGAGCAAATTAAAATTGACAATGAATTTTATATCAAATGATACGACTATAGAGTCAATAATTAAAAGATAAGATAGATGCTTAAGTAATAGGTTCTAAAACAAAAGTTCATCGGTTCGACGATCTACTCCATCACGACATTTCTTGTGATTGATGTATAAAAGAGAACTCATTATTAGGCTGACGCTGCATTTGTGCCCGAAATAATTCATGTTGAAATTGCATAATTTATTATAAATTTAGAATGCGTGACAACCGTGATCAAAGTCAAGCTTGCGACGTGCGGATGTATTCTCTTCATCCTAAATTGAGGAACGACACAATTAAAAAAAGATGTAATTAAAAATTACCGCAGTCATGTTCTGACCAGAAAATTTTGTCAAGGAAATTCTGCAGTGTAAAAACTCAAGATTTCTTCTGGGATTATATAATATTTTGTTAATGTGTTCTCAAGCGATTTTCGTTATGAAGAAAGATATGTGTTAATAAGGAAAGTGAAAGATAAATTTTCTATGCATACATATCCATGTGGGCCCCATTGGTATTTCTCTCTCTTAAAGTTTTAAATATTAAGGGTAAATTCCTTATCAGTCTCTTTCAACATTTCAACTTCCTTTTAAATACCCCTCGAATTATTTCTTCCTTATAACTATCCATTTGAAATTTTATTCCTGTTCAGTACCTCAAAAGCTCTTTTCAGCATTAAATGGACGAAAATACCCCTGTCTCACATATCAAAAAAGCTGAATAATTATTTTCACATGCATTATACCAAAAAAATCGTTATTGTACCAACAATACTGGTACTATAACCAAAAAATGGTGAAATTATACTATCTATTTTGGTTATAGTACCAGTAAATAACGTTAGTCGAATTTTGTACAGTGAAATTGGACGTTATACTAATTGATTTTGAAATCATATACCAGAAAATGTAGAAATTATACCAACTGTTGTCGTAATTATACCAACAGATTTGTACACTATGCCGGTTGGTATAATAATGATACAGTTGGTATAATAATCAAAACAGTTGGTATGATGTCCAATTTAAATAGCGTTATTATAATTTACAGCAAAATTGGACGTTACACCAACTGATTTTGATATTATACCAGAAATTGTACCACATGTTTTGGTTATTATACCAGTAAATAACATTATTCGAATTTTATACCGTGAAATTGGAAGTTATACCATCTGAAATTATACCAGAAACTGTAGAAATTACACCAACTGTTGTAGTAATTATACCAACAAATTTATACAATATACAAGTTGGTATAATAATGATAGCAGTTGGTATAATTAGAATAACAGTTGGTATAATAATCAAAATAGTTGGTATGAAGTCCAGTTTAATTTTAGAAAAGGATATTTTCGTCCGTTTACTGTTTGAGTATTAAACACACAACTTTTTCGCAGATAAGTACTGATAAGGAATATTTTTGTCAAAGGTACTGATAAGGAAGTTCAAAATTTGAAAGGTACTGAAAGGGAATATACCCAAATATTAAACCAACCTCATGCATGTATCCGCAATTGTTTCTTTTAGTTTTAATTTGAAAATCCAATATCCATGTCATCAATATAATTAGTTGGTACACCCATTGAGACATCTATTGGACATACGATCTCGTCCGCTTTGAACCTATGTTATAAAATTAGAGTAAGATCTATTACAGCATTGCATTTAACTGAAGGATGGGAATTGCCAAGTCCAACAATTGACTTCTTCCATCAATGTAACAGAAACCAGAAATAATCTTTAGCACTAATCTCTAATTCCAATCAAATTAATTTAATGTAAAACAAAATAATCTTTCAGCTGTACATCTCTGGCTTAAGGACGCCAACGTAAGGCAAATTCCTATAGAGCTCGGCATAGTCAAGTCCATAGCCGACCACGAAATAATCAGGACACTGCCCATTCAAGAAAAAAAGAAAACCGTTCGATTTTAACAAGAATCAAATCAAACACTGCGTTAATCCCAGGAAAAAAAAAACACAGCATACGAATGGATTTAAAAGCTTTAAAAACGCATTTTTTCAGCAGCAGCAGTAATTTGCCAAAGAAGAATGGCTTTTCTTGAGAATCATCTTCTTCTTAATCTCACTCTCACGCACACTCTTATAAACAAAAACAGATGAGGGATATAGAGAGAAGAGGAGAGCCACCTCAAAGCCGTAATAATATTTCCCTTCGCCGAATAGCTCAAAATGAACCTTTCGTCTCGATGGTTTATCGAGAAGTGTGCAAACGGAGACAGAAGAAGCGCCTTTAGATTTCAAGTGATCGATCAAACAAGACAACGTGTTCCCAGTATCCACAATATCCTCAACCTACGAGCCAACAACACATTGCAGGAACGAACGATTTTACTAAAAAACAACCGATAGATTGCTCAAGCCCAATTTTGGCAAGAGAAAGACTCAAATTCAAACTGTATTCACGACCCCTATTATATCAGGTGACCCCAAATACTCTCAACATACAGAAAGAAAAACCCAGGACAAAAAATCTAGTCTTTCTTATTGGAACTGAGATTGCTCATGCCGAATTTTGGTCCGAAAGTTACTCGATTTTGAACCGTTTTCGTATATCAGTGACCCCAACTGTTCTAGCAGCAAAAGTGAATTAGCATACATACAACACACAAGAAAGATCCCTACGAATAACGAATGACAAAACCCAGAAAAAGAAAACTAGTCTTTGTTTACCAAAATGACATGCTTCCCCGGGACGTCGAGCTTCAAGTCGCAGGAGATGACGGGTCGGCCGTTCGAGACGGTGCCCGACCCGTACGACCCGACCCGTACGAAGTCCACGGTTATGGGCAGCTCAGTGTGCCTGACTAGGTCGGCGAGGAACAAGAACGCGCCGGTGGCCACGCCCACGATCGCCACCGCGCCGCCGCGGCTTACGGCTATTTTCTTGAAGTCCGACGTTATCTGAGAGCCCAGTTGGGAGACGCGCTCAGATATCTGTTCTTGCGTCCATAGGACTCTCTCTATGTGGCTGTTCAAGTCGCCCATCGTTTTCTGCGCCGGCGTTTTCAATACAAAGAAAGATCTAACCTTTCGCACTTTGATTGCTAGGGTATTTTATTATCAGATTTTTATCTATATATATACGTTACTATTCTTCCAAGCTTTATTTTTTATGCTAACAATAAGATTATGGCCGAAATGAAGTAGAAAATACAGCAAGAAAACTGCTACCAAGAAAACAGAGAACTTCAAATATCAAATCTGATTGGGTGATAGTTTTGACTACTTTTGGAAATATTTCATAACAAAAGCTCTGTTTCACATCTCCACGTTTGGGCCTTATTATTGGCATGCCCGAGAGCTAATGGAAAAAGCGTAAAAACAAGTTCAGAAGCAAAAGTTTCAAATTTCAGACAAGATATTATTGAGCCATTCTTATGCAATTCATACGATGCTTGTCTGATCTGTTGGTAGAAGAGAAGGACAATGTCTCCTATGAAACTTAGGAGACCACCAAAGATCCATAGTATTGCCATGACCTTTTGAAGAAAGAAAAAATCGAACAGTAGAACGAGTGGATTAGGCTCTTAGATGAAGTTTCTGATATCCAACGACTTGACGTCGGGCATTTCTTCATCCTTGAACTCTTCCCTGCGGAAAAGTAGTAAGAGGATACAAAAACCTTCAATCAATCTATTGATGGCCCACGAAAATATATGTCACCAATGTTGTTAGAGGTACTTACCGTTTCTTCTGAGTATCCATAGCTTCGACAACATCCTTTTTTAGTTCCTCAAGCTGAGCTTTGGCAATTTTCAGCTCCAACTGTTCCTCATATTTCGGTAAATCTTCTCTACGAATGCCAAGCCTATAGGACAAACAAGGACAGAAAGTCAATTAATTATCCTTCATCCGATAGTTCTATTTATTAGCGTATTTTCTGCGATTGAAACTTAAGCTGAACTGCTTACTTTTGGTTGACCTTATCGAATTCTGCTTTCAGGAGGGCCATACCCTTTTTATCATTTCTGAGCAGTGGTTTTTTCAGTTCTTTCTCAACTTTGTCGAGAGCTTCAAACATCATCTTCTCTGCACCTAGTTCGTCAACGAGGCCCCTCCTGCCACAATGATACTTAGCAACTATTGAATAACAGGCTGGAGCTTAAGAACCAGACTCAAATAGCAGAATCCTATCAAACTCTAGATAACAAAGAGCATATACTATGACCTTTGAGTCTATACAGAAGAAACGAAATTGAAATGTTAGCTCATTCAACAAAAGCCAAGACTACTATGCTATGACATTTCAGCTAAAGAGAATATACGCATGCTAGAGTAATAAAATCAAAGATTGATTAGAATTGCCAGATATCTATGCCCAGGTGTAACAGAAAAAAAAAGATAACTTCCTACAAAAATGTAAACAAGTCTTTGAACATACTTGGTCCTTATGTCCTGAAGTGCTAGTAAGTACGATCGAGCATCGGGTATATCCTGCGTTCTTGTTTCAATTGTGTACTTGATCCTCTGTGACTCAGAGAAAAGATCAGCCCTGCAGTTAAAGTCCACAAATCAGAACAGAAAGATTGTGCACCATAAAGGCTCGACAAAGGGAAAAATCCTCTATCAGCTTCCAAAACACGAAAAAGTGTATGCTCCTGTATTCTGACGGAGAAATAACTGATTACTAGAAAGCAGCTGATCACGGAATCTGCTTTAAGTGAACTGCATTCCCCTTAAATTCAATAAGCACGAAACAGTATGCAAAGTTAAGTGCTGTTTCATGTTTCATATTACTCTAAAACAACACTAAAGCATATAATTATAATCCTCATCTGAAAAGCAGAGTAAACCTTACTTTTCTCTCACAGTTTTCATAACTCTAGCATATTCAAGCACGGCGGCAGGATCCTCAGGATCGATGGTGATCTTCTCTTTCTTGAGAACTCCTATTGCTGTCTCGAATTTCTTCTTGACCTCAAGAAAAATACCCTTCAACATCTCTGTGAAAGATGCAGTAAACTCAGAGGCTCAGATTACCAGATAGAAAAAACAGAAAAACCAGAAGTTCTGAAGCATAAAACACGGTTTATTGATTATTTTCGTCAGCAATTAGCAAAAACAAAAACAGAAATCACAAAAATGTGAAAGGATGCTTAAAATTCTTAACTAAAGCTAATAACCTTGATAAGTTCTAACAAGCAGAAGACCTAAATAAACTGCATTGCGAAATTATAGCACAAACCAAGCTACCGTTGCGATAATAATACCCCCAAAAGATGGAACTAATAATGAAAAAAAAAACAAATGAACAATAATAGGACCCACCATCACCCTTCAATGCCGCCGGAGGGCCTCCAGCTTCTTTGGCGAAAGAACGAAATGGAATAACATGCTGCGACCGCAGAGCCTGCAGAAAATTATACGAAACAAATAAAACAAAAAAGTAAAGAGAATAACTAAATCAGCTGCAAATTTAACCATCGATCAGTCGCAATAGATCAAGCCAAATATTTGATCAACTCCATTAAAAGAAAGCCTTCCTATTTCGGTAGATGGATCTTCTTAGTGACGTCACCTAACGCAACAGGAAATCATAAAGAATACAAACGACGAAGAAGGATAGACGCAGATGGCACCTATACCTGGCGTGTAGATCTGCAGACGAAGCAAGTGGAGAGAGCCATTTCAGATTGGACCAAAAGTGATATTGTTGTTTCAGTGCTGCGTAAATTCTGAGGGATGAAATGTTCTCTACTTCGGCTTACCTAAATCGAGTATCACTATCAGCTTTGTGTTGGTCTTGGTAAGGGTAACAAGGGGAACTTTCGAAGAACAGAAACAAACGACGCCGTTTGGGGATGGCATTGGGCAGGTCTGGGCTTGGGCTTAGAGTTCACAATGGGCCTAAAGATCAATTTCGGCCAACGGCATTACAAAATTACATTATTTCTAAGACAATCTCCAACCGAAAAAACTCATCTCAAACTCAAAATGCAGTAATTCTACGCCAACCGTCAAACCAATTCTCTAACTCAAAAATACCATTTCTATAATACTCTCTTCTACTAGATTTTTCAACAACATTACTCATAAAATTTACAACTTTACATATTAGACCACATTATTATTTTAAGTTCGATTGAAAAAAAATAATTCCATGTAAACTCAATATTTTGTCATATAAAAACCACATAGAAAAGAAATAACACAAGTCCTTTTATTCATTTTTATTCTTTTTAATTTAAATATGAGTACTTTAATAACTAAAACAAATAATAAAACAGATTGTATTTTGAAAACATTGAACTCATTTTTTGGAATATCTCATACTCAAAGGCATATTTGAGTTTAAAATAGAAGAGAGAAGATAAAAAATGCATTTTAAATTGCATCTTGGTAAGGTTGAACAATTTTTAGTCCATTTTTTTTCGATTTTTGGGTCTCGATTGGAGATGATCTAAGGAACGGAGATTAACCTCAAAAGAACAAAATTTTGCCCAGTTAGTCGTCCCTAGGGACGAATTCCTTGTCATCCAAACAGCCAAAAGAGAAAACCAACAATTATTGTGGAAAATGAAAGCTTTACCCAGCTTTGTTCTTGTATACAAGTTATTACACACAGTCCTCCATGACTCACAAAATCCAAACTGCAACTTCAAATCAAAGACAAATTATTCGTCGCCCTCGATTCAGTGCTGCTGCTATAAAACGAAGAATTACCCATAATCTCGACTCAATGCTGCTGCTATAAAACGAATAATCTCGACGATCTGCTCAATTCTTGAAGATGCAATCAATACTCAGTCGACCAGAGTAAGCGTTCGTCGGACATATCCAACGGCAAGCAGTTCTTCGTGCCCAAAATCAGGGTATCTTGAAAAGGGTTTTCAATCTAAATAGCAGTCTCTTCTCTTCGACAGACAAATCGTCCTGTAGGTTTAGTAATAAGTCGAGAGAAGCAACGTTACGTTCGCCGAAGATTCGTTTTTGGGTACTTCAAAAAGACGAGTAAATATGCTCAAATTTTACATACCCTGTAGTGTTCTTTGAGTGCATCCAGTGAGCTCCTTGAGATTTTGCTCACAAGCTCGTCTTCGATTTCAAAGTGTCGGCCAACCATCTTCTGCTGCTCTTCAGCGTTACTGCCAATGATCTGAGGGAGGAAGATATTTGGGACTTTAGGAACACAGAGTAACAGGGAGCACAATTTTCTTTGTAGTTACGACTGCTCATTCAATATCTTAAAATAGATATGAAAACAGAGTCCGCTTCCAGTTCAAAATCTAAATCCAATTATATTTATATTCAATTTAGGCATTCATCATAAGATATCAGAAAGCATGATCGATTCATGTGATAATTATAGGCAGTACTCCTGGTCATCCAAATGTCGACTTAGACGCATCAGGTAAAGACTATATCGTTGTCTTGATATTTATATTTTCAACATCACTTCAGACGATAACAATTAGAAGTAGTTACGAGCAATATCTAACTTCACATACCTTAATAGCCACCTTCTGGCCTTTCTTAGCATAATCAACGGGCTTATGATTATTCTCAATCGAAGCAATCCGACCAATATCAATGAAATCTTTCTGAGGAACACAGATGGGAGTTCCAACCTGAAAAAAAAAAATAAGAATTCAAACATTTTAGCAAATGGCCCACCAGAAATGCAAAATCAAATACGAGTAAAAGCGTTAAATATACTACTCCATCCTCAACCGTTGAATGGAACATGGCACAAGTAAAACGAAAAGAGGGGACAAGCCAGTCCCTTAGAGCAAATATAGGGCAATACGAAAATGACGGAACAATTTCGTGGAAATAAATCTCCATGGATACCTCCACATATAAATCTTGAAATGCGTGTGTGGAAATATTAGAAGTGCAGACAAAAAATAAACTGATGTTTGCCAAGAAATCACCTTTGCAATCCCTTCAAGGACATCAACCCCCAAAACAATGGGATCCTTTGTATTGAATACACAGTTTGGAATGATCTTCAGAACACATGGAAAAACTGCTTCCTCAGAAGCTTGTTTCTTCTTTTCCTCCTTAAGATTATCTATGTATGCTTTGAACTGATCGAATAGGTGGTAGATAATGTCCGCAATAAATATCTTGACTCCAAGTTCCTCAGCAAGATCCCTTGCTTCTTGTGTCACTTTAACATCAAAAGCCAATATTGTCCCATATTCCTTTTTCTTCTCAAGCATAACACTCGCCTTCATCACGTCCTTCTTGTGTACAGGACCTATGCTTATACCACTAACAGGTATCCTCACTGCAGGGCTTTTCAGAAACTCCAACAGTGCTTCTAATGACCCGAGTGTAGATGCTTGGACGTAGACTCCTTCACCACTTTTGTCGATTCTATTCATGACCGATTTCATGTCCTCCATTGCAGTATCCTTGATTTCTTCTAAATCATCACCAGGTTTAACAACATAAAGGCTAGTGCCAGCAATGGCATGTTCAAGGCCCTAGAAACAGACAGAAAACAAAAGAAGAATTCTCGGGTTATAGTAAGAACTAACAGAAAATATCTTATTATCAATTCCGTAATTACTAATAGGCGGTGATAACAACGCTGTGAAACATGTTTACCTGGGCAGTTATCTTGATACCCTGGGCAGCTTTGATTTCTTTATGATGCAAGAAAGATCCCTGGAACAATATATGGGTGAAACAATGGGATTTAATTGTATTATTCGTGAAATGTTAATTTTAAAAAATCCACCCGACTACATTTCAATAACAAAATAAGATATTTCAAACAGGAATGTAAAAATCATTTGAGTTCTACAAGAACAACAGATATCTTAATTCTTAACAAGTCAGGACCGTAAAAAAAGAATTGGTCTCTCAATCAAGTTAAATGTTGAAAGAGAAATTTACTGATATTTTTAAGATATTGCGGAATATCAATCAACTGACTAAATACCAACCAGTAAACAAAAGTAATCATACTCCGTGAATCCAGATTGAACAACTTTGCATCTTAAGCTTGTGACTGAATTGCATTACAACACCCACACAAACCATGAAGCATATAAATTACTTGATTACCTTCACACGAAGCTCCTTCATTGGATGAGGTGTCAATAATGCTCTGATTGTGGTGAAAATGGGCCCCTGCAACACACACACAAGAGGGTGAATATCACTAAGCCACAACAGAAATTTCATAACCATCTTATAAATACCAACCTGCAGGCCGCACACAACTATTTGATCTCCTTCATGAAGTACACCATTCACTAATACAACGTCGATTGTTGTCCCATGTCCTTCAACAACTTTGACCTCCAAAACGGTACACTGCAGTGAAGATTGAAGTGTAAAGGGAATAGTTTTCGCCAAATATTCAGTGCCACAAGGAAAAAGTGGAACAGAACTAAACCTGCACTTCATCGCTATAGGTAAGTCTATTAATCATAGTTTTTTGGGCCCACTGAACCAGCAAAAGCAATAAATCCGGGATGCCTTCACCACTTTAGCCAAACACAAATAAACAATAAGATTCAATGCAAATATTTTAATGGAGCATAACATCTGATGAAAATCATCTGCAACAAGAACCTTATAGCACTTGTGGGTACAATGCTGAAGGTTTCACCCATTTCTTTATTCTTGTAATACAATTCAGTGTTAAGCCCTTGCTCCTTAAATTGAGTGATAATCTAGAATGATAAACAAACATCCAATTCAGAGGCCTATATCTCCTTTGAATCAACAACTAAATACTGACTGTTCTAGTAACATGTCAGAAGCTGACCTGAGTGAGCCTCATATTGAATTCAATCTGAACATCTTTCGACTGCTGCTTCATTGCCTTTGTTATTGGTGCGTTACGGCAGGTTTTCCAACTATACAGTCTGTCAACCTGCAGAGATAGATGTGATAGACGTTAGCATCAAGTGATAGTAGACAACTTCAATAGGTAATACCAAAAGGGTAACTCACTTTGTTTAATGCAACAATAAACTCTGTATTTCTCATCTTCAAGAGATTGAGAGATTCAATTGTCTGTGGTTCCAGGCCATGCATAATATCGACCACCAAGATTGCAATATCACATAGCCCAGATCCTCGAGATCGCAAATTTGTAAAAGATTCATGTCCTGGAGTGTCAATGACTAGCAGACCTGGGACATTAAGCTTTGCATCAGCTTTCAGCTCCTTCGTTCTCTCTCGTATGTTTTCAGCTGGAAAATATGTCGCCCCAATTTGCTGAGTGATCCCACCTGCCTCACCTTCTTGGACATTAGTACCTCTAATACAATCAAGCAATTTCGTTTTACCAGTATCCACATGACCCATAATACAGCATATTGGGGAACGCAGATTTTGTCCATTCTGAGAGTTACTGTTTTTATCGTTCTGAGCAACAGGTGCTTTATCTTCATTCTTACTAGCAACCTCGGGCTCAATATCTTTAGTTTTACGTTCCTTAATCTTTTCAGGTATATGTGGCACAACCGACGAGATTTTTCCATTTCCAGCTTGCTTTGTTTCCTTGGACGCTGGCTCAACCTCTTTTGATTTTGCAGGCCGTGCAACCTTTAACTCTCTCTTGGGCAAAGGTTCAGGCTCTGAGTCAACTTCTTCATCAGAAAATCCTTTACCAGGCAGCTTGAGATCAGCATCACCCCAGCTTTTTGCATCCCAATCTTCATCATCATCTTCTTCTTCAGCAACTCCATTCTCTTCAACCACATCAATGGTATCTGATAAATCCTTCTCATTCGCTGGAGCTGTTTCCTGAACATTCTCGGGTGCAACTTTGCTAATCTCTGATGCAACTTCTTGCATGGTTTCTATTGAATCTGAGCTTTCAATAATATCAATAGGCGTGGCATCAACAGCTGACGAACCGTCAGATTGAGCCGGTGCCTTAGGCTTTTTCTTCTGATAAATTGGTCGTTTGGAAGTAGATTCTCCGGCGGGTACCTGCAAGCCCCCAGCAGCCAGTATTTGGTTTCTCATAGCCTCCAACCTGCGTGCCTCCTCCTTCTGCCTCCCTGTTAGAAGCTTCCCTTCTTGTTTTTTCTTCAGAAGTTTCTCCTTCTCCTTTTCCTTCTTTAACCGTTTCTTCTCTTCAGCTTGCCGCTCGAGTTCTTCTTGACGCCTCCTTTCCTCCTCTTCTTTCTTCAACCGCTCCTCTTCTTCTCTCTTCTTCTTCTCTTCAGCTTCCTTAAGTTTGGCAAGTCTCTCTTGCATCTCCCTGACGTGTTTTGGAACTTTCTTATCTAGTATTTTACTGCTTACTTCTGCTGTTGTTTCTTCCTGCTTTTCTTCCACAGCTGCTTTTTTATCTTTCCCCTTCTTCTTTTTCTTCTTTTTTGCAGCAGCAGACTCTACCAGACCTTCATCCTCAGCTTCCTTGTCACCAACAACCTCTGCCAACTCAGATGGGGTTTCAGCCGAAGATGGAGAAGGTTCTATTACAGGAGGAGCTCCGTCAATTTCAGCAAGAATCTTGTTCAAGTCGTCTTCATCTTGAGCAGTTTTTTCAGCCTTCTTCTTCTTCTTCTTTTTGTTCTTAGCAGCATTTTTCACCAACTCCAAAGGTTCTTCTTCTTTGTCTTCCTTATCACCAACAGCCACTTGTAGCTCCGATTGGTTGGGAGGCACATCTAAAGCAGAAAGAGGGGCAGCAACAGGTTTTGATACAGAAGGTGCTTCACCAAGTTCAGCAAGAATCTTCTCCAAGTCTTCTTCTTCTTGGGCACCCTTTCCACCTTTCTTTTTCTTCTTTTTGTTCTTGGAAGATTCTTCATGATCAATTGTCGGATTTTCAATCTTAGATTCGGCAGGAGGTTGACGTGATTCCACAAAATCTAAGGACGCAGGAGAATTGCCAATCTCCGATGCGGCATTGGCACTAGAATTCTTCTTTTTAGATGACTTCTTCTTACCAGAGAAGCTGAGTGCTGATAGATCATCCTCTTCATCCTCATCACCGTCTTTCGAAACAGAAGCATCATCGTCATTTTCTTCATCAAGAAGAGCAGCGCTGAATAAATTTCCAGATGTCTTCGATGGTTTCTTCTTCTTCTTCTTTTTACCAGTAAAACTAACAGCAACATCCTCGTCTTCATGCTCCCTCGGACTTTCAGCATTCTCCTTGCGCTCTTCTTCTTCTTGTTCTTCTTCCTGAAGCAAGTCAAAAGCAGACAACGCATTGCCACTTTTGCTCTTTGAAGGCTTCTTCCCAGAAAACGGAACATTTGAATCGCTTACATCATCTTCCTCCTCACTCCCATCCTCTTCCTGAAGCAAGTCAAAAGCAGATGACACTTTGCCACTGGTTTTCTTAGTCTTCGAAGTCTTTTTCTTCCCAGCAAATGCAATCCCCGTTTGACTTTCTTCTTCTTCTTCATTATCCCCGCCATCGCCATTCTTATCAACGTCTCCACCATCATCTTCATCCTCACCCAACAACCCAAAAGCTGAAGAGCTGAATGAATTATTCTTTCCACTCTTTTTCCCCTTCGGATTCTTCTTACCAGCAAAATTCATCGCTGGCTCATCCTCATCTACATCAACTTCCCCAACCTTGACATCGTCTACTTCACCGTCCTCCTCTCTCTTCGAACCTCCCTTTTTACCCTTCTTATTAGCTACCGGTGCCACCACCTTCTCTTCAAGGGGATCCTCCGATAAATCAGTCCCAATAGAATATTCATCATCATTGATCACAAAAGCCTTCTTCTTCGACTTACCACCTCCCATTGGAGCACTCTCTTCATCACGCGAACTTGGCTTCTTTCTCCCCATCTGATTACAAAAATGCGTCTGCAATTTCGACTAATAACCCAATGTCTCACAACTCGTTCAAACAAGGAGGATACAGCATCAACTACGTCAGTCAAGCAAGATTCCTGCAAAACCCAGTTGAGTTTAGAAACCATGTCAACATAGCATCAAAGGCCCAATTACAAAAGAGAAATAAAAGAAAAGAAAGAAAAGAAAAACAGGACCTTCTAGCTCAGTACACCTATTATTTCTCACATATCAAACCTTCGACCGTCACGCAATCATCATTAACAGGTTTAGAAAATTGCTACACAAACAAGTGTATGCCAGATGGGAGATTAAAGAATTCAAAGTCACATGCCGGGGCTACTGAGTGCAAGAAAACAACAACTGCGGACGAAAAACAAATTACAAAATGAATGATGTCTGAGTAAGATGGATATTTATCAATCAAGTTAGGGCCTAGTTTTAGGCTGGATAAGAGTTTCTGATATCCAAGAAACGCCGGCTACGCCTTTGTCAATTGGATTTTTATCCCATCAATTCCAATTTCAGTTACCTCAAAAACTGAAAATATTCCAACAAGAAAGAATCCGATAGCGACGAACCTGATCGGAGTGTCACTGATCGAATATTGTGGCCGAAAGAATTAGACGACGCGGCGAAACGAACTCGATTCAGAGGTTTGAGTAAGAAGAGCAACGAAGTGAAGACAGCGAGCGAAGGAAGGGGATGACAAAAAGTACCGTATTATTGTTTACGCATCTCTTGGGCCCAACTAACATCTCGGCCCAATAAGACTAAATCATGTACTATATCTTCGGAAATAAATGGAAAATAGTAAAATGTGGATTTTCTGGGAAGCTTCCTCCCACCTCAGCAAAAGATGGCCTTTATTAATACTTCCCTTAGCTTTGACTGAGGTTTCTTCCTCACCACTCCTCTTTACATTTTCTCTCTCTAAGGGTTTTTTTTTCCTTACACGCGCAAGGTTGAAAAATCTCATCTTTGAATTTTTTGTGTCTTTCTTTGAGATTTTTCCCTCGAGGAGAGTGACGGGCGGAGGAGAATCGGAAATCCGATGACGGTGGATTCAGATTCCATTTTGGGTGATGGGAAGATCTTTCCACCAGGTTTCAGATTCCATCCGACCGATGAAGAGCTGGTTCTTTACTATCTGAAGAAGAAGATCTGCTGCAAACGACACCGTATGGATGTTATTGCTGAGGTTGATGTCTACAAGTGGGATCCTGAAGATTTGCCTGGTATGTCTCTTTTTGCCTGTTTTCTTCCCCAATTTTTACTTGTCTTGTGTATGTTGATCTGATTGTTTGGTGTATCTGTTGAATTCGATCGTTGACTTTATATCTCTCCTTCGTGTGTGTGATTTAAACTCCGATCATATGGTTCTATCTGTTTTGGGCTTGATGTGTCGATCGATTTGTGGGATTTAAACTGCGGTGATGTGGTTTGTTCTTTTTGTGATCTTTCAGCTACTGTATAGTGTTGACTTTGTATACCATGGATTATCTGGAAGTCAACTCAGTGTCTTCCATGGATTAGTTTCTTTCAGAAGGTTTTCTTGCTCTGATCATGTGTTTCTGTAAAAACCTATATAAGTGAAGGGATCTCTTTAATGATTGATCATATCTTGTTCTGAAGTTGTATGTGTGGCTGAATTGAATTTGACTCTACTCTCTATAATCTTGAGTGCATTCTTTACTAACATCTCTACTATCGATATCGCAGAGATGTCGAAGCTGAAAACTGGGGACAGACAATGGTTCTTCTTCAGTCCTAGAGATAGAAAATATCCCAATGGAGCAAGATCTAATCGAGGAACGGCTTATGGCTATTGGAAAGCTACTGGGAAGGACCGTGTCATCTCAAGTGGCTCTCGTGATGTTGGGCTAAAGAAGACTCTCGTTTTCTACAGAGGTCGTGCGCCCAGTGGACTACGAACTGATTGGGTAATGCACGAGTACACCATGGACGAAGGGGAACTGAAAAGGTGTAATAACGTCCAGGATTATTACGCCCTTTACAAGGTCTACAAGAAAAGCGGGCCGGGCCCCAAGAACGGCGAGCAGTATGGCGCACCTTTTAGGGAGGAGGATTGGGCTGACGATGATTTGGATGTCCGATGTCTTGCTGACGGTGAAAAGGAGCTCGTTAATGTTACTGAAACAGCTGAGCCTCAAAACATTGCTTCGCTGGATGATCTTGAGAGAATCTTGAACAGCCTTGTGGATGATGATGTTGAGCCCATGTCTGCTCAGCCTTTCGCTGGTGATTCATTCTTTGCTTTGGAGGAGTTTGCCTTGACGGAGAATGACCCTTCAATGGATGTGCCTTTCCCATTGCTCGAACCAAACAATCAGCCACCATTCGATCTTTTGCAGCCAAGTAATGCACCTCAGTTGCAATTCTTGGAGACATCTCATTCTCTGGTTACGTCTGAACCCTTGGCGAATGCTGAAGATCTTGTGGATGAAGAAGAAGATTTCCTCAAAGATTATCTTGAAATGGACGACCTAATCACCTCAACGCCAAACAATACAGATAAACAGTTGGTGGGTGATTTGGGGACAAACCTCTTTGATGAGATTGATGGTCTAAGTGGGTTCGATCTCTACCAAGAAACACCCCATTTCTTTACCGAGGCAGCAGCCCCAATTGAGCCAGGCTTGTTCTTGCACGATCATGAGAATGGAAGTGGAACTGAAGCTAATCAGCTTCTGCCGCCACTTAACAACTCCTATTTAATCAATGGGCAAATGTGGGATGATCAAGGAAGTGGTTTGACTTCTGCTGATGATGCTAATCATTCCCTCTTTACTGCATCAGCTCCAGGTAAAAACTATAAACAGCACAAAACAATTGACCCATCATTTTCCCTGTCTTCCACGCAACTTTATTACAACCTCTGAATTATCACACTCTTCGAGCTCTTGGTCAGATGGATGGTGAAAAACTCTTGAGCCCAAGTGGAAACTGGGGGAGTTTTGAGTTTGAGCCGAGATCCAAGAGCTCTCTCTAGCTCTCTCTCTACCTAAGAGACTGGAAAGACTAGAATTTTTTTTTTCTAATATTTTGTTGTATCTTCGATTGCTTTTACGAATAGGTGCTTTAGATCAAAATCATGGTAGCAAACAAGATAACGGTGCCACAGACTCGTGGTTCTCTTCTGCCCTATGGTCGTTCGTTGAGTCTATACCTTCCTCGCCTGCCTCAGCTTCTGAAATCGCATTGGTAAATAAGGCGTTTGAGCGAATGTCTAGCTTTAGTAGGGTCAGATTAAACGAAAGAAGCCAAATTTCTGCGGCGGTTAGTAATAATTCTTCTGCAGTTTCGACAAGTTCTCGAAAATCTAGACGTAATTTTATATGCTTTTCTGTGGTTGGGCTTGTTTGTGCTGTGCTATGGACGGTGCTGAGATGACTAAGTTTTAAGTGTGCGAAGGGAAGTTTTTGCCTCGTGTGTGTGTATATATATGTATTGTCTTGGCGAGGAATTATGAGATCTTTGGTTTATTGCTTTGTCTCATTTAGTCAGTTCAGTTTGTGTTAATCTGCTAAATATAGTTTTGGTACTGTCGTTTTTACTGATGACAAATGACGAGTACGATGATGTCATTTAAAGACGTATATATTTACGTTTGAACTGAAAAGAAACTACTTTTGGAAAATAAAATTCTTCAACGTTCATCGTTCAATGGGATTTTATCTATCTTACTATTATATGGTTTTGGATTGTCTCTGCCACAACAGTGTTTCACTTTTGTGTTCCACCAATCATTCCTCGATAAGTGTTAAACTGAGTTGATCAATTGTACACTTGTCGCATTTGGTTGGTGGAACACCAAATTAGAACATCAATCTGGAACAGAGGATTCAATCTAATATTATATCGTTCTTATAATTTATTTTAATTAAATTTTATAATATTTTTTTACATATATGAAAACATTCAATTCAAAATTTATTATGAACATTCAATTCAAAATTTAATCAATCATACATTAAATATAAACGTTTTATTGGTAATTATATTATGTATCGCGGCACGTGCAGCGCAGTGTGCTTAATATACTAGGGATTTACGAATGCTTAGGGTCTCATAGAAATTGCCGTGGTATATCAATTTAAATTGTATAGGATAATTACCATTATAACCTTTATGTTATCTATCTTCAGTTTAATTAATATCCTTTCCTCTCAACTATGGTAATTAAAATATAAATAAATAATATAAAGCTATCCACTACGTAAGTTGAGTAAACTACTTTTCTCCGACACAATATTAATTGCATACTCGTAGTGTGCAAAAGTTATATAATTGGTGGATGATGGGTATAAATTGTCATATTTAGTCTGTCAATTTATTTACAGTTTAGTTCCTCTATTTGTAGTAATTGAATAATTTTCAATATCACTTTTAAATTTTTTTTATTTATTGTACTTATGCCCTACACATTTATTATTTTTATAATATTTGAATTATATTTCATCTTAGAAACTAAAAATAATAAATTTTAAAACTTAAAATGTATTACATATAATCATAATTTAAGTATACACATAGAGTGAGCGAAAGTAATAGTAATAGTCCCAACTAGCCCATTTTGAGCTCGCGTTCCCGCTGATCTTGACTTTGACTTAGTCTAGAACAGGGAAAGAACCTGACTAAATTCAAAGGCAGAAAAGACAAGCAAAAGTAAACACTAACCCCCTCCCTCCCTCTCCCTCTTCTTACCCACGACACATTAAAATAGCACTCGTTTTTTTCCTTTTCTTGCGTTAATGAAGGTTGGAGAACCAATTATTCCCTATCTTTTCGTCTCTTTCTGTATTTTATCTTTTTCGTTTTCCAGGTCTTCCAATTTGGAAGCTTTTATCTAATCTTGTAGGAGTTTTTTCTCCCCATATGGAAGCATTCTTCTTGAAGACTACGGGATTATGAAGTTGAAGGCGGAGGAAAAGCGACGAATATTACATACATGAGTTCAGCAGTAATATCTGTGGATGGAGCTTTAGCCGCGATTTGTAATATGATATTTTCTCTCGTTTTATTCTTCTTTTTGTAATAATTCATTGTTATATTAAACTATCGTTTCCTGTAAATTGTTTTAGGAATTTCATTCTAAAATCAATTGTGAGTAGATAGATTAGCAGCAAACCTCTCACTAAACACAAGCCCATAAAAGACATTCTATTTCAACAAAAGGTGACAAACCGATCAACTTGGCTCTCAACCAAGCAATCAACACTACTACAACCTTGCTTTAAAATCAGTTGTCGAGAAATCATACGCTTCATCACAAAGAGAATATTATAAAATCAATTGGCAATAAATGGTCTAAATGCAAATAGCACCACAAAGAGAATGTTATATGGAGTGTAAAATATGCCTAAGAGGGAGGGGGAGGGGGTAATTAGGCTATAAAAATTTTGGCTTGTTCTTCTTTGATAAATACTTTTGTTTAAGAAGATGTTTGCAGAGTGTGTTATTTCCTGGAAAGCACTAAGAGTATCAACGTTAACTCCCTAACCCTGTTTCACAAAATAGCACGTTATTTTCAGAAAGCGTTTCAACGATATTACCTAGTTATTTGCAGGCGTTCCGGGTTTGTCTCACGGAAAAGTAAATAGCAGAAAATGAAGTAGACGGGATTTTATACAGGTTATATCCCCAACTTGGGATAGGTTATATCCCCAACTGGGGTTTAATCTTGTCCTTGGGGTGTGATCTCCCAAGAGTTCCAATCAATCACTGAGTATTACCGGTTATGGTTACAAAATGATCGACCCTTACACAACCGAAGCACTTTGGAAACTAGTCTTCCACCTAGACTGCCGCATGCCAAGTTTTGATCCACGTCGTTTACCCAGGAAACCAATTCTCCGACTGGATGCAACTTGCTACCGAAGGGCCACCGAATCTACCAAAATCGTCCCTCCGCGTGCGGAAGACTCCAACCGCGCTCCTTTGTGCGTTCAAAACGTCCGAAGACACAACACGTCCGAAGACAAGGGTTTAGGGTAGGGTGTTGCTAAAGATTCGCTCACGGGTACAATTCGCAAATGAAAGCTCAACACAAACTATGAATTTTTCGCAAGTTAAAGCTCAAAACAGTCTAAGGAATTCGATGGCTTGTGTGTTCGTTTGGTACCCTTCAATGTGAAGTGTTTATCTTCTATATAAACTCAGAATCGCTTCTACACTTCACAAGGAAAGTTAAGCACCATATATAAGAGAAGACTTAATAATCACGCGCATTAACTCAAAGAATCATGCCAAGAATAAACCACTTTAGCTCAACGGTCAAGCATGATCATTTACCATAAATACCACAGATTAAATCATTTCACTGTAATCTCATCCGTTTGTTAGCATATCCCATATATAATTCCACTCAGCATATTATCAATGGTAAGCTCAATCAACTGATTCCTTTCCCAAAATATGATAGCCAATTCGCACAGAGAAAGATTTGATTTACTGAGTATAATGCAAAGCATACTTTCCATGTATGGTGATCTCATCCGATTTTAGCGCATTCCATAAATAGACTCAATCAGCATCTTACCACATATAAGTCCAATCAATTAATCACTTTCCAAAATTTAAATCCTAAGTCGCATAAGGAAAGATAGATCATGATTCACTGATTTAAGAGGCAAATAAGATAGCACTCAAACGGATATATCATTGATATTTTTTTCTAAAATAAATCAATCACATGTAAGCACTCAAGCAGAATATCTTTTCCATATATAGCACACATTCATATCCGGGTCACAGTGATATTCTTTCCTAAAAGAACTCAATCACGTGTACAACTCACATATCACTCAACATAGTATATTTTTCCATATACAGCACACAGTGGGATTCCATTTATATGAAAACGTTCATAATAAGGTGATCACAAGAATATTCCAGTTAAGCACAAGATCGCACAAATTCGATTTTCTTAGCAATTTAATCACATTTAAGCACTTACTTGAATAATTTTATATACTTAAACAAAAAAATCATACATATCGAGTATCACTTGGAATAATCAAAACTCTCACAATCATTTGACCCAAAAAAGGTCTTACATTATAAAATATGAACACACTCTCTTCATTACTATGCTTCATCATCGGGGAGCTGCAACCCTTGCTTTATGTCTGCAAAAAAGATTGTAATACAAACAATAAGAGACCATTGTATGAAGAATCTTTGCCACGAATGGAGTTTCGTGGGGACTTTTGTATCTATATTTTTCGTATTAGGAGATAAGTTTATGTTTCTCGCAAACAAGTATTGTAGTAATAATAATATATACGTTTTGGGGGTACCAAATGATGTTTGTTTTTCTGGTATTCTTATACGTGCATGAATGTTTGTTAATTTTTGTCATTTTGACCATAATATTAGTAATAATTTATTACTTATCCCTAGTGTATGAATAAATTTCAATATTATTGTTAATTTTCTAAAAGGAAATGATAAGGACGAGGTGAACAAGATATCTCCGCTCTACTTGGAACAAAATGTTGGGTTTTTAGTGGGCTAATGGGCCATTGGGCCTAAATTGGGTATTAACCCACTTAATAAAAGCAGTCCCGGATTTAATTAAATCGGGAAGTAGTTGGTCGTCGAAACGAGAAACCGTTGAAAGATTATGAATCTATATTTCGAGGGGATCTAACGAAATTAAAACGCTCAAAACCGATATCGGGTGAATGAGAAATTAATTTTCGAAATTGGCCTAATAACCATTATAATGATTGGTAGTATATAATGAGGGAATTAAGTGTCCTACATTGGTTAGACACTAAGAAATCTTCACTATAAATATGAAAATCCATCTGGATTTATTCAAAGGACTTGCCATGTTTATGGGTTTAAATGGGCTTAAGTGGGCTTGAGAAACTTAAGTGAGCGGTGACGGTGACGGTGATGTTACTAGTGACATGGCAGCTCGAGTGACGTGGCATATGTCGCGTATGTAGGTGAAGATGATGTGGCATTGGGCAGCTCAGTTGAGGTGGCATGACCTATTTGATCAATGGGCCGCAGTGAACTGTTGGACTGATCCGGCCAACCCTAGAAACTGTCATTCGGCCCAACCGAAACTGTCGGTCGAGCCGCTGGTGGAACAGGTCGGAGAATTGGGCCGCCGCCTGGGATAGTAGGAGAATCGGGCTGTCGGCCCTAGAATCGAGCCTGTCGCAATTAAATGAAAAGAAATTAAAAAAAGGCTCTCTCATCATGAGTTTAATAATGTCGCAATTATCGTATTATTTGTAGAACGACACACATATGTCAGATAGTAACTTATGAAAATTCAAATGGTGCTATTTATAAAAATATTTTTATTAAATTTATTTTAGTGTGAATATTTCACAAAAATCATAATTTAAATTTAATTTTATGTTATAAATATATAAAAAAGAAAAATTGGTTTATTTTAAATTTTAAGTAGGATAGTAATTAACAAAAAATAGTCCTAAAATTAGAGGTAGTCACTGATTTTTTTTAATTTTATTAATTAATTTTTCAATCTCAATTGTTAGACCATGACGGTTTATTCTAGCCTCACCCTTAATCTACTAGTCTCCTTGACTCTAAGTGTGTGCTATAATTTATAAACATATAATATTGAATTTATTTAAACAATATAATTAAAAATATAATTTAAATTTAATTACATATATAAAATAATAAGATTTAATATATAATTGTTTTTTAACTAATACTAAATAACTAAATATAGTAAATAGTGTTACAGGGTTATTTTATATTAATAGCGATGATAAGTCGATATGATGTTTACGAACATGTTAGTGGGTGGTTATGTTTAGTAATAATTTTTCTTAAATTAAGCATTCTTACAGACCAAGTTGGAGATAGTTTAATCAAAGCCCTGAGCCTTAATAAAATAGAATAGATTCTATTATATTAAAGGTGATGAGTTAGGATAAACTGTCAATTGGTCTGTATCAATTAACCGATTGGATTGTTTCTACATTAAAAACTAAAAAAGATTGATTAGACCACGTACCTTCCATAACCTCATAAACTATCAAATTCTATTTTAGTGTATTAGTTATTAATACTATTTAATAATAACTAACTTTATTTTATTGCACACACATAGAGTGCGCCAGAAAGACTCGTAGTAATAATTATTCTCGCTAAAAGTGAGAGTCATTTATTCGTATTTAATATATATTTAAATTAAATTTATATATGTTTCAAACTAAACGTTGACGTATAGTTTGACTCTATGAATATACCTAGTAATAGCAAAAAATCTCATAATAGAAAAAAAAATTCATTGATACGGGATTTATTTGAAGACATGTCCCCTCACTTTTCATGCTTCATCGTTCAATTATTCATTTTTGTATATATTATAGAGTCTCAGATTCGCAATATATTTCAACATTTATTATTATCGAAGGTCACTTTCTAGCAGAGTTTGGTGAAATAGAATTTTGCCCAAAGATTTTCTCTCCCTTCCATTATTACCAATTAATTAATCAATGATAATAATACATGTAGTGCCCTAAAACAACATTGTTTGTGACTGCGAAGCCGTTTATTTAAGGAAATAATTTCTTAAGAAAAAACGAGTTGATGATTACTGTCACGTCCCTCAATTTACTTAGAATATTTCTAAGTGCTTATGGTTCGTGCGGCCTAACTCGTTCCCGTTCAAGTTACTCAGCCATTCAAGTCACTCGAATTCTTTCCTCACAGAACTCTCGTATTATGTGCTTAAGCGTGCCTTCGTTTGTTTACTTTGTTTGACTGAATAAGCAAACAACACAGATACTGGCAATGCCCAACCTTTTTCTTTTATTCCCAAAAAGATTACAAAGACTCTCAAGAATAAGCACTATTTCGGATGCCTAAAATGCAAGGCAACATAAGCTATTATAGAATCAAGACTCCAGTTGGCAAAGTTCAAACGGGCTGGAACTGCTCCGGGGAGGTTCCTTCACGGACTGAAACTGCCAGGCAGACTGAGTCTTGGAACTGCTTAGGAAAGTTCTCGGCCAGACTGAGTCTTGGAACTGCTCCCTATGCCAGGCCAACTGCCCTGGAAATTGCTCGCTCAGGGAAGGCCAAACGCCCTGAAAACTGCCGCAATTGCCCGCCGGGCCAGGACGGCTGAGCCATCTTGGGACTTGGCCAAGAATGACGTCCGTATGGTTGGCGCTGCACTAAGCCAGTGCCCAATTCCCCCACATCATATCTTTTTAGCGCGCGCACCCTGCCCATGGATCTTGCACGTCGTGCATGAGACGCACATGTCTGCCTGAGTGTCGCGCGCGCTGCGCGCGTTCATGCCAACTTTGTGCCTGTGTGCTGCACGCAGTGCCTACTCTGCGTGCGCCTGATGCCGAGTGCCTTGAGCTCTCCGTGCACATCCTGACTCGCCCATCGTGGCCAGGCCATTGCGCAGTGCCGCGCGCGCTGCACTTCCTTGCCCGCGTGCAGTGTGTTGCGCGGGCTGTGCTTCGCAGGCCCTGGCCAGGCCGGCGTCCCACCAAGCAAACTCCCCCATATGCGTGGCACGTGCATTGTTAGGCGAAGGTGACGCACGATCAGATCATCCCAAGTTAGGGGTCTAACAAACCACCCCAGTCGAAGCGCTCGACGCCCTCGTCGAGGTTGCTGGATTGTCAAGTTCCTGAAGTACGCATAAATCTCTTCTTCAGAGTTCCACAAGTCCGAGTCTTTTCCCAATAGCATCGACCTCGGTTTCTCCTTCTCATTGGATTAGAAATTCGGTCAGCCTAGCTATCCGGCCGTATCCCTTCGTCCGGTGAGTAAGGATTTTGAGAGTCTTCTTTCCGAATTCTCTTAGGACCAGCGGAGGTGTCCGCTTTTCTTGCTTCTTTGTCAAGTCCATGTCTTCATGGAACTTCTTCAGACAGCTAACGTGGAACGTTGGATGAAGCTTGAGATGATCTGGCAGCTTCAGCTGATAGGTCACATTGCCTACCCGCTTCATAACTTCGAACGGGCCATCATACTTCGGAATCAAGCCACGTTGAGCGGTTTTCGCACTATCCTGTTTCCACATTTGAGAGTAGGCTTGCAAACGAACCGAATCGAATCGAATATCATAATATGTAATTTGTATTCGTTAATTTTTTCAAGTATTCGTATTCGATTCGATTCGTATTCGAATACTAAAAATCGATTCGATTCGATTCGATTCGACAACGATATTCGAATATATTCGCGAATATTCGAATAGTCGAAAGAAAATTTCAAATTTTCCCCATAAAACATGTTAGAATTACAAAATAATTCCAAAAAATTACAAAATCTAAGAAACAACTCAATCGTATTTGCTTTTTATTTTTACACTTGGAGCGTGAGTTAAATAGATGAAGGGTTTGCTTTATTTCCTTTTATGGGTCGAAACAAATAAATAATTTGGGTCTAATATTTTATTTGGGCTTACAAGTATATATATAAATATATTATATAAATATATATTACATTAAACGAATCGAATATTCGTTAATTTTTCGAATCGAATACAGACATGTTCTTATTCGTATTCAAAATTATTCGAATCATAAAAAGTATTTGTATTCGTATTCGTTTATTTCGAATTCAAATCTTAAATTTCGAATCGAATCTCGAACCGAACCGAAAATATTCGGTTCTGTGACTAATCGAAATGGAAAGGCAATCTGACGATCCTTCATCAGATGATTGTACAAGGAAGCACTTATTGAACAGGGTTCTATGGTCGGTCCGTGACCCCTGGATGCCGAATTTGCAACCCTATTTGAGAGGAAGTTTGAGCAATACTTTTTCACCAACAGCGAACTCAACGTCCCGTCTCTTAGCGTCCGCATATTTTCGCATGCGTCGAGTGCTTTTGCCAAGCTGTCTTTAGCATCGTCCAACAGATCTTGCTGTTCCCTTGCAAAAGTGTAGGCTGCTGGGCACCTACTCTTTTCCATTTCGACAGCCACCTCATGAGGAGTAAGAGGCTGCATTCTGTACACCAGCTCGAACTTGCTCTTGCCTGTTGCTGAGGCTTTGTGCAAGTTGTAGCAGATTTGAGCCATATAGAGCAGCGTCACCCAATTTTTCTGGCTAGCCTTGACATAATGCCTTAACTACTCTTCCAACAATTGGTTCATCCGCTCAGTTTCACCATCGATCTGAGGGTGATTTGCAGTGGAGAATTTCAACTCAGTTCACATCATATTGAAAAGAGACGTCAAAAACTTGTCAGTTAAGCGTGCATCACGATCACTGATTATGTCTTGAGTAGCCCAAAGTATTTAACCACGACTTGAAAAATAGGCTAGCCGACTGATCCGCCGGGCAGGCCTCGGTCGCCGGAATAAAGACATCATACTTAGAAATCGATCCACGACCACAAGAATCGAAGCCATACCAGACACCTTTGGGAAGCCCGTGATAAAGTCCATGGAGACGGATTGCCATGGATGGTCGGGTATGGACAGCGGCTGTAACAGTCTTGCCCCTTTCTTTCGATTTTGTCTAGTTGGCATACTAGACGTGTCTTAACATAGGCCTCGATGTCGTTCTCCATCTTTGGCCAAAAGTATCACCGAGACAATAGGGCCATCATTCGCTCAATCCCAATGTCCCGCACATCATATCTTTAGCGTGCGCGAGTCCTGTCCAAGATCCCGCACGTCGCGCATGAGAAGCACATGTCTGCCCGAGTGCCTACTCTGCGCACATCCTGATTCGCCCATCGTGGCCAAGCCAGCGAGCAGTGCCGCGCGAGCTACCCGGCCTTGCCCACGTGCAGTGTGCTGTGCGGGCTATGTTCTTCGCAAGGCCTGGCCAAGCGTGGCATCCCATTTTCGATGTTTAAGGTTTCAAGAAAACAGGTAGCACGAGCAACCATTCGGGCAGTTATCGAAAAACTGCAGTGCGAAGCAGTTGAACTGAAAGGAAAAGAACAACTCATTACTCAACTATTCAATCCTCACGCACGCTGCTAACATTCCAAAGCCCTATTCCCGAATTTCGACAATGCTTTTCATCTCTCGTAACGTGTTGCGTCTATTTAGTGCCCAAAAATCCGTGCCGAAAATTTCGAGCTTTCAACCGCTGTTGGTCAGCAGGAGATGTTACGGACATATCTCGGTGGTGATCTCGTCTCGGGGCGAGCACAAGTACGACAATTTCTCACAGCTTTTGAAGGAGGGAATCATCTGCATCAACGGTTCGATTTTGGATGGCACTTCACACCTTGTTTTCGCCAAATTGCTCATTCTGGAGTTTGAAAACCCTTTGAATCCGATCAAGATGTATATCAATTCCCTGAGCGGTGCAGTAATTGCTGGTGCGTATTCTATTCGTCGACGATGACCTTTTATTCTAGGGATCGATGTTAGTGGTGTTTGATTTTCCCAGTTGGTTTCTGATTTTGAGTTTATTGGTGTTATTGAGCAGTATATGTGAGTTTGAGTAATCCGATTATTGAGCCGTATATGTGAGTTTGAGTAATCCGACTTAGGACTTAGATATAAGATGTTATCCTTCTTCACTTTGGGGTATGTGAGTCCCTGTAAGGATTGCTGTCGCATGGATCGATGTTAGTGGTGTTTGATTTTCCCAATTGGTTTCTGAATTTTGAGTTTTGAGTAATCCGATTATTGAGCAGTATATGTGAGTTTGAGTAATCTGAGTTAGAACGTAGATAGAAGATGTTATATTCCTTCACTTTGGGATATGTGCGTCCCCATAAGGATTCCTGGCGAATTTGTGAATCGATGCTAGTGACATTTGATTTTTCCAATTGGTTCCTGATTTGAGCAACTGGTGTTATTGAGCAGTATAAGTGAGTTTGAGTAATCCGATTATTGAGCAGTATATGTGAGTTTGAGTAATCCGAGTTAGGACTTAGTGCGTATTCTATTGGTTCGATGATGACATGTTATTCTGGGGATCGATGTTACTGGTTTTTCATTTTCCCAATTGGTTTCTGAATTTTGAGCTTATTGGTGTTATTGAGCAGTATATGTGAGTTTGAGTAATCCGATTATTGAGCAGTATATTTGAGTTTGAGTAATCTGAGTTAGGACGTAGATAGCAGATGTTATCTTTCCTGACTTTGGGATATGTGCGTCCTTGTAAGGATTGCTGGCGTATTTGTGGATTGATGTTAGTGGCTTTGCGTTTTCCCAATTGGTTTCTGAATTTTGAGCTTATTTGTGTTATTGAGCAGTATATGTGAGTTTGAGTAATCCGATTATCGAGCAGTATATTTGAGTTTGGGTAATCTGAGTTAGGACGTAGATAGAAGATGTCATATTTCCTGACTTTGGGATATGTGCGTCCTTGTACGGATTGTTGGCGAATTTGTGGATCGATGTTAGTGGTGTTTGATTATCCCAATTGGTTTCTGAATTTTGAGTTTGTTGGTGTTATTGACTATGTTAAATGTCGAAGACATGGTCGAAATATGGAAAAAGATTTTGTCTTCCTTCCCCAAGATAAGAGATGCACCTATATGCCAAAATAGAAGATTGCAAATACCATAAATAGAAGATATGAAGATCAAGAGAAGGAATCAAGGTTCGACTCAAATATTTACTATATTTGGGGAGATCTTCAAAGATATATTTTAGGAGATATTCAAGGGATCTTTTACCAATTCAAGAGGGAGACATTGCCTATAAAGACGAGGAGATTTTCGAGCTACAAACTACCACTTTTCGAGAGAGCTTTTCCTGGAGTAACTATTGAGCGAAAAGTGCGAAAATCACGAGTTATGGAGCGAAGCATACTTTGAGTTTAAGCGATCACGAGAATGTTCTTTTTAGCCTAGTATTTCGTTTGCAAAAGTCTTAGGACTTTGTAGGTTTACAGAATCGTTAGATTCGTAGTTTGCAGAATCGTTTAGATTCGTAGTTTTTCTAGGCTTGTTTTTACTATCTTCGGATAGTTATTTTGCCATCCATTGCTATAAGTGGAATTTCGCCTTGAGGCACGCAACAAGTTTTTATAACTTGCTGCACAACTTACATCTCGTGTTCACCATCTTTCTTTACTAAGTTCGTTAAATATTCCGCCGTGCGTTCTGTGTTGGCGTCAGTATTGACCCAACATTTGTTCCAACATTTAGTCACCAGTTTTAGAACTTAGTATTTTACATCCATATCTTACCGGGACCACTTCAAAGTGGTATCAGAGCCTCCGCTTGACGTGACTAAGCGTTTTTTTATCCTTTTCTATGGATGTTACAAGCTCAAACCATCTCGGCAAAGTCCCCGTGTTGGACGGTTCCAATTATGCCTATTGAAAGGTTCGTGTGCGCCAATGCATCAAGTCCATAGATGTGCGAGCGCGGAAAGCTATTTTCAACGGATATACTCCACCTCGATCTCATCCAGATGCTGATGGCGAAGTAGTCGATAAGCCGATCGAAGAATGGTCTATTGCTGAAAAGAATGCGGCCGAGTATAATGACAAAGCTCTTTATGCCATCTTCACTTCGGTGGACATTTTCATGTTCAAGATCATTCAGAATTGCTCGACGGCAAAGAACGCGTGGGATCTACTCCAGAGGTACTACGAAGATGATGCAAGTGTGAGGGAAACCAAACTGCGATACCTCCTCAATCAGTTTGAAAATCTGAGAATGAAGGAAGATGAGGATATCACCACGTACGTCAGGAAGATCATGACGATTTCGAGCGAGTGTGCTAGCCTCGGAGATCCGATTTCTAATAAGGTACTCATCTCTAAAGCTTTACGTACGCTAACTGAAAAGTTTAATGTGAAGGTAGCGGCCGTCGAGGAAGCACATAATTTGGGCACGATGGAATTCAACACATTGATGAACATCATGAAGAACTACGAGACCAACCTCGAAGTCCAAAGGAGAGCCTCTAACGGCAAAAGCATTGCTCTAGTCAGTCAGTCCTCTGATTTTCAATCTGAGGTCTATCATGACAGTGATGAGTATATGGCTACGCTCGCGAGAAAATTCAAACAGTTCATGAAACAGGATGTGGAACCAAATGTTGGCCCAACATTTAAGAAAGACCAGAATGCTGAAGAACCATCTTCTGCTCCTCCGTTCATCAGACGTAATCAAATGGAGAAAAAGAATATCAAATTGTCAGTAAGATGCCATGCCTGCACGGGTTGGGGCCATTATGCCAACGAATGTGCGAACACCCTTCGCAAGCGTGGGAAAGCACTTTCGGTCGATCTTTCTGACAATGAAGATGATGAACCATGTGCAAAGGCGACTAAGCGATCATCAGCACCCATCCTATCCTTCTCTGACAATGAAGAAGACGAAGATCATCATATTGGGTTTAATGCGGTAACTGATGTTGAGGCAACATCTGACTCAACATCTCAGAAATATATCATTTTCGATTATGATGACTCAAACTGGTTTGATGGGTATTTAAGTTCGGATGATGCAGACTTAGAAACTAATGTTTGTGATGAAGTCCAGAACAATGACGCCTTCAAGATGTTGTCCGCTGAATTTGCGAAAGAAAAGGCGAAAAACTCGGAACTAGCCACCGTGAAAGCGCTGTCTGAAGAAAATTAGAAGAGCGAAAAGATGATCGAAAGCCTACTTGAAGGGATGAACAAAATGGAAGCCGTGCTGACGCGAAAAGACAAGGAAATCGACAAGCTGCAGAAGCAAGTCAACGAAGCGGACGAGACGTTCTCAAAAATGAACAAGGGTAAATCAACTCTTGATGAGGTATTGTCGTTAGGTATTTTTGATAAACAAAGTTTAGGATTCAATTCTCAGCCTGTTTTAGATGCCCTTATTTCTGTTGCTAACGACCAACCTAAGATTGTTTTTGTTAAGGAGAACGTCCAAGTCGCTAATGTTCAATCTAAGATTAGGAGTGTTAAGAAAAATACGAAGCATGCTGTCATTAAGTCAAAGGATATATCGTATAAATGCCATCATTGCAAGCAGTCTGGTCATATTAAGCCATATTGCTCGAAATTGAAGGGGGAGATTTCTGCGAAGAAATCGATGTCGGCTGAGATGTCATCCAACATCCCGCTCAACATTGAGAAATTAGTATTGAAAGGTATGTCTGGAGAAGGTTCAGCTGGCTCACCTTCAAATTCTGGTAACCCAAATGTTGTTTTATCACCTAAGAAAGTCTGGGTAGAGAAATCCGTATTTAAATGCAATGTTGTCGATACTTCCTTGCGAGCTAACGTGACAGATTCGTGGTACTTCGATAGCGGATGTTCACGCCATATGACTGGTACCAAGGAATTTCTTATTGATTATATTCCGTTGAAGAGTGGATCTATGACGTTTGGTGGTGGTGCGGAAGGACGAATTCTCGATAATGGCAAGTTGAATGTGCCCGATTTCCCGAAGCTGAGCAACGTTCTACACGTCGACGGGCTTGTAGCTAATTTGATTAGCATAAGTCAGCTGTGCGACGACGACCTCGAGGTAAGGTTCAATAAAGAGTGTTGCGAGGTTTTTAACAGCAAAAATATTTGTGTCATGGCAGGGCAGAGGTCAAGTGACAATAGCTATCTCGTTGGTGACAAAACCGGATCCAAAGACGTGTGCCAACTCTCGAAGACCCGAGGATGATGATGTTTTTTGGCTAAGCAAACTGGGCCATGTCGATTACAGAACATTGGAGCAGCTGATCTGACATGAGGCAATCAGAGGAATCCCCAATCTGAAGAAATTTGGTCTAGATACTACCAAGGTAATGAAAACGCCGATGGGTTCAACATAGAAGGTAAGTAAGATAATGTTGGACAGAATGTTGACCCCACATTGTATCGTTCCATGATAGGCAGTCTTTTATATCTTTCAGCGAGTTGACCTGATATTATGTTTAGTGCTTGTGTTTGCGCTAGCTATCAGGCTGAGCCAAAAATTTCCCTTTTAAATGCTATGAAGAAAATACTAAGATATGTGAGTGACTCGTGTAGCTTAGGGTTATGGTTCTCGAAAGATACTAACACGAATCTTGTAGGCTACAGCGATGCTGATTGGGCAGGTGACGAGGATGATCGCAAGAGCACAAGTGGCGGCTGTTTCTTCTTAGGTAACAACCTAGTTGCATGGTACAGTAAGAAACAGAATTGTGTGTCTTTATCTACTGCTGAGTCTGAGTATGTTGCTGCAAGTAGTTGCTGTACGCAATTAACGTAGATGAATAGCATGTTGTGTGACTATGGTTTAGAGTGCGAATACGTTCTCATGTATTGCGACAACCTTAATGCCATCAACATATCTAAGAACCCTATCCAGCATTCACGCACGAAGCATATAGATATAAGACATCATTTTCTGAGAGATATGGTGGAGGAAGAATTAGTTCGCATTGAGCATATAGACACGAAACATCAGTTAGCTGACATTTTCACGAAAGCATTGGATTTTGAAAGGTTTTCGGACCAGAAAAAGTCCATAGGTTTGCATCAGACTGTCTGAATGTTGGTCCAACATTTGGATCAACATAGCATATGTCGAACTTGATGGTTACTGTTTTAAAGTTTGATTTAATGTTCTCTCTGTTATTCTGTGAAATGATTTGACTAACATAGACCGTTCCCTGAAATGACCCTCTTCCAAAAAAAAATTGCTCATGATTCTTTTTCAAGATACAGGTTCAGGTAATAAGTTTCCCTAGGTACACGGTATTAACAGTGACGATGTACGCTTTGCGACAAAAATCCTAACCTTGATGATAAGGATCTTATAAGTGTTGTGCATAATACTACTTGTTTCTAACTGAGGTAAGTAGGGCAGAAAATGAAAGGGAATTGAGTTTAGGGTGTTGAACAGAAAAGTCTGGAATTTCAGAGTAGAATGTTGAGTCTAATGTTGGAGCGACATATGTGACTGTCAGTTTGATAATGCTATATTTCCATGCTTTTATTTATTGCATTAGCTTTTAGGTCAGCATTTGTTAGTTTCGTGTGTCTAGTTTAGATATCTCTCAGAATTGCATTAGAATTCCTCGAAGAACAGCTTGTTATGCTTGTCTCAA
Organism: Craterostigma plantagineum; assembly: GCA_027422505.1. Taxonomy (NCBI): domain Eukaryota; kingdom Viridiplantae; phylum Streptophyta; class Magnoliopsida; order Lamiales; family Linderniaceae; genus Craterostigma; species Craterostigma plantagineum. The sequence goes on from JAPQWV010000002.1 coordinate 9,003,405, forward strand.
GTGCTCATCATCGATGCCTAAACGGTTAGTCTTGCTCGCTCCTATGTTGATTATTGACTTGGTTATTCTTCGCCGAACTATGACTTGCTCTTGATTTTTCGCATGCGAGTATTCTCTTGGACTGTTAAGAAATTTTTTGCTTGGCTCGATAACTTCCACTTTCGCAAATCCTATTTCATAATATAGGCAATCTCTGCATATTCGACAAGTTACTTTTTCAGACGTTTATAGACTTCAAGACTTATACTGCTCTGCTTTGATACTTTTAATCTTGAATGTCTATTGTGCACTCACTTAATTTCGAGTCTTAGAATGTTGAACCAGATGATGGATCCACATCTTCCTCAACATTTCACCTGGAGAGATTCTCCGATGTTTACCTTTTCCAATAAGGGGGGAGTAGATTGTGCTAATCAAGGAGGTGCAACTTTTGCTGGTAGTGCTAAGGGAACTTCGACAGGGGGAGCTAGAACCGAAACAGAAAGAAGCTAAAGACACCATTGAGAGTTTGAATTTCGTATCCGTATCAACTTTTACGTGCCTGATAAAGTTTTATACTTTTGTGCATGCTGATTTATTTCTCTAATATGATTGCCTGTCGACAGTTTGTGTTTGCATATTTCCCTTAAAAACCTTGGACGGCTTTGTACTAATTTCTAGTACTTTGTTATTTTTTCTCTAACCATACTTGATTTGTTTTTTGGTTGAGTATATTTTGCCTTCAGTGGGAGCTTTGGAGCGTCAAATTAAGGGGGAGACTTCTTCCTTCCCAAAAATGGGAGGTTATGCAGAAGAAGAAGCCGACGGACTAAGCTAAGTGGATGTACATGGGTTTTGGGAAGAAAGACAAAAAGGGGGAGATTGTTAATGTCGAAGACATGGTCAAAATATGGAAAAAGATTTTGTCTTCCTTCTCCAAAATAAGAGATGCACCTACATGCCAAAAATAGAAGATTGCGAATACCATAAATAGAAGATATCAAGATCAAGAGAATGAATCAAGGTTCGACTCAAATATTTACTATATTTGGGGAGATCTTCAAAGATATATTTTAGGAGATATTCAAGGGATCTTTTACCAATTCAAGAGGGAGCAAATGCTTATAAAGATGAGGAGATTTTCGAGCTACAAACTACCACTTTTCGAGAGAGCTTTTTATGGAGTAACTATTGAACGAAAAGTGCGAAAATCACTAGTTATGGAGCGAAGCATACTTTGAGTTTGAGCGATCACGAGAGTGTTCTTTTTAGCCTAGGACTTTGTAGGTTTGCAGAATTGTTAGTTTCGTAGTTTGCAGAATCGTTTAGATTCGTAGTTTTGCTAGGCTTGTTTTTACTATCTTCGGATCGTTATTTTGCCATCCATTGCTATAAGTGGAATTTCGCCTTGAGGCACGCAGCAAGTTTTTGTAACTTGCTGCACAATTTACATCTCGTGTTCATCATCATTCTTTACTAAGTTCGTTAAATATTCCGTTGTGCGTTCTGTGTTGGCGTCAGTGTTGACCCAACATTTGTTCCAACATTTAGTCACCAGTTTTAGAACTTAGTATTTTACATCCATATCTTACCGGGACCACTTCAGACTAGTATATGTGAGTTTGAGTAATCCGATATTGAAAAGTATATGTGAGTTTGAGTAATCCTAGTTTGGATGTAGATAGAAGATGTTATCTTTCTTCACTTTGGGATATGTGCATCCCTGTAAGGATTGCTGGCGAATTTGTGGATCGATGTTAGTGGTGTTTGATTTTCCCAATTTTTTTATGAATTTTGTGTTTATTGGTGTTATTGAGCAGTATATATGAGTTTGAGTAATCCGATTATTGAGCAGTATATGTGAGTTTGCGTAATCCGAGTTAGGACGTAGTGCATATTCTATTCGTTCGATGATGGCCTTTTATTTGGGGGGGGGGGGGGGGGCGCAAAAAAATAAATATAAAGACAAATTTAAAAAATTAATATATCGTGACGAGACGAAAAATATAGTAGTTTGAATACAATGACTATGAATAACAAAAAACAGTATAACTAAAAGGAATGTGACGTTCTTTCAAATTTTCGAAGTCTTCAATAATAGCTTCCACACTCACACTTTTAGCATATTCTCTCTCAATATATACCATTAATGCGTCCGAGAGAAAATCATCCTCCATTTTACTTCGAAGCCTTGTTTTCACGATATTCATTGCGGACAATGAGCGTTCTGTCGTAGCGGTAGAAACTAGAAGAGTAAGCACAAGAACAATCACTCGAAAAACGAGATTGTACGTCACAGACTTGTTAGTCTTCACCAACCATTGACATAGTTCTGAAAGGGTTGAAATTTTTTTATAATCACTGCACTTCACTATGTTATACTCGTAGTGCTTCAATTGTATCTCCATTTGCTCAAACTCAGCTTTAATAAAATCTTGCATGTAGAACTTTGCGACTAATTCACATATATCGCCAATTTTGAATCTCTGTCGCATTTTGCGGTTTTAAAGCATTACTCAGAACGAGCAACTCCATAGCATTATCACCGAATCGACCATTAATTTCTTGCAACTGTGAATCTATGGCAGCATAAAAGAGGTCTACCTGATAATGACGCTCAATGGTGATATTCTCCGAACGATTACACCCTCGTCCACACCCTTCACAAAATGTCTTTACCTTTACTAGAAAATCATCCCACTTGTCATCCCTCATCTGTTGAAGCAAATTCTTGGTCGATACTACAAGCTCCATCGCATTTATTATATCTTGGGACTTGCTTTGTAGAGCTTGACAAAGGACATCTGTAATCCCCGTTATATCTTTCATAAGATGTAAAATAAACACAAAATCGAACGACGTAATCTCATCATAAACAGATGTCGCCTCTGCTCGTTGAGAAGGAAGTCCATCATCCATAACCTTAAGCAATAATGTACATGCCGCACTAAACATCTTAACAAGGCCGGTCAATGATCTCAGATGAGAACTCCAACGTGTATATGCGGCTCGTTGTAAAGTACCAATCTGATTAAGTCCACTCCTCGTCTCTAGTTCACCAATAGCAATCAAATGTGCAATGTCATTTGCATGAGCACGCTTTAATTCATCGTTACGCTTACACGAAGAACCAACAAGATTAACTATATTAGTTAATCTGTCGAAAAACTGATGAATAGGTATCACATGTTTCGATGCTGAAACTAAAGCCAGTTGCAACCGCTGAGCAAAGCAATGAATATAATAAGCACTTCTACAATCTTTCTCTATCAAAGTTTACAATCCATTGAACTCACCCCTCATGTTACTAGCACCATCATAACCTTGACCTCTAATGTTTTGGACGTCCAAGTCATAGCGCGATAAAGTAGAATATATTACGCCGTTTAATGTCAGAGCTGTTGTATCATATACCTGAAAAACTCCAAAAAAAACGTTCTTGAATGAGTCCATTAGTATCCACGAACCTTATGACAATAGACATTTGCTCTCTTTTTGACTCATCCCTGGCTTCATCAACAATTATGCAACTTTGCAATCCCAATTTCTTCACGAGTTGCATTCTTCACTTTCATAGAATCACATGAAGTATTTGCTTTTGAATATCGTGACTCGTATACTTGGCATTGTTTGGAGCTTTCTCAACCGCCTTCGCAAGTTCGTCATTGTACCCGGTTATGAGATCCAAAAATTCAAGAAAATTATCACGATTTGATGAGCATGAGCGCTCATCATGACCTCTAAATGGAATTCCTTGAAGTGCAAGAAATCGCACCGCATCAATATGAGCCTTCAATCGAAGACGATTAAGTGCAATTTGTTGAGCATCGAAATTGTCAAACTTCCTTGATATATGTTGTGGTTGGTTCATCAAATCCTCACACGCCTTCTCAGCATTACGATGTGGTGAAGAAACATTGTCTTTTCCGATGTGGCCCAGAAAAGCACAAGCTTTTCCAATTTTGATTTTTTTCCAACTATCAAATCCATCAACTGTAGTTTGATTTGAATAGCCCGATGGCTTATTAAAGATAAAATATGGAAAGCAATATGCTTTATCTTTAGCCAGCGAATACTCCAACCAAGGAAATTGTTGATACAAAGTTGATTGAAATCTCCGTGGGTGCTTAATATTTTTATTCAACGGAAATTCTTGAAGAATGAGTTGATATTCCTTTAGATTCAAATAAGTCCGACGTATCTCTTCCTGTTGGTTAGGATTATATTCCCAAATTTGTCGACGTAGTACCGGATCACGCTCCGAAGAGTTGAGATCAACGTCTTCAATTTCTGTATATTTGAATCTTTTAGGACTAGGATGAACTTGGGCTGGAAGATCATTGTCGTTTGATATTGGCGTTGACGATGCAGTTACGGCAGAAGATAAATCTTCGTTAGTCCTCTTCTTTTGAAAAAAATTATCAATCGTAGTAGATCTCATGAATATATGAAACCTATCATCATAAAAAAATATTCAGTATTAGAACGAACAATAACAACGAAATATCATACGAAAAACAACAAAACACCGTGAGATTCCGTGATGTCTATCAAAGTTCAAACCGTATCTTTTTATCCGTAGCCTTCAGCGAATTCTCGATTGATTTTCAGAAGACGTTAAAGATTGTTCTGGATATTGGTTTGGATTGATGTGGCCTTATTTATGCTTGATATTGTGAACGATTATTTGATCTGATAGTATTTTTTGAATTATTCTTACTAGATTTAACTTTTGTGGACATGACCCTAATTGGACCAAGAGTATATTTTGCATTTATCTGGCAGCCCAACCCACGAATATTATTTTATTTATTATTAAATGAAAGCCAAAAATTAATATGGGGATTTGAGTGAATCGAACTTGGACCTATAGTACAATAACTTGCTCCCCTAACCAATATCCCAAACATCCTTATGTGAAAGTTACGGAAGAAATACGCTATATATCAAAGTTCGATATATGTCACATATATAGTAGTAAAATTTTCGAAAATTTCCGGGGGGCACGCCCCCCGGTCCATGAATAGATCCGCCCCAGTGTTGACAAGCAACTTTGATCTATTTCGCTGGAAATCATATATTGTAGAGTTGCACATTGATTACTGCAATGTATTGAAGCCCCTCGACATCAAGATTTCTGCAAAGAAATTCACCCAAAAATATTGTAATACTCAACATTAAAGAGAAAAAACTTATTAAGGTGTCCTTCCATCTTTTCTTCGACAAAAACTAAAAATGCGTATTTTTACCAATAGTCTGACCCTTAAATAGGGGAAAAGAACAAATCACCGCCTAAACTTAATTATCTATTCTATTATATTAATGGTGAGGGATAAATATTCTGCTTCGCTGTAAAATAGTTAGTTTATTTTTTACAATTATACCCTTAATATTTTGATTTACTCAATTTAATCCTTTGATTTAAATTTTATTTTTTTAAATAACTTAATTAATAATATAATAATATAAAATGACTTATATATTTGCACATACAAAGGATGTGCTAAATATACTATTAAATAAGAAAACATCACGATCTCGACTTAATTATAAATCTAGTATTGAGTCCTAACTCCTACCTAACTATCCAAAATATCCCATGTTGATTTAACGACGAAATAATCTTTCCTCGTTTCGATACTACATTTTTCACTCCCTAAACCTTTAAAATTTGTCAAATCACCTCCAGCTAAATGTTCGAATTTATATTTCGATCTTATTGAATCTCACTTTTGCAATCTTGATCTTTCAGTTTTCAAGAATTTTCAATATCAACGTGCTGAACTATATCCTCTTTCGAACTCATCTTCTAACAACGTTAATGGAGAGAATTATCACATCATTTGAAAAAAATTACATAGCCACAAACATTGTCCGAGAGAGAAAGCGCAATTCCCTCCCCTTTCTACAATCTATAATAAACAACACACCGAGCAATCAAAGAACCAAAATAAGCAATTTTCCAAGGATCTATATATATAGAGATAGATAGATATCAACATTCACTAAGCAGCACAGCCCCCACAAACAATCCCTCTTCTGCAATGCAATGAAAATAAAAAAAAAAGGGCCCAAAAAGAAGCAAACGAAAATAAGAAAGCGAGGATGAGTGTGAGATCGATAAACGCGCTTGTAATAATAACCTACGTAAAAACTTACACAATGGAGCAGCCGTTTCTCATTTGTCTTTTCTTCCTTGCAATTTCGCCCCTTCGAGGAGGAGGTTGAATTACAACCTTAATCGCCGTGTCGAAAACTGCTTTCACATTCTTCATGTAAAAATAATAACAAGAATCAATCATAAGGAAAATAATAAAAAGTTCAGAAGGTTTTAATTTCAAGAACTGAGATAAACAAGAAAATACCTGCTGTGTCTTTGAGCTGCACTCTATGTAAGCTGCAGCGCCTATTTGCTTCCTTAGCTCCTCTCCCTAACCGATAAAATATTCGAGAAAACTTACCAAACGAAAAGAACAACGAAGGAAAAGAAAAGAAAAAAAATTCATACTTGGGAGGTTGTAATGATGCTAGCTCCCATATGATCATATCCTCTGTCCTCTCGAAGATCTATTACACATTCATTGATGTAATAACATTGTGATTAAAAACCCAACTCTAAGCAGTAGACAATGAAGAAGTAAGACATAACTACGTACCCAACTTTGTCACGACGAGTACGATGGGAACGTTCGGGGCGAGCCTACGAAGCTCGGGCATCCACTGAAATGACATTATGGGTCCAAGAAAAAACACAAAATTGAACTTGTGATTATCTTGTATTAGAGAGGAAAAAAAGATATCTTTTTTAACCTTCTTGAGGACATTTTCATAGCTGGGCCTACTGATTAAGGAGAAAGCCAAGACAAAAATGTCAGCTCCTCTGTAACTAAGTGGCCTTAACCTGCTATAATCCTCTTGCCCTTTTGAGTTTTGACCCCCCAAAAAGAAACATAACAAAAAAAAAATTCAATGAAATTAGGGGAAATTGAAGAAAAATCCCAATGAATGAACAGTTTTCGGACCAGAACATAATGCATACCAGCAGTGTCCCAAAGTCCCAGGTTAACAATGTTTCCATCAACTGCCACGTTGGCGCTGAAGTTGTCGAACACTGTTGGGATATAATCCTGCCATGAAAAAAAAAACAGCTGATAAAAGCAAACTAATTTGACTCAAAATTGTCTTAAAATCTGAGAAAAAGAACTAACCGTTGGGAACTTGTTGTTCGTGTAGCATATGAGCATGCAAGTCTTGCCAACTGCTCCATCCCCTACGGTGACGCATTTTATGAACTTGGAAGCACTCATTCTAAAGGAAAAAAGGAGAAGGGTTTGCAAAAAAAAATGAAATATTTATTACAGTGAATTGAGGAGGAATATTGCTTGGATATAGAAAGAGAAGTTGTCCCTGTTTCAAAAGCTAAGCTTGGAGTGAGTATCAAGAACGGACATTAGAAGACAAAAGGTGAAGGACAGAGGTGAGTTGTGTGCTCGCATGTGTTATAGTGCTTGCTTGGGAAGAAGACAGAAAAGATAGCTGTAAGAATTTTGAAGTCTCTTTCATTGCTCTTATCAAATTTTCAAAATCCAACTAAAAAGGCCTACGTGCCTAATTTTGAGGCGATTGTGGGACCCACTTCACAAACGGCTCTAATGGCGATGCATAGATTTAGGGGTAACAAGTGACGAACAAAGGGCTGCAATTCCCTAATCCGCACTGCTTAAGTTTCAAATTTCATCACTGCTCGTTCACTGCTTACCATGAATTGGTTCGGGCACGAAAATATAACGGAAAAAAAGATTTAGGGTTTCCCTAGATCAAAACAACTTGTATGTTTTGCACAGAAAAAAAAATGTAATGATTTGAGTCTTTGGCCGGAAATAAAATATCATTGGCTGATTTCCACCTTTTTCAACTCCTTGTTGAGAAGCTTGTTGTAACGCACCCTTGCCTCGCAAATATCCACGAATGATAGACCCGAAATTAGATTGAACCGAAAAGAAAATATTCGAAGATTGTGCGAACACAACAATCTTAAAACAGATTCTACGATCCCACGAAGATGTCGGACAGCCACAACTCAAACCAGAACGAAGACAACAACGCGGTTCACACCAACGCCGTGCCTACCGTGATGCGACCGACCGTACCAGTTAGCCACTTGGAGAAGCCCGAGAAGTTTGCGGGGACTGCCTCCACGTTCAAGAGATGGCAGCAGAAGATTGTCTTCTACCTAACCACGCTGAACCTGGCCACCTACCTGAAAGAGGTCGAGCCGAAGATTAACGAAGGTGAGACGAATGTTGAGGTGGTAAATGCGGTTGATGCATGGAAGCATTCTGACTTCTTGTGCCGCAATTACATCCTAAATGCTCTAAGCGATACTCTGTACAACGTGTATGGTGCGGTCGCTACGGCTAAGGAATTGTGGGAATCGTTAGACCGGAAATATAAAACTGAGGATGCCGGCAAAAAGAAATTTGTTGTCGGACGGTTCCTTGATTATAAGATGGTCGATTCCAAGACTGTGATCAGTCACGTGCAAGTGATCCAATTGATCTTGCACGAGATCCATGCAGAACGAATGGTTCTGAGCTAATCTTTCCAAGTCGCTGCTATCATTGAGAAGTTGCCGTCGGGTTGGAATGACTTCAAAAACTATCTCAAGCATAAGCGCAAGGAGATGTCTTTGGAGGATCTGATTGTTAGACTTCGAATCGAAGAAGACAACAAAAGGTCAGAAAAGAGAGTGTCGAGCTCATCTGAACCGAAAGTAAACGTGGTGGATCATAGCTCTAAAAAGGGCAAAGGCGCGGTTAAACCCAAAGCGAAAATTGGGGCGACCGGAGGCGTCGCAACTATAGTTCAAGGGAAAATGCTTCAACTGCGGCAAATTGGGCCACAAGTCGTCGGACTGTCGCCTTCCTAAAAGGAGCCATGAAGCCAACATGGTCAGAGACATTACCAAGGAGGTTGAAGAGTTGAGTCTTGTCGCGGTGGTCTAGGAGGTAAACATGATTGGTCGAATCCACAAGAATGGTGGATCGATACCGGTGCTACACGTCATGTGCGCACGAACCGTAGATTCTTCTCTTCCTGTGAGCCGGTTGAAGGAGAAAAGATCTACATGGGCAACTCGGCTGCTGCTACCGTCGAGGGTAAAGGAAGCGTGCTGCTCAAAATGACTTCCGGGAAAGTATTGACGCTGAAAGATGTGTTATACGTTCCGGAGATACGAAAAAATCTGATTTCGGGATTCTTGTTGAACAAGCATGGTTTTCGTATTGTTATTGAATCCGACAAAGTGATATTGTCTAAGTCGGGCATGTTTGTTGGAAAAGGCTACGCCTGTCATGGTTTGTTCAAGCTCAATGTAATGACTATTGTAAATGAGAATGAAAAACGTTCTTCCGTTTACTTGCTTGAATCTTCCAATTTGTGGCACGGTAGATTAGGTCACGTTAATTTTGAATCGATACGTCGATTAATTAATATGGACCATATTCCAACATTCGAAATTAATTCGAAACATAAATGCAAAATTTGCGTTGAAGTAAAAATGACGAGATCGTCTTTCCCCTAAGTAGCAAGAAGTACCGAACCGCTTGAATTGATTCATAGCGATTTATGTGATTTGAAATACGTTCAAACACGTGGTGACAATAAATATTTTATAACATGCTTAAGAGCAAAGACGAAGCATTAGAGAAATTCGTTCTACAAAACCGAAGTTGAAACGCAACTCGGCAAGAAAATTAAAAGATTGAGAAGTAATCGAGGCAGGGAATACGAAGCACCAATTGGGAGCTTTTGTGTGGAACATGGTATCGTCCATGAAGTGACCGCCCCGTATTCACCTCAATCAAACGGAGTGGCCGAACGAAAGAATCGCACATTAAAAGAAATGATGAATGCGATGTTATTGAGTTCAGGTCTACCGCCAAATATGTGGGGCGAAGCTATATTGACGAGTAATTATCTATTAAATAGGATACCTCGAAAGAAAATGAATAAAACTCCATTTGCGAATGTGGGGGTGTTTGGCGAAGGTAGCCGTACCTACGCCTAAAGCGGTGAAAATTGGTCCTAAAACGGTGGATTGTATTTTCATAGGATATGCACACAATAGTATGGCATATCGATTTCTTGTATATGATTCGAAAATTTATGATATACACAGAACACGGTCATGGAATCGAGGAATGCATGTTTCTTTGAAAATGTATTTCCTTGTAAATCCGATGATGGATCCGGTACATCTAAACAAGATGATATAGAAAGCGAGATTCCTAGTATTGTTCATGAAAATGAACCGAGACGAAGCAAGCGTGCCCGAATAGAGAAATCTTTTGGTGATGATTTCGTTACATATTTGATTGAAAAGGAACCACTGACTTATGGTGAAGCAGTGAGCTCCGTGGATGGGCCTTTATGGAAAGAAGCCATAAGAAGCGAAATTGATTCTATTTTGCAGAATCATACTTGGGAGTTAGCTGATCTCCCAAAGGGATGTAAACCTTTAGGATCAAAATGGATCTTTAAAAGGAAAATGAGACCGGACGGGTCTGTGGAAAAGTATAAAGCCAGACTTGTTATCAAAGGATACAAGCAATGCGAAGGCTTAGATTATTTTGACACATATTCTCCTGTGACGAGAATAAATTCGAGAAGGATGATACTTGCTATCGGGTCCTTAAAAAATTTGAAAGTACATCAAATGGATGTCAAAACAGCTTTCTTAAACGGTGAATTAGACGAAGAAATCTATATGGAGCAACCCGAGGGTTTTAGTGCTCCGGGAACCGAAAAGAAAGTCTGTAGATTGATCAAATCTTTGTATGGTTTGAAACAAGCCCCTAAGAAGTGGCACGAAAAGTTTGATCACGCGATGATCAACTACGGCTTTAAAATCAATGAGAGCGATAAATGCGTTTACTCAAAGGAAACAGGCGATGACTACGTCATTTTATGTCTGTATGTAGACGACATACTCATTGTTGGTAGTAACGACAAAATGGTCAAGTCTACCAAGGATATGTTAAATTCGAAATTTGACATGAAAGATATGGGACTTGCGGACGTGATTCTAGGAATTAAAATCAAACCAACGAGTAACGGTCTTGTTTTGAGTCAAGCTCATTACGTACACAAAATTCTCGACAAATTCTGCAAGGGTGATTCTGGTGTTGCTAGAACGCCATTAGATCGAAGCGTTCAGTTGTCAAAAAATCGCGGCGAGGCTATTTCTCAAGTAGAATACTCCCGGATTATCGGAAGCTTGATGTAGCTAATGAGTTGTATTAGGCCAGGTATTGCTTATGCTATAAGCAAACTGAGTTCGTACACGAGCAATCCGAGTGCGGATCATTAGACCGCTATAATACGGGTTTTGAGATACTTACGATATACTCGAGACTATGGATTACACTATGGTCGATATCCGGCTATGTTAGAAGGCTACACAGATGCGAACTGGATATCTGACATGGAGGACTCTAAGAGCACAACGGCTATGTGTTTATACTCGCTGGAGCTGCTGTGTCGTGGCAATCCTCGAAACAAACGGTTATAGCGAGATCCACTATGGAATCCGAGTTCTTTGCCTTGGATAAATGTGGAGAAGAAGCTGAATGACTACGCCATTTCTTGGAGGATATTCCTAAGTGGGAAAAACCTGTGCCGCCTATATGCATACACTGCGATAGCCAATCGGCTATTGGACGAGCACAGAGTACTATGTATAATGGTAAGTCGAGACACATACGTCGTCGACATAATACCATTGGACAACTGCTCTCAACTGGAGTAATCTCGATTGATTATGTGAATCGACGGATAACATTGCGGATCCGCTAACCAAAGGGTTAAATAGAGATGCGGTTGAAAGGTTGACGAAAGGGATGGGCTTAAAGCCTTAAAGTATAAAAGTGCTAAGAAGGAAAACCCTACATATGTGACTGGAGATCCCAATATCTAGGTTCAAAGGGACAACCTAATCTTAGGACTTGGTATCTCTGTGGGGGATAACCCCAGCCATTCTTGTCAAGAAACAGTGATGACGGAAAAAGGCTAGCATTATTATGCTTTAATGACTATCATAGAGTATTGATAGAAAATACTCGCGACGTGAGAAGTCACCTATGTTAGGGAGAAGTGGGGCCGCTTCAAAGGAGAACTGAAAGGCTTAGTTCTTTAGAAACCCTCGCAGAATCAGGACGTGTCCATGGCCATACTGGACAAAAAAATGAGAACGGAACAAGAGAAAAATGGTCTCTGTGTATTGTACGTGCGTTCGTTACACGAAAAGCGGGACAGTTCAAAGACATCGCATTCTACTGGACTGCAGTAAACCAAGCGTGCATACAAGGAGGAAGTTCAAATGGTAAACATATTATCCTCTATGCAGAGTATCATTAGATTAGCAGAAACTTTAACCAGGCAATTCTCATCATGTGGGGGATTGTTAGAAAATCTATAATATAGTTGATTTTATAAATTATTTATGTGAATGAGGAATTGGGCTTCGAAATTAAATACTATTGGGCTTCGAACTGGCCCAATAATGGCCCGACTTCTAGAAGGCCCTATTTCTAGAAGGCCCAACTTCTAGAAGGCCCATGTAGGGGCTAGCCACTCCTCAAGTTAATGGCTTTAATTAAATGTTGGAATTGGTTAAAACCACTCAAACATTATGTCATCTAATTTAAAAAAATATATATTTCTTTAATAAATTTTGGGTTCTATAAATAGGTGATTAAGCATAAGAATTAAACACAGGAAATAGAAAGAAAAGAAAATACAAATATCTCTCAAAATTGGTTCTGCTGTATCGCTCTTGTTCCGTTCGCTGTCGGTGTCATTTTTTGTGCTAAACGAACGCCGTGATTTCGAAGTATCCTGGGAAATAGACGCTCGTCAAAACCTCTAGCACATACGTGGTAGCGAATCTGTTTTAAGAATTGTGTTCGCACAATCTTCGAATATTTTTTTTCCTGTTCAATCTAATTTCGGGTCTATCATTCGTGGATATTTGCGAGGCATAGGTGCGTTACAACAAGCTTCTCAACAAGGAGTTGAAAAAGGTGGAAATCAGCCAACGATATTTTTATTTCCAGCCAACAAAGTCTTAGAACGAAACGAAAAACATCACGATAAACTACAATATAGCAAAATAGATCATTTGTTCTATTATTACGCCGCAAATTGGTTTTAGTATGGATCGTAATCAAGCTTTTGTTGGTCAATCGTTCTGATGTGTGGGCCATGGGCGTAAGCCCGATAAGGACCAATACGAAATTTAACATTTACCAATAATGATGGTTTACCACGGGATTTTTTACTCCTAATACGACTCTCACAAACTAAACGACTTAAGAATTATTGTTATTGTGGAGTTATCATGGAAAAAAGTGTATTTATTATTGTATGCCGGGTTTGCTGAGAGAATTACATAAATAATGTTATTTTGAGAATGGAATTACAAAACTAATTGAGTTTTTAAACCTATTACAAAACTAATCAACATTTTTAATTCTAGCTATTTTATTTTCAGTTTAACCATGAAAATACTTAAAATTACAAGTTTCATTATTCTTATCTTCAAATAGCACAACACTTGTTAATAATTAAATTTTTACCCCATATTATTTTAACTCAAATATATTAAACATATATATTACTTAAAGAAATAATCCAAAAGAAAATAAAATTACTTGGGGTGACCGTGACCTACTCTTCCTACGTGAGTTCGATATCTAGAGCTGTCAAAACGGGCCTGGCCCGTATCTCTTCAAAGCCCGCCATGGGCGGGGCCGACGCGGGTAAGCCCACCATTTGGCAGGCCTGAAAATTGAAGGCCCGCCATGCGCAATTAAATAGGTATGTCGTATTTTTTAGCTCCGATTACTCAAGTTTAATAATATAATAAATTATTATTACAAGATTAGATTTAATTAGAATTAATTGAAAGCCTATATATTTAATTTTTGTTATTTTTTCTTTCTTTTTTTGATTTTCACTTTTTTTATTTGGGCGGGGCGGACCTTCAATTTCTAAGCCTGATTGTGCGCTTACCCGCGCCCGCCCGCCCAAGGCGGGCTTTGACGGGCTACGGGCTGGCCCGGCCCGGTGACCCATTTTGTCAGCTCTAGATATCGAACTCACGTGGGAGGAGTAGGTCACGCCAAGTAATTTTATTTTTCTTTTGATTATTTCTTTAAGTAATATATTTTTAATATATTTGAGTTAAAAGTTGGCATAAAATTTTTATTATTAGCAAGTGTTGGGCTATTTGAAGATAACAATAGTGAAATTTATAATTTAAGTGTTTTCGTGGTTAAAGTGAAAACAAAAATAGTTAGAATCAAAAAAGTTGATTAGTTTTATAATAGGTTTAAAAACCCAACTAGTTTTGCAATTTCATTCTCAAAATAACATTATTTTTGTAATTCTCTCCGGGTTTGCTAGACCGTACAGAGTGATATACCACGGAACAATTTGAAACCAAAAATATGTGTTTATCAGATAAATACCGACCCTAACGATCAATGTAGCGACCACGACGATCGGAATCGTTTAAATCACTGACATGGTATGGGTTTTGCTGATGTGCGAATTTAGAAATTTACCTATTCGTTTCCGTCTTTAACGACGAACGACGATAATCAATTCTCTGATTTGTGGATATCATCGTCTTCGTACGTTCGACGTCGGTGTCACCGATCTCGTCCATTCGACTTAGGGATTCAAGTGTCTTCATATAATAAGTCCACCTTCCGGATCCTTAAGAGTTTTGAGAGAGTTCTTTTTAATTGTGGCGTGTTATGTTAAAAACCACATTTTATGTATTTGGCCAAAACAAATCTTTATGTATTTGGTCAAAACCATAATCCCATTTATACACATAATCTCTACATCTAGTCAAAACATCTTTCCACTCATCTCCTTTATCTTATCCTTTTTATATTAAAATAATTTGACCAATAATTTAGAAAACCTAATTCGGGTTTACGTGGTCAATTAATCATTTTGACGTGTGAAAGATATAAAACAATAATACTAATGCCCCGTTTGGATTCCGAATTTCAACGCCTAAATCTTCCGTTTGGCAATCGCACCGATTTTGATTTCGATTTTGTCCAAATATGAGGGGAAATTCAAACTTTTACAATTCGTCGGATTTGAAATTCCGTGTCAAATGGTCCATTTTCGAAATCCAAAGCTAAACACTGAACGAGTTTTTCGTAATGATAATAATAATAATAATACAACAATAATAGAATAATAATAAATAATGATAATGAAAATATAAAAAAATATAATAAAACAACAGTAATAATAATAATTAGGAGGTGGACGATGAGTCGAGCCAATTCGTAAGCTCGATGAGCTAACTCGAGCTCGTCGTGGATTCACGAATGAGCCGGCTCGAGCTCGACGAGCTCTTATCGGGGTCGAGCTCGTCACGGGTTCGCAAATGAGCCGGCTCGGGCTCACTCGTGGGTGCTCGAAAGCTCGCAAGGCTGCTCACGAGCTTGTTTTTTTTTTTATATTATCATATTTCTTTTATTTTAGAAAAAGTAGAAATCGAGTTCGACGAGCTTCACGAGCTCGAGTCGAGCTCTGTTTCGAAATTCGAATTTCGAAATTCTAACGTTTGCCAAATTTGGATTTGAAAATACGATTTTGAAATTCTTAATTTAAAATCAAGCTATTTCGTTCAAATACGCGAATCGAATCGCACTCTCAGGTGATTTTATTAGTTAAGCTCATAAGCGCATCAAATCAATTATAAACTCCAACGTTAAAATCCAACTATTAGAGGGGTAAATTTTTAAGTTTCAATTGCATTAAAGAAAAAAAAAAAAATACATGCGCAAACTTATGCACAAAGTAGAACCTATAAGATGGTACCAATTAATATGACAAATATGATTTAAACAACATATCTTTCCCCATGAAGACAGACATAGTTCTAAAACATAGACAAGCCAAGCTAGTAAGAGTTCATTACAGTGAATCATTATCGTAAGGGGTTTTTTCCGCTTGAGCGAAAAGATCCAAAAGAGAAATAAATATCTATAGCAGCTCTAGTGATTCAATCCCCAGTCATACTGTTGGTATACCACTTTCAGCTTACCAGCATTCGAAAGCAATTCGAGGAATCTCTGAGCATCGCCGTGCTCAAGGTAGTTTGCAGCATGCTTCAATACTTCAACCTCATTCCTCCCAAAATCTACGCTATACCTAAAGAATACTTCCAATTATCGATCGAAGACACAAACTAAAGACTGAAATATGATCTTGGGTTTCGACTGAAAGCTCACCATTTCAGTATTTTGCTGACATACGCAACGTTTTCTTGCATGTCGACGCATAACCCTCCATTTCTGAGGAAGTTAGAAGCAGCCTCCATAAGCTCTATGTCTATGTTTCCAGGCGAGTAGCACCTAAGTGCGGGCCCCGAGCGTGAACCGCCGACCAATGCGAAATGAACTAAAGGCTCTGTGTGTCCAAGTGCTACCTGATATAGATATGATAGTTGATCAATGGGATTATTTGGTATATATAGCTAAATACTACTATAGAGCTTGAGTTACCTTCATTCGTTTGTCTTTGGCACCGAATGGTTTGGTGAGATTATAGGGAGGCCTTTGGTTGCCCCTTAGAATGCCGTTGTATATCGCTGAGAGTGAATACGTCACTCCACCAATGACATATTTGAAGTCTCCGAAGAATCTACGCCTCTCTAGTGCGCCCGAAGGTGGGCCCCAGTTTAAAATTGCGTGAATGGCCATCATGTTGTAAAGGTTGATGAAGAATGAAAGCTTCTCTTCTCTAGACACGTCGTATAGTTCGACTCGTTGAAGCTCCTTGAGCGACCTTAGGTATCTACGAAGTGATAGATATGCAGTCATGGGCTGTAACGAATTACGGTGTTTAGTAGTGTAAGGATATTGGAGAAGGAGAACCAACCGTGCAAATTCTTCACTTCCATGGATGCTTCTGTAATCGACATGTCTTCCATCCTCCGAAGCATAAGCTTCCAATATTGCTTGGAACAAAAATCTAATCCTCGACGATATTTCAGTGATGGGCTTTGGTTTGACTTCGCTGATGCCTCTCGGTATGTTCTGACATTGAGAAACCAATGGATCGTCGTCTAAGAATCGGTACAGGTAACTCCCGTCTTCAAATAAATAGTCCCTGAAGCAACGTCAGAAAGAAGATCTTAGAAAGATAAACCAAAAAGATACTGATAAGATTGAAATAAACTAGCATGTTCATGACATTACAATGAATAGATAGATACACAGGCAAAGAGATTCTAGAAAGTTACTCGACAGCTTGGAAGAAGAGTTTGTTCGCAAGCTTTCTGCCAAATTCAACAGCCTGTTTCATATCATTACAGACAACTCAGAAAGATTACAGAAAAATCAATTAGTCAATGAGGATAAACAATATGTCGAACAACTACCTCTTCGCGCTCCAAATACTGATCTTCTGACAAGAAATCAACAGCTTCGATACCAAGAAAGCAATTGGTATACCTGCGCATTTTCTGAAACCGATCTTTGATAGGAATGGCTTCTTTCATTTTTCGAGCAATAAGAGCAAGCTCATTAATGGCTCCACTACTTGACAGATCATCTTCACCAGATAGTGGCGCCAGTGGAGCTTCATATGACGTTGCTTCATTGATGACATATTCAATCTTCTCTTGAAGTTTCCCAGACTCCTCTAAGTTTTTCAGCAAGGCCAAATCACCAATAAGGACTTCATTGAAGAAAACTTTGGGGACAGAAGAGGATCCTGAAATCTTCTCAAGTTCTAGCCTTCTAGAGGGGTAAATATCGACGTTGATTTCGACGTACTTCAGCCTTCTACTGTGAAGGTACCCTCTGATCTCCTTGCACTCCGAACAGCCCAGCTTTGTATACTATAGAATCCTCCCTTTCATGGCAATTGGCTGCATATAATCTTCTTCGAAACCCTCCTTTGCAGACCTGCTTTCTCCATTAGCATCAAGTGACATCCCTATTATGCTGAGAGGATTCCAGTTAATTTTTTCAGGGCCTTCTTGGGATTTATTTACTGACGACGAACTGTGATCTTCTGCTCTTCTGTCTTCATCAGTAGTGTCAAGATCGTCCTCACTTTTCCCTGAAAGGCGACGGAGAACGGTAGATACAGCAGTTGCACTCTTCTGCCTAACCAATTTTGACAGAGCCACTGCTTTATCAGGCCAAGCTAATAACTGCGTTTCTAAGCTATTACTTGAACGTGGAGACAGACTACTGTTGGCTTCCAGTTCTGGTATCTCTGTCCCGTCAAAGACGGGTTCCACTTCCACCTGGGGAGAAACTTCATCCACGTTCTTTTCAGACAAAACGGAATCTTCAACAATTATTTCACTACCTTCTTTTTTGGATTCGACTGTTTTAATTCGTATATCTGACTCCTCATTTTCTTTTATCTGAATGTCAGTTGGGTCTTCCTCCAATTTCGACTTGTTGGTCGTGTTCTCATATTTCGGGCCAACTTCTGCCGCATTTTCTTTATCAGAAACTTCCATCACCATAACTAATTTGCTAAAACCACAAGAGAAAGCACACTATATCATTCTTTTTCAGAAAACATCAATATCCCAGCCGTCAAAAGGGGTATTAGAGTGCCCTCAACCGAAGGTTCCTGCAATTATTCAAATCAATGTGAAAAAGAAGGATATGTTTAGTAAGCAGCGAAACGAGTCCATAAGAATTGTTCGCATTTCGTAATTACTATTACTATGTTAGAAAAGATAAGCTTTTGCGATTAAACGGCATCTCAATCTGTTCAAAGATCATCTCAAAACAGAAACTTAACCACTAAAAATCATCAGTAGCGCCAACTACAACGAGTCAAGAAAGTAAAGAATAATGAAAAGATAACATAATATCTCAATAATTCACTAACAAACAGCACAGACCATCTGATTCAAAGCCAGAAATGGCGATGAAAATAACGACGCAGCAAGGAATAAAACCCAAAACCTTCTCATTTCCACATATACACAAATTAGCACAAGGGCTGACTCGTGATACGATGAAATTTCACAATCAACGAGTCGAGAAACAAAGACGCAACGCAACACAATCCACAAGAATCACTTTTCTTACAGACGAAAAGGAAAATGTGACACAACAACACGCGGCTCATACAACGTAAATTCAAGGTGAAAAAGAGGCGACTTACAGATCTGCGATAGACGACTACGAGATTTACTGTGAAATCAGGGGAAAGTATTATTCATCGAATGCATTGAATGCGGATTCACAATATAATAGATTAAAAAATCTTGGAAGTCTTTCAGTGAGATTGAAAACCGTGGATTTTGAGTTTTTCAGTGTACGCTTTGGGCAGGAGAGTGATTTTGATTGATTATGAGGTTTGACAATAAAAGACGGTTAATTCTTTATTCCTTGCAACATTTCATCTTCCTTTTTAAATACCCATCGTACTATTTCTTTCTTATAAATACTCATTTGAAAATTGATTTCTGATTAATACCTAATCATTCAACGGATGAAAATACCTATGTCTCACATATTCAAAAAAGCTGAATAATTATTTTCACATGAATTATACCAAAAAATTCGTTATTATACCAACAAAATTGGACATTGTACCAGAAAAATGTTGAAATTATACCAGTAAATAGCGTTACTATAACTTACAGTGAAATTGGACATTATTATACCAACTGATGTTGCAATTATACTACATATTGTAGAAATTATACTATCTATTGTCGTAATTATATCAACAGAATTGTACACTATACATGTTGGTATAATAATAATAACAGTTGGTATAATTAGCAAAACAGGTATGATCCCAATTTAAATAGCGTTATTATAATTTACAACTAAATTGGACGGTATACCAACTGATTTTACTATTATACCAAATTGTAGATATTATACCATATATTTTGGTTATAATACCAATAAACGTTATTCGAATTTTATACAGTGAAATTGAACGTTATACCAACTGATTTTGAAATTATATCAGAAACTATAGAAATTATACAAACTGTTGTCGTAGTTATACCAACAGAATTGTACACTATATTAGTTGGTATAAAATGATAAAGTTGGTATAATAGTCAAAACAGTTGGTATGATGTCCAATTTAAATAGCGTTATTAAAATTACAGCGAAATTGGACGTTATACCAACTGATTTTGCTATTATACCAGAAATTGTAGAAATTATACCATATGTGTTGGTTAGTGTACCAGTAAATAACGTTATTCGGATTTTATACAGTGAAATTGGACGTTACACCAACTGATTTGAAATTATAACAGAAGCTGTACAAATTATACCAACTGTTGTCGTAATTATACCAACATCATTGTACACTATACTAGTTGGTATAATAATGATAAAGTTGCTATAATAGTCGAAACAGTTGGTATGGTGTCCAATTTAAATAGCGTTTTATAATTTACAGCGAAATTGGACGTTATACCAACTGATTTCGCTATTATGCCAGAAATTGTAGAAATTATACCATATGTGTTGGTTAGTATACCAGTAAATAACGTTATTCGAATTTTATACAGTGAAATGGACGTTATACCAACTGATTTCGAAATTATATCAGAAACAATAGAAATTATACAAACTGTTGTCGTAGTTATACCAACAGAATTGTACACTATATTAGTTGGTATAAAATGATAAAGTTGGTATCATAGTCAAAACAGTTGGTATGATGTCCAATTTAAAAGCGTTATTAAAATTACAGCGAAATTGGACGTTATACCAACTGATTTTGCTATTATACCAGAAATTGTAGAAATTATACAATATGTGTTGGTTAGTGTACCAGTAAATAACGTTATTCGGATTTTATACAGTGAAATTGGACGTTACACCAACTGATTTTGAAATTATAACAGAAGCTGTACAAATTATACCAACTGTTGTCGTAATTATACCAACAGCATTGTACACTATACTAGTTGGTATAATAATGATAAAGTTGCTATAATAGTCGAAACAGTTGGTATGGTGTCCAATTTAAATAGCGTTGTTATAATTTACAGCGAAATTGGACGTTATACCAACTGATTTCGCTATTATACCAGAAATTGTAGAAATTATACCATATGTGTTGGTTAGTATACCAGTAAATAACGTTATTCGAATTTTATACAGTGAAATGGACGTTATACCAACTGATTTTGAAATTATACCAAAAACTTAGAAATTATACCAACTGTTGTCGTAATTATACCAACAGAAATGTACACTATATCAGTTGGTATAATAATGACAACAGTTGTATAATTAAAATAACAGTTGGTATATAATAATCAAAACAATTGGTATGATGTCCAGTTTAATTCCAGAAAAGGATATTTTCGTAGGTTTACTGTTTAGGCTATTAAACACACAACTTTTTGCCGATAGGTATTGATAAGGAAGAATTTTTGTCGGGGATACTGATAAGAAAGTTCAAAATTTGAAAAGTACTGATAAGGAATTTACCCAAAGAACCATAAAAGAAAAATCAGACCTGGGAAAAGCGGGAACCCCTATACGCTACTATATTTATTTTGCAATATTGCCCCTTCTGAAATTGTGATTTCTCATTTCTCTCTCGTAACTTATTGACTACCAATTTACAGATTCAATAAAATGGATAATTCTTACGAATATTTATACTATTTTATTAAGTATCAAGTGTTACTATATGCCGCCGTTATAAAATTGGTATGTTTATTGAGTTTTCTTTAAAAACAATTAACGAATTTCTACACTTAAATCCCAATTGGCAAACATAAAAAACAATTCAGTACCTTATCAGATCTCTTTATATCTTAGGTACCTCTTTCAAACTTTTCTTGCACTTAGGTACCTAATGGATGAAAATAGCCCTATCAGAACATGATATTACATTTTTACCTAACTTTTAACTTTATATACAAAAAGAAAATTAAACAAACACATTGAACGATCACCCCCCAGCATTATCTGCAATGAATATTCTTGCAACCATTCATGATATCTCCCTCCCAAATAGAATTAATCTTGTGAAGGTATTTTGCCCCGCCGAGCGATTCTCGACATCTCTTGCATGTGATGGTAAGTTTGGTATTATTTTATTTTGAGTCGTGTTTTTCAGATATATGCTAAATTCGGATGGATTAATGTTGTGATTAGCAATTCGAATACTTGATTGACTATGGGCTTTTTATTTCGGTTATCAATTTGAGATTTCTGTGTAAAAAAAGGGGGTTTTATGGGTTTTTTCGGTGTTCGAGATTTGGTCATCGATTATGCTTTGATTAGGGTTGTTTTGCTTGGACATTGATTGACATCGATCTGCTTTGGTGTTGTTGTCCTAAGGATTTGATTATGGGCCATAATTTATTGTTATACATTCTGGTAAAATATATGCATGATTTTTCATCATACATATCCTTTTACAACGGTACCCCTTGTTTATTAGTTTGGTACTCCTTGTTTCAGTAGTTTGGTACTCCTTATTTCAGTAGTTTGGTAGTTGGGGGTTTTCTGTATACGGATTATGTAGTAATAGAATCAACCACAAGTTCAACCCAACATGCCGTGTGAAAATCATGACGATGATGCACGAACGACGCGAGAAATGATTGACCCTTGTTTATGTCCAGAAAGGAACCTTGTTCAGAATATCACTGCTGCTTGCACATTGAGTAAGTTTTCGAACGTGGCATAGTCGTCGTACTTGCGGAGAAGTCATATCGATGTAGCATTCGTATTTGCCGTGTATTTTGTTACTGTTTTTGTTCCAACAACCTTTTAGTTGCTCTTGTGTATGGTTTATTTTGTCCAAATGATGCCCTTAGTTTATGCCACATTCTTTTGTCCAAATGTATCAATAGGATATTGCTCATTCTTTTTGTCCAAATGATGTCAATAGGTTAAAGGCACACTTGTGATGCCAATGTGTGGATGGAAAACTTATGATGTATGTTCATGATGGTATGTAACCTATGGTACGCCATATGGTTATAAAAAGGTACTGTAATATTGGCCAACAAAGTACTATATTCTATCTAACAAACGTACTATAAACAAACCGAGGGTACGATATCCTTTCCGAAATAGGTAGCATATAAATGTGAAGAATACGGTAACATTACTTGAGATATTTCATCAAAAATAAGCCCGCATATGTAATGAAAGTCTTTGATGTTGTTAGAGACAATTTCTGACAGTTTTCTGTTACGACTGGACATACTTCTGACGTACGAGGTAATAAATCACGAAAAAATGGCTACTCTGACATGTTGTTCCTTTCAGAAGATGTTTGATTCTCGCAGTACCAATATACACATGTTCGTAGTACCAATATATAGTTGTTCGTAATACCATAATATATATCAGTGTAGTATCATGCGTAGGTTACTTATAGTATCTTTTTCCTACCACGTTCTTAATTGTCGAAAACACGTAGATTATTGTACAAATAAGGCACGAGAACTTCCAAAATACGGAAGATAATAAAAATTAAACACACGATAATGTAAAACATAAACACTAACTTCCAATAGATTAAAAATCTTGACTATCTAGTAAAATGTTATTCCTAGTATCATTTTAAGTAGAAAGAGAGTTGGTGTTTCAATGTAATAATCATACTTCTAAATGTTAACCCAGCAATATTGATACCAAATGATCAATATCGTACCTATAACTATGGTGCATAGTCATTGACCAAAAATAATTCAAACGGTGTTGAAAACTCTTACCCTAATTTGTAGTACCAATATAGAGATGATTGTAGTACCAATATAGAGATGTTGGTAGTACCATATAACATATGCTAATGTTGTACCATGCGTAGGTCACTTGTAGTACCATAGCCAGAACATATGAAGTACCATATCTTTTATATTTGCGTACCCTATTTTTTACAAAGAGAGTACCATAATCTGCAGGTTTACCGTACCATTATGTATACATATATAGTACCGTAACTTGCAAGTATACCGTTCCATTTGCTATACCATCGGAAAAATAGATTCCTAAGCAAATCGCGTAGGGCTGCGTGATTTTGATCAGACCTAACAATAATACATTGAATAAAAAAGAAATTTTTTTTTGCAAGTTTAGGACTCACCAGATATTTCAAAAGATGTTGTAAGATGTTCTTGCTTCTATCCTTATTCTAATGAATCTTGAAGTCGAATGTTTAATTCATGCATATAAGGCATAATGCACTTAATTTGATATAAAAGGTAATATATACTCTATATTAGTGTTTTAGGGTTGTTCTAGATAAAAAAACTAATTCGTACGACCTCAAAAAATACTAACCCTAGTATGACGTATCACATATTTAAGGGACGCCGTACCTTTCTTAACATTAAAGGGGTATCGGCTTTTTTGGTTTAAGCGTACCATCTCAGACAGGGTTGTAGTACCAATGAGATCAAACATTTTCTGAAAGGCAACGACATGTTAGAGGAGCTGGCTTTTCCTGATTTATTACCTCATTATGTCAGAAATATGTCCAATCATGACCGAAAAATGTCAAAAATATGTCCAGTCCTGACAGAAAAATGTCAGAAAATTTGTCTCTTACTTTTTTACATCAAACATCTTTTGAAAGGCTTATTTTTGGATGAAAATCCCCAAGTCATCTTACCGAACTCTTACTTTAATTTATACGGTATCTATTTCTGAAACGATGTCGTACCCTACATGGTAAATTTATAGTACCTTATTGTCATATATTACAGTACTTTGTTGGCATATATTACAGTTGCTTGTTGGCATATATTAAAGTACCTTTTTATAACCCTATTGCGTGTATTGCAGTACCTTGTTGGCATATATTACAGTACTTTGTTGGCATATGCCCCGATATCTTGTTGATATATATTACACTACATTGTTGTCGTATATTACAGTACATTTTTTTGCATATATTCGGTATCTTGTTATCATATATTACAGTACCTTGTTGTCATATATTACAGTACCAAAATTGGTATATGTTACAGTACATTGTTGGCATATATTAAAGTACATTTTACCCTATTACGTATATTGCAGTACCTTGTTGTCATATATTACATTACTTTGTTGGCATATATGCCCCAGTACCTTGTTGATATATATATTACACTACCTTGTCGGCATATATTACGGTACCTTGTTGTCATATATTACAGTACGTTTTTGGCATATATTACGTTACCTTATTGCAATATATTACTGTACCTTGTTGTCATATATTACAGTGCCAAATTGGCATATATTAGAGTACCTTGTTGGCATATATTACAGTACCTTGTTGTCATATATTACATACCAAATTGATATATATTATAGTACCGTGTTGGCATATATTACAGTACTTTATTGGCATCATTTAGACAAAGATAATATCCTAATGACGCATTTGGATAAAAGAATAATCTACTGGCATCATTTGTATAAAAGAATGTTGCATTACTATACAAAAGAGCAGCAAAAAGGTTATTGGGACAAAAGTAGTAACAAAATACGTGGCAAATACGGACCCTACGTCGATATGGCTTCTCTACAAGTACGACGATTATTCCCGTGTTTTTCCACATATTTTGCACTTATTGGATCTTCTATATAGCTGAGAAGGAATCCTCCGAGTCTTTCGGCGACCGGGAAGAACACGGATGTCCGGGTCACGAATAAAATTCCCATTATCGGTTTGAGCATCATCTCGTGCGTCGTCGCTTCATTGATTGATACTAAGAATGACTCCCTTTATACTCACACAATGAAAATAATGACCCGTCACCAACCGAACTTGTAGACGGCATATTTTCGGATAATATTGCAACCTGTATAAATGGTGCGTCTGTATAGTTTACAATGGTACTGCGTACGCGGACATCTTGGTACCGTATAGACACTAAAATGGTACGTACTAAAAGAAACCAATGATACGCAATAAACATAACAAATGGTACGTAATAACAGTTATGTAAAAAAATCCGAAATCCCGATGGATTAGCCTCAATAACGATCAAATACCAACATCTCATCCTTACATCGAGTTCTTAGATCGCATTCAGCTTTCGAATTTGGCTCAAGCTCGACCACATGAGTGCAATCGATTAATTGTGGCTAAGAAACTGTTCCCAAGTATTCACTTTCAGAATGAAAATCCTAAATAGCCCGGCCAATGAGAAGGGTGCGATAGTGTGGAAATCATTCTTGGTGTTTTATGGCAACATGATTTGTTGAGAAGAAAAAACTAAAATAAAAGCTGTGGTGGTTTAATGGTGGTGAGGACAGAGAATTGGTGTGATGAAGAAGGCATCGGTAGAGACAATAAATAATATAAAATTATAAAGTCGGGGTAAATTCCTCTTTTCAATCAAATGGGTAGCTGAGAGTAAAGTTTTTATCCCACCAGATACCTCATGATAAAATAACTCTGACAAGGTATTGAATCGTTTTTTTGTTGGGGATTCAACACTTAAATACCTAGATGAATAAAAAAAGAACAAATCAGTCCCTTGTCAGACATTTTTATAACCTAGGTACCCACTTGAATTTTATTTTACTGATAGGTACCTAACTGGCGGATTTACCCCTGCTAAACTTGGTTTATTACAACCTTACCTGGGGTTTCATTTCAGCGATGGTTCGTTCATAAAAAAAAAACTCAAACATCATCCCAAACCTAAATCACGTAACCTTCTTCCCGAAATCGACCTGTGGTTGTTTTGCTTCAGATTCATCGATGTGTTCTCGATTCCTCGTGGTATTCCTCATCTGAAATCAATAGGTAAGCCATTCACATCATTACAGTACGTCGTGGCATTTCGTAAATAGCTGCATGTTTTTCGAATGACATCGATTTGTTTTTCGATTAGGGTTGTTTTGGAATGGTTCAATTTACTGTGGTAGCTCTGTGCGTGTATTTTTGAATGGGTAGATTGATTGTTGTCGATTTGGGGGTTTTGGAATGGGTCGATTTGGGGTTTTTCGAATGGGGTTAATTTGGTTTGGTACTACAATATCACTCTATTTGGTACCGTTTGTTTGGGCAAATCGGTACCCCGTGTGTGAAAAAAATGGTACTGCTTATTAGCAGTGGATTTTTTTGCAGAAATGACTCCATGGAACAGATCTGAGCTGTCTTCCAGGTGCCATCCCGCGCCTTCGATCGACCATAAGCGATTTGCAGGGTGGCATGACCCCTGATAAAAAGAAGCTATAAAAAGGTCTCCGTTTCAATGGTAGAATTTGCTTTGTTTCTAACTGTTGCATCAATATGTGTGGTTAAGGTTGATGGAGGAGTTGGCGGATCTCATTTAGAGTGGAGTGCTCGTGTGAAGAGGTTAGAAGCCGAGCTGAGATTGAAGGAAGAGGTTATAAGATCTAAGGTCAAATGTTCCGACGTGGAAGGATGATGTGTCCAAGGAGGATGCGATGGAAGAGGAAGAGGTTGAGGCTAAAGAAGTCAACATGGGATGGGACTGTTTGGAAACTTTGTTGTTTATGCTCAGTAAGTTGTTCTTAGACTTGGGGATGAGACTGTTTGGAGACTCAGTGATGTCGTTTGTTGTGTAGTTCTATGAGACTGTCCGTATTTTTGATTTGTTTGGTTAAGTTACTTGATTATGATGTGAGACTGTTTGGAAACTTTGTTTATGTAGGTTAACTTCCTTTGAGTTGTGGATGGGACTGTTTTGAGACTGTTTGGAGTTTGTTCATGACTCAGTGATGTTCGTTTGTTGTATAGTTCTGTAAATCTGTCTGTATATTATGCAGTACCATAGGTTTTTATATTGCCGTACCTTTTCTTTACATACAAAATACCATAATATGCAGCCTAATCGTACCATTATGTACACATATACCGTACCAACAGAAGATATGAAGAACCTTGTATTGTTTGTATATTACCGTATCACATCTTTTACATACGGAGTACCAAGATATGCAGCTTAATCGTACCATTATGTAAATGTATGGCGTACCAGAAGATATGAAGTACCTTGTCATTTACATATACCGTACCATAATCTGCAGCTTCACCGTATCACTATGCAAGTGTACCGTACCGTATCGCTTACATATAGAGTACCGTAATATGCAGGTTAACCGTACCATTACGTAAATATATACCGTACCGTATATATCGCACATGAAGTATCTTATCTGTTGTACAGTAAGGTACCTTGTGTTTTACAGAAGATACCTTATCATTTACCTATATAGTACCATAACCTGCAGGTTTACCGTATCTATTATTACACATATACAGTACCCATATATGAAAGTATATCGTACCATTTGTTATACGATCGAAAAATAAATACATTCCTAATCGAATCGCGTTGTCCTGCGTGATTTTGACAATACCTAACAATAACGAAATGAAAAAAAAATATGAAAGTCTAATGCACCGAATTCGCAGATGTAGCACTCACCACATTATTCAAATTATGTTGTAGATGTTCTTGCTTGTATTCTTATACTATAATGAATCATGGTATTCTAAGATTTAATTCATGCGTGCGGGGCGTAATGCACCGAATTTGATCTGAAACGTATTTAACACTATATATTATTGGTCTACGGTGGTTCGAGATGAAAAAATAATTCGATCGATCCCGAAAAATACTAACCCTAGTATGACGTATCATATATATAAGGGACACCGTACCTTATATATCTTTTTAGGGGTACCTGTCGTTTTGTTTAAAGCGTACCAACGCAGCCACGGTTGCAGTACCCAAAATTACATATGACATGAAACATTTTATTAAAGCCACTGACATGTCAGATGAGCTGTTTTTTATTATGTAAAACCTCGTATGTCAGAGGCTGTCCAAACATGACATAGAAAAAGTCAGAAATCTGTCCACTCATGACTGAAAAACGTCAGAAAAGTGTGCAATCATTACTGAAAAAAGTCAGAAATTGTCTAATCCTTTATCCACATCAACACAAGCTGAAATGCTTCGTTTGGGACGGAATATAGCTAGGTCTTAAATTCAAAGTTTTACTTTAATTTATACGGTACCTACTTCTGAAAGGATACAGTACCCTATGTCGTACACTTAGAGTACCTATATTACCTATATTACCGTACCAAGGCTGCGCATATTAACGTACCGAATTGGCATATATTACAGTACCAAATATGCATATTACAGTACTAAACATGTATGTCGTAGGGTATCAAACCGGCATATATTACAGTACCAAATTTACATATATTGCAGTGCGAAATGTGCATACATTAGCAAACTGGCATAGGTTACGGTACCAAATTTGCATGTCGTAGGGTACCAAACTGGCATATATGACAGTACCAAACATGCACATCTTACCGTACCAAACTTGCATATCTTATGGTACCAAACTGGCATGTATTACATTAACAAAATTACATATATTACGGTGCCAAATGTGCATACATTAGCAAACTGGCATAGGTTACGATACGAAACATGCATGTCGTAGGGTACCAAACTGGCATATATTACGGTGCCAAATTTGCATAGCTTAGGGTACCAAACTAGCAGTAAGTACAGTACCAAATTTACATATATTACGTTACCAAAACTGCATATATTATTGTACCAAACTGGCACTCATTACAGTACCAAATTTACATATAATACGGTACCAAATGTGCATATCTTACTGTACCAAACTGGCAGTCATTACAGTACCAAATTTAGACACATTTGGCATATATTACAGTACCTTATTGGCATATATTACAGTACCTTGTTGTCATATATTACAGTACCTTGTTGGCCTATATTACGGTACCTTATTGGCATTTATTACAGTACGTTGTTGTCATACATTACAGTACCTTGTTGGTATATATTACGGTACCTTATTAGCATTTATTACGGTACCTTGTTGTCATATATTACAGTACCAAATTAGCATATATTACAGTACCTTGTTGGCATATATTACAGTATATTTCGGAACAAAAGCAGTAACGAAATACATGGCAAATACGGACCTTACGTCGATACGGCCTCTCAACAAGTACGACGACTATTCCCGTATTTTCCACATCTTTGCACTTGTTGGATCTTTTATCTACCTGAGAAGGAATCATCCGCATCTTTCGGCAACCAAGAAGAACACAAATGCCCGGGTCACGAATAAAATTCCCGTCATCGGTTTGAGCATTCATCTCGTGCATCGTCGCTTCACGATCGATACTAAGAATGACTCCCTTTTATACTCACACAATGCAAATAACGTCCCGCCACTAACCGAACTTGTAGACGGCATATTTTCAGATAATATGACAACCTGTATAAATGGTACGCCTGTATAGTTTACAATGGTACAGCGTACGTGGACATCTTGGTACCGTATAGACACATAAAATGGTACGTAATAAACATAACAAATGGTACGTAATAACAGTTATATAAAGAAACCTGAAATCCCGATGGATTAGCCTCAATAACTGTCAAGAATCGACATCCACCCTTACATAGAGCTCTTAGATCGCATTCAACTCCCAGATCTGGGTTAAATTTGATCTCACGAGTGCAATCGATTAACCACACCCAAAGCAAAATAAAAGCTTACATGACAAAATCGAGACCCTAAATCGAGAACCCAATGTGGAATAGGTTCGTCGCTCGTCGTCCGCTGCCACCACGAGCAGAAGGTGACCGTCAATTGCAGAGATGGAGCTGAAATCTTGTCAGGCGTGATGGAGCTCGACATTGCAGAGAAAATTGTGAAATGGAATTGTAAAATCAAGGGTAAATTGGTAATCTTAGGTGATTAGGTACCTATCTGTAAAATTTCTATTCAAATGGGTACCTAGCTTAAAAAAATTTCTGACAAGGGACTGATGTGTCTTTTTTGTTTACTATTAGGTATTTAAGTGTAGATTTCCGTTTTTTGTTTGGCAACAGGGATTTAAGTGTAAAAATTAAGGAAAAAAAAATCCACTAACTTTTTTCATGGGTACTTATGTTATAATCTGACAATTTTGTATATATTTATATTATTTTATTAACTTCTTTCGGGGATTTATGTTATAATCTGACAATTTAGTATATATAATATTATTTTATCAACCGTCTGGTTTCTCAATTAAGCTTTATTACGAAAAATTAAGGACGATTTGAAATCAGGCCCCCCTAATTTTTGCAAATAGGATTCAGGCCCCTGTCAGAATTAATATAGTTTTAAGGACCTATAGAATTTAACATAGAATAAAGGTTGACTGACGAAAATACCTTCATAAACAATAGTTATGAAGCGGTATCCAACGCGCATGAAGTGGTATCCAGCACATCATAACAGGAAGTGGTACTGTAGATCCATGAAGTGGTACTGTAGACCCATGAAGTGGTACGGGTGAACAGTGAAGTTGTACTGTAGACCCATGAAGTGGTACTGGTGAACAGTGAAGTGGTACTGTAGACCCATGAAGTGGTACTGGTGAACAATGAAGTGGTACAACATTTGTAGACCCCATGAAATGATACTGTTGACCAAAGAAGAACTGGTACGGGAGACCCATGAAGTGGTACTATTGACACAGAGAAGTGGTACAACATTTTGTAGACCATGAAGTGGTATTGTTGAACGAAAAAATGGTACAGAATAACGTGGTATCAGTTTGCGATGAAGTGGTACTGAATAAACATGTCAGTGTTTGAATAATGAATGTGGTACCAGTTTGCGATGAAGTGGTACCAAATAAAAATTTCAGTGTTTTGAGCGGAAAAGCTGAATAAACAAGGGTAAAAAAGTCTTTCTGCAGCATTTAGGGCCTGAACTCTAACGAAAACTTACATTGGGTCCTTTACTTTAATTCAAGCATTAATGTGGCCTGAATTCTAACTGAAATTGCTAATGGGGCCTGAAATTTAAATAGCCCAAAAATTAATGAATAATAAATTGAAATAAAAATACTATTCTACCTTAATTAGGTCATAAACAGTGTTTTAAAACGCGCATAGCGCAATACGTCGCGTTTCAGTACTGATAGCGCGTAGCGTAAATAACGTAGCGTATTGCGTGAGTATTTCGAACAAGCCACTTATTACGTCAAGAAACATAATTTTTATAACAAATTATTAATCATAAGCACATTATTATGTAAGTTTTATATTAAATTTGGATTCAGTAATATATGTAAAATCTAATAATATATATTCGAAATAATAAAACATACATAAAAATATATTAAACAATCAATGCACATAAGATTTAATAGAAAAATCTAATTTCACTGTCTTGGGCAGATACCTGATAAAATTTTAGGACCCTAAGCTAAAAAATGTAGTATTTAGCAAATTATTCTTTGGATATCGAGTACAGTTGAGTTTAAATATACTTTACTAATCTTGGGCGAAATACTAAACTCAATTATGTAGAGTTTTTACTTTTTAATATAGTTTACAACTGTACATAATTGAGTTTAAATTAAAAATTTCCATTAATTAAATATTAATTAAAGTAAATTTAGCATACAAGTGCCTAATTTTATATTATATCATGCATTTGGCCTTTGGGCATGAAAAAGAACACTAGTGGAATTATAATATGCTTATGTGTGAAAATAGTCGAATGCGCAAGCTATTCATTCGTCCGTCGAACAATCCATTTGGGGAAACTCTCCTATTTTTATCGATTAATCGTTACGTTTTTTCAGTATCTTGAGGATTTTTAATATGCTTAATCAGCCCAATGTTCTAAATCCTAATTTTCTGTTTCTTGGCGACGAATATAACTTTGACGTCTATGAGGAGATTGTTCTCAATGCACGCCAACTGCTCGACGCAATTCCTTAAAGACATTGGCTTTGCTCAACAACTCCGTAATTTCTTGAAATAGTAAAAAAGGGCCACCGTAGAGAATTCAATAATGGTGTACAGACTTGTCTATTTTTATTTCACAAGAGTCCACGCGGCATCTCTCTCTCTCTCTGTGGAAACTTCCATAATCAAGAAGACGACACAGTGGGATGAACAAAGTACGACATAGATTAAAATGGTCGTTGGAGTCTCTCAAAACCCTTCTTCTTTAAGCTCCTTTCACGATCAACGTGGTTGGTGGGACTGGGAATAATGGGCGTACATTACAATTACTATAAAATCCAGAAAATTTGCTTCGTCCCACAACCAAAAGACATGGGAACTCACAAGAGATCGAAGCTCACCGACTACGGCCGCGAAACCCTCGCCGCCGTCTTCCTCACGGTGGTCCCTACGCTCCTAAGGTCCATCTTCTTGGCGGCTTGCATCCTATGGAAGCGGTACCGCCGCCGGCGGGCGGAGCAAGAGTACCTCTCCATTATCGACCGGCGGACCGAAAGCTTCTCTTACAAGAAGAAACCCGGCGGCGGCGACGACGACGAGCATTGCGGCGCTTGTCTGCTTTCTTTGGTGGAGGGGGACGACGTTAGGGAACTGAGGGGATGCAAGCATAGGTTTCACGGGCTTTGCCTTCGGCGGTGGCTGCAAGCGTATTGCAATTCGAGCTGTCCCTTTTGCCGGAGCGAAGTGGTGCCGACGGCGGCGGCGGAGGAGTATCGACGGGGGCGGGCGGAGGAGGAGAGCGGTGAAATGAGCGGCGCTGAGAAGGAGCTTGCTTTGATCTTGCTCGAAGCTTCTTCATCCCATGGCGGGAGGTGTAATGGGCTCTTCGTTTGAAGCTCTTTTTTTTTCTGAGATTTTGACGTAGCTTTTTGTCTTGTCGGAAAATGATGATGTTCAAAGCAGGGTTTTGAAGACCGGACCCCGGGTCCGGTCCCGGTCCGGTCAATCTTTAATAAAAAAAAAGAAAAAGGTAAAAAATGGGATAAAAGGCAGAAAAAAGTGTAAATATAGAGATATGACAGTTTGGTTTAGTGGTATATGGCCTTGGAAAAGGAATGTCTACTAGACGGCCTGGGTTTGATTTTGGCTAAGCTCATTTTAAATTTTTAATGTATAATTAAACTACATGCCCAATATTTTAGTTTTATTAATTTTAAACCCAACGTTTATAAATTTTATTTTTGACATCCTATTATACCATTATTTTTCACAATTTACTTTTATTCAATTATGATACTTATTTTTATAAAATTTTATTGGAAAAAATTTATATAAACATGTATTATTTCGATGTTATTTGATTAAAACATTAATAAGATATATATTTATTAAATCTAGAGATACCGGTTTGGTACCGGTTTGATTTCAATTTTATACCGGTTAAACCATTAAACCTTAAACCACTAAAATTTTCGGTCCGATTCAAAAACTCGGTTTCAGAACCTTGGTTCAAAGTATTCTTAAATTAATTAATAAAAGATTAAATTTTCGTCTTATTGGGCGACCGAGTGTTGAATTAGTTGTTTGGGCCCATTTGGATTTAATGGGCTTACCGTTTATAGTATTTGATGACTTTTCATTGAAATATCAAAGTCAATCCGAACTCAAATATAACTCATTAACCCAACAACTCGTTTAAAATAAAAAAAGTAAGAAAATAACTAAATAGACAGAATTATAAATCCAAAAAGAAAACAATAAAGAAACAAACCATTTGTTTTTCCAAACATCAACATAATTGAGAAACGGTAAAGTTCCAAATAACAAGTCTCACCAAACATAATTAAACATGAAGTGATTTCCTTTTGTATTATTTATATTAAGGATTATTTAATAATTTATATTATTCGGGCTAAATGGGTTGATAAACGGGTAGAAAATTCGAGACCTAACCTGACCCACTTAATATTTTGGATGTGTTCGGGTTTATCCATTTGCTTAAACAGGTCGAAAATGTTAACTCAAGACTGTTATTTTCGGGAGCGGCTCGTGTTGGGTTGGCGGGTTGGGTTGCGTTTAGTAGCCCTACTCAAAATAAGAGGCACTGAATTCTTCGACCAGCAAATCATGTTGGAGGCAGAGAAACACCAGTCAGTCGGAATCAGCGTAATTGGACCTCACACCCAATATTTTTAGACATTTTATCAGGGTTCCTTAGTGTTATTTTCAACTTTACCCCATAATTAAACAAGTTACACTATGTTATTAAGCACGAGTATGAAACACATGATATATATTTCGCGAAATTTAGACAATGACCATTCAAATTACTTACATAGACAGGACACTTGAAATTACGAATATATTAATGGCCCATCGTCCCAAAAGCCCAATTAAACATGCTTTATTGGGTGGAAATGATAATAATTGGGGTGACTAATGTTTCTAATGAATATTCTATGGGCCTTTCCTCTAATAATTGTAGGAGCAAGTTGTCGAAAGATACTTCAATTAAATGTTTCCACCCAAATCCAGGTATCGTGTAGGGCTGGGGAAATTTACCGAAATACCGATATATCATCCTTTATCGTATCAAAATGTACCGAAAATATCGAAAATTTTGGTATACCGAAGTTTTTGGTAAGGTATGATACCGTACCGAAAATTTTCGGTACGGTAATGGTATGAAAATTTTAAAAATTAGGTATGCCGATTATACCGAAATACCGAAATACTAAAATCTTTATATATATATATATATATATATATATACACACACAGACCTGCATATTTATATTATTTCAAAAAAATATAAAATGGATAAAATATTATAAGGATCTTCATAAATTTATTTAGCCCATAGAGTATTAATTATACCCAACTTTATAAGACTATTGAGGCCCACCATATTTTACTTACATTAAAAAAACAAAAGGAAATACAAAATAGCCGTTTTGTTTTAATTAGTCTGTATATAAAGTTGTAATTTGTCGTTATGTAAAGTTCTTTGTCTTACTAAGGAGACTGACTAAAATATATAAATTATTTAAGGTTATTTTATGAATCAAAAATCTTTTTATTTTGGAAAATTTGGCATTAATGATCCATCTTATTGGGGCCTGAAGAGTATGAATTGACTATTCGAAAACAACGAATTAACGAGTTACGGACACGCATGGTAAAATGCCATCAGTGTAATGGTATAGAAGGCATGATACCGGTACCATACCGAAATTGCGGTATGATACCGTTTCGAAATTTAAGGTATACCAAAATTTTGGTATGGTATTGGTATGATTTTTTTCGATACCGAAATTTCGGTACGGTATACGGTATCACAATTTTGGTACGGTATACCGTAACGAACCACCCCTAGTAACGTGAAAGTGAAAGAAAATGAAATTAGAGTAACCATCATAATAGACATATATATATATATATATATTGATCTATAATCTACACATGGGATTAGTGAACCCGTCGGGGGTTCATTTGGCATGTTGACGTGACACAAAGAAATACCATGCAACAGGTGCCCACGAATGGTGCTCACGCAATGTGAGCACCATAACATTTCTGTATATATATATGCAGAGGTTTGCTATGGTGCCCACCTACCGTGAGCAACCACCGTGGGCACCATAAGCAGATCTCTATATTTTTTGCATTTTTTCGATTCCCAACAATGCCAACACCTCCGTAGACCCTCTCATATCCATTACTAAGCTAAATCGTCATCTCTAACACGTTAGTTTTTAAGAAAATCATCTACTTATTATTCACATGTGGACGACATGCATAGGTGATGATTTTCTTAAAATTAACTGTGTTAGAGAGGGCGATTTAGGTTAGTAATGGATATGAGAAGGTTTACGGAGGTGTTGGCATTGTTGGGGATCGAAGAAATGCAAAAAATATAGAGATCTGCTTATGGTGCCCACGGTGGTTGCTCACGGTAGATGGGCACCATAGCAAACCTCTATATATGCATATATATATGTGATATATATATATATATATATATATATATATATATATATATATATATATATATACACGCACATTACAAAAACAAATGAGCCCCACAAGTTGAATCTACAGCTAGCAATTGTGATGCATCAATTTATAGGGAAAAAACTCTTTGATGATGGAAAGGTCGCAAGAAATAGCCAAAATAAATCATAAGCAATGCCCAAACCAGTAGGAACCCCAATTTCATTTATATTGCATGGTATTATAAATTTAAGCTAATTGAATTATTATTAAATAAAAGAATAAATAATATAGCCAGTTGATCGTTATATTTAAGACACTCATTTAAATATTTGCAGGACCATTTCAATTGTTGACCTTTTTGGTTCATGAGCATTAGAGAGTTTTGATGAACTATGTATTGTAATGACATTAGGTCTATAAATTAAGCAATTCGTTAAATGATCAATATGATGTCTAAGTATATGAAAATATTCAAACATGCATTGATTACGAGTTATAAATTGGTTAAAGTATTGAATAAATGATTCACATATAATTTTGTGATTTATTGGTGAAACTATGTGACCGCATGTTATAGGCCGCCCATGTGATAGGATATATCGTTCTGTACTATATATGGAAATAACGCATGGGATATCTTACTGACTTATAAAAGGAAAATACGTTGTTTATATATGAAAAGTGATATATCTGTTGAAAATTGTTTAATCCTGACGCAAATCACATCTGCGATTCTTTGCATGCATTCCACTGAATTTAATGTGCAATATTAAATTGATATCCTACCTTATACTAATTGGAATATTCTATTTAGGAATGATTTGATTTGATTGACTTTCTGGATAAGGTGCTATTATATGGTATGTGCTATAAACGGATGCGATCTCTGAAATATGGAAAGTTGTGGCATACATATTAATTCGTGACATATATGCTCTGATCTGAATTGTGTGCTAAACATGGTAAATATACTGATTTAATACTATGTGCTAAAGATGGAAAATATCTTGATATGCTGTTATCTCGCGTGCTAAACATGGAAAGTAAATCTGGATTGATTTAGTCTATAAACTGATAGCAGGGAATCACATATGGAAAGTTCTGTTATGGAAAATATCATCTGAATTAGTTAAATATGCCTTAATACGAATCTGAGCTTTTATATGGAAAATGATCATGCTATTATGAGCTTATGACCATTGTGAATATTTATTATTAGCATGAATACATGGCAATTTATTTACTCGAAAATTACATGGATTATGTGCTTAATTTGGTAAATTATCTTGTGATTGAGTTTTCATGTGAGTGTTGATTGAAAAGGTCTATATATATGAGAAACACTTAAGATTTTCGGACTTAGAACTTGCGAATATACGAACACGAGAGTTTTTGAGCAGAAGATTATTATTTAGAGCCATCTCACACTTGCGATATATCTGTGGCTGTTTGAGCGTATCCATGTGATCACCTTCTGCCAACCTGAGCTTTAACTTGCAATCCCATCACTGCATGAGTGATTCATCCTGATTATCACCATCCTTCATCCATATATTCTGTCTTCGGACGTGTTGTCTTCGGACGTGAGCAATACATGAGGAGGCAAGGTCGACGTTTACGCGCACATGAAGGGAAGGACGAGTTCCAGGGGCCATTCGGTAGTGATCTATGTCTGTCGGGATCAAGAGATTCCAAGGAAACTCGGCGTGTGGTAAGCTAGTGTGTTATTGTTCGACTTGTTTCAGTTGTATATTGGCTAATCAATCAAGTTTTGTATCCAGCTACGGTGCATTATAGTGATTGGTTAAACTCTTGGGGAGCAAACCCCAAGGAGAGGAGTAAACTCCATTTGGGGATATAACCTGTATAAAAATCCTGTCTCGCATTTACTTTACAGTTATTTCCTCGCTGTGAGATAGACCCGACACACATCCGATGTTACTAGGATATATCAGGCATACTCGTCACAAGCATCAGTAGGTATCTCTAAGTCATTACATCTTAAGATTTGTAAAATGAAGCATAAATGTTTTTATAAGCCTTTTAACCCCGTATTAGGCACGTTTTTATCTTCATCAATAATTCGCAAAAATTGTTGTCATGATATATCATTGTGTCTTGGCTACATATTTTCCGCTACATTACGCTCTTACAATTATAAACCCATTAAACTCTAGATGAAAGAAAACATCTATTTGAAAATAATTATAATAGAAAGGCAATCATTTGTTTGCCTACTGTCTATGCAAGTGCTCTTTTGTATAATTTTTGTCACCTTTTCATGTAAATTGAACAAAATCGTTAAACGCGGAATTAAAAAGATTCTTCATACACTCATCGCATTATGTAATAAATATATGAAATATATAAATTCGCAGCGGCAGCAGATATTTAAAGGGGATTCAACACTTAAATACCTACATCAATAAAAATAAGACAGATCAGTCCCTTGTCAGGTCCATTTTTAATCTAGGTACCTAGTTGAATTTTATTTTACTGATAGGTACCTAACTGACAGATTTACCCCTGCTAAAACAACTTTATAACATATTTTACCTGTTTTCTTCTTCACGTTCTTTCATTCCTAAAGAAAAAAAGTTCTCACTCTCACAAACCCAAATCGCAGATTTAATCCCAGAAATCGAGCCGTGTTCGTTGTTCTTCAGATTCAACGTCGTCTGTCCACTCGTTCGTCGTGGTATTCCCCTTCTAAAATCGGTAGGTAAGTCATTCGCAGTAATACCGTACGTCGTCGCATTTAGTCGCAGTATTTCCATCCTCAATAGGCTTGTATCTAGTTTGATTTTGCCATTATTCGTTGGGTTTAAGCATTTTCGGTTAATGTTCGTAACAATGGATGCGTGTTTTTGGAATAACATCAATTTGTTGTTCGATTAGGGGTTTTTTGTGCTTTTATTTTCGGATGGGTGGATTAATTGTTGCCGATTTGGGTTTTTTTGGAATGGGTTGGTTTTGATTTGTTCTAATGGGGTCAATTTGTTTTGGTACTACATTATCACTGGATTTGGTACCCTCTGTTTGGGCCAAGTGGTACCCCTTGTGTGAATAAATTGGTACTGCTTGTTAACTGGTTTTTTCAAATGAGGTCAATTTATTTTGGTACTATATAATCACTGCATTTGGTACCCCCAGTTTGGGCAAATTGGTACCCCTTGTGTGAATAAACTGGTACTGCTTGTTAAATGGTTTTTCGAATGGAGTCAATTTATTTGGGTACTACATTATCACTGCTTTTGGTACTCTCTGTTTGGGCAAATTGGTACCCCTTGTGTGAATATAATGGTACTTCTTTTTTACAGTAGATTTTTTTGCAGAAATGCCTCCGCGGAACAGATTTGAGCTGTCTTCAAGGTGTCATCCTCCGCTGTTTTGATCTACCATAAGCAACTTGGAGGGTAGCATGACCCCAGATAAAAAAGAAGCTAAAAGAAGGTCTCCATTTCACTTTTTGCAGATATGCTTAAGATGTCACATTCGTTTGCTCGAATTGTGGCATTGATAAAGCGTTATAGTGTATCTTGCTTCTATGGCTGCTTGCATTTTATGTAACGAGCACAATTTTATGCTTGATCTGTTTGGTTAAGTTACTTGAATATGACGTGAGACTGTTTGGAGACTTTGTTTATGTAGGTTAACTTCCTTTGAGTTTGGGATGAGACCGTTTTGAGACTGTTTGGATTTTGTTCATGTCTCAGTTTGGAAGAGGATGAGGTTGAGGCTAATGAAGGAGGA
Organism: Craterostigma plantagineum; assembly: GCA_027422505.1. Lineage (NCBI taxonomy): Eukaryota > Viridiplantae > Streptophyta > Magnoliopsida > Lamiales > Linderniaceae > Craterostigma > Craterostigma plantagineum. Next base: position 9,043,942 of record JAPQWV010000002.1, read on the forward strand.
TGCGATGATGTGTCCAAGGAGGATGCGATGAAAGAGGAAGAGGTTGAGGCTAATGAAGTCAACATGGGGATGAGACTGTTTGGAAATTTTGTTGTTTATGTTCATTAAGTTGTTCTTAGACTTGAGGATGAGACTGTTTGGAGACTCAGTGATGTCGTTTGTTGTGTAGTTCTATGAGACTGTCCGTATTTTTGATCTGTTTGGTTAAGTTACTTGAGTATGCTGTGAGACTGTTTGGAGACTTTGTTTATGTAGGTTAACTTCCTTTGAGTTGGGGATGAGACAGTTTGGAGTTTGTTCATGACTCAGTGATGTTCGTTTGTTGTGTAGTTCTGTAAATCTGCCTGTATATTATGCAGTACCATAGGTTTTTATATTGTCGTACCTTTTCTTTACATACAGAGTACCATAATATGCAGTCTAATCGTACCATTATGTACAAATATACCGTATCAAAACAGAAGATATGAAGAACCTTGTATTGTTTGTATATTACCGTATCACATCTTTTACATACGGAGTACCAAAATATGCAGCTTAACCGTTCCATTATGTAAATGTATGGCGTACCATACACAGAAGATATGAAGTACCTTGTCTTTGATATTACCGTACCAGAACTTTTACATACAGAGTACCTAAATATGCATGTTAACAGTACCACTGGGTATATATATATATATATATATATATATATATCGTACCATAAACATAATATATGAAGTACCTTGTCTGTGGTACAGCAAGGTACCTTATCTTGTACTTTTTAAGGTACCTTATCATTTACATATACCTTATCATTTACATATACCTTATCATTTACATATACTGTATCATAATCTGCAGCTTCACCGTATCACTATGCAAGTGTACCGTACCGTATTGCTTACATATAGAGTACCGTAATATGCAGGTTAACCCTACCATTACGTACATATATACCGTACCGTATATATCGCACATGAAGTATCTTATCTGTTGTACACTAAGGTACCTTGTGTTTTACAGAAGGTACCTTATCATTTACCTATATAGTACCATAACCTGCAGGTTTATCGTATCTATAATTACACATATACAGTACCCAGATATGAAAGTATATCGTACCATTTGTTATACGATCGAAAAATAAATACATTCCTAATCGAATCGCGTTGTCCTGCGTGATTTTGACAATACCTAACAATAACGAAATGAAAAAAAATATGAAAAGCCTAATGCACCGAATTCGCATATGTAGCACTCACCACATTATTCAAATTATGTTGTAGATGTCCTTGCTTCTATCCTTATACTAAATGAATCTTGGTATTCAAGATTTATTCATGCGTGCGGGGCCTAATGCACCGAATTTGATCTGAAACGTATTTAATACTATATATTACTGTTCTACGGTGGTTCGAGATGAAAAAGTAATTCGATCGACCTCGAAAAATACTAACCCTAGTATGACGTATCATATATATAAGGGACATCTTACCTTAAATATCTTTGTAGGGGTACCTGTCATTTTGTTTAAAGCGTACCAACGCAGCCACGGTTGCAGTACCCAAAATTACATATGACAAGAAACATTTTATGAAAGTCACTGACATGTCAGATGAGCTGTCTTTTATTATTTAATACCTCGTATGTCAGAATCAAACCACTTATGACATAGAAAATGTCAGAAATCTGTCCACTCATGACTGAAAAACATCAGAAAAGTGTGCAATCATTACAGAAAAAGTCAGAAATTGTCTATTCCTTTATCCACATCAACATCTACTGAAATGCTTCATTTCTGCGAAATATTGCCAAGTCTTAAATTCGAAGTCTTACTTTAATTATACGGTACCTACTTCTGAAACGATACAGTACCCTATGTCGTACACTTAGAGTACCTAAATGACCTACATTACCGTACCAAAGTTGTGTATATTAACGTACCAAATTGGCATATATTACAGTACCAAGTTCGCTTATATTAGTACCATATTGGCATATCTTACGGTATCAATGGTATATTACAGTACCAAATATGCATATTACAGTACCAAACATGCATGTGCCAAATATGCATCTACTACTGTACCACTTTTGCATATCGTAGGGTACCAAACAAGCATATAATACAGTACCAAACAGGCATATATTACGCTACCTAATTTGCATATTGTAGGGTACCAAATTGGCATATATTACAGTACCAAATTTACATATATTACGGTGCCGAATGTGCATACATTACCAAACTAGCATATACGGTACCAAACATGCATATCGTAGGGTACCAAACTGGCATATATTACAGTACCAACCAGACATATATTACGTTACCAAATATGCATATCGTAGAGTACCAAACTGGCATATATTACAGTACCAAATTTACATATTTTACGGTGCCAAATGTGCATACATTACCAAACTGGCATAGGTTACGGTACCAAATATGCATATCGTATGGTACCAAATGGCATATATTACAGTACCAAACAGGCATATATTATGGTACCTAATTTTGGTATTTTAGGGTATCAAACTGGCATATATTACAGTACCAATTTGCATATATTACGGTACCAAATGTGCATACGTTACGGTACCAAACTGGCATAAAATATAGTACCAAATTTGCATATATAACGGTATCACTGGCATATATTACAGTACCACACTGGTATATATTAGAAGTACCAAATTTGCATATTTACGGTATCAAACTGGTATATATTACGGAACCAAATATGCATATATTGCTGTACCAAACTGGTATATATTACAGTACCAAATATGCATATACTACTGTACCAAACTGACATGTATTACAATACCAAATTTGCATATTTACGGTATCAAACTGGTATATGTTACAACCCCAAATTTGCATATATTATAGTACCAAATGTGCATATATATGGTACCAAACTGGCATATATTACAATACCAAATTTGCATATATTACGGTACCAAATGTGCATATATTACTGTACCAAACTGGCATAAAATACAGTACCAAATTTGCATATATTACGGTATCAAACTGGCATATAGTACCAAAAGTACCAAATGTGCATATATTACTGTACCAGACAGGCATAAATTACAGTACCAAATTTGCATATATTACGATACCAAATTGGCATATATTACATTACCAAATTTACATATATTACAGTACCAAATGTGCATATATTACTGTACCAAACTGGCATAAATTACAGTACCAAATTTGCATATATTACGGACATTTTGATACGCAGTATAGTTTAGATTGGTACTGCATAACCAGACATTTTGGTACCGTATAGACAGGTTACTTGGTACGTAATATAAACACACAAAGATACTACATAACATATATGTCTAATCGGACTGTATCGCATTATATTTAGGTACGGTAAAACAACATACAATGGTACGTAATATACATAAGAAATGGTACGTCGTAACAATTATATAAAAAAATCCGAAATCTCGATGGATTAGCCCCAACAACGATCAAATCCTAACATTCCACCCTTATATGGAGCTCTTGGATCGCATTGAACTCCCGGATTTGGGATAAACCTTGAATAAATGCGTGAAATCGATTAACCAAATCCGAACCAAAAGAAAAGCTTACCTGACAAAATCAACGCTCAAAATCGAGAACCCAACGTTCAAGAGGCTCGTCGATCGTTGTCCGCCACCGGCACGAGCAGAAGGAGGTGGTCGGCAAGAAGAAATTCGTCGACGGGGGCTTGAGCTCGATTTTTGCAGAGAAAGAAAAATGCTGAAATGAAATTCTAAATCATTTAATAAGGGTATTTTGGTAATCTTAGGTGATTAGGTACCTAAGTGTAAAATTTTTATTCAACTGGGTACCCAGCTATAAAATAAGTCTGACAAGGTACCTAAGTGGCTTTTTTGTTTTTTATTGGGTATTTATGTGTAGATTCCCGATATTTAAAATATATAATAAGGTATATTGTAATAACAAGCTTAATAAGCAGCTAGGTTTTAATTACTCTACACGACGGTGGCGGTTAGGGCTGAGCAAAAATATCCGAAAAACGGATTCCGATCCGGTATCCGATTTTCAAAACCCGAAAAAACGGATATCCGATTTTAAAAACCGGATTGGATATCCGATCCGATTTATTTTAAAATAAATCGGATCGGATACGGATAGTCGTTTGTCTAAAATCTGGATATCCGGTATCCGATTTCATATTTAAAAAATAATAAAAAAATAAGAAAAATAGCTCAAAATGAAAAATGAAGGTCGAAAAAGGAAAAAAATCGTCCAAGTGGAATTATTTATATTCATATTATTTTATTATTGTCAAGACCTTTGTAAATAACAAAAACATCTAGATGTAAGTTAAAAAATTAATGTGAATTTTGTGGTACTGTGTTAATTATTTATTATGTAATTTTGAAACATAAAATTCACATATTGTGTTAATTACTATGTATAGAAATTTTTATATGAAAAAATATATTTTTTATTTTGATAAGAAACAAAAAAATGATTTTGAAAAGAAAATAGTAAAAAATAGAAAAAAAATAAATATAAAAACCGGATACGGACATCCGATTTAAATATCCGAATAAAGCGGATATCCGATTAAAACCGGACCGGATACGAATATCATTTTTTGATATCCGAAAATCCGGATATCCGGTTTTGCTAACCCTTAGTGGCGGTGACTGTATCTCTGCCGGCGGCGGCGGTGCTCTTGGCCTGCAACGGTTTCTTGGCTTTTCTCTCATCTTGAGCCATCTTTTGCTGTCTACACTCTAGGCTACGGAGAGCATTATCACCTCTGTATATTATATATATATATATACAAATTAATTAAGATAGACAATCAAAGAAAGGGATATTCGTTTATAAATAAATAAATAAATATATAGATATATTTGTTAAAGCACCGACCTATACATGTAGATGTCTTCGCCGGGAACTAGGCGGCGACTGCAGAGAGAGCATAGCCTCAAAAACTGAGGCGGCGTTTCTCCGACGAAGTCCGCCGATCGACGGCGGTGGGGCGGCAGCCTAGGCGGAGGCGATGCCGTGTTCCTGACGTCATCATCGGACCGTTGATTAATAACGCCGTCCATAGGGCAGAAGTTCGGCGGACGAATATTTAAACGGGAATCAGCTGACGGAGCCCTTAAATCGGAGGTAAATTCCGTCATGCTTGCCGTCCTCTTCATCGGCGGACGGTGTCCCCTCTTTCCTAGCATCGTTGTTGTGATCTTAAAACGACGGGGAAGTTTAACTAATCCAGTTCCATGTCTTTTTTTGTGTGTAGTGTGTGTTTATGGCTTCAAGGGAGTGTTTGTTTTGGGTGATCCTCCAAAACATCACCGTGATCCTTCCACCGCTTCTTAATCACAGCGTTTGTTTAGCGTAGGTGATGAATATCACCGCGATCGAGGATCAACGAGGTGATCAAAATGGGGTGATATTCCACCTTTTGGATCACCGTCAAAAAGTAGGGTGATCCTCCATCACCGTGATGGGGTGATATTTTCAATATTTTTGGGACAAAATTATCCCTTATCGTTTAACATTCATTCCTTATATTTAATGCTTAAAAAGTATTGAAAGATTGTAGAAAATACTTATAATTAATAATTGATTGATCTATTAAAGCTTAAAAAAAATAAAATAATTATATTGAAGAAATATATAAAATACTTATAATTATAATTGGTTAAAAATCTATGTTTAAAGCCTAATATAAATTCTATTGACGAATTATATAACATGCTTATAAAGCAATAATATTTGATTTTCAAATATTACCAACGATCACGTTAAATATTACCTCAAATGAACATATTAAAACACTTTTACTGTATAATATACATAAGGTTAAATATGACATTTACACAACATCACTCTAGACATCACTACAATTAAACAAACACAATATTCTAGTATTACATTGATATGCAAAATGAAATATCACATCAAAACAAATACAGTGATGACATATCACCTTGATTCATATCATGGTGATATCCACATCACGATGATGGTAGTATCACGGTTATGTTTGATCACCGGAAACAAAAACCCCCTAAAAAGTGAGTAGTTAAATAGAAGAGCTTGGGAAAGATCAAAGAGCAAGCGAAGAGGGAATCTGAGCCGTTGGTTATTGCTTCATTTCTTTATTATTATCTGGTAAAGTATTGAATTATTATCTTATATATATACATTATATACACTGAAATGTATTTTGCTTCTGCTTACGACACGTGTCCATTTTCATTATATTAAACAAATAAAAATTTAAAAATAATGAAGACCGCCCACTAACGAAGTGGAAAATAATTTATTTTCACGTTAAACCATTTAACTTATAATATTGTTGTTATACATATTAATTAGACATATTTACACCCGTGCAAGACACATACATAAAGCTAGTATACATATATATACTTATATGTATATAACTATATAAATTTCAAGTTCAAGATTGAATTTTCGAACTTTTCTTACTTATTAATTTGGAGCTCTTCTCAACATTTGACTAAGCGACACTTTTAGCACTTTTATACTCGTGTTGGTACATTAATTTTCCCATTATTTTATACATTGTCCCACACATTAAATTACAAAATGAATTAGATTAATTTTCTACTCATGTTGGTACATTAATTTTCAATAGATTTTATTCATTGTCCCACACGTTAAATTAGATTTTTTTTAAGACAATCTCCCCCTATCTTTTCTCTCCCTTCTCTCTAACCCTAACTCCTCCTAAATAGCTGTCACCTTCCCCCTCCTCCATTAATGGAGATAGGGGGAGCTCTTTTTTGTAAGTTTTTCTCTGTTTTTTGTAAAAAACAAAAGTTCGACTATCCACCACCGCCTTTCCGCCTGCCGCCAACGCTGCCGCCACCATGCTGGCCCCCTCCTCAATTGCCGCTTTCCGCCTACTGAGTTGCATCCCACTAAGTTGTTAGTCAACACTCGAACTTTGACCTTCATGATAAATAATTTAGAATTTATTTTCGCCAAGGCCCTTAGGTTCACCCGAAAATTGATCTCTGATTACCCGAAAATTTTACCTATTGTTCGAATTTATTCTACTAGACTCTATTATTTTCGTCATCTTCCTCACAAAGCACTTTCCACACCTTCGAATTTCCCATGGACATAGATTACACTGCTAATTGTTTCGAAAATGCCATAACGGGTATTACATGCTGCCACCGGCTACCGCTATCGACGACAGCCTCCCACACCATTCGACCGTTTGTGTCGTGCGGTGTTTTCTCCTCGGGGGAGTTCCTGCTTCTTGGAGGTACCTCCCATTCGTAGGAGTTTTTTCTCCCCTTCGTGGGAGCCTATCCCCTCCCCTCATGGGAGTATTTTCCTTCTTGGAGGTTCCTCCCCTTCGTGGAGTTCTCCTCGGGGTTATTTTTCCTTTTTTGGGGCTTTGGGAACGGTTATTGTGCTATCACTGGTCATCTGCGCAATAGAAATAATCAATTATGTTGTATCATCTTGGTTATTGGTCTATTGTATCTTTGTATCCATCTTGGATTATGAAATGAAATACTTCTTTTCAAAAAGAAAATTACAAAATGAATCTTATATAATTAGAGAAGCTTAGAATGTTGTCACGTGTCCAGTATACTTATGATAAATAAATAAAAGTACCAAAATATTGAAAACTACCCACTATCACACATAGTTGGATCATAATTTTACCCACTATCATAAGTAAAATTTAGTTAGTTACTTTATTAATGTATAATAATTACATATAGTTAATGCCCGTGCGGTGCACGGGAAAAAACTAGTTTGATCATACCCAAGTGAATAAGAAAGAATAAATCATTATTATTATAATATTATTGTTATAATTATTTTAAATACCTGAAGATATAAAACAATACATATCAATATCTTGACACTATCATAAAACATGTATGATACGCAAGTGGATCCCTACCTATTTGTAAAAACTTTGCTATACTAGGTACGACATATATATGACAATAGTATTTAAGTGCAGATTCACCTATTATTATATATTCTATTTTATTAAGCGTGAGACCTTAGTTTAAACCGTCAATTAGTCTGTTGAATTAAGATTTATTAAAAATTAACTAATAAAATAAAAAACCATCCGCTGCCTTTAATTATTATATATAGTTATTTCACCTTTATATATACGTAAATTTAAATTATAATTTCTGTTAAGTATTTTTAATTAAATAAGTTTAATATGTTGATAAATTTATATAGCACACATTGAGCGTGCAAAAGCAAAAGTACTAGTTATTATTGTTAGTGGTAGTACTTTTAGCACACCATATGTGGGTGCAATTAAGTTAATAGGTAGTGAGTGGTTATAATAAATGATATACTTAAAATAGAATGAGATATTGAAAGAAAGAGAAGTGGAAGAAGCAGGGTAGAGGAATTGATCAACTCATCAGGCTCATAACCTGAAGATTAGTAATTATGAGTTTAAAACTACGTTGTTTCATAATTTTTTTATTTTGTAATAGTAATTAATGTAGAAAAAAATCTTATTGGTTAATTGAAAGACCAATTTACCGTTTTTATCCACCATAAATTCTATAGGAGGATAGATATTGTTATTATTAATATTGGAGAATAGGCCATTAAGTACCAAGAGCTTAAATAAATGGGCTCGAGCAGAAAGCCAAAACAGTGATACTGATCCAAATGTTGTTATTTAGCCAATTGATTTTTTAATGTTTTCTCTCTCTATTTTTGTCATTTAGACAGACTTCACAGGTATGATATTTGCAGAGATATGATATTTATTATTACTTTTAATTAGCATGCTTAGAGCATTCGATGAGTGTGCAAATATGTAAATTACTTGGTGGAAAAAAAATATGTAAATTACTTTATATTTTGAATATCTTATATGATTATTAGAAATGTAGATATTGTAATATGCTGACATGTGTCCCTTAATTTAAAAAATAAATTAAATTATAAAAATTGAAAATATCTACTAACACATTTTAATTGCTGTTGATATTCAGACAAGGAGATCAATCTCAGTTTCAAGCATGCAAGGATGATACTTCAGATATGCGAAGTATGTTGCAGACTGAAGATGAAACGTAACAAGCATTAGCATGTTTCTATTAGTTGGGCTCACACGTTTTATTAAGTTGGGAACGTTTTTATTAGTTGGGCTTATTATAAAATAATTGTCTATGCCAGTGACGTTTTAATAAATATAACTGTCACTTAGTTAGTTGCCCTGTATAAAAGACGCGCGATGTAACTTTTATCTTTAATGTGAATTTTCTTTATTTACACCTTCTACAAGAATTCTCCATTTTCTCAAACAATTTCCAAATTTAATATGATATCAGAGCAACAACTTTAAGCTGTGATCAATCAACACCTCCAGAAACTGATTTGAATCAAGTCACAGCTTGGAAAAGAAATAATAACATCATCATATCGTGGATCCTCGACACGGTGTCAAAAGAAATCTCAGCCAAAATTCTTTACAATTCTTCAGCTAGGGACGTGTGGGTCGATCTTCAAGAAAGGTTTGCGCAATCAAACAACCCGAGGATCTTCTAGATAAAGAGAGAACTAATGAATCTTGCGCAAGGATCAGTCACTATTGGAGTCTATTTTACCAGGCTGAAGTCTCTGTGGGATGAACTGACCAATTATCGTCCACCTTGTGCTTGTACCTGTGGGGGAATCAATGCCATCAAGAATTATCTTGATGAAGAATATGTTCTTACGTTATTGATGGGTCTAAATGACTCATATTCCCATATCAGATGTCAAATACTGCTTATGGGTCCTTTACCAGCCATTAACAGAGTATTTCCTTTGTTGATTCAGAAAGAAAGACAGAGGTCCATGTCTTCAGGCCTTCTCAAGATCACTGATGATCTTTCAAACAACATGGCTTTGATGTCTTCTAGTCATCATCAAGAACTACCAAGGAACACTAATTATCAGGAACTGGCAAAGAAGCACTTCTCAAACACAGAAAGGAGCCAGTCAAAGTGTGCACTCACTGTAATAAAAGAGGCCACATAGTCGATACACGCTTCCCTGTTCATAGATTCCCCCTGGTTTCAGACAGAACATCAAATTCAAGGGTCCAAGAGTGAATCATTTGCAGTTGAAGGCGTAATCAACAAATCTGGGCAGGCTGACCTTCAGACAAGGCAGGTTCCAGAACATAGTGAATATGCTTTAGTTCATATGCAACTTACCCCTTTTCAATTACAGAGTCTGCGACTCTGTTGAACCAGACAAAGCTTAATGTGCCATCAGACCATACATCATCAATCAAGTCAACTGAGAATGGCTCAGGTATATGTTTACCAATACAAAAGTTTGATTAGTAGATTCTGATGCTAGCAGACATGTATGTGGTAATGAAGACATTCTAGATGATTTACATGAGATTGAGGAGGCAAAGGTAATCTTACCAGAGAATACCATTATCAAGGTTAATAAAGCTGGTACTTTCAGACTCAACAAATTCATTACATTGACAGATATACTTTATGTTCCTCAGTTCCATTTTAATATAATATTTGTGAGCTTCTTGGCCAAGAAAGGGAATTATAAGTTTTCTTTTGGAGCTAATATTTGCTTGATACATTATCCTTCACTCCAAGTGATTGGCAGGGGTAACCAAATATATGGCCTCTACATCATGCAAGCAGATTCTGCATCAGATTTTTTCTGTCTATAATGAGTCTGTTTTTCTAAACAAGTTGTCTGTTGATCTTTGGCACAATAGGCTAGGTCATCCCTCTAGTAAGATCTTGGAAGCTTTAAGGCCTCTGTTAAGGCATACTGGTGAGTTCTCAGGTTCATATTGTAAGATCTGCCCAATAGCTAAGCAAAAAAGACTTTTATTTACTAGTGATAATAAAACAGCTTGTTTCCCTTTTGATCTTTTACATTCAGATGTTTGGGGACCCTTTCATGTAACTTCTCATCGAGGTCATCGTTATTTTGTCACAATAGTAGATGATCATACACGTTTTACATGGCTTTTTATGATCACGCAAAAGTCTGATGTGCTTTCTGCCATTACATATTTTCTCAATCTGGTAAAAACTCAGTTCTGTCACAAGGTTAAGGTGTTGAGAATAGATAATGCCAAGGAGTTCAATCTACTTGTTCAGAAATAAAGGCATCATGCATCAACTATCATATGTTCAAACACCACAACAAAATTCAATCGTGGAACGAAAACATCAACATTTGTTGAATGTTGCTCGGTCATTGTATTTTCAATCCAATGTGCCAATTGAATTTTGGCTGAATGTGTCTTAACTGCAGCATTTCTCATCAATAGAACACCCTTTGTACACTTAGGAAACAATGTCCTTATGAATTATTATATCAGGAACCTTTTAACTACAATGCTCTTCGAGTTTTTGGATCTCTTTATTTTGCATCTACACTTTCAGCTGGCAGGAAAAAGTTCGATGCTCGAGTAAGGGAATATGTCTTTTTGGGATACCCAAGTGGAGTAAAGGGCTATAAGGACAAGGCAGCTCTTGGTTTCAGGAGATGTGAAATTCAGAGAATCTGATTTTCCCTTCAGGAATGAAGCATCACAGCCTCAGATCCTTTTGATTCCTGTGTCTTGCCCAGACCTTACAACATGGATTCCTATAGATGAAGATTTTGTCACCTTAGTTGATGAACTAGAACCAGGCCAGCCAGCAACACATCAAGAAAACAAAAACATTATAGAGGATAATCATAATCATTCCTCACCAGATAACAGTCAGAATCAACCATCTTCAGATAATAATGCAATAATCATCAGCCTGGCCAGGAGATGCAGAGAAAATCCACAAGGCAACCAAGAAAACCTGCATGCTTGGAAGATTACCATTGCAACCAATTGACTGGCTCGTAGAGTTTGTATCCTTTAGATCATCTTACTTACAGAAACTTTTCAAAATAGTATCAAGCTTTTATATGCAATGTTTCATCAATAAGGAAACCAAGGAACTTTGCACAAGCTGCTGGCTCACAGAAATGGATGAATGCAATGAATGAAGAGCTTGAAGCCCTCACAGACAACTGCACCTGGACAGTACCTCTGCCAACAGGAAAAATTTGCAGAGGTAGTCGTTGGGTTTACAAAGTAATGGTAAACTCTGATGGGAAGATAGAGAATTATAAAGCCAGATTAGTGGCTAAGGGCTATGACCAAACTGAGGGCATTGATTACCTGGACACCTTTGCCCCAGTAGCCAAGCCAAACACAATCAAGGTTATCATTTCTCTTGTAGCAAAACTCGGCTGGCACATGACAAACATGGATGTTAATAATGCATTCTTAAATGGTGACTTGACCGAGGAGGTATATATGGAGTTACCTCAGGACTTCTACAAGAGTTATTAGAGGACAGGGGCAAACAGAATGGTCTGCAGATTGCACAAGGCCATCTGTGGCCTAAAGCAGTTCTCTCGAGAATGGAACAGAAAACTCATAGATGTTGTCAAATCATTTGGCTTCAGACAAAACACAATGCAATCATACCTTATTCCTAAAGGGAAAGGGCAAGGATTTACTTATTATGTTAGTGTATGTGGATGACATTGTATTGCAGGGCCCTCAATGAAGGATGTACAAACAGCTAAGGATTTCCTAAAGTCCTGTTTCAAGATCAAGAATTTGGGTGATTTAAGATACTTCTTGGGTGTTGAAGTTGCGAGGAATAAAACAGGGATCTACATCAAACAAAGGCACTCTGCAGCTGCTCGAAGATGCTGGTTACATAGATTCCAAGCCTTTGACTACTCCAATAAATCCCAGCGAGAGGATCACTGCTCAAGATGGATATCTCCTAACAGAACCACTCAAATATAGGAGATTGATCGGCCGACTACTTTATCTCACTTTCACCAGGCCTGACATCGCATTTGCCGTGCACAAAGTGAGCAAATACATCTCAGCTCCAAGAACTACACATCTTATGGATGTTCATCATCTGCTCAGGTATTTAAAGAAATCACCAGGACAAGGTATCTTAATGAGCAATGTTCCAAATTTGCAGGTGAAGGCCTTTTCAGACGCTGACTGGGGCACTCGCAAGGACACACGAAGGTCTGTTACTGATTATTGCACATTCCTTGGTGACACCTTGATAACTTGGAAGGCCAAGAAGCAAGCTGCTGTATCTCGTTCGTCCACAGAGGCAGAATATAGGGCATTTGGATCAGTGGTTGCCGAGGTTCTTTGGATCAGAAACATGCTGACAGAATTGAACATCTCCACTGATCACTCACCAGTCATTTATCGCGACAACTAATCAACTCTAAAACTCGCTTCCAATCCAAAGTTTCATGAAAGATCGAAGCACATAGAATTTGACTGCCACTTGGCATGATCAAATTACTACCTGTCAAGTCTGAAGATCAGTTGGCTGACATGTTTACTAAGCCATTGTCCGAACCTCACTTGTAGCGACCCTCGTTTTCTAAGTAAGATTAGTGACGGATTTCCACAACGTAAGCCGCGGAAGGCCCGTATAACAAAACCTTTTTCCCAAATTATAATATATTACAACAATATATTCTACAGAGTCAAGTCTATACAAAGGCCGTAGCCCCAAAAAGTCAAAAGAACAAAACCCTATTGTCGCTCCACAAGTCTTCGTCCATGTACCGCACTGCCCTCAAAAGTCCGTGGAGCACCGCCACCAGCCGCCTCAGTCTTGATGCACATCAGCCTCAAACTCGGTACCTACAATACGTATACACTGAGCGATTTGCCCAGTAGGTGAATAAAAATGCATGAATGCACGTGTCCACTCAATCCCAGTCACAATACCTCGCATGCAACGTACACTCTTTCTTTCCCAAAATCCTATCTAAAATCTTACAACACAGGGCCCTAGGTCAGACTCGACACCCCACGCGCCTATAACATAACAAAAGCTTACACTAGCAGCGTTTTGACGTTTACGCAACTGCCCTACTAGGTCGCTCTTCCGTAAGCGGTTGCCGACATTGACAGCGTTTTGACGTTCACACAACTGCCCTGTCAATGTCCCTCCACTGAAAATAATAAAATCACGACGTTTTGCACCTCGGATGTTCACGCCCCAGTAGACAGATCGATCACGCCTGTCTGTCGTCGGGTGTCATATGAGTACCAACCTCGACTCCTCAACGAGTCAATCAATCACAATAATCTCGAACTATCCCGCTCGGCGTATGTCAAATCATCATCGTCTCAGTACAATGTAAGTATCTCTCATCCCTGTGATGTGATATGCATATGCTATGCGTATAACGTGATAATACATGAAACGTGCGTAAAACTCAAAAATCACGCAAATCATCGAAACACATAAAAGCAGATAAATCAGACATTTGTTTACGTATTGTAGATGAATGATTCACCTGCCCGCCCTCCTGAGACAATCGGTCACAGTACCTGGTGGAATGTCTAAACCTCGGATCTCTGAACATATAAATATAATTAATATCTATACTAGTCCCTGAACTTTACTGTTCTAAAATAATTATTTTCAAATATTCCCTTAGTAGTCAATGGTCAACTCCCGAAACCCTTATTAGTTCGCTAGAGTCGTACAAAGAGTTATACTAAACTATACTGAATTTAATAATCGCCCGATTGTTAGTATAGATTAGATCCACGTTAGAGCCATCTAGGTTTCGATCGAAAGTGAGGTTACTTAATTCAAAATTTGCCGAGTTTTCAATAGATCACCAATCGTCCGATTCATCACATCCTCAAATCGGCCGATTCTTGGTGATGCTTAGGTAACACGGCGAAATCTCCACGTCGAAGCTCTTTCACCCGATCATGATGTCCTTAATCACCCGATTGTTTAGCTCCTATAATTTCCTTCGCCCGATTCGTTTAAGTGTTCCCAACCATTCGGGCGATTAATGACAATTATGGTCTAGTTTCGCCGAGTTGCTCATTTCCTCAAAAATCGCCCGATTTGTAGTAGTTGACACCTAGTTTCGCCGAGTTGTAGCCTCTCTCCAAAATCGCTCGATTCAAGATTGTAAAGGCACCTACTATCGCCCGATTCATCTTTTATTAAAAGTAGTTTCGCCGTGTGTTTATCACATCGCCCGATTGGAACACCTTTGGATCCACTTAAGCCTTGAACTAAAAATTGGATTGAGCTAGAGAAACCCTAGTTTCGGTCGAAACCCTAATCTACCTATTCCAAATCGCCCGAAAGTTTGATCATAGACCATAGACCGGCGAGTTTTTCAATCGGCCGAAACTTGCTATGTTGACCTAATTTGACCGATACTTACATAATGATAATTCGCCCGATATTTATTCAAACCCAGAACTTATATACTTTAAGAACATCAAACCCTTACCAATTCTTTAAGTCCAAAAACAGTTATTTCTTCAAGAATTATTCTTAACCCAAAAAAGGGTACTCCTTAAATTCAAACTTATTGATGTTTCATATACCAAAAATCACTAATACTCCTTTTTCATCATATAAACCTAAGTAATCAATTAAACTTCGAACAGTTTAGGGTTTTCTTAGCAATGGTAGTCTTCGAAACTATTTGTATTCATTATCTACCCACGAAATTAATACATATGACTATATAAGAAACTAAAGTACACCCAGTTCAAGATATTCTTACATACCTTACGTTGGAAATATGTTGGTTTTGATTTGTGTGAGGTTTCCCACAAGTTCTTATTTTCCTTTCGGGTTTCAGCTCCAAGTTCTTTTCTTGTTCATGAAGTTCTTTTCTCTTAACCTTCTTCATATGATAGATATATATTAACATCTCGATTATTGCGTGTGATTAGACTAGAAGGTGATATATTTTCCCCAAGTCTAGGTAACGTAATGAACCTTATCCTAATTGAATACATTTTGGGCCTTATTTAGGTATTAAGAAAATAAGTAGCCCAATTTCTCTCTTAATGAGTGATTTTCTCTCTAAACGAGTGTTTCCTCCTCCCTCCATGGGAGTTTTTTTCAAATATCTTTTCCAATCTTTCCTTGATTCTTAACTTTTACCATCGTGATTCAACCCTGCTTACGACGTTCACCGGATCAGAATATGGCCAAGCGACTCGGATTTAGTATTCAAGACAATCTCGACTGTCCCTTTTCTGTCTCATATGCATATTCTTTTTGTCCCTCTCGTTTCTACCTTTCAAAATAGGATCCTCTTGTCCTCTTGTCTCCTTTTCTTTTCCTTGCTTGCTGTTACGTTTCTTTTTCCTTTGTGATTATTGTCTCAGGTGCATCGCTGTTTCATACCTAAAGAACTCTCTCGGGGTCTGCATCTGGTCGCACAATCCCCTATGGATCCCAACAATATCAGTCTTACGGAGGATGAAATACGGGGGTTACATCTGTCTGCTGAAGATCTAGGCAGCCATAATGTCTCTGAGGTTTTTGACGTGGTGGGGCGTATTCTATCTAAGAAGACCTTCAACTTCGAGGCAATCAGGAAAACTCTATCAATGGCTTTCAACCCGGGGAAGGGAATGGAGATGTTTCAGCTTGACGAGAACCGATTTATCATCCGGTTCTTTCATACGTTGGATCGCAAAAGGGTTCTCCTTGCCTCCCCTTGGGCTTTTGAAAAACAATTGGTTGTCTTGCGCGAGTTCAACAGAGACGAGGACCCGTCAAAGGTGGACTTAGATTGGTGCCCTTTTCACGTACAAGTCATTGATCTCCCACACTGGGCACGCAAGGAGTCGATGGTGGAGCACATCGGCAAGCGTTTGGGGTTATATATTGATTCTGATGTCAACACTACTCACCCCTGGCAGCCTTTTGTTCGTATGCAAGTTAAGATTGATGTTCGAGTACCACTCCGGCGGGTGATGAAGCTGAGTTGTGAAGGTCATGAGGATGTGTTTGTGAAATTCCGATACGAGAGACTCCCTAATTTTTGTTACTACTGCGGATTGATGGATCACACCTCTCATTCATGTCTCCTTCAATACGAAGACGGCTTTGACGCATCACAGTATAGTATACAGTACGACCAATCCCTGAGGGCCTCTCGAGCCAACCCAGCTATGCAACGGCTACATGGTTCGTCTATCACTTCCAGGGATTCCCGCGGCAGCCAGACTAATTCGCATGAGCCTCGCCCAAACCCTAGCCCACCCCGAAACATCCCAAACCCCAACCCTAACCCTAAACCTAACCCTAACCCAAGCCTTAATCCCATCCCACACCCAAATCATAAACGCACTACTCAAAATCAGCCACTCAATCTTGCCTTGTTTTCCGTAAAATCTGCTCCCATTACAATTAGTTCCCATACCATTAATTCCCCACACATCACGCTTCCTCATTCGAAGTCCCCCAATCTTGCATTATCTATTCCAAATTTCTCACAACCCCCCTTTATTCCTCCCTTATCCAACCACGTCAGTACTCAATCCACTTTAATGCTACCACCTCAGCACCATATCTCTACCCAGCCTTTGGTTGTGATCGACCCCAACCATAACCCTCCTCAAAATGCGCGCCATTCCTCAAAACATACAGATATGGTACACGAGCCTGCATACCACCAAATTTCTGTACCGAAAAGATCTCCTTCCAACCTTACACATACAACCTTACATGATGAGACTAAGACCAGCCACTCAATCATCCATGTACCCCATTCGAAAACCACATCTGCTGAAAGCAAGAAGACTAAACCATGACCAAAGAAACCTGTCATTACCCCACGCCCTGAACTAAAAAAATCTCCTTCTATCACCACTGAACCACTACCCAAGAAACGAAAATCTTCTCCTACGCGCCTACCTGAAAACCCAACCAAGAAACCCATGTTCTTCCCTTCTGATATTATGGACGTCAGTGTATCGGCGGAGGCTGCGGAGCAGCCCCGCCGGGCATTATGAATCTCTTATTCTGGAACTGTCGTGGGTTGGGCGGACCCGCAACAGTTCATGAGCTCAAAAAAATCGCCCGAATACACAGTGTAGATATTATTTTCCTTACTGAGACGAAGATTCAGAAGTTCTATTTTGAGGTTATACGATGTAAGATGGACATGCATGGGTTTTGCGTTGATGCCGAAGGACGAAAGGGTGGCCTTGCACTCTTATGGAAGAAGTCTACACGTATTTCTCTTCACCATTTCTCAAGATTCCATATTGATGCCTATGTCGAAGATCAAGAAGCAAATACGAGTTGGCAGCTGACCGGTTTCTATGGCGATCCACACGTTACTTGCCGTAAACATAGTTGGGAGCTGCTAAGACGCATCAGTAATGAAGGTAGACATAAATGGTTATGCGCTGGTGATTTTAATGAGATCTTAGAACAAGAAGAAAAGAAGGGTGGCCGAAACAGACCGCTGTGGCAAATAACGAACTTTCGGAATGCCCTATCAGATTGCGGTCTGACCGATTTGGGTTTTGTCGGGGACCCGTTTACTTGGAATGATAGAGCTATGGCGCCTAATACTATTTTTGAAAGACTTGATCGAGCTTGTGCTACTATAGATTGGAGAACCATATACCCGGAGGCTAGGGTGTTGCATTGCCCCACAAATACTTCGGACCACCAGGCCTTACTCGTTCTGACCTCTCCTAAAGCCCCGCCAAGATCGAATTGTCGTAGACCTTTCCGCTTTGAGGCTCGGTGGATTTCAGAGGATCGTTGCTCAGAAATAATTCAGGAAAGTTGGGATTGCCAAAATAATTTGAATGATGCACCTTCTCTTCAACATCGCATGGATCTTTGTAGCTCTCGGTTATCTGCATGGAGTAGAGGACATTATGGGAGCATGCACAAACGCATAGTGGATCTCGAAGTACGAATTATGGCCATCCGCGCAACTGATATTACTCCCTCGGTCCGAGATGAGGAAGTGAAGTTACAAAAGGAGCTTCATGACCTTCTCTGTCAAGAGGAGATATATTGGCGTCAAAGAAGTAAAGTTGAATGGCTTAATGGGGGTGATCGCAATACTAAGTACTTCCACCGTTGTGCTTCAGCTCGAAAATCACGTAATACCATTCTTAGCATCAAGGACTCGGTTGGGGTGTTGCGTAAGAACCCATCTGAGATTGAGCATGTTGTCACATCGTATTTTGACTCTATTTTTCAGTCGACAGCTCCATCAGCTTCTGACTTGGATTGTGCGGTCTAGCATGTTTCTCCGAGAGTTACTGAGGCTATGAACTCGATGCTCTTGCGGCGGTACACAAGGGATGAGATCGAAACTGCCATAGCAGGTATGTTCCCCTATAAGTCCCCAGGCCCCGACGGCTTCCCTCCAATCTTCTACCAGAAATTCTGGGGGATTATTGGTGAGGAAACTTCACGTTGTATTCTCGAGTTCCTTAATGATGGCGTTGTCTCAAACCTCTTTTATGATACACATATTGTCCTTATCCCTAAGACCTCTCATCCTAACACAATGGCGCATTTTCGTCCTATAAGCTTATGTAACGTTCTGTATCGCATTGCTTCAAAGTGCATTACAAACAGGTTGAAGGATATTATGGACATTGTCATATCTCCCTCCCAGTCAGCCTTCATACCAAATCGCCTTATAACAGATAACGTACTTATTGCCTTCGAGACCAATCATACTTTGAGACAGAAGAGGGGCGGGCGAGAAGGCTTTTGTGCGCTTAAACTTGATATGAGTAAAGCTTACGATCGAGTCGAGTGGCCTTTTCTCGAAAAGGTGATGCGTAAGTTGGGTTTCCATGATTTATTCATACAAAAAATTATGTCTTGTGTCTCTTCTGTCGAATATTCCTTTGTGCTAAATGGGTCGTGCTTTGGTCATATTAGCCCGAAAAGGGGCCTCCGCCAGGGCGATCCACTCTCACCTTACTTGTTCCTTTTCTGTGGGGAAGCTTTTAGTAGTATGTTGCAGGCGGCACAACTTTCAGGCGAACTTCGTGGGATCTCGGTTCGACAAGGGGCACCATCTATTTCTCACTTGCTCTTCGCGGATGATACGCTCATTTTCTGCAAGGCTTCCTCGGCTGCCATTGGAACGGTTCAGACCATTCTTGAGACATACGGCAAAGCTTCGGGTCAAGTGGTCAATTTTTCAAAGTCATCCGCCTCCTTCTCGCCGAACGTTGATAATACTACTCGCCTTAACTGTTGTGGGATCCTCGGGATTGATCCGACAGCGAAGCATGATCTATATCTTGGACTCCCAGCAGTGGTGGGACGCAACAGGAAGGAGGTTTTTGTGAGTTTAAGGGAAAAAATTTGGAAGCGCATTCAGGGTTGGTCCGAGAAGTTATTGTCTCAGGCGGGACGCGAGATCTTGATCAAGGCCGTTCTGCAGGCGATCCCTTCTTACGCGATGTCTTGCTTTCTACTACCAGCAAACGTTCGGGATGAGATACAAAGAGTCGTGGCTCGCTACTGGTGGGATGCTTCGGGACGTCGCAAAACTCACTGGCTAGATTGGAAGAAGATGTGTATTCCAAAAGCCTTCGGTGGTATGGGCTTCCGTGACATTAGAAAGTTCAATTTGGCCTTACTAGCGAAGCAAGGTTGGCGAATCGTCTCCCATCCAGATAGCCTTCTTGCTCGGGTGCTAAAGGCTAAGTACTTCCCCACGTGCGATTTCCTTCATGCTCCACTTGGTACGAAGCCTTCATTCACCTGGCGTGCTATCTTTGCGGCAAGAGAGATTATTATCCGAGGTGCGAGATGGCAAATCGGAACAGGGGAAAAAGTAGACATTTGGACTGACCCGTGGCTCCCGAGACCTTTCTCTTTTAAGCCGTTCTCAACACCTACGCTGGAGATTTCAAGAGTATGTGACCTACGGGACCCTCGCACCCACCTGTGGAATGAGACGTTGGTTCGGGCTACTTTCCTTCCAGTCGATGCCGAGGCAATTCTTGGAATGCCACTGAGCTTGATGAACTCCCCTGATAGACTAATTTGGCAATCTACCAAGCATGGGGGCTTTACGGTGAAATCGGCTTACTGGATCGCAATGCACGAGGACATTACATCGCCTGCGAGCTCGAGCTCTGGACCCCCCTCATGGAACTTCATCTGGAAGTCGATGGTTCCCCCTAGGGTAAAGGTTTTCGCTTGGCGCCTTGGACGTAACATACTCGCATCAGCTTCTAATCTTTATAAGCGCAAATGTCTGATTTCGCCGAGGTGCTCTAGGTGCGGTTTTACTTCCGAAGATACAAGGCATATCTTTGTGGACTGCCCAGGGGCAAAGCGCTTCTGGCGTTTGGCTTCCATTCCCTCGAGTGTCGTGATGGCGGAGTCACAATCTGCTGAGCATTGGCTACGTATGGCTGCTGAAAAATTACAAGATTCCGCGTTCAACTACTTCCTCCTTGTTTGTTGGGAGATATGGAAGGCTCGTAATAAGTGGGCAGCAATGCTGCAACGTTATTAAATGGAGCGAGGCTTAATAGTCCAACACTAGATTATTTTATCTTAGTACCTTTTGCACAGTGTAAAATCAATACATTCGACACATTAGTTGCCATATTGGGTCTGATAAGTTTGTATGCTGCTAACTAGGAAACGTCTCTGTTGGCCCATTAACGAAAAATCTCACACTAAACATATATATACATATTAATATAGTATGATTTGATGGGCACAAATTTTTTTGTCATTTTATTTATAATTAGTCCTACTATTTAAAATTAATTAAATTACTAATTTATCATTTCACTTCTAAATTTTTTATTTGTTGAAATTATACCCCTACACATTAGTTCATCTCATATATTTAAAAATTATAATTCATTTCATAATTTTTAAAATTAAAGTAAACATAAATATAAATATTTTTAAGCACACTAGCGAGTGTGCGGAAAATACTAGTTAATGTGACAAATTTCATGATTGATTCTCGTTGATTCAATAGCTTTTACACTACAAATATCGGCAATCTACACATACATACCCATAGAAAACTAAAAAGCCACTTCAGTCCCTTGTCAGATATGTTTATAAGCTAGGTACCCATTTGAACAAAAATATTACACTTAGGTACCTAACCATATAAGATTACCAAAATACTATTATTATATGATTTACAATTTCATTTCAGTTTTTTTCTCTGCAAAAAATCGAGCTCCATCCCGCCGTCGTCGGATTTCTTCTTGCCGACCACCTCCTTCCGCTCGTGCCGGCGCCAGACAATGATCGACGAGCCTCTTGGATGTTGGGTTCTCGATTTTGGGTCTTGATTTTGTCGGGTAAGCTATTCTTTTGTTTTGGGTTTGGTTAATCGATTGCACGCGTTTGTTCAAGGTTTAGCCCAAATCCGGGAGTTGAATGCGATCCAAGAGCTCGATATAAGGATGTAATGTTAGGATTTGATAGTTATTGAGGCTAATCCATCGAGATTTCGGATTTTTTTAATATAACTGTTACGACGTACCATTTGTTATGTATATTACGTACCATTGTATGTTGTTTTACCGTACCTAAATATATTATGCGATACAGTCCGATTGGACATTTATGTTATGTAGTATTTTGTGTATTTATATTACGTATCAAGTAACCTGTCTACACGGTACCAAAGTTTCCGTTTATGCAGTACCAATCTAAACTATACATCGTACCATTTATACAGGTTGTCATATTATCTGAAAATATGGCGTCTGCAAATCCGGCTGTTGGCGAGGCATTATTTGCAATGTGTGAGCATAAAAAGTAGTCTTCCTTACTATTAATCAATGAAGCAACGACGCTTATCGATATACACGTATCCCTCCAAAGAAGGTTGTCGAATATCGATTCCCGGCATGACTCAATAAAGTATCAAGTTCCGTTCCAAAGTTTGTACTCGACATTAAAGAAAATGCGGATGTGTTCAATATGTATCAGCTGTTTATTAGATACAAAATTTCAATGATACCGATGAAAGTGGAACGTGCCGATGAATGTGGTACAAGTGCCCCGGCGAACAGGTTTGCTTTTATTTTATTGTTGTTAAACTTTAAACTAAGGTTACCATATTGATGATTGATAACATTACTTGTAGTACGGAAGAGAACGGAGAATCTATTGAGTTTGATTTTGAAATAGATGCATGAAGTCATTGCATTTGGGGAGATGGACAAATCTTTAGGGATGCAGATGAATTTAGACGGAATTTGAAGAACTACTCCATTGCTATCCGAAGGAACTTTGTCTATACAAAGAACCAGCGTCAGAAAATCATTGCCGTTTGCAAGGATGAGACGTGCAAGTGGCGGATATATGCATCGCGTCATAAATGCGACAATTCGTCTGCCATTCGGAGATCCAATCTATAACACCGTTATGGTGAAGATACTCTTAGGAGTCGTGATCATCCGCGAGCCAATGCGCTGTGGGTAGGGAACATAGTGAAAAAGAGGGCCCGAGACGAGCCATTGTATCGTCCCATTGCTATTGTTAAAGACATCCTAAGGGACTATGGAGTACATGTGGGGTACAATAAGGCGTATAGAGGAAAAGAAAGTACCATTCGTAACATATATGGGCTGGATAATGGTATGTTTGATCATTTGAGGTGCTATTTAATGCCGTTAGAGAAACCAACCCGGGAGCGTGGCGGAGTACGATGTTTACCCTCAGGACAACAAGTTTCGTCGGTTCTTTATCTGCTTCCACGCATGTCTCGTAGGTTCTGTTCGTGGATGTCGGCCGCTCATATTTGTTGATGGTACTCACATTAAGACCAAGTTTAAAGGAGTGCTCGTTACAGCCGTCGCAAAGGATGCAAACGAAGACTTATTCACGATTGCCTTTGGCGTTGTAAGCGTTGAAAATGTTGAAAATTGGGACTGGTTCTTTGCTAAGTTGATGGTCATGTTTCGTCATTACCCGTTGACATTGAGAGAGCTGGCGTTCTTCTCAGATCGGCATCCGAGTATTATTAAAGCTGTTTCTATATCATTTCCAGGAAGACGTCATGCATATTGCTTGTGCCGTTGGTTGACATCTTCAAGAAAGAGGTAATTGTTTAGTAAAATTTAAATTACATTAGTGAATACGATGCCAATAATTTGTTTTTAATTTTTTCGGGTGATGAAACATCACTCGAAGCACAACAAGAAACACTGGTCATACGTCTTCAAAAAAGCGGCTTACGCAACTACTTCGGTTCAGTTTCAGACTCACATCGCCAGCATCATCGCGTCTATGCCCATTGCACAGACTTTTTTTTAGAGATCAGATCCAACATGTTGGGCAAATGCGTTATTCGACGGGAATAGGTGGGGAGTTATTAACAACAACCAAGCAAACTGTTGGAATTCTTGCGTAAAAGAAGCATGAGCGTTGCATGTAAAGGGCATGGTTGATATCATTCGTGTTAAAATCATGACGATGATGCACGAACGATGCGAGAGAGGACTGACCCTTGTTAGCGAGTTATGTCCTAAACAAGAAAAGAAACTTGTTCAGAACATCGCTGCTGCTCGCACATTGAAAGTGAGTAAGTCTTCGAACGTGACACTTGAGGTTGTCGGTGAAGATGGCTCATTTGCTGTGGACATCCAGCAGCGGACCTGCTCATGCAGAGAATGAGAAGTCTATAGAATATCCTGTAAGCATGCAGCGGCGTGTATTGCGACTATGAGACATTCTTTTTATGATTATTGTGATCCGTACTTTCGATACCAGAAGTATAGAGATGCATATATGTCGATCACCAACCCTATTCCGACTCACGAGATGCTCAAACCGATGATGGAAATTTCATTCATGATCCGGACATCCGAGTTCTTCCCGGTCGCCGAAAGATGCGGATGATTCCTTCGCAGGTAGATAGATGATCCAACAAGTGTAAAATATGTTGGAAATACGGACATAATCGTCGTACTTGTACAGAAGCCGTATCGACGTAGCGTCTGCATTTTCCATGTATTTTGGCACTGCTTTTGTCCCATAACCTTTTTGATCTCATTCGTATGATAATGGCTCATTCGTTTTGTCTAAATGATGTAGGTCATTGTTTTGTCGAAATGTGTCAATAGGATATGGCTCATTCTTTTGTCCAAATGTGTCAATAGGACACGGCTCATTCTTTTTGTCTAAATGATGGGAACAAGGTATTGTAATGTATGGCAATTTGGTACTGTAATATATCCAAATCTGGTACTATAATATATGTCAGTTTGGTACTATAATTTATGCCAACTGGGTTCTGTAATAGATGCCAATTTGGTAATATTATATATGCCAATTTGGTACTATAATATATGCCAGATTGGTACCGTAATATATGCCAACATGGTAATGTAATATATGCCAATTTGGCAGCGTAATATATGCCAGCATGGTACTATGATATATGCCAGTTTAGTATCGTTATATATGAGAAGAAAGAGATGGGGGCATATATGCCATAAAGTACTGTAATATAAACCAACAAGGTACTGTAATATAAGCTAACAAGGTACTGTAATATAAGCCAAAAAGGTACTGTAATATATGCCAATTGGTTCTGTTATATCGCCAATTTGGTACTGTAATATATGCCAGATTGGTACCTTAATATATAACAACATGGTACTCTAATATATGCAAATTTGATATTGTAATATATGCATATCGTAATTTATGCCAACATGATACTGTAATATATGCCAATATTTTCCATGTAATATATGCCTACATGGTACTGTAATATATGCCAGTTTGGTACCGTTATATATGAGAACAAAGAGACGGGGGCATATATGCCAACAAAGTACTGTAACATAAGCCAACAAGGAACTGTAATAGAAGCCAAAAAGGTACTGTAATATATGCTAATTTGGTACCGTTATATCTGCCAATTGCTACTGTAATATATACCATATTGATAGCTTAATATGTGCCAACATGGTACTGTAATATATGCAAATTTGGTACTATAATATATGCATATCGTAATTTATCCCAACATGATATTGTAATATGTGTCAATATTTTCCATATAATATATGCCAACATGGTACTGTAATAAATGCCAGTTTGATACCGTTATATATGAGAACAAAGATAAGGGGGCATATATGCCAACAAAGTACTGTAATATAAGTACTGTAATATAAGCTAAAAAGGTACTGTAATATATGTCAATTTGGTACCGTTATATCTGCCAACATAGTACTGTAATATATGCCAGATTGGTACCTTAGTATGTGCCAACATGGTACTGTAATATATGCAAATTTGGTACCGTAATATATGCATATCGTAATTTATGCCAACATAATACTGTAATATATGTCAGTTTGGTAATGTAATATACGAAAACAAAGAGACGTTGGCATATATGCCGACAAAGTACTGTAATATAAGACAACAAGGTACTGTAATATAAGCTAAAAAGGTACTGTAATATGTGACAACAAAGTACTGTAAATATAGGCAAATACGGTACAGTAAACATACCACGGAGGGTACTGTATCGTTTCTTAAATAGGTGGCGTATAAATTAAAGTAAGTTCGAATCTAACACTTGAGCTATATTTCGTGAGAAATGAAGCATTTCAGAAGATGTTGATGTGGAGAATGATGTGGAGAAAGAAATAAACAATTTCTGACGTTTTCTATCATGACTGGACATATTTGTGACGTTTTTCTGTCATGAGTATACAGATTTCTGACATACAAGGTATTAAATCAAATAAGACACTCATCTGACATGTCGTTTTCTGTTATAAATTGGTTGATATCATATGTAATTTTGGGTACTACAACCATGTCAGAGATGGTACACTTAAAACAAAAAGATAGATACCCCCACAAAGCTAACTAAGGTACGACTTACCTTAAATATATGATACGTCATACTTGGATTAGTATTTTCGAGGTCGTACGAATTAATTTTTCATCTTGAACCACCCTAAAACTCTAATATAGAGTATTAGTTACGTTTCACATCAAAATTAGGTGTATTAGGCCTTACACGCACGAATTAAACCTTCGAACTCCAAGATTCATTAGAATATAATGATAGAAGCAAGAGCATCTTACAACATAGTTTGAAAAATTTGGTGAGTCCTACACGTTCGATTTTTTTTATAGTCATTTATTATTCTTAGGAATTGTCAAAATCATGCGATTCGCTTAGGAATCTATTTATTTTCGATTGTATAACAAATGGTACGGTATACTTGCATATTAGGTTACTATATATGTATACAATAGTGATACGGTAAAACTGCAGATTATGGTACTATATATGTAAATGATAAGGTACCTTACTGTACAAGATAAGGTATCTTATTGTAAAGATAAGGTACTTCATATATTCTGTTTATGGTACGGTAAATATATAACTACGGTTAACCTGAGTGTTATGGTACACTGTATGAAAGTTATGGTACGATATTATAAAAGACAAGGTACTTCGTATCTTCTGCTTATGGTACGCCAAATGTTTACATAATGGTACGATTAAGATGCATATTATGGTACTCTGTATGTAAAAGATATGGTACGATAATATAAAAGACAATGTTCTTCATATACTGTTTATGGTACGGTATAATTATACGTAGTGGTACGATTAACCTGCAAATTATGGTACTCTGTATATAAAAGACAAGGTACGGTAATGTAAAATATAAGGTACTGCATAAAATAGGACAGTCTCATAGAACTACACAACAAACGAACTTACTCAGTCATGAACAAACTCCTAACAGTCTCCAAACAATCTCCTCCCCAACTCAAAATAAGTTAACCAACAAAAACAACACATCCTCCAAATAGTCTCACAGCATATTAAACTAACTTAACGAAACAAATCAAGCATATGAATGCTCGTCACGTAAAATGCGAGCAGCCATAGAAGCACAATATACATCCATGTTGACTTTTTCGCCATATTTCTTAAACTCTGGGGTGTTGACGACGTACTCCTCTATGGTTAGTGAAGCATGAACCCCATAGCCTACGGCGCCAAATTGGGCCCGCTTAAACTCTGGATCCACGCTCTTCTTACATACGTACTCGTACTTCCATGCTCAATACTTCGTCAGAAAACCAGCCTACACAATATAAAAGCGACATTAACGCATATTGCAACATAGACGACGGAATGGTTACCTATGTCAAAACTTACGAATGCTCTAGCGGCCCAAGTCATCTTATTTGAGGCCATCAGATCCTGGACGTAGAACTTTCGCTCGTTGACCTTGTAGACGAGCACTCCCCAATGGTTACCTATACTCACAGACGTCAACACGTATGCCAATGATGTCAATGCATGACCATCAAGCCGCTCTAGCCATACCCGACTACTCCCCGCCATCTCCTCGACGAACCTCTCTAGCTGATCAGGTTACACCTTCCTCTTTCTCGATATCTTCTGTATCTTGGTCCAGTAGTCCCCTTGCACGAAACTTGGGAGGACAACGACGCGTGGTTTCCCGGAAATCCCCGCGGATTTCCGTGTCAAACAATCGACGAACACATAGATAACGTTTGACTTAAGCATATCACATAAGAACAGCATATAGAATCCTTGTGCATCGACAACGGCAAGGTCGCTTTGCCAAACGACGTCGCTGCATAAGGAATAACCGCACATCTCAAAAAGTAATCAAATGAATACCATCGAAACATTGAGGAAAAGGTACCTAAACCTCTTCGCTTTAAGGTAAGTGTCGATGCACTGACGCTGTTCCGCAGGGATCTCGTTCCGGGCGGCATAGTCGAATATGTCCGAGAACTTCAAATAGTATGTCACCAACGGCTCTCTAACAGTCTCGACAACCTCGACATCAACCACTGCAGCTTTATTTTTTGCCCGTCCCTTCTTTTGTGGCCGCTGAGGAGTTGAATCCGGTGTCATAAATTCCGAATTTTGCCGCTTTTTACGATCGATTAGGCCTCGCACCGTTCGAGCAATCGACGAAGCCTTAGCCTCCTCGACCTTATCCTCTGCGGTCTTATCCTCCGGCCTTATCCTCCTCATCCTGATCTTGTGCTCCTTCTTCTTCACTAACCGCAACCTTCGCTTGATCCTCATCTCTATCATCAACATTGTCCTCCTCGACCTTCTCACCGTCGCTATGATACATCTCCTCGGCCATATCATCACCCTCACTGTGCATGGCCTTGGCCCTATCCTTAGCCCTTTCATAGCCCTCCCTGTGAATATCCGGTGCCTTATCATCACCCTCATCATCGCTCACATCCCTATCCTTAGCATCAACCTCTTTCTCATCCACTCGTTCATTAGTTTCAGTCTCTTCCTCCTCCCTCGCATCCTCGTCGGACACATCATCCTTCGACGTCCGAACATTTGACCTTAAATCTCTAATAACTTCGTCCTTCAATCTCAAGTCGACTTCCAACCTCTCCACACGAGCACTCAACTCTAAATGAGATCCGCCAACGCCTCCATCAACCTTAACCACAGATAATTCATTCGACAGTTAGAAACAAAGCAAACAATACCTAAAAAGTAGAAAAGTTTATACCTCCGGCAGCAAATTTATCGGATTGACGGACTTCAGTTCCTTCTTTGTTGGGTATATTGGGACGACAGAGGCAATTGCAGTCAATTCAACCTCCACAGCGATTACGCCATTCTAAATCCTACTTTCTTCCCAATTGGACATACGGGGAAACATATACATCTCCCGCTTCTGTGCCAACGAGGGCACGTGCTCATACACCCAATCTGAAAGTCATTGAATTCATCAATAAATACATAATAAAAAGGGTAAACTCATAACGTAATGGAGAGTATTACCATTAACCCAATAGTGCACCCCTTCATCATTAGGGTGGACGAGTCGATACGCATCGGATTCGCAACCATTTGCTTTATCTCGGCGACCAAAAACTCATGCACCGCCCTTCCCCATGCGTACTTGCCCAACGGGTTTTTTGAATTTCCCATCGGGAATAATACACAGTTAAACAAGAAAATAACGAACAACCTAACGAACTCATCCGTGTTCTCTCTCCCAAACTTTCCGACAAACTCATTCAATAACTCTAAGACTTTTTACGAGTTACATTGCCATTTTTCTTACCGAAAAGCCGTTCAACAGTTTTCGATTTCATTTTCGAATTTAGGTCAAAGGGTTGTCCTACGTTATGCAAGGCCATTACTACACTAAATTCCTGTGGGGAGAATACCGCATTCGTATTCTCCCCCAACCTAAACTGTTCGCCTCTACACTATAACGCTTTATCAATACCATAATTCGAGCAAACAAATGCGACATCGTAGGCATATCTAAAAAAATGAAACGAGACCTTCTTTTAGATTCTTTTTTATCAGGGTCATGCTACCCTGCAAATTGCTCATGGTAGATCGAAAGAGCTCAGGATGACACCTGGAAGACAGCTCAAATCTGTTCCGCGGAGGCATTTCTGTAAAAAAGCAAAACTGTTAACAAACAATACCATTTTATTCACACAAGGGGTACCAATTTGCCCAAACAGAGGGTACCAAATGCAGTAATGTAGTACCAAAACAAATTGACCCATTCGAAAAAATCACTGTTAACAAGCAGTACCATTTTATACACAAAGGGATACCAATTTGCCCAAACAGATGGTACCAAATACAGTGATAATGTAGTACCAAAACAAATTGATCTCATTCGAAAAAACAACTGTTAACAAGCAGTACCATTTTATTCAAACAAGGGGTCCCAATTTGCCCAAACAGAGTACCAAATCCAGTGATAATGTAGTACTAAAACAACTTGACCCTATTCGAAAAAACCAAAATCGACCCATTCGAGAAAACCAAATCGACCAATTCCAAAAAAGCCCAAATCGACAACAGTCAATCCACCCATCTGAGCACGCACAAAAAATCCTAATCAAACAACAAATCAATGTCATTCCAAAAACACGCAGCCATTGTTACGAACATTAATTGAAAATGCTTAAACCCAACAAATAACGACAAATCAAACTAGATACAAGCCTAACGAAAATACCGCGACGAAATGCGACGACATACGGTAATACTGCGAATGACTTACCTATCGATGTCAGAAGGAGAATACCACGACGAACGAGTGGACAGACGACGTCGAATCTGAAGCAAAAAGAAACACGGGTCGATTTCTGGGATTAAATCGTGCGATTTGGTTTGGGGTGGTACGCTTTTTTTTAATGAACGAACGAACGTGAAATAAGAAACCAGGTAAAAGATGTAAAAAAAAGCAATTTTAGTAGGGGTAAATCCATCGGTTAGGTACCTATCAGTAAAATAAAATCAACTAGGTACCTAGGTTAAAAATGGATCTGACACGGGACTGATCTGTTTTATTTTTATTGATGTATGTATTTAAGTGTTGAATCCCCTAAGAATATTATCTATGTTATTAGGTGACAACATCACAAAGTAACCGCTGCAGCAATTACATATTAATTATCGTTTTGCCGTTAATAAATAAACTTAAATAAACTTAAAAATATTTTTTATTTAAACACTATTATATTAAACATGACACCGAAAAATCATCTTGACTACATTTTTGTCATTAAAATACTAAAAAAAAGTTAAAATTAATTTCTTTAAATAATATTCGAATATTAACTTAATATTTAGATAGTAGTACATTCAAAGTGCTAAATTACTAGTAATTTTAATGGCATTAATTAGTTTATACCTTTATATTATGTGAAAAATGAATACATACAACGCATCATCATCATTATTTGATTGAATTTCATATTATGCTTGAAACGACGATGAATACATACAACGCATCATCAACATTTGTCCCAATAAAAAATATGCACTTTTAGATAACCTTGATGATATTTTTTTTAGATAATAAATACTCCCTCTGTTTCACAAAGAAAATCGTTTTAGATGTCTTTTTTTGTTCTAAAAAGCAAGTAGTTTTGGTATTTCAATAAATATATATGTGTAAATTTCCAAAATTGCCCCCATATTAAATAACAACACATGCTTCATAAGTGGAATAATAATTAATAGTAAATGAGGGGTGTAAAAGACATTTTAACCCATGTCTTAATATGTGTGAGAAAATCAAAAACGACTTTCTTTGTGAAACAGAGGGAGTACCTAATTAAAAGTGCTGTGACATAACCTTCCACTGAAATAGTATGGCGTTGATGAAAATCACGTGTTGAACGTTATCTATTAACGTTGGGATGCTAAAAAATTATATTTGAAAAAATGAAAAGAGAATATTGTTTTCCCTTGTCCATAGAGAGAGAGACAATGCTATTGTTATTTTGTACGGCGAGCTGGTAAATTATTTATTAATGTTATACTACGTACGGTTTTTTCAATAAATATTTAAGCATTTTTGTTCCATTGAATGCATTAACAATTCGTTAATAATGTTGCCTCGTAGATAAGGATTACGAGAAGGTGAAACTTCATTTAAATCCCTATTAGGCAAGCTTTCTATCACATAACTCCCTTATCAAAGACATATATCACTTAAGGACCAAATTTAATGTTTACCAGCTTCTTCGGTCATGCCGTACCTTTCAGAGTGTGTATTCCGTACCATAACACGTTGATATAGGGTACCTAAATGTGTTTGCACGACGTATCTATGTGTTAAATAGGGCGTACATAAATGTGCTAATACGAAGTATCATTTTCCGTTATATAGGGTACCCAAATGTGTTGATATAGGGTACTCAAATGTATTGTATGGCGTACCTGCGGCGGATCGGGTACCTATCTGCAAGAAAACTATTCTGTTAGGTACCTAAGTGATATATTTCCCAGGGAGTTATGTGATAGAAAGTTTGCAAATATGGATTTAAGTGAAAGTCTCCCTTACGTGAATGCCTATTTTATTCATTTTATAAATTTAAACCTATTTTATTAATTAACATGTAACAAATAAAACAAACTATTTTTACGTGCCATAAGTAACTGAACAGAATTCTAATTTCATAATAAGAAGTAGCGAGTAAGATAATAATTAGACCTGGGTTTTGGGCCGGGCCAACCCGGAACCGGCCCAGAACCGGAACCGGTAGATCCGGTTCTTGAACCGGTAACCGGCCCAGTTCATTTTAACTGGGCCGGTTCATGGAACTCGGAACCGCGAATTACCGGTTCCGGTTCCCGGTTCCGCGGTTCCGTACAGGAACCGGAACCGGAACCGGCCAAACGGCTATATAGCCGTTGGGCCAACGACCCTCTGATTTTTTTATTATTCTTTAAACCCTGAAAAATTACCATTTTACCCCGGAAGGAAAAATCTATAAATACCACCTCATTTTAACCATTTTAACTCACAATTACATCCAAATCTTTTCCACTCTCTGTCAAAAAGCTCTCAAAAAATCATCCACATATTAATATTTAATATTATTTACACACACACTCACTTATTATTACAAATAATTAAATTATTATTTTATAATTTATACTAATGGTGTCGTCATCGAGAAATCCTAATCCTCGCGACAAAGATGTTTTTATGGTTTTAGGTCACGCCGATACATTTCGGGGAAATGCCGACATCGACGAGGAGACCGATGTACCGGAACCGGATCCGACGGCGGCGACCGACGAGAGACCGAGCCAAGCTTCTACGGCGACGACAAGAAGGAAGCAACAACCGCGTGGTCGACGGTCTAAGGTATGGAATTTTTTCGACTTAGAAATGGATAAAAATAATCCCGCTGCAGGTACCGCTTGTTGCAAAATGTGCTGCCACCCCTACACGATTAAGACCGGACTGAATCAAGGTGGAATGGGCTCGATGAAAAAACACCTCCAGAGGGCGCATAACTTCGGGGACGATCTAGAGCCGGTAGGAACCGAACCCCGACAACAACAAATAAACGTAAGTACGGGTAAGAATTTAGTTATAAATAAGGAAATTTCTAAGAAAGCCTTAGTTAAATTCGTAGTAATGTGTAAAGAACCCTTTTGCATTGCGGAAAGTGAAGGGTTTATCGAATTTACGAGTACGATACAACCCGGATTCCTGACGTGACCTGGAAAACCCTTAGGAAATATGTCTTAGAAACTTTTAAGGAATATCAGTCTAGCTTAATTAGTCATTTAGCCAACATTTCGTGTAGGATTAGTTTGACTACAGATATTTAAACTAACATTACGTCGCAGTCTTATTTATCGTCATCGCCCATTGGATAGATGAAACATGGACTATGTAAAAACGCATTCTTTCCCTAGATCCCCTAGATCCGCAACATAAAACCACTACGATATCGAGCTATGTGTTGAATGTCGTTAATAAATATTGTATTCAAGATAAAATTATGTCTATCACCTTAGATAATACTAGCGCGAACAACGTAACGATAGGGATCCTCCGTAGACATCTTAAGTTACCCTTAGACGGCCGATTACTATATGCTAGTTGTGCTTGTCATATTATTAACTTGTGTGTGCAATGTGCTTTTGATGAAATTTTGGGAGATATTGTAGAAAAATTTAAGGTGATAGGTAAGTTACTTCGGGAACGCCGCTACGGAACGTCGTGGAAGCAAACCGTCCTTGTCGCCGGCCTCACATATAAGAAGTTTCCGTTGCCAGTCCCGACTAGGTGGAACTCGTTGTACCACCTCCTCAGCACCTTCATGCACTACAAGGACTTCGGCAACACCTCCAGGTATGAATTACGACAAACTAATTGGGATATTACAGGTTTAGTCGTGTCCATACTTGAAGTGTTCAGCGAGGCTACGGAGAAATTTTCCGGAGTTCACTACCCGACGTCCCCATTGTTCATCCCGAACCTCTTCGTGATGTGCTACAAGTTCGTGGAGTATCGCAATAGTCCATACTTGGGTGCTTTCATCCAAACATGGAGTTAAAGTTCAGGAGTATTGGAAAACCATCCTAATAGTCCACGGTTTATCTGCCTTACTCGAGCTTAGTTGCGGTGTTGATACTTTTGATATATTTTTCGATTATTATGCTCAGTTTCTTGGAAAGAATGGACGACCAAAAGGCGTATATTCACGATTCTCTCCAAGAACTTTTTTCTGTTTATGCAGCTGAGCAGAGACACAGTGTGGATGTTGGGCCTTATATTACCAAACAAGGATCAAAAGAAAGGTTTGAATGTGTAAAACATGAAGAACACCTTGAGTGCGTGTTAGTGTGTGTTTTAAAGTACAAGGTGGCTTACCTTTATAATTCTTTTGATAAAACCCTAATTAGGGTAAATGGGGCTTTATATACCACAACTATTTGGTATATTAAATCCCAATACAAAACTATCAACAAATATCATAAGTCTCCCCAAACTACTACAACCCACTAAATAAACCCAAGATTACATAAATCAAAGGATGCTACAAAATATTCCTAACAATCTCCCCCTTAGCATCCTTTTTGCTTTGGCGTCCTTGAAGTTGTCTTCTTCTTGGGTTTCTGCACATGGTATGGAGATTTCCTGAGCCCTATGAAGTACTCAAACGAACGTAACCTTCTTCGAAAGGAAATCTTCGCAGAGATGGTCTCGATCAGCTTTTCGTATTTCTCTTGAACCTCGTACTCTTCTTCTTTTAGCTGCTCGAGTATCCTTCTGAGCTTCTTCCTGATAATCAGTAGGGTTCTGTCGCTGAACTTGTGAATCTCTGATGTCTTCATAGGTCTCTTCTCTCCTTTGAAGTTGATGTAGACGATTGATGGATCGTCGTCTTCATTTATGATGTGCCCTTCACCATAACTTGGATCTGGGACCTCAAAGGATGGCTTCGTCAGATACACCTTCTTCATGTTGCTCTCGACCGCCATTTGTATATCATATGTTGCGTTGAACTTGACTTGGCGTAGAATGAACCTCTTCAGTGCGTAGTAGCCAAGCCTGAGTTCTGGCGTCTTGAGTGCTCCAAGCATTCTATATTCCCTCGCTATTTGTTCGACATCTTCTCCTCTGATGTAGGCGAGGTCGGCTTCATTCAGTTCTGCACATTCTCCATTTTCTCGCCGTACCTTGTAGATAGGCATTTCCATGTCAGCGAACCTCACTTTGCGAACCCCCATAATTTCTCTAATTTTGGTCTTCTTCGTCTCTTCCTTTCTCAGAGTGTCTACGTTGCCCTCTTGTCCTCTGAACATCAGAATTCGTCGAAGCGACAGCAGGTACTGAACTGCTTTTGGTCTGGAGAGATGGCTCAGTCCTCTAAGCTTAAGTTCGTTGAGCTTCTTGATTCTATCCTCTTTTCTCTAGATTCTCCTTCGAATTTCTTCTTGATAGGGGGCAGTTACTTTGACATTCTCCCATGGCAATTCCACCACCTCCTTTGTCTTCGTCTTCATTGGTGGACCTTCCTCATCGATGACGGTGTGTTGGAGTAACTCGGGAAGTTCTGGGATGTCTGCTTCGTAGTCTTCACCTTCCTCGAGTTCATCGTCATCGATAAGGGCCACACTGATGTTTGTCTTCATTAGAAAATATCTGGCATTCTCCATTAGTCCTCTGGCCATGGCTGGGTCCATCGGTTTGGTTATCCAATCCTCGTTGAAGATGTAGTTTTCCACGGCGCCATGTGGATTGTACAGTTCTTCGGTTTGTTGGATTGGTTCGTTGGTCTGAAGGGAAAGGATGGGAGATGATGGATATATTAAGGGACTGTCTTGGTTTGTGGGAAGAGGAGGTGAGAGGCTCATAGTTGGTGAGGAGGGCTGTTGGATTGTTTTGGTGGTAGTTCGGGTAGTTTTCTTTGTTTGTTTGGGTGTGGGTGGTTTCGTTCTGGTGGGTGTTTGGGTGGCTCTAGGCTGTGGCGGCGTAGGTCGAGGCCCTATCCCTCGTCTCGTCTCCCCCTCGGGACGACCCCCACCGTCAGGGTCGTCAGGGTCGTCGGGGTCGTCACGTGAATGTGAGGATTGGGCCTTGCCTGGGTTCGTTGGGTTGAATGGAAGTTCCAGACGTCTGAGTACCTCCGCTTCATATGCGGTCAGCGTCGGCGCAGTGCGGAGTCTGGCCAGTAGAACGTCAATGAGTTCGGAGATTGGGACGTTCCACGGCCCGCCGTCAGCGTCAGGAGAGGGTGTGGCGTGGGGGTATCTTTTTCGGTGACGGGGGCTTTCCCTTTGTCTCGAGAGGACGTCCCATGGCGCTGTAGACTAGGGTCATGATCGTGTCCTCGAGATCCTTTCTGAGCTCAGCCAGGCAATCTTCCAGCCTTGCCTCCATCACGAAAGGGGAAAATAACCTGACGGAGTCACTAAGACGTTCCGTCGTCACAACATCAGTGGAGGGTACTGATGTGCCGCCTGTTTGCACAGGGCTTGAGAGACCGAGGCCACTTAGGCTCACCGTTGACATCAAAGCTGAGACAGGCTCAGATTGATGGCCTAAGGTCATAGCTGCAGTGATGTCCACTACGTTGGGTCTTCCGCTCTGTTCCGTACTAGACTCTAGTATGGAGACGTCATGGAGCGTTCTGTCTAGATCACTAAGATCTAGAGGTGCAGAAAGTAATGGTAGTGTCCTAGAAAGTGGAAAAATTATGGATGGTGAGGGCACTAGAGTAGACGTGATCAAAGAAAGTGCAATCTGAGGCTGATGACTGCTTGTTACATCAACCTACTCCGAGCGAGGTGGTGATGAGTGACGTGGCACCTCGTGAGTATGTGAAACAATCATCTGTTGGGAGATGATTGAGTGGCCGGGGAGGATAGTTTGCGCGATTGGACCAGATGTCGCGACTGCTACTCGGGGGAAGACAAAGTCATCCCTTGTAGCTATGGGTTCGGTTCGGCTTGTTTGTGGACTGGTGGAACGAGGATTACGGTCGTGCTTTTGCTTTGTACGCCGTTACGCCTCTATCACCCCCTTTTGATTTTCTCTTTTGTTTTGAAGTAGGGGATGAAGAGCTTCCTAGACCTACATTTGCTGTGGGGATTGGCTTGTCCCTGAGTTAGGTTCAACTGGGATGTGTTGAACCACGGGAATGTCATCAAGGTTGTTGGCTCGTAGGTATTTGAGGAGCTCCGGCTCATTTGGATCGAGGAGTTGAGTTAGATAGTCTGGGATGATCATGGCCTCCTGATCGAGTTTGCTTTTTGTAGATTGTATCTTGATGAGCTTCGGAGATAGGTAGCCTTCATCTCTGGGTCGGCGCTCGAGCGGGATGAAGATCCACGAAATGTTGGACGATGACAGGTAGCCACTGTAGGTATGGGAGCACCGGCTTCG
Organism: Craterostigma plantagineum; assembly: GCA_027422505.1. Taxonomy (NCBI): domain Eukaryota; kingdom Viridiplantae; phylum Streptophyta; class Magnoliopsida; order Lamiales; family Linderniaceae; genus Craterostigma; species Craterostigma plantagineum. The sequence continues at coordinate 9,082,041 of JAPQWV010000002.1, forward strand.
TGGATCCAAGACCTCGTCGTCGAAGTTGGTCAAGGAGGTCCATCCAGATTAGTTGGGCGACGTCGTAGTTCTTGTTGAAGACTATCCCATGGAAGATGATCATTATGTTCCGGTTGCACTTGTCGGACCCAGAGTGCTTTGGTGAGAGGCACTTGTTCACTATTAGGAATAGGGTCCTCCAAGGTGCAGGGATGTCTTTGGCATTGAAGTCAGGGAGGTGAATAGAATTTTGGGTGTTAGGTTTGTGGCCCATGAGTAGGAAGTCCCTGATTAGGTCGTCGTTGGAGAGATGGGGATCATATAGGAGTGAGTGTGGTAGGTTTAGTATGGAACGAAGAATGGACGGGGTAAAGACAACTATGGTGTTGTCAATTATGGCTGAAAGACTGGTTATTCTTGGGTTATTGGTTGGTTTTTGAAGGGTGAACCAGAATTGTTGCACATATACTTCAGGGACTACCTCAGTGATGTTTAGGGCGGTTTTTAGAGGGTGGTTTGCTAGGATTTTTATAATGATAGGATCTAGGCACGAGGTGGTGTCAAAATCAAGTTGGAAGTTTTGTTGGGTGTCCTCTGTGCCCAGTCCTTAGTAGCGAAGATCTCATCTATCAGTCGCACCATTGTAGTATATCTGTAAGATGAGAGCAAGGGATTAGTGAGAACCAATCATGTTAACTTAGAAATTTTGGAAATTTTGATGACACAATGTTCACATGATAGGACTTAGAGAAATTTCGGCATATATGATGTTCACATGATAGGACTTAGAGAAATTTCGTCGATAGGAACAAAATGGAGAATTGATTGAAGCACTCGGCGAAACTTGGTATAGGAAAATCAATTTAGGGAGTTTCGACCGAAAGTCTAAGTTCAATAAGTGAAATCAGTTTAAAATTTGTAATATCCAAGTGTCGACCGAAAGTCCGGAATTGTGCGATATAATCAAAGTATAATTGAATTCGGAAATTGGTTTCGGGCGACAGTGGAATGCAATTAATCAATTTTAGTTTGGAGTCAGTTTCGGCCGAAAGTCAGATTCAATTCAATTTCGATCTAAAATCAGATTTAATTTAGAAAGGTTCGGCGAAAGTGAAATTCAAGTCAGTTTCGATCGAAAGTCAAATTCAATTAAAATTAAGCAATTGAAAGTAATTTAAATTGGTAAAGACCAGTTTCGGCCGAAAGTCCTAAATTAGCCAATTGAATCAAAATGAAATTGTATTGGATAGTTTCGGTCGAAAGTCGATCGAAAATCAATTTGAAAATGTTAAAGTTCAGTTTCGACCGAAAAAAGAAGTTTTGTTCGATTGAAACCCATAGAAGTAAAGATTATCGATATCAAACGATTTTAATGGGAAATTGAATCTGGGTTTTTGTTTCTGGCGAAGTTAGAACTAAATGGAAACACGATTGAAGCTCGAGTCGCACGAACCCACTTAACCTTAATCTGCACGATCTGCAAAATAAGAATAATGTTAGTTAAAATATGCAGATAATGCGTTTATCCTTACCAAATATGCTGTTAGTGCTGTGAAAATCGTGAAAAAATCGAGTTTGAGTGTCTCTGTGACGCGATTTGTGGGCGACGACTGTGAGGGTTTTGAAAGTGAATTTTGAAAATCGATGAAGAAGAACAGTGTTTTGGGCAAAACGCTATATGTATAAGTTGGGTTTCGATCGAAACTCAGTTTCTCCGAGAAAAATTACAAAGGGTTAATTTTGAGTTTCGATCGATTTGAGTTAGTTTCGCCGTGTATCTTATAAAATGATTTAGACAAATTTTCAATTTCAATTGAAACGAGTTTCGGGCGAAAGTCAGTTTCGCCGAGAAAATGATAAAGGTAATTAAAATTCAGTTTCGATCGAAACGCAATTTGTGCGATTTATCAAATCAATTTGAGGAAGTTTCGGCGAGAAAGGTTTTGAATTAATTGAATTCAGTTTCGATCAAATTTTGAGTTTCGCCGATAAAATTTGTTTTAAGGTTATAGAAATTATTATTTTATAAGTTTAACCCTTAACGCTATTTTGAAAGTTAAATTTGGTAAAAGATCATGAAAAACTCCCCCTCAATTTGTGCAAAGTGTTCAGTGACTCCCCCTAGATTAGTGCATAAGTTTCAAACACTCCCCCCAGAACCATGCATAGAGTTTTTATGAACTCCCCCTAGATACAATAGTGGAATTTTTTAACATTCATATGGAAAGTATATAGAGAAAGAAAATTATGTGACCTATTTACACAATATCAGGTTCATGTAGAGACAATCGACCATCTCTAACGGTTCAACATGCCTAACCTAGATACCAAGAATTGGAATCGCTTTTCATCTAGTGCCTTAGTGAATAGGTTGGCAAGTTGAAGATCTGTGTGAACAAAATGAATTTCGATTGTACCTTGTTCCACATGTTCCTTGATAAAGTGATATCTAATGTCTATATGTTTTGTGCGTGAATGGTGTACTGGATTACTTGTTATTGCTATAGCACTTTTGGAGTCACTAAAAATTGGGATATGATTCAACGTTATGCCAAAATCTCGCAGCTGGGTTCTCATCCACAAAATTTGTGAGCAGCAACTCGCAGCAGCAACATATTCTGCCTCTGCTGTCGAAGTTGAGACACAATTTTGCTTTCGAGATGACCAGCTTACGAGTTTACCCCCAAGAAGTTGAGCGGTTCCAGAAGTGCTCTTTCTGTCCAGTTTATATCCTGCGTAATCAGCGTCAGTGTATCCTATGAGGTCGAAGCTTGACTCCATCGGGTACCATAGACCTAGGTTTGGTGTTCCCTTGAGGTATTTGAAGATTCTCTTGACCGCGAGCAAGTGAGACTCCTTTGGATCAGCTTGGAAGCGAGCACAGAGGCATGTGGCGAACATGATGCCAGGCCAACTGGACGTAAGATAGAGTAAGGATCCGATCAAGCCTCGATAAGTCGTCTTGTTAACAGAGTTTCCTGATGGATCTGCATCAAGTTTGCATGAGGTAGACATGGGACTGTTGGCAGCATTTGAGTTGTCCAAGTTGTACTTCTTGAGTATGTCGTGAATGTACTTGGACTGACTGATGAAGATTCCATCGTGAAGCTGCTTAACCTGAAGACCTAAGAAAAGCTTAGTTCGCCCATCATGCTCATTTCAAATTTCTGCTTCATGAGATCCCCAAAGTTCCTGCACATTCTTGAGTCCGTCGACCCGAATATGATGTCGTCGACGTAAATCTGTACTAACATAATGTCTGAGCCGTCCTTCTTGATAAAGAGAGTTGTATCGATCTTCCCTTTTGTGAAGCCAGAGGAGATGAGAAAATCTGAGAGGACCTCGTACCAGGCTCTGGGAGCTTGTTTAAGTCCATAGAGAGCTTTATCGAGTTTGTAGACGTGGTCTGGGAGTTGTTAGTTTATAAAACCTTCAGGTTGTGATACAAAAACTTCTTCTTTTAGGATTCCATTGAGGAATGCAGTTTTGACATCCATCTGGTAGACTGTGAAGTTCTTGTGCGCAGCGAAAGCTAAGAAGATCCTGATGGCTTCAATTCTTGCGACTGAGGCATATGTTTCATCATAGTTGATTCCTTCCTGTTGATTGTAACTTTTTGCCACCAGCCTTGCTTTATTCCGGATAACAACTCCTTGCTCGTCCTTTTTGTTCTTAAACACCCATTTAGTCCCTATGATGGTTTTCTCGGCTGGCCTAGGTACTAGATTCCAGACTTTTAACCTCTCAAACTGATTGATTTCCTCCTGCATTGCGATTATCCAGTCAGGGTCGGCAAGTGCTTCAGCTACTTTGCTAGGCTCCTTTTGACTGAGAAAGCATGAGTACAGGCTTTCATTTATTGTTGATGCTCGAGTGGTTACACCAGTGGAGGGGTCCCCAATTATTTGTGAGTTTGGGTGTGCTCGGGTCCACTTTTTTGTACTCGGTTGGGATGATCCAGCTGCATTTGTATCGTGTATTGCTTCTTCATTCTGATCAGTCGGATGTTCCGTTTCTTCTCCAGGTTGAGGTATTACTGACTCTCCTGAAGAGATTTCTATTGTTGAATCCGACGGCTGAGGAGTTTCAGTGGCTGAGCTAGAGATAATCTCAGTATCGGTAGGAGATTCACTGTTGTCATCAAGGTCAAGATTTTCCATTGTGGAGGGGAATTGTCATTGCTAGTCTCTGCATGATTATTATTTTCTGGTGCTATAGAGGTTGTTGGAGCAGTGGGTGGTGTCGGCTTAGAAAAGAGATCCTCGAGTAAGAGATCGAGTTCCATGTCGCTCAAAGTGTTTGATTTTGAAGTTTCCCCCACTGAGGATGTGCTTGGTTGTCAATTCTCGTAGAAGTCCTGGTTCTGAACTGATTAGTACAGAAACTACTCGGTCTACTTCATCAAACGTTACGTTAATGCTTTCCATCACAAACCTTTTCTCCTTGAGATATACTCGATAGGCTTTTGAAGTTGTTGAGTATCCCATTAATATCCCTTCAAATGCTTTTGGGTCGAGTTTGCCTCTATCTTCACGATAGTTTGCTACATAGCACTTGCATCCAAAGACTCTCAGGAAAGAGACATCTGGCACTCTTCGATTTATCAACTCGTAGGGAGTCCTATTAAACTTCTTGTGAAGGGAGCCACGATTTTGAGTGAAGCATGCCGTGTTCATTGCTTCGGCTCACAAGAAGTGTGGTAATCCAGAATGAATGAGTGTACGAGTTGCTTCAACTAAGGTTCTGTTTTTTGCGCTCGACTATCCCGTTCTGTTGAGGAGTTTTCGCCGCTGCGAACTGTTGGGTGATTCCAAGTGATGTATAGAAGTCGCTGAGTTTTTTGTTCTTGAATTCTGTCCCGTTGTCAGTTCTGATGATTTGTACACTTAGTTGGTAGAGGTTTTGAGCGGTTTTGAAAAACTCAATGATTAGACCTGGCGTTTCGTCCTTAGTTCTCAGAAATTTGGTCCATGTGTAGCGTGAGAAATCATCCACAATAACCAACACATATTTTCGCCCATTTATGGTCTGAGTCCGCATGGGTCCACACAGATCCATATGAATGAGCTCGAGAGGTTTGGAAGTTGAGGCTATGTGTTTGGTCCGGTGGGATGCCTTCCTTATCTTTCCCATTTCACACGCCGAGCAAAGATGCTCTTTGTGATATCTGAACGAGGGAAGTCCTTTGACCAAATTTTCTGATCGCAGTTTGTTAAGATCTTTGAAATTGAGGTGGGAAAGTCGCTGATGCCAGAGATCATTCTGATGTAGAGAGGCTCGAGAGATAAGGCATGTCGGTCGGACAGTCTTAAGGTCAATGGAGTAGAGATTTGTCTTCCTGTGGCCAGTGAGTAGCTCTCTTCCATTGTTATATGTGACACTACATTTGTTGGTCTCAAAGTTCACCTTGTAGCCTTTGTCACAGAAACGTCCTATGCTGAATAAATTGTAGCTCAGTCCTTCGACGTAGGACACTCCTTTGATAGTGAGCCTGTCATGGATGAGATCACCTGTTCCTAGCATGGATGCAGATTGGCCGTTTTCGAAGTAGACCTTCCCGAGAAATCCTTCAGAGAAGTTGTTCAACAGCTCTTTGTTTCCAGTCATGTGTGAGGAGCAACCTAAATCTAAGTACCACACATGACTGACCTGCAAAAAGAATCAAGTAAGTTTTGGGACCCATTAATAGACGGGTTCCCTTTTGATAGCAGGTTTAGTAGCTTTCTTGTTCGTTGCTAGATTTAGTTCTTTGCTAGATTGTTGGATAGCTGGTTTAAGAATCCAGGCGTGATGATTTCCTATAGGATGCAGTTGAGATTTCGGAATCCAAATCTGTTTTTGACTTAATTTCTTGTTCGGCTCGGTCTTGGAAGTGGTGTGTTGCTTTACTTTAGATTTAATAGTATGATTGGACGGCGTGGGAGATATGTCCTTAGAACGAGTGCTATGCAACGTGGAAGCGCTTTTGCTGAAATGACTGTCATGAGGATTGGAAAGTAAATCATTGTTTACATGACAGAATTTTGATTTTACGGAATGAAATAACGGAACACGTTCTGCGACATTACACGAAGTCACTTTTGGAAATGTAAAAGATTTTGAAACATGCGAAGAAAGGTTGGAGACTTGTCTCTTCTTCTTATCAGGGATAGTTGTCTTCTTTGCTAAGCCAGCTCGAACCTTCTTCGCTTCCTTAGATCTCACGCCTTTGTCTGTGGGTACATGTGATACAAAGTTAGTGTGAGATAAAGGAATTTCCTTTGTGGTTTGCTTGCATTTATATGTAGAGGATTCAGGGACAGGTCTGGAGGTGGAAGGTTTGAATGCGTCAGGAAAGTTCTCGAGAGTATAAATTTTGCTCAACAGAACAGTTCTTTCTTCTTCGTGAGCTTTCTTTTCTGACTCTAGAGAGGCTGTCAAGGCACCTATTGCGTATAATCTCTGGAATATAGATATAAAAATAAATAGGTTTAGCCTGTTCGTCAGCGTCTTCCGGTCCAAATGGTGACATGTAATCATCAGAGAGCATTATCTCTCTAGTTTTGTAGCTATTATTGAGTTCGTTGTAGCCACACATGATTTGAGCCCATTCTTTGTTCCTCCGTTTCTGTTCGTCAGTTTCAGTCACCTCTCTTGAGCTTACGAAGGGCCTCAATTGTTCAATGCTTAACCCAAAACGTTTAATGTTGTAAAGTGAGTGTACTTTCTCGGTTTCAGGGTTAGTGGTGGGTTCAAATCCTAAACCTTCGTGGGGATCATAAAATTCTACATCTTTACGTTGACTAAGAAAGACAGTTCATTCAGATTGACCTCTTTTGGTGTTAATGTCCTCTAGCTCTTTGACTTTCTTGTATAGACGAACACGTTCGTTTGTGATTAATTCGTATTGAGACAATACGTTTGCTCGTTCTTCTTCGCTGTCTTTCAATCTTCTACTCATATCGCTAATTTGTATTTCCTTGTTTTCTATAAGATCTTCTAAAGTCTTTACTTTAGTTGTAGACAAGATCAATGATTCATTAAGAATAGCTATCTCTTCCTGTTGTTTGTTTAACAAGGCATAATTTTTGTCGAAATTGCTTTGGAGCTCTGAGTAATCTTTACGATGCATGGAGAGTTCGGCTATCCTACGTTCAAGTTTAACGAAATCATTTAGGGATGGAGTGTATACCTCCAGGTCGGATGAAGAGACATCCGTCTTGTCTGATCCCATGGCTGGCTCATCCTCGTCGAAGTCATCCTCGATGCTTTTCACCATGAAGGCCATTTCTTCTTCCTCCTTGTCTGATGTGTCCTCCAGCCATTCCTCTTCCTCAGCCACCAAGACAATTCCCGCTTCCTTGCGTTGTGAGAGCTGAAATTTTTTCTTGTAGTATTCAGTGTTTTTCTTCTTGGGTCTGAAGCATTCAGAAGCAAAGTGACCCGGCTTGCCACAGTTGAAGCACTTCTTCATTACTTCAGATTTCTTAGTTCCAGCCTCTTCAGGGGCAATGTACTTCTGTTTCCCGCCTGAGGTTCGTTGTTTGTTGAAGGAAGAAGATGATTTCTTGGCGCTCATCTTATTGACCGTATCTGAGATCATTGACAGTTTCTTTCTGATGGATTCGAGTTCGTCCTCAGATTCTTGGTCAGATTCGGCGTTGTCAGAGGTGTCAGATTGTACGACCTGCTTTCCTTTAGAAGTCCTCGAGCTCCTGTTGCTTGACTTAGAAGTCACGAGTGCAATTGGTTCCATGTCGACGCTTGGTTTTCCTTCGTTCTTGATTTCTTTGGCATACTACGAGTATTGTGAGAGATTATCGTGTAGGGAGTGAATATCCATAGCGTCCAGATCTTTGTTCTGTTGCTTAACCAGAACTGCAATCCGTCCCCACTCAGGTTGAAGTGTGGAAATGAACTTGATGTTGTGTTCGAGATTGGAGCGCTGGATGTTGATCTTTCTCATCTCATTGATGATGGCAAGAAGCGAAGGTAAACATCTCGAAGTTCTTCCCCCTCCTTAGCTTTGAAGGAGTCATAGGCAGTAAGGATGCTGGACTTCTTAGACAAATTACTAACTTCTGTTCCAACCATCATCTTGCAGACTTCATCCCTAATTTCCTTTGCAGTGACCATTGCGTCGACTTGCTTGTAGACATCATTTGGTAGAGCCTGAAGCACATAGTGTCGGGCAAGCTTGTCTGCTCTGGCTCGTGCTCTCTCAGCATCGTTGTATCGACTATGGTCCTTAGGAGTTCTCCTCTTTGGAATTGCAGGAACTGCATCGGGTTGAGCAGGGATGATGGTCGAAAATTGAGCAGGTCCTTCAAAAATGGAGGAAAGCATGTCGTTTGCGAGGTCTGCATCCTTGATTTCTATGAAATTGATGAATCGTTGCTTCCATATGCCGTACTCTCCCCATCTAAGTAATGGTGCACGGTTGTCAGATCCGATAGCAAGACCGTCTATGATTGTGTTTGGTAATGATCGTTAACGCGTGATATATCTGCGAAATGAAACGCTTTAGTTTTGAATGAGATATAGTCAAGTTTGAGTGATTTCTAGTGTTGAGTCTAAGTGGGCAAATTCACTTAATGAATTCAGTCGCAATATAAGAATTTAGTGAGTTTAGTGTACCGAAGATGGAACGATTGGTGTTATGTGAGATCGAGAAATTTGTTCTACTTAATTTGAATGCTTGATCGATTCTAGTAAGATTTGGACACAAACTCGCCAAATGGTCCTAAGTGTTGAGAATTGGGCAATTCAAATTGAGTTAAGATTTGAAAATGTGAGTTTCGATCGAAAGAGGGGTTAAAATTTAGATAAGGTTAGTTTCGATCGAAATAGGGGTTTAGATTTTGATTTGAAAAAGAGATAGTTTCGATCGATAGGAATGAGAAGGTTTCGGGCGATCTTGGTCCAAATTGGATTTGTTTCGATTGACTAAGATTGAATTTGACTAATTTGGACGAAGCAGTAAATAATTTGGACTTTCGCCGAGATATGAATCGGGCGAAACTGAGGAAATCGATCGAAATTGGTATTGTAGACTTTCGGGCGAAATAGATTGGACTCTCGCCGAGAATTGTATCGATCAAAACTGCGAAATTGGGCACTGTAGCGTTTCGGGCGATATCGATTGGCTTTCGCTGAGAATTGTATTGATCGAAGCTTGAAATTGGATACTGTAGCGTTCCGGGCGAGATGGATTTGACTTTTGCCGAGAGTTGTGTCGATCGAAACTGTGAAATTAGCGGATAATTGCCTCAAGACTCTAATCGATTGACTTTCACCGAGACATGTATCGGCGAAATTGTGAAATTGAAGAGAAATTGCCCGAAACTCAAATCAATCGAAGCTTTTCAAGGTGAGTTTCGGTCGAAACCTTCAAACTAAAAAGTATTGTTCTATCGATACTGATAAACAGTTCAGTAAAAATCCAGTTGGATTCGTTTTTGCTCAAATCCTACTCAAACTTGACTGAAATCGACGTGAAAGAACATAAATACACTCAATAGTAGTTTTCTAACGTTTTAGGGGTCAAAAATCATTGAAAACGAATTAAAAACACCCAAAACAGAGAAAATATTGAAAATGAGTTTTCAAGCCAAAAACTTCTTCAAATCACGTCGGAATCAAGCAAAACTGAATTCAAATGGAAGATATTTATCCGTGTTAACCTCTGATACCACTTGTTGACCCTTATATTACCAAACAAGGATCAAAAGAAAGGTTTGAATGTGTAAAACGTGAAGAACACCTTGAGTGCGTGTTAGTGTGTGTTTTTCTAAGGAAAAGTACAAGGTGGCTTACATTTCTAATTCTTTTGATAAAACCCTAATTAGGGTAAACGGGGCTTTATATACCATAACTATTTGGTATATTAAATCCCAATAAACTATCAACAAATATCATAAGTCTCCCCAAACTACTACAACCCACAAAATAAACCCAAGATTACATAAATCAAATGATGCTACAAAATATTCCTAACAGTGGAGCAACCCGTACCAGCGAGCGAAGCCGGTTCGTCGGAAGGAGGCGGCGGCGCAATGGGACTACTACGAAGATTGAAGGCACAAAAGACGATAACCAAATCGTGTGCGTCGGGGTCGAACACGAATGAGATCCAGCTCTACCTGAGCCACAACTTCCAGACTCCTGAAGACTTCGACGTTTTGGCCTGATGCAAGTCGAACGCGACTCTCTAATCAGACCCTATCCGCCGTCGCTCGAGACGTTTTAGCCGTGCAAGCGTCTAATGTCGCCTCTGAGTCCGCTTCTCTACATCCGAGCGAATTATCGGCGACCGACGCGTGAGCCTTAGCCCGGCTTCCCTCGCAATGCTAACCTTATTGAAGGATTGGTATTTGGCCGAATCGAAGAACCGACGAGAGAAAGCCATCGACGAGTTTCGTTCTTCCAGTTCGGACGAAGACGAAGAGGCCTCTAACATAGTTTTAGTTAATAGTCAAGTCGAATAAATTGTATGTTTTTATTTCGAATATTTTTTTCCTTTTTTGTAAGTTTTAGGTATTTTTTCTTTCTTTTATTTTTTATTTGTATTTTTTAAGTAGTTTTTTTTATTTTTTTGTAATTTTCTTATCTTTTTTTTTGGAATAAATTTTTGGATATTTTCTCAAGAATTTTTTCAAAGTAAAAAAAATAAAAAAATAAAAAAATTAAATGGGCCGGGTTCCAAAACCGGAACCGGCCCAATACAGGCCCGGGGGTTCTAAGTATGGTTCTAGGCCGGTCCCGGAAAAATGGTCCCGGAACCGGAACCGATACCACTGTGGAACCGGTAGAACCGGAACCGGTAGAACCGGCCCGAAACCGGCCCAATTCGGCCCAAAGCCCAGGTCTAATAATAATATCGATTTATTTGATATGCTTGTTTTTAAATAATGTTTTATTTTTATTTATTTGCAAGAATAATGCAGAGAGGTGTGTCCCTATACTTGCGAGTGAGAATTGGAATAAAGATGTGAATACGAAATAAAGTGCCTGAAATTGGGAAACGATGAAACAAACCTAACTAGAATCAATGGGAATGGAATAAAGATATCCATGTGAAATAAAGTGGGCGAAATAGGTCTCCATCTCCTTTACAACATACGTTAGACCTGTCAAACGGGCCGGACCCCGCCAAAGCCCGCCCGCTGGCAGGCCGCGGGCCCGGCGGGCTTAGCCCGCATAAATTAAAAACTAGAAAAAACCTGAAAATAAAAAAAATAAATAAAAGAATATATTTAAATATATTTCAACTTCAGAAATATTAATTAATTTATCTTTTAATTTTATAAATTATAAAATATTACCAAGAAAATATAAAAAATTATATAATATATAGATATATATTTATCAATTAATAAATAATATTTATTATTGGCGGGTCAACCCACGGGCCGGCCCGCCCAGCCCCTCCGAAGCCCGCGGCCCACACGGGGCGGGCTTTTTAGGCCCGCCAGAATCGGAGCCCGCCCGCGCGCCGCGGGTAATATTGCCAGCTCTAGCATACATATAGATATCATTTACTTATTAATCACGGAATATAGTTACGATTGGCTTCGACTTTGACGATCCACATTTTCTAAAACTATGGTGGCGGATTTTCCCAATGCAAGTCGCAGAAGACCCGTCTAACAAAAACTTTTTCGAAATAACCTATATTACAATAAACATTGCCTACATCGTCGCAAACATTGTTGCAAAACTCGAGCTGAGCGGCCGAGTAGGCACCGCCCAGGCGCTCGGCGGACCTGACCAAGACGAGTTTCACCTATTCGGTCCATCTAGGTGTCGGAACCGCCTACTCGGCGCCCAGACCGAGTAATCGCCGAGTATCCCGCTTAATTGCCGATTACTCGTTACATTAAAAAAATGTTAAAAATCGATTATATTAAAAAAAAATATCGCACACTCGTCACTAGCCTAATACAGAAAAATCATCAGTCCTTCGCCGCAGCCTCCGTGCACCTCCCCTCATCACCTGCAGCCCTTTGCCGCAGCCTCACTTCGCCGTCCTAATTCAGCCCGTCGGAGCTCCCCTCTTCACGTGGCCACGCCTTAGCCCGTCGCAGCTCCCCTCTTCACTCGTTTTATATATATTTTTTTTTACATTTTTCAGTAAAATTTTAGCCTATATGAATTTGATTATTCATGTTAGTCTCATAAAATTTTAAATTAAATTGAAATATATCAAGAGAATATTAATATATCTTGCCTAGATTTTTCAGCTAGATCGATCAACTTGGATGCATAATATAATATTTGTATAAATGATACACAGAATAAAAATAAATAAAAAATAGGTATACCGACTAATTTCCGCCTAGAAACCGCCTACTCCCCGCCTAGGCCACGTAGGCACTAGGCCCCTACCGGGCGCCCGACTACCGCCTAGCGAGTTTTGCAACACTGGTCGCAACTATACAAGAGTCGTAGCCCAAAATGACAAAACGACAGAAACATCAAAACCCTAACGTCGCTCCACGGGTCTTCATCCATGTACAGTCTTGCCCTCAGTCAAAAGTCTGTAGAGCACCGCCGTCAGCCCGCCTCAGCCGCGACGGTTATCTGCGTCGGACTCGATCCCTACAACATATAAAATCCTGAGCTATTGCTCAGTAGATGAAATAGTGCTTGACATGCAACGTGCACTCAACCCACATACCAACACTTTTGCTCACCTCACCACGCAACGCAGGCTCCTCCTACTTCTAGACCTCGTCTCAACCTAGATCTCATCTCAATCACATGTCTCACCTCAGCCACTAGGCACCTCGCGCACCCATCTAAGGAAGGGGTCAAGAGTCAGTTCCTGCCCCAGCGATACCTACACTCCCTGAGCTAACTCTACCAGGTCGCTCCTTTCACCAAACAGACCCTCTCATATCTCATAGGAAAGTGGCCTCGCTAATAAAACTGTCATGTGCACTAGTACTACCCTCAAACTCCACTACGAGTCGACAACCGAGATCGATCACATCTACCCCAGGCGCCTCGCGCCGACACTGTAAGGTGTCACCATATCCGCGCGGTCAACCTCTCTCACACTGATATGTCGTGCACATGCTATGCAGTGTAAATAAACTATAATAATGTAAATCAATAAAATTCCCTCGAAAAATATTTGAGCTCCCCCAAAGTTCACTGAAGGTCATTCCTCAAAATTCGCTAAAAAAATATTTCCTTAAATTCACCAAAATAGTTCTCCCAAATTTCCTAACTTTATCCGAGAATAAATCTATTCACTCTAAAATAATTTAAATATAAAAGCCCAAAACCTAAGTCAAACCCGAAGGTCAAACCAGTCAAGGATCTTGTCAAACCCGAAAGTCAAACCAGTCTCACACTTGGTCAACCCAAAAGTACTCTTTGCCGAAAACTATAAAATGCCGCAAAGATATGAATTGCCGAAAACTTCACAAAATACCCAAATGCCGAAAGTATAAAATGTGCCCAAAACTTTCTTAAGCATGCTGAAAAGTTTCATACGCCGAAAATTTAGGGTTTGCCGAAAACATTATATGCATGCCGAAATCTTCTTGATCTTACCGAAAAATTTAGGTGGTGCCGAAAACTTCTATGTAGCTATACCGAAAACTTTCTTAAATGTATGCCGAAAATCTCTTCTTCAAGTATGCCGAAAGCTTTTTATGTAAAGGTGTGATACCGAAAACTTTTATATGTGGATGCCGAAAACTTCAAAGATGATAACGAAAACTTTCCATGTATGTGCCGTAAACATCCCTTACATGCCGAAAACGTTGGGGAAATGCCGAAAACTGTGAAGCAACTCAAATGGTGCCGAAAACATTCTAAATGAGATAGGTGATACCGAAAACCTTAATGAACTTAACCGAAAACTTATGGAACTCTGCCGAAAACATACAAATACCAATAACTATTTAAAGCCGATAACCCTAATGTAACTAAAACTTCTTGATATGCCGAAAACCTTGAATTAACCTAAAACTATCATAAACTCGAAACTAAATCATGCCCCAAAAGAATAATAACCTGTAAACACTTAAGTGTCTCAACCGTTGTTCTAATACCGAAAACAACCTCACATAAGCACGCATAACTCACGAAAAAGTTCATCTGATTTACCTTAAGCACGCATTAAAGTCACACAAATTACATAAACACTTCGAAAACTTCCCGGGTATAATCCATAATCACATAAAAGCATTAAAACAACATTAGCATATTAAACACATGAGATTTACGTGTCGTAGGTGAGAATTTCACCTATCTCACGTCCAAGCTTTTGCGTTTTAATTTCCTAGTTTTGCCGAATTATTTGTTCATGATCCAAGTCTTATCTCTCCTATCTCCCTTCGTCGTATATTCTCTGCCTCCTTTCTTAGTGAGGGTTTTATTTTTACTTAATGAGGTATTTTCGAAAATGATACACTAGAAATTCCATAAATTAATACAGTTGGGACCAACCAAATTTATTAATTAAAAGAGATCTTAATTAATCGATAAATTAATAATTATTAGTTTATCGATAAGTTATCATTTTATTAATTTATAGTGTATATTTACCCTTCAAACTTCCCAAACATCAAATAGCCTTCAATATCCTATGTCGTTAATGAATGTCAAATTAAGGATCAAACCTTCAATCTCCCAAGCCTATCATAATCGGTATGGTGTTAATATACATTTAAGTAATATTAATAAACATATCTTCTATATAATACCCTATGAGATTGGTTTTATGGAATTATGAATTTATAACTTATACGGGACCTATAGAAATTATCAAAAGTTTATTATCTTATAATTTTAGAGAAATATTAATTTAGTACGTTATCCCCGAGTTCGGACCGGCCGAAAATATTATATTAAAGAGTTTATTAAATTATCGAGTATTAATTAATAGAGATTCTACTGTATATGGATGTATGGTTATATTTATCCATATATTGGGCAACGTGAATAAAGGCAGGTTGAGCTGGGCCGGCCCATAGCCCGCCAAAGCCCGTGAGTGGCGGGGCAGGCGCGGGCAAGCCCGCCTACCGGCGGGGCTGGAAATGAAGGCCCGCCCGCCTGCTGGCGGGTAGTGGGCTTAGCCTGCCAACTGAAAAAAAAAAAAAAAAAAGAGAAAAAAATAATAAAAATAGGAAAAATTGAGAAAAAAAATTAAAAGAATAGATAAAAATAATGGGAAAAAATAAAAATTAAAGAATTCAACTTGGAATATGTATCTAATTTAATCAACTTTTTAATATTAATTATTTATGTTATTAAAAAGCTCAAAAAATATCAAAAATAATATAATTTATTTATATTATTTTCTAGCGGGCCTGCCCGCGGCCCGTGCAGGTATGCCCGCTCGGGCCGGTTTGACAACTCTAAAGGCAAGTATGTGCATAGGTTTTCCCTCCATGCTAAGTAAAATTTTCCTTAATCATTATCTTTCTTATTTATATAATTATATGTCATTTACAATTAGCCCTTATATCCTAAAAATGTCATTCAAATATTCCAAGCCTTACCCGAAAAATTCTACAATTCGACTAACACTCGAAAGTTAATTTTTATTTTACCCGAATTTCCTTAATATTGGATTACTTATTTTTCTCAACCTTTGGAAATTCTATTCTTTACTAATTTCGGATCATCTAAATAATACCACAGAATTCCTAAATTAGCATTAACAAGACTAATTACATTGTAGATTCCATATTAAATTTTTCGGGTATTACATCGAGTTTTAATAAAAAGAAGCTTCGACATACAATAACAACTAAAATTTAATTCCAACCCTAAATATATTAATCTCAAATTTGGCATCTCCCGTTCCCCTATGTTTAAAATAATAATAATAATATTAATGCAAATAAATATTATGATGATGAATGAAATATTATAATCGGTAAAGCATCATCATTCGCCCGCAAAGGTGCATAATAAAAAAAATTAAAATCAAGAAAAACATGGTTTTAAAAGAATATGCTAGAAGTAACCGGACAGCTCACTTTTCCTACATTTACAATATTTTTAGTACACTTAACGTGGTCTTTAAATTAACTTATTCAACTATTAAATGAAATCATAAGAAATCCCAGAATCTGTTTAGTTATTTACTGTTTTATGCCCGTGTCGTTGACGGTGTAAAATATGTGTAATTAATATAACATGCTTCTATAACAATAATAATATAGGTTATGATTTAATGTGAAAATAAAATATTTCTCACATTGTGAGTGGTCCATTTTCCATTTTATTTTTATTTTTTTAATATAATGAAAATGGACACATTGTCGCATGTAGAAGCAATCTACATATTATATATAAGATGGCAAAAAAGTTATACTCGATACTTGGAATAAAGGATAACGAAAATGCTTTGGTTTAATTTAATAGGATTTTGAAAATAAATATCGACGACAATAAACCCTATGCACGGCGCAACCGCCCCATAAAAAGCTGATATTTTTAGGATATACTATTTGATTAATCGTTTTGTTGATCAAATATTTGACCTTAATATTAGAGATATTTATATCTGATATGGGGCTATCCCAATCAACAAGATTTATATGTGTGGGTAAAGAAATTTATATAGCCGGAGAATCGATAAAGTTACGTGCGTAAGGTGCTTATTTGTAAAGGAATTGGAAGGGACATGTTTGGGAGGTATTTAGAACATTGGGGATCTATTTAGGGCGTTGGGACCTGTTGGTGGCATATTTGGTAGTCGGGGACGTGTTGAGGAGTGTTTTGGGACATTGGGGGATCTGTTTGGGGACGTAGAACGTACTTGGGTACGTATTGGGACGTGCTTGTTTGCAAAGACATAAAAGGAGGACGTAAAACAGAAACAACACAAGATGTACGTGGTTCAGATCTTTGCAGATCCTACGTCCACGGGGGCTCTGAAACCTCTTTCGCTATACTTCGATGATTATACACTCAAACAACTCACTCTCTCTTCTTTATATCAAGAACACCTACTAAAACACTTAAGGACGTTATTTGTAGAGAGAGAATATTTTATAGACGTTTAGAAGTGTTGGAATGAGAATTCCTTGTGAAAATGATGAAGTCCCCCTTATATAGGCGGCTCTCTGGATATTGTATGAAGGTACGTCCCCCAGTCCTTGGATATTGCCTGGAGGTCCGACCTTAGATTCGTGGGGATGGGATGCATCCATCACATCGGGGAGCTGCAAGCAGTCTGCGTTACGTCCCCTAATTCCTGGTGATAGGACCTTTTGTGTACAGTGTAGGCTGTCTGTCAGCTTTGTACAGTCTGCAGTCCTTTCAGTGAACAGTGGTTGGCTGACAGCTTTTTGCAGTTGAGCTGCCCTCTCTCAATCGAACACGTGGCATCCTCAGTGGATATTCTTCTTACAAGATCTGGTGGCGTATCAGGGAAGCTTTGTTCGTCCTTGGGGGCTGTCAGGTAGTTCCTCAAGTCCCCAGCACCTGTTGTTAGCTCCCTAAAACCTGTCGGAGGTCCTCGAAGGTCCCTATCTCTACTATTTACTCACTATAAGTATTTTCCAATGGGCCTAACGGGCATTTTCTGATTTTGTTCAGGCCCATCTACTTTAGTCCGTATCAACCACTCCACTACTCTAATTTGTCTTTTGGGACAAAAGTGAATTAGAGTAAAATAGTAAGATGGGTGTTACCTCCCTACCGTAATTACCTCTTGAAGGTTTAGGACCCCATTGGTTTTTGGGGAGCTTAACTCCCCTATGCACGTCTAGTGGAGACCTGATGGTAGAGCTCCTCTTCGAACATTGCATTATTGAAGGAGATCCCCCAGGTTCTATTGTACGTTGCTCCTAGCTCCCTTGCTCCCTCGGGTCCTGGTGGCACGGGATGTTTGCAAGGAGATTCCTCCTTTTGTAGGGACGACAGACGTCCCCGTGGTTCCTTCTCCTATTAGGGCAACTCAAGTATCACAGCACCTGTTTTTTGTGTTAACATGAAAACAACTTCAACAAATGGTCAGAAAGAAACACAAAAAGGAAGTTATGTCCTTCTTCCCCTTGGGGTGAATATGTTGAGCCTCTCATGGGACCTATGGGGACCTCAGTGGCTGAGCTCCCTACTTCTGTGGACCATCTGAACATAGGTGAAAAGATGAGCTTGTTAGGTCGTTAGGTGCTCCCAAACGTTCAGAGATCATCCCCCAGGTGGTGGGTAGCTACCGGACCGTCCTCCAAGTCGTCAACCCGGGACCTGGGGATAGCTGATTAGACAAAGTCAATGGATTAGTACGAGAGGGAACTGCAGAGCTCCCTGGAGAGGGAAAGATAGAAATGCAGCTCTTATGAGATAGCGCGAGGAGGATCTCTGGAGCTCCTTCACTAAGGAGAAGGAAGAGTGGGATGTCGATTTTGCGCGTATGAAGATGGTGCATTTGGCTTGCTTTGAATGAGGTCCCCAAGCTCCTGGGAGTCCTCGTTTCTGGGTTGGCACCTCGAAGGAGCACGTGGAAGCGCTGGCCCATGCTACGATCTCCCAGACGTCATCTCCAGCTCCTCAGAGGACTTAGTGGAAGGCCTTTCGGGCATCCTAGGACCTGCAATGTTTTAGGGGAGCTCAACTCCCCTGATGGGGGAGCTCCTCTTCGAGCCTTTTCACTTGTAAGGAGGTCCCTAGGTCCCGCTGTACGTATCTCCGAGTTCCCTTTTGCTTTTTCAGGGTGGTGACGGCCTGTAAGAAATATTTTGTCATTTTTTCCTTTCGAGATACGATGGTAAGGACTTGGGGAGCTTAACTCCCCATGAATGTAAGTTTCATCGGAGTTCCCTTCCTTCTCTTCCTTATTTCTTTCGGGACGAGACGAAAGACGCCAAGGCTTGTAGAAGACCCAATCAACGAAATTTAGCTAATATTAGGCAAACCCAATCAACGAAATTTATATGTGTGGGTAAAGAAATTTATATAGCTGGAGAATCAATTATTATAAAGATTAGGGACGTGCGTAAGGTGCTTTTTGGTGGGGGAACTGGAAGGGATGTGTTTGGGACATCGGGGAACTGTCTGGGACGTTGGGGGGACCTGTTGGGATGTGATGGGGACCTGTTGGTGGCATATTTGGTACGTCAGGGACCTGTCTGGGACATGTTGAGGTGTTTGGGACATTGGGGGATCTGTTTGGACGTGTTTGGAGCGTGGGGGACCTGCTTGGGACATCTTTGGGACATATTTAGTCGCGGGGGACTTGCTTGGGGCATGTAGGGGACGTAGAACAGAAAGAACACAGGATGTACGTGGTTCGGATCTTTGCAGATCCTACGTCCACGGGCGCTCTGAAACCTCTTTTTACTATACTTGAAGATTTACACACTCAAGATACTTCTTCCTCACTTTTCTCTCAAGAACACATAAGAAATTAGCTAAAGGGACGTTCAAGATGTTGATTTAGTGTAGAGAGAGTATTTTCTAAGTGTTGTAATGTGTTGAAAACGTGAATCGTATGTGAAAATGGTGAAGGCCCCTTTATATAGGAGGCTCTCTGGATATTGCCTGAAGGTACGTCCCCCCAGCCCTTGGATATTGCCTGGAGGTAGGTCCCTGGAATCCTGGAGACGGGACGCATTCCATCGCCTCAGGGAGCTGCAAGCAATCTGGTCTGTGTCACGTCCCAGAATTCCTGTTGATAGGGTCATTTCGTGTCAGTATAGGCTGTCAGAACAGCTTTGTACAGTCTGCAGTCCTTTCACTGAACAGTGGTCGGCTGACAGCTTTTTGCAGGGAGCTGCCCTCTCTTGATCGGACACGTGGCACCTTCATTGGATACTCTTCGTATCTTTATTGGTAGTGTGTTAGAGAAGCTTCGTCCGTCCTTGGGAGCTGCTAGGTAGTTCCTCAGGTCCCAGCACCTGTTGTTAGCTCCCTAAAACCTGTCGGAGGTCCCCGGAGGTCCTATCTCTACCATTTACTTACTATAAGTATTTTCCAATGGGCCTAACGGGCTTTTTTTGATATTTTCAGGCCCATCTACTTTAGTCCGTATCAACCACTCCCATACTCTAATTTGTCTTTTTGGGACAAAAGTGAATTAGAGTAAAATAGTAAGATGGGCCTTACCTCCCTACCGTAATTACCTCTTGAAGGTTTAGGACGCATTGGTTTTTGGGGAGCTTAACTCCCCTATGCATGTCTAGTGGAGACCCGATGGCAGAGCTCCTCTTCAAACCTTGCGTTCTTGAAGGAGATCCCCAGTCTGTTATACGTTGCTCCTAGCTCCCTCGGGTCCTGGTGGCAAGGGATGTTTGCGAGGAGATTCCTCCTTTTGCAGGGACGACAGACGTCCCTGTGGTTCCTTCTCTTATTAGGGGAGCTCGAGAATCACAGCCCCTGTTTCTGGTGTTAACATGAAAACAACTTCATCAAAGGGTCAGAAAGAAACACAAAAGGAAGTTACGTTCTTCTTCCCCATGGGGTGAATATGTTGATCCTCTCACGGGACCTATGGGGACCTCAATGGCTGAGCTCCCTACTTTTGTGGACCATCTGGACAGAGGTGAAGCTCCCTTCGTTGGGTGCTCCCAGACGTTCAGAGGTCATCTCCCAGGTGGTCGGCTATGAAGCTACCGGACCGTCTGCCAAGTCGTCAACCCGGGACCTGGAGATAGCTGATTAGACAAAGTCGACAGATTAGTACGAGAGGGAACTGCGGAGCTCCCTGGAGAGGGAAAGACAGAAATGCAGCTCTTATGAGATAGCGCGAGGAGGATCTCTGGAGCTCCTCGCTAAGGAGAAGGAAGAGTGGGATGTCGATTTCGCCTGTATGACGAGGGTGCATTTGGCTTATCTTCAAGAGCTGCCATCTTTGATTGCTTTGAATGAGGTCCCCAAGCTCTCGAGAGTCCTCGTTTCTGGGTCGGCACCTCAAATGAGCATGTGGAGGTCCTGGCCCATGCTGCGATCTCCCAGACGTCATCTCCAGCTCCTCACGGAACTTGGTGGGAGGCTTTTCGGGCATCCTAGGACCTGCAATGTTTTAGGGGAGCTCAACTCCCCTGGCAGGGACCTGATGGGGGAGCTCCTCTTCGAGCATTTGCACTTGTAAGGAGGTCCCTAGGTCCTGCTGTACGTATCTTCGAGTTCCCTTTTGCCTTTTTCAGGGTGGTGATGGCCTATAAGAAATATTATGTCATTTTTTTTTCTTTCGAGATACGATGGTAAGGACTTGGGGAGCTTAACTCCCCATGTACGTAAGTTTCATCGGAGTTCCCTTCCTCCTCGTATTATGTTTCCTTTTGCGGGACCTGATGGATGTTTCCGGGAACATCATTATCGTGGCATGGTTATAGCGCCAGCTCGCTTATTCGATTCGTAAGCCAAGTACGAATTCACGCCCTTGGTTGCAATGACCGTCGTCATTATCCTCGGGTGTCGCTTTGCGCTAGGCTCTCTTTGTCCTTAGCGAGTTCAGTAATGTAGGCCCGAAGGTCCTAAGTATGAAGTGGGGATCTCTCCCACTGTTTTGCCCTGGTTATAGCGCCAGCTATGCTGAGGTACCTATTCACGTCGCAGGCCTTACTGAGGACCTTTGATGTCCTGTACACCACAGCCCGTTAGCGGCGACATCTTGTACACCCTCATGGACATCTTTCACGTCGCAGACCAGTGGCCTTTGATGTCGGGTACACCGCCGACCCGTCGGTCTTTGGCATCATCTCACGTCGCAAACTATCAGTCTTTGATGTCTTTGTACGCCGCAGGTCCGTCGACCTTTGGTATCGACTATTTTCACTAGTGCACTGTTTATTATATCATAAAATGTATATATTCCGACAAGGCGGTATTTTCTTAGGGTATAATTAGTTTACCCTGGTTATAACGCCAGCTTCGCTTGAACGCGTGGTTATAGCGCCCGCTTGCTTAAGTGCATGGTTATAGCGCCAGCTCGCTTAAATGCTTGGTTATAGTGCCCGATCGCTTACATGCGTGGTTATAGCGTCCGCTCGCTTAAGTGCGTGGTTATAGCGCCCGCTCGCTTAAGTGCGTGGTTATAGCGTCCGCTCGCTTAAGTGCGTGGTTATAGCGCCCGCTCGCTTACATGCGTGGTTATAGAGTCCGCTCGCTTAAGTGCGTGGTTATAGCGCCTGCTCGCTTAAGTGCGTGGTTATAGTGTCCGCTCGCTTAAGTGCGTGGTTATAGCGCCCGCTCGCTTACATGCGTGGTTATAGCGCCAGCTCGCTTAAATGAGTGGTTATAGCGCCAGCACGCTTAAATACGTGGATATAGCGCCAGCTCGCTTAGTATCCGGACTCCTTGTGGAGGCCTAGAATTTGAAAGTGACGGAGATATGGAGCTCCTTTCTTCTCGATTAATGACGAGGTCCCCGGCTCCAGATATCTGGAGGTTTGGATGTCAGCATGGAGCTATCTTCTAGGTCCCCTGGACCTTCATGTGTCAGCGCAAAGCTTGACTTCTTTGCCTTCAACCAGCACGGAGCTAGGTTTCAGCTGGTTTGGAGATCCCTTATAACGAACTTCGCATGCTGGCGAGGAGCTCAGCGTGGAGATCTCGAACACACGGATCATGTCCTTGTTTTCAGCAAGGAGCTTGTCTTTAGGTCCCCGGGAATTAGGGCCTTCATGTCAGCGTGGAGCTGGACTGTAGGTCTTCGTGCCAGCGGGGAGCTGGGCTTTCAAATCCCCGTGGTTTTTTATATGCCAGTGCTGAGGAGGACCTCGACCTTCCTGGGATCTTTGTATGCCAGCCCGGAGCTGGGCTTTCCGGACCTTTGCCAGCGCGGAGCTTGGCTTGAGGCTGAGCCTTAAATGGAGCTGGTCCTTATCTAGAGTAGGTGGGAGTTGTCTGCCTTTGATTGGCACAGATCCCCCAGATTCCTTCTTGGCTACCTCCCGACCTTGGTTGATGCCATAGTCAAGGAACTTCCTCAGTTGTCCCACTAGGGGGGACACTTCGATTTCATCCTAAAAATAATGACAGTCGTTAGTATGATGCATGCATTTATTATCGTTTAGATGATATAAATGAGAATAAGGTATAGAGGGCCCTGAAATTCCGGCTAAGAGTCTTATCAACACGGTATGTCTCCCGTGGATTTTTAGGCGTCGTCGTGGAGTTGGCTTCTAGGTTCCAAGTGTGGTTGCTAGGCTACTCGGATCAACACGGAGTTGGATTTGTGGGTCCTAAATATGGAGATTCGGGTCGCGCGCTAGCACAGAGCTGTCTCTTAGGTCCCCTGGATATTACCAACGAGGAGCTGGGCTCTGAGGTCCTGCAGATCTTTGCCAGAGAGGAGCAGGGAATTGTCCTCCAGCAGAACTTTATGTGCCAGCGTAGAGCTCAGGTTCTATCTCCCTCAAGTTTTCAGGTTCTGCGGCCCTTTGGATGCAGGCGCGTGGCTAAGGCTATAGGTCCCTATCAGATGCTTAGGGACTTTGCTATAGGAAGGGAGATTGGTCTTTCACGTGCCAGTGCAGAGCTGGTGGCAGTGCGGAGCTCCCTTCGAGGTCCTACGGACCCTCGCATGCCAATGCGGAGGATCCTTAAATGGAGGTGGCTTCTATCTGGAAGACGCGGGGGTTGTCTGCCTTTAATCGGTATAGATTCCCCGGGCCCCTTCTTGGCTGCCTTCAGACCTTGGTCGATGCTACGCTCAACGGACCTCCCTAGACGTCATGCGAGGATGGGTCCTTCCATCAATAAAAGTTGTTAGTGTGACGCATATACTTATAAAAATATTGGTGAAGTAAATGAAAATGAGATTCAGGGGGTTTCAGAGTTTCGGCTAAGAGCCTTCTTATCGCGGGATGTCTCCCGGATAATGTCAGGATTTCCACCATGTTGTTGCGTAACGATGGGAGTTTCGTAGGACCCTAAGGAGAGATCTCGACAGCTCCCTGATAATGCACGCACGAAGGTCCTCGTACGCCAATACTGAGCCGAGCTTTGACTTCTTGTGGAACTTCATGTGCCAGCGCGGAGCCGGGAGGTCCCGACTGCGGAGCTCCGGGGCTTCCTCCCAGCGCGGAGCTGGGATTTAGGTCCCGAAGGGGGAGCTTCGGGTCTTCTCGCCAGCGGGGAGCTGGGCTTTTAGATCTCGAAAGGGGAACTTCGAGTCTTCTTACCAGCGCGGAGTTGGGCTCTTAGGTCCCGAAGGGGGAGCTTCGGGTCTTCATCCTTTCCTCCTCTCGGTCAAGGTGGTGCACATGGTATTACATCTTAGGAGCTTCAGTTGTGCTTTTGGCAGCTCCTATGGAGTGTAGGTCCACCTTCTTTGGCAGAGAGGGATCTTCTCCCATCAATTCTTGGTGGTCACCTCTAGTAGCCTCAGCAAACTGTGGGTACGAGTTTTTCTCTTGCGCCAGATGGACTTCTTTCGTCGATTTTCCCCGCGTCTTTCGTCTCGTCCCGAAAGAAATAAGGAAGAGAAGGAAGAAATAACAAATGTTAAGCACAACTTCGCACAATATAAGCAAAATTACTCACGCCTTCAACTCGGAATTTCCCACAGACGGCGCCATTTGATATGGGGCTATCCCAATCAACAAGATTTATATGTGTGGGTAAAGAAATTTATATAGCCGGAGAATCGATAAAGTTACGTGCGTAAGGTGCTTATTTGTAAAGGAATTGGAAGGGACATGTTTGGGAGGTATTTAGAACATTGGGGGATCTATTTAGGGCGTTGGGGACCTGTTGGTGGCATATTTGGTAGTCGGGGACGTGTTGAGGAGTGTTTTGGGACATTGGGGGATCTGTTTGGGGACGTAGAACGTACTTGGGTACGTATTGGGACGTGCTTGTTTGCAAAGACATAAAAGGAGGACGTAAAACAGAAACAACACAAGATGTACGTGGTTTAGATCTTTGCAGATCCTACGTCCACGGGGGCTCTGAAACCTCTTTCGCTATACTTCGATGATTACACACTCAAACAACTCACTCTCTCTTCTTTATATCAAGAACACTTACTAAAACACTTAAGGACGTTATTTGTAGAGAGAGAATATTTTATAGACGTTTAGAAGTGTTGGAATGAGAATTCCTTGTGAAAATGATGAAGTCCCCCTTATATAGGCGGCTCTCTGGATATTGCATGAAGGTACGTCCCCCAGTCCTTGGATATTGCCTGGAGGTCCAACCTTAGATTCCTGGGGATGGGATGCATTCCATCACATCGGGGAGCTGCAAGCAGTCTGCGTTACGTTCCCTAATTCCTGGTGATAGGACCTTTTGTGTACAGTGTAGGCTGTCTGTCAGCTTTGTACAGTCTGCAGTTGAGCTGACAGCTTTTTGCAGTTGAGCTGCCCTCTCTCAATCGAACACGTGGCATCTTCAGTGGATATTCTTCTTACAAGATCTGGTGGCATATCAGGGAAGCTTTGTTCGTCCTTGGGGGCTGTCAGGTAGTTCCTCAGGTCCCCAGCACCTGTTGTTAGCTCCCTAAAACCTGTCGGAGGTCCTCGAAGGTCCCTATCTCTACTATTAACTCACTATAAGTATTTTCCAATGGACCTAACAGGCCTTTTCTGATTTTGTTCAGGCCCATCTACTTTAGTCCGTATCAATATCATTTACTGAAAAATAGTAGGGGAACCCTACCTACAACACGAAATATAAGGTCACGGTATCATGAACGGTGAGAGGTATTTCATGCTTATTAATACTTTATACTTTATTTTCTTATTTATGCCAATTAATTTTAAATATAAAGTACTCTCTATATATCTATGTATTGAAAAAAAATGCTTAGAACATCTCCAACGGATACTTTAGTTTTGTATGAAACATAAAAATAGAGTACGTCTCTACTGTAATGAGACTCTATATCTAAGACTAATATTGTGTTGATTAGCAGATATACTCTAGATGTAGAGTATACACAGTTTTCAACACAAAAATTGTGTTGTACTTTTATATTTTATTAAGTAAAAAATATTTTAACTATATTTAAATATTTGATATTCTTAAAATAATAAAAGTAAAATAATGTTAATTACCTTTTATTTATTGATATATTCCTATTTATTTAATAAAATTATAACTAATTAATGATAATTTGATAATTTATTTAATTTTAAGGTTAATTATTATAACTTATTGAATTTAATTATTATAATGTTTTAATATATTATTTTGATTTTTCGTATTAGAAAATAGAGTTAATGGGTTGGAGGAAAAAGAAGTATAGAAAATGAAGATTATGGGTTGAGTTAAACAACTATAGTATCTGTAATGTAGACTTAACTTTATGCTACGGCTTTGGAATGATCCCAAAATACCATTATTTCATTATCTACACGACAAATGTCAGTTCTTGGGGTGCTTCAAGGAACATCGTAGCAATTCTTATATTTCGTATAATTATAG
This sequence comes from Craterostigma plantagineum, assembly GCA_027422505.1. Taxonomy (NCBI): domain Eukaryota; kingdom Viridiplantae; phylum Streptophyta; class Magnoliopsida; order Lamiales; family Linderniaceae; genus Craterostigma; species Craterostigma plantagineum. Next base: position 9,108,342 of record JAPQWV010000002.1, read on the forward strand.
TGGGAAAAAATACTTGATTTTCTTTAATATATTTTCTCTCGATTGTCCCGGAAAGTCTAGCTTGATTGAATTATGGATATATATGTGTTTAATTTGCCGAAAAAGAAAAAGGAAAGTCCCATCCCCAACGGCATTGTATTATTGCAAAATAAGGTTAGTAATTTAAACTTCACACGACAAAAGGACCACTAACTGTATTATAAATTAGTCGGATAATCAAACCCAGCCAGACCGGGACGGGCCAATATTAAAAATGCTTCATTTTAAACGTTTAATTCCTTTGTCTAACTACTAATTTAATAATAATCGTAAAATAATTAGGAAGCTACAATTCTCTATTCAAATACCATAAATTGGAGCTGAACAAATCTTTAAAAACCCAAATCTCTACGATGGCCCGTTATCCGAAACAAACCCGCCCGCTACGACCCATGGGTCACATTCAAGTACTGAGACGAAGTCTATACACCTCACCTCCACACCACCTTACCAAACCTAAAACACGGCCATCAAAACTAACGTCCATAATTAACGCCGTCCATATTAAATATTGCCTCGTCATCACTTTCGAAGCGACGATACGTCGACACGTGGGACGCGAATCGCTGTTAACTAGGGAACTTATTTGGTGGACCCCATTACTACACCTAAGTTGTTGTTTCTTCTTTCTTCATCGTAATAATTATTCACGAAGCCAAGTGTTGTGGCTTCTAACCGTTATCTTCAGTTGCCATTAACTGCCCCGGTCAGTTACGGTAACATTGGCGGTCAGCTCCCAGTACGAAGACTTTTTTTCTGCCTAGTCAAAGTCAACAACTGTGGCAAAAATTAGTAAATTTAATATGTTTTTTTTTTCAAAAATAAATATAATATGTTACTTGTCTTTTTTTTAATATATTACTTGTCTTTTTTTCTGCCTATTTATTTCCCGTCCCGGGTAACGCTGTAGAAATGTGTCGTTTGTTTGAGATTGTTAATTAGTATTTCTAATCAAGTTAATTAAATATTAAATAATGAATACGAAATTGGATCCCTAGAAGCATCCTAACCGACGAATATTCGCGCAGCTGACAATATATAATTTAATTGGATTAATTAATCAATTCATTAATGCTAGCATGGCTTATGTCCGACAAGGCTTATGTCCGACAACGACGACATTGAAGTATTTACCGTGTACATGAGATCTTTCGCATGTCTCATTGAGAGCTACACTTAGAATAAGAAAATTGAATAGAAATTATTTAAAATGAATAGTGATTGGGATATTTCTTTGACGGTGGAGAAGTTTAATTCGTCTTTTCCCACCTGGTAATCTTTCTTTTTTGTCATCATTATTCACGACATGAAGATGATTTAATCTATTAACCGTAATAATACTCACGACGAAATAGACGTTTCGATTTATTTCCATGAGGTGTACCTTATCTCTTTAACTAAACCGCATTAATATCATGATAATGTAATTTAATTAAATGAGACGCGTGAATCAAAGAATAAATCGTGATTTTCCATTTGGTTGGAAGGATATATTTTTTCCAAAGTAAAATGTTTATTTTTATTTATTAATAAAGTTATTTTTTATGTTTTCAACTTTTTCATACGTAATTGATATGGGGCAATCCCAATCAAAAGAATTTACATGTGGTTCGGGAAAATTTGTATAGCCGGAGAAGCGGTTATCGCAAAGTTTAAGACGTGCGTAAGGTGCTTTTCTGTAAGGAAACTGAAAGGGACGTATTTGGGTCGTTAGGGCGTGTTTGGGACCTGTTTGGGACGTGTTGGGACTTGCTTGGGGACGTGTTTGGACTTTGGGACGTGTTGGGACCTGTCGGGACGTGTCGGGACGTATTTGGACGTGCTTGGGACATAAATGAAATAACACCAAAAATTACGTGGTTCGGATCTTTGCAGATCCTACGTCCACGGCGCTCTGAAACTGGTTTTCACTATATTTTAGAAGATTTACACGCTCATAACTCACTTTCGCTCTAGATATGCTAAGTATCGAATGGAAAATACTTCACACAGTAGAGAGAGAGATCTGATGTGTTATTCGTGTGTTGAATGCTTATTGTCGCAAAGAATGGCCAAGTGCCCTTTTTATAGAGGTTCCTGGATATTGCCTGGAGGTACATCCCGAGCTCCCTTGTGATATGACCCTCTGGGACAACGTGAGGAAGTAGTGTAGGCTGTCTGTCAGGAGCAGGGGCTGGCAGGGGTATCAGGCGGCTGGAGATGGGACTGGTCCTCTGTTGTCAGAAAAAGTACTGTCAGGACAGCTTTTCAGTGTTGTCAGGCTGTCAGACGTCTCTTCAGGCTTCTAGACCTTCAGCGTGGCTTCCTCAAGACGCTTCCTCAGGACGATAGGACCTGCTTAGCACATAGGTCCCAAAACACTTCCCTAGTATGGGCGTTAGGTCCCTAAAGTCTATTGGAGGTCCCTAAAACTTTTATTTCCCGTTGAAGGTCCCTAAAACCCACCGGAGGTCCCTAAAAGTCTCCCTTCACCATCTAAGTTTGTATATTTCAAAGAAACTCATATCTTTCCTATCACGAGCTAATTATTTCCTTAATTTAGTTATTTTTAGCCTGCCTAATTTCCGTCCGTATCAACCACTCCCCTACTCTAATTTGCATTTGGGACAAAGTGAATTAGAGTAAAATATTTTAAGGCAGGCGTTACCTCCCTTGACAAGGAACTGATTCTTACCATCCCTCCCATCGCATCGTCGATAGCTCCTTGGATTCTCCCGATGCTTTGTTTTGGGTGAGTGAAGTTCCTCGTCGGAGTTTGGTAATTGGGGTGTCCTTTCAATCGACCGGAGCTTGACTGGCCGACGACGGCGAAATCGGAGCTACTTGGGACCTCAGGAGAGTATGATGTCCTCCGGCAGTCGGTCATGAAGGTCGCAGTCGAGGCAGCTCGATACGTTGGGCAGTGCATGGCATGGATCTAGCACGGACTTGGCACGGGCTTGGAAAGGACCTAGAGCGGACCTGAAAGGGACCAGACACAAATCGGGGCATTCTAAAGGTTAGGTTACTACCTACTTCCATGGAAGAGGTTGACCTCGTGCTGCCCGGAGGTTATATAGATCGGAGTCCGGAGTAGCCGCTACAAAGTTTGTGTAGGACATGGCACGTGTGCGGCACGGCGGGAGCTGATGTTGAAGTCTCCTTGTATTTCCGTGATCTCTTCGAATGGGATCGCCGGGCTCCGAGACCCTTAACTTGTGGCTTCCCTTGGAGAGAAACATGCTGAGGCCCTGGCCCCTGCTGATATTGTTGATCGTCATCTTCAGCTCCTCGGGACTTAATAATGTAACGATATGGGGAGCTTAATGCCCGTATATTTCATCGGGGTTCCCACGGAGGACCATGTGGAATAGGGAACTAGCTCCCCAGTTCCTCCAGCGCAGCCTCTGTAGCTCTCTTGCTACCTCAGATTCCAGTGGCCAGGGACGCCTGCGAGGAGGCTCCTCATTCGACGAATGTTCGGTTCCTTTTCCTGTCGGGGGAGCTCAAGAAGTTCCCACATAGCCCCTGCATCTGGTGTTAAAAGGAAAACAACTTCATTTCAAAGGGTCGGGTGGAAAAGCAAAAAAGAAGTTACGTCTTTCTCCCAAGAGGCGAAGCTGCTGAGCCTCTTATGGGACCTATAGGAACCTCAGTGGACAAGCTCCCTAATTCTGTGGACCATCCGAACAGAGATGAAAAGATGAGCAGCTAAGTCATTGGATGCTCCCAGATGATCGGAGGGCCATCTCCTCGGGGTCTGGGGACGCGAACGAAGAGCAACTGGCGTATTATCTTCTTAAGGTATTCTCCTGTTTGTCTTCTAGTTCTTTTTGTAAGTTTCACTTCTTTCTAGGTAGTGGACCACGTAGCTTCCGGACCGTCCATCAAGTCATAGTTCCAGGACCTGGAGATAACTAACTAGACAGAGTTAATAGAGCAACACGAGAGGGAACTCAGGAGCTCCCTGGAGAAAGAAAGACGAAAATGACGCGCTTGTTAAACAGCGCGAGGGGGAGCTCCGGAGCTCCTTCACTAATGAGAAGGAAGAGTGGGATGCTGATTTCGGGAGCATGACGGAGGTGCATGTGGCTGCCTAATTGGTGGATGCGAAGGCTGAAGGTATTTGCCTTTCCCAGCACCTCCGTCTGTTCCAGCCTGCTGAGAAGAAGTTCTTAGAGGACCTGGCTGAAGACTGGCGCCAACCTTACTTGAGGGACTCATGGGAGGCTTCTACGCTGGGTCCTCGGGAACTGAGGCATGTATGCTCTTCGAGACCTTCCTTTTCCTGGATGCAGGCCTCCGAGGACCCTCATTTTCGGCTCCATGTTGCAGAGAAGCATGCAATGGTCCTGACCTGTTGCTGGTATTGTTGATCTGTCGTCTCGAACTCCTCAAGGAACTTGGTAGAAGGCCTTTTCGAACATCTTAGGACCTAGCAGAGACCTGATGGCGGAGCTCCTCTTCGAACCTTGCCTTTTGAAGGAGATCCTCAGGTCCTACTGTATGTCCCTCCTAGCTCCTGGGACATCATATTTGTATAGACATCTCCTTTTTTCACCATGGTGATAGCCTGTAAAAAATACTATGTTATTTTTTCCTTTCGGGACATAATGGTATGGGGAGCTTAACTCCCCATGTACGCATGTTTCACCGGAGTTCCCTTTCTCCTGTATTTCATGTTTTTGCATCCTTTCGGGACCTGATGGATATTCCTGGGAACATCATTATCGTGGCATGGTTATAGCGCCAGCTCGCTTAGATGCATGGTTATAGCGCCAGCTCGCTTAGTAATTCGTAAGCCAAGTACGAATTCACGCCTGGGTTGCAATGACCGTCGTCATTGTCCTCAGGTGTCATTTGCGCTAGGCTCTCTATGTCCTTAGCGATTTCAGTATTTGTGTAGACACTTAGGTCTATAAAATATGGGGATCCCCTCATTGATTTACCCTGGTTATAGCGCCAGCTTCGCTTTGGTACCATTCACGTCGCAGGCTTACTGAGAGCCTTTGATGTCCTGTACACCGCAGCCCGTCAGCGGCGGCATCTTGTACACCCTTACGGGCATCATTTACATCGCAGATAGATTATCTTTGACGTCCTGTACACCGCAGGTCCGTCGACCTTTGGCATCAAATCACACCGCAGATATATTATCTTTGGCGTCCTGTACACCGCAGGTCCGTCGACCTTTGGCATCGATTATATTATACGGTGCACCGTTTATTGTATAATAAAATATTTTATTCCGTCAAGGCGGTATTTCCTTAGGGACATCATTAGTTTACCCTGGTTATAGCGCCAGCTTCGCTTAAATGCGTGGGTATAGCGCCCGCTCGCTTAAATGCGTGGTTATAGCGCCCGCTCGCTTACATGCGTGGCTATAGCGCCCGCTCGCTTAAGTGCATGGTTATAGCGCCCGCTCGCATACATGCGTGGTTATAGCGCCCGCTCGCTTAAGTGCGTGGTTATAGCGCCAGCTCGCTTAGTATCCGAGTTCCTTGTCGGAGGCCTTGAATTTGAAGTAATAGCAGAATGGAGCTCCTTACTTCTCGGTTAATGATAAGGTCCCTGGCACTGGATCTTCGGATGTCAGCCTAGGGCTATCTTCTAGGCCCCTGGGACCTTCGCGTGTCATTACGGAGCTTGCTCCGAGGTCCCGTGGACCTTCGCGTGCCAATATAGAGCCGGGCATTAAGGACCCGCGGATTTGACTGCTCAGGTGTATGATTTTGGGCCCTGTCGGAAGTTGGAATCTCCTTTGTCTGGAGCTTCTAATATGACAGGGATATGATCCTTAAATGGAACTGGCTCCTATCTGGAAGATGCGGGGGTTGTCTGTCTTTAGCCGGCACAGATCCCCGGACTTCTTCTCGGCTACCTTCAGACCTTCGTCGAGGCCATGGTAAATGAACTTCCTGAGATGTCCCATTAGGATGGGCCCTTCGATTCATCCTTCAAATGATAGTAGTTGTTAGCAAGATGCATGTATTTAGTATGATATCGGTAATATAAATGTGAGTTAGAGGGCCCTGGAGTCCCGGTGAAGAGCCTTATCAACGCGGGATGCCTTCCGCGGATTTTCATGTGCCAGCGTGGAGCTGGGCTTTTATCCCCCCGCATCTTTAAGCATCGACGCGGAGCTAACTTCTAGGTCCACGGACCATCGTGTACTGGCGAGGAGCTTGACTTGTATCTCTCGCGGATCTTCGGACGTCAACGTGGAGATTCCTTCTAAGTTCCACGGAGCTTAGCGTGCTAGCGAGGAGCTTGGAAGGTCCCGATTGCAGAGCTCCGGGTCTGTTTACCAGTGCGGAGCTGGACTTTTTAAGCCTTCTGCCAGCGCGGAGCTGGACTTTGAGGTCCTTCTGACTTTTGTACACCATCGCGGGGTCGACCTCTAAATCCTTCGAATGACAATAGTTGTTAGTATGGTAGTCATATTATCACAGTAAATAAGTGAAAATGAAATTTAGAGGGTCTTGGAATTCCGGGTAAGGTCCTCCTCATCACGGGAGGTCCCTCGAGCTGATGTCAATCTCTTTTGGATTTGCATAGTGGTGCGAATCTTCTTGGGATTCTTGGCGGAGATCCCCAGGGTTCCCTGTGGTGAGGCGGTGGCGTTGGCTTCCTTCGTCCATGGTTTTTTACATATCTCTCCTTCTTTGCATGACGACTTGCTTCTCATCCTGGGACTGCACAATATATGGATTCGGGAGCTTAACTCCCCATGTCGCTTGTTTCATCGGCGTTCCGGACGTAACCTGTTTGAGATCCGCAAGTCGGTCTCGCAGCTCCCTTCGCTTTTTCGAGTGGATCACTAGCGGGACTCGTGGAGGTCCGCCTAGGTGTTCTGAGATCTAGAACGGGACCTCAGACAAACTCCTTGGCAACTGTGTGGATGAGCCTTTCTATTTTGTCCTTCAAATGATATAAATTGTTAGTATGGTGCCCATATTTATTATGATAAAGATAATATATAATAGACAATGAAATTTAGAAGGTCCTAAGGTCCCGGCTAAGAGCCTTATCAACGTGGGTTGCCTTCCGTGGATCTTCATGTGTCCGCATGGAACTGGGCTTTTATCCCCCACTAACTGCCGGCACGGGGCTGACTTCTAGGTCCCTGGATCTTCGTGTGTCCGTGCGGAGCTGGCTCCTGGGTCCTCACGATCTTCATACGCCAGCGCAGAGCTAGCCTCTGGGTCCCAAAGATCTTCATGTGTCGGCGCGGCGCTTGGCTTGTATCTTCCGAGGACCTTCGGACGACAGCCGGGAACTGTCTTCTAGGTCCCATGGACCTTCATGTGCCAGCACGGAGTTGGATTGTATCTCCCGCGGACCTTCGGACAGTAGCGGTGAACTGTCTTCTAGGTCCCACTGACCTTCATGTGCCAGCACGGAGTTGGATTGTATCTCCCGCGCACCTTCGGACAGTAGCGGTGAACTGTCTTCTAGGTCCCACGGACCTTCATGTGCCAGCACGGAGCTTGGCTTATATCTTCTGCGGACCTTCAGACGGTAGCGGGGAACTGTCTTGTAGATTCCACGGATCTACGAACCTGGTTTGGAGATTCCTTCTAGGTTCCACTGAGCTTCGCGTGCTAGCGAGGAGCTGGAAGGTCCCGAATGTGGGGCTTCGAATCTTCATGCCAGCGCGGAGCTGGGAGGTCCTGAAGGCGGAGCTTCAGGTCTTCGTACCAGAGCGGGGCTGGGCTTTTAGGCCCTGAAGGTGGAGCTTCAGGTCTTCTCACCAGCGCGGAGCTGGGAGGTCCTGAAGACGGAGCTTCAGGTCTTTGTTCCAGCGCGGGGCTGGGCTTTTAGGTCCCGAAGGGGGGCTTCGGGCCATCTTACCAGCGCGAAGCTGGGCTTTTAGGTCCCGAAGGTGGAGCTTCGGGTCTTCTTGCCAGCGTGGAGCTGGGCCTTTACGTTCCGACGTGGGAGCTTCAGGTCTTTGCCCTTTCCTCCACTCGTCAAGGTGGTGCAGATAGCCTTACGTCTTAGGAGCTTCGGTTGTGCTTTGGCAGCTCCTACGGGTTATGGGTCCAAATTCTTCGTCAGAGAGGGTCTTCCATCAGTTCTTTGCGTCTTTCGTCTCATCCCAGCGGAAATAAAGAAAAGAGAAAAAAGGAATAAGGAATGTCGAGCACAGCTTCGCACAATATATGCAAAATCACTCACGCCTACAACTCCGAATTTTCCCACAGACGGCGCCATTTGATATGGGGCAATCCCAATCAAAAGAATTTATATGTGGTTCGGGAAAATTTGTATAGCCGGAGAAGCGGTTATCGCAAAGTTTAAGACGTGCGTAAGGTGCTTTTCTGTAAGGAAACTGAAAGGGACGTATTTGGGTCGTTAGGGCGTGTTTGGGACCTGTTTGGGACGTGTTGGGACTTGCTTGGGGACGTGTTTGGACTTTGGGACGTGTTGGGACCTGTCGGTACGTGTCGGGACGTATTTGGACGTGCTTGGGACATAAATGAAATAACACCAAAAATTACGTGGTTCGGATCTTTGCAGATCCTACGTCCACGGCGCTCTGAAACTGGTTTTCACTATATTTTAGAAGATTTACACGCTCATAGCTCACTTTCGCTCTAGATATGCTAAGTATCGAATGGAAAATACTTCATACAGTAGAGAGAGAGAGAGATCTGATGTGTTATTCGTGTGTTGAATGCTAATTGTCGCAAAGAATGGCCAAGTGCGGTTTTTATAGAGGCTCCTGGATATTGCCTGGAGGTACATCCCGAGCTCCCTTGTGATATGACCCTCTGGGACAACGTGAGGAAGTAGTGTAGGTTGTCTGTCAGGAGCAGGGGCTGGCAGGGGTATCAGGCGGCTGGAGATGGGACTGGTCCTCTGTTGTCAGAAAAAGTACTGTCAGGACAGCTTTTCAGTGTTGTCAGGCTGTCAGACGTCTCTTCAGGCTTCTAGACCTTCAGCGTGGCTTCCTCAAGACGCTTCCTCAGGACGATAGGACCTGCTTAGCACATAGGTCTCAAAACACTTCCCTAGTATGGGCGTTAGGTCCCTAAAGTCTATTGGAGGTCCCTAAAACTTTTATTTCCCGTTGAAGGTCCCTAAAACCCACCGGAGGTCCCTAAATGTCTCCCTTCACCATCTAAGTTTGTATATTTCAAAGAAACTCTTATTTTTCCTAAGTTCTCTTAATAATTATCACGAGCTAATTATTTCCTTAATTTAGTTATTTTTAGCCTGCCTAATTCCCGTCCGTATCAGTAATGATCCAAAATTTCACTGTGATCTTCATTTCACATCCCATCACTTCCTTTGTTTAGCCTAAGTAGTTAGTCATCACCGTGATAATGGCTCATTGGGAGAAGAAAACAGAGTGATATTCAACCTTTTACATGACCCCAGTAATAAGTAGTTAGTCATCACCGTGATAATGGCTCATTGGGAGAAGAAAACAGAGTGATATTCAACCTTTTACATTACCCCAGAAAAGCTAGATGATCCTCAGTGGCGGACACAGCTTCTTTTGCTTTGGTCAAAGAGTTTTCAGCGTCCAATAAAGCGCTGTTAAAAATAAATTAAGAGAAAGTGACTAATGAATCGAACATTTGTCATTTACTACTGGAAAGACTTCCTGTAATGAGAAAAACCACTAGACCAAAGGCAGCTTTAAGTAGAAATAGCACAAATAATGTCTAAGTCTAGTTTCGGCCGAGGGGTCAACTGACCCCAGAGCTTAATGTGGGTCTACCCCTGGCGATCCTACATTACGGTTATGCGGTGTTCTAATTCTAATTTTAATTTGGACCATATTACCCTCAACTTTTAACATTTATCTGTTATATACCCTTATTCATATTTTTAAATTATACAGCTAAATTATTAAATCTTAAAAAATATTAATAATTAGAAAATAAAAAAATGATATTATAAAATATAAAGGTTTATAGTTAACACTTAAAAAATAAACCGGATATTAACATACAAATCACCATTATGTAAAGTATTATCTTAAAAGTACTATATTAATCCATATTAATTAGATAATTTACGTCGGGTTAATTATGACATTTACGCAATATCATTCCACACATTACCGTGATTAAACAAACGATATTGCAATATAACATTGATCAGCAAAATGAAATATCGTCCAAAAACATTGATCGGTAATAATGTATCATCTTGATTCACATCACAGTGATATTCGTATTACGATGATGTGAGTATCACCGTGAAGTTGGATCATCGCAACAAACACCTCGTAATATAATGGACCTTATTATCGATTATTGGACGATTTTAAATTCTAACATGTCTAAAATTTTGGTTATGTGTGTCATCCATGCACACACAAACTACGATAATTGAAGAATACAAATAGAATAACCATGTAAAGAATTATCTGTTCTTTACAAGGCTACTTTCTAAAAGCATCGCCAATGGTGCTGCAAATCCAAAAAATGAGGTAAAATTTCTCTAATTGACACCCAAAAACCAAACCCAAAATGCGATTTATACATTCTCTCTCCTCAATAAATCCCATATATGCGTTGGACCGGAAAAGATGCGTTCGTACTTACAAAATTATTTATAAATCCTATTTTTGTTTCTAATTACATAAAAGACCGTCTTGGACAGATTCACGAACCGAACAAGTTATCACTATTGATATGCTTTTGAAGGAGGTCCCGTCACAATGGATGTAAAACACACTAAGTTGTAAACTGATGTTGGACGTGATGTTGGGCTAACACTCACACTTACTTAGAAACGCACAGCGGAAATGATAATAACTTAGTGATCAAACGAAACGAACACGAGAGATGATTTTGTGCAGCAAGTCAAATAACTTGCTGCGTGCCTCAAGGCGCAAAACTCCAGTATAAAGATGGATTACAAACTATCAAAAAGGATAGTAAAAAACAAGCCTAGCGAAACCTACGAACCAAAACGATTCTGCAAACTACAAGATCTTTCGATCGCTAGACTAAAATAAAACTCTCGTAAAGAAGATACTCACTCGAACTCGCTCTTATAATCTCTTTCTCGCTCGTTAAAAGTTCATCACTCGAAATGGTCGCGGGAAGTCTCTATTTATATGTCTTCGAACTTGGCTAACTTTCCACAACGACTTAGCAACGTCCACTAACTCCCACTAACGTCCACAAATTGTATTTCATCCGTTAGTGACTGACAGACTTGTTCAGCTCGGTCTTCACTTGAGCTTCAAGTCTTCTATTTTTAGTATGCTCCATTCCTAAATTCGCTCTAGCTTATCCACACTTCTTGCACACGGTTTGATTCATTCTAGCACTTATCCATATCTTGCATAGCACTAGAAAAATGGCACGTCATCAATAAAGTAAGTTTTGGGCATGAGATAAAACTGAGATAGGGAACATTCTCGACCAATAAATGTTGACTAGAATGTTACCCCAACATTGCTAATGCTGAAGGCTCAACATTATCAATCTTCCCCTTTTTATCTTTTTTCCCAAAATCAATGCAGAAGTCAGTCGTAGTAATACTCCCCCTGAAGGCCAGATTTACTCAACCACACAAACATTAAAACAATGGTTAGAGTTAGACGAAAAACAAAATAGCGCTAAACTATTCAAAGTACTAAATATTAGTACAGGCCTGTGGAAGTCTGAAATAAAGCATCTGCAAAATAACATTGGTCCAAAGGCAAATAAACACGCCCATGCAAAATAAAGAAGTCAGGCATGCAAATAAAACAAGACACGCATGCAAAACACACAACCTCAACCGTAGTCTAAATGTTCAGACTTTCGATTGAGGTCTCGGCATCCTCACCACTTGCAGCTTCACCAGCTCCCTCAACTCCTCGCGCTCCATCTCCTGTTTCAGCTCCTTGGCCACCTGCACCTTGCTGCTCTGCACGTCCGCTCGTCCCCACTTCTTCTTGCGTTCCAACTGCTGCCTCTACTCCCCCTTTTCGGGAAGAATGTAAATCCTTTAGGATGGTCAGTTGAGAAGTCAGAAAAGCAATGGTGTCCTCGAGACACTTAATTTGTCGCTCTAAGCTGGACTGCGGAGTCGATGTTGAGGCAACATTTTGCTCAACATCCACAGTAGGGGCTCGCCACGGAAGATCAACAACTTCGGCCCTGATAGGTGCATTCAAGAGACAAGTATGGAATCTTGATGTTCACCACCACATCTTTGCGCGTTGGCTCGAATCCCCCACGAACCAACATCCCATAGATCAGGGAGGGGAATGGAAGAATCTCTTGTGATACCTTCGCGGCCTCCTTGGCTAGTTGATCCAGCACCAATTCACCCAGGTTCAAGGGCAGATTCTTCCCAAGAGCGTACAGAATACGAGCCATATTCTCCACCACCCATGTCTCATTGGCCGTGGGCCACCAATTAAAAATGCCGATTTTGAACAGCACGGAATACAGGGAAGTTAAGAAATTGACAGAAAAGTTCCCATCCCATTCTCTTATCCTACCCCCGGTCAAGAAGGACACCACCTCATTATTATCATAGGTCTCATCCATATTCACATTCGGGGTCCCCAAAAACTCATTAACAGCTCCAGCCGAGAATTCATATAACCTCCCCCTCAAAAGAAGCTTACCATATTTCCTGGAGCTAGGGTCATTTAAGCTAGGGGAAAGGTTAGAATATACCTCACGGACCACTGTATCAAAGTAGGTCCCAAACTTTATCACCGTTTTGTCGAACTGCCGCGACTTCAAGAATTGCATAACTCCGTATCGACGGAAGCTGACCACGTCCGCGGTCCTCTCAACCCGCAGCACCCTTTGTGCAAAGTGTCGCCACAGCTCCTCATTAAATGGGGCGTAGAACCTCCCCCTTGGCAGTGGAGTCTCCCAGTCTGACTCAGATGTTGGGTCAACTTCCTCCGCAACATCGTCACTTGCGCTGGCCATCGGCGACAGGGCTTGGCTGATGGCTGAGTTGATTCAGCTCGTCGAGATCTCTTGGAGGGTCTGTCATCTGAACCCATCGGCCTTTCTCCAGCTTTCTTCTGTAATTTGGACTTCCACACGGCTGTGTTTCGGTAACACCAAAATCATCACCTCCATCACTCTCTGAGGAACTCGCAGAAGGTGTGCCGTCCCCTGGACTCAAAGCCTTTGAATCCAGCCGATCATAGGTTGTGGAGTCAATAATCTCTTCTATGGAAGCATTCGATGGTGATGAGGGCGAAGCAGGAACTGGCTCTTGAATGGGGCTTTGAGCTGGTTCACTAGCAGCACTGGTCTCCCCTTGAGTAGGAGCTTTGGTGGGGTTTTGAACAGGCTTACCCTGCGATGTTTCCTCAGTGTCCGATGTTGAACTTGAGAGCTGAATAGGTTTATTTGCAGTTGATTTCGGACCCTGAAGCACGGGCCTGACGCAGTCGGTTGCTCTGTCATTTCTGAGGCAGAGGAGCACTCATTTCTTTAGGCGGTTGGGACTGAGATTTCTTCGAGGTGCTCTTCTTCTTTGTCGGCCTGTTTGGCGTTTTCTTCGTGGATTTAGGGGCTGGAGTTTAAGCAGTTGAGGACCTTGGGACAGTGGATTCTGGGTCGTGAGTTGGTGTAGGTGGGTTTGATGGTAGAATTTCCGTGTTTATCGCACCTCCTACCACTTCAGTCTGGACCGGGCGTCGTCTTTCATCCGTTTGACACAGAACACTGAGAGGAATATCGTCGAAGTCGTCGATCGGCGCCGGAAGGGTTTGAATCGGGGGAACATCATACACCATTTGGCTCGATGTTGGGCTGACATTCTGGGTTTCTTCATGATCATGTGAGTTCGACATTTCTAAAGCAAAAATCGAGTAATTTGGATGAAAAGCAAAGTGTAAAAATCGTGATTAAACACAGAGGAGCAGGGAGCAGTTCTAGAGAGATGTATATGATTTAGGAACTAGGGTTTGTGAGTAGTAAAAAACGATTAATCAAGTCATGTCATATAAACTGGCTTCAACGATTACAAATAGCACAATCCACTCAGAGAAAATCGCAGATAGTGGAGTAAATGGGACTGAAAAATAACCGTTGAGCACATAAAACAATTGTATCATAAATTCGAAATAAGTTCACAAACTGCCTAATTAAAAATGGAGCTAAAATTAGTAAATGGATTAGTTCATCATGCGAGCACACAAGAACAAATTGAAGACTTAGTCATGTTAGTAAATAGGAGTAGTTCAGACTACGATTCAACCAAAAAGACAACTAAGTCCAAAGTCAATATAGAATCAAGAAATACTAACCGTTTGAGCGACGTTGATGACCAGTTGAGACAAATGTAGCAAGCCGTTCTTCGAGAGTTCTAATGCAAATCTGAGAGATTTCTAAACTAGACACACACTACTAACAAGTGCAGTACTAAAAACAGACACAAATAAAAACGAAAGCACGAAAATGTAGCAATATCAAACTGACAGTTACACATGTTGCCCTAACATTTGACTCAACATTCTAATTCTGTAATCCTAGACTTTTCTGCTCAACCCTTCTCAAAACCAGTTCCCTTTATTTCTACCCTTTCACCTTACTTTATCCAACCGAATTTACTCACTGCCCTTATACCCTCAGCCTCAAGGTTCGGCTTTTTGTCGCATAGTATACATCTTCACCTCGAATGTCGTGTACCTAAGGAATCTTATAACCAAATACCTATATCTAGCAGAGAGTTTATAAGCATGCTTATTCACAATAAGGATTGGCTTTTAGTCGCAAAGAGTACATCGTCACAGCGAATGCCGTGTACCTAGGGACGTATTACCAAGAGCCTTTAAAAAGGATCGGGTTCATTCAGGGACCAGTCAAGAAGAATCAAGTCATTTCACAGGAAAACAGAACAGAATATCTAACCAAACATTGAAGCAGTAACCATCGAATTTGACATATGCTATGCTGATCCAAATGTTGGACCAACATTTAAACTAACACGTGCAAACTTATGGATTTCTTTAGGTCCGACAACCTTTCAGAATCCAATGCTTTCGTGAATATGTCTGCTAACTGATGTTTAGTGTCTATATGCTCAACGGACTAACTCTTTTTCTACCATATCTCTCAGAAAATGATGCCTTATATCTATATGTTTTGTACGTGAATGCTGGATCGGGTTCTTAGAGATGTTGATGGCACTAAGGTTATCACAATACATGAGAACAGACTCGCGCTCCGATACCACTTTGAAGGGGGTCCCGTCACAATGGATGTAAAACACACTAAGTTGTAAACTGATGTTGGACGCGATGTTGGGCTAACACTCACACTCACTTAGAAATGCACAGTGGAAATGATAATAACTTAGTGATCAAACGAAGCGAACACGAGAGATGATTTTGTGCAGCAAGTCAAATAACTTGCTGCGTCCTTAAGGCGCAAAACTCCACTATAAAGATGGATTACAAACTATAAAAAAGGATAGTAAAAAACAAGCCTAGTGAAACCTACGAACCAAAACGATTCTGCAAACTACAAGATCTTTCGACCTTTGAAAAGCTAGACTAAAATAAAACTCTCGTAAAAGAAGATACTCGCTCGAACTCGCTCTTATAATATCTTTCTCGCTCGTTAAAAGTTCGTCACTCGAAATAGTCGCGGGAAGTCTCTATTTATATGACTTCGAACTTGGCTAACTTCCCACAATGACTAAGCAACGTCCACTAACTCCCACTAACGTCCACAATCTGTATTTCATCCATTAGTGACTGTTAGGGACAGACTTGTTCAGCTCGGTCTTCACTTGAGCTTCAAGTCTTCTATTTTTAGTATGCTCCATTCCTAAATTCGCTCTAGCTTATCCACACTTCTTGCACACGTTTGACTCATTCCAGCACTTATCCGTATCCTGCATAACACTAGAAAAATGCCACGTCATCAATAAAGTAAGTTTTGGACATGAAAGATAAAACTGAGATAGAGAACATTCTCGACCAACAAATGTTGACTAGAATGTTACCCCAACATTGCGAATGCTGAAGGCTCAACATTAACAGCTTTGACCATGAAGCTCGGACAACTAACTCAGCCCCCAAGAGTCTTTATCCAAGTTGGTAGGTGTTGCGAACAAAGAAATCAACCCCCAAGTTTCTTAACCCACGAGAAAAATTATGTTGCCAAAGCACTTTTTAGTACGGTGGATCATTTAGGTTATGTGGCTGATAAGCATAATAAATTCTTTGATTAGGCTTTCTTATCCAACTTCTTACCTTTACTGTTAACTCTTCTTATATGGGATCTTCTTTGCATCTTCTAACTATGCAGCTTTATACGAATATTTTTTTATATGCAACTCGAATTATATTTTTTCTGTGTTTTGTAATTTTCATGTTTTTAATAAACATTTTTCGGTGTTTTTATATGTATAAATTATAGTTTTGTGATTAATTCTGTTATATTTTCTCTTGATCAAATCTAAAATAATATTGTAGTCAAATCTGTAAAGTTGTAAAAATGTGGGCAATACTAAAAATTTGTACAAATCATGGTGGAAGAGAATATTGTAGGAATATTTTTTGAGTTTGAGAATGAGTTTAACTGTTGGAGAAAAATTAATGCATTTTGAGTTTGAGAATGAGTTTGACTTTGAGAATGCGTTTCACGGTTGGAGATGGTTAAGTAGTTTTAAAAGTCTAAAAATGGGAAGATGTTTCAAACCAGTAAATAGAGAACATTATTGGGTTTTACACATAAATATCCATTTGCAGAAAAACATGTAATTCAGTACCCTGTCAGTATTTTTTTTATGTAGGTACCGAAGAATAAATTTTTTGCACACGATGACCCTATAACGACGTATTTTGGTACGTAATACGTTGAGAAAATGGTACGTCATATATAACACACTAATGTATCATATAGAAACCGTATAGGGCACCGTACAAACGCGTGACGTAGCACTCAATACACACATAAAAAGGTACGTCAAGATTGAGAAAATTGGTACAAATAGTAAAACATGTACTTATATGTAACTGACATAAGTACTAATTTATAATCTTTATTCAATAGGATATTTTTATATAGATGCCACTGACATTATTGACTAACAAACTTCTTTATTTTTTTGGGGAAAAGAAACTATTTACAAATATATCATTTTCTTAAGAAAACGTGCCCTAACCGTCGTTAATGATGGTTCATTCTCAGAAAAGAACAATAGAAAGGTAATAGAACAGACAATCAAGGGGTAAAATTAATATACTTTAAAGAAAAATAAATCCCATCATCACAAAAGAATAAACAAAGGAAAAAGATAGATGAACAAACCCAAGTTGACGTCAATCAAACGGCAGACATGTAACGTCAATAAACTCCATTACTAAAGCATGGCGTGTGGGTCCCACGGCAGTACGTGGACTTCGTACTGTGGTGGGTCTTCTCTGTCTCTGCTGCTCTATAAATCACGAGTCGAGGCATAGCCTTCTCAAGCTTTGTTCTGCAAATTCTCACAAGCGATTATCACCAGTCTCTCATCGCTTATTACACCAATTCAGCAAAACCCAGGAAAAATTCGAAGAAAAGATCAAAGATAAAGATATATAACCTCACTTCTTTCACGACCGTATCCCGATAGCTTTTTGAGTTGTTGATTTTGTTTTTATTAAGGTGGGTTTATGGCTAAGATCTGTTCCCTTAACGGTATTGGTTCTGTTGTTTGTTCTGATTTTCGTAGACAATGAATTTCGCTCCAATTCATGTTTAATTTTTTTTCTGTTACGATGAGAATTGTTCTGTACTTTTTGCTTCTCTGTCGGAAACCTAACTATGTTGTTTTGGGCTTATTTTCGTTTTGTATAACTGTATCTCGTTTTTGTCGCTTAAATCCTGTATCTGCTTTGAAAACATAAGTTTCTTCGAAAGGTTCTTATGGGGACACTGTTAAGTTCTGTTTCTTGAATTACTTGGTTGGTTTTGGAGATTGTCTGATGAAACTTTGTTGTTCTCTTCCTTTTCCGATTGTTAAGTTTCAAAGGAAATCTGATTTCGTTTGCTTCTTACAGTAGTTAAGAGATGGAGCAATTTCAGAACCACGATCTTGAGTACGTAGTGGACGACTACGTTGACGTCACAGATTTCGACGATGACGTTTCACCTGGTGGCCAAAGCAATACCTTCGACGATGACGGCGACTCTGATCTTGAAGAAGACTTTGAAACTGTAATTTTGTTCGTTATTCATCTTCTTCCTTCCCAAAAGCCTTGGAAGAAATAATCATTACATCATTGTTTACTGTAATTTCAGAGCAATCCCAAGACTGATACATCAGCTGTAGATGCGAGGAATGGGAAAGACATTCAGGGAATTCCATGGGAGAGGCTCAATTTCACCCGAGAGAACTATCGACAGTCCCGATTGAAGCAGTACAAGAATTACGAGAATCTATCAACTTCCCATGAAGATTTGGACAAGGTACTGTAAACCTTGCCCTTGTAACCTTGTAATAATCCAATTCACACGTATACTTCTGTTGCCTTGCTAAATGTTTTCTGTCGATTAACATTCATAGGAATGCAAAGAGGTGGAGAAAGGCAACAGCTTCTACGATTTCCAGTTCAACACGAGGCTTGTCAAATCGACGATTGTTCATTTTCAGGTATAGACAAAAATTGCTTGTCACTTTACCTCTTTATAGGTGTGAAATTATTTGACATGTCTGGAAGTTTGTTGTGATTTATCATGACTGGTATCAATCTTGTATTGTTTTTTTTTCCCAATATTCGGTGGGATAGTCTATCTTAATGCATTCTTGATTCTTTTTTGAAGATCCCTTTTAAGCCTTACTGGCCTTAGTGGTTTTGCCAGTTCCATCATTTCAATGTGGACTTTTTTCTTCACGCATCTATGCATTGCAGTTGCAGTGCACTGCAATTGTTTCATTTCATTGACCTTTTTCTTTCCGTTGACCATGAGAATGTAGTTTTGCAGATTGTATTGTTGTTTGATTGACTTAATAAACTTCTATAAGTCTTTAGCTGAGTGCCTGTGTCGTCTTGTAGATGCATGATTATATGGTCATATCTTGATTCGCTGAGATCTCTGTGTCCATCTCTAGTTATCACTGTCCCGATAGATGATTTCATTGTATAAGCGATATCTGTTGCAAATTGTTT
This sequence comes from Craterostigma plantagineum, assembly GCA_027422505.1. Lineage (NCBI taxonomy): Eukaryota > Viridiplantae > Streptophyta > Magnoliopsida > Lamiales > Linderniaceae > Craterostigma > Craterostigma plantagineum. The sequence goes on from JAPQWV010000002.1 coordinate 9,127,459, forward strand.
GTAATCTGCACGGTCGGCTTCATTACATACACTAACATAACGACCATGATGGCCCGAATGTAATCATTCATTCCATAACTGGAAGCCTTACCTATAAGGTCAGTTTATGTGACATATGAATTTCAACCAAGAGTACTAACTCATACTAATCACTATGCAATCCCAGGTAAGCCTCTTGGTTGGAATTCAGCTTATTTGAAATTTAGCTGCATAGTTAGTTTAATGCTAGAAATTTCTTCCCTTTGAAGCGTATAACGATCGTTTTATCTCTTGCAACTTAACCCGTTTGTATGGGACTGCCATTTAATCTTCTATTTCAGCCTTTATAAGCAGGAATGCAGAGCAGCCGGCGCCTAAAGGTTCATTTTAAATATGGTATGATAGGGGATAATCCGACCATTAAGAGGCACAGTTCTGAGTTGTTGATTGCTAGGACTAACTTGATCTTTTACTTGGTAGTTATAACTCAATTCATACCTTGATCCAAACTTGCACATTCCCCCTTTTGTTTGTCTCATTTCTTGGATAATTTTGCATATGCATGCATCAGCACGATTCCACATTCTCACTCATAATCTTGCTTCTTTGCCTAATCTGTTCATCTTTTAAGCCCACTCTTCATCATAACTTAATCACATTGTTGTTTCTTTACATTTTGTGTTTATGTTGTGCATTATCTGCTCTGGAATATTGCATTTTGACGCAGCAAAGCTATTACGAATACAGCCCATAACCATAAAGTATTATTCCATTTGTTTTTTTTTTCAGCTGCGAAATCTGCTGTGGGCCACCTCGAAGCACGACGTATATCTCATGCAGAACTACTCGGTGATTCATTGGTCCTCTCATCTCAGAAGGGCCAAAGAAGTGCTTAACGTTGCCAAGCCCATAACTCCTACAATGGTGAGCTGAATTCGTCCGAGCACTATTTATATACGGTGAAAATCTGATTGATAAAAAAATATCCTTACCTCGTCAGATGCAGAAAAATCACGGATGCTTAGCACAGCCTTTATCACGAGTTCAGATAAGTACGATGACTGTGAAAGATAATCTAATGGTGGCTGGCGGCTTCCAAGGAGAACTCATCTGCAAGGTATAGATTTTCCATAATCAATCCTTTGGCTTGAACCTAAGAAATTCAATTTCCCGTCCCTCGAACTTCGCCTTTTTTTTTGCAGTACCTCGACCAGCCAGGCGTGGCCTTCTCCACCAAGCTGACGGCTGATGAAAGTGCCATTACAAACGCAGTAGACATTTATCGCAATCCTAGGTAAGACCATTCGAAAATCCTATTCATATAATGCAAGATATGATTTTACAATGGCTCTTCTTTATTTGATCCTCTTGAGCAGCGGTGCAATGAGAGTCATGGCAGCTAACAACGATGCACAAGTTAGGGTCATGGACGCTGCCAACTTTGCTTGTCTGAACCGTTTCACATTCCCATGGTCTGTTAATGTAAGTGATCGAAGATTGAATCTCTCGTCTACTTTCTCATTATCCACTTCAATGATGAGAAAGGAAACCTATCAATTATTTTTTCAAAATTGGTAGTTTAGAGGGTTAATTATAGGGACAGAGTATTTTGGGATGACATTATGCTGGCAGAAACTTCCAAAATCAAGAAATTTATTGACATTATGCGCCATAAGCCTAAATTTTGTCAAAAAATTGCTTAATTTTGAAAATTACTGTCCATTTAATGCCCACCCATAAATTCGCCACCCTAGATTATACGGGCAATAACTTTCAAAATTAAGCAATTTAGGGGACAGTGCGCCGAAATCCTGAACTTTGTCCCGAAGTTTGCTTATTTTTTAAAGTTAATGACCGTAAAATCCCACCCATGAACTGGCGTATAATGTTCATAAATTGCTTAATTTTGAAAGTTACTATTCGTATAATGTCACTCCATGAATTCGTTGTCCCTATAATACCACCCCAGAAATTACGCGACTAAAACAATATCAAGCCCCTAAAAAAATTCACCCACCCTCGATTCGTTCGCAGAACACCTCGGTGAGCCCAGACGGGAGCATGCTCGCGGTCCTCGGAGACAATCCCGAGTGCCTTCTCGCCGACGCACAGTCGGGAAAGATCCTCGCCACTCTGAAGGGACACTTTGACTACTCATTCGCGTCCGCATGGCACCCAAACGGTCAGATTCTTGCCACTGGGAACCAAGACACGACTTGCAGGTTGTGGGATGTGAGGAATTTGTCTGAGTCGTTCGCCGTCCTAAAGGGGCGAATGGGAGCCATTAGGACCGTAAGGTTCACGGCTGACGGGCGGTTCATGGCCATGGCTGAGCCCGCCGACTTTGTACATGTTTTCGATACTGCTTCTGATTACTCGAAGGCTCAGGAAATCGATATATTTGGTGAGATTGCTGGGATTTCGTTTAGCCCCGATACTGAATCGTTGTTCGTCGGGGTTGCGGATAGGGTTTATGGGAGTTTGATTGAGTTTAATCGGAGGCGTTATGACTACCGTTATCTGAGTAATGGGGTGTTTTAAGGCTGTGCTGTAGTTGCTTTTATTACATAGCTATGTCTGAAAAGTGTGGTTAATAGTGTGTTTGTGTGTGTATTGAGTTGGTTTGAAGAATCAATCATTCGGAAGTGAGCGACCCTTTTTTTTGTGATGTGTCGCAAAGCTGTGTTTTTTGAGAGCTGTTTCTATCGAGTGATTGTGTGCATTTTATGTAAAATTCTGTAAGTTCCATGTATGGTGGGGGTTTGTTCAGATGTAAATGTAGTTTGAGTTTTAGCTTCTTGTTACATATTGAGTTGTAATCAATTCGAGTTGAGTTGAGTTGAGCTGATTAGGTTGAAGTGTTGAGACGATTCTGAGTTCTTTCTTGACTTTGAGTGCCTATTGAAAGCTTAGCCTCAAATCGGATGAGAGAATCGAATATTAATCCATGCAACTAAAAAAAAAAACACTGTCCTCTGTCTATCAGTTAGATGGTTGGGACAGGGGGATCATAACTCATCGTACTTCCAAGGGATATTCTATCAGTTACTGCACCTAACGGGAAGACCCTAACTGATAGAGGGGATATTCATTAGCATTTCATTGAGTACTTCCAAGGTATGTTGGGCACAAAGATTCCTGGAGATCACTTCCCTGAGGACCTGGTAGTTGCTTAGGGTGCCACACTTTCCTTAGATGATAAGTTGCAATTTATTAAGCCTTTTAGTAGAAAGGAAGTATGGGATGTACTGCATTCCATTCATGATGATGTGGCTCATGGACCGGATGGGTATGAGAGTGGTTTTTGCAAGCAAGCTTGGAGTGTTGTAGGTGACGATAGTACCTAGGTGGGTGAATATCCGAAAATCGGATTCCGATCCGATATCCGATTTTCAAAATCCGAAAAATCGGATAAACGGTTAAAAAACCGGATCGGATTATCCGATCCACATTTCTTTTAAGTGAACCGGATCGGATCCGGATAGGGCCAAAGGTAAAATTCGGATATCCGGTATCCGAATTTTAATTTTTTTAAAAATATAAATTAAGTATATATAGCCCAACAATAATAAAATAAAAATGAGCCCAAGGCCCAAATAAACAAAAATAACCCAACAATAATGAAATAAAAATTCGGCTAAGGTAATGTTGTGTTCAAAATCGGATTCGGATATCCGGAATTCCGGATATCCGAATTTGCTCAGCCCTAATATTACCTCTGCTGTCCTGGAGTTCCTAGAAACAGGTTTGCTGTCACAAATGAGCAAGATTGTCCTCTGTCTCATTCCAAAATCTGCTAGCCCGTTATCAGCCCAAGATTTCAGTCCTATATCTTGCTTCAACACGGTTTACAAGTGTATCTCCAAGTTGCTATGTTCCAGACTTAAGCCCCTTCTACCCAGAATCATCCATGCTAATCAAAATGCCTTTGTGGAAGGTAATCGTGCATAACATTTTATTGTGCCAGGATCTAATTTGGCTGTATAGTAGGAAGAACACCTCTGCTAGAGTACTTATGAAAGTTGATACAAGGAAATCGTATGATACTCTCGACTGGGAATTCATAAGGAAATGGTTATGTCTCCTCAGATTTCCTCTTACATTTGACTAGGAAACTGCAACTATCGGTTTAGATTCCACCCTTTATGCAAGCAGATCAGTCTGGTGAATCTGTGTTTTGCTGATGATCTGATGATCTTTTGTAAAGGCAACGCCACTGTGGCTGTGTAGGGGTGAGCAAAAAAATCCGGAAACCAGATTCCAATCCGGTATCTGGTTTTCAAAATCGGGAAAACGCGGTTTTAAAAACCGGATCGGATATCCGGTCCGATTTATTTTAAATTAAATGGGATCGGATACGTATAGTGGTTTGTCTAAAATTCGTATATCTGGTATCCAGTTTTATATTTAAAAAAATAAAAAAAATAGTCCAAAAGAAAAATGATGGTCCAAAAAGGAAAAAATCATCAAGTAGAATATTTAAATTTATATTATTTTATTATTGCAAGAAACTTTGTTAGAGAATTGAGAAAGAAAAAATAAAAACATCGAGATGCAAGTTAAAAAATTAATATGAATTGGTGGTATTGTGCTTATTATTTATTATGCAATTCTGAATCATAAATTCACATATAGTCTGAATTACTATGTTTAGAAATTCTTATATTAAAAATATATTCTTTTATTGTGATAAGAAATAAAAAAATATGATTTGAAAAGAAAATAATAAAAAAATATAAGAAAAATAAATTTAAAAACCGGATACGGATATCCGGTATAGATATCCGAATAAACCGGATATCCGATTAAAACCGGAGCGGATACGGGTACCATTTTCGATATCCAAAAAATCCGGATTCGGATATCCGAAAATCCGATCGGATATCCAGTTTTGCTCACCCTAGCTCTGATTAAGGAAGCATTGGAGCCGTTTAAAAATGCATCTGGATTGGAAGCTAATCAACAGAATTCCAACTTATATCTTGTGGGAATCAAGAGGCTACATGAGGAGCTTGTTCAGATAACTGGATTCCAACTAGGTAAGTTTCCTATGAGGTATTTAGGTGTCCCTATTTCTCCTACCAAATGGAATAGGAATGCTTGCTAGACTCTAATTGAAAAGATAACTGCTAAAATACGATGTTGGGCTACCGTGAATTTGTCATATGCTGGCAGACTGTGCTTAATTAACTCTGTTCTGATCCTATACATGGATATTGGGGGTCTGTTTTCTTGCTTCCCAAATCAATTACTAAGGAGGTTTATATAGTCTGTAAAGAGTTCTTGGGGGGCAAGAAGGAGCAGGGCAAAAGTATATCCTTAATCGGTTGGGATAAAGTGTATCTGCCTAGGTACAAAGGAGGTTTAAATCTATGGGATTGTGAAACCTGGAATAGAGCTCTTGCTGGCAAGCAGATTTGGGACATTACTATGGAGGTTGATTCTTTATGGATCAAGTGGATAATGTGATATACTTGAAAGGTACTGATTTCTGGGATTTCATCCCTGCTATTATTGATTCTTGTTGGCATTGGACGAAACTCCGCAGACTTAAGGAGATATTTAGGACGGAATACGTGGGTAAGAGATGCAACCACTTTGCTGATGGAAAATACTCTACCAAATCTGGGTACATTTGGCTTAAAGGTGACAATCCTTCATTCCATTTTTGTAAAGCTGTTTGGAATAAGTTTAACATTCCTAAGCACTCATTCTTTCTCTGGTTGCTGATCGAAAAGAGGCTTCTAGCATTCTTAAGGTTGGTTAGTTGGGATTAAACATATTTAATACAAGTTGCAGATTATGTGGGGAATGTGAGGAGTCGAATGAGCATTTGTTCCCAGAGTGCTCTTACAGTCAACAACTGCTGCAGAAACTCTTTGCACGGATAAGGTTTGATTGTCATTTTCGGAATTTTGAGGAGCTGCGCTCATGGTTCAAGACTGAGGGGAGGAAGCGTAATGTTCAGCAAGGCATTCACACAACCTGTGTTTCTTCTATGTTTACAACGTTTGGAATGAAAGGAAGAAGCGAGTGCATTCTGATGAGGGATGGCGAACTGTGGAGCAGATTTTCAATCCAGAGCTCTCGAGAGATGAAGTGGAGATTAAAAAATTTTGCATGCTTGAAGAAAGTTGCCAGTACTAGTCTTTTTCTGCATATCTGTTCCTAATACTTGTACATAGTTGACGAGATGTAATGGACTTATCAGGAGGGTGTGGTAAATGAAAATTCATTTTACCAAAAAAAAAAAAAAAAAACAAATATGTTGAGACAATTTACGATGTGAGTCAAAGGATCATTGTGGAGGAGTTGTTAGGTCACCCGAATTACTAAATGGGGAAATACGTTCGGCTATTGGGTAGGATAAAACAATTTGGGCCCACCCGAATAACATTATTTTTAAATTTTTATACTTAAATATACTCGATCATATCATGATATTAAGAACGAGGTTATCTGAACTCGTTTAAGAGTGTATCATGATTTACGCGATTTTGTTTCTTTGAATATTGAAACTTGATGTGGTGCATATTCAATTTGGTATGATATATTTGGGTCTTTGATTATGTAATTTTTTAGAAAGTCGGGTTTTAACCAAAAGGAACCGAACACCGCTACCGACTCCCATTTGAACAAAAAAGTATTTGAAAGTAGTATCAATGCCGAATTATTATTGTATAGCACATCCAATGTCTGTGCAAATATATCATATATTTTTTTAACATTATTATATATTATTAATAAGTTATATTACAAATAAAATTTTCAAGGTAAACTTGTAATTATTTAAAAAATTAAGGGTAAATTATTAAGCAATTAAGGTTAAAATTGTAAATAACTATGATATACCAAATTAATAATTTTTATCCACACTAAGCACTTTTATATAAAAGCATATGATTGTCGTTTACTTGGTTTACAACTATGGGTTCTCCTATTGCGAATTCTCGACTCATTATATCCGTCCTACAAAAATAGTTGTAATAAGATTTTGAACCCGACCTATATTATATAGTCAGATAATATCCGTATATAATGAAAATCTTAACAAGGATTTGAAACTATGACCTATTACCTAAACGATCCACTACACAAACATTGATGGACGACTTATTTCAATACTAGAATGACACATTAGACACGGAAAATTCACGTTCTAAAACTAAAATTCCATGTCTATTATTGATTAGACGTGGAATTATCAATGTAGGATGTGTAGGTGTTGTTCTCCTAACAAACTTAGACAAAGACATATACCGTTTCTAAAATGATTTTTTGTCACATTTTCAATTTTATTTCCGTATCTAATCAGTGTCTAATTAAAAGCATTAATTTATTTTGAAATAAAAAATGTGTCTAGATTTCCTTTGTTCGTGGCAGCATGTTGCCACTCCACAGCATTAGCACATGAGCTTTTGTTCTTGTACTTTCTATTCGTATTAATACATGGGACCAATTCAAAAAACAATTGTGTCTCTTATCGAAAAGTCTTCAGAGCCACATGGGAGTAGGGTCACACGTTTTTAGTATAAGAAGAATTATTTTTTTATTATTTAGTGATCTAAGTGCTTACATAATAGAGTTCTATCATATGCCTATAAATAGGTAGCATTAGAGCAAAGAAAATGCACGGCAAAAACCAAAGAGAAATAGAGAGAGAAGGAAAGAAAAGAATAAAAAAATAGAGGGTTTGTTCGGTATTTGTTCCGACTATAAAGAGAGATAGTGAATGTTTTCTCCTTTATATATTGAGAGGTTGTAACCCATGTTTTTACCCCAGTGATAAAACTTCTACCTCGCCCGTGGTTCTTACCCCAAAAGGGGTTTTCCACTTAAATTCCCGTGTCCATTTTATACTCACAGACAATTCCAATATATTATGCTGTCCATTTCGGAACAAGTGGTATCAGAGCCAGCCCTAATTGATATTCCGCTTATGCTCTGTGGTTGCAGCTTTGTCTGATCTTCCACACCAGAAAGGAAATCGAAAAGGTTTATCGTTACGAAAGATTTTGTTGGCAAGTCGTGGCAATAGACTGTGTAAGTAGGTTCTGTCTAGGTAGCTGGTGCCAAGCGGGACACATTGTGACCCCACTAGATATCATCTTGGAATTTACTTAGAAGGGTAATTTTGTCTAGAAAGCTGGTCGCTACCCTTTCTGCAAATTATCTTATCAGTGCTATTTGGCTGGACTATTGAATTTCTCCGACGATAGCAACGTGGGAAAAAATGGAAGCTAAAAATGAAATTGAGAAATTCAATGGGAGAAACTACTCACTGTGGAAAATGAGGATTAATGCAATTTTACTCAAAGAAAATTGTCTAGAGGCGATCACTGGCAGACCAACAACAATTACAAGTGATGCCAAATGGAAGAAGATAGACGGGAGATCCATCGCCAATATCCATCTGACAATACCAGGTGATATATTATCTAGTGTCGATGAGAAAACTAGTACGGAAGAAATTTGGGACAATCTTGAGAAGCTGTATCAAGTAAAGTCACTCCACAGCCGAATTTCCTGAAAAGAAAATTATACCATCTACGAATGGAAGAATCTTCTTCAGTGGCCGAGCACATCAACAAGTTGAATACTCTATTCTTTCAACTTAAAGACTTGGACTACAAAATAGAACCAAGTGAACGTGATAAGCTTCTACTGCAGAGCCTGCCAGACTCCTACGATCATCTTGTCATCAATCTGAGTAACAATCAAGCTGCAGGAAAACTTATCTTTGACAATATTGCAGCTGCGGTTCTCGAAGAAGAAAGTCGACGCAATAACAAAGAAGACAAGTTGATAACGTCCCAACAGGCGGAAGCGTTGATAGTGACGAGGGCAAGATAAGGAGCACGTGGTCCAAACATGAGCCCAAAACGGACAAGACCCGGAGAGTCTGGTCCAAGTGGGAGTAAAAAACGACAAAGCCTTGTTACAAAAAAATAAGAAGGCTATAAAATGTTACCACTGTGGCAAGAAAGGTCATCTAAAGGAAGATTGTTGGTCTCTAAATAAAAATCCCAATGCCCAAGGAAATGCCGCCAACAGTGCCGATGATGGAATTGCCTTGGTTTGTGAAGCCGCAACCACTATCGCTGAAAATGGAAGATTCAACGACGTGTGGCTCATGGACTCAGCAGCTACTTTCCACATGACCTCTCGAAGGGAATAGTTTCATCAATACGAGCCAACGTTTGGAGGGTATGTCTACAGCTGCAACGACCAAGCGCTGAAGATTGTCGGGGTGGGTACGATTCAAATAAAGATGTACGACGGCACTGTGCGTACCATCAATGTTGTGCGACATGTGGAGGGCTTGAAGAAAAAACTGTTGTCCGTGGGGCAACTCGATGATCTTGGTTTCAAAATTGAATTGGAGAACAAGATCATGAAGGTTTCCAAAGAAGCGCCGGTGGTGATGAAGGGAGAAAAGATAGCTGCAAATCTACACATGCTGACGGGAGAGACTCTGCAAGAAGGGCAGACATCCGTTGCCATGACAAGTTCAAATGAAAAGTCCACGATGACTTGGCACAAGAAACTTGGTCATATGTCTGAACAAGGCATGAAAATTCTTGCGCAAAAAAATCTACTTCTTGGACTCACGACGATGTCGATACCATTCTGCGAGCATTGCATTGTGCGCAAGCAGCATCACCTAAAGTTCTCCCCATCGAATTCTAGAAGCAAAGATATTCTAGAATTGATCAACTCTGATGTATGGTAAGCACCGGTTCTGTCCCTTGGAGGAGCCAGCTACTTCGTATCATTCATTGATGACTACTCCAGGAGATGCTAGGTGTACCCAATCAAGAAGGAGGACGACGTGTTTCCTATCTTCAAAGCATACAAGGTGCGAGTTGAACTTGAAACCGACAGAAAAATCAAGTGTCTCCGGTCAGATAATGGAGGGGAATATATTGGCAAAGAATTCACTGAATTCTGCAAAGAAGCGGGTATCAGAAGACAGTTCACCACGACATACACTCCACAACAGAATGGAGTGGTATGGCGGTTGAATATAACACTGTTGGAAAGAACAAGGGCTATGTTGAGAACTGCAGGCCTAGAAAAGACGTTCTGGGCGGAAGCGGTCTGTACTGCCTGTTATGTGATGAATCGGGCCCCATCTACTGCTATGGAGATGCGGACACCGATGGAGATGTGGATTGGTGCACCTGCAGACTATTCAAACCTCCATATATTTGGAAGTTCAACGTACGCGATGTACCACAACCAAGAAACGACAAAGTTGGATCCAAAATCCAGGAAATGCTTGGTCTTGGAGTACGCTGAAGGAGTAAAGGGGTATCGCTTGTGGGATCTCACTGACTTTAAAGTGATTATCAACAGAGATTCATCTTCTTGGAAGATAGCAATCAGAGCAAGTCGAAAATGATAGCAGTCCAAAAGGCGTGTGATCGACAGCGTGTACGTTAATATATTATTGTTCGTGAAAGTACGTCAAGTAACAATTAAAACGAATATATTAGAACTAGAACCACGCGCGATAGGCAGTGTACCTATCGTTTGTAATATAGTTATAGCGAATATCCGAGTATCGTACACGAGGAATAAATTGATTACTAGTATTGACATATCGACTCGATATTTAGCCTAAATAAGACGATGAGATTTGATACTACGAACTAATTTAACAGAGCAACCTAATGAAGCAGAAGAACAAAGAAACGCAACTAGAGATAATACGAGTGACTTAAGATGACAAATATGTGTTCGGGATTCGAATCCCGCTGGGTGTTGTCGGCTAAGGCTACAGAATATTGCTCCTACGTGATTATCGACTAAATCGCAGTAATTTCCTACCCACTCACGAATTTACAGTCGCCCTAAACGCTCGTGAGAATCTAAGTTTAGCAATTACTAGACGATGAGGATCGAGTATTTGCTGTCGCCCTATAACTCGAATCCTAACGTCTACGAATGGCCTAGTCGTTATTTAGCTGTCACCCTAAACGATGTACCACACATTCATATCAACACATAGACATATTGAGACAAAGAAGCAACATCATAGAACGATAAATAGTCGAATACACGTGTTCACGATTATCCTACGCTTAACTACGACATAAACCAACGTTCATCTACTCCCAAACCCACCAGAGATTTAGCTACTCATATTAGGAGAAACAACAACGAGAATAAGGGAAACGAGGATAGAGAACTCATAAAATCTTCCCTAATAAGTGATTATGGCGGTTCTGAGGTGGATCTCTCGTTCCTCGATCAAATGAGCGTGGCTTCGTTGTTGGATCGTCCCTTACGTGTCTCCGAATTAAAGAGCAGCTTCTAGTGTTCTTCCTCCTCTCTTTTTCTCTAAGTTTCGTCTCTTTGAAGTTGTTCTTGAGTTCTGAAAAGAACTCCCCTTTTATGCTTCGAATTTGGGCCAAAACCCTGAAATTTGGCACGTTCACGGCTTCTTAACGGGCCTTCACGGCCGTGAAGGGACACTTTAGGCTGATTTCCCGCGTTTCTTAAACCCTTCACGGCCTCATGCATTAGGAGTCACGGCCGTGACGGCGGCTTGAACCCTAAATATTGACTTTCTGGAATGAGTCACGGCTTCTTACATAACGAGTCATGGCCGTGAAGTATTTGAGAATTTCTCCGTTGAACTTTCTGCCTCGATTCACAGCCTCTCGCATGAGATCTCACGGCCGTGACATTTTCCTTAAAACTCTCTGTCCACGTTCACGGCTTTTTACATGAGGGTTCACGGCCGTGACACTTGAGGTTTATGTCTTCTTAAGCTCACTGCCCACGTTCACGGGCAATTGCATAGACATTCACGGCCGTGAAACTTGAGGCTTATGTCTTCTTAAGCTCACTGCCCATGTTCACGGGCAGTTGCATAGACATTCATGGCCGTGAACTTTCCCTGGCAGCTTCATACTTGGTCCTTTTCGCGTCGTTTTCGCCTCGTTTTCGTTCCTTTTCTCTCGATAATCATTCAAAGGTCCTACAATATTTAAATGGGTGTAAATAGAGCCAAGAAATGTATGGAATAACCAAAATATCCTATTATAACCCGGATAAACGAAACAATAAACGTATTAAAAATACGTTTATCAGCGTGAGACTACACCCATGAAAAGAAAATTGGAGCAATATTCGTCTGAAGCTGAACCGGCGCACGAAGAGCTCGACCCAGTCGAATCTGAAGTGACGGATCTCTGGCGGTCATCACGCGACCGTAGGCCGCCGAGTTGGCACTCAGACTATGAGATAGATAGCAACCTCGCGTACTGTTTTCTAACTGATGATGGAGAGCCAACCACTTTCCAAGAAGCACTGAGTAATTCAGATGCGAGTCAATGGATTTCAGCAATGCAAGAGGAAATGAAAGCTCTCTATAAAAATAAGACATGGGAGCTGGTGCCATTACCGCAAGGAAGGGAACCCATTGGCAACAAATGGGTGTACAAAATCAAGCGGAATGGTGATGACCAGGTAAAGCGCTACCGTGCTACACTAGTTGTAAAGGGATATGCTCAGAAAGAAAGGATTGACTTCAACAAAATTATCTCACCGGTGGTTCGACTTACAACGGTCAGGGTGGTCTTGTCAATGTGTGCTACATTCGACTTGCATCTTGAGCAACTAGACGTGAAGACGGCTTTTCTCCATGGTGACCTCGATGAAGAAATATATGTGCTTCAATCAGAAGGTTTCGAAGAACAAGGAAAAGAAGATATAGTTTGCAGATTGATCAAATCTCTCTACGGGCTCAAACAAGCACCTCGATGCTGGTATAAGAGATTTGACTCCTTCATAATGAGTCTTGGCTACAACAGGCTATATTTAGATCCTTGTGCGTATTTCAAGAGATTTGGCGATGCGATTTCATCATGTTGTTGTTGTTATACGTCGACGATATGCTGGTAGCAGGACCCAACAAAGATTGTATCGCCGACTTAAATACTCAACTGGCCAGTGAATTCGAAATGAAGGACTTGGGACCAGCAAACAAAATCCTTGGTGTGCAAATATCTCGAGACAGAAGCAAGCGGAATATTTGGCTTTCCCAAAGGAATTATTTGAAGAAAATCCTGCAGAGATTCAACATGCAAGATAGTAGGTCAATATCTACCCCTCTTGCTACTAATTTCAAGCTATCCTCCGAAATGTGTCCTACCGATGAAGACGAGAGGATAGAGATGTCTCGACTTCCATATGCATCGGCGGTAGAAAGTCTAATGTTCGCAATGATCTGTAGAAGACCGGACATTGCCCATGCAGTAGGAGTCGTTAGCCGATACATGTCCAACCCTGATGGGGAGCACTGAAGTGCTGTTAAGAGAATTCTCAGATATATCAAGGGAACCTCGGATCTTGCCTTATGTTACGGAGGTACAGATTTCACTGTCCATGGTTTTGTTGATGCAGATTATGCAGGTGAACTTGATAAAAGCAGATCCACAACCGGATATGTGTTCAATCTTGCTGGCGGAGCCGTAAGCTGGGTTTCAAAACTGCAGTCCATCGTTGTAACGTCAACAACGGAAGCAGAATATGTCGCAGCTACGCAAGCCAGTAAGAGGCAATATGGTTGAAGATGTTGCTGGAAGAACTCGGCCACAAATAGGAGAATATTGTTCCCTATTGTGATAGCCAGAGCGTGTTGCATCTTGCAAGGCATCCAGCATATCATTCAAGAACCAAACACATCCGGGTCCAATACCACTTTGTTCGGGAACAAGTGGAAGAGGGTATGTGGACATGCAAAACACACTGCGGATAATCTGGCAGACTACATGACTAAAGCAATTACCGCGTACAAGTTTACGTGGTGTCGTTCCTCCTGTGGATTGATCGAGCATAACTAACATGCAATGGCGAGCTAGAAGAATGATGTGATGAGCTTCAATCAAATCTTCAAGTGGAAGATTGTCGACATTAAAAGTCTTCAGAGCCACATGGGAGTAGGGTCACACGTTTTTAGTATAAGAAGAATATTTTTTTATCATTTAGTGACCTAAGTGCTTACATAATCAAGTGCTATCATATGCCTATAAATAGGTAGCATTAGGGCAAAGGAAATGCACGGAAAAAACCAAAGAGAAATAGGGAGAGATGGAAAGAAAAGAATAAAAAAATAGAGGATTTGTTCGGTATTTGTTCCGACTATAAAGAGAGATAGTGAGTGCTTCCTACTTTATAGATTGAGAGATTGTAACCCCTGTTTTTACCCCAGTAATAAAACTTCTACCTCGCCCGTGGTTTTTTACCCCAAGTTAAAAGGGGTTTTCCACGTAAATTCCCGTGTCCATTTTATACTCACAGACATTTTCGATATTATTATGCTGTCCATTTCGAAACATCTCTATCCGTTTCTAATACTAATTAGACACGAAACCAATTCCGTAAATATTGATTAGTTTTGAGAACAACCAATAGTATATATATAATATATATTAATTTCTAAAAACCTTCTATCATGGCGAGATAAAATATAATTATTAATTATTCCTATATCTTATTGCACTCGTAATGAAGCCCGCCTTTACTTACAACCACTAATTAAGCTGGCGTTGCTTTGTTCGTTACAAGTGGGTAGTACTGTTTTGCTACTTACTCAACGACCAACATGCATATGCTTACTAAAGCCACATATGCTATAATATATATATATATATATATATATCGAAGTGAACTAACAACTACTTCACGCCTTGAAACGAGGAGCATGTATGGCGCTTGACTACTTTTTTTCTTCCCATTATTACAGTTAGAAAAGATCCCTTTACTAACGCCGCAATATCAATTCCTCAAACCAAGATGTGCACGTGACGAGCGCGTGCTTTCCCTCGCCGTGAAATCTGCCGTCATATCTCTTATTACCATTCTCCCTCTTCTGTCTATGGCTCGCTGGTCAACTCTTAGAATACGAGTTTCTTCTTTAATTTAAGGCAACTGTTCTTTATATATCTTAGTCAACTCTGACCAAGAGATTATAAAATTTCAGAGGACAGCTGAAAATGAGTGTATTTATGTTGTTAATTCGAATGATTGAGTTACAATATATCAATTCAACCGTACAATTTGAATAAAAGTCATTTTGTAATGCAAGGCACAGCAGAAGATAATGTATTCTAAATCCGATTTGTGTGGTTCTAAAATGTAAGTACATCTAATAATACATTATAATCGTTAATACAATGGTGTTATTAATAGGTATCGTTACCATGGGTTCGATTCGAGCAGATAATTAGAAGCAATTAGGTAAAGAAGTGCTTATCATCTGATTTAATTAGAATTAATAGTCATGATTGATTGTCATTTACTTTCTCTACATTTGTTGTTGGAACGTGGATGCTATTAGTTCGATATTACCGATTAAATCTTACAAGTTTTACCCCATATATTGGAATGAATTTGAATTATATTCTGTGCAAGTTAGAATATATCCAACTTGGTTTCTTAAGTGACAAGTCAATGGGGATAGAAAAAGGAGATTAATTGAATTATCTAGGGAAGGTTTGAGCACATAATCTATAATATTCGAATATCGATATTATAATAGTACTTACAATTATGTTAAATATTATCTCAATAAATATAGTCCACATAATCTATAATATTCATAGGGTTAAATAGGACATTTAGGGGGTGTTTGTTTTGAGGTGATCCTCCAAAACATAACTCTAATCATCTCTTATCAACACCATGTTTGTTTAGCCTAGGTGATGAGTTATCACCGTAATGATGGATCACCTAGGTGATGAAAATGGAGTGATGATTCAAATTTTTATTTGGACATCATTACCTCTTAGTTTAGCATTTATACCTAATATATCCTTATTCATATTTTTAAATTATATAATTAAAGTATTTAAAGCTTAATTATATATCCACTACGGTGATACTCATACGGTGATGCAAGTATCACGTGATGCTAGATCACCGCAAACAAACACCGCTCAGTTGTGAGCTAATCTCCAAGATCAGATTCCACTCCCCATCCAATATCGAAAGTCAATACTTCTAATAGAATGAAATGGTGATCATGAAAATGTATCCATCGCCAACGTCATGTCCTCAAGGCAATTTCCATTTCACCTTCAATTGCACATTTTTTTTCCTTGTAAAATGTTACAAACTTGAAAAGGGGGAAATGAGCCAAGTGATCGAAAAATAAAGATAGCTGCGTTTGAGGACTCAAGAGTGGTGTGAACGCATAACTAACCTATACATCAAAAGGCTGATAAATGGACAGAACAAACGCCATTTTCAGACAAATACCACGTGAAGCAACCGCCACCTGTCCTTCTCATGACACGCGGACATAGCATCATACATGTGTCCACGTCAGCCGAAACCCTGGCCGGGCCGGGCCGGGCCTTGCACGAATTCCTAGATGGTTTGAGAATTCAAGGGGCTCGCCCCACTATATAAATGGCGAAGAGCAGCTCAATCTTTCTCAAACACAAACTAAAAGTGACAGAGAGAAAATAAAAATAAAAAATTAAGAGAGTACAGTTCTTCCATTCATCTCACTTGCACACACCATCACCGTTAGTTCCTTGAGAGAGAAGTGAAAGAATGTTAGAAAAGAGTTTCTTGTCTTAATTATTTCTTAATCCCCCCCCCCCCCCTGATTAATCCCAGCTTCTTGCGATCCCTTTCTGTGAAAATCATCTGAATTTTTTTATGTTAATCTTCGTTTGCTTGATAGATGGGCGCCATGAAACAAGCTTAGGAGAAAAGCAGGTTTTGATTCAAAAAAAAAGACAGGTGTTTTCGCAGCTGAGATCTCAAGAATCCCTTTTTTAATCCCCTTTTTTTTGTTGTATAATTCAGAAATCTTTCGCCTGAGGGCTTATTTGCCGTTCCCTCAGGAAAAAAGGATTCAAGGGGTTGTCTATTTGTATACCTCTTCAAGAATCCGAAGAAAGATTTATTCTTTTTACGAACCCAGAAAAAAAAAAGATCTTTTTCTTTTTAAATTATTATCTAATCTCACCTGTTCCTTAATTTTAATCAAGAAAGGGGTTTATTGCAATAGATCTGTAGTATATAGTATATAATATTCGTTAGTGTTAAGTATTAGATGGAAGCTGCCATGAATTTTTGGAATAGCATGCTCCGTGAAGCTTCAGCCATGGCTGTTGTAGACGACCCTTCTTCCTCCTCCTTCGCCGGCGGCGGCGAATTGATGGAAGCGCTCACACCTTTTATGAAAAGTGCTGCCTCGCCGCCGCCGCCGCATTTTTCTACTTCCGATCTTCCTTCTCACCGCCATAATAACGTTGACCTTCATAGTTATGGTAATAATTATGATTGCAATGCTGCCCAATTCTCCTCGGATTCCTTTCCCTACAGTTCCTATCCCTCCTATCCCACCACCGCCGCCGCCGCCGGCGTGCCTCAGTCGTTCGAAGCGTACCCTCAAAGCTATTATCAGTCACCGTCGTTTGATCTTTACGGTCATTCTTCAGTTGGGCTCGATCAGTTATGTCAGCCGCATACTGTCTCTTCCGCCGGCGCGCAACACCACTATTCTCAGGGACTCGGCATTGGGCCCGTCCCCATGAAGCACACGGCGGCTTCCGTCGCCGTCACCACCGCCGCGAAGCTGTACAGGGGCGTACGTCAGCGCCACTGGGGCAAGTGGGTCGCCGAGATCCGCCTACCCAGGAACCGCACGCGCCTGTGGCTGGGAACCTTCGACACCGCCGAGGAGGCCGCCCTTGCCTACGACGCCGCCGCCTACAAGCTCAGGGGAGACTCGGCGAGGCTCAACTTCCCAAACCTAAGGCACAGCGGCTCCGAGGTCGGAGACGGGTATCGGCCGCTCCACGCCGGCGTCGACGCCAAGCTTGAGGCGATCTGCGCCGCGCTGGCGGAGGGGAAGAGCGTCGACAAGGAGAAGAGCGGCGGCGGCGGCGGCAAGAAGAAGGCAGGCAGTAGCAGCAGGGGTAAGAGGACGGCGGCCGCCGCGTCTGAGGAAGAGGAGTCGTCTGGGTCGGGTTCGGATATGGTATTCCCGGAAGTCGCCGGTGGGGATGAAGGTATGATGGGCGATGGTTTCGTTTCGCTGGAGTGCCCTTCTTATGATATTGATTGGGATGCTATTTAGTCCAACTTTCTTTCTTTCTTCTTTCTTTTCTTTTTTTTTTTTGTTTTTTGGTTTCTTCTGTAGTTAAGAAGAAGCTGCAATGGAGTTTTTGGCAATTGCAGTACTGTTTTCTTCTTCTTCTTTGACTTTTATATATATATATATTATTGTTTTTTCATTTTTTGGGGTCTTTTGTCGTAGAGTTAGTTAATGATGTCTGTGTTAGAGAATGGTGTAAGCTCGGTTTTTGACATGGGCTTGGCCACTATTGAACTTGTTCCTAGTACATTATTTATATATATAAATTTGATATTATGTTTTTTATTATTTTATGGTGCACGGTGTAACAGCCTACTAAGATATTCCATCCCATTGCAATTCTTTCACTCCAACACAACGTCTCTAGCAAGACAATGGATATCGAATGATTAAAATCTCGATCAGTGTTGGATTAAAGATACTTTTTACTTAATATATAATTGGTCAAAATGCACATAATCCCTTTGTGGTTTGCCGAGAACGCATAACAGTACCTTATGGTTTATAAATAAATTGCATAAATTACCCTTGTAGTTTACTTAATTTTGCAAATGCTCCCCTCAAAATTAACCATCACTTTAAATTTGGAATTCCCATTATACCCTTAAAAATATAATTGAAAATATAACAAGCTAATCGTACTCAAAATGGTTTATCTCCCTCTATTTCTCCTCTCAAAGAAGAAAGCTTAGCCCTAACTCTCTCAATTGTGACCCAATTGATAATTTCTTGAAAAAATCTTCGTTGTTTTTCAGCAATTGGTGATAATTAGGATTTTACGAACATCTTAGACTCGAAAAATTGCGTAATTCCATCGTTATATGTCTAAATGTCCGAAAATATCATATCGTATGTTACTTTTCATATTTTATTGGTAACAAAGCAAAAAGGGAAAAAATCGGGAATGAACTTGGGCCCCAAATGTAAGTTAGGATGTTACGAACATCTTAGACCCGAAAAATTGAGTAATTCCATCGTTATATGTCTAAGTGTCTGAAAATATCCTATCAAATGTTACTTTTCATATTTTGTAGGTAACAAAGCAAAAAGGGCCAGAAATGGGGAATGAACTTGGGCCAAAAATCAGCCTAAACTATGAGCCCGTGAAAGCCCAAAAACAAAGCAGCCCAAATAATTCAGCCGTTGAGCAGCCCAACAAACATATAGATACAAAACACAGACAACTTGGGAAGGAAGAGCAGCCGATCGACTACACCAAACTTGATGAAAGTAATCTTGAATAGCGATGCGCATACTACAGAAGAAAACGGGCAGACATCTTTACGGCTTAGCACACCAAGGGCAGTCAAGAAAACGAAAGTAGCTGTCGACAATCTTACACCTCGAGCACACCCGAACACACACGAGAACGGCTGAAGTGCAGAATAAAATGGGAAGATGTGGGCAGAGTTGAGGAGAGCTAGGCGTACAAAAGAGAAAATCAGCTCAAGAAAATAGGGAATGACTTTGCCACTCTCGTGTTTTTCCCAACCTATAAAAACGCCTTACAAAGAAAGGGGAGAGTTGGGGCTTCGACATCTGGGTGATAATTGGAGTTTCTGTGCGCGATTGAGTAAGGTGCGTGCATGCTTGGTGAAGTCGCTGTACACTTGTGTAGCTATGTGCTATTAAGAAAAGACGCCACCAACTGCTCGATGAAAGTACTGTGAGGGGGTAATTTTTCTGTCTTTTCTTTTACTGTGTTGTTTTACTTATGTGTTTTTTAAACCTTCATTGCTGTCGCTAATTAATATGTTAGAGTAAGTCGATTTGTGGTTAAGGCCGGCCGGATTATGAACTCGTAATAGTGTTATCGTGCTTTATTTAATCGTATAAGTTGTGTTCTTCGCTGATCTTAATGCCTGCGTATGATTGACCACCATATGTTTGTTTTGTTGATTGGTTTATGAACAGAGAGGTGATTAGACCGATTGGAATTAAAGTGTCGAGCATCACGACGTAAAACTGACCAAACATGGAATTCGGTTTCGTACGTGTGGTTTCCGAGACCTTAGATGCCGAAAGCGTCTAAGCTCGGGGAAATTCATAAAGCCGAATGCGTGCGGAGTAACTACAATCATTAGGGATATTGTTGAGTGCTTTACTCTCGCATAGGGTTGATATACACGCGAGAGCGGGTAGCACGCATGTTAGGAATTTTCACATTGACTTAATTTGTGTTGATTAGATAAAGTCGATTGCATGAAGACGTAGGATTAATCCGTAGCGAAATATGTACTTTAATCACGTTTGTCCTCAATTAATATTCATAATCGTTTTATAGTTGCTTATTTGTTTTTTAATTCAAAAAAAATATATTATTGATATAAGTTGGAATCGTATCTTAGAATTAATCGAGCTCTCCTCGTGGATCGATACTCGGACTTATGTCCGTTTTATACTACTTGCACGACCTAGTACTCTTGCTAGTATTCGAGCGTGTCAATTGGTAGGATGATTTCTGATCTGAGTATTGATGTGTCCCTCATTACGTATCCATTACCTGAGACTTGAGAGTGTTTCTGCAATTGGTGTAGAGAGTAGAGCAGTAGATGAGGTTGTGGCTGAGGGTCAAGCAAGTGCGAATGAGGGTCATTCAAATAGTTTTGGGCATAATGACATGGATACTGTGATTGAGGAGGAAAATCAAGATGCAGAGGTTGGTGTTGAGGCTGAGGATGTGGAAGAAAATCAAGAAGCAGATATTGGTGTTGAGGCCGACGCTGTGGAGGAAATCAAGAAGCAGAGGTTCATTGTGAAGCTCAGGTTGATGAGGAAATTGAGGATGCACTGGATGATAACCTGGTTGAGACAGAAGCTGAAGATGAGATAAAGGAATGCAATATTGAGTCAGAGGCAGAAGGTTTAATGTATTATGCAACTGATTCTGAAGGTGAATACTTTGTATTATGAGAGTGAAGATGAAGTCCAGATTGGTAAAGGAAGACAACAATGAAGTAAAAATAAGGCATGAACTGGTAGCAAACAAGAAGAATGGTACACTGACTTAGATAAAGATGCTTATGAAGGGTTGGGGAGGGACAAATTAACTATAATTTTATCACCTTTCTGTTTAGTGAATAATGAGTAATCATGCTTAGATTGTAGGAAACCAAACCTACTAATAACCTGGACAAACTTATGATTCCATTGTCTTGAAGCTTGCTTCAAGCCAACGGTTTTTGAAGTTTGCAGACTTGATGCTTTCCTTTCTCAGAATCTGTAAAACCTGGGGGCACCATCATATACACTTCTTCATCTAAATCACCTTGAAGAAATGCATTAGTAACATCCATTTGGAAAAGAGGCCAATTAAAAACAGATGTAATTGAAAGAACAACTCGAATTGTGACATGTTTTACAACTGGTGAGAATGTCTCACTGTAGTCAATACCTTCATGTTGTGTATATCCTTTAGCTACAAGTCGAGCTTTGTATCTTTCTATCTCCCCATTTGTTTTACATTTTATGGTATAGACCCTTTTACAGCCTATAACAGTTTTCCCTTGGGGGAGATCAACTAGTATCCAAGTTCTATTAAGTTCTAATGCTCAAAGTTATGAGTTCATAGCTTCTACCCATCTCATATCACCATTTGCATCTTCATATGACTTAGGGACATAGTCCTTTGAGATAGCATCCAGATATCCCTTGTAGTTCGGAGCAATTCTGTCATATTGAATTGCAGCTGATAAGGGATATCTGGCACCACTAGTCATATTAGCATCTGATGTATATGGTGATACCAAATCAGTGTGCCAAAAAGGGGGTCTGGAAATTCTACCTGACCTTCTTACCTGTGGTTCATGTGGTTGATCTTGGCTTACACTGGAACCAGGAAGTTCTGTTTCTGTGTTTTCTGGTGGCAGTTCTGCTTCTGTGCTTTCTGGTGAAATTTCCTCAGGTGCATGTGGCTATAGTTGATCTGTATGGTTCCCTTGTTGCTGCTGGTAAGGGAGGATCAAGTCATCATAATAGTTCTGTTTATCATGTGCTGGAAATCTCTCCCTCTCCAGATTAGTTGCATTAACAGCGTATAGAAAACACATCCTCAAAGAATATTACCTCCCTCGACACAGTGAACATCTCAGAATCTAAATCAACAACCTATACCCCTTTTGTGTGGTAGAGTACCCCATGAAGACACAAGGTTTGGAATTGTGTTGAAACTTATCCCTCTAAGTAATTAAATTTTGAAAACAGAGGCATCCAAATACTTTAAAATGTGCATAGGAGGGTTTCTTACCATAAAGCATCTCGAAAGGTGTTTTCCCATTTAAGACAGGAGTGGGAGTCCTGTTTATCAGGTATACTGCTGTTTTTACAGCTTCACCCAAAATTCGATGGGAATATTTGAGTGAAACTTCAAAGCTCTGGCTACATCGAGTATGTGCATGTGTTTTCTTTTCACAACCCCATTTTGTTGGGGGGAGGGGGTATAGGCACATGAGCTTTGGTGAATGATGCCTCTAGAGTCTAGGATAGCATTGCACTCATGAGAAAAGATTCAGAAGCATTATCACTTCTGATAACTTTTTATCCTAGTGCTGAACTGATTTTCAGTGTATTCAATGAAGTTCCTAAGCATTTCTACTACTTCTGATTTCGCTTTCATCAATAAGATCCAACATGCTCTTGAATAATCATTTACTATAGTTAAGAAATACCTCTCATGATCATAAGTTAACTCTTTATATGGTCCCCAAATGTCAATATGCAATTCAAAAATGGATGCAGTTGTGCACTCTCTAACAGGAAACTTGAATCTTGCATGCTTTGCTAAGGGACATATGGTGTAGTATTTAACAGAGTCATTCAGATTCAAATGTAAATCATCATGTACTTAAACCTTCCAAATGACATATGCCCAAGTCTATAATGCCACATAGATACATCATCTTTATTCAATCTAAAAACAGTTTCCTTATTGGCATGATTACAAAAATTAGTAAATGATAGCTTGTTCTTCACTGGCAGAACAGAGGGTTGTGGTTTGAGAATGTATAAACCGTTCTCAAGCTTACCAATCTCCCTTATCCTGCCAGTCAAAGCTTTCTGCAAAGCACAGAGATCATGAGAAAAGAACAGATGCACCTTCTCATCCTTTGCTAACTTAGACACTGATAGCAGATTCTGGTTAAAGTCTGGGACATATAAAACATTTCTAAGCCTAAGATCCTCATAAATTAAGATAGTACCAGACCTAACCACTCTGCTAGATGTTCCATTAGGCAGTCTCACACAACTCATTCTGCAATTATCACTATCAAAACTATTAAACAACTCAATGTTGCATGTAATATGATGATTGGCACATGTATCTATTATCCAGTAGACTAGAATCAGAACATGTACCTGCAATGTTTATAGTAGCTGAGCTCCCAATGGCCTTACAGTCCTCAGCACTTGAACTTTCTCAAGAAGCTTCAAAATCTAGGAGTATTGTTCATTTGTAAATCCTTGCTGAGCAGCTGATGCCTCTCCCTTAACATTCTCATGGCTTACTCTAGGATAATGATGTTGTTTGCTCTGAACCTGCCACCACTAAATCTTCCCTATCCTCTTCTTGCCCCTGTACCTCTTCTTCCTCCTCTCACAAAGTTGGGAGGATAGCCATGAATCTTGTAGCAGTTCTCCCTTGAATGACCATTCAAGTTGCAGTGGTCACAGAATGGCACAGCTTTTCTAGTTTGGCTGCCAGTACTGGAATAATTGTCGGAGTATTGAGTCGTAAGAGCTATAGAAGAGTCAGTGTTGGTGGCTTGTAGATTAATTCCATGTTGAGCTTCCTCATTTATTACCATCGAGTAAACCTGATTGTGAGACGGAAGAGGGGACATCAGAAGTATCTGCGACCTAATATTTTGATAAAATCGTTCAAACCTATCAGAAATTGCATCATCTTCTGCCAGCTGCACAGGACCTTGTATTCCTTTGAACTTCATTGCCGGAGATGTAATAATTGAGTCGTACTCGTCCCATAGAGGCTTCAGCCTGTTAAATATTCTGAGACGGATGATGCACCTTGAGTGCTCGAGTAGATCTCCATGAACAATCCATACATCCTTGCACCATTGATCTTATCAAATCTCTATTTCAAATCCTCCCAGATCTCTACTGCACTGCGATGATCGACAATGCCTAAAATTAATTCTTCAGAAATTGAGCGGTGGATCCAGGTTTTCACGAGTGCATCACACCGCTACCGTTGTGCGATCAGTGTAGAATCATTCTCCGGACATTTGCAAGTACCATTGATAAAACCGATCTTGTTCTTAGCTTCGAGTGCGATCATCATTCTCGTGCTCCAGATCTTGTAACTTTTGGATCTTTTGAGGATTCCAATGGTGAGAACGAGGTTCGACGTTTTCGATGGATGAATATACATCGGATTGTTAAATTGCACAATTCTTGCTCCTGCGTTGTCTCTTGAATTCGATGAATTCGTTGTGTTTGTCGTGTTATCTTCAGTCGCCATGGCTGATTAAGAACGATTCAGCAAGGCACTGAATACAATGAAGAAATCTTCAATGCTGATTTCGGTATTTCTGTTTCTTGAACTCAGTTGCTTTCGAGGGAAAAATTATAATTCATATTCAAAGTCTGCGCCAAAATGTACATAGGGCATCTATTTATATTACATCAATTTGGGCCTATTAAGCGACTCGGCCCAATAATAAGAATACCCGCTAATTACTTAACATAACGGCTATAACTAATAGAATGTTATTGCTGATCGAGTGAGTCGTTGATTACTCTCGTAACTTCCTAAGATACTATCTTGAGATAGTTGCAGAAGCTCTTGACCCTTGCTTTTGTTTTTGTTACGACCTATTTTGAGTGGAGATAGAAAAAATGTAGAAGAAGAGAGACTCGAAGTAGGAGACGAGACTTGAGAAATATCGAGAAAGAGATTAGAGCAGACGAAGAATGATTCAATACTATTTTCCTTGGTCTTAGACCTAGGGGTGTTCAAATTAACCAAAAAACCGAAAAAACTGACCGAACCGTAAAGAACCGAACCGAAAAGACCGGAACCGGCCGAACCGAATTGTAAAAAACCGAACCGAACCAAATTAAAATGTCGGATATCGGATTAAGAATACCTAAAACCGAAAAACCGAAAAACCGAACTGAAATTATCATACTACATTAAAAATAGAAAAATATAAAAAATCATTTGTTTTTCTCCCGTAACGTAAACAATACAGTAAATATAATTTCATTAGTATACTTTTTTTCATTTTTAGGTGAATGTTTTCCTCACCAATCAAATACTATTTTTCTCCCAAATATTTGTTGTATCTTCATATGAATGTTTTTATATTTTGGTTAGATTTTGTTCCATTTTCATGTTATTTTTTTTCGGATCTTTGAATTATTTTGCTAAATGTCACGTTCCATAGATCTTCTTTGTTTTTTAATAACCATAAATTGTTTTATGTATATTCAGCTCATAATATATTTTTTTGTTGATATTAAATTCCTAACCGAAAATCGAACCGAAAAAACCGAACCGAATTATGAAACCGAACCGAACCAACTTAAAATGGTCCGGATATCGGATTAAGCATACGTAAAACCGAAAACCGAAAAACCGAACCGAAATTTGAAAAAATCGAACCGAACCGACCGATGAAGACCCCTACTTAGACTACATCTCCGTACACTATTATAATGACTTTAAGCAAACCAACTAACTTACTTGAGACCAGTGACCCATTAACTCCACTAACTTAACCACTACTAGGTGGCAAGAGACTAGGACAATATTAAACTAACTAAGAGGACTCTTATTTACTAATTATAGGATAATAACTTAAAGTACGTAACATAGAACAGTATATAAAGGGGAACAGCCGAGTAAAACATCAGAAATTGCAATTCTTCAACATGGTTTGGTTTCTGATGCATGAGATTACCTAAATCAGTTTATTTCATTTTCTTTTGTCACTCAAAACACATGGAAGCCAATGAATGCTTCTTCTTTCAATATATTTGATATGGGGCTAACCCAATCAACGAAATTTATAAGCGTGGGAAAAGGAATTTATATAGCCGGGGAAGCGATATTACAAAGTTTGGGGACGTGCATAAGGTGCTTATTTGTAAAGGAATTGAAAGGGACGTGTTTGGGATGTAATTAGGACATTGGGGGATCTGTTTGGGGCGTTGGGGACCTGTCGGGACGTATTTGGGACGTGTTGTGGACGTGATTGGAGCATATTTGGTACATCGGAGACCTGTTTGAACGTGTTTGGAACGTGGGGGACCTGCTTGGAGATGTATAGGGGACGTAAATAAAATGACACATGATGTACGTGGTTCGAATCCTTGCGGATTCTACGTCCACTGGCGATCGAGAACTCTCTTTCACTATACTTTGAAGATTTACACACTCAAACTACTCGCTCTCTCACATTCATCTCTAGAACACTTAACAAAATAGCTAAGGGGACGTCAAAAAGGCTGTGTTTGTTGTAGCGAGAGAATTTTCTAAGTGTTATATGTGTTGGAATGATCATGGCCTCGTGAAAATGGTGAAGTCCCCTTTATATAGAAGGCTCTTGGATATTGCCTGGAGGTACGTCCCTACCTCCTGGATATTGCCTGAAGGTATAACCCGAGCTCCCTGGCGACTTGACCTTCTGGGACAATGTGTAGCTTTTGCAGTCCTGTCAGAGGTCCTTTTTGCAGCAGTCACAGCCATCAGTCACGTCCTGCAGCTTTATAGAGTCCTCTTGTAGCATATTGAAGAAGCCTTCTTCTTCTTGGGAGTCGTTACCTACCTATCGGAGGTCCCCGGAGGTCCCTAAAAATCCTTACTTCCTGTTGTTAGCTCCTCAAAGCGTCTTGGAGGTCCCTAAAGTCTTTCGGAGGTCCCTATCTCTATTATTTATCATTATTACTACGTATAAATATTTTCTAATGGGCCTACTTGGCCTTTTCTTATCTGTTTATTTTATGGTCCATCTATTTTGGTCCGTATCAATATTATTTCATGTAAAAGTATAATATATAAAGAATATATAATGATATATTGCGTGATTTGGTATCTTTCCTCGTTTCCCAGAACAATCGTATCGACCCGTGACTACCCACATACGATTCGTGGTTTCGAAATTTGTTTTAAGAGAGAATATGATTCTTGTATAATGTCGTGATTAAATAATAAATTGCCTTTTCTTCAGAAGCTCCATATGAAGTGTGTTTACCATTTCACTAATATCTACAATATGGTCATTAATGTAATAGATGCGTAGAGATTAATCAGCACACTGACGTCAGCCACCGTGGCAAAGCCTACGTCATTATTTCCATTTTCTAGTTTCCCAAAAAAAAATTAATTAAAAGAAACTTAAATTCATAATTTTCTAATGATGCTACCTTGGTTAATAAATGGAAGGTGTAAATATTATACAAGGTGAGCACAATGAAAATCATTTCACGGCATAAATTCATCTAACTACGGTTTGAAATATTATGTGCTGCTGGTTTTCTTAGGGCACATTGGTTATGATATATTTTTGTGAGTTTTGAATTTGAACATTCTTAATTAGTTTTTGGAGTGTGACGTCTGATTAGTTTTGGTTATGAAAGTACGTTTTTTTCTCAACAGAACAAAAAGTTGTACTACCCATGGTGTGGCACTGAGTCATTCATTACTTTATACGCCCATGGAAATTTCTTGGAACACAATTTCCCCACATTTTCATCAAATATTAAAAAAATAGTCAAACATCCTCGTAAAGTGGTAGGCTAACTTTATTATTCTTGTAAAAAAGACGAAATTATAATGTCTATTATTAGTGACACACACACACACACACACACACTATTCCACCGCGTCAACTTATAATTTTAGGTAAACAATACCATTTTTTTTATATATATATTTGTATAACTATGCCATTAATTTGACATTTTCGAGTAATTTGGAATCACATCAATTTTTGTTTGGCGAAATATACTACAAATTCTACTTGACATTATTTCATGTATGCACGTAATAAGTGGGTACGAAATTATATGATTTTCGACTTGTTTGTGTTGTATTTTCAACCTACACATGCGAGAAGTAGAGGAGATCATTTTGATTTTTTCTTCAAATGATGTAAACAATGAGGGCATATGGTTTGGCATCTTCCTATGGCATTAGGCTATAAAAGGGGATGAAACCCTCACTTGTAAATTACCCCAAAACAAGTACGATAGTTAGAGAGAGAGAGAGGTGAGGGAAAAATGAGAAAGAAAAAAAAAAGAAAAAAAAAGGAAATCTTGTCCGGGTGGATAAGGGTGAGAGCGGGTATAGTTTTACTGGGTAGTTGAGAGTGGGTACAAAAACATTACCCGGGTGGGTAAGGGATCTCGGGTTTTGGGTTTAAACACGAGCATTATTTTGTACGGTGTAATATTCTCAAATATAGTAAGACTATTGTCTCTCCGTGGATGTAGGCGGTATTGGCCGAACCACGTAAAAATCTCGGTGTTCTTTCGGTGTCATTTCGGGTTTAATTTATATCCCGATAAATTGTCGCGGGTCCAAATACAACTACCGCTAGCCCGGAATTAAATATTACAGCTCAACCCCAACAAGTGGTATCAGAGCCAAACCCTACTGGTATTCTGAGTATGCTCTGTGGTTGCAGCTGTGTCTGATCTTCCACATCAGAAAAGATATCAGAAGGGAACATCAATCGGGGGAGCCAGTGTCAGAGCGAGGTTCAACGAGGTGATGCCTTGTGCTGAAGAAATGATGGTACAAGATGGTTATCGTTGATGGGATGCTCGGTGTGGGCGGAGCTTGTGCGACGGTGGAGTTTTGGCGAGTTATGGCAATAGTGCTGCGAGGCAGGTCGCTAGCCTTTCCTGGGAAATATCTGATCAGTACTATTTGGGTCGGGCTGTTGAATCTCTGCAAGGATAATAGCGACGGATGACAGCAAATTGCGACAATGTGCTAGTGCGGGAGGTTTCACTCTGTGGCAGAAAAGAGTGAAGGTGTGCTCGTTTGTCAAAGCTGGGTGATAAGCTTTGATGGGAGACGAGAAAAAGTCGAAGTAAATGACGAAAGATTTGGGGTCAAGATGTGTCAGAGAGGAAGAAGTAAGGCCCTCTTGCTTCTTACCTCGCTTCCTGATTCTGGTGATAATTTGATCACAACCATCCAGTACGAGACGGTGCAAACGGTGGATGGTGGAGTCAACTCTTTTGGAGCAAGAAAAGAGAAGGCGGTCAAATTATGGTGATAGTCGGGCGTTGACTATTTTTCAGAGTGAATCATAGAGGAAGGTGATACGCCAGGGGATTTGGTGACAGCAGCAGGTCCAAATCCAGGTGGCGGGAAGGGCATGCGATGCTACAAATGTGGTGAGCCGGGACACATCAGGAGAAATTGTCCGATCTTGGAGGAAGAAGGACAAGCGGCTAGGAAAATTCCACATGCGGGTAGCACACGGTTTATCTTGGAGACTTTCTCACGGTCCCTAATGATGGCGCTCGTTCTCAGGAAGAAAATATTAAATTCGGGTTTGCTCCAAGAGAATATTTTGATGCGTTCAGGAAAATGCGAACTGGTTTTCGATCTCCATGGGCTGATGGATATCGTTGTGTTGTTCGGTGTGTTGGAACGGGGAAGATCAAAATGGTTGGTGGAGCGGTGCGCATTTTTGGGTGGTGTGACGTTGTCCCAAAGTTGCGTAGTTTTTAATATTCTTGAGCCAGTCAGATTCCAGGGCTATGGGGTTTCATAGCAGGGGGAGTCTGGAAAATCACACATGGCGGAAATGGTCCTACCAAAGGGAGAAGAGTGCAAAAGTTTATATCGTCTGGACGTGAGTATGATATATAATACTCAGACTTCGATAGGTTCACGAAAATCGCGCTCGTGGTATAAAGGCAGACGATGGTGAGAAGGAAAGTCCTGCTGGTGAAGGGGTTGCATCGAAGTTCCTCTTCGGGAATCGACGGGTCGAGTCGATTCAACATAGCTGCACATAAGATTGGTCGCCTGGATGAATCAAGTGGGGTAGGATCAGAATTCTTGATTCGGATTATGTGTAGGTGCTACAAGGAAGGCCAATGGATGTTCGTGGTATTTACGAACGGGGTTAATCTCATTCTCAGGTTCGATGGAGTGCTCTCTAAAGAAGACGCCGATGTTGAAAAGGGGGAGAATTGTTGTATTTTCAACCTACACATGCGAGAAGTAGAGGAGATCATTTTGATTTTTTCTTCAAATGATGTAAGCAATGAGGGCATATGGTTTGGCATCTTCCTATGGCATTAGGCTATAAAAGGGGATGAAACCCTCACTTGTAAATTACCCCAAAACAAGTACGATAGTTAGAGAGAGAGAGAGGTGAGGGAAAAATGAGAAAGAAAAAAAAAAAAAAAAAAAAGGAAATCTTGTCCGGGTGGATAAGGGTGAGAGCGGGTATAGTTTTACTGGGTAGTTGAGAGTGGGTACAAAAACATTACCCGGGTGGGTAAGGGATCTCGGGTTTTGGGTTTAAACACGAGCATTATTTTGTACGGTGTAATATTCTCAAATATAGTAAGACTATTGTCTCTCCGTGGATGTAGGCGGTATTGGCCGAACCACGTAAAAATCTCGGTGTTCTTTCGGTGTCATTTCGGGTTTAATTTATATCCCGATAAATTGTCGCGGGTCCAAATACAACTACCGCTAGCCCGGAATTAAATATTACAGCTCAACCCCAACAGTTTGTCTAGAAAAAATGATCAAAACTAACATAGTCGTGTAACATAAAGTCAGTTGAATTATACCCAAATGAGCATCATAGAATAGACCAAATTATAAATATACCACTCATATTTCAAGTTTTGTTATTTTACCTTACTAGTAAATTCTTGGGCGAAGTTTACCTATAAATTGATGAACGCTTAAGTAAACTCCTCACACTTGTCTTCCACCAACGAATAACACTCTGTACTTCATCGTTAATTAGGTCTTCATTTCAAGCACTTTTCTAGGTAAATTTACAAAATAATAAAATCCACGCCAATGATTTCGACATAATGTAATATATTCACTACAAAAAGAATCCGTAGTCACTGTAGAAAGCCAATAGCAGCAGCAGGTCTATAAAAACGACGCGTACGCCCACAAAGCTTGAAACTACTACGCCATGAGAAACCACAGCATGTCGAATTCCGAAGGTCTAACAATGGTGAAAATGTCTTCTTTGCTGCGTTCGCCGTCGATCAACGTATTCCTGTCTGAAAATAAGCTTATCAAAAGATTCCGTCGAAATGGAGCCAAGGTAGGCGCCGCCATGCTCGACTCCATGAGAGCTTCTTCTCCGACAAGAAGGTCGTCCTCGGCGGGGCAGCAGGTTAGTGGCCGTCGTCATCCTTCGGCGCTGAGCGTGTTCGGTGAGATCGCCGGCGAAGCTTTGGAAGGGAATAAGGAGATTGTGATTTTCTTGGACTACGACGGCACACTTTCTCCGATCGTGGAAGATCCCGACCGTGCTTTCATGTCCGACGAGGTAATAAAGATAGAGTTCATCTTCTTCTTCTTCTTCCTCGTATCGATGTCTGAAACTGAGCTAAAGTGATGATAACAAATACTGCTGTGAAAAAAAAAATAAAAAATTGATCAGATGAGACAAACTGTAAAGGACATTGCTAAGCTCTTCCCCACCGCCATTGTCAGCGGAAGAAGACGATCCAAGGTATATAAAAATCGACGGATTTTTCTTTTTTTTTTCTTTTTCCCTTTTATTCTGGGCTTTATTTTCTGTATGTTTTGCGTAGGTTTACAGCTTTGTGAATCTTTCTGAGCTTTACTACGCTGGCAGCCATGGAATGGACATCATGGGACCATCGAAAGAACAAAAACCCAGAAAAGTAAGTGAAGAGGGGACCCACCAAAATATTTAATTTCTTTTCACAATTTCCTTTACAAAGGGTTAGTTAGCTTGATTTTGTAAATGTAAGTCTGTAACCATTTCAGGGAACACAAACCGTACTTTGCCAGCCTGCTAGAGAATTCTTACCAGTGATTGACGAGGTAAATAACTATCAAACCTTTTAGCAGCAAATTTCTTGAAGCTATTTATTACATACTCACATACAATTATCTCCGCCGCCGTTAATCAAATTCAGGTAAGAAAATTACTGACGGAGAAGATCAAACACATCGCCGGCGCAAAGGTGGAGAACAACGAGTTCTGCTTGTCCGTACACTACAGATGCGTAAGTGAAGAGGTAACAATATAAGCAAAGAACTGTAATAAAAACGAAGGCCCACAAAAAAGCCATTCATGGAAACATTACAAGCTTTTTTTTTTCTTTTTATTTCAGAGATGGGTCGAGCTCGACGACCATGTTAGAAGGGTAATCAAGGATTACCCACAGCTCAAACTTACGCAGGGAAGAAAGGTTCTAGAAGTTCGTCCCAATATCAAATGGGACAAAGGAAACGCCGTTGAGTTCTTGTTAGAATCTCTGGGATATTCGTCGAGCGATGCCTTGCCTATATACATTGGAGATGATCGAACGGATGAAGATGCGTTTAAGGTATTTTTCTGGCTTAAGGACATAAGTATGTACTTTGTATTTTAACATTTGTAATGATTATTAATATTATTATTATTATTATTATTATTATTATTATTATTATTATTATTATTATTTCAGGTGCTTATGAAGAGAGGACAAGGCATAGGAATATTAGTGTCGAAGAGTCCTAAGGAAACGAATGCTTCGTACACTCTTCAAGAACCGTTAGAGGTGATGTACTTTCTCAGGCGTTTAGTGGAGTGGAAGAAGAAGAAGAAGAAGAGGTGTAATAATATATAGGAGATGAAAAAAAATATCAATTGATTTTCGATTTGAAATGCCCTGTCCTGTATGTTTTTACAAGGGATATGAGCAAAATTATATATTGCTTGCTACGATAAAGAAATATTTATAAGTTGAAAGAGAGAGTTGGTTATGAATGAGGTTGATCTTATTCTGTTTGTTTCTTCTTTTATCATCCATTGTTGTTGCATGAGCCTTTGTAATCTTTGCTCTGAAATTTGATATGAATAGTAAATTTGTTTTTTTCAATATGATCAGTATGTTTGTTTTATTTTATGTAAGTCCCAATGGGTAGGCTATAGATAGTCAAGGGATGGTGTTAGGTCACCTGATCAGCTACACAAGATCGTAGGCATGAAATCTAAGATAATCGATGAAAATTCACGAATCTAAGGTACTATCGAATACATAGTTAGCGAAGAACGTGAGAGAGAAATCTTAGTGTGAGAAAGAAATGATGAGTTTCTCTCTTTTGAATTCGATTGCAAGACTTTCAGATCAAATTGACTAACTTTCTCTTCATAATAGTGTACATCGGTATTTGTACCTATCTCCGTGGGACTATTACATGCTGATCCTACACTAATTGTTTATTATACGAACTCCCTAATTACAAGAATGACTAAATATTGAGCATAATTAAATAATCTTCAAGTGAAATTCAAATTCCTAATCCATGACTAACCCTGAGCCATCAGTCACACCATTCGGAGTGTGGGCCGTAAGCCCATAGCCAATAGAGTGTGGGGATAGCTCATGTTGGCAACAAATGAATTTTTAAGACATGGGCTTCGTGTTATTATTTATCGGGCATAACTTAATAGAGAAGAAGCTTGAGGCCCTGAAATTAAAAATTAAAACGAAGTTTTTGTTTAAAATGAATAATATTGAATTTTGTGGAATGATATTATATTGTACTTATGTGGTCGCATCGAAAACGGCTAAAAATAAATTTTATAACCTTATAGCGTAAGTAAGGATCATCTCCACAGGGAAAAAATGGCTGATTTATTTCTAATTTCAAACTCGATCGATAATAATAATAATATTAATAATAATATAAGGATAATAATAATGATAATAATAATAGTAATAAATATTAAGGGGGTTTTTTATGATAAAGTTTTTAACGCAATAGTGAACGAGGAAAAAAAATATATTGAAACTAACAATGATAAAATAATAGTCGAAGGAATTATTGTTCACCTAGATTTATTTAACTGATCATCGATTTATAAAAAATATTATGTCAACGCAGGCATATTTGGTTATAGTTATCGATGAACGCCTAATAACCAATCTTTTCTTACTTTCCAGGTAATTATGAGACGCTCTATAATTACTTCCCTAATCGAAAAATAAGGGGCACCCTGCAAGATTTAAAGTTCTCACAGCGTTAAATATGAAACAATGACCCAATTATTGAGTAATAAACTCGGACGTCGGTTTATTAAAATCAAATCGTTTAACTCTATAATATAAGTTACACTTACGGATAGTAGAGAAGTTTAATATTATTTGCCACTTATTAAAGCGAACAATTACGGATTTGTTGTTTTAATTAGCTATTGATTTACCTAAATGTCATAAACATTGGCCAATGTTTATTTAACCTAAGCTCATCGATATAATTAACTCCCGGTTAAACGAGTACTTGCGCTTTCATAAATAGGCGCGATAAATCTCACAGTTTATCATAAATCAAGGCTTCAATAATCCTTCAACTACAGAGAGTTTTAGCCACTAAACATATTATTCAGAAAGCAACTAAAATTAATCAATACTAATGAAATATCGACTCAAACAGAAATACACTTACGATATTGCGAAATTCAGCTTTGTCAACTTTTCTTTCCTTGATGAAATGCATAGCCGAGCCAAAACGAAATAAGCGATTTTATCCAATGAAACAGATGTAAATGAACGTGAAGGTATATAACTTATCTAATGATGAGTTGATGATTGTAATATAAAGGAACACACTTAATTATAATGATTAAAGAGAAGAAAAAATCATAAGGATGACCAAACGATTAGCAACAGTAATGAAGCATCTGAAAACAAAGAGAACGCTGAAAAGATTGCGGATAAACTTTGCTACACGATCGATCTCTCAACTTCATCTCCATTCCTCAATCTTTCTTTGCTCTCTCACATAATTTATCACTCAATCCCTTTCCCTAAATCTCTCTGCCACCCTCACTGAATCTATGTTCTCTATTTTATTTCATCTCCTCTTCTGGTCTGTACGACAATTAGCTCCTTTTATAGAAGCTTTGAACTGGTTCTTTTCTTTTCAAGGTGGGGATATGGATTCGGATCTGTCAAGCCTAATCCTCCACTCTTCTTTTTCGTCTTATGGTCCCTCTTTCCAACGAAGATATCTTGCGGCCGTCTTAAATCACGCTGGGTTGTCAAACTCATCTTCTTTCAACGACAGCTAAATCAATTGAGCAGCCAAAAATATATCGAGCAACCAAGAAAGACATTGGTTTGTTTATATCTCCTGTGACTATGAGTGGATCGATCGTGTTTGGCTTGTGTTTATTTTTCAGCCGTTCATGTCTTCTTATCTCTTCTTTATCATCTTTTAAGTTGGGTATTTGATTTGGTCCGATTTAAGCTTATATGGGCATGAAGGTTTGGCTGATTGGATTGAAGGACCCATCTTCCCAGTTCTATTTTGCTTCGATATCTGTAAGGCATGTAATTAAAACAGAAGCGTAGAATATCCGTAATGGATTGTACAAATATCGACCAAAAACGCACTTTACGGGGTATAAAATATTGTAATTTGTTATATATCTTCCGTTAAATTCATTTTCTTGTGCAACTGATGTCTATATATAGGCTACATAAACTAGCAGTTTTGCAATATAGCCGTTGGGACATTAATGACTGAATATCCCATAATATCTTCTCCTGATTTGCCTTGATTTTGCATGGTTTGAGATTTGACCGTAATCTTCAACACTCCCGCCTCAAGTTGGACTTTGCAATATTTGATAAGTTCAACTTGAACAGAAATGAATGGTCTTGGTTGTCGTGACTTCTGCATCGGCCCATAGTAATTTTTTTTTCTTCTCTTGGAGTTTGAGACTTGTCGTCGCGATCTCCTCTTGCTCCAAGGCGGTAACCACAAGTGTGGTCTTTCTTCTATACAGTGGGCATGGCCCTCTACCAACGAAGGTATTATGAGGGTTCTACCATCTGTATTTTTTGGGTGGCTCTTGAGTAAAGAGCACTTGTTTCCAATGTTTTAAAAAGAGGGATAACGTGCGCGATAGCGAAAAAATTTAGACTAAAATGCGATGATGCGTATAAAAAAAGCGTAAGGCAGTGTATTATTACGAGGAAGAGACGTTAGTGGCTGTGGCATGTCATTTAATGATAAAGACGTTTGCAAACATATATTCATTTAGTTTTTTTTTCAAACTTTTTATTACTTCCACCAAATCATAAAAACGATTATTTAATGTAGTTTACGTGATAAAAATAAATAAAATTTTCTAATTTATTCTTTATTTTACGGCTATCAAAATGACATGCATATCTTATATTTTTCGATATATATAAGAATTATTTTTTAGAAACTATATTTTCTAAGACTTTCCATAAAAGGTTAGTAGTTATTTTTTCAATTATTTGAATGTGGCTTAAAGCCGGTGGGTGATAGTGATATAGATATAAAAATTAAAATATGATGTACATGAAACTTTGTAAATATAACTTTCTTTATTTTATTGTTTGGGATATATACTAATTAGGTTATACCTAGTTAAAATCATTTTTCGCTTATCTGTTAATATTATGTTTCTTGGTCGTTACACGTCGCTTAGCTCAAAATACTCACACATTACATGACGCTTTTTACGCTACGCAATATCAGCAATAAAACGCTACGCATTACGCAATGCGGTTTTTAAAACATTGCTTGTTTCCAGTGGTTCTAACGTGTAGAACGCTTGTTTTTGGGTGGCTCCAATGCATAGAGCACTTGATATTTTGGGTGGCTCCAATGTATAGAGCATTTGATTTTTTTGGGCGGCGCCAATGTATCGTACACTTGTCTTTTTTTTTTAGGTGATTCACAGTGTCATACATCCGAGAGCACCTGTTTCTCGACCGATCTGTGTAAGACACTATCAAACGAGTTTAGTTTTTTTTTTACATAATACAATTAAATATAGGTTGATCTGCTTCCCTTTATTGACGTGCTGGTCTGTCTTGTTCACACTTGAGGTGACATCTTTGAATGAGTTTTTCGAGCGGCGAGCTTCGTGTGTGTCTGCGTGGACTTGACGTTCGGCACAGTGATTTTACATTGCCAGCAAAAAGCTTGATGTGTGTTAAGAGGTAAGCTTGTTCTGGTTTTGATTGGGAGCCTCGATGGCTTTCTGGTGGTGGCGGTTGATTTTTTTCTTTTTCTTCTTTGATTTTGTCAAGGTTTCCTCCTCCTGCTCTGATACCATGTTGAATTTTACGGAATGATATTATATTGAACTTCTGTTAAATTTATTTTCTTGTGCAACAGATGCCTATATATAGGCTACATATTAAAAACTAGCCGCTGGAATACAGCCGTTGGGAATTAATGACTGAATATCCCATAATTCTTCTCGTGATTTGCCTTGACTTTGCATGGTTTGAGATTTGACCGTAATATTCAACAAAAAGGCTTGGTGTTAAGAATATTTTTTATCGATTATGTAATGGTTCAAAAACATACAATAACCCAATATAAAGAAGGATAATAATTAATATGGATGGTGGACACGAGAATTTACTTAGGACCTGTTTGGATTTTGAATTCCGATTTGAAACTCGGATTTTCTCAAAATATTCTGTTTGGCAATCGAGCGAATTTGGATTTTGATTTCCTCCAAATCCGAGGTTAAATATATTAAAACGCTTACAATTTTTTGGATTTGAAATTCCATTTTACTTGGTGCATTTTCGAAATCCAAAATTGAGCCCGTAGTAATTTTTTTCTTAATTATTAATAGTAATAATAATAAATAATAACAATGAATAATGATAACAATAAAATAAAAACAATAATGAGGGGTGAATGATGAGTTGAGCTGACTCGTGAGCTCGACGAGCCGGCTCGAGCTCGTTATAGGCTTGCAAATTGGGTGCTCGAAAGCTCGCTAGCCGGCTAGCGAGCTTGTTTTTTATTAATTATTTTTATTTTATTTTTGTACTTCTAATTTTTTAAGAAAAAATTAGAAGTCCAGTTCGCGAGCTTCTCGAGCTCGAGCTTGGACTTCAACTTGAAATACGAATTTCAAAATCTAACGTTTGCAAAATGATGGATTTGGATTTGAAATTACGATTTTGAAATCCATAATTTTAAATCATCCGATTCCGTTCAAATACGTGAATCCAAACACACTTTTTATGAATTTTTGAAGATTAACTCTATTAGTTACCTTGTCCGATCCGTTCATTAAAATGTGTTTGAATAAGTTTATCTTGACTACACCATGTCTCTTTTTTAGTACTGTCAAAACGGGACGGCGGGGCGGGCGCGGGCAAGCCGGCCAGTTTTTAAAAAAAAATAAAGAAGAAAAATAATAAAATAATAGCAAAAAATAATATAAAAATAGGAAAAAAAGATGAAGAATTCAAGTTGAAAAATATATCTAATTTAATAAAAAAATTTATATTAATTTATTTATGTTATTAAGTATCAATTATAGCTAAAAAAGTATAAAAATCATTATAATTTATATATAAATCTTAATTTAAAATAATTATATTAATTTTAGAATTGGGCGGGCCTGCCCGCAGCCCACCGGGCATGCTGGGCGGCCTAAAATTTACAGCCCGCTGCCGTTTGACAGCTCCACTCTTTTTTATACCTTCCAAGAATTCCGAGTACAACACCTCTCTAATTTAATAACATAGGGATCATTAAATTTTATTAATTTAGAGAGATATTAATACATCGAAAAATTAATATTTTACTAGTTAAAAAAGAAAATTTTATAGAGGTTTTACTGTATGAAAGTTTGTGTAGATTTTACGACTTTGAACGAATGTGACATTTCCCAAATCTCCACATTGACCTTTGATTCGGTAAAATACTCAACTTTAACTTAATATTATATATGTCTCCTTCCATCCATCAATATAGTGGATAAAATGATAATTAACATCGATATGTTTAGGCCTCGACGACGGTAACATCGAGATGCATCGTTATAGGAAAAAAAAAAGAATACGAAGAAAAGGACTCAGTGGAGTGTATTATATCCCGTGGACTCTGAATGAAATAAAGTACGTTATTATTTGAGCGCATTCTATGCATGTGCTCTATATAAATAAAGATATATTTCCTACGTCCCACTTATTTCTTCCCTGGGCGTCCTACATAATTCTTCCCATTTCTACTTTTGGTAAAAAAATCATTCTAATAATTAAACTAATTATTCCATTTATATTTAAAAAAGGCTTCTTAATTTGCGTGCCCACTAATTAGTTTCTCTATCAATTCCTTAAAAGTCTACTATAATATTAAAAAGTTGTGGTTTCTTAATCTACATGCCCACCATTTTTTGGGAAGTATTAAGTGGGACAGAGGTAATATTATTTTGTATTTTTAGTTATTTTTAAATTAAATTATAAATTTAAGTTTATTGCTTTTATTATATATAACAATATTGTTTTGAGGATATAATTGTAATATACTAATAATGTCATGCGTAAAATTATAATTATAAATGACATGCCAAATTAATTAAGAGGTAGTTACTATAATGTTAACAATACATAAACTACTAGTATGTTACTGCATGTGCGTGCTTAAAATATAAATATATAAAAGGTTTCTTTTACATTTTTAAAGTTATTTTTAATTTAGTGTTTGATATATGAAATAAATATTAATGTTGAATTGAAAATATCTAACGTACGAATATAAAAATTATTTTGTAAGGATATAATCAGAATAAATAAGAACAGTAGGATTAATTGTTATTACATAAAGGATAAATTATAATTAGGTGATAAAATTGACAGCCAAGATGGTTAGGTCAGAATTCTACAACGGAGCTCATAATCCAATTTATTCTTGAGTCAATCTTCTTAGTCTTTATTGGCTCGAAGCTCTTTCTTTTTTTTTTTTCTTTTACAAGAGGGATTTTCATTATGGATGAATGAATTAGTATTGATGTTTTATTACACTGTCTTTTGTGAGATAACCCGTAGACCTTACATGTTGGAATTCTATATCATCAAGATTATTTTTCTTTCTCTCATCCTTCCATTTATCCACACTTTTTTCTTTATTTTCCTTTCAACTTTTCGGTTCACATAATGAAATTCTTTTTGTAGATTCATCTGTAATTCTTCGATTCCTCGCAGTTTACTTTTGATTAATAATTTTGGGAATCCCATAAAGATTATGATCTGGATCAAATCTATTCTTTTTTGAATCTCTATACGAGCAATTCCCTCGCTGCCAGAGGGTATTCTCATATTTTTTGTACATAATTTTTGATAAAATCTCTTATTTTTTGATCTTCCTGTAGACCCTCAGAATAATTTTTTGGTTTTGAAAACCAAAGGGAATGATGATTTTGGGTTGTACCAAGTCTGAAACCAAGTGGGTTTATTTTTTGTCCCATACTACACCACTACTATACACATCATGATATACCATAGTTGTCTTTTTCCATCTGGGTTTTTCTAACGAATAGAACTCTTCATATTCATAGTCATCTAAAGATATATCTTTCACTAAGTTACTTTAATGCCATTAATAAAATAGGTAGCTACTAGAATTTTGCACACCAGATGTATGTGCTTAAGTTACTTTTAATTGGTGAAATTTTAGTATTAAGTTTAGTTTTTTATTTTTTTACATATAAATAAAATAGTCGACTTTATAGGATGTATAGGATGTAATTGGAATATATTTAGAATTAGGGGTAAACTAATAATTATGAGTATTGACTTACCAATCAATTTGAGAATATTTACACTAAATAAAATTAGATAGAAAGATAGATCGACACATACAGAAGCCCAAGAGATCCAATTTGTTTCGTTTCTATTACTCTCCGTGAATAATCCCATTAGAAATTAGGGGTTAGTTAATTTACCAATATGCCCAATGCTTTTGGTGAAGATCTTCAATGTAGAAGCGGGGGTAGTATCGTAAAAGGCAACAGCTCAACGGCTCTCTCTCATACAAATATAGCCGTTACAGCCCGATATATAGAAAGTAAAGAACCCTAATTTCACCGAGAAACCCATTTGAACTCCACACAATCAACTTTAGACTTCGACTATTTTGCCGACGTCCCTCGCTCTCTGTCCCTCCTCTCCTGTCTCGCATTGCATTCATTCTAGTGGCTAGTTTCTTTATTGCTGTGTATCGTTTGATTTTATATTGAATTGGCTGACTCGATTCTCTGTTTTGCAGGCTTAGATTATCCGCTGACGTTGGCTTAATTTTCTCAATTGTTTTATTGTGATTGCTTGTTAATTACTTGTTATCTTTATCCGTGGTTTTCTTGCATTGTCTCTGCGTTTGCGTTTTTTTTTTGTTTGTGCTAACAAATGGACGCAGGAGCAAAGAATCAGTTGCGATGCCCGCTTCAAGAACAGTTTTTGCACAGAAAGAATTCTCGGGAGAACGTAAGTCATTGCTTTTCCCTTTTTCGTTGTTTCCTTCCTTCGCTGTTGTAATCTGATTGTTCTTTCGATATCCATGACTCGCCGCATGTTTGGGATATGGCTGAAATTGAAGTTTTACTTTCAATTCCATGAAACCAGTTTTTTATTTGATTTCTGATTTGAGAATTTGAGAACATAACCAGTTTCTGATTTTCGATTTGGCATTATTCTTCAGCTATGTTTAAGATGCAACTCTCACTGTGAACATTTTGAGTGTTTTCTCGGGTTTAATCATAGTTGCATCTTCAATGCAGTTGGATCGTTTCATACCAAATAGGTCAGCAATGGACTTCGACTTCGCACAGTACATGCTCACAGAAGCAGCAAGAAAAGGTAAGGAAAATCCATCTGCAGCGACCTCTTCTCCTTCGAGGGAAGCGTATAGGAAGCTACTTGCAGAGACCTTCAACATGAATAGGACACGAATTTTGGCTTTCAAGAACAAACCACCCACGCCAGTCGACACCATCCCTAACGAGTTCACAACCACCACCCACCAGGCCAAGCCTTCGAAGCCCCGCAGACACATCCCTCAGGTACAGAATTGCCTAAAGAAAGGGCAATTTGAGTTGGTTGCTGTGCTACGTATTTGACCAAATGATTGCATTGACTCTTTCAAATTTTGTCAGACTTCTGAGAGGACTTTGGATGCTCCTGATATCGTGGACGATTACTACCTGAACCTACTAGACTGGGGTAGCAGTAACATTCTTTCTATCGCCCTCGGAAGCACAGTGTACCTTTGGGACGCTTTTGATGGATCGACCTCAGAGCTCGTCACGGTAAACGATGAGAGTGGGCCCGTTACTAGCGTCAGATGGGCCCCCGACGGTAAACACATAGCCGTTGGTTTAAACAATTCCGAAGTTCAACTATGGGATTCCACAGCTAATAGGCTGGTATGTGTTGGTTTATGCAAATGCCTTTTTTATCCACAGCTTCCGTGGTGAAGATGATTTGTTAACCCTTATGTTGTACGTCGATTGGTTCCACAACAGCTGAGAACTTTGAGAGGAGGCCACAGATCTCGGGTGGGATCCATGGATTGGAACAATCACATCCTAACCACGGGGGGAATGGACGGTCAGATCATAAACAACGACGTTAGGATCAGATCTCACGTCGTCGAAACCTACCGAGGGCACAGCCAAGAAGTATGTGGGCTCAAATGGTCGGCCTCGGGCCAGCGGTTAGCCAGCGGTGGGAACGACAACCTACTCCACATATGGGACAGAGCAGCAGCTGCCCCCACTCAGCAGTGGCTACACAGGTTAGAGGAGCACACGGCAGCCGTAAAGGCCCTTGCTTGGTGTCCTTTTCAGGGCAACCTTTTGGCCTCGGGCGGGGGCGGAGGGGACCGATGCATAAAGATGTGGAACACACACACTGGTGCGTGCTTGAACACTGTGGACACGGGCTCGCAGGTTTGCGCACTCTTGTGGAATAAGAACGAAAGGGAGCTGTTGAGCTCTCATGGGTTCGCTCAGAATCAGCTCACGCTTTGGAAGTATCCTTCCATGGTTAAGATGGCCGAGCTCACGGGTCATACCTCGAGGGTTCTCTTTATGGCTCAGGTAGGAAAATAATAGTCCATTTTTTCTTGTGGGCTATATAATAATATCATTCTGTTTATGATATATGAAATCTGAGAAAATTTGATTGAATTGATTGATCAAATAGCTGTATTTCTTGTTCTTTATAGAGCCCAGATGGATGCACGGTTGCTTCGGCTGCTGGCGATGAAACGCTTAGGTTTTGGAATGTGTTTGGGACGCCCGAAGTCGCCAAGTCAGCGCCTAAGGCGAGCTCGGCGGAGCCATTTGCTCATTTGAATCGCATCAGATGATGATATGATGGGATGCAAGAAAAACACAATGGTTGATATTTTCTTTTGACCATGGGATGCGATTTTTTTTTTTTAATTTCAATTTTTGGGTACATTTAAGGTTTTTTTTTTTGCTCAGTTACTCCCGAAGTTTTTTCAATAGCATGCGATTTGCGATGTTTCGTTATTGGCGTTCACTGTCGTGACCATTGCAAATATGATAGAAGTTTTTTCATCGTGTATGCGCACGCCACTCTTTATCCAAGGTTTTGTTATGAGATAATAATTTAATTATGTGTATATATTATTTATGATATTGGTTATATATAAAAAGATTGGTTAACATAGTTTATGCAATACGTTGTTGTATAGTCAGGGTCGGCTTTTGGGTAAGGCAACTAAAGCAAGGGCTTCAGGTCTCAATTTTTTTTAAGGGCCTCATGACCTTGATATACTAATATAACTATGTAAGCACAGTATTAATTACACAAAATATTTTGAGGCCCCAATATTTTTTAATTAATTCGATAAACATTGGTCTTGGCCAAGTAACGTCAGGGGCTGACGTAATAGTCTGCAAACCACGCCAACCAGATTAACTACATTAGGACTTGTCCATGTATGACATGTTCAACTCATAGTATCTGCTAGCCAAGGAGAGTCGAACGAGAGAATTACGTAAATAATGTTATTTTGGGAATGGAATTACAAAACTAATTGAGTTTTTAAAAGTATTACAAAACTAATCAACTTTTTTTATTCTAACTAATTTTATTTTATTTTAACCAAGAAAATACTTATTGTTACAAATTTTACTATTGTTATCTTCAAATATCACAACACTTGTTAATAATTAAATTTCTACCCAACTTATTTTAACTTAAACATATTAAAAATATGTTACTTAAGGAAATAATCAAAAGCAAAATAAAATTACTTTGCGTAACTATGGCCTACTCTTTCCATGTGAGTTAATATCTAGAGCTGTGAAAACGGGCTGACAGAGCGGGCCGGCCCGTAGCTCGCCAAAGCCCGCCATGGCCGGGGCGGGCGAGGGTAAACCCGCCGTTTGGTAGGCCTAGAAATAGAAGCCGGCCATAGGTATGTTTTTTAGCTCTTATTTTTAATTTACTCATTGATAAAATAAATAAACTATTACAAGATTAGACTTAATTAGAATTAATTTTGAGCTTAAATATTTAATGTTT
Source organism: Craterostigma plantagineum (assembly GCA_027422505.1). Taxonomy (NCBI): domain Eukaryota; kingdom Viridiplantae; phylum Streptophyta; class Magnoliopsida; order Lamiales; family Linderniaceae; genus Craterostigma; species Craterostigma plantagineum. The sequence continues at coordinate 9,172,118 of JAPQWV010000002.1, forward strand.
ATTGTTTTTTCTTTATTTTGTTAATTTTTCCTTTTTTGTTTGATTTTTTTATTTGGGAGGGGCGGACCTTCAATTTGTAGGCCTGCCAAACGACGGGCTTACCCGCGCCCGCCCTGCCAAGGCGGGCTTTGGCGGGCTACGGCCCGGACCGGCGGCCCGTTCCGGTTCTTAGGCTAACCTACGACTAGTCAGGTGCGTAAGAGAAGAAGAGTTGTAAGTAACATAAGCGCAAAAGCCATAGCTTATTTATCCTTTGAATGACTCCTTTTCATGAAAAGTATGAGGATAGGTCGATTCTCCTGCTTCGCTTTATTTACTCATTCATGATCGTTTTTCTGTTAGTCGGTAGCTCTTATTTTTATATTCGAATGACATTTTTTGGGCCTTGCTCTCAAAGGTTGACAGCTCTCGATATTGAACTCACGTGGGAGGAGTAGGTCACGGTCACGCCAAGTAATTTTATTTTTCTTTTGATTAATTCTTTAAGTAATATATTTTTAATATATTTGAGTTAAAAGTTGGGGTAAAAATTTAAATATTAACAAGTGTTGTGCTATATGAAGATAACAATAGTAAAATTTATAATTTTAAGTACTTTCTTGGTTAAAATAAAAATTAAATACTCCCTCCGTCCCACTAACTTTGTCACATTTCCTTTTTAGGTAAAAACTATCACAAACAATTAATATAATAACATTAAATATTCTTAAAAGACGTGTCAAAATATACACTTTTTACCTTTTCATTGTACTATATTATTATAATAATAGAACCTTAATATCCGTGTCCACCAAGAAATGTGATAAAAATAATGGGACGGAGGGAGTAGTTAGAATTAAAAAAGTTGATTAGTTTTTCAATAAGTTAAAAAACTTAACTAGTTTTGTAATTCCATTCTCAAAATAACATCATTTGTGTAATTCTCTCATAGTCGAACCTATGACCTTCCCTTCCAAGAATTTGAGGCATCAATATTATAAATATATACTCATTATATTTGTTCTTTTAATTTAATTAGGCTTTTTCCACCTTTTAACTTTTTAACTTCCACTTTTCATTTCGTTTTTTTCATTGGCTCGTGCCTGTTAATTGTTTTTTTGTTTTGTGTCTGTTAATCAATCGCATACCCCTTGCTAATTTGTTATATAAGAAGTTGCGCACAACAGTTAAAGTATAAATTCCTTGTAAAACAAAACTTTTGTGTTTTAAAAAGTTCATATTAAAAGAAAAAAAAAATCAAGTTTAAATTTTAACTTCAGCGATAAACTTCAATATTATAGTTGTTGATCTTAGGGAGCGTGTTCGTTGGATTGACAAGTAAAAGAATCTTGTTAGTATATAATAATTATTATTCTGAAAAAAGGCCCCATTTTAACACTTGATTTAGGCCCCATATTATCTTGAGCCGGCACTGTGTGTAGTTGTATTTTTTTAAAAAAAATCATATAGTCGTAATTTAACTATCTGTTTTTCATAAAATTATTATAGAAGTATTGAATAAGCAAAATTACTTCTTCTAACTCTAATATTTATGTAGATATAATTTTATATCAAACTTTATATTATATGTGTTGGACCATAACACATAGGTCATCAACAACATTAAAATAAAATAAAAAGGGCAGAGACGTGACATGAGAGTTGCATGGTTTAATATATAATATTAAGCATGAGAATTCTTTTAATATAGCTGCATTTGATAATGTCACTTGCTAAGATATAATAATATTTTATTATTGATCTTAGTATGCATTTAGATAAGATCGTGGGCACTGAATCGTTTGGCCTTCATGAGACTTCTTGAAAGGGTGTAATATTAATACCCAATGGCCTTACAAATTCATACGTACACATTAAGATCTCTAAATGCATTGCTTGAGCTCAACCCTATAAATAAGGGTTTGTTCTTTGCCGTAAAAGGTGGAACTTGAGAGCCTCACTACCTATATCTTTTCTTCCTGCTCCAACATTGTTGAAGGTCGAGTTGAACCCTGGAAGTTGCCACGCCCGTGGAAACAACTTCTTAGGGCAACGTATCGCGCCTCTCGATTTTATTATTTGAGTATTTCGTCAAAGTTTTCAACAATCTAAGAAGTTGCTATGGCTGAATACTAATATCTTTGATGATGACGTCCTTCTCGAGGACGATGAGATGTTCGACCAAGAAGAAGATGTGCAACTTTCACCATCAATCCCACCAACGGAGATCAATAGCGCACCCCCTTCAAACGCAACTCCCCCGGCAAATCAAGGGAATTGCCAAAATCCAAACATACCCACCGGAGGAAATTTAAATGGAGGATCTCCAGGTGGAAATCTCGGAGGTAATATAAACACAAATCTTTTTAATATGAATGGATTTCCTCAAACTGAAATTGGAGGAAATGTGGGGGGGGAATCATATGATGACTCCACAAGTCCCCCCAACTGGTTTTGTGAGGTATCCTGACACCTCAAGGATTGATATGTTTGGAGGCGTAAACTATAAGAGATGGAAAGAGAGGATGTTTTCCTTGCTAGATATGCATGGGATAGCATGGGTGCTTGAGACCCCTCTCACTGAAAACGTGAATTATGCGGCTTGGGAAATGGCTAATAAGATATGCCGAAATTCCATCCTTGCAACTCTTTCAAATCCACTCTTTGATATTTATGCGGGATATACCGATGCAAAGATCATGTGGGATTCTTTGAAGCAAAAATATACCGCTGAAGATGCGGTTAACAGAAATTTGCTTGTAGTGGATATTATCATTGGAAGATGAATGAGAGTGTTGATGTACACGAGCAGCTCAATGAGTACCTGCAACTCATTGAAGGACTTAAGGTTGAAAACATTATCCTTCCTGAAGAGTTCATGGCCGAACTACTAATCGAGAAACTTCCATCATCTGGGAATGACTACAAGCAAAATTTGAAGCATAAAAATAAAAATATTAACATGGATGAGGTGATGAAGCATATCATCATTGAAAACAAGCATAGGAAGCAAATGGGAGTTGCGACCAAGGAATTCAAAGAGAAGGCAAATCTTGTAGAAGATAGTGCCAAAAAGAAGTTCCAAAAGAGGCCCAACATGGAGGCCACATCGAGGTTTATGAAGCCAAACACTAATGGCAATTTCAAGAAAAAGAAAGGTAACTGCTTTGTTTGTGGTAAATTGGGACATTATGCTTCTCAGTGCAGGAAAAGGATTTTAAATCCTAATTTCGGGAACAAGGCGGCACCTAAGGCGAACATGGTTCAACAAAAAGAAAGTGACACTATTATTGCCATGATTTCGGAGATAAACCTTGTGGAGAAAGGAGCACAAGGTATTTGGGTGATGGACTCCGGTGCGACAAAGCACATTTGTGGAGACAAGAAGGCTTTCGTATAGTACACTGAAATAAATGGAGAAGTCTTTCTTGGAGACTCATCTACTACTAAACTCTTGGAAATGGCAAGGTGAATATCAAATTTACATCTGGGAAAATATTGGCTCTTCAAGATGTGCTTCATGTGCCGAAAATTAGGGTGAACTTGGTGTCAGTGGCACTGCTCGACGAGGCTGGTGTCAAAACAACGTTTGAATCAGGAAAAATGATTCTTACTAAAAATAATGTCTTTGTTGGAAAGGGTTATCGTCAGAATAACCTCTATGTACTCAATGCTAATTCCATAATGAATGAAAGTATTTCTTCGGTTTATTTGTTGGATTCTCATAAATTGTGGCACTTGAGGCTTGGTCATGTGAATGAGTCATACTTGAAAAAGATGACCAAGATTGGACTATTAGAAAACATACACAATATTTAGACAAATAAATGCGAAGTATGTGTGGAGTCAAAAATGACAAAAAAGACTTGCTACAGCGTACAAAGAAAAACCCAACTATTGGAGTTAATTCACAGTGATATTGGAGAAATGCGAACCTGTGAATCAAGAGGAGGAAACAAATATTATATAACATTTATCGATGATTTCTCAAGATACACAAGGGTTTTCCTCCTTAAAAATAAGAGTGAAGCTCTTGAAAAATTCATTCTCTACAAAAAAGAGGTAGAGAATCAGTTAGATCGGAAAATCAAGAGACTTAAATCCGATAGAGGAGGAGAGTATCTTGCAATGAATAATTTCTGTGAAGAAAATGGAATTATCCATGAACGAACTCCTCCTTATTCACCGGAATCTAATGGGACCGCGGAAAGAAAAAATCGTACTTTAAAGGAAATGATGAATGCTATGCTTTTAACCGTTCGAGCTCCTCAAGATCTTTGGGGAGAAGCAATTTTATCAGCATGTCATCTGCAAAACCGCATTCCCCATAGAATAATTGGAAAAACACCCTATGAATATTGGAAAGGCTATTCGCCAAATCTAAAATATTTAAAAGTGTGGGGGTGTTTAGCAAAAGTGCTAATCACCGAGCCAAAGAAAAGGAAAATCGGCTCAAAAACAGTGGATTGTGTCTTTGTCGGATATGCACAAAATTCAGCTGCATATCGTTTTATGGTGATTAATAGTGATGAATATGAGAAAGACACAATAATAGAATCAAAAAATGCTGAGTTCTTTGAAGGCAAGTTTAATATTCAAGAACCTTCAAAAATTAAAGACTTAGAGGAAGAAATTGAGTCTGTGAGAAAAGAACCTCTTGAATCCGAAAATTTGGATCAAAATAATCAAATGACTCGTGGACTAAAGAGAAGAAGAATTCAAAATACTTTCGGCGGTGATTATTATATGTATTTGGTTGAGCAAGAACCAAGATCATATGATGAGGCAATAACCTCAAAAGAATCCTCCAAGTGGGAAGAAAGTATTCAAATTGAGCTAGAATCTATTTTGAAAAATCAAACTTGGAATTGGTAGACTTGCCAAGAGGTGCAAAACCAATCACAAGTAAATGGATTTTTAAAAAGAAGTTACTACCTAATGGAGAGGTAGAAAAATACAAGGCACGATTAGTTGCCAAAGGGTATACACAAAAAGAAAATATAGACTATTTTGACACGTTTTCTCCTGTTACGAGAATTGCCTCAATTAGGGTTTTGATAGCCCTAGCTGCGTCAAATAATTTAATAATCCATCAAATGGATGTAAAAACAGCATTTCTAAATGGAGATTTAGAAGAAGAAATATATATGAAACAACTTGAAGGTTGTATGGTGAAGGGTCAAGAAACAAAAGTTTGTAGGCTCAAAAAGTCTCTCTATGGATTAAAACAGGCTCCTAAGCAGTGGCATGAAAAATTAGATCACACGTTGGTTGAAGATGGATACATATCATCTACTGTGGATCGGTGCATCTATATAAAGAGAGAAAATGGAAATAGTGTGATTGTAGCACTATATGTTGACGACATGTTAATTTTTGGGACTTGTCTAAATGTTGTTAAAAACACAAAAGAATTCTTGTCTTCTAAGTTTGACATGAAAGACTTGGGCGAAGCAAAAGTAATTCTTGGTGTCAAAATTCATAGAAGGCATGACGGCATTATGATCACACAAGATCATTATGCACAAAAGGTGTTGGATAGATTTGGTTATACTAATGTGAAATCATTCTCTACACCTTACGATGCTAGCGTTCACCTAACAAAAAATAGAGGGGAAGAAGTGAATCAGTTAAAGTATTCACAAATTATTGGGAGTTTGCTTCACTTAGCAAATTTTACTAGACCTGATTTGGCATATGCGGTAGCAAGGTTAGGAAGATATACAAAGAGTCCCAATGAGAGTCATTGGATAGGCCTAACCCGAGTTCTTGGATATGTCAAAAACACAATTAATTATGGGATTCTGTATAGTGGTTTTCCAAATATTTTGGAAGGGTTCAGCGATGCTAATTGGATCTCCAACTTCAGTGACACTAAATCTACGAGTGGATACGTGTTTACTTTGGGAGGTGGCTCTATAGCTTGGAGATCATCCAAGCAAACCCTTATTGCTAGGTCGACCATAGAGTCGGAGTTTATCGCTCTTGAGCTTGCTTGTGTGGAAGCCGAGTGGCTGAGAAACTTCCTGAGTGATGTAGTCATGGATCAGAGATTGATCACCTCTGTGTCCATGCACAGTGATTGTCAAGCCGCACTAGCTATAGCAAGAAATCAAATTTATAATGGCAAAAATCGTCATATAAGACTAAGGCACAATGTTATAAAGCAGCTGCTCAAAAATGGTGCTGTGTCCTTAGATTTTGTGAGATCAGAGGTAAATCTGGCCGACCCTCTGACTAAGCCACTAGGAAGGCAGTTAATCGAGAAAACCTCAAGGGGTATGGGTTTGATGCCAACGGAATTTTAAAGTTGATGGAAACCTGACTCATGTGATGGAGTGATCTCTTGAAGTGAGTTCATATAGGTAATAACGAAGTTGACTTTAATTATGTAGCATTTATCCCAGACACTCATACTCGGAGGTAGAGATGCTATAAATAAACTTTAATTGTTACGGTTGAATGTGTTCATTCTTAATGATGTAGCTCAATCGGTGAAGGCAAGGAACTTGCAAACAACTCGAGCTACGATCACCTATAAAGAGTTTAAAGGTGGTGCCGCCTTTATGAGATGCAGGGCAAAACATCTCTAAAGAACTCTTCGAATAAAAAGGGTCAGCGCATGGCCTGAACGGGCGCACAACCGCGTTGAAGAAAAGGTGTATTAAAGTAATCATGTTCTAGTGACCTCTACTTTGCATTTAACGTACAAGGTTCATAGAAGTACAACTTCACCTGTATCTTGCAACTTAAGTCATGAGAACTAAGACTTAGTTCATAGTTTATTGATAAACACTAAATCTCATGTGATTATTTTCTTCGAGGAAAATGTTGTTGATGTGTGGGGGAATGTTGGACCATAACACATAGGTCATCAACAACATTAAAATAAAATAAAAAGGGCAGAGACGTGACATGAGAGTTGCATGGTTTAATATATAATATTAAGCATGAGAATTCTTTTAATATAGCTGCATTTGATAATGTCACTTGCTAAGATATAATAATATTTTATTATTGATCTTAGTATGCATTTAGATAAGATCGTGGGCACTGAATCGTTTGGCCTTCATGAGAGTTCTTGAAAGGGTGTAATATTAATACCCAATGGCCTTACAAATTCATACGTACACATTAAGATCTCTAAATGCATTGCTTGAGCTCAACCCTATAAATAAGGGTTTGTTCTTTGCCGTAAAAGGTGGAACTTGAGAGCCTCACTACCTATATCTTTTCTTCCTGCTCCAACATTGTTGAAGGTCGAGTTGAACCCTGGAAGTTGCCACGCCCGTGGAAACAACTTCTTAGGGCAGTGTATCGCCCCTCTCGATTTTATTATTTGAGTATTTCGTCAAAGTTTTCAACAATATGAAAAAGAAAATTGTATTTTTGATGTAATAAACAAGGTACATTATACATTCGATGGATGGAGAAGGAATACCAAGTAAAAAGAGTAGACTTCATACATTAACACAATGAGAATATATAAAAAGATATTAAGGAAAATATTTTTGAATTTATGTAGTTTTGGTTATAAAAGGAAAATATTGCAGGCAAAGAAAGTTATATAAACAACGTTTGTTCAAGATTTTTTTGAATTTCGGGAAAAAATTGTATTTCGATAACTTCGATATGTGTTAGACTATTGGTGGAATAACTAGAGATAAATAAAAGATATAAAAGCAAAAAAAAAAATATGAAGTATTATTTTGTTTACTTATGGAACTGACAGATTACACAATTTGCAGAAATAAAAGTGAGAACAAATTTGTGTTAAGAATTAATTATGTAATAACAATAGAAGAACAAGGTTCCACGTGAAAATCGATTTTCCACCTCGTAGAAATATCACTATTCATGGTTATGAATAATGATCGTCATTTGAGACTATTGTCACTTGTTTGTACAATCCAATTATTAAATTATATAAAACACAATTCTAGAAGTAAATATTTGACTTTGAGGGACAAAGATAAAAGAAAAAAGAAAAAATCAAAACCAAGTCTATAGTCCATTAGTCAATTTTAGGATAAGAATTTGATTTTTGGGAATTCATGCATAAAAAAATCATTGGAATTCCAATTAATATCCTTGTGTTTTAAGTCTTTTTTATTTGGTGACGAAAGTGATTTTTAATTTCGGTAGTTACCCTGTATTTAAGAATTTCCAACTGGTACCCAACACATTTATCAATTCCATTACCCTATGTTTAAGGCTTTTCCAATTTGCGCCTAAATTGTTTCAAGATAGGCATCCCTCAAGTATGAAGTCGTGACCCATTAGCTATTAATGAGTCTTACACCTATAAAATCTCAATTCGGTCATTTACTACTTCATACTCATACGTTATGGGTATTTACCTTGAAAAATACTTTAGCAACCTGTTGGTTTTGGTCATTTACCACTTCATACGTTATTGGTATTTACCTTGAAAAATACTTTAGCAACCTGTTGGAAAAGCGTAAAATAACTTGGGACATCAACTCAATTAAACACTGGGGTACGAGTGTAATTCCCACTCATTTATTTTCCAAACACCGTTAGCCCTAACAGTCGCCGTTAACCCTGCGTTGTACGGTGTGAGTTCGGTGAAAATTTTCACCTCCAAATAAACAGACAGCACTTGAAAAGCACAGCAAGCCAACAACAAACACACTACACCTCCCTCGCTATAAAAACGCACACTTGCATTGCTTCAACCTTTGCTTATGCTTTGATCGCTTTTCGCCTTTTTTCTTCTCTCTCTTCGTTAACTGTTTGGGACTCATCATCGATCGTTTCGAAGGAAAGCTTCACTACTTGTATGGCAGCTAACTTGCAGAGCAGCCGTGGACTGGCGATATTTGGGAACCGATTCATTGGGCGGATTCGTTATACCTTCAGGTGCGTGTGTTTGTTTGTGAATATGTAGTTCGCATTTGAACGCTTTGAGTTTGTGTTGGTAAATTAGAGATTTCATGGTACTATGCTTTGATCTGCTTTTTTTTTTTTTTGTTTCGATTCATGAAATCGGTTCTATTTCGTTTCTGATCTACGGATTCATTGTTCTTTTGACGGATTAATTAATCAGAAGATGCTTTTGTTTTGATCGTCACTATGAGAAACACAGGTTTTTGTTTGCAGAATCTTCTGATTAATACCTTTGTTATAACCTGAATCAACTGTTCCACAACAACTTGGTCCTTCTTTTATTTACTGAACTATGTTAATGAGTTTTGATTTCATCTGAGGTTGGTGTTTGGTAGGCCTGCGATTTAATTGGGTTTCTTTGTTTATTTATTTATATCTCCCATGGCATTTATTGTATTATTAATAGTCTTGATCAACCCTATTCGATGGGCGTGATATTTCAATGGATGTGCACGTCCTATATTGGATTTATATATATGTCATGTTCAGAGACTTATTATTATTCATGCAAATAAGTTTTCCTTTATATTAGTAGACCTTTGAGATGTAGAGATGGACTGACGAAGGCTTATGGATAGATAGATAATATTAGGAACTTCCGAAATTCCTCCAAAATCGAATTTGGAATGCAAATTAATATAATGGAAATTTTATATGGGCAGTTTGTTGTTGTAGCAGCCTCCGTTATCATGTTCATATACATTATATTCTAATACATGATCTAATATTGAATTTTCCTAGGTTGATCAACTTGGTATTTTTTAACGTACACGGAATCCATATTCTGCCTTGTCTGCATGGTTTTCTTTTTTTTCTCTTCATTCATTTTTAATTGTCCTCCCTTCACAAATGTTTTTTGTCAGGAGTGAAGTGCACACTTCAGTTTACGATAAGAACATAGAAGATGAGAATGTCCCAGCAGACAACGTACTTTCTCCCCATCAGTCGGAGGATAAGTATTGGTCTCCTGACCCTCAGACAGGAGTGTTTGGGCCCGACGAGGCCGATCGCAGCTCATCATCGAATTCTTCTGCTATTTCTACGAGGAGGGATGATTCCATGTTAGAGCAGAAACCGTTCTTTCGCCCTCTTGAGAATTTGGACAAGCCAACTCAGCCTTGAGACAGAGTAAAACAATACAGAAACACCCTTATATATATTTTCAGTATATATAAATGAATAAATAAAACTTGGGTGTCTATGAACTAGATAACTGCTCTTGTGCTGTGTGGCTTTTTGTGTAAGGCGTTCCAACAGAATGCTTTTGTACAACAACTTTTGTGTTGCTTGTTATTGTTTGTTTGGTCTCTGATGTTTGTTTGTACAAGAACTTTGTTCAACGCTTTCATTAGATTTACAGTACCTCTTTGAAGATAGAAAGGGGCATTTGATCCATTAGGTAATGATAACGAAAAATGAACCGCGGTCTTTGAATAAAAACAAATCATTTATAAGTTTCAAGCTTGCCGTTCTGTCTAATAGAAAATGCGGACTTGCCCCAGTTTGGGTCACTGTTTGTTAGGCGACTTTGGTTAACAAAAACAAAAAAAGTGTTGGGAAATATATGTACCTCGTATGACTGTCAAAACCACAGGATTGCAAGACTGTGAAATCGCTCGACTGTTACTTTGTATAAATGTGAGGTTGTACTTGCTGCGACTGGTGGCACTCCACAACAGCAAAACTGTAAGGCTTGTATGATTGTACTGGCCGGTATCGTATACCTATTCCAGGAACGTATGTTTGGGACCATATACGGATTTTTCGAGGCTTGAGTTGAACACAATTTCCTTAAAACAGATTCGCTCTTTCTACGTAAGTGCAAGAGATTTGCTTGAGCGTCTATTCACAGGATACAACGAAAGACGTGATTATAAGCTGCACTGAAACCTTAACCACACGACGAACTTTGAACATAGAAGTGATAATGAATGACTGTTGTTTTTCGTGTAGTATGAGATGAGTTGGATTTTGTCTCTCTCGTTTCATCCATGGAGTACATACAGAGTTTCGAATAACTCTTGACTTTCTCAAGGATTAATTCCATATATTAATCCACATATTTAATTCCAAGTAATAAAGGAATTAAATGGATTAACCAAAGGTCATTGTGACCTTTCATTTGAGCAACCTTATATTTTCCAAAGTTGCTGGAATTATCCAAATAAATTCAGTACTAAAATATAATTGGGCCAAACGTGCAGGATTGATTAGGCCGGCGAGTGTGTAACGTAAGTCACAAGCCCACCCACCTTAACCCATCTATGTTAATCCAAATTTCCATTCACTCAACTTAATATTCCAACAAAAAGAAACATTTTTGCGAAGTTGAAGAATTAAACGAGTTGTCGAAACGGACCGGCGGGGCGGGCCGTCTGCTGTTGGAATCCGTAACCGTATGGATCCGAAAAGGCTTTAACCTTGATTGGATTAATTAAGGCTATAAACTAAATACAGCGGAAATAGAAAACGTACCTGTAAATTCCATAGCGTTCTTAGCGAGAACAGGGTATATGGATCTTCCAAGTACGTGTACGTGAAACCTTGAACTCGGGGAAGATGGGTACCCCAAAGATCCTTAGACGCAGTCACTAGGGTTTACGAGAGTGACGACTGTGTGTTTCGTTGTACAGCACTTAGGGACCACACCCATATTTATAGATGTCATAATGGGCTGGCCCGTTAATAAGCCCATCAGATATTTACGTTCCAGCCCCCAAGAATTCTACACAAATATTAATTAACCCCACACATCTTATTTAATTGCGACAGACCCCCTTAAATTTAATTGATCAACCGAATGGGTCTTTAAACTTAATTACAATATTTGGCATATGACTAGTACCACAATACATGTACGTCTACATGTCCGAACGTTAATCGTGCTAGAAATACGTAGTCGAATAGTCCCAACCTAACAATCTCCCACTGGACTATAAGACGTTGTATTTATCAAATAAGCACCCTTCGTCGTATACTAAATATCGTACCGAATATAGCTATAACCGAAGTATCGCATATGAAACCAATCCCGTCCATCAATATTGTCGATGTAAGAACTAAAGGGGTAGTCGTTATACATATATCGTAACTCAACCCACAATAATCACGAACACCAACTCCATCGAATGACATAGACCAAGTGTGGACGTGTAGCATGGAAATTACATGCTCAGTTGATCATGCATGTCTATTTCCAACTGGTCCTACTTTAGTGAGATCAGAATTCAGAGATAAACTAATGGATATTCGAAAAACCCAAATGTCATGACATACATGTATTAAAGAAACTTTGTTAAATAATCATCAAACACAGAATTAACAGAATCCACGATAAGACATAAAACTTAATTCGTCACACCCATACGAGCAACATGCTCATGAAATATAGCGGGCGCTAACGCTTTAGTAAGTGGATCTGCAATCATAAAATCTGTTCCTATATGCTCAATGATTATATATCCACTCTGAACTCGTTCTTTCACAACTAGGAACTTAATGTCTATGTGCTTAGAACTGGAAGAGCTCCTGTTGTTATTGGAATACATGACCGCCGAATTGTTATCACAGAATAGCTTTATTGGTCGTTCAACAGAATTGACAACTTTAAGTCCTGTCACTAAATTGCGCAGCCAAACAGCCTGGTTGGAGGCCTCGTAGCAAGCTACAAATTCTGCCTCCATCGTAGATGAAGCGATAAGTGTCTGTTTGACACTTTTCCAAGAAATCGCTCCCCCAGCCAGCATAAAAACATAACCAGATGTCGATTTGCGGCTGTCGAGGCATCCCGCAAAATCAGAGTCACAATACCCAATGATCTCCAAATACTCTGACTTTCTGTATGTGAGCATATAATCCTTCGTCTTTTGAAGATATCGAAAGACCCTTTTGGCTGCTACCCAATGTTCTCTACCCGGATTGCTTCGGTATCGACCAAGCATTCCTACGATGAACGCCAAATCAGGTCTGGTGCAAACCTGTGCGTACATTAAACTTCCCACTGCCGACGCATATGGTATATCCTTCATGTGCTTGGATTCCAAAATGTTATCCGGACATTGTTTGAGGCTGAACTTATCACCTTTTGAGACTGGATTGTCATGTGGACGACAATTTTCCATGCTAAACCTTTGCAGTACCTTTTCGATGTAGCTCTTTTGTGATAACCCAAGAGTTCTCCGTGACCGATCATGGTGAATCTGGATCCCTAATACAAAAGAAGCTTCCCCAAGATCTTTCATGTCAAAATGACCCGAAAGAAAGCTCTTGGTGTCCCGAAGTAAATTCACATCGCTGCTAGCTAGTAAAATGTCGTCTACGTACAAGACCAAAAAGATAAACCTGCTCCCACTAAATTTGTGATACACACAGTCCTCAACAGAGTTAGCCTCAAAACCAAAAGAGGTGATAGTCTGCTGAAACTTGTGGTACCACTGACGAGAAGACTGCTTGAGTCCGTATATGGATTTCTTTAGTTTACAGACCAACGGGCTAGATTTGTCCGAAGCTAAGCCTCTGGCTGCAACATATATATAGTTTCCTCGAGATCTCCATTGAGGAAAGCTGTCTTACGTCCATTTGATGCAACTCAAGGTCAAAATGTGCCACAAGCGCCATGATAATTCTGAAAGAGTCTTTCCATGAAACTGGAGAGAAAGTCTCTTTATAATCTATGCCTTCCCTCTGAGTAAATCCTTTCGCGACAAGACGAGCTTTATATCTCTCAATGTTACCCAGTGAATCCCGTTTGGTTTTAAATACCCTTTTGCAACCAATTGGTTCCACGCCTTCAGGTAACGAGACGAGATCCCAAACGTCGTTGTCCTTCATGGATTGGATTTCCTCATTTATGGCATCGGTCCATTCGCGAGCCTTAGAGCTTTCCATTGCCTGTTGGTACGTAAAGGGATCATCTCCCACTAAATCAATGGTATCCTCATGCTCGTGAAGAAATACAACGTAATCATTCGGAATCGCATTTCTCCTTTCTCGCGTTGACTTCCGTAGAAGCGCTGGTTCAATCTGAGGTTCATGAGTTTGTACTTGATGATCAGCTTCAGCTTCACCTTCATAAGGCTGATCGTGATGAATAGCTGCTGATCCATTGGAGGAACGATTTCATCTTCGTCTATATCTCGAGGTCGGATAACCATAGGGACAAAAACTTCGTCCTGACCGACCTGAGCTGTATGAAGAGGAATTTCTGAACCCTCTTCTTCGAATAAAAAATCGTTTCGATTATCCTTATCCTCCCCAAACTCAAGATCCTCAAAGAATCTGGCATTTCCTGTCTCGAAAAATGTTCTTGATGTGGGATCATAAAATATATAGCCTCGTGATTTTTCTGGATAACCAACAAAGTAGCTACTAACAGTCCTTGAGTCCAATTTCTTCTCGCCCGGCCTGTAAGGCCGTGCCTCAGTAGGACATCCCCAAACTCGTAAATGCCTAAGAACGGGCCTTTTACCCGTCCACAACTCGTAAGGGGTACTGTTCGTAGCTTTAGTAGGGACTCTGTTAGGAATATAGGCTGCGGTTCTTAATGCGTCGCCCCAGAGAGAGTGAGGTAAAGTCGTACGAGCAATCATACTTCTCACCATATCCTGAAGGGTTCTGTTTCGTCTCTCAGCAGCACCGTTCATATTTGGACTTCCTGGCATGGTGTACTGAGGGACGATCCCACACTCCTCTAGAAACTTAGCAAACGGTCCTGGACGTTGTTCACCTGATCCGTCATACCTCCCGTAGTATTCTCCACCACGGTCGGATCTGACAGCCTTAATCGTTTTGCCGTGTCGATTTTCGACTTCGGCTTTAAACGCCTTAAAAACGTCAAGTGCTTCAGACTTCTCATGAATTAGGTACAAATACCCGTAACGAGAGTAATCGTCGATGAACGTGATAAAATAGCGTTGTCCATTCCAAGAAGCCAAAGAGAATGGACCACACACATCCGTATGAATCAGTTCTAAGACTTCCTTAGCTCTCTCAGCATTTAATTTTCTTTTATTTGTTGTTTTACCCTTTATACACTCGATACATAAATGATCTCCAGATTTATCAAGTGTTTCCAGAATTCCATCAGACACAAGCTTATCAATTCTCCTTTCGGATATATGACCCAAACGCTTATGCCATAAACCAAATGAATTCTAGGATGGTAACTTGCGCTTAATTCCTCTAGTTTCTACATTATGGGACTCTCCGTAGTTTACTGTATCAAGTAGATACAGATTATCATGTTCAGATTAAGTTACTGGTTCCAATAGCCGAAGATTTAAAATGAATAACACACTTTCTGTTACCAAATGAACAAATATAACATTCTTTGTCCAAAACAGAAACCGAAATCAAATTTCGTCTAAACGACGGAACGACAAAAGTGTTATTCAGATCCAAAAAGAACCCAGAACTCAACAGTAATCTAAATGTCCCGACGCCTTGAACTTCAACTGCTTCTCCAGCCCCCATATAGATGAATCTTTCGGCATCATTGGGCTTTCGGCAGTTTAGGCAGTCCTTCATAGACATACTTATATGAGTTGTAGCACCAGAATCAACCCACCAAGTATGTCTCTGTACGGAAATCAAATTGATTTCAGCGCTTACAAAAATCAAATTTTCTTTAGGCGCTAAGCATGATATTTGGCACAATCCTTTTTTATATGAGAAGTTTTCTTGCAGAAGAAGCATCGAATTAATTTTTCTTTATGCTCTTTGTGAGAGCCATTAGGCTTCCTCTGTATAACCGCAGTTTCCTTAGGTACTTTATTTTTCCAAGCATCAAATATTGTACCATTAGCTGTTGATATTATGTTCACGGCAGAGTTCGTAGTCGCAACACCGACCATCTCAGCTGAAAAGAGAACGATGATTGAATTAACTCACAATTTTTAGCTTTAATAATGATTAAAAAATTTAAATAATAACAACCCATCTTCAGCTTGATCGTTGTGCAAAAGAGCCTAACGAAGGTCAGGTAGTCAATCCACGAGTGATCAAACTGGTGCCACGATCAAGCGTTCATACCCTATTCCAGCCAAGTAGTCGCCTTCCGAAGGGCCGATCAACTACTCGCAATGGAAAGACCTTCAGGTACTTCAGCTTACCGTCACAGACGTACACAAGCCACTGCCAGATAATTGCCTTCCGAAGGGCCGGTCGAAATATCCGCATGCATCATGTTACGCCACCGTCCCGACTATTAGATTTATAAAATCTCCACAGCAGAGGTCACGAAGGTGACTATATTGCTTCAATAAAATATCTCTAATAATCGATATGCTAAAATAAGCATCTTTATGCCGTTATTAAATTTAATAATCACTGTCTGTTAAAAGTCGCAATTTTTCCAAATACTTCTGACTTTTAAAAGCACCCCGAATAGTCACGGAAAATAGCCAACTAATAACACATTTATTGGACCTAATTAAATTAAATTAGTCCAAATCTAAAGTGGGCGTAAAATTCATTGTGGGCCATTTACTAAAACCTAGGCAGCCCAAAAGAAAATCATAAAAGGCCCAATTTTTTTTTCTATCCTAATGTTGACCAAAATAAACCTAAGCCCATTAAGTAAATCCTAAGCCATTCCTAAAGAGACATACAGGGCAAATACACATAAGCCATTACTAACGTTTGGCCCATTAACAAATCCCTAAAGCAGCCCTAACGATTTTAATATTCCAGCAATACGCCTAGTAGCATAACTTAACATGCATAAAAATCCTAGCAACTAAAATAATCATTAATGGGCCTAAATTGGCCCATTAGAGAAACCCTATTTTTCCTGGAATGAATTTAGCACCAAGCTGCCGAACGAAATCACCAAATAG
The DNA here is from genome assembly GCA_027422505.1 of Craterostigma plantagineum. Lineage (NCBI taxonomy): Eukaryota > Viridiplantae > Streptophyta > Magnoliopsida > Lamiales > Linderniaceae > Craterostigma > Craterostigma plantagineum. The sequence continues at coordinate 9,188,842 of JAPQWV010000002.1, forward strand.
TGCAGCTGTCACGCAATCCTAGGCAGTCACTTTCTTTACAGCTTGGACTGCCGCGCGACAATCTCCAGCCCAGCCCCTAATCGGTATTACACCGCGCAGCCGGTCACACAGTCTGGTGGCGCCCAACGATGCAGCCTGACAGCAGCCACCATATCGCTGCAGTGCATCCGCACATGGCGCCAGAGAGGCGCTGCCAGGCAGCCCCAACGCACAGTCGCGCCGAGACTATCGCAGCCACGCGCACGCCCAACGGCATCGGTTTGCGGTTTTCCGAAGCCCAACAGCGCTGCAACCGTGCCTACGCAGCCCTCGGTGCAAAATTCCCAAATTCTTAAACCCAAATTAATCCAAAGCAAGGTGGCTCTGATACCACTTGTTGGAATCCGTAACCGTATGGATCCGAAAAGGCTTTAACCTTGATTGGATTAATTAAGGCTATAAACTAAATACAGCGAAAATAGAAAACGTACCTGTAAATTCCATAGCGTTCTTAGCTAGAACAGGGTATGCGGATCTTCCAAGTACGTGTAGGTGAAACCTTGAACTCGGGGAAGATGGGTACCCCAAAGATCCTTAGACGCAGTCACTAGGGTTTACGAGAGTGACGGCTGTGTGTTTCGTTGTACAGCACTTAGGGACCACATCCATATTTATAGATGTCATAATGGGCTGGCCCGTTAATAAGCCCATCAGATATTTACGTTCCAGCACCCAGGAATTCTAAATATTAATTAACCCCACACATCTTATTTAAGTGCGACAGACCCCCTTAAATTTAAATGATCACCGAATGGGTCTTTAAACTTAATTACAATATTTGGCATACGACTAGTACCATAATACATATACGTCTACATGTCCGAACGTTAATCGTGCTAGAAATACGTAGTCGAATAGTCCCAACCTAACATCCGCAACCCGCCAAAGCCCGCCAATTGGCGGGCCAGGACCCGCCTCCGACGGGCCTGATAAATGGAGGCCCGCCCCGCCCCCTGGCGGGCTTAGCCCGCCCACCAATATATATTAAAAAAATTAAGGAAAAAGGGTTTCGAAGAAAGAATGGTCAAGATTTTGAGCAAGGCCAAATTCATCTGCAACAGCAACCGTCCGACTTCTAGGGCTGTAATTCTTTCACCACCCAAAGCAGACATGGTTGCTATGTGCTCAAGCCGAATCTTGTCCTTACTGCATCCAAATTACTATTTGGTTACACAGCGGTTCGAGCTGCGCCGTCCACTGATATTTCTTCGCACTTGTTCGACGCAGGCTTGACAAGCAAGCACTCTACTGTAGTCTCAGTGGTTGATTCCTTACATGGCGGCTCGAGCTGGAAAACCCTCGCCGATAGATTCGCTTCCGTCGAATTCACCACCACATTAATCGAAGAGATACTCCTTCAGCTCACAGAGCCCATAAATTCTCGAAAGGCACTCAATTTCTTCGTCTCCGCCTGTTCTTCCCAAATCGAACCTAATTAATTAGCAGCTCAAAGTGTGTACCAAGAAGTGAGGTGTTCGATTGTGCTCACTGATATGTGTGATATGGGGGAAAAGTGAGGTGTTCGATTGTAAGGAACCCTTTTTCTTCACGGGCTTTAAAATTTGCAATAGCCCATCTTTAGTAATATTTATCATTATTCATCAGTCCATGAGCCCAGCCCAAATATAAGGTATATTTTTTTTTATTATAAGCGGGCAGCCCGCGGGCTTAGCCGCCCCGCCTAGGCCCGCGGCCCACGCGGGCTTACCCGCCTAGGGCGGGCCTGAAAAATCAAGGCCCGTCCCGCCCCTTTGGCGGGGCGGGGCGGGCCCACGGTCCGCGGGCCAGATTGCCAGATCTAACGGTGTATATCTAATAGTTTGAGAACCGGTAATAAGACTTTTGTATAGTAGAATTTGCGGTTTAATGTTAGATAAAAAGTAAATTAAGCTTACGAGGCCCATTTACGTGAAGCCCATATTCAGTCGTCCAACATAAAAATGGGCCGGGCCCTAACATTACGAGCCTGTTGGGCATTTTTTTTTTAAGAGGATAACCCTAATAGCAGAGCACGAAGCTGCTCGTCTCTTTTGTTGTTCTTCGCTGCCTCCCCAGCTGCGTAAGATCCGATTGCAGCTCCTGCCTTACAATTTATTCCCCATTTTCTTTTCTTTTATTATCAGGAACGGAAGCTGAACTGTAAATCATTTTTGTGCGTCTGATTTTGTTTTATGTGCTGTTCCTAATTGATTTTTCGGTATGCATTAGAGTGTTTCTGAAATTGGATATATCTGGTTGTTCGTGATTCATCATTTTAGGCGGATGATGAATTATATACAGATTTATGTAGCATATCGTACTGCTTCATACATTTCTAGATTAGGGTTGGTCGGATCGGATGTATGCTAGAGCTCTAGTTTTGTTTTGATTAATGTTACATTCGGGAAATGGAATTCCATAGATCTTGTAGTCCATGCAAGGTCACTCTGCCGACCTGCTATAGGCAATCAAGTTTTTAGACTTTTAGTTAGTCAGTGACTGATTTTGAGCTTAGTTTTCAACTGAAACACTATTCCTCATGGTATTGAAGCTGGGCTTTCTAACGTCATTTTATGTTTTGTGATTAGAAGATGTCTCTTTTTTGATTGTTTGCTACCTTTGTAAAAGTAAAGTCACCTATTTATTGTTCAGTGTTTTTTCTTGATTGTTTTTAAGCGAATGAATCTTCTTGGTGATACAGGTAAGCAATGAAGCACAACAATGTTATCCCCAATTCACATTTCAGGAAGCATTGGCAGAATTATGTGAAGACCTGGTTCAACCAGCCTGCTCGCAAAACCAGAAGAAGAATTGGTAAATAATTAAAGAAAGGGACTACGTTCTGCAATTATTTTTTATTATGTGTTTATACATGAGATTGATACTATAAGAACTATGTTACCCGACTTATCATTTTGTACAATATTTTAGCGAGACAAAAGAAGGCTGTGAAGATTTTCCCAAGGCCCACTGCTGGATCCGTCAGGCCCATCGTCCATGGACAGACATTGAAGTACAACATGAAAGTCAGAGCTGGCCGTGGATTTTCCCTGGAGGAGTTGAAGGTTAGCAATTTTAACCTAATCACTATCATTATTTAAATAATGCACTGTATTTCTCGGAGACTTCCATTGTCTCTCTTTGAAGAGTATTTAGGTAAGGTAACTTAGGATTGTTAAATGATCTGGTTAAACAAAATGACGTTCTCTGGCCTTTCTTTGAGTTCCCATTTTCACCAGGCAACTAAGTGTACCATTTCCAATACAAAATGTTTCTTTTGCTTCTGGGAAGTCGTTCATTACATTGATAAGCAGTCTTTATATCGTATCTCAACTTTTTATGTTCTATTTTTACACTAATTTTTTCTTTAATATATGTTAATCAGGCTGCTGGGATTCCAATGAAACTTGCCCCAACAATTGGCATCTCCATCGATCACAGACGTAGAAACCGCTCTTTGGAAGGTCTTCAGACAAACGTCCAGAGGTTAAAGACGTACAAAGCCAAGCTCGTCGTCTTCCCAAGACGTGCTCGTAAAATCAAGGTAAGAAATAAACAAAACATCATTCGTACTCAAATCGCTGGATCTTCCATCATCTAATGTTGTCAAAATTCAGACAAAGTAAACTCATCACAATCGAATCTATCTTCTTACAGGCTGGTGATTCCACTGCTGAAGAACTTGCGACAGCCACCCAAGTTATTGGTCCTTTCATGCCGATAATTCGCGAGAAGCCGACCGTGGAGCTTGTTAAGGTTACAGAAGAGATGAAATCTTTTAAGGCATATGATAAGCTTCGCCTTGAAAGAACTAACGAGCGACATGTTGGTGTTAGAGCTAAAAGGGCGGCTGAGGCCGAGAAAGAAGATAAGAAATAAGATGTTTCGTTCTTTCCTTTGTTTTACTTTGCCGTGTTTTCCGACAGAATGTTGAGATTATCCTTGTTGTTGATGGCATTTTGCTATTTAATGCTTCTATCTTCTGATGCCCGTTACAGTAGTATTTTTTCATGGCATTTGAATTGAGCTTCTTTTTGTTTTCGGTAGAATGATAATTTTCATTTACCACAAGCTCAAGCTGGGAGTTACATCATAGCACATACGAAATATCAACCCCTAGACTAATAACAACTAAAAACAAATAGCTTGATATATCTCAGAACGAACAAGTCTTCCCATATGACTAAAACTCTGAATTCTCCCTCTAACATCTTGCTTGATCATTAGACTAAGTTGTGCTCCGCATGTACACGCCGATTTCATTCACAGGTGATCCTCCAAAACATCACCTGATTTTCACATCACCTCCTCATCACTGTGTTTGTTTTTCGTAGGTGATGAGTCATCACCGTGATGAAGGATCACCTAGGTGATCAAAGTGGGTGATATTCCAACTTTTGGATCACCCCAAAAAAGCTAGGTGATCCAACATCACGGTGATGAGGTGACATTTGAAATTTTTATTACCCATGATATTTAACATTTATTCCTTATATACCCTTATTCATTTTTTAAATTATATAACTAACAATTTAAATCTTAAAAACATATTCAATAATTTAAAATATAAATTAATATTTATAATTATATAATAGACTTATAAGTAATGCATAAAAAAATTGTAAACTCTAAAACATTGATCATTGTTACGTATATTATCATCTCAACATAAACATATTATTCACATTACCTATATGATATACATAGGGTTAAATATGTTATTATGCAATATCACCCCACACATCACCGTGATTAATCAAACATAATATCTAATATCACCTTGATATGTGAAATGAAATATCACATCAAAACAAACACAATGATGATATATCACCTTGATCCACATTACAGTGATACTCGCATTATGGTGATGCGAGTATCACTGTGATGTTGAATCACCAGAAACAAACACCCCCCAAATGTGATGAAGTACATCTGCAAAACAAGCCACAACAATGCTCTGTTGAACACTCCTTTTACTGCCCTTAAGATTATCCACTCACAAAGGTCCTCGAAAGTCTGGATGTTTTCCTCAATCTGCATCCAATTATTGATTCGCACTAACACTTGCTGACTGTACACACATGCCAGGAATAGATGCTCCAAAGTTTCTTCCTCTTCGCCGCACAGTCTACAACCTGTGTGTGTAACAGCCATAACCCAGCTTAGCATTCTGTCGATAGTAAGCATCTTCTTCTGTAGGATCAACCAAAGAATAAATGAATGTGTAGGTGTGTTAAACCCATTCCATACAGCCTTCGAAAAAGGGAAAGCTATCAAACTGTCTTTGAGCCATTCATTGCCACTCACTACTGTGTAGCAGCCATCCTTTGCAGGGGACCAATTCCTCCCTACATATCCCAATCTGAATCTTTCTTTCAACTTATGTAGCTTCCTTCAGTGCCAGCTAGAGTTAGCTGCGGGCTTAAAATCCCAGAAACTTATTCTTGATTATATACATATTGAGTATTTTGATTTTTCATTCGTTTATTGCTCTCCACCTCAATGCTTGTGAATAAGCATTTCTCATACATATCTACTAGTCACTCTTGGCAATTAATGTAATTGTGACGGAAAATGTAATTTATTTAACTTATGTGGTGTGTAGTTGTTAGAATAATAATATTATTTATTTTATAATTAATTATCAAAATTACATGAGAAAGTGAGTATAAACTGCTATTTGGCCTGTAAAAATAATTAGCTAAAAATAGACAATAACATAAGGGTATCTATCCTATTATAATAATGGCGAGGGGTGAGTATAAACTGCTATTTGGCCTGTAAAATAATTAGTTTTTTTTACAATGGTACTCTTAATATTTTGATTTACTACAATTTAATCCTTTGATTTAAAATTTTATTTTTTAAATAACTTAATTAATAATATAAAATATAAAATACTTACATTTGCACATGCATAAAATGTGCTAATATACTAGCTAGTAATGGTAATTATCCTATAAAATTAAAATTGACATACCATGGCAGTTCCTACAAGGGTATGAGCTTTAATAAAATAGAAAGACAATAGATACAGGAGTTAATTATACCACGAAGAATTAATCATTGGATTATATCTATTCATACCTATCCTCATTTACTCGATATTCCAAACAATCTTTCGGACTTTTTTTTATATTTTTTAAATTTCATTTTAGGGATTCCATTCCTTGTCATTCGTAAGCTTAATTATAAATACATATAATCCCTTATCAATGGGACAAACTAATTTTAAAATGTAAATAAATGTTAAAGTAAATAAACAAACATAGACTATTTGCTTTGTTATTTTGAAATCACCGTCGGTTATCCGAATCTCGCCAAATCAGGGCTCAATTAATGGTTGTATATGATTTTTTTGAAGCATTGTTAAAAGAATCAATTACAAACATGGAATAATATAAAAAATCTAAGACCTTAATAATGACGTTCAATAAAACAAACAAAAAAAGCAAAGATTCTACAATACATTGGTTAAAGATTTATCACAATCCCATTCATAAATAACCCTTAATATCTGTTGAACAAGATTGCATGGATATAATACAACGAGGAGTGAAAACTGGCCTTCTCCCTCTTTATATATAGTGTTCGCCGCTATAGAGATCAATTGTACAATACAATACAATACAATGAAGACGTTTAAAGAAACCATTGTTCTAACACTTTTATCAGTACTGTTATTGTAAGGTTGGGACTATTCGACTACGTATTCCAAGCACAATAACGTTCGGACATGTAGACGTACATGTATTGTGGTATTAGTCGTATGCCAAATATTGTAATTAAGTTAAAGGACCCATTCGGTGATCAATTAAAGAGGGTCTGTCGCAATTTAATAAGATGTGTGGGTTAATTAATATATGTGTAGAATTCCTGGGGGCTGGAACGTAAATATCTGATGGGCTTATTAACAGGCCAGCCCATTATGACATCTATAAATATGGGTGTGGTCCCTAAGTGCTGTACAACGAAACACACAGCCGTCGTCTCGTAAAACCCTAGCGACTGTCTAAGGATCCTTGGGGTACCCATCTTCCCCGAGCTAAAGGTTTCGCGTACACGTACTTGGAAGATCCACATACCCTGTTCTCGTTAAGAACGCTATGGAATTTACAGGTACGCTTTCTATTCCGCTGTACTTAGTTTTCGCCTTAATTAATCCAATCAAGGTTAAAGTTTTTCGGATCCATACGGTCAAGGATCCCAACAAGTGGTATCAGAGCCACCTTGATTTGGATTAATTTGGGTTTAAGAATTTGCGAATTTTGCACCGTGAGGGCTGCGTAAGCACGGTTGCAGTGCCGTTGGGCGCTACTTCGGAAAACTGCAAACCAACGCCGTTGGGCGTGCGTATGGCTGTGAAAGTGACGGCACGGCAGCGCCGTTGGGCGTTGCGATTTAGTGCTCCGAAGCAAAGCTGCCGGTCGACGAGCGAAACAGCGCCGTTGGGCGCTGCTGCTCTCAAGATTGAGCGGCGGCGTGGCTGTAATTGTTCTTCACACTGCGTATCTCCGGGCTGTTTCGAGGCTGTGCGTTGGGCTGCCCGGCAGCACTTCTGGCGCCATGTGCTGCTGCACTGCAGCGATACGGTGGCTGCTGTACAGGCAGCGTCGTAGGGCGTCGCCAGGATGTGGAACGGCCGCGCGGTCTAGTGCCGATTAAGGGATTGATAGTGACTGTCCGAGCAGTAAAGGAGGTGGCTGTATAGTTGCTTGACTGTCCGATCAATGACGGCTACGTATTTGGGTGGCCTAGGTTACGTTTGGTGCTAAATTCATTAGGGCTTTATAATGGGCCCAATAGTGGGCCCACTTAATTTTCTATTTGTTTTTTCTTTCACGTTGGTGAGCTTGCCTAGGTTTTCATGTTAGTTGTTATGTGTGGAGTGGCGCATTAATTCTTATTAAGTACCTAGATATTCGTGCGTTACTTTTCATTTGCTGGGCATATTCCGTTAGGCTACTTTTAGGGTTTTTCATTATGGCTTAGTTTTATTTCGGCCCACCGGATTGGAATAATAATAAAAAAAATGGGCCTTTTAAGTTTTTCTTTTGGGCTTCCAAGGTTTTAGTAAATGGGCCGCAATAATTTTAGGCCCACTTCAGATTTGGACTAATTTAATTTAATTAGGTCCAATAAATGTGTTATTGGCTGGCTATTTTCCGTGACTATTCGGGGTGCTTTTCAAGTCAGAAGTATTCGGAAAATTGCGACTTTTAACAGACAGTGATTATTAAATTTAATAACGGCATAAAGATGCTTATTTTAGCATATCGATTATTAGAGATATTTTATTGAAGCAGTATAGTCACCTTCGTGACCTCTGTTGTGGAGATTTTATAAATCTAATAGTCGGGACGGTGGCGTAACATGACGCATGCGGATATTTCGACCGGCCCTTCGGAAGGCTATTTTATAAATCTAATAGTCGGGACGGTGGCGTAACATGCTGAAGTACCTGAAGGTTTTTCCATTGCGAGTAGTTGATCGGCCCTTCGGAAGGCGACTACTTGGCTGGAATAGGGTACAGACGCTTGATCGTTGCACCAGTTTGATCACTCGTGGATTGACTACCTAGCCTTCGTTAGGCTCTTTTGCACAACGATTAAGCTGATGATGGGTTGTTATTATTTAAATTTTTTAATCATTATTAAAGCTAAAAATTGTGAGTTAATTCAATCATCGTTCTCTTTTCAGCTGAGATGGTCGGTGTTGCGACTACGAACTCTGCCGTGAACACAATATCAACAGCTAATGGTACAGTATTTGATGCTTGGAAAAATAAAGTACCTAAGGAGACTGCGGTTAAACAGAAGAAGCCTAAGGGCTCTGATAAAGAGCATAAAGAAAAATTAATTCAATGCTTCTTCTGTAAGAAAGCTTCTCACTTGAAGAAGGACTGCGCCAAGTATCATGCTTGGCGACTAAAGAAAGGTACAAATTTGGCTTTTGTAAGCGCTGAAATTAATTTGGTTTCTGTACCTGCATATACGTGGTGGGTTGATTCCGGTGCTACAACTCACATAAGTATGTGTATGCAGGGTTGCCTGAGCTGCCGAAAGCCCAGTGATGCTGAAAGATTCATCTATATGGGGGCTGGAGAAGCAGTTGAAGTTGAAGGCGTGGGGACTTTTAGATTATTATTACGTTCTGGTTTCTATTTGGATTTGAATAACACTTTCGTTGTGCCGTCGTTTAGACGGAATTTGATTTCAGTTTCTGTTTTGGACAAAGAAGGTTATATTTGTTCATTTGGTAACAGAAAGTGTGTTATTTATTCTAAATCTTCGGCTATTGGAACCAGTAACTTATCTGAACATGATAGTCTGTATCTACTTGATACATTAAACTACGGAGAGTCCCATAATGTAGAAACTAGAGGAATTAAGCGCAAGTTACCATCCGATTCATTTGGTTTATGGCATAAGCGTTTGGGTCATATATCCGAAAGGAGAATTGATAAGCTTGTGTCTGATGGAATTCTGGAAACACTTGATAAATCCGGAGATCATTTATGTATCGAGTGTATAAAGGGTAAAACAACAAATAAAAGAAAATTAAATGCTGAGAGAGCTAAGGAAGTCTTAGAACTGATTCATACGGATGTGTGTGGTCCATTCCCTACGGCTTCTTGGAATGGACAATGCTATTTTATCACGTTCATCGACGATTACTCTCGTTACGGGTATTTGTACCTAATTCATGAGAAGTCTGAAGCACTTGACATTTTTAAGGCGTTTAAAGCCGAAGTCGAAAATCGACACGGCAAAACGATTAAGGCCGTCAGATCCGACCGTGGAGGAGAATACTACGGGTGGTATGACGGATCAGGTGAACAACGTCCAGGAACGTTTGCTAAGTTTCTAGATGAGCGTGGGATCGTCCCTCAGTACACCATGCCTTGAAGTCCAAATATGAACGGTGTTGCTGAGAGACGAAACAGAACCCTTCAGGATATGGTGAGAAGTATGATTGCTCGTACGACTTTACCTCACTCTCTCTGGGGCGACGCATTAAGAACTGCAGCCTATATTCTTAACAGAGTCCCTACTAAAGCTACGAACAGTACCCCTTACGAGTTATGGACGGGTAAAAGACCCGTCCTTAGGCATTTACGAGTTTGGGGATGTCCTACTGAGGCACGGCCTTACAGGCCGGGCGAGAAGAAATTGGACTCAAGGACTGTTAGTAGCTACTTCGTAGGTTATCCGGAAAAATCACGAGGGCTATAAGTTTTATGATCCCACTTTAAGGACATTTTCGAGACAGGAAATGCCAGGTTCTTTGAGGATCTTGAGTTTGGGGAGGATAAGGATAATCGAAACGATTTTCTATTCGAGGAAGAGGGTTCAGAAATTCCTCTTCATGCAGCTCAGGTCGGTCAGGACGAAATTCTTGTCCCTATGGTTATCCGACCTCGAGATATAGACGAGGATGAAATCATTCCTCCAATGGATCAGCATACTTCACCTGTAGCTGTTCATCATGATCAGCCTTATGAAGGTGAAGTTGAAGCTGATCATCAAGTACAAACTCATGAACCTCAGATTGAACCAGCGCCTCCACGGATGTCAACGCGAGAAAGGAGAAATGCAGTTCCGGATGATTACGTTGTATTTCTTCACGAGCATGAGGATACCATTGATTTAGTGGGAGATGATCCCTTTACTTATCAAGAGGCAATGGAAAGCTCTAAGGCTCGCGAATGGACCAATGCCATAAATGAGGAAATCCAATCCATGAAGGGCAACGACGTTTGGGATCTCGTCTCGTTACCTGAAGGCGTGAAACCGATTGGTTGCAAATGGGTATTTAAAACCAAACGGGATTCACTGGGTAACATTGAGAGATATAAAGCTCGTCTTGTCGCGAAAGGATTTACTCAGAGGGAAGGCATAGATTATAAAGAGACTTTCTCTCCAGTTTCATCGAAAGACTCTTTTAGAATTATCATGGCGCTTGTGGCACATTTTGACCTTGAGTTGCATCAAATGGACGTAAAGACAGCTTTCCTCAATGGAGATCTCGAGGAAACTATATATATGTTGCAGCCAGAGGGCTTAGCTTCGGACAAATCTAGCCCGCTGGTCTGTAAACTAAAGAAATCCATCTACGGACTCAAGCAGGCTTCTCGTCAGTGGTACCACAAGTTTCACCAGACTATCACCTCTTTCGGTTTTGAGGCTAACGCTGTTGAGGACTGTGTGTATCACAAATTTAGTGGGAGCATGTTTATCTTTTTGGTCTTGTACGTAGACGACATTTTACTAGCTAGCAGCGATGTGAATTTACTTCGGGACACCAAGAGCTTTCTTTCGGGTCATTTTGACATGAAAGATCTTGGGAAAGCTTCTTTTGTATTAGGGATCCAGATTCACCGTGATCGCTCACGGGGAACTCTTGGGTTATCACAAAAGAGCTACATCGAAAAGGTACTGCAAAGGTTTAGCATGGAAAATTGTCGTCCACATGACACTCCAGTCTCAAAAGGTGATAAGTTCAGCCTCAAACAATGTCCGGATAACATTTTGGAATCCAAGCACATGAAGGATATACCATATGCGTCGGCAGTGGGAAGTTTAATGTATGCACAGGTTTGCACCAGACCTGATTTGGCGTTCATCGTAGGAATGCTTGGTCGATACCAAAGCAATCCGGGTAGAGAACATTGGGTAGCAGCCAAAAGGGTCTTTCGATATCTTCAAAAGACGAAGGATTATATGCTCACATACAGAAAGTTAGAGTATTTGGAGATCATTGGGTATTGTGACTCTGATTTTGTCGGATGCCTGGACAGCCGCAAATCGACATCTGGTTACGTTTTTATGCTGGCTGGGGGAGCGATTTCGTGGAAAAGTGTCAAACAGACACTTATCGCTTCATCTACGATGGAGGCAGAATTTGTAGCTTGCTATGAGGCCTCCAACCAGGCTGTTTGGCTGCGCAATTTAGTGACAGGACTCAAAGTTGTCAATTCTGTTGAACGACCAATAAAGCTATTCTGTGACAACAATTCGGCGGTCCTATATTCCAATAACAACAGGAGCTCTTCCAGGTCTAAGCACATAGACATTAAGTTCCTGGTTGTGAAAGAACGAGTTCAGAGTGGATATATAATCATTGAGCATATAGGAACAGATTTTATGATTGCAGATCCACTTACTAAAGCGTTAGCGCCCGCTATATTTCACGGGCATGTTGCTCGTATGGGTGTGACGAATTAAGTTTATGTCTTATCGTGGATTCTGTTAATTCTGTGTTTGATGATTATTTAATAAAGTTTCTTTAATACATGTTTATGTCATGACATTTGGGTTTTTAGATATCCATTAGTTTATCTCTGAATTCTGATCTCACTAAAGTAGGACCAGTTGGAAATAGGCATGCATGATCAACTGAGCATGTAATTTCCATGCTACACGTCCACACTTGATCTATGTCATTCGATGGAGTTGGTGTTCGTGATTATTGTGGGTTGAGTTACGATATATGTATAACGACTACCCCTTTAGTTCTTGCATCGACAATATTGATGGACGAGATTGATTTCATATGCGACACTTTGGTTATAGCCCAGTGGGAGATTGTAAGGTTGGGACTATTCGACTACATATTCCAAGCACAATAACGTTCGGACATGTAGACGTACATGTATTGTGGTATTAGTCGTATGCCAAATATTGTAATTAAGTTAAAGGACCCATTCGGTGATCAATTAAATTTAAGAGGGTCTGTCGCAATTTAATAAGATGTGTGGGTTAATTAATATATGTGTAGAATTCCTGGGGGCTGGAACGTAAATATCTGATGGGCTTATTAACAGGCCAGCCCATTATGACATCTATAAATATGGGTGTGGTCCCTAAGTGCTGTACAACGAAACACACAGCCGTCGTCTCGTAAAACCCTAGCGACTGTCTAAGGATCCTTGGGGTACCCATCTTCCCCGAGCTAAAGGTTTCGCGTACACGTACTTGGAAGATCCACATACCCTGTTCTCGTTAAGAACGCTATGGAATTTACAGGTACGCTTTCTATTCCGCTGTACTTAGTTTTCGCCTTAATTAATCCAATCAAGGTTAAAGTTTTTCGGATCCATACGGTCAAGGATCCCAACAGTTATTACATACACATGCAAAGTTATCGGCCGCCGTAGGAATTTTGGAAGACGAAACCGTTGAGATAAAGAATTATTTGTCTCGGGGGAGTCTTACAGCTCATTGCTACTCCTCAGAAGACGACTTTGGGCTAAAAAATCTTGCCCCTGGGGAGAGCACACACTGGAGTTTCAGAAATAATTTTCGACAAACTACAAAGTATTACTGCGATTTCGTGAGCCCAAAGGGCTCGGGAAACTACGGTGTTTTCACTCAGAGGCTGCGAGAATTTTGCAACAGTTACTGTCTTTGGGAGATTAAAGATTCTGGTCCGTGCCTGAAGAAATCTGTCCTCGTGGAGGATTTATACTGCCAACCTTGGAAGATACCTCCGAAATGATATTAAAAGGCTTGATAAATTAGATGTAATGATTAGATATTTCTAAGGTCAATGATGCAAATGTTTTTGTTTATCACCTACAGCAGTTGCTATATGTTCCACAATATTCAACCGTTATATAATAATGAATTGAGTATTTCCATTCCGATGATCACAGTCTTCAAGAGATTTCTGGATTCACATATGAAGAAATTCTTCGCTGCTGAGAGTATATATTAGGAATAGTAGAAGAGCTTATTAGTTATGTCAGAAGTTCATCAAAAGTACAGATAGTTTCTATCAACTAACGAATGAATAGGAATAAGCACACAAAGACACGGAGGAACCATACAAGAAGGAAGATTATTTCCTCATTACTCGTAAGTATGAAAAAAAAAAGACGCGGTTTTTCTTGTTCTTGTCAGCTGGGATTTCTGGGATCAGCAGGAGTTACAGCTACCGCAAAAACAATTAACAATCTAATATTTTCAGTGATGAATCAATTCACAGCAAAAGAAAAAAAAAATCCAATCACGTTCCTATTTCAGTTCATAACATTCATTTTGTTGTAAATAAATTATATAATATTTAAAAGTGATACACTCCCGCCGAGATTAACCTATTAGAAAAAGTGGTTACTCATGGTATAGGAGTTATGGTTCTATTCCAAATACGATGTGGATGAAGTCCCCTCTCTTGCAACGATTTGTGCTCAACAGAGCCTGTGTGGATCATGTTGATTGCTCAATAGAGCATATGTCGGTCTAGGTTGATAATTATCGCTCAAGGGAAGGCCAGTTTGGTGGTCTCGGGTTTGAGGGTAGGATTGCTGGGTAGCAAACCCGTTCCACATCGAATAGTTAGAGAAGTTGTGACTAGTTTATAAGTTTGTGGGCTACTTCCTCTATTACCAATTACCAATTGATTTTAGAGTGAAACCCCATGAGCTTATGAATTTAAGCTTCTGGGATCAGTCTTCATGATTGATTTACTCCCAACACATTCTCCCCATTTGGAGACCTTTGCTTCGTTTAAGAGTCTTTAATCTCCCAATGACAGTAACCAGTGACGGATCCAGACTATGGAAGTTGGGGGGGGGGGGGGGGCAAAAAATAAATTAAAAGTTCAAAATTTGGGGGTCAAAAGCAAATAAAAGAAAAATTATTAATGGGTAAAAAACTAGAATAGTAATGAGATGTTTGGGGGGGGGGGGTTTGAACCTTGATTAGCCCCTATTATTGAACTTAAGCAAACATAAATCACCATTATACCAAACGCATCTTTTACTTCAAAATAACTAGTAATAGCTTATAATGAATTTGGCAGGGGGTCAATGGCCCCCCAAGCTCCTACATAGATCCGTCCCTGACAGAAATCGTGATATTCGATTGAACATTTAGTCTTCTCTGTCACTTACTTTTTGTTCAGTTTTAGGGATTCCATTGGTAAGCTTAATTATAAACTAGTATATTGGCACACCCGATGTGTGTGCTTGACTATATAAAATTTATAATATTAATTCATATTTTAAATTTTAATAGGTGATATTATAATGTTGTATTTTATTTTATATTATTTTTAAGAATTAAAAAATGATTTTAAGGAATAAATTTAAAATTAGGGGTAAAATGGTAAATTATTGCTGCCACATCAATCAATTTGGGAACCGTTATTCTAACCCTCTCTCCCTTAATACATACAAATGCCTTAATCAATGGGACATATGCCTTAATCAATGGGACGTAAATACTTTTAAATTTTACTATAATATAAAACATATTGCTTTATAATTTAAAAATCACCATCGTATTTCTGAAGTCTCCGAATCAGGGCTCAATTAATGGTATGAAATATATATGTGAAAGTCAAGGCAAATTGAAGTTATAAAATTGCCACTACAGAGGAAGTTTCGTCCATGTTCATGAGGCAGTTGAAAATAACGTGAGGAGAGAATGACTAAAGCAGAATAAAAAGAGAACAACTTCTGAAGTCTCCGAATCGATAGCGATTCTTACAATATTTTCTCTTGGGAAATTGATGGTAGAAGAAAGTCCGTAGTATGTCCTTTCTCGAGTCTAGAAAGAAACGGCAAGGCTTTGTGATCTACGGTGTAATCAATAAAGAAAAAAGAATTATCTCTCGTGGACGTAGGATTCGTGTTGAATCCGAACCACCTTAAAATATCGCGTTCTTTGTTTATTTTCTGTTTTGTCGACTTATCGAAATTTGATATCAGCCGAATTCTCAACAATATATATATATATATATATATATATATATATATATATTTCTCTTACGATTTGTATATATATATACGAAAAATAATTGTTGATTTTTATTTTTTTATTATCAAATATCAAATATTAATTGACAAATGTGTATATCTATTCTATTATATAAAGGGTGTGGGTGGTTATAAACTGTCATATTTGGTCTGTCACTTAATTGCAATTTAGTCATCTCTTTGTTAATTAATTACTTTAATAATTTTTATATTGCTTTATTTTTATTTAATTATACTTATATCCATACACATTATTTTGTTTATATAGTTAAAAATTATATTTTATATATTAAAATTAGAAGTAACATAAATATAATTATATTCTAAGCACATGCATAGAGTATGTGAAAACGTACTATTATATATAATGAAATCATGTATGCATCCTTTAGTTAAACAATTAAAAAGAATAGGATTTAGAAAGAATAAAAATAACTAAAAATAATAAGGGATTTTTACACATAAATACCCATTTGAAAAAAAATTGTAAATCAGTACCCTGTCGGCTTTTTTTATATATAGGTACCTAACAGAATAATTTTTTTGCAGATAGGTACCCGATCCGCAGTAGGTACGCCATACAACACATTTAGGTACTATATATCAACGTATTTTCGTACATCAATACAGGTAGCATTGGTACCCCGCTACAGCTTGCCGCAAGGTACCGTATGTAACGTATATAAGTACCATATATGGGTACCATATAGATGCGTAATGCGGTACGCAAACACATATGAAAAGGTACGTTAACACCAGGAAAATGGTACCCCCAATCGAACGGGTACTTAACTAAAAAATTTCTGATATGAGTAACTATGTGTAAAAAATTTATTCAATTAGGTATTTTTCTATAGATTAAACAAATAATAAATAGCATAAAGAGTTAGAAAGAATAAAGATATATCTTATATTACCGTGGAAATGTAGGTTTCGTGTGGAGTTGACATGTGTCCCTTATTTTAAAAATATATTAAAATAATAAAATAAATAAAACAAAACCTCCATCGTTAATGGAAACATCATAAGTTGAAGAAACCTCACACCAATACACGTAACATAGACCTAAGTTGGAATCGTCTGATTCATCTATGAGACGCTAACTGTTGCATTCACAAATTCCAATTCCTTGGTTCCAACAAATCCTAGGAGGAAAAGGTAATAATTTATCAAATAACTGATGATCATACTCGAGGAAATCCACTCAAAATTCATATGCCCGTTGATTTGCGTCGATGTAAATTTGGGTGCTTGCAGAGTCATATATGAATTTCAGAGGTGGTTTTTGTCCATATTTTATTATATTCAGCATTTTTTTTCTTCACGGAGGTTCCGTTGATTTGGCCTTTTCTCAGTATTGAGTTTAACGGGGGGATTAATTGAATGTACATGTGAATTCTGTAGCATATTTTACTAATTATTATGTTTACAGATGGGATTAGAGTTTTATGTTCGGCAAATCCTAATTTGGGATGTTGAATTCTGTTTGACGTGTTTTTCGTGTCTAAATTATTTGCTGATTTGCGTTTAATCTGGAAATGTGGTTATCACATTGTTGTTTGGTTGATTGCTATTGTTCTCATTGATAAGCCCGTAGCGATAGTTGGTTACGAAACTTTATTTAGCAAAGTTTTCCGGTATATTCATGTAGATCGTCATTGTAATTATGTAAACATTCTTAAGTGCTTAAACTTTATATCTATGGAAGTGCTGAAATTCCATATTTTATTTAAATAGTTTCTGTTTTCTTTGTTCTATCTGATGGATTTTTTGGAGTCAGGGATCATAACAATTGTTGGTTACAATCTGCCAATCCATGGATTATAGTAACATCCAAACCTCTCGTCTTTGGGATGATTTGACTTCGCTGATGAGTGATGAAGGTGAGGGCTTGGCCTTTGATCTGGCTTAGTTTTCTCAATTCTATAATGATTATATTTATTGTTTTGATCTTTATTTCTCTTCGATTCGATGCGGGATATGGAACAAACTTATCACGAGGTTTTTTCCGAAGTATTGGGAGGGAGCCATCGTCTGGTTTGAAGATCTAAGGGATTTATATCTCCTTTTTCTTTGAACCACTTTATTAATATTGTATCATCAGTGTGTGAAATTATTTATGCTTCAAGGTCACGGGTAAATTTTGATATCTATTTGTAGTTAGTGGCTGGCTGAAGATGGTTGAACCCTTTTTTATATATTGGAAGGATTATTTGTCTTCTTTAACTCATTCGCATGTCCAAAAATGTGAATAAATGATATATTGTTGCTCTTTTGTTGGTATGTTATTTCCAGGCTGTTAGATTGGTTGGAGGTGTTTTGTCAAGGCATGGCCAAAGCAGGACACGAGTCTAGTGCCCTGAGAGAGAGCACGCAATGAAGCTCGACATCCTTCATCGAAGCTGGCATTGACCTACCACTGGGTGGGAAAAAAGGCGTCCTGATGCTGTTTCGTAAATATTCTCCCTCAAACTTTTGACTGTTCCGAGAATTTGCTGGACTTGTTGTGTTCATGAAACTTTTCTCCCTCATAAACTGAATAAATCGTTGGGTTGGACGTAGAAATTGTGGAGGGTTATGTTCCTGCTTACTCTGATGCTAATTATGTAGCCGTAAAGCTTATAGGGCATGAGGTTGCTAATGGTGCTGACGTGGCGGATTTACACGTACCCGTGATTTCTAGGCTCACTAAATATAAGAGAGGAACATATATAGGGATTGAGAGGCCGTCAAACAGAAAAGAGGTCGTTATTGCAAAGAGAAACATTCATATGAGATATCAGTTGAAAATGAGCTATGAATAAGTGATTTTTATAAGGCGAGCAGTGTGGCTTACGCGAGGAGCTTGGAGTGTGAAGACGTGGAGTTAAATCCCCAAGATGCGTAGAGGTGGTTGAAATAGGACGCTGATGTGATTTATTTGTTACCTATGTTGCTTTGAATACCATCACTTTTCTGTGATGCTTAGCTTGGCGAGTCGTCTTTATGATATGTCTTGGTTGATGTTGGATTGTCTGATTCTGGTTAGTCCACTATGGCATTTACTTACGGCTGGGTTTTTGTGCCTCTATCTTCATGTGAGAAATGGATAAAACCATCAGGTATTTTTATTTCAAACTATGTCAATATTTTAATGTTATTTTGGTTTGTTCTTGAATCTTTTGGCTGTTGATCTTCTGATAGGATAGAGACATCATTACGTATTCAAGGGAAAGGTATCACTTCCTGCTTCAAAGGAGAAGAAATGTGGCTTAATTGCGATTTTACGAAAATAAAGAGCCGCAGTCTATATGTGTTGATCGTTTTCAAATTCGTTTCAAAATTGTTATCAGCAGATGGTTATACGAGATTTTCGGAATCTTCTTTTGCACATTTTAAGGCGAGTGAATAGAGTACTAGGCTTTACAACATCAGATCTAATAAAAGACACGCCAAACAGAAACCTAGTAGTTGAGATCTTAACAGGCGCTAGGGTTTCTTGCCATGGACACTGATCCAATGGTCTAGTGCTCTGATACCATGTTAAAAACTCAGATCGATATTATATTTAACACATATAGTGCAAAGATAACTTGTTTGCCGATACTGGAATCAGTGCGCGCCTTATGTAATTACTGTATCGTTCTTCTATTGCATGTGTTGATTCATGTTCTTGTTTGTGTTTGGAGAAGTTCACAGTTACGAGAACCCAAGGCCGTCATCTTATTCTCGTTGATTCGATATAAGACTGTATTATCATTGGAGAAGTTCACTTCGTGGTGCTCCTCTTTCTAGCCGTTATGACGAGTGTACGAGATTATCGAAGGAGAAGTTCACAGCAAGATTCATGACCCTCTTATAATTTCGAAAGATTTCAATAATTGAGAGGGCATGTTTCTTTGGACTGCTTTTTGTGCGATGAGCATTGCGAGATAATGTTGAAGGCTTGAGCGGGTTTCAAATGAAGAAAAAGGATTCGGAGAAGGCTCAAAAAGGGATGACTAGAGGGAATTTTCAGAGGGTTGAATTTTTCAATTTGGCCAAGTGAGGATTTTCCTAAGTGCCCTAATCATTATCTTGATGATCTAACGCAGGGCGAGTATGAGGCCAAGAATTATAAGTTAAGACATGCAATCAATGTGTGACTCGCTCAAGGATAAATCCTTTTGCAAGAAATAGAAGGCGCAAACTCTCATTTGACTTTGTGTCTAGCGGAGCAATCTAATGACTTTGAGACAAGAGAATATGACTAGACAGACAATTTTAAGCAAAGAATCAATCACGTATCAGAGAAAAATTATTTGTGATTAGATCAAAGCATGCATATGGTGAATATGTCGGCAAGTTGATATTCTGTGTTCACGAAGTACATGTCTATGTTTCTACGTCCTTAATAAAATGATATCTAATGTCTTTGTGTTTTGTGCGTGAGTGGTGGACAGGATTGCACGTTATGGCTATAGCGCTCAGGCTATCACTATTAATGGGTATTACCCATAATCGTGCAGTTGTGTCCGCATGCAAATCATTTGAGAACAGCAACTGGCGGCTGCACCGTATTTTGCCTCAGCTGTCGACGTGGAGATGCAGTTCTGCTTTTTGGATGACCAGCACACCAACTTTTCGCTTAGGAATTGGGCGCCGCCTGACGTGCTCTTTCTGTCCGTTCGACAACCTGCATAATCAACATCAGTATAGCCGATTAATTTGAAATATGTTCCTTTAGGATACCAGAGTACTAAAGTCGAGGTGCCCTTGAGGTACCGTTTGACCGCGATCATGTGAGATTCTTTGGGATGGACTTGGAACCGGGCGCATAAACAGGTGGCAAACGTAAATCTGGCCGAGTCGAGGTGAGGTAGAGGAGATAGCCGATGATGCTTCGGTAGAGTGTAATGTCGACTGCCTTCCCGGAAGGATCGACATCCAACTTACAACTTGTTGCCATGGAAGTTCTAAGAGGCTTGCTCTGATCTTGGTGGAGTTTCTTTAAGATATCCTTGATATATTGGTCTGACTTATAAAAATCCCATCCTTGAGCTGCCTGACTTGAAGTCCTAAGAAGAACTGCATCTCACCCATGTGGCTCATTTTGAACTTTGCCTTAATCAGATCTCCAAACTTCTGACACAACCGAGAGTTTGTTGATCTAAAGATGATGTTGTCGACGTAAACATGGACGTCCATCAGATCCTTGTCTTGCCATTTGATGAAAAGAGTCGTATCGATTGTTCCTCAGGTGAATCCTGACTTCACAAGGAACTCGCTCAGGACGTCATACCAAGCACGTGGGTCTTGTTTTAGCCCGTGGAGAGCTTTGTCCAATCGATAGACGTAATCAAGGTGCTCTGTGTCGACAAATCCTTCTGGCCGAGTGACGTAGACTTTCTCCTTTAGCACGCCGTTGAGCCGAGCCGAGCTTCGAGCTTATCATATCTAGGCTCGAGGCTCGTTGAGCTCTTATCGAGCCGATAATTTTAATTTTAATATATTAAATATTTAATATTTTATATTAACATACATATTTTATTTAATAATATATATCGAATCGAGCTCGAGCCCGAATTCGAGCTCAAATACCCCATCTTATCGAGCTTATCGAGCCGACATGTGTTTAACGGAGCCGAGCTCGAGCCAAAAATTTTCGAGCTCGAGCTCCCAACTAGGGGTGAGCGCGGTGCGGTTAGTGCGGTTTTTATCGAAATTTTAACCCGATCCGATGTATTGTGGTTTTCTAAAATATACTCCAAACCCGATCATACAAATCTTAGCCCGATAGATTGCGGTTTGCTTGGGTGCGGTTGGGTTGGGGCGGTTTTTGCGGTTTTAATATATTTTTTTATCATAAAAATTAAGTGTAATATTTTTAAGTATAGATACAACAAAAAGATATATCATAAACCTATTTACAAATATAAAAGTTTCTGTTATGTTATTAACATAGTAATAAAATACAGTAACAAATATTAAAAGTCCGATACGAAGCTTGATTAGAAGCTCTCCTTGTTCACGGCCGACTTTTGTTAAAGCAACTAAAGGACGTCATTTTGATTTAAAATTTACCTTAGAAGAAATAAATGTTTTGATTTTAAAATTTTAAATTGCCTTTGGAAAAAAACTCGCCTTTATAAACTAATGTTATAGTTGTTGATCTTATTCCGAATAAAGGAGAAGGATTGCATTGGATAGACAAATTGTTTTTCACTCCAATTATTTATTTTTTTTGAAAAAAAGAGCATCATTTAGAACTTAACTTTCCGTGATGTGTTATGATGAGGTCATGCCTTATCTCTATCTAACTTTCCTTTGGAAGAAAAATTTCAAATTTTAACCCGCCTTTTATAAACTTCAAGTGTTATAGTTGTAGATTCCAATTCCGAATAAAGGAGGAGGGTTAGACGCATAAATTTTTTCACTATATAATATTTATTTGAAGAAAATTCTTTTAGAACTTAGTTTTACGCAACGTTTTATGATGAATCGACGTCCTTGTATCAATAGTAAAAAAGTAATTAATATTTTGGCCTTCACTACTATTACGAGTTATATCTATTACTTTATGAAATATATTAAAATTTTATTATATTTTTAAATGCGGTTGGGTGCAATTTTATGCGGTTTTAAAAATACAAAATCAAACCCGATTGCACAAGATGCGGATATATTTTTAAAATCCAAACCAACCCATCAAATCGTTAACCCGATACTTGCGGTCTGGGTTGGGTCGATTGGGTGGGGTGGTCCGACGGGTATGCTCACCCCTAAGCCCAATAATGCTTAATCGAGCTGAGCTCGAGCTGGGCCATGTTCGGGCTCGGCTCGGCTCGTTTTCACCCCTAACGCACACAAGCACCCCACGTCTTTAATCTTCATCATTTGCACGGCAAAATCATTCTTTAGTAGTTTAGTTGGATGAAATAAGACTTTCAAAAAATAATATTCACATCTCCTGTAATAATAAACATAAGCAATAGTTGAACCATCGGACAAAACAACATCCTTCAAAATAAAATATATTTAACCAATAATTTAAAGGAAATCACATTTACTAAGGAAAAATTACAGTTAATAATAATATTTCGGAAAATTTCATAAAAATATTATCCACATAGCGGTTACGATAACTGTAAATAAAGTTAGGAGCAAAAGATCATCTTTGTATAAACGACACGATTCTATAAAATTTAATTAGAATTCAAAATGATAATAAGTAAAAAGATCAAATTAAAATACAACGAATACATATAAATAAAAACTATTTTAAATTTATTTTGAAACTCGATAAAACTATTTCACATGCTACGATGGGGATCACATTTAGTAATATGGTACGCGACACCACTCGCGCGTGACGTTTCAGTTATACGTGAGTTTTGTATAGGTGTTAAAATAATCAAAATTAATGTATGGATACTATAGATATAGAATTACAGTACCTCGACTGAACTCGTTGAAGAACTTCGACCTTAATCTCGACGCTGGAACTTAATCTAGACGACGGAGCATAATCGTATTGATAACGTAATATAAAAATATTATAACGGTTAACATTTTACTAATAAAGATTATAGTAATATTGGGGAGATAGTAACTTCTTTATTCAATACTTTTTAATAGATTTTAAACAACCCAAATCACCAATTTATACTACTATAAATTCACTTGCAACTAATATATACAACATTTACTACAATTATACACCTCATCTTATCAACATTAATACACCATTTTTACAACATTCATTATAATAACTAAAAATCTTAATACTTTCAATATTCAACAAAATCCAAAACATCCACCTCTTAAGTAATTGCGCGGTATTGGTAAACCATAGCCGTGATCCGGATGAATCAAGAAAATGAAAAAAAAAACTACCACACGTACTCATTGTGTTTGTGGTTTAGCCACATAGTAATAATTTAATACAAAATGGCATGATAAATTTTTTGGACACGGGAATTCTTATACTACATACACACGTAAAATTAAATATAACAATGAAAAGTTCAGTTTAAAATTTTTTAATCAATACTATGCTACTACCCATGCTAAAAGACACACTGACGCAATTTCAACTCCACGATCTAATAGCTAAAAATAAATGTTGAAAAACATCCACTAAATCATGCTTACCATGCTTTTAAGTTCACAGTCGAACGTACTTATGTGCTAAGCTGTTTTGATCCAAGTGTGGGAGTTCTTTTAGTCATTCATTGGAGATTTCAACATTGGGAGGATGCGCACGAGAAAATGCTTGAAGGAGCTTATTTGACCGCCTACACAAAAATAGAAACTTGATTGCTATTCACCGCCCCCTTTTTCCTAGTCACCGCCCCCTAAAGGGCTGAAAAAGACGATTTTGCCCTTTTGAATTTAAATTTCTATTTAAAGTCCTTTTCCATACAACACTTTTCATATCGCAATCACACATCCAAATCAGAATCAAACACAACAAAAAATAACTCAAATCGAAATGAATCGTCTTTTTGGGAAATTGAAAGGTCAAAAGAAAGGGTCTATTCGCACGGATGGTAAGCAAATTCTCGTAAATTTCGTTCGTATGTACGTGAACTATCGAACATCGATCGGATTCGATCGAAAAATTTCGGCCCGACACAAGGGCTGACCGAACAATAATTTCGGTCAGCCCTTGTCCCGACCGAAATCACATTTCGGTCGTACTTTAGGGCGACCGAAAAAATTGTTCGGCCATGGCTGTCCGAACCGAAATTTAATTTCGGCTGGTACCGTCACGGCCGAGACCGGATTTTGGCTACCGCAGAGGTGGCCGAAATCCCGTTTCGGTCGCCTCTTACAGCGGCCGAAATCCGATTTCGGCTGAAATTAAATTTTTTTTTTTCAGACTTGGAGAGTGTTCCGGAGGATTCCACGGGCGACGGGATAAATTACAGTGAGCATTTCCGCGAAGGAGGACGATTTCCGACCGACGTGGAAGCCATTAACTGGGCGAAAGGCGTCGCTATTGCTCTTGGTTTCGAGGTGATTATTTCGTCGCATAAGAAATGCGGTACAAAAAAAATTGATTAGATGTTCTCGCGGAGAACGTTATAGAGGGAAGGAGGATGAACTGGAGAGGCTATCGAAGTCTAACAAGTGCAGGTGTCCGTTTGTAGTCATAGCCCAGCAGGATCCAGCTACTAGGGAATGGTACATTCGTACGGGTGCACCTGAGAATTCCATACACAATCACCCTCTGATACAGTATCCCGAGGGACACCGCCAGACGAGTGGGTTAAGTAGCCAGGCAAAGAAGGTCGTAGAGGAAATGACTGCTGCGCAAGCGAAACCACCACATATCCTCTCAGCGATGAGGGCTCGACACGCAGAAGATAATGCGACGATCCGACATATATATAATTACAGAGATCGTTTGAAGAAGCAAAATTCTGAGGGGAGAGACGTGGTGAGCCAATTGATGCACCAGGCGACAGAGTCCGGATATTTTGTTGAAGCGCTGAGAGACGAGGAGACTAATGTGCTGACACATGTCTTTCTCGCACACCCGGAGTCACTCGCACTGCTGAGGACGTATCCTTATTTTATTGGTATTGACTCGACGTACAAGACCAATAGATATAAGATGCCTCTGGTTGAGATTATAGGGATGACTCCCTGTAATCACAACTTTCTGTGTGGGTTTGCCGTCATGGAGGACGAGACCGAGAGAAGTTATTGGTGGATGTTGAATTCTCTTCGGAATATTCTGGGTCCAGGTGTCCACCCTTCGGCGATTGTGACTGATCGTGAGTTGGGCCTTCTTCGACCGGTACATATGGTCTTTCTGCATTCTCACCATCTGTTGTGCACCTGGCATATTTATAAAGATGTGGAGAATAAAATTTATTGGTTGGGGGGAAGAGCAAAAAGACCGCAGCTCACTTCACGCACAAGTCCTAGAAAGCAGTCGTGGAAGCTACGACGGTCGACGAATACGAGAAGGCAGTGAATGACATGCGTCTGCGTTGGCTACCCGACTCAGAATTCGTTAAGTATGTTGAGCAGACGTGGTTGGTGCATAAGGAGAAGTTCGCCAGAGCTTGGACGAACCATGTGCTTCATTTCGGGAACACCACTACAAGTCGTGTGGAGAGTGCTCACAGCGAGCTGAAAGGATGGCTGAATTCGGCCACTGGGTCTCTAGACACCGTATGGGTGAAGGTGCACGAGCAGATTCAGAACCAGTTGAATCGCATCAGAAAGGTAAATTAATATTATTACGTGTAAAACGAAATCCTTATCTAATAATCTGTTGTATTGACGTGCAGGCATTGGAAGAGTCCCGGTCGAAACGACCTATTGGGTTGTCAGGATTTCCATTCCTAACATTATTATACAGTGTTTCACACCATGCAATATTAATTATGGAAAATGAGCTGCGGCGGGCCAAAGAGTTGTCGAATGAGGTTTACTCCAGGTGCGGATGTTATGTACGACGGACGCACCAACTACCATGTGCTTGCGAGCTTCAGCAATGCGTGGACAACAACTATCCAGTTTCGGTAGATTGCTTGCACGACTTCTGGAGGACACTCACAATCGGCGAGGGAGTAATTCCCGATATTTGTGATCAAGATCGCTTATACGATCTCATGCGTGAGGCAGAAGGTCGCGATCCCGCCGTTATGCGTGGACTCCATCGAGTAGTTCACGAACATCTCTATCCCGAGGCTCAAGAGTGGAATGAGCCTGTTGTTAAGACATCTGTAAAAGGTCGGCCAAAGAAAAGAGACTCGACGAAACGTGATCGAAGTGCTTGGGAGTACGCAATCCCAAGGGGGGACGCAGCGGAGGGCGCAGCAGTACCAGTCGTAGCAGCCAGGGTCGTAGCAGTCATGGCCGTACGTCATCTTCGTCTGTGAAGCGATCTCGTACTTCTACTACGGAGACATGTACTACTATCTTTCGCTCCTAAAATTCATACGATGTTTAATCCACCTCTAATCCGGTAAAATGCTTTGTACAGGTGAATCCAACTTCTTCCACAGCCGCTTGCAGTATCAAACATCAGTCATCCAACCCTATATAGTTAGTTATAAGGATGTGGTTGCTGACGGCAACTGCGGATTTCGCGCTATCGCCTCTCATATTTACAATGACGAGGACGAATGGGTCACCGTAAGGAATAACGTCGCGAACGAAAATCGAGGCCCATTGGGAACGTTACTCGGCATTGTACTACGGCGATTCATTGGATCTGCAGTTGGATCGTCGGGGGGGCCTTGCTTGGCAAACCACTGGATGTTGATACCGTGCGATTTGTGGGCTGTGGCGACAATTTGGAACGCTGTAGTTATCCTCTACGGGTACGGCAATGGATCGACCATCAACATGCATTCTACGACGATACTGTCACTGCGTGCCGTTCGGATGCTGATCGACCGAATCGAACTATCGTCATAGCGCACCTTGGAGATGAGTACCAACATTATATTAGACTGAATTTATGTCCAGACTTTCCTATGCCCGCCTTGCATCCGTATTGGTTCACTTATCGTGATCGTCGACTTGCTGGTTGGGAACTTAGATATCAGAACAGATTCGAACACTGGGTGACCCTCGTGCGCGAGAATGGTCTATTGTAATCCAGCTAATATTATTTTATAATAGTATTATCTATTTTGATGTTATTAAATTGTATTATTAATATAATTTGGCAATGTTATTATTTTTTTGTTATTATTTCATATTCTTAATATTATTTTAATATGTAATTATTTTTTTATGTTATTATTTTATATTATTAATGTTATTATTTTGTATTACTAGTAATATTTTATAATATTAATATTTATTATGATGTTATTAAATAATATTATTAATATTATTTTAATATGTTATTATTTTGTAACTAATATTATTTTAATATGTAATTATTTTTTATGTTATTATTTTATATTATTAATATTATTATTTTGTATTACTAATAATATTTTATAATATTAATATTTATTATTATGTTATTAAATAATATTATTAATATTATTTTAATATGTAATTATTTTTTATGTTATTATTTTATATTATTAATGTTATTATTTTGTATTACTAATAATATTTTATAATATTAATATTTATTATTATGTTTTTTTTTTTTGGTACGAATAAGCTTCATTACCACACAAACAAGTTTTTTACATATCACCACACCATTCCTCCAACCTATCAAAGGCTACGCTCTAAAACGTGTAGACTGATGATAAATCATACTCGCCGAGCTATTGACCCTTGCACAGGCTACAGACTGAGATTCTCACACGCATCACACTAGCAATCCTTCGAAATAATCCCTCAGCATCCAGTTTGGGGCCTCCATGCATCCGACCATTCCTCTCCGCCCAAATATGATACACCACTGCCGCGTTCCATGCTAGCAAAAGCCTATCCCGCATATGCTTTCTCTTCCCCAAGCAGATCATCCACCTATTTATTATTATGTTATTAAATAATATTATTAATATTATTTTAATATGTTATTATTTTTTATTGTTATTATTTTATATTATTATTGTTATTATTATTTATGTTACTTTTATTTATTTCATATAATATAAATAAAACCGTACTCAAACGATACATAAACGAAATATAAAATAAAATAGTACTCGTCCGATACATAAACGAAAGATAAAATAAAATAGTACTCGTCCGATACATAAACGAAAGATAAAATAAAATAGTACTCTAGGGGCATTACGCCATCGGTCGTTCAGGTCGTCCAGCCTGTCTCTGTAGTTCTCCGTCTGCTCGACGTCGTGGAGCTGCAGCGTCGCTAGCACATCGGTAGTCAAGGTATACATCGAGTTGTACCACTGTACACAAAATTGATACTTATAAAAAGTGAGAAAACATAATAATATCTGTAATCCAATTCATCGGCGAAATTACTTACGTAATCGGCGTGGCTGCGAGGGGGTATGCCGCCCGATGAGGATCCCGACTCCGACGAAAACAGACGATGATGAGAATGTCGCTCATACCAGTCCATGTACCCTGCAACGGCCTCACCAAGGTACTCTGCGGCCGACCGGCTGACGTACTTGAGGTTGAGGATGTACGCGTACGGGAACTGACGTCAAGCATGCTCTGCCGCATCCGCAGAAAAATGCACCCTATAGAACGCCGGGTCTGCTGGCATGACCGCCTTATGTGGCAGACTCATCGGCGGCGGTATGACCTACACGTACCCCAGCTGACGCAACACCCTCGAGGGTGCGTAGGGCTCCACGATGTCGCGATATCTAACCCAGCCCACGAAAAGAGTCCTGATGTGCTACGCCGCTGGATCGGGGCCGTACGGCAACCAAGCAACCTGATAACATTTCACAAATTTTATATCATCGAGTCGTGAATATAGAATATAATTTGTTAACATACCGAGCTCGCAGTCATCATGTCCAGCTGACGGCGGATCTCAATCAAACGGTGGCCCGTCCGCTCGTACTGAGATACGGACCACATGCGTGATCGTGGCTCGCTAGGCTCCACATGATGGGGTAGACGGTGTGGGCAAAAGCATGGGAAGTACTCGTATATCCACGCCTGTAGTAACGACAGGCACCCAGCTAAACCCCTTGAACCCGCTCGGCTTGCGAGGCCAAGCTGGCGATAGAGGTAAGCAAGAGCGGCCGAACCCCACGAGTAATGACTGGCAGATGGCAGCGAGCGGTAGAACTCGTGCATGATGTCAGGCTTCACCCGGTTCCCGCTCTTGTCGACGAACAGCGTCGACCCCAATAGAATCCACAGCCAAGCGATGGCCTGGAACCCCGCCGGCCGACCTTCCCGCATCCTCTGCATCACGTCTTTCGACGCGACTGAACCGCCTCTCCAACAACCCCTCAGTACGTCTGCGGAGACGCCATAATCTCCCTCGCCGCGATCTGCTGGTCGCCGGCGTCCGGGGTGCCCGAAACCATCGTCCCGTCGATCGGGATACGCAGGATCTGCTGGACGTCATGGAGCATGATCGTCATCTCCCCCCACGGCATGTGGAATGTGTTCGTGTCGGGGTGCCAGCGCTCCACAAAAGCACTCAGAAGAGGCTGGTCCAAGTGACCCAGCATGGCATCGGCGAGGTGCGTAAGCCCCGTGCCATCGATCTTGCTCTGCGTCTCCGGCGGGAATTGGCTGTACCACATCTTAAGCGACCGAAGATACAAAGTACGCTGCTCGCACTTCAGCAGCGGCCTCTCGTCCTCACCCGCCCAGATGCGGGGCGCGATGTGCCCCAAGTAACTAGGGATCACCTCGCCATCATGTGGACCACCTGGCTGTGGCCCCTGCACCCTCCAGGAATCGTCATCTACGATCTGGAGCGCTTGCTCCCTATTTTATTTTTTACGAATAACCACTCCAAAATTTATTTTTTTTTACGTATATTAAGATACGACATAGCAAGTCAGTTTATAATGGAGAAGGTAATTACCTGAGGAGATCGGTATCGCATCGTCGTCGGATGACTCAAACGATGCGGCATCGTAGGGCACCTCCTCATCCGCACGGGCCTCCTCATCCGCATGCGGATCGTAATCCGCATATACGGAATGAGAATCACCCGCTCGCTGCCGCCTCTCCGCGTCCCGTTCCCTACGAACGGATGCATCAACGCCGCGCGCCCTCGTATGACGCTCAGATCCCTCCAACGGGGGGGATCTGCTGCTCCCTCCGACTAGGGACTTCCCACCCTTCGCCTGCAATTAGATATTTATTTAAAAAAAAATTACGACCGACATCGAATTTCGGCCGTACCATGATCCGACCGAAATCCGAAATCGGTCGCCGCGGATCCGACCGAAATCGGATTTCGATCGGGACAGCTCCGACCGAAACATGATTTCGGTCGGAGCCCCGGCGACCGAACGCCGATTTCGGTCCGGCAAGATACGACCGAAAATCGATTTCGGTCGTGCTCTGCCTTGATCGAAATCTGGTTTCTGTCGGCCATGTCCTGACCGAAATCATGTTTCGGTCATGACTTGGCCGGCCGAAATCGACGTTTGGCCGTGCCGTTTTTCGCCCGATTTTGCGTCCGATCGACCGTTTTTCGGCCTATTTCGACCCGTTTTCGACAATCTATCTACGTACGAATGAATTTTACGACATTTTTCTTACCAATCGTGACAGCATCCCCTTTCCCTTTCCCTTTCCTTGTCGTCGATCCATTGCGATTTGCAAAATTCTCTGTTTTTTTGTCTGATTTGGTTGTGTGATTTGAAAAGTGTTGCGTAGGAAAGGATTTTAAATAAGAATTCTTACTTTTTATTATATTTTACCTTTTTAAATTAATTTAAATAACATAGGGGCAAAAACGTCTTTTTTCAGTCCTTTAGGGGGCGGTAACAAGTAAAAAGGGGACGGTAAATAGTAACTCCCAATAGAACAGAGGACTATAACGAAAAGCACGGATACTATATTCATTGGACTAGACCGCTAACGCAAATAATGATACTATATACTCTCTGTCAGGTGGGTTAACACGTTAGATGACCGTCCTAATCTGTATTACAAGTCATCTCGTCACAAAAGCCTCTCCAATAAATATGATTTAACCAAGTAAACATTATAAAACAAACTTTACAAGTCATGAATCACACGTAATTACTTCAAATTCTACTCGGTGAGTACATACATCCCTAGAAAACCTAACCTTCATCAAGGTCTTTAGTAATCATGTCAATGTTCAGTTAATTGTCATCCCAAAAAAAAAAAAAAACACCCACAACCACAATAAAGAGACGCAAGTTTAGTGAGTTGAAATGGACATATTCTTCTAAGAGATCCCATTGTGCCAAGTAATGATTACCAACAGAATCATTAAATTGAATTTAAGTTAAATAGGGAAAGCTTCACAATGATCTAACTCAACAATATAGGTTATGGAGAATTTGGTACAATTACGTAGCTCGCAAAGGGTTGAAGTAGAGTGGATAACAATTCCGAAAAAGATTGGAAGACTACCATAAAAGTTTTATATTCCAAGCAAACCCACAACCACGCAAGAAACAACAGTTACAATACAAATTGAAAATTTAGACGTAAGCTTTTATCCACGATCACCGCAACATGCTCGAATGGTACTCAATAGGTGTAATTTTTTGTCGCCTGATGTGTCTCAAAATGCATTAAATATGCAGCAACAATCAAAACATCAGACTTCATATCCCCACCCTCTAAGCAACAACATTAAATATGCCACTGGTAATTTCTGTTTCCAGTTCATCTCTCCTAAGCGGTGCGATGTATATTTTCCGTACACCACGTCACTGGTAATTTTTATTCAATTGAAGTCTGCATGTGTTTCATTCGAAGGGGTTTTGATATGCTGTTTCTGAATAAATATGGGATTTTCAATGGATGTGTTATCGTTTGTGATTCCTAAATGTGGCAGCATATATGCATCAAAAAGTAGATGGTGGTTTCTTTTAACTTGTTACACGAAATAAAATAATAATATGGACTAAGATTAAAAAAAGCCCAATGAAATGAAAGGCAACCGGGGAATGCAAATATCACACACAAAAAGGTAAGAGCATTTAACGACTGTCAATATGGTATATAAACCGGCCTTATTCTCGCTTTTAGAATAGTAACAGATTTCATAAAGGAGATAGTCTAACGCACCTGCCGCGCACCAACGGCAAGCCCGTATGAAGGAGATATTTACATTAAAAAGAACATCAATATATAGTAGGAGATATTGAACTATTATCCTAGAACCAACGTCAGAGCCATACTTGACATCAACTGATTAAACATCTCTAACCAGACCAGTAGAAGCTGAGCCATCCTCTTCGAGATCAGACACACGGTCCATACGCATCACTATTCACAATATTTAAAAAAAAAAAAAGAGGCTCTTGGGAAGATATGACACAAAAAGCATAACGTGTAATGGATTAAAAAAACTGCATTACCTGTTGTCGGAATAATTTCCAGGTGACATGCGGTTGTACTAGTTACCATGTCCCGGGGGGGTCTCAAGTCCTACCGCGCCGTCATCCTGAAAAATTAATATACAAAAAAATACGACTGATGGATCTTTGATTGCCACATTCGATGGTCGAGGATACTTTCTGATATCAATGTCATATGTGTGTGTTTTGCAGCATCATTAAGCAACAAATTACCGTACATCATAACATGAAAAGGGGAAGCAGGCAAACCTTGATCTCACAAAGGAGAACTTGAAATTCACTGCTGTGTGGCTCTGGCTCACCACCACCTCGAAAATAACGAGTCTCACCAGTCCCAGCAACATCCCGAGCTTTAAATGTCGTGTAGTAACCAGGAAAACACTCGTTGACCTTCACTATCTCGTCCAGAGCGAAATTCGTACCCTGTAATTAAAAAAAAAAAAAGAAAAATCAAAAGCCAAATTTCATCATGTGTGATCAACAGAACTGGATAACGTAAGACAAAATGTTCCAACATTTTTCCCATTGGAGCATTTCAAGCACAGCTTCGCCATATCCTCGCCCCAGGTACACCTTTCTAAATGATAAAAGGGTTCCGTCTGTATCAGCAAAACAGTCAGGGGAGTCATTGTAGGCATCGCCCATCTGCCAACATACATGAACAAAGTTTAGTAGTTTCCGATGTATAAAAACTGTTTAATATACATATCTGCAGACTCACTAATTCATGGGAAACTAAAAAAAAAGGGGTCGCAATAAGATATTTACATTAAAAAATGTTATCCAATCGCCATGAAAATAGTCATGGGGGTCATAATAAGCATCGCACATCTGCCAACACACAAACACACATAAAACAAAGTTTAGTAGGCACTGATGTATAAACACGGACATGTTAATAAGACATTTTCAGATTGACAAACTCATGGGAAACTAAAATATATTCAAAGCATTCAAGGACGTAAGAAGAAGCGTACTTCACGCAGGCTATCCTCGGGTACGTATTCGATATTTCGAATTGGAGCGTAATATTTATCCATCCCACTGAAAAATGATTAAGCTATCAGTGATGAAGAAAAAAGAAAAAAACTAATAAAACCTGAAGGGGAGAACGCTTATTCTGTTTCATTGTCTCTTTCAATCAGCTAAGTTAACAAAACTATTCAAACAAGATCATCCCAGATTCCAATTCGAGAACATGATAATTAATCAATTCTCCGAAGCTTAAAAGATTGACATACTCAAGGCCTACGACATACCCAAATCGAGTTATAAACCGATCTAAACCCAAAATTTTTACCTGGGTGGTTTTTTTGCGTGGGCCGGAGATCGGGATTTCGAGACAGATCTATCAGCTGATCTGCAATCGGTAATAAGATAATAACTAGAGGATTAATAATCATTTCGAGATTAAATTATAAACGTATTGCAAGAAGAAGAAGAAGAAACGGATTTTTAATATGCAAAGATATACCTTCTACTACTCTTCTTTGGGCTTCTGCTTCTGCTTCTGCTGCAACCCCTCCTGTTCCTTGATGGGCTTCACCTGAAAACAAACAAAAAAACGCATTCAAGTAAATGACATAACTCCTTGTAGCTTGTAATAAAAGAAATTATCGAAAAGAAAACGAAATGAATAGAGTTTCAATTCCAATGGCAGATAATTTAGGACGAAAAAAGTGGACCAGATATGGAACGAAACCCGAATGTAGGATCTGGTCCAAGGATTTTTGAATTCAGTATCATCCAGCTTTCGGATCTGGCGAGGATTATAGATTTAGATTGTAATAGGAAAGATTAGCAGAATGCTAGAAAAGGTTCGGCACAAACTGCCATTTACTTACAGCGTATTTCATGTCCTCGTAATTAGTGTGCCATATGCTCCTGTTTGAATTAAGCCAATGGGATTAGGGAACAAAGATATGAAACATATTGACTTCCGAAATTCCAGATAAATATGTAGTACTTTAAAAAACATTCATGATAAACAAGCCAACAATTAATTGAAGTACGGAAAGTCACGAGCGTCTGTTTCATAAAGAAAGTCGTTTTAGATTGTCTCACGCATATTAAGACATGGGTTAAAATGCATTTTATACCCCTCATTAACTATTAATTATTATTCCACTTATGAAGTATGTGTTGTTATTTAATATGGGGGCAATTTTGGAAATTTAAACATATATATTTATTGAAAATACCAAAACGACTTGCTTTTTAGAACAAAAAAGACATCTAAAACGACTTTCTTTGTGAAACAGAGGGAGTATTTATTAACTACTCGAAACACATGAGACTGATACGACAAATACCTTCACCGTCACGGTAAACTTCAGCGAAACAAACATCCCCAGCTTTCGGCATACGGAAAGACACGAGCGTAATATTTATTAACTACTCGAAACACATGGATGCTAATGCAAGCATGAAAGAAGGATAAACTTAATATACAATTATATTATCTTTTCACAGAAAGAAAGACTGATAGGTAACTCGAAAATGGATGAAGCACAAAAAAACACACTGAGGCAGCCATTTTATATATATATATATATACATATATATATACGTATGTGCGTGTAATTATGCACCTCGATATTCTGAATGGCGAGAAATGCGCCCCCAACACCACCACCACCACGGTCACTCGAAGACGAACCTATGCCACCATGGGCAAGTTCAACCTAAATTGAGGAGCAGCAGAACATTAGAAAGAATTAGGGGTCAAAAAAATTTTCAAGCAAGCATAGGTCTGAATCGAACAATATTTAATATCTCACCCTCAGACGACAACCGTCAAAGTTATAACCATCCCTTCCCCTGATAGCATCCTCTGCATCTCTCGCACTTTCAAACTAAACACATATGATGAGTTTGAATCATTCGAGAACACCTTAACGAGTCGGATCATTTTACAATATCATTATCCACATGGAATCTCAGCAGAGAAAAATACCTCCACAAAAGCATAGCATGGAGGACGAGGTGGGACCTTCAATTCGATATCCAATATGCGACCATACTGCAAAAGGAAAAGAAAACTATGGTCATGACACTATTTTATCCAAAATAATTGCTTAGGCAAATCTTAAAAAAATAGAATGAAAATTCAGATGGCCGAACAACCTTATAGAAAAGGTCCTCGACTTCTGGCTCCTTGATATCAATAGGAAGGTTGCCAACATAGTTCAGTGTTGGTCCAGCCTTTGAAAAAAAAAGCCGCACACCAACATTGAAAGAAAAATAATAATAAAATATTATTTTAATATTTTATTATTTTAATGAACGGCTGATATTGAAGGGCGACGCGGCGGATTCCTGTCCACCCGTTTCGAGTGGTCCAGAAGAGCTGAAGACATCTATAAATAGGCTGAGGATTCTTCAGTTATTATCATCAGAAGCTCATTCGAGTTTTACTAAATAGAGAGAAGTAGTTCGAGTGAATTGTGAGGATATCAGTTCAAGTTGAAACTGATAGGGTTCCACATCCACAGAGAGGTGTGAGGTAAACACGAGTGGTAAAAGTGAGATAGTAAAAATTCAAGGGTTGTAATTTTTACTATAGTGAAGATTTTGCCGACTCGGCCGTGGTTTTTCCCTCTTCGTTAACAGAGGGTTTTCCACGTTAAAGTTCTGGTGTTCTTTCTTACCTTACGGTAATTTTATTTTTACCGTGGTAGTTACTGTGCGGGTCCCACCAAATTTACCCCGTGGGTCCCACTTCTCCCGATCGTCGTACCGAGTCAAACCGAGACCCGTTCCGCTGCGGGGCCCACTCACCACCGCGGGGCCCACCACCATTCCCAACAAGTGGTATCAGAGCCTGATAGTATTCTGAGTATGCTCTGTGGTTGCAGCTTTGACTGATCTTCCACATCAGAAAAGGTACTAGTAGGTTGCTGGTAATTTTGATGGCCATGGAGAACGACGGAGGAATGATCAAGCTGACAGTATCGAATTACTCCATATGGAAATCAAGGATGGAGGATTATCTTTATTGCAAAGACCTCCATGAACCAATCGAAAATGAAGGCAAGATGCCTGAAGACGGGAAGGCTGACCAATGGAAGAAATTGCAACGAAAGACGCTAGCTGTGATCCGCCAATGGGTGGACATTAGCCTCTACAACCACGTCCGAAATGAGACAGACCCCTACAAACTCTGGACGAAATTGGAGGTGTAGACGATTATACACCAGTTAGCATTCCATATGACAGTGCCACGGAGGAAGGAATGCAACAATCAGAACCTGAACCAGAAGAGCCATCCATTGATGATGATGATGATGAACCTGTCGTAGATGAACACACTGAAGGTACTGAGCAGGGGGAGCCTTCAGATGTGCAAGAAGCAGTTGAACCTCAGCTAAGAAGGTCAACTAGGGAACGTCAACCATCGACGCGGTATCCGAGTTCTGATTACATTTTGATTACTGACGAGGGGGAGCCGGAGAGCTTCCAAGAAGTACAATCTTGTAGGGACAAAGATTGTTGGATAAAGGCTATGCAAGAGGAGATGGATTCTCTGAAAAAGAATGATACATACGAGTTAGTTCGATTGCCGAAAGGGAAGAAGACACTCAAGAACAAATGGGTGTACAAATTGAAGAAGGATGACGGCAAGCTGGTCAGATACAAGGCTCGATTAGTGGTCAAAGGTTTCACTCAGAGGAAGGGGATCGACTTTGACGAGATATTTTCACCGGTCGTGAAGATGAGTTCAATCAGAGTCATATTGGGACTAGCTGCTACCATAGATCTTCACTTGGAGCAACTCGACGTGAAGATCGCATTCTTGCATGGTGATCTTGATGAAGAGATATATATGGAACAACCAGAAGGGTTCGAGGTTAGAGGTAAAGAGGACATGGTCTGCCGGTTGAAGAAAAGCTTGTACGGTCTGAAACAAGCTCCACGGCAATGGTACAAGAAATTTGATTCTTTCATGGTGCATCAGGGGTTCAAGAGAACAGATGCAGATCCATGTGTTTACGTCCGGAGATACTCTAACGGTAAATTTATCGTTCTTCTCCTGTATGTTGATGATATGCTAATTGTCGGACAAGATTCAGAGATGATTAGTAGGTTGAAGAAAGATTTGTCAAAGACGTTTGACATGAAGGATTTGGGTTCGGCAAAGCGGATTCTCGGAATGGAGATTACCCGAGATCGGAAAGCTGGGAAATTGTGGTTATCCCAGGAGCGCTATATTGAACGAGTTCTGGAGAGGTTCAATATGAAGGATGCTAAGCCAGTTAGCACGCCACTTGCCGCGCATTTTCAGTTGCGAAAGAAATCCGGTCCATCAACAACAGAAGACGGAGGAGATGTCCCAGATGTTCCATATTCATCGGCGGTCGGAAGTTTGATGTACGCCATGGTGTGTACAAGGCCAGATATCGCTCACGCAGTTGGCGTTGTGAGTCGATTTCTATCAAATCCCCGGAAGTCACATTGGGAAGCAGTGAAGTGGATCATGAGGTACCTGAGAGGAACTTCCAAATTATGCCTAACATTTGGAAGTGGTAAATGTTTTCTTACAGGTTATACGGATGCTGATATGGCCGGTGATCTCGACAGCAGAAAGTCGACGTCGGGATACATATTTACATTCTCAGGGGGAGCTATCTCATGGCAGTCGAGGTTACAGAAATGTGTTTCTTTATCAACTACTGAAGCGGAGTACGTTGCAGCAACGGAAGCTGGCAAGGAGATGCTCCGGTTGAAAAGATTCCTTCAGGAGTTGGGAATTCAGCAGGAGGAGTACATAATATTTTGCGATAGTCAAAGTGCGTTGGACTTGAGCAAGAATACTATGTATCATTCGAGGACGAAACACATCGACGTTCGTTATCATTGGCTCAGACTAGCTATTGAGGAGAAAGCGTTCAAGCTGCAGAAGATCCACACAGACAAGAATGTTGCGGACATTCTGACGAAGTTTATTCCCAAGGAGAAGACTGAGTTCTGCGCCGGACAAGCCGGCATGGGCTATCGCTGAAGCGGTAGGAGATCTCCCTTGCAAATAATGAAGAGGCTGGAGGGGGAGAATTGTTGGTCCAGCCTTTGAAAAAAAAAAAGCCGCACACCAACATTGAAAGAAAAATAATAATAAAATATTATTTTAATATTTTATTATTTTAATGAACGGCTGATATTGAAGGGCGACGCGGCGGATTCCTGTCCACCCGTTTCGAGTGGTCCAGAAGAGCTGAAGACATCTATAAATAGGCTGAGGATTCTTCAGTTATTATCATCACAAGCTCATTCGAGTTTTACTAAATAGAGAGAAGTAGTTCGAGTGAATTGTGAGGATATCAGTTCAAGTAGAAACTGATAGGGTTCCACATCCACAGAGAGGTGTGAGGTAAACACGAGTGGTAAAAGTGAGATAGTAAAAATTCGAGGGTTGTAATTTTTACTATAGTGAAGATTTTGCCGACTCGGCCGTGGTTTTTCCCTCTTCGTTAACAGAGGGTTTTCCACGTTAAAGTTCTGGTGTTCTTTCTTACCTTACGGTAATTTTATTTTTACCGTGGTAGTTACTGTGCGGGTCCCACCAAATTTACCCCGTGGGTCCCACTTCTCCCGATCGTCGTACCGAGTCAAACCGAGACCCGTTCCGCTGCGGGGCCCACTCACCACCGCGGGGCCCACCACCATTCCCAACATTCAGATCATACGGGAAAAACGGCCACTCATCTTCGGTTCTTGTACTAAAACTCAGTAAGTGTCCGAGATGAAAAAATGTCTCCTCATCCAAATATATAAATATATCAAACGTTTTCACAATAATTTCACCCATTCCCAGTTTACATCCCCATGAATGATTGCCAAGCCCATATTTGACCACGTCCTTGACACTATCAACACAAAGCAATGTCATGAATATAATCCTGTTTAGAAGTTAAAATGTCAAACCTCTAGCTTGATAAAGATGCAGCACGCGCAGTGGTTATGACCTTATACATACTAGGTTATGCCCGTGCGATGCACGGGACACTGCATGTCTGGTATGCGATATTTGTCGTTAAATTTTCTTATTGGTAAAACATATGGGGAATACAATTAATATGCAGTACGTACACAGTTAACGTAAGGGGAGGAAAATTCACGTTGTCATTCAACGTGTGGTTGTAATACAAGTTCACCAAGTTGTTTCCACACTGTCGGCCATTCATACATTAGGCTTCTACATTCATACACTAAGATATCTTTTACCTAGTCAATGGATAGTAAATTACATATCATAGAATTGCATTTAGACAGAAATACAATCATACAGCTGTGTATCAATTTTAATTGTATTGTAAAGTGATGTGACATTTGCGTCAATATTATTTGCTTAAATTTAGTTGTCCGCAAAATTCCGTAGAAATGGGTAAAACTGGCATTCACAAACATAAAGACATAGTCATTATTATGAAAATACAGGTTTCAGTCGAAATTAAGGAAATTATATTACATTATAGTATTTCATATCATGTTAAAATTATAATATTTGCAGTCATAAGTGATACATAGGGAGCTGTCATACACCACGTAATTCATACGCTAATGAAGCTCGTAAAGTCATGGGAGTCGTATTCTTATATTTCTGAGTTCCTTGTGGAAGTCTTCATACATTACAAAATTCACTGCAGTCTTACACACTTCCGTAAAGCCGCTGCTTTACCTTCTTAATTTGCCCGAATTTACCTGTAGTCATACACCCCACAATCTTAAATGTTGAGTCCCGCAATTTGTAATTGTAGCACACTCATTAAGCTCGAACCTAGGCGCATTCGTACATTCATGTATGCAGTCATAATTGATATTCAGGGAACTGTCATACACCATGTAATTCATATCTGGATTAAGCTCCTAAAGTCACAGAAGTCGTTTTCTTATATTCCTAAGTGCAGTCTTACACTTCGAAAGTATTCACACTTTACGAAATTCACTGCAGTTTTTCATCGGCATCATTGAACATTTGCCTCTACGGGTGGCAGCAGCCATACAGCTTCACTGTCGTCGTGCCTTGAATAAGGGTATCCTTCTAGTCCCAAACATACGTTGTTTTCACGGCTCGTTATATTATGTGACATGATACTATGTTATGTTATATTATGTTATATTACGCGTAATATTTTGTTTTATAGTATAATGTTTTTATATTTTATTATATTATATCACGTTATATTATATTATCTTGTACTATATTTTATTATATTATACTATATTTTATCGTGTTACAATACTATTTTAAACTATAGTATAGCATATTAAATTATATTATATAATACTATTATATATATGTTATATGCAATACTTTGTACTATATTATATTATACTACAATATCTTCAATTAATTATTTTATATGTTGTAATATATTATCTTATTATTTTATTATGTTATATTATATTGTATTATTATATGTAGTATTTTATTTTACCTCATATAAATACTATTTTGAACAATATTGTATCATATTAACTTATTTTATATTATACTATTATATATATATATATATGTATACAATACTTTATACTATATTATTTTATACTAAAATATACTAAATTATATTATTATATATGTTGTATTATATTATGTTCTTATATTATTATGTTATATTATATTGTATTATTATATGTAGTATTTTATTTTACCTTATATAATATTATGTTATCTTATTTTATATAATATAACATAATACAAATATTAAATTATATTACTTTATAGTAGATAATATCATGTTAAAATTATACTATTTGCAGTTATAAGTGATAAATAGGGAACTGTCATACACCACGCAATTCATACGCGAATGAAGCTCGTAAGTCACGGGAGTCGTATTCTTATATTTCTGAGTTCTGACACTTGTGGAAGTCTTCATACATTACGAAATTCACTGCAGTCTTACACTTCCGTAAAGCCGCTGCTTTACCTTCTTAATTTGCCCGAATTTACCTGTAGTCATACACCCCGCAATCTTAAATGTTGAGTCCCGCAGTGCACTCATTAAGCTCGAACCTATGCGCATTCTTACATTCATGTATGCAGTCATAATTGATACACAGGGAACTGTCATACACCATGTAATTCATATCTGGATGAAGCTCCTAAAGTCACAGAAGTCGTTTTGTTATATTCCTGAGTGCAGTCTTACACTTCGGAAGTATTCACACTTTACGAAATTCAATGCAGTCTTTCGCCGGCATCATTGTACATTTGCCTCTACGGGTGGCAACAGTCATACAGCTTCACTGTCGTCGTGCCTTGAATAAGGGTATCCGCCTAGTCCCAAACATACGTTGTTTCACGGCTCGTTACATTATGTGACATGGTATTATGTTATGTTATATTATGTTATATTACTCGTAATATATTGTTTTATAGTATAACGTTTTTATATTTTATTATATTATATCACGTTATATTATAGTATCTTGTACTATATTTTATTATATTATACTATGTTTTATCGTGTTACAATACTATTTTAAACTATATTATAGCGTATTAAATTATATTATATAATACTATTATATATATGTTATATACAATACTTTGTACTATATTATATTATACTACAATATCTTATATTATATTATTTTATAGGTTGTAATATATTATGTTATTATTTTATTACGTTATATTATATTGTATTATTATATGTAGTATTTTATTTTACCTTATATAATATTATGTTACCTTATTTTATATAATATAATATAATACAAATATTAAATTATATTACTTTATAGTAGATCATATCATGTTAAAATTATATTATTTGCAGTCATAAGTGATAAATTGGAAACTGTCATACACCACGTAATTCATACGCGAATGAAGCTCGTAAAGTCACGGTAGTCGTATTCTTATATCTCTGAGTTCTGACACTTGTGGAAGTCTTCATACATTACAAAGTTCACTGCAGTCTTACACTTCCGTAAAGCCGCTGCTTTACCTTCTTAATTTGCCCGAATTTACTTGTAGTCATACACCCCGCAACCTTAAATGTTGAGTCTCGCAATTTGTTGTTGTAGCGCACTCATTAAGCTCGAACCTAGGCGCATTCTTACATTCATGTATGCAGTCATAATTGATACACAGGGAATTGTCATACACCATGTAATTCATATCTGGATGAAGCTCCTAAAGTCACAGAAGTCGTTTTCTTAGATTCTTGAGTGCAGTCTTACACTTCGGAAGTATTCACACTTTACGAAATTCACTGCAGTCTTTCACCGGCATTTGAACATTTGCCTCTACGGGTGGCAGCAGCCATACAACTTCACTGTCGTCGTGCCTCGAATAAGGGTATCATCCTAGTTCCAAACATACGTTGTTTTCACGGCTCGTTATATTATGTGATATGGTATTATGTTAATATTATGTTATATTACTCGTATTATATTGTTTTATAATGTAATGTTTTATATTTTATTATATTATATCACGTTATATTATATTATCTTGTACTATATTTTATTATATTATACTATATTTTATCGTGTTACAATACTATTTTAAACTTATAGCGTATTAAATTATATTATATAATACTATTATATATATGTTATATCCAATACTTTGTAGTATATTATATTATACTACAATATCTTATATTATATATTATTTTATATGTTGTAATATATTATGTTATTATTTTATTATGTTATATTATATTGTATTATTATGTGTAGTATTTTATTTTACGTTATATAAATACTATTTTAAACTATATTATATCATATTAACTTATATTATATTATACTATTATATATATGTATACAATACTTTATACTATATTATATTATACTAAAATATACTAAAGTATATTATTATATATGTTGTATTATATTATGTTCTTATATTATTATGTTATATTATATTTATTATATGTAGTATTTTATTTTACCTTATATAATATTATGTTCTTATGTTATATAATATAACATAATACAAATATTAAATTATATTACTTTATAGTAGATCATATCATGTTAAAATTATATTATTTGCAGTTATAAGTGATACATAGGGAACTGTCATACACCACGTAATTCATACGCGAATGAAGCTCGTAAAGTCACGGGAGTCATTATATTACAATACAATATAATAATACAAAATAACTCAGGAGTCGCCCACTTGAGCAGTCATACAAAATTAACGATATTAGCATAATCATACAAAATACATCATGAAGTGGAGGATGCCTGTGAGGCGTAAGTACATGAACAATTGTATTTTCAAGAACAAACTTGTAAATGAAAATAAAAAATAAGAAATTGCACCTCTGCTTGCTTTTAGTCGAATCTGTCTGGCAGCATGACAATGGTTGCGACTGCATCTGCAAGAGAGGAGATATCTACCTTCCTGCATATTTCTACAGAACCCTGGCGCTTGCTTATACACAACAACTCAGTCGCTGCTTCTTGCGACGGTTCACACAGGCATACAATGAGGCGCTGTCCCTGCGCATAGGCAGATTTTAGTCGATTGCCATAGAAGAGTGTGGCACGAAAAATATACTATTTTTAGCGTGAGTTTTGAAATCCCGGGTACAGTAGATTAAGACATTTGGACAAATAAGGTTCATCTTCATTCCTCATTCAACTAACACAGGAAAACGTTAAGAGAAAAAAGAAACTCGTTTTTCGTTTTCTCAGAAAAGCTATAGCTAGCTACCCAATCACTTCTCTAGCTGTCCAAAGTATCTCCCAGTGACAGTAATGATGATATTCAGCATGATCACTTCATCGTCCACCTCGGCTTTCCCAGCTCGTAAATTCGAACACTTTCGAAGTAAAGATTGAAGGCTTGCGCTCGTGTCAGCGTCGAACGGATAATCTACAGATGCGGAGAGCGCGAAAAGCCACAAGCCATCGTTGCATAGTAATGAGCTCGTGCCCTCTATTGCGCTGATTCGCTGTTTCAGCTTTGAGTTTCGGGCGGGATAGTCCATTTTGAAGATCGTCGAGAGACTTGGAAGGTTTTTACTTTCTTGAGGATTGTATTAACTTCTTTAATTGGCTCGTCAGTGCATGAAGAAGCTTCAGAAGAGCACGACCTGCTATCAGAATTTCCAGAAACAGCGTTTTTAAAAGCTTGGTCCAAGTTATCTTTCGTATCAGATGCCTGAGGATCAAGCTTTGCGAAAACCTGAAAAAGGTCAAAATAAATTAAGAAATCATGAATTGTGTTTCTAAGTG
This sequence comes from Craterostigma plantagineum, assembly GCA_027422505.1. Taxonomy (NCBI): domain Eukaryota; kingdom Viridiplantae; phylum Streptophyta; class Magnoliopsida; order Lamiales; family Linderniaceae; genus Craterostigma; species Craterostigma plantagineum. The sequence continues at coordinate 9,233,743 of JAPQWV010000002.1, forward strand.
CCATGGTGCTGAAAGAAAATGGGTGTATGACCATTCGTATTGAGATGGAGTTCATATACGGCCAGTGAAAATAGTGCCTAAGAATAAGAATGTACGGAGAAGTACATTAATTTACCCGTCTCAGCTCGGAAAAATCAGACAGAAAGCTTTCTTCCCACTGTTTGCTAGGCAACAAGTTCTCAGAACACTTAGTAATGTCAGGGATTTGAGGCATGTAAACGGTCTGCTCCTTCGTTTTGCTAAACTTAGCAGTGACTACTTTGGGTAATCGAGCAGCTTCCCACCTGTGGAAAAACACCGCATGAGACAAAGCCTTGTGCACATTGTTGCTTAACAACATCTACACATGATTGAATCCCATATGAAAACCATCACAAGAAGCACATTCAAACATTGTACCTTATCTGCAATTCGATGCAAAGAAAAATACAAAAAAGAAGAACGCATCTGCCTCCTATTTTCTTGGTTAATAATACTCAAAGGGTTTATAGCTAGCAACCTTGTCCGTACACGTTCCCGGAGCTTTGCTCCTTTGGGTATGAGGTGCTCCTCTTATTTTCCTTTCTGAGGCTTCCGTAGTATATCGACCCTCCTACGATGACTTCAAGCAAAGCCTATCCTAAAACTGCTCCAGTGGCCAGAAAAAATTACAGCATGGGACTGGTCGGAACGGCTCACTTGAACTACTCACAGTTCAAGATCTTCATATAACCTCTCCAAAAGTTACAGCAACATTAAGGAAACCTCACAAACAATTGATAGAAAGGCAAGGAAATATCTCAGGCAATCTAGTCGAAAATCACAAACCTTGGTTCCAATATAGATATACGGTCACCTGTCTTATTATCTGTAACAGCTTGCCTTGAAGTTGATGATGAAGGTGAAATCTCTGCCAAAACAACCTCCCAATTCTACTCCTTAGATCGATCTTTTCGAAAACTAATCATCTCCTTCAAATCCTTTTCATCCCCATCAGACCAATCCTCCAACGACATGAGATCAGCCATGGAGTTCGAACAGACAAAGACCTGCACGACGCCGTATCGCTAACCCTAAACCCATCTTCAGTCTGATGATTCGAATAAGTTTCAAGACCCATCTCATCAGATCTTCCAGCGAAGTCGTACACCTCGACGACCCCCCCCCCCCAAAACTCACACAGAATTGCTGCTGCTCCTCTTGCTAGCGAAGGAAAAGTCAAACCGCCAGCCGAATCTCTCATTCATTCCCGACGTCGACCACCCAGCTGCCAGCAATCGACGATGCCGGCTGGACCGGGAAAATCGAAAGCCTTCCCCCAACCGCGGGCTTTGATGATGCACGAACGATTCTCCTTACCTTATTAATGAAAAAACTTTTGGTTTGATTGGACTCTTCGTTTTACGAGCATAGTTTAATAAGATATCATAATAGGATGAGCGGTGCCATTATTAGGTCGTTCGCTTGCCTCAATCAAAGCAGTGAATAAAATCATTCTATTGGATGCCACGTCAGCAGATCTGTTCACATACCAATCAAATTCAACGAATTTGGTTCAAAAAGTACTTTCTTTAGCTGTCCTTTGGTCTTCAAGCAATTTCATTTTGTTGCCACGTCCAGGTAAGTTTTATTATTGAACTCAATGCACATAAAGCATGTATGACTACCATGCACATACAAAGAACATGGACATATTAATGTGGAAAACCATATACATTCAACGAAAAAAATCATCTCACATTTTCAGGGGGAATGTTTGCCACGTGTCATCACAATAGGGTCCTTATCCTACTTTTATAGTATATAGATTAATAAAATATTAATGTTTAGACTATATTTATCTATGACCTTCACAACGGGTCATGAGAATAAAATATTAATTTCTCTCCCCCCCACATTCACAACCTACACCTCAACAATTTTCATACTTTATCAACAACCCAGCACAACCTATAATATATATTTTTTTATAATTATTTTTAGTAGTATTTGAATGTTTGAAAATAGAGTACATTATATGATATAAAACTTAGATAGTTTGGTTATTGGAGACAGAAAAATAATATGAATTATGATATATTATAGAATGTAATAGAGAAATAATAATTTGAAATTGTGACTCAAAATGTAGCAATATTAGTCTCTATTTGTCGAGAAAAAAATCATATATTTTGGTAAAAAATTAAAATAAAAATTTTAATAGATAATTAAATGTATCATAAAAATCAATAAAACCCACAAAAACACTTTTGAAAACTGTGCACAACCTGTTGTTGCCCAAGTTGGTCCACCAACCGGGTTGTGGGAGGTTGTGGGGAATATTTAGTTGATTTATTTTATTTAATTATATTGCTCAACCGGTTGTCCGATCATTGATAAACATAGTCTTATAATGTGCCAATCATGCTTGTTTGAATGCCAGCACGGGAACATAAGGAATTACAACTGGGACAGACAACAAAACTCCATGGATTACTAGACAGCAACTATACATCAATCTCAACTAAGTCTTCCCAAGTATAAAAAAAATAAAAAAATTGATCCCAGGCGAAGATAGCAATCTCATTCGCAAACTACACTAAAAGTTTGCAAAGCTCTTGTTTGATTACCTCCATGAAGTCAATTTAAGAAGACGTGAATCCCACATAAGAAGAAAGAAAGAAACTAACAAGCCTGGCACACAACAGTTATTCTGATTCGTTGTTTCTTTCTATCAGCTGAGTTTCAAAAATTAATAAAACTGATGAATTCAAACAAAATTAGTTCCCCTCCTCCCGAATTCCAGTTCTTGATAACTAAGTGATTTAATTCTTATGATCGACATTCTCAAAGCCTACGACATACCCAGCTTTATACTCGAGACGAAGAATTCCCTGTTAGGCCAGCCGCCTCAGTTGAGAAGAAATAAAATAATATTATATACTATTATAATATTATTTTATTTAAATAAAGGAAAAAGAAAATTCTTAAAGATAAAGAATGAGCGGCTCATATCAACTGGCGACGCGGCGGATTACTGGCTACCGGTTTCGAGCGGCCCAGAACTGAGCGACGCGGCGGATTCCTGGCCACCGGGTTTGAGTGGTCCAGAAGAGCTGAAGACATCTATAAATAGGCAGATGATTCTTCAGTTATAATCACCCCAAATGAGAGTCTAGAGAGAGGTAAAAGATAATCCACCTTCGGGTGGATAAGGGTGAGAGCGAGTGCAGTTTTACTGTGGTAATTGAGGATGGAAAACATTACCCGGGTGGGTAAGGGGTCTCGAGTTTGGGTTTAAACACGAGCGTTATTTTGTACGGTGTAATATTCTCAACTATAGTAAAACTGGTGCTCTCCGTTGATGTAGGCGGTATTGGCCGAACCACGTAAAAATCTCGGTGTTCTCTCGGTGTCATTTTGGCTTTAATTTATATCTCGATAAATTGTCGCGGGGTCCAAATACAACTACCGCTGGCCCAGAATTAAATATTTACCGCTCAACCCCAAGATTCCCCTCCTGCCCAATAAGGAAAAAGAAACTACCAAGTGATTCAACTTTCAAAAAGCGGTAGGCCGAAGCTAAGCATGAATTAGTTTCGGGCATAAAAATCGAGATTGACGTTTCGGACAGTGGCGGAGCCAGATAATTACACCACTGGGGTCATTTTAGTATTTTTACAAATTTTCACAAATTGGACCCCAAATCCGCTATTTTCAAACATTTTCAGTGGGGTCCCTTTAGTATAAATTGTTTTAATTTGACTCCTGATCTTAATTATTTAACCATATATTATAAATAAAATTTTTTTCCAGTGGGGTCCAGTGACCCCACTGTCTCTCATGTGGCTCCGCCACTGGTTTCGGATGAAAAGACAAATCGTACACTTAATTTCCCTCGCGTTTAGATCGAGCGCCGCAGTTATCTGATTTATTTGCAAGTTTTTTACAATTTTATTTTTCTGTAGATTTCTCATTACATAAATGGGGAATGATATGATGCTCACCTTATGTGAGCACCTTATACGGACACCTATTGGCACCGATTCGTTCCAAATCAGCATGCCTTCAACATCAAATGTGATGTGGCATTAATCAACACATCTTAGGCGCATAGATCGACACATATGATGCTGACGTGTCATGTTCACGTGGAGTATATCAAGGCCACACAACAAGTGCCACGTAAGACGTGAACATGCCACATCAGCATCATATGTGACGGTGTATAACACCAAAGATGTGTTGATTAATGGCACATCATATTTGATATTGAAGTGGCATGCTGATTTGACACCGTGCCCATATAAGGTGCTAAGGTGAGCACCATATCATTGCTCCATATAATATTATATATAATATATGTAATATATATTTTTATCTATTCTATTATATTAATGGTGGGAAATTGTTCAGTTAATTAATATTTAAAAACTTACTATATTTTTATTCTAGTATACTAGTTTGTACCCGTGCAATGCACAGTATTAAATATATGTAATTATTATGTGATAATAAAATACTAAATTTATATTTGAGTAGGTAGTTATTGTAGTATAAACATGTGATAGTGGATAGTTTTAATCTTTTTTATATTTTTTTAAATTTATAAATAATTAATTATAGCGGGACAGGTGGCAGCACTACGGGGCACCTACATTTCTATTCTAATATTCTAGTATATTAAGGGTGAGGAATCAGAAGAACCGTCAAGTGTTATGTGAATTAATATTGAAAAAAATTTAGTTTATTATTATTTTTAGTTAGTTACTATTCTACCTTAACTTTATTAATAAATCAGTTTTTTCTTTTTACATATTTAAAACATACAAATTAAATAATTATGATTTCTATGAAATATTTCAAACTAGAGTAAATTTAGTAAGTTTATAATAGCACACTCATTTTAGTGTGCAGAAGTTACTAATATTTTATTAAGGGTGAGATGTGAGTATAACTGTCCTTTTATTCTGTCAATTTCCAAACAAAAATTAATAATTAAATTTAAAAACTACCCATTATCTTTTAATTTCTATTTTAGTCTATCACTACTTTTAGTTAATTCACATCAGGATCGAAAATGCCGATCAATGCCACCCATGGGGCGCCATTAACATGACGTAACATCGGATATCCATGTGGGTGTTCACATGGCACGAATCAATGCCACATCAATAGGTGCCCACGCAAGGTGCTCATTATGTGAGCACCATAAAATTCCTATACATATACATAAAGTAAATTTAATTTGAATTAACTATTTTAAATTTGATTAACTTTAATATTATAAATTTGCATATAATGCATCTGAGTGTGTAAGATTAATAGTTTGTATAATGGGCCTCCCTTTTAAGGCAAATCTTCACTTAAATCTCTCCTTCCCAAACTACCAATCAACTAACTTCCCACCCCCATTTAATTATCATAAACTCCCCATTTCAAACATTTATATCAAATAACTACCTGATGGACAGTTTTAGCCTTGTAAAACATAAATATTAAAAAAAACCAATTGAATTAGTCCACCCCAACATCTACCATTTTCCCCTTTAAACCAGAGAACGAGAGAGATGACGAAAATGAACAAGCTTTCACTTTCAAACACCTGTGTAATGAACGAGGGAGACATGTTATGCAGCAGCTAAGGCAGATCAGGATGCCACTGAGGCAGCTTAATAACTCATTTTGCAAATATTGTCCAAACTACTGAGATGAGAAGAAAGGAGAGGCACTACAGGCAGAGCTTAGTAAAGACCCTATGAATGGAATGCTGATTGAAAAGGAACAAGTAACTGCTGAGGAGTTCAGATTTCTTAGCACAGCTTGTACTAAATATCTGGCACAGAAGGCCAAAACAGTATGGTTCAAAGAAGGAGACCAGAACACCAAGTACTTCCATGCCCTTATAGAACAAAGAACTTATAGGAATAGGATTACAGCTGTGGAAAATTCCATGGGGGAAAACATAGAAGACCCTGTTGCTATTGTATCCCACTTCACTGACTATTATCAAGGCCTATTGGGCGAGGCTACTGGGCAGCTGGAGGAGATTGAGGACTGTGCTATAGCACAGGGGAACACACTTTCCGTGGCAGACCAGATAAGCCTGATTGCCCCTTTTACCAAGGAGGATGTCAAGCAGGCCATGGTCTCTATACACAGCAACAAAGCTCCAGGCCCTGATGGTTTTAGCAGCGAGTTTTTTAAGGCATCTTGGCATATAGTTGGGGAGGATATAGCTGCAGCTGTGTTGGAATTCTTCAAAGAAGGCAGGTTAGTTAGAGCTATGAACCATACTACTATCACCTTGGTGCCCAAAACTGCCCATCCCAAATCGGCCCTGGACTGTAGACCTATTGCATGTTGCAATACCATTTATAAGTGTATCTCTAAACTCGTGCATCAGACTAAGGAAGGTGCTGCCCAGCCTCATACATGATAACCAGGGGGCTTTTGTTCCTGGAAGATCTATAGGACACAACATCATGATCAGTCAGGAATTATTGAGATTGTACAAGAGAGGTAATGCATCAACCAGATGCATGATGAAGATTGATCTAAGGAAGGCTTATGATTCAGTTGCGTGGAAGTTCTTGCTGTGCCTATTAATCAAACTGAGATTCCCAGTCAAATTTGTTGCTTGGGTGCAGGAATGTATCTCAACTGTTAATTATAAGTTGGCCATCAATGGCAGACTAGACGGTAATATCAGAGGGGCTCGTGGATTGAGACAAGGAGATCCTATATCCCCTTTGTTGTTTGTGCTAATAATGGAATACCTAACAAGAAAGCTTCTGCTGGCTTCGAAGCAAGTTGGTTTCAGGTTCCATCCACTGTGTAAGCAGAACAATATGGTTAGCTTGTGTTTTGCAGATGATTTACTAATTATGTGTAAGGCCCACCAGAATTCAGTAGCCCTAATAAAAGATAGTCTGGATCATTTTACCAAGGCCTCAGGACTTAGTGCAAACTCCTCGAGATCCAGTATGTACATAGCAGGAACCAACCAAGCTGCCAAACAGCAGCTGCTAGGGATGACAGGATTTCAAGAGGGTCAGCTTCCTATGAAGTATCTTGGAGTACCTATCTCCCCACCAAATGGAGCAGAGTTGACTGTGAAGCGTTGGTGGACAGAATTGTGAAGAGAATTACATGCTGGACATCGAGGAACTTGTCTTATGCTGGAAGATGTTGTCTCATAAATTCAGTTCTGCTATCATTGCATAGCTACTGGGGACTATTCTCATGCTACCAAGAAGCGTAGTGGCCAAAGTAGACCAAATATGCCGTCAATTCCTCTAGGGCAGAGGTGTGGGAGGCAAAATAAAAGCCCTGGTTGTTTGGGATACAGTCTGCCTGAAAAAGCAATGTCCATGGGAGACTGATTAAGAGGCATGCGAACGGGATGAAGTTTAAGAAGAAATCCAATAGTGCTAGGGCTTACATTCATAGTCTGACAGTTACATAGTTTACAACACCTTTTACATTGTTGTGATGTATTGACATTGGGGCTCTATGTGGTAATGAAAATCTTTCTTACAAAAAAAAACACCTGTGTAATGAGAGCGAACGAGCAAACTTCCACGAGCAAGCTTATTGTTGAACACATCAGAAGGAACGAGCGAGCTACTGTAAGCTTCATTTTTTTTTTTTAATTTTTCGTTTTTTTTGCATTTGGGGTTAAGTTTAGGGCTTCGATAGGTGTATTTCTTAAAGGATTCCATGCTGGGCAATGTTAATTTCTTTGATTAGCGTTTGAATTTGGGTTTAGGGCTAAAATTAGAGTTTTATTTTTCGTTGTTCGATTTGGGGTTTTGATATCTTTCAAATTTAGGGTTTCAAGACAGAGAACGAGCGAACATGCAAGCTTTCATTTTCCAACTGTAAGGTAATTGTTTGTTGTCTTGATATTGTATATTAATTGAATTTGGTACTGTTTGTTCATGGTTTTTGGTACTGCATTACACTATTAATGGTAATATAAATTCATTATTTATTTACGTACACGAGGGAGAAGAATTCGGAGGGCGTGTATTGCGGCGTACATGTTGCAATGTCCATGGATAAAATGCATCGACGAACCTACATATCATGGAAGGTATCTTGACGATGTCGAAGTCGAAGCATATCGCAAAAATCATGGCTTCCACAATATTTAGAGATCTTATTGATTTTATGTTCCACTTGTTTTGAATAATATTATCTATGTTCGTAACATTTAGACTTGAGACTGATATGTTGTTTGAGGTTGAGGTTCTGTGAACCTGTTCTTAGACATTTTTTTATGTTTCTAAGGTTGAGGTTCTGCTTGAGACTTGTTTATGCTCCAATTATTTTGATAATAACTGAGAAGCGCTTGTAGTACCAATATACATATATTTGCAGTACCAATATATACACGTTTGTGGTACCATATCATACGCTAGTGTAGTACCATGAGTAGGTTATTTGTAGTATCATTACCGTACCACGTTTTCAATTATCGAAAATATTATTGTGCAAATAAGGCATGCGAACTTCCAAAATACGGCACATAATAAAATTAAACACGCGGTAACATAAAATATAGACACTAACTTTCAATCGATCAAAAATCTTGACTATGTTATTACTAGAATAATAATAAGTAGAAAGAAAGCTGGGTTTCAACGTAGTAATCCCTAATTCTAAATATTAACTCGCCAATATTGATACCAAATCATCCGTAAAGTATCCATAACAATGGTAACAGAGTCACGGACCAAAAATAATACGGACGGCGTCGAAAAACTTCTACCCAAATTTGTAGTACCAATGTACATATGTTTGCAGTACCGATAGACAGATGTTCGTGGTACCACGTCGTTAGCTAGTGTAGTACCATAAATAAGTTAATTGTCGTATCTTCCCGTACCACCTGTTTTAACTATCGAAACTCCTACCCTAACTTGTAATACCAATATACATATATTTGTAGTACCAATATATAGACGTTTGTGGAACAATATCATACACTACTGTAGTACCATGAGTAGGTTACTTGTAGTATCTTTACAGTACCACGTTTTTAATTATTGAAAATGCGTGGATTATGTGCAAATAAGGCATGTGAACTTCTAAAGCATGGCATATAATAAATTATTTCATTGATAAAAAATCTTGACTATGTAGTAAGATGTTCTTACTAGTGTCATAATAAGTAGAAAGAAAGTTTGAGTTTCAACGTAATAATCCCTAATTCTAAATATTAACCCGCAGACATTGGTACCAAATCATCAGTAAAGTATTTATAACTGTAACATAGTCACGGACCAAAAATAATACGGACGGCGTCCCAAAACTCCTACCAAAACGTGTAGTACCAATATACATATGTTTGTAGTACCTATAGATAGATGTCAGTGGTACCATGTCGTTAGCTAGTGTAGTACCATAAGTAGGTTACTTGTAGTATCTTTCCGTACCACGTGTTTTAACTATCGAAACTCCTACCCTAACTTATAGTACCGATATTCATATATTTGCAGTACCATTATGTAGATCTATGTGGTACCATACAGTAAGCTAGTATAGTACCATGAGTAGGTTATTTGTAGTATCTTTTTTCATACCACGTTTTTAATTATCGAAAAAGCGTAGATTATTGTGCAAATAAGGCATGTGAACTTACAAAACACGACACATAATAAAATTAAACACACAGTAACATAAAATATAGACACTAACTTTCAATCGATCAAAACTCTTGACTATGTGGTAAGATGTTCTTACTAGTGTCATAATAAGTAGAAAGAAAGTTTGGGTTTCAACGTAATAATCCCTAATTCTAAATAACCGCAGACATTGATACCAAATCATCAGTAAAGTATTTATAACTATGGTAACATAGTCACGGACCAAAACTAACACGGACGTCGTCCAAAAACTCCTACCAAAACATGTAGTACCCATATACATATGTTTGTAGTACCTATAGATAGATGTCCGTGGTACCATGTCGTTAGCTAGTGTAGTACCATAAGTAGGTTACTTGTAGTATCTTTCCGTACCACGTATCTTAACTACCGAAACTCCTACCCTAACTTGTAGTACCAATATTCATATATTTGCAGTACCATTATGTAGATGTATGTGGTACCATACAGTAAGCTAGTGTAGTACCACGAGTAGGTTACTTGTAGTATCTTTTTCCATACCACATTTTTAATTATCGAAAAAACGTAGATTATTGTGCAAACAAGGCATGTGAACTTCCAAAACACGGCACATAATAAAATTAAACACACGGTGACATAAAATATAGACACTAACTTTCAATTGATGAAAATGTAGTAAGATGTTCTTACTAGTATCATAATAAGTAGAAAGAAAGTTGGGGTTTCAACGTAATAATCTCTAATTCTAAATATTAACCCGTCGATATTGATACCAAATCATCACTAAAGTATTATAACTATGGTAACATAGTCACAGACCAAAAATAATATGAACGGCATCGAAAAACTCCTACACAAATGTGTAGTACCAATCTACATATGTTTGTAGTACCTATATATAGATGTACATGGTACCATATGGTTAGTTAGCGTATTACCATAAGTAGGTTACTTGTAGTATCTTTCTGTACTACGTGTTCCACTATCGAAACTCCTACCGTAACTTGTAGTATCAATATTCATATATTTGCAGTACCATTATGTTGATGTATGTGGTACCATACTGTAAGCTAGTGTAGTACAATGAGTAGGTTACTTGTAATATCTTTTTCCATACCACGTTTTTAATTATCGAAAACGCGTAGATTATTGTGCAAGGCATGTGCACGTCCAAAATACATCACATAATAGAACTAGACACAGTAACATAAAATATAGACACTAACTTTGAATCGATCAAAAATCATTACTATGTAGTAAGATGTTCTTTCTAGTATCGTATAAGTAAAAAATGTTCGGGTTTCAACGTAATAATCCTTAATTCTAATATTAACCCACCAATATTGATATCAAATCATCAGTAAAGTATTTACAACTATTGTAACATACTCACGGACCAAAAATAATTCGGACGTCGTCGAAAAATGCGTACCTAAATTTGTAGTACCAATACACATGTGTTTGTAGTACCAATAAATTAATATTCGTGGTATCATATCATTAGCTAGTGTAGTACCATACAATGTTACTTGTAGTATCTTCTCGTACCATGTGTTTTAACTATCGAAACTCCTACCCTAACTCGTACTACCAATATACATATGTTTGTAGTACCAACAGATAGATGTTCGTGGTACCATATATAAGACAGTGTAGTACCATACGCATGTTACTTGTAGTATCTTTCCGTACCATGTGTTTTATCTATTGAAAATCCTACCGTAACTTGTAGTACCAATATACATATGTTTGCAGTACCAACAGATAGATGTTTGTGGTACCATATAATAAGACTATGTAGTACCATATGCATGTTACTTGTAGTATCTTTCCGTACCATGTGTTTTAACTATCGAAACTGTACCAATATACATATATTTGTGGTGCCATTTTGTAGACTTTGTTGTATCATATAATAAGCTGATGTAGTACCATTAGTAGGTTACTTGTAGTATCTTTTTCCATACCACGTTTTTAATTAGCGCGTAGATTATGGTGCAAATAAGGCATGTCAACTTCCAAAATACGGCACATAACAAAATTAAACACACGGTAACATAAAATATAGACACTAACTTTCGACCGATAAAAAAGTGTTACTATGTAGTAAGATGTTCTTACTAGTATCGTAATAAGTAAAAGAAGTTTGAGTTTCAACTTAATAATCCCTAATTCTAATATTAACCCATCAGTATTTATATCAAATCATCAGTAAAGTATTTGTAACTATGGTAACATAGTCACGGACCAAAAAAAATTCAGACGGCGTCACATATTACACACACACATATAAAAATTCAGACGGACCAATTCACATGTGTTTGTAGTACCAATATAAAGATTTTAGTGGTACCATATCGTAAGCTAGTGTACTACTCGTAGGTTACTTGTAGTATCTTCCTGTACCTGTTTATTCATCCAACAATAGTATTGATATCAATATCATCATCCACCAACAATATTACAATCAAACATATTGACAATATTAATATCATTAACCACCAACATCGTAATAAAGAACATATCGACGTAAGAATGTGCGCTAACCTATCGGCAACATACCGAGAAAAGAATGTACCATAACCTATCGTTTCATGCACCAAGGACATTTGTAGACAGCATAGCTTCGTATAATAGGACCTGTAAAACGACAAATAATTGTCATATGATACTGCTAGAAAGCTTCAAATGTACTTTCATAGAAGAAATGTGGGTACTGTAATTCAACATACTTTGGTACTGCATATAATAGATTGCTTTAACCAACAATTTAGCCAAATTTAATCCAAATACTAACCTTTATCGACACCCACAGTATGCTAATCGTAGAAAACATGAGGAAAATTCAACTTTTTTAACACCTAGACACCCAAATCGCAACACCCACAGCTCGATACCCAAATCGCGATACGCACAACACGATACCCAATTTAGGTCAGTGTCTGTTAGGAATATTTTAGAAGTGTCCAAAATATTTATTCTAAGTCTTGTAATTTCTTTACAATGTATTTTATAGGTGTTTTATTTTATGTAATTGGGTAGTATTTGTAATGGGCTTGTTAGGGGCCCAATGGGCTTAAATACCTCACAAGGTATTTAAGCTTAAACCCTAACACTCATTAATTTAAGTTTCCATTTTTGCAAAACTACTTCACATATTGCAGACTCTCTAAACCCTTAAAACACTGTTCAAGTTTATAACAAAGAATCAATCTTCTCAGTGTTATTGGATAATCTGGATTTACAAGTGGTATCAGAGCAAGCGTGTAGGTGAGGAAACTTCATTCCAAGTTCTTAAGCGTCGTCAGTATAAGTTATTGGATTTTTCAGCTTTCATTTCAAAGCTCTATATCGTGGGTTTAAGTTTTTTTTCTGAGATTATTCTGCAACTAAGACGGCTCGCTGGTTTCTCTATGTTCTGAGAACTACTGAATCTGTTTCTGTCATTTTGCGTCAAACTTCTGGATTTCTGCTGGAGAAATTGAAGAACAGCTTCGTTGTTTGGTCTGCTTTTGAGATTGCGAACGACACTTAAGTTGGATTTGAATTCGCAAATTCTAAATTTGCGATTCCGTTTCACGAATTCAAGTTGAGGACCGACCGTGAATTGAAGGAATCAAGTCAACCCGCAAAATATTTCTTCAATATTTTGCGAAACCAAAGTTTGCGAATCAGGAAATATTCACTGCCACATTTCGCAAATTGCATCTCGGAGAGAAATTTCACGAACTCCTTGATACCCTTTTTGCGAATTCTTGAAAGTTCGCTAACCAGAAAAGATAAGAATTTTTGCGAATCCAGTCAAAGAATTTTGCGAACTTCGTTGCCCGCAGATTTTCGCGAATCCAGTCGAAGAATTTTTGCGAACTTCAATCTCCGCAAAATTTGCGAACTCGTTCGAAGAATTTTGCGAACCTCAACTTCCCGGTAGAAATTCGCGAACTCTTTCACACTTTTGCGAATTCATTTTATTTTGCGAATTGGGACAATTGTACATGTCACTGGACATTTCGCGAATCCTTCATTAGTTTGCGAATCAGTACAATCTTGCGATTTGCGAACCTTTGCCGTTTTGTGAACTTGCTAAATTCTAGTTAAAGTACGCTTGTCAACACACATCGCAATCCTCACATAGCGAAATCCACGACTCCGAACAAAATTCCACGAACTATTTTTCAAGTCAAAGTCAAATTCTAAAGTTTTAGACTTTGAACCAATTTCATTTCAAATCAACTTTTCCTCACATTGCACGTTAACGATCATATCCAAAACACAAGAAATGGACGCTCTCAGTATGGGAAATGATGTTCGACCTCCAATCATCAGACACGGAGAATATGCAGTCTGGAAACGGAGGTTCATAAATTTTATCGAAAGTAAGGACAATTCTGACAACTTGCTGGAATCTCTGTATAATGGACCCATGCAGTACTAGACCATAATTCCAGCCACTACTGACACTACTCCTGCAAGAGAAGAACAGATGATCTTGAAAACTGCTGACCAATGCAGTGATGAAGAAAAACTGCGACTAAAGGCAGACAAAGTGGCGAAATCATACATGATGCAAGCCATTCCCAATGACATTTTGATGCAACTCGAATGTGGTGATAGCGCAAAAGAAATGTGGGATGCTCTTCGAATTATGATGCAGGGGACAGAAGTCAATACAATGGCAAGAATGGCGAACACACTCATCTCTTATGACCGCTTTCATGCTAACAAAGTGGAAACTCTCTAAGAAACCTTCCATTGATTTCTTGTTCTTCTAAAAGAGCTAAAGATGAATGGAGTCACAAAAAGTGTAATGGAGATCAATATCAAATTCTTAGGATCACTTCATCCAGAATGGGAGGCTACTGCAATTATGATAAGACAAATGAACGACCTAACCAAAGTTAACATTCATACATTATTCGACTACCTCAATCAACATTCCAATCATGGAAGGGAGGAAATCAAATCAATAGGAAGCGACTCACTTGCTCTTATGACTGAACGATCATCAAGAAAACAATCCAAGGACAAAGAAATTATCCAGTCATCACAAGTTAAGGAGGGAGGAGACTCTGATTATGATGACGAATCCAAGGATCTTACGAAACATGGAGACCAGGAGATCACCCTCAAAGATCTTGCTAAGCAACTCGCTCTGATCTCGAATTTCGTGTAGAAGAAATATTATAAGAAGACTGGTTCGTCCTCCAATCGTCAAAGAACTTCCTCCAACTCTAAAGGAAAGACTCAGGATGAGGAAAGCAACTCTGAAACTCCTCATCAAGGCGGCAAATACTTCAACTGCGGTAAGAATGGACACTTTGCAAGAGAGTGCAGAATGGCCAAGAAAAAGGACGTTAACTATTACCGCCGAAAAATTCAATTAGCTGAACAAAAAGAAAAAGGACTGGTCTTAATGACAGAAGAGGATCATTGGCTTGAAGATACCTCAGACAGCGAGAATGAGAACGTGGCACTGATGGCCAAACTAGATGACGAAGAAGATGGAGCTGGAGCTGAAGGTAGCGAGTCAGACAGGGAAACCTCTAACAATTCAGACATAGTGGAGGTAAGTGAAGCAGATTATGATTCTTTACTTAAGATGAAAAATGAATTTTTTTATCCTTATATAAATCTAACAAATTGGGGAAAAGGAAAATCAAGGAACTAGAAGCTAACTTACAGAAGAATTTAGGAGTATTAGATAAGTTTAGATATGATTATGCATGGGAGAAGAATCGTGTAATTGTAGCAAATGAAAAAGTTGCTAAGCTAGAAATACAAGTGCAAAAATCCGAAGCTAAAGCCAAGGATTTAGAAAAGGAAATGAAATCTCATAGAGATCAGGCAATGGACGCTACAATTAAATATGACTTACAAAGTAAAGAACGGGAAAGACTGTACTCCAAAATAAAAAAAATTGGAGGACATTTTAACCCGACGAGATCAGTCAGAACAAACGATCTTCTTGAACAAACCAGCTAACGTTGATTTTAATAATCCCCATAAAGGACTAGGTTTTGAAAACCCATGTAAGTTAAAACAAGGCATATCAAGTTCACCTTATCTATATGATCTCAAATTCATGCAGACAGGTTGCCTGGCAAATCTCATGCCTTTTGTCAGTGAAAATGAGACATCAACACACAGTAAAACTCAAACATCATTTAACTAATCACAGAATTAAATGATAGTTATAAAGAAAGAAGTTGTCCAGCAATAACTGAATTTGAGTCAGATATTCCACGTCCAAATGAAGGAGAAACCTCAGGTGCTTCGGAAAGTACGGCACCGATGGTTACATATGCAACTGGATATATGCCTGATTGCATAAAGAAAATCAGTGATCTTCACTCCACTATCGAAAGCGAGAGAAAGTCATTTGGTGAAGAAAGGCAGAAACTTCTTCAAGAAATATCTTCACTTAAAGAAAAATTAAGATTACACACAATTTCATACACCTTAGTTTCGCATGACAAAATTTCCTGCACTAATACATTGAAATTTTCAGGACCCACAAAAGAGCCATTGAAGGGTCAAGTATGGGCTAAAAAGGAAGATATCTTGAAGGAGAATAGTGATCTCAATACACCTTTTGTCATTGAGTATTTTCCTTCCAAAACCTTTGTACCTTCTTTATTTTGCCATGTATCGAAAAAATTATCTTCTAAATCAAAAACAAAGCTTTCCGTGCATGATCATGTCACCAAGCAAACTCACAAAACAATTCCTAAAAACAAAATTACAAAGTCAAGACACGAATCAAAACCAAAGCTATCAAAGAACCTGTCAAACCTGCTAAACCAAAAAAATTCATGTCTAAGCTTAAGACAAAGAGACCCTTACTAGAGCACAAATGAGTTCCAAAGCTTCAGACTGCAGGAACACAAATCCCAACCCTAGAAATAATTAGTGACTCTGTGTCATCCACCAACAAAGGAAAATCTAGGGAGTCTAAACGGAGTAATAAACATAATAGAGGTGGACCCATATTTCAATGGGTACCTAAAACCCTCTAGTTTTATTTTGCAGGCCCTTCATGTGTGGTACTTAGATTCCGGTTGCTCCACACACATGACTGGGAAGAAAGAACTGTTGAGCAACTACGTAGACAGGACAGGTGGACTGGTGCGCTTTGGAAATAGCAATGGTGCTAGAGTCCTTGGTTATGGCGATCTCATATGCAATCGACTCACAATTAAACAAGTTTCGTATGTTGAAGGACTGACACACAACCTCTTATCAATAGGACAGTTCAGTGATATTGGACTCCAAGTTGTGTTTCTAAAGAAAACTTGCAAAATCCTCAATGCCAATGGTGAAGAACTTCGCACTGGAAATCGCAAGACAAATCTTTACACCATTGATATTAGAACTGTCAAACCAAAGACTGATATCTGCCTGATCTCCAAAGCAACTTCAACTCAAAATGACTTATGGCACCAGCGGTTATCTCATCTTAACTTCAAGACCCTCAACAAGCTGTCAACCAACAAATTGGCTATTGGACTACCACCACTGAAGTACCAAAAAGAGCATATGTGCTCTGCTTGTGAGAAAGGAAAAATGAAGAGAGCTTCACATCCTACAAAACACACAGCATCCACTCAACATCCTCTAGAGCTTTTACACATGGATCTGTGTGGCCCGATGCGAACTGAAAGCATAAGTGGAAAGCGGTATATGCTGGTTATCGTCGACTACTTTTCCCGATATACTTGGGTACGCTTCTTACGAACTAAATCAGAGACAGTAGAACATATTCCAAACCTAATCCGAACAACACAGAACCTACTCCTGAGCAGTGTTAAAATAGTTAGATCAGACAATGGAACAGAATTCAAGAATCAACAGCTCAGTGACTTCTACGAATCCATAGGGATTACTCAACAGTTTTCTGCTATCTACACACCTCAACAAAATGGGGTTGTCGAAAGGCGAAATCGAACACTCGTACAGGCTGCCCGAACAATGATCATCCAATCATCACTACCTCATTTCCTTTGGGCTGAAGCAATGAATACTGCTTGCTATACGCAGAATCGCACAAACATTCATCTAAGATTTGGTAAGACGCCCTATGAACTTATAAATGGAAGACTGCCCAACATTGCCCATTTTCGAATTTTTGGATGCAAGTGCTTCGTCGCCAACGACCGCGAAGACAAGTCCAAGCTTGATCCAAAAGCAACTGAAGGAATTTTCGTAGGCTACTCTGCACAATCTAAGGCGTATAGGATTTTTCTCAGAGACAGAAGGATGATCATTGAAAGTATAAATGTCACCTTTGATGAGGGACTCGAACTTTCTACTGGACATAGCAGTTTGGGACAAGTATCTAGAACACCACAACTTATTCACTCTCATACAGAAGAAGGAGAGTGTTCGAGAGATGCCTCTGAACGGAACTCTTCAGAACCGGGATCGGACAAAGGAAGTTTGAAGCCAGATCAACAAGCAACTGACAATTCTAGACAAAGCAACCCCACATGCTTCACTCAACGAGCTCAAGAGGAACTGGATCTGGATCTACTCTTTGAACATATATATATCTCTCAAAATCAGACAAGACCAATCACCGATCCCTTTCCAAATACTGAATCCAGTCCTAGTTCGTCAACTCGTGATTCAGAACCTATTCCTAACCAGACAATTCCTCCCTCGGATGCAGAAGCCTCGATCCCAGCAACTTTGACAACAACGCAGACAGAGGCCTTCTCTTCAACTTCAGCCGGCAACACTACCGCGTCTGTAATCGACTATCCACTAAGTGAGGAATCGCAAATAGACGAAACGACATTACCCCACGAAAAGAAATGGGTTCGACATCATCCTACAGATCAAATAATAGGAGATCCCAATACAGGAGTAACGACTAGAAGATCACATTCAAATGAATGTAATATCACCTGTTTCTTAAGCCAAACAGAACCTAAACTAGTAGTTGACGCACTACGGGATCCTAACTGGATAGTGGCTATGCAAGAGGAGATTAATCAATTCGAACGTCTCAAAGTCTGGAACTTAGTTCCTCGTCCAATAGGGAAGACTGTGATCGGAACAAAGTGGGTATTTGAAAACAAAAAGGATGAAGATGGTGTTGTAGTTCGAAACAAAGCCAGGCTCGTTGCTAAGGGATATAATCAACATGAAGGAATTGATTACGATGAAACGTTTGCCCCTGTAGCCAGAATCGAAGCTATTAGGTTATTCCTTGCATATGCAGCACACAAAGACTTTACTGTCTATCAAATGGACGTAAAAACAGCGTTCTTGAACGGAATTCTGAAAGAAGAAGTGTATGTGTCACAGCTAGATGGATTTCTCAATACTGATCATCCCGACTTTGTTTACAAACTCGACAAATCACTGTACGGACTTAAACAAACTCCAAGGGCCTGGTATGAGGTGCTATCCGACTTTTTTATCTCCTCAGGTTTCACTAAAGGGAAAATTGACACTACTTTGTTCGTAAAGAAAGACGGTTTTGATATCATGCTTGTGCAATCTATGTGGATGATATCATTTTTGGCTCTACTAACCCTTAACTTTGTGAAGAATTTAGCATTCTGATGCAATCACAATTTGAAATGAGTATGATGGGAGAAATGTCATTCTTCCTCGGATTACAAATCAAACAACTTCAGGATGAGATTTTTATCAATCAATCAAAGTACATCCACGATATTCTCAGAAAATATGGGATCGACAAGAGCAAATCATCAAGCACACCAATGTCCACCTTATGCTCCCTCGATGCAGATCACTTAGGTGAACCTGTAGATGTTACTCATTACAGAGGGATCATTGGATCACTGCTCTACCTCACAGCCAGTCGACCAGACATCTTATTCTCTACATGCCTATGTGGTCGATTTCAAGCTAACCCCAAGGAGTCGCATCTTCATGCTGTCAAAAGAATCTTGAAGTATCTGAAAGGAACATCAGACCTTGGACTGTGGTATCCTAAGAACTCAAATATGAAACTAATAGGGTATTCTGACGCAGACTTTGCAGGTTGCAGACTGGACAGAAAAAGCACTTCTGGACACATCCAATTCCTAGGCGACAAGCTTGTATGTTGGGCCTCGAAGAAACAAAATTGTGTGTCAACTTCCATGGCGGAAGCAGAATACGTTGCTGCAGCAAGTTGCTGCTCACAAATTTTGTGGATCAGAACTCAACTACGGGACTACGGGTTTGATCTAAATAGAATTCCTATTTCCTGTGATTCCAAGAGTGCTATCGCAATTACATGTAACCCTGTTCATCACTCACACACTAAGCACATAGATCTTCGATATCACTTCATAAAGGACCACGTAGAAAGAGGCATAATAGAAATGTACTTTGTCAATACAGAGATTCAACTAGCCGATTTGCTTACAAAAGCATTGGATGAAAAACGGTTCCAATTCTTAGTTGCAAAGTTGGGAATGTTGAACCTCAATTTTTAATTTCGATTATGCATTCCTACAGTTCACTATTTATCTATTTGCTATGTTTTACTTCTCTCTTATTCCGTGCGTGTTTATTATGTTAATTAGTTAATTAGACTTTATTTTTTTTCTTTGCTTACTTTCATTTTTCAATAAATTTTCCTGTTTTCAATAAGTCGATGTAGCGCCAATGCTGATGGCAATACATCGAGGGGAGAAATGCTATATCCATGCATCGAATGCGAGTAAGTGAATTCATTCAATCATTCAATTTTTAAGATACTCGATAGGCATTGTATCTAGGGGGAGTTTTCCAACAAATACTTATTCAAGAAATTTCTTCATTTAGGGGGGAGTTTTAGTACAACAACTCTCTCAAACACATAAAACATTCATAATACGCAGATAACTCTCAAAAACTCGTATGCCCTATTAAGACCCAAAGCAGAATAGCAAGTAAAACAACGAATAAGCTCAAAAGAAGGAAAATCTCAAAAACCAGCATATTCAAGTTATGCTCAAAGTCACGTCTTAACTCTGCCTGTTCCTTGAGCTTCTTCTCTTCTTCCTGCTTCTGCCAATTCATCTGTAAACGAGAAAATTAGAAATGAGTTAGTTCTTAGATGTAAGGTACTTCAATGAGATTTGAGACATATCTATTTATAAACGTGAAGGAAACTTACGTCATTTATTGTCCCGACATTAAGACGAATTTTTGACTAAGGCGACGATTTTTCTTCTCCAATAAGGATATCGTATCATGAAAATCGATCCTGAAAAACCCATAGATTTGATGTTATCCTAGTGATTGATCGAGATTGGTAGTATTTGGGTCATTACTAGATTACTTAATATCTTCGGTAAGTTGAAAATCTCGTACATTACAAATCAATTTTTAGAATTAAGATTCGCGAACTTCACATTACAATCTTTTTGCGATCCAAATCTACTGGCCCGTAAAGGTTCGCAAACTATACTCGTTTGCGAATCGAAAGCTCAAATTCGCGAAATCATAATTCGCTAAACTTTTAGTGAACAATTTGTGAAATCATAATCCGCGAACTTCGTGATAACTCATGGACATTTCGCGAATTCATTTTATTTCCAAATCTGCGAACCGTAAATTTTTAAATCTCCTTTCTACTAGTTCGCTAAAGTTTTAAATCTCTGATTTGCGAACTGATTCTTCAAAACTTCACCAAGGGATAATTCGCGAACTCTTGGTGGGCCTCTTTAACTAAAAATTTCGCGGCCCAGTTTTAAACTAAATCTTTATCTTTCGGCCTGCGAAATTTCCTTTATCTAATTCGCGAATTTCCCCAAATCAGATTTTACGAACCCTAAGATCTCAAAATCTCTCAAAACGCGTCGAACTCAACTTTGGATTTTCCTTGCTGTGCTTCCCGTCCACACACACACACTCACATATTTCGTTGAGGTAAGGAAGAAACAGTCTTTAAATCTTAATTTTTCATGTATTCTCTTCGTTAATTTTGCAGGTTCAAATCGAAAAAGAACAGGGAGTTCGTCTTTGTTTTTTTTATGTTTGATCTTGTGTGTTCTATAATCATTTTTAACTCATACTTTGTTTAGATGATTCTCGTGAAAAATAGTACGAACTGTGTTGACAGGATTCTTCAATTTCATTTTTTTAAATCAATGTTCCGCGAATAGGGTTTTTTCTGGGTTTTATTCAAAAACTTACTTTTTGATCTTTCTGTTCGTGATTCGCGAATTGAATATGTATTTTTGCGAATCCATTCGTAGAATAAGTTCACAAAATGAATTAGCAAAATGTGTTTGTAAACTGCTTTCGCACTTTTAATTTGACTTTGACCAACTAAAAAATTTTACGAATCTAAATTCGCGAACTGCCTTCCCAGATGCAATTCGCGAACTAATCTTGTCAATTCGCGACTGCCGAATTCGCAAATTTTTTCTAATTCGCACTTCGCGAATGTGGCGACCCTACTTCCTAATTAGATTAGTTGGCGGATTTGAGCAACGAAAGTCGCGGAGGACCCGATTAATTAAAACATTTTGAGGAAATAATATACATATATATACTAAGTCGGGTTTACAAAATGCGTCTGTATAAAACAACGGGCCGGAGCCCCAAAAATCTAAACCCGACTATCCTACGCCTCTCCACAGGTCGCGTCCCATGTACCGCTCCGCCCTCAAAAGCCCGTGGAGTCACCGCCGCCAACCAGCCTATATCTTAACCCTGACACCCATCGGTGTCGGGCTCAGTCCCACCTGAAAAATATAACCCTGAGCAAAATGCCCAGTAGGTGGCAGTAAAAACATGCAATGTATGCGTGCGTGCACTCAACCCAATCCCATGTCCTCACACATAAAATATGCACGCTCAACCTATCACATCTCATCACATAACAGGGCCCTCGGTTAGACTCAGCACCCACGCGCGCAATGGCAAAGTATGCCAAAATCATGCGGTAGCCCACGCCGGTCGTGCCGGGTCGCTCCTTCCGCACACAATCTCAACCCGACGACTTTTCCCCGAGTGGCCTACCACCAACCCGGGTAGACAGGAATCTCACATCTGTCGGCCGTCCCTGAGCCAAATAATATCCGGTGGTGTGCACCTCGGGTGGCTCAATCCCGAGTAGATGGGTGTCGCAAACCCCCTCTCCCACCAGGTGCTACACGAGTCTAACCTCGACGACCAATAAAGGTCACTCTACCCCAGTCAACCGACACCGTAAGGTGTCACCGTACAATTACGGTACCATCATCTCTCCCGTGCATGTCGTGAAATGCACATATAATAAATCACATAAAATACGTATATTGAAATCACGTAATCGTATAGTATTTAAACTAGGCCGATGGTTTTAAAATCCAAAAATAATATTTATAATTTAAAATATGGGTTGACCCGAAAATATACGTTATAGTACGAAAAATATTTTATTTAAAAGTGATTTGGGCTTAAAACTATTTTATTTAAAATGTTTGGGCCTGAAATAGGGCAAAAGCCCAAAATTAAATTCGTTGGTCAACTCACACCAAAATCGGTCAAAGCCCAATATAAAATCGCCCGAAACCCACTTGGTCAATTCGCGAAAGTCGAGTCAACACTCGATTTCACGATTCGCCCGATTCTACGTTAGAAACCCTGGTCAACCCGCGAAAGTAAGGTCAACGCCCGATTTCGCAAAGCTTTCGGCGATTTCGCAAATCGTCCGATTTGACGCTGAAGCTCGATTTGATCTCACGAATCGCCCGATTCCTCTCACAGGAATCACCCCGCGATTTGAAATCGGCCCGCAAAACCCAAAATCGGCCCGGCGCTATCTCACAACTCGCGAAATGTTTCAGCCCGCGAAACCTGAACTCTGGCCCGCGAAACCTATTTTTACTCACACATCAAGACTAATTGGGCCCGCGAAATACTCTCGCGACCCGAAATCCAATTCGGCCGATTTCCTATCACTTAAAAATCATTTTCGCCCGACTTCGTGAATTCAACTCAGGCCCGCGATTTAAAATCTTACTATAAAGCCCTAAATCGTCCGATTTCTACAAATCGTCCGATTTCTCTGAAACCTTCATATAAAACCCTAAAATTTTCCCAGAAATTCTAACACATTCAACACAACGAACCATATAAGAACATAAATAAGATACAGAACTCATATATTGAGTTCGAAATTCACGTAATAACACATTCCAAAAATTTATAAAATCATAAAACTTGAAGATTCAAATTCGAATGGCCTTCCATTCGATTTTTAACACTTTTCGGGAAAATATTACGGGTTGTAGGGGTTTAGAACCACCTACCTAGCCTCCAAGCCTAATTTCGATTAATTCCCTAGGCTGAAAATTCGATCAAGCTTGCTAGGATCTGCTCCTCCTTCGTATTTTCTTCTTTCGGCTTAATGAAATTTCATCAAACCATGTAAGGTGTTAACACATTAGCTTATAGAATATTTATAAGTTAATTCGAAATGTTAGCTTACCAAAAATATTCTCCGCCCCTCTCGTTCCTTTCACGTTTTGTTCTTGGAAAATACAAGTGAGGATTACTTATTGAAGTTCTCGGTTATCACTTAGGGTGTGTGACTAACCTTTCAAATCGTAAGTCTATCTTTGCCAAGCATGTAAGTATATCCCTTCAACGTGGCTTTCCCTTGATATTAAGTAACGATTTTTATTATCCTTGCTCACTTTTAGTTTTGCTTGGTTGTTTAAGGTGGTGAGACTCTAACCCCAAAGTAGGTGATCACACACCTACGTGATTTTCCATGCTTGATTAATTAATAATTGGTTAATTAATATCCCTATATTTGGGCCTTAATATTTGACTTGGGCCATTTTCTTTATAAATTACTTGGACTTCCTAAACAATTTCGGCCCAACTAAAAATTTTCGGTTTGCTCCCGAAAATTTGGTTTCATTCGAAAATCATCTTCATTAATTTCGAACATCACAAAATAATTATGTACTAATCCCGTATTAATTTTACGGGTATTACATCCTCCCCCCTTAAAGAAATTTCGTCCCCGAAATTTAAGTCGTCTGGAACAACTCGGGGTACTTCTCTCTCATTTCGTCTTCTCGTTCCCAAGTGGCTTCTTCGACCGCTTGGTTTCGCCACAACACCTTCACTAGGGGGATGTTCTTATTCCTAAGTCGCTTCACCTCGTACATCAAAATCTCTACCGGCCTTTCTTCGTAACTCAGGTCCGGTTTCAACTGCTGATGAAGCGTCTCACTTCGTAGCACGTGACTCGGATCCGGAACGTACTTCCGTAACGTAGATACGTGGAAGACGTCATGGACTTGTGCTAGGGATGTCGGTAGTTCTAACTGATATGCTACTCCACCGACTCTTTTCGAAATATTGAAGGGCCCTATATATCTCGGACTCAGTTACCCTTTCCGTCCGAATCTCTTAACTCCTTTCATCGGTGATATCTTCAAGAAGACTTGATCGCCTTCTTCAAATTCCAACGGCCTTCGTCTCTTATCCGCGTAACTCTTCTGACGACTTTGGGCCGTTTGCATCCTCTCCCGAATTTTACTAACAGCTTCGGTCATCTCACGAATCATTTCGGGCCCTAATAGCGCCTTTTCGCCGATATCATCCCAATGTACCGGGGATCGACATTTACGTCCATACAAGGCTTCGTAAGGTGCCATCCCGATTGTCGCTTGAAAGCTGTTGTTGTATGAAAATTCGATCAACGGGAGATACTTACTCCAGCTTCCACGAAAATCCAGAGCGCACGCCCTTAACATGTCTTCGAGCGTCTGGATCGTTCGTTCCGATTGCCCGTCCGTCTGGGGATGATAGGCTGAACTAAACGACAGTTTGGTCCCTAAAGCCTTCTGCAAGCTCCCCCAGAATTGAGACAGAAATCTCGAGTCGCGATCGGAAACGATCGACATTGGAATCCCATGTAGTCTCACTATTTCTTGAATGTACAGTTCTGCGAACTTCTCCATGGGATATGTCTGGTTGATCGGTAGAAAGTGGGCAGATTTCGTTAATCTATCAACGACTACCCAGATTGCATCATGCCCTTTCACCGTCTTGGGTAATCCGACGACAAAATCCATGGTTATGTGGTCCCACTTCCATTCGGGAACCGTCAACGGTTGTAGCATTCCTGCCGGCCTTTGATGTTCTGCTTTGATCTGCTGACAAGTCAGACATCTGCTTACGAAAGCAGCAACATCGCTTTTCATTCCAGGCCACCAATAATTCATTCGTAAATCCCGATACATCTTCGTGGCACCAGGATGTACCGAGTAGGTAGTCGTATGTGCCTCTGTCATCAATGTTCGGCGGATGTCTTCGTCTTTTGGCACATACAGGCGACCTCTGAATCGTAAACTTCCGTCTCCTCGGAATTCAAATTCCGACGGCACATCTTCATCTCGTTCATCCCGAACCTTCAGGTATAATTCATCTTTCTTTTGTGTTTCGATGATCCGATCTAACAGCGTCGGCTTGAGGGTCAATGCTGCCAATCTCGTCTCAATTTCCCCGAAGTGAATTACTTCAATTCCATATTGGCACAATTCAGTATTCACGGCCTTTCGGCTCAACGCGTATGCGACCACGTTAGCTTTTCCCGGGTGATAGTTAATCACGCAGTCGTAATCCTTTACCAGTTCGAGCCATCGTCGTTGCCTCATATTTAACTCCTTTTGTGTGAAGAAGTACTTCAGACTCTTGTGATCTGTAAAAATCTCGCACCTTTCTCCATACAGATAGTGTCGCCAGATTTTGAGAGCAAACACTACCGCGGCGAGTTCGAGATCATGGGTGGGATAGTTCTTCTCATACTGCTTCAACTGTCGGGAGGCGTAAGCGATTACCTTCCCGTTCTGCATTAACACGCACCCCAAGCCGTTCTTCGAGGCGTCACTATACACCGAAAATCCTTCAGTACCCGCCGGTATTGCTAAAATTGGAGCAGTCGTCAGTCTCTTCTTCAACTCCTGAAAACTTTGCTCGCAGTGTTCAGTCCATTTGAACGAGACATTCTTCTTTGTCAGGTTTGTGAGCGTCGAGGCAATGCTGGAGAAGTCTTTGATAAACTTCCGATAATATCCAGCAAGCCCGAGAAAACTCCTTACTTCAGTGGGAGTGGTCGGTCGTGGCCAATTTTCTATTGCCTCAATCTTGCTGGGGTCCACCGAAATTCCATTTCCCGAAATGATGTGTCCCAGAAAGGCCACTTGTTCCAACCAGAATTCGCATTTCCTAAACTTGGCGAACAGCTGTTTCTCCCGAAGGATTCCAAGGACCATTCTCAGATGTTCCTCGTGTTCCTCCTTCGTCTTCGAGTATACGAGGATATCGTCGATAAATACTATAACGAAACGGTCTAGGAATTCCTTAAATACTCGGTTCATCAGATCCATGAAAGCGGCAGGAGCATTCGTTAGCCCGAAAGGCATGACCAAGAATTCGTAATGGCCGTACCTCGTGCGGAACGCAGTTTTCGGAACATCCTTTTCACGGATTTTCAACTGATGATAACCGGAACGCAAGTCGATCTTTGAGAACACCGTTGCCCCTTGTAATTGATCGAATAAATCATCTATCCTCGGTAAGGGGTACTTGTTCTTTATCGTGATTTTATTGAGTTCACGATAATCTATACACAATCTCATCGACCCGTCTTTCTTCTTAACAAAAAGTACCGGGGCTCCCCAGGGCGAGAAACTGGGCTGAATAAAACCCTTTTGTAACAAATCTTCCAATTGTTCCTTCAATTCTCGTAACTCGTTCGGTGCTAACCGATACGGAGATTTAGAGATCGGGGCAGCTCCAGGCACAAGATCGATTACGAATTCAATCTCCCGATCCGGCGGTAATCCCGGAAGATCCTCGGGAAATACATCGAGATATTCATTTACTACTGGAACCTCCTCAGGCTTCGGTTGAGAAGACTCCTCAGCCTTTACCGCAAAAACTAGGAAAGATTCGCAACCCGTATTAACGAGTCGCTGAGCTTTCAAAGCAGAAATCCTAGGGGTTGATTTATTATTCGTCTTTCCAGAAAATTCGAACTCCCCTCCCTCGGTCGATTGAAACCTAACCACTTTCTTCGCACAGTCTATGATTGCTCCGTACTTCGAGAGCCAATCCATCCCAAATATGATGTCGTAATCATTCATCGGGATCACTATCAGGTCTACATCTAATTTCCTCCCTTCTATCCTAACAGGACAATTTTCTACTACTAAGTTGGTCCGAGTTGGATCTCCACGTGGTAGGGATACTATGAAATTGCATGAGGAATGGGCAGGATATATTCCTGCCCTGGTCACGAATTTTGCCGACACAAACGAATGTGTGGCTCCGGAATCAATCAGAATAGAAGACGCTACGTGAAAGATATTCAACGTACCAGTCGCCACGGCTGGGTTCGCCTCTGCCTCCTCGTTGGTCAATGTGAACACTCGTGCAGGTACAGG
Source organism: Craterostigma plantagineum (assembly GCA_027422505.1). Classification (NCBI taxonomy): domain Eukaryota; kingdom Viridiplantae; phylum Streptophyta; class Magnoliopsida; order Lamiales; family Linderniaceae; genus Craterostigma; species Craterostigma plantagineum. The sequence continues at coordinate 9,261,737 of JAPQWV010000002.1, forward strand.
TGGAGGTCGAATCAGATTCTGCGGCTGATTCTGAAGTCGAGGTTGGCCTTCCGTGCAATTTCGTGCAGTGTGTCCGGTCTTTCCACACCGGAAGCACTGTAGATTCAGGCTCGGTCGTGGTCCGTAGCAGATGCCGAAGTGATTTCGTCCGCACTGTTGGCACTGTGGTGCTGGCATTGCTGGTCGGTAGGGAACATTGGTCGGTCCCTGATTAAAGTTCGGACGCCACATCTGCTGGCCTGGCCGACTACCTTTATTCTTCGGACCCTTGCCGAAAAATTGCCGCTTCTGGCTGCTTCCTCCCTGTTGACTCTCCCTCTTCCGATTTGCTTCCTGGGACTCTCGCACAACTCCTTCCGCCTGCTCAGCTATCAAGGCACGCTCTGTTGCTTGGCGGAATTCCAGCTGACGTACACCCGCTATACTCAAGTCCCGATAGAACTCGGGTTTCAGCCCTTTGAGAAATCTCGTCACCTTCAGCGTGTTGGTCGCAACGAGATGCGGAGCAAAACGCGACAATTCCTCAAATCGGCGGATATATTCCGCCACTGGCATACGGCCTTGCTTCAGATTCATAAATTCGTACATCCGCTGCTCCTGGTCGTGAGCAGTGAAGTACTTGTCGTAGAATAGTTCCCTGAAACGCTCCCAGGTCATAGTTGCAGGATCTTCTAACACCTTTACGGTGTTCCACCAGAATCGCGCGCTTCCCTGGAGTAGGGAAACGGCACATAGCACCTTCTCATTGTTCGGCACGCGACTATAAACAAATAGATCTTCAATGGTGCCGATCCAGTCCTCGGCTACCGCAGGGTTGGCGGCCTCGGCGAAGTTAGGAGGATTGAGTTTGCGGAATCTCTCCCCAATAATTTCAACACGATCAGGCTGCGGGGAAATGCGGCGCTCGGATGAGCTCCGGTGATTGATCAAATCATTGATCCGGTCTGACTGTCGTTGGATCAATTCGGTCAGACGATTGATAGTATCACGTTCGCGAGTCGAGGACTCAGGTTCGTCCCGCCGACTCGTTTCTCCTACAAACTCACGCCTAGGTCTTCCTCTCGACATTTCCAAATACTATAACACATAAACGAGCAAATAAGAACACGTAATCAACTTAGCACATAATACCTACAGGCAGGGCTGGTTCCCCCGGCTTCTGAGCGGCAGTACATGGACAGTCTTCAGAATCTAAAACCTAATGCTCTGATACCACCTGTGGCGACCCTACTTCCTAATTAGATTAGTTGGCGGATTTCCGCAACGAAAGTCGCGGAGAACCCGATTAATTAAAAACATTTTGAGGAAATAATATACATATATAAACTAAGTCGGGTTTACAAAATGCGTCTGTATAAAACAACGGGCCGGAGCCCCAAAAATCTAAACCCGACTATCCTACGCCTCTCCACAGGTCGCGTCCCATGTACCGCTCCGCCCTCAAAAGCCCGTGGAGTCACCGCCGCCAGCCAGCCTATATCTTAACCCTGACACCCATCGGTGTCGGGCTCAGTCCCACCTGAAAAATATAACCCTGAGCAAAATGCCCAGTAGGTGGCAGTAAAAACATGCAATGTATGCGTGCGTGCACTCAACCCAATCCCATGTCCTCACACATAAAATATGCACGCTCAACCTATCACGTCTCATCACATAACAGGGCCCTCGGTTAGACTCAGCACCCACGCGCGCAATGGCAAAGTATGCCAAAATCATGCGGTAGCCCACGCCGGTCGTGCCGGGTCGCTCCTTCCGCACACAATCTCAACCCGACGACTTTTCCCCGAGTGGCCTACCACCAACCCGGGTAGACAGGAATCTCACATCTGTCGGCCGTCCCTGAGCCAAATAATATCCGGTGGTGTGCACCTCGGGTGGCTCAATCCCGAGTAGATGGGTGTCGCAAACCCCCTCTCCCACCAGGTGCTACACGAGTCTAACCTCGACGACCAATAAAGGTCACTCTACCCCACTCAACCGACACCGTAAGGTGTCACCGTACAATTACGGTACCATCATCTCTCCCGTGCATGTCGTGAATTGCACATATAATAAATCACATAAAATACGTATATTGAAATCACGTAATCGTATAGTATTTAAACTAGGCCGATGGTTTTAAAATCCAAAAATAATATTTATAATTTAAAATATGGGTTGACCCGAAAATATACGTTATAGTACGAAAAATATTTTATTTAAAAGTGATTTGGGCTTAAAACTATTTTATTTAAAATGTTTGGGCCTGAAATAGGGAAAAGCCCAAAATTAAATTCGTTGGTCAACTCACACCAAAATCGGTCAAAGCCCAATATAAAATCGCCCGAAACCCACTTGGTCAATTCGCGAAAGTCGAGTCAACACTCGATTTCACGATTCGCCCGATTCTACGTTAGAAACCCTGGTCAACCCGCGAAAGTAAGGTCAATTTGATCACCCCGATTCCTCTCACAGGAATCACCCCGCGATTTGAAATCGGCCCGCGAAACCCAAAATCGGCCCGGCGCTATCTCACAACTCGCGAAATGCTTCAGCCCGCGAAACCTGAACTCTGGCCCGCGAAACCTATTTTTACTCACACATCAAGACTAATTGGGCCCGCGAAATACTCTCGCGACCCGAAATCCAATTCGGCCGATTTCCTATCACTTAAAAATCATTTTCGCCCGACTTCGTGAATTCAACTCAGGCCCGCGATTTAAAATCTTACTATAAAGCCCTAAATCGTCCGATTTCTACAAATCGTCCGATTTCTCTGAAACCTTCATATAAAACCCTAAAATTTTCCCAGAAATTCTAACACATTCAACACAACGAACCATATAAGAACATAAATAAGATACAGAACTCATATATTGAGTTCGAAATTCACGTAATAACACATTCCAAAAATTTATAAAATCATAAAACTTGAAGATTCAAATTCGAATGGCCTTCCATTCGATTTTTAACACTTTTCGGGAAAATATTACGGGTTGTAGGGGTTTAGAACCACCTACCTAGCCTCCAAGCCTAATTTCGATTAATTCCCTAGGCTGAAAATTCGATCAAGCTTGCTAGGATCTGCTCCTCCTTCGTATTTTCTTCTTTCGGATTAATGAAATTTCATCAAACCATGTAAGGAGTTAACACATTAGCTTATAGAATATTTATAAGTTAATTCGAAATGTTAGCTTACCAAAAATATTCTCCGCCCCTCTCGTTCCTTTCACGTTTTGTTCTTGGAAAATACAAGTGAGGATTACTTATTGAAGTTCTCGGTTATCACTTAGGGTGTGTGACTAACCTTTCAAATCGTAAGTCTATCTTTGCCAAGCATGTAAGTATATCCCTTCAACGTGGCTTTCCCTTGATATTAAGTAACGATTTTTATTATCCTTGCTCACTTTTAGTTTTGATTGGTTGTTTAAGGTGGTGAGACTCTAACCCCAAAGTAGGTGATCACACACCTACGTGATTTTCCATGCTTGATTAATTAATAATTGGTTAATTAATATCCCTATATTTGGGCCTTAATATTTGACTTGGGCCATTTTCTTTATAAATTACTTGGACTTCCTAAACAATTTCGGCCCAACTAAAAATTTTCGGTTTGCTCCCGAAAATTTGGTTTCGTTCGAAAATCATCTTCATTAATTTCGAACATCACAAAATAATTATGTACTAATCCCGTATTAATTTTACGGGTATTACAGCGAACTGTCAATTCACACTTCGCCAAATTCTTTTCAAAGTTCAAAATCGATTCGCGAAGTTCCTTTGACAGACTCGCAAATTTCCAAATTCGCAAAATTTGTACCTCGCAAAATTTCCAACTTGCGAACTAGTCTTTCGAACTATACTTTACAAATATTTTTAAAATCCAGTTCACAAACCGTGAATTTCCCAATTTAAACTTGACCTAGTCAATTCGCAAATTGAATCTTCTCAACTTCAAACTTATTCGCAAAACGGACTTAGCGAATTTTTTTTGAAAAACTTCAGTCTTCACGGACCCGCACATCATCAAGTTCGAAATTCAAATTACAATTCGTGAAAATTTCAATTTCAAAACTTACTCGCACAACACATTCTGAAACCTTTAAAACAAAAATTTGTTTCAGTTCGCGAAACATACTTTATCAAAATTTCAACACTCTGCATTCGTGATAAACACTTTGCACATTTTGAACCAAACAGTTCGTTGCTTTAACAAAATTCTTCAAAATAATTCCACATATCTTCATATAATACTTTATTCACAATTCGTTTTCTCTCATATTGCAGTTTGGACAGAATGACTACTCCAGCAGATCTTGTCTACTCTACCTCCAAATGGATTATGATCAAAGACAACAACTATCAACTCGACTTGAACACTTTCAAGTGTCAAGAAGAGATCATCCCATCCATTCTGAGAAACCACCACCTGGGATACGCCTTCTCTGCATCAGTTCCTGCACCAACCGTGTACCTTCAACAGTTCTGGGGAACGATGACTACCAAAATCTCTCAAGACAACACCACCTACTATGAAGCCCAAATAGCAAACGAGACCGTCCGAATCACAAGAGATTTCCTATGACAAATTCTTCGGCTGCCAAGTCAACCAGAATATGAAGAAGAGGCATCCGAGAACGAGATCATCGCAGATATGCTGAAAATGGGTTACTACAGCTCACTCGAGTATGTTTCCCGTTTTCAACAGTCAATGATTCCACACCCATGGCGAACCCTTTTTGCAATTGTCAACAAGTGCTTCTCACCAAAGCACTTAGGATGGGACAGATGCAATTTCACGATTCTCTGAATCTTTCATGGGATCGTCTTCAGGAAAGGATACGACTATGCGAAGCTAATAGCAATGGACCTGGACGACCAACTTCATCAGAGATCAAAAGCCAAATCCAAAAAGGGACAGAGTTTACCCTATCCCCGGTGGTTCTCACTGATGATCAATTTTATGACTACAACACCGGGGATACCACCACGACCGCAAGAAGAGAACTACACCCCACCCAAACTCAAATTTCTTCAAAAAGGAAAAAAAGATGAGAAATACTCACGAACACCGATGCTCATTCCGCGCGCTACCTTACTACTAGCTAACCCAGAAGACATTGAAAAATACTGCGATCCCATGACTCAGGCCGACCCACCCGAGTCTAACCCAGGGGTTAGTGAGACTGAGAGAGTAGAAACTAGAGAGAGAGAACAAGCAAGTGAGATACTGAGAGAAACCACAGAAACCGAATTTATCCCACACGCACCACAAACTACATCTCAAGAAGCAATCCCTGACCAACCGCCACCATCCTCTGAACAAACAATACCTGAAAAATCGCTCAAGAAATAATCACATGCCGAATGACTCGAACAACCACAAATAGATGGACTGGGAAGAAAGAACTGTTGAGCAACTACGTAGACAGGACAGGTGGACTGGTGCGCTTTGGAAATAGCAATGGTGCTAGAGTCCTTGGTTATGGCGATCTCATATGCAATCGACTCACAATTAAACAAGTTTCGTATGTTGAAGGACTGACACACAACCTCTTATCAATAGGACAGTTCAGTGATATTGGACTCCAAGTTGTGTTTCTAAAGAAAACTTGCAAAATCCTCAATGCCAATGGTGAAGAACTTCGCACTGGAAATCGCAAGACAAATCTTTACACCATTGATATTAGAACTGTCAAACCAAAGACTGATGCCTGATCTCCAAAGCAACTTCAACTCAAAATGACTTAGGGCACCAGCGGTTATCTCATCTTAACTTCAAGAACCTCAACAAGCTGTCAACCAACAAATTGGCTATTGGACTACCACCACTGAAGTACCAAAAAGAGCATATGTGCTCTGCTTGTGAGAAAGGAAAAATGAAGAGAGCTTCACATCCTACAAAACACACAGCATCCACTCAACATCCTCTAGAGCTTTTACACATGGATCTGTGTGGCCCGATGCGAACTGGAAGCATAAGTGGGAAGCGGTATATGCTGGTTATCGTCGACGACTTTTCCCGATATACTTGGGTACGCTTCTTACGAACTAAATCAGAGACAGTAGAACATATTCCAAACCTAATCCGAACAACACAGAACCTACTCCTGAGCAGTGTTAAAATAGTTAGATCAGACAATGGAACAGAATTCAAGAATCAACAGCTCAGTGACTTCTACGAATCCATAGGGATTACTCAACAGTTTTCTGCTATCTACACACCTCAACAAAATGGGGTTGTCGAAAGGCGAAATCGAACACTCGTGGAGGCTGCCCGAACAATGATCATCCAATCATCACTACCTCATTTCCTTTGGGCTGAAGCAATGAATACTGCTTGCTATACGCAGAATCGCACAAACATTCATCTAAGATTTGGTAAGACGCCCTATGAACTTATAAATGGAAGACTGCCCAACATTGCCCATTTTCGAATTTTTGGATGCAAGTGCTTCGTCGCCAACGACCGCGAAGACAAGTCCAAGCTTGATCCAAAAGCAACTGAAGGAATTTTCGTAGGCTACTCTGCACAATCTAAGGCGTATAGGATTTTTCTCAGAGACAGAAGGATGATCATTGAAAGTATAAATGTCACCTTTGATGAGGGACTCGAACTTTCTACTGGACATAGCAGTTTGGGACAAGTATCTAGAACACCACAACTTATTCACTCTCATACAGAAGAAGGAGAGTGTTCGAGAGATGCCTCTGAACGGAACTCTTCAGAACCGGGATCGGACAAAGGAAGTTTGAAGCCAGATCAACAAGCAACTGACAATTCTAGACAAAGCAACCCCACATGCTTCACTCAACGAGCTCAAGAGGAACTGGATCTGGATCTACTCTTTGAACATATATATATCTCTCAAAATCAGACAAGACCAATCACCGATCCCTTTCCAAATACTCAATCCAGTCCTAGTTCGTCAACTCGTGATTCAGAACCTATTCCTAACCAGACAATTCCTCCCTCAGATGCAGAAGCCTCGATCCCAGCAACTTTGACAACAACGCAGACAGAGGCCTTCTCTTCAACTTCAGCCGACAACACTACCGCGTCTGTAATCGACTATCCACTAAGTGAGGAATCGCAAATAGACGAAACGACATTACCCCACGAAAAGAAATGGGTTCGACATCATCCTACAGATCAAATAATAGGAGATCCCAATACAGGAGTAACGACTAGAAGATCACATTCAAATGAATGTAATTTCACCTGTTTCTTAAGCCAAACAGAACCTAAACTAGTAGTTGACGCACTACGGGATCCTAACTGGATAGTGGCTATGCAAGAGGAGATTAATCAATTCGAACGTCTCAAAGTCTGGAACTTAGTTCCTCGTCCAATAGGGAAGACTGTGATCGGAACAAAGTGGGTATTTAAAAACAAAAAGGATGAAGATGGTGTTGTAGTTCGAAACAAAGCCAGGCTCGTTGCTAAGGGATATAATCAACATGAAGGAATTGATTACGATGAAACGTTTGCCCCTGTAGCCAGAATCGAAGCTATTAGGTTATTCCTTCAATATGCAGCACACAAAGACTTTACTGTCTATCAAATGGACGTAAAAACAGCCTTCTTGAACGGAATTCTGAAAGAAGAAGTGTATGTGTCACAGCTAGATGGATTTCTCAATACTGATCATCCCGACTTTGTTTACAAACTCGACAAATCACTGTACGGACTTAAACAAGCTCCAAGGGCCTGGTATGAGGTGCTATCTGACTTTTTTATCTCCTCAGGTTTCACTAAAGGGAAAATTGACACTACTTTGTTCGTAAAGAAAGACGGTTTTGATATCATGCTTGTGCAAATCTATGTGGATGATATCATTTTTGGCTCTACTAACCCTAAACTTTGTGAAGAATTTAGCATTCTGATGCAATCACAATTTGAAATGAGTATGATGGGAGAAATGTCATTCTTCCTCGGATTACAAATCAAACAACTTCAGGATGAGATTTTTATCAATCAATCAAAGTACATCCACGATATTCTCAGAAAATATGGGATCGACAAGAGCAAATCATCAAGCACACCAATGTCCACCTTATGCTCCCTCGATGCAGATCACTTAGGTGAACCTGTAGATGTTACTCATTACAGAGGGATCATTGGATCACTGCTCTACCTCACAGCCAGTCGACCAGACATCTTATTCTCTACATGCCTATGTGGTCGATTTCAAGCTAACCCCAAGGAGTCGCATCTTCATGCTGTCAAAAGAATCTTGAAGTATCTGAAAGGAACATCAGACCTTGGACTGTGGTATCCTAAGAACTCAAATATGAAACTAATAGGGTATTCTGACGCAGACTTTGCAGGTTGCAGACTGGACAGAAAAAGCACTTCTGGACACATCCAATTCCTAGGCGACAAGCTTGTATGTTGGGCCTCGAAGAAACAAAATTGTGTGTCAACTTCCATGGCGGAAGCAGAATACGTTGCTGCAGCAAGTTGCTGCTCTCAAATTTTGTGGATCAGAACTCAACTACGGGACTACGGGTTTGATATAAATAGAATTCCTATTTACTGTGATTCCAAGAGTGCTATCGCAATTACATGTAACCCTGTTCATCACTCACACACTAAGCACATAGATCTTCGATATCACTTCATAAAGGACCACGTAGAAAGAGGCATAATAGAAATGTACTTTGTCAATACAGAGATTCAACTAGCCGATTTGCTTACAAAAGCATTGGATGAAAAACGGTTCCAATTCTTAGTTGCAAAGTTGGGAATGTTGAACCTCAATTTTTAATTTCGATTATGCATTCCTACAGTTCACTATTTATCTATTTGCTATGTTTTACTTCTCTCTTATTCCGTGCGTGTTTATTATGTAAATTAGTTAATTAGACTTTATTTTTTTTCTTTGCTTACTTTCATTTTTCAATAAATTTTCCTGTTTTCAATAAGTCGATGTAGCGCCAATGCTGATGGCAATACATCGAGGGGGAGAAATGCTATATCCATGCATCGAATGCGAGTAAGTGAATTCATTCAATCATTCAATTTTTAAGATACTCGATAGGCATTGTATCTAGGGGGAGTTTTCCAACAAATACTTATTCAAGAAATTTCTTCATTTAGGGGGAGTTTTAGTACAACAACTCTCTCAAACACATAAAACATTCATAATACGCAGATAACTCTCAAAAACTCGTATGCCCTATTAAGACCCAAAGCAGAATAGCAAGTAAAACAACGAATAAACTCAAAAGAAGGAAAATCTCAAAAACCAGCATATTCAAGTTATGCTCAAAGTCACGTCTTAACTCTGCCTGTTCCTTGAGCTTCTTCTCTTCTTCCTGCTTCTGCCAATTCATCTGTAAACGAGAAAATTAGAAATGAGTTAGTTCTTAGATGTAAGGTACTTCAATGAGATTTGAGACATATCTATTTATAAACGTGAAGGAAACTTACGTCATTTATTGTCCCGACATTAAGACGAATTTTTGACTAAGGCGACGATTTTTCTTCTCCAATAAGGATATCGTATCATGAAAATCGATCTTGAAAAACCCATAGATTTGATGTTATCCTAGTGATTGATCGAGATTGGTAGTATTTGGGTCATTACTAGATTACTTAATATCTTCGGTAAGTTGAAAATCTCGTACATTACAAATCAATTTTTAGAATTAAGATTCGCGAACTTCACATTACAATCTTTTTGCGATCCAAATCTACTGGCCCGTAAAGGTTCGCAAACTATACTCGTTTGCGAATCGAAAGCTCAAATTCGCGAAATCATAATTCGCTAAACTTTTAGTGAACAATTTGTGAAATCATAATCCGCGAACTTCGTGATAACTCATGGACATTTCGTGAATTCATTTTATTTCCAAATCTGCGAACCGTAAATTTTTAAATCTCCTTTCTACTAGTTCGCTAAAGTTTTAAATCTCTGATTTGCGAACTGATTCTTCAAAACTTCACCAAGGGATAATTCGCGAACTCTTGGTGGGCCTCTTTAACTAAAAATTTCGCGGCCCAGTTTTAAACTAAATCTTCATCTTTCGGCCCGCGAAATTTCCTTTATCTAATTCGCGAATTTCCCCAAATCAGATTTCGTTGAGGTAAGGAAGAAAAAGTCTTTAAATCTTAATTTTTCATGTATTCTCTTCGTTAATTTTGCAGGTTCGAAATCGGAAAAGAACAGGGAGTTCGTCTTTTTTTTTTTATGTTTGATCTTGTGTGTTCTATAATCATTTTTAACTCATACTTTGTTTAGATGATTCTCGTGAAAAATAGTACGAACTGTGTTGACAGGATTCTTCAATTTCATTTTTTTAAATCAATGATCTGCGAATAGGGTTTTTCTGGGTTTTATTCAAAAACTTACTTTTTGATCTTTCTGTTCGTGATTCGCGAATTGAATATGTATTTTTGCGAATCCATTCGTAGAATAAGTTCACAAAATGAATTCGCAAAATGTGTTTGTAAACTGCTTTCGCACTTTTAAGTTGACTTTGACCAACTAAAAAATTTTACGAATCTAAATTCGCGAACTGCCTTCCCAGATGCAATTCGCGAACTAATCTTGTCAATTCGCGAACTGCCGAATTCGCAAATTTTTTCTAATTCGCACTTCGCGAACTGTCAATTCACACTTCGCCAAATTCTTTTCAAAGTTCAAAATCGATTCGCGAAGTTCCTTTGACAGACTCGCAAATTTCCAAATTCGCAAAATTTGTACCTCGCGAAATTTCCAACTTGCGAACTAGTCTTTCAAACTATACTTTACAAATACTTTTAAAATTCCAGTTCACAAACCCTGAATTTCCCAATTTAAACTTGACCTAGTCAATTCGCAAATTGAATCTTCTCAACTCAAACTTATTCGCAAAACGGACTTAGCGAATTTTTTTTGAAAAACTTCAGTCTTCACGGACCCGCACATCATCAAGTTCGAAATTCAAATTACAATTCGTGAAAATTTCAATTTCAAAACTTACTCGCACAACACATTCTGAAACCTTTAAAACAAAATTTGTTTCAGTTCGCGAAACATACTTTATCAAAATTTCAACACTCTGCATTCGTGATAAACACTTTGCACATTTTGAACCAAACAGTTCGTTGCTTTAACAAAATTCTTCAAAATAATTCCACATATCTTCATATAATACTTTATTCACAATTCGTTTTCTCTCATATTGCAGTTTGGACAGAATGACTACTCCAGCAGATCTTGTCTACTTTACCTCCAAATGGATTATGATCAAAGACAACAACTATCAACTCGACTTGAACACTTTCAAGTGTCAAGAAGAGATCATCCCATCCATTCTGAGAAACCACCACCTGGGATACGCCTTCTCTGCATCAGTTCCTGCACCAACCGTGTACCTTCAACAGTTCTGGGGAACGATGACTACAAAAATCTCTCAAGACAACACCACCTACTATGAAGCCCAAATAGCAAACGAGACCGTCCGAATCACAAGAGATTTCCTATGACAAATTCTTCGGCTGCCAAGTCAACCAGAATATGAAGAAGAGGCATCCGAGAACGAGATCATCGCAGATATGCTGAAAATGGGTTACTACAGCTCACTCAAGTATGTTTCCCGTTTTCAACAGTCAATGATTCCACACCCATGGCGAACCCTTTTTGCAATTGTCAACAAGTGCTTCTCACCAAAGCACTTAGGATGGGACAGATGCAATTTCACGATTCTCCGAATCTTTCATGGGATCGTCTTCAGGAAAGGATACGACTATGCGAAGCTAATAGCAATGGACCTGGACGACCAACTTCATCAGAGATCAAAAGCCAAATCCAAAAAGGGACAGAGTTTACCCTATCCCCGGTGGTTCTCACTGATGATCAATGTTATGACTACAACACCGGGGATACCACCACGACCGCAAGAAGAGAACTACACCCCACCCAAACTCAAATTTCTTCAAAAAGGAGAAAAAGATGAGAAATACTCACGAACACCGATGCCCATTCCGCGCGCTACCTTACTACTAGCTAACCCATAAGACATTGAAAAATACTGCGATCCCATGACTCAGGCCGACCCACCCGAGTCTAACCCAGGGGTTAGTGAGACTGAGAGAGTAGAAACTAGAGAGAGAGAACAAGCAAGTGAGATACTGAGAGAAACCACAGAAACCGAATTTATCCCACACGCACCACAAACTACATCTCAAGAAGCAATCCCTGACCAACCGCCACCATCCTCTGAACAAACAATACCTGAAAAATCGCTCAAGAAATAATCACATGCCGAACGACTCGAACAACCACAAATAGATGTTCCCGAGACAATTACGACTGCACTAGCTCAGTCCGAAAAAGCCGGGTCAACCCCAAGGATAGAAGACGTCGTACTCGACCCAACGACGCATGAGCGAACCCCACCTGACCATTCACTTGTCTCCCAACAGACAAGTGTCTCAACGGAACACGAACCACCCCAAGCCTCCAGCAGCTCGGTTCCTGTGTCTGAACCAATTCAAGAAATACCCATTACCGTGACACAGGCCGAGCCTCAGCCTGTTCTTCAGGTCTCAACGTTCATAGAAGAGCACCAAATAGAGGCTCTTCAAGGATTGGACGGAAGTATCTCAGATGTTGATGATTTCAGCAGCTCACCATCCGCGAGCCACCGTACAGAACCTAGTTCTGGACGCGTGCTAACGGGACGCCTTGGCAATCCCGGTGACAGCTCCACCCAAAGCCCATCACACTGACGTGGCCACAACGACCCGAGCACCATCTCCGAAAGATGTGTCGCAAGGAGAGGTCGGAAGGCCCAAGGACCCCGAAGTTCCACGAACTTCGGGTGACGAGGGCCACCGTACAAAACCTCGTTCTGAACGTGTGCCAACGGCTAAACCTAGTGGCGCCGGATCTATTCCAACCCACGTGACGACTGCCTACTTGGAGAATCGGCTGTTCGAGTTCTTTGAAACCGTAACCCTACCACGGGTCAAAGGACTTATTAAGGAGGCGGTCCAATCAACTTCCACCGACAAAGGGAAGGCTCCCATGTTTGACCGACCTCCTCCTCAATAGCCGGTACTTCTCCGACTCCTCACTCTGACACCACGCAACCCAACGACACCGAATTTGTACACGATGCCTCTGCTTGAGCTCTTTGACGTTGGTATTGCTCGCCTATTAGACCTTCACAGCAAACGAAGCGTTGAAGAAGAAGACCTCTACCGGAAGCTGGTCGCAGGTGGCGTCATCCCACCTCCTGATGCGAGCATACCAACTGATACATGCCGCCAAAAAGGCCCCAGTCAGAAACATCGTTATGACGATCCAGACGACCAGGATCGTCCTGAGGGGGAGAGCAGCAAGAGACCGAGAACAAAGTCTCCAATTATTCGCGGCGGAAGAGGCAGAGGGCGCGGAGTTCAAACGCGTGGAGGCAGTTCGTCACGACCACCCAATCCACCACCAAGGTCCTCCAGAGGCAGACAAGCTACACCAGGGCCGAACCAGACAACTTCCCTTGGTGAAGTCGAGTCTGCTCCCTCGAGGATCTCCACCCAACCAGTCCAAACAACTACAACCCCTCGTCCAAAGGATCCTCAAGGCTACTTTGACAGATATATCTTAGACGAGGAATGGAGGATGAGAATAGAGACAGCAGAAGAGTCCCGCCTCAGGATTGAAAATGTTCGTGATTTATTAAAGGCGGCGGCAGCAGACTTCTGCTTCATTGAGCAAGAGGAAGAGGAGCAATGAGAAAATCCTGAGGCAGATCTTCCAGAACTCCCAGAACTCCTTCAACATCAGGTGCCCGAGGAACCGACGCCGGGCTACGAGTTCATAGAAACTCGTTGGAGAAACGCGAAGATCAAGGCACCTTTTCTTGAGGATCTTTATCCAAAGATCTGGAAGAAGGTAGGGATTCAACGAGCTGAATCTTCGAGGCCTTGAGCACCTAAGAGGGACGTCTAGGGGACTTAGCCATCAGATTATGCTCTGGGAAGTCACGGCCAAGAAAGGAATGAGTAGGGATCAGTACAGAAAGTACATGACAGATCAATCGGCCATCTGTGATATTGTGGATGTCGAATGGGCGGTAGGAAGATATGTAGGCCCTGTCTTTGTAATTGATCGATATGACAGGAAAATCGTAAAATATTCAGAAGCAGATCTTCCCTACTTTCCACTGGGCGAACTCAACAAGCTCTACAACATTTATCGCAATAAGTTTCCCCTTGACACTCACACAAGACGAGATGGTTATCGGGCTATCAAAGAGTGTATGCTGAGGCAGGTCAAGTATTTCGTTGCTCAGGACTTCCAAATGGCCTTGGAAAGCAATATGAGCAAGGTCAACCTGACACGTCCAGACAACAAATATAAGGATCTCGAAAAGTATGGAGAAGAATTTATCTTCCTTGAACCACAACCTGGGGTCACTTACCTACAAGCACAGAAGAAAGTGATGCAGGTGCTTCTTCTGTCAGAGATCTCCAAATTCTCAGATGGGACATTGAAGATTATCCTTAACCAACTCCTCGCTAAGAAGAAGACAGTTTCCGAAGATGACAAACTAGAAGGAACAGAACTGGAAGAGAAAGATGTTCTACGGAAACTCGTCGAGAAGATCAGATATCGAATCGTTCTTCGGAACGACATCAGACAGTTCGAGACTGCCCTAGGATTCAGCAAGACCTACTTGGCCCATAGAGAACCTCCACCTCCTCCTCGCTCGAAGAAAAAGAAATGAAGACTTAGTTAATAAGCTCGATTGTAATTTGGACACTTAGGGGGAGAATGTTAGGAATATTTTAGAAGTGTCCAAAATATTTATTCTAAGTCTTGTAATTTCTTTACAATGCATTTTATAGGTGTTTTATTTTATGTAATTGGGTAGTATTTGTAATGGGCTTGTTAGGGGCCCAATGGGCTTAAATACCTCACAAGGTATTTAAGCTTAAACCCTAACACTCATTAATTTAAGTTTCCATTTTTGCAAAACTACTTCACATATCGCAGACTCTCTAAACCCTTAAAACACTGTTCAAGTTTATAACAAAGAATCAATCTTCTCAGTGTTATTGGATAATCTGGATTTATAGTGTCACTGCCACAAACGTTCATAATACACCTCAGCGGAGTGTTCCTAACTCAAATTCGTTCGATCAAGGTCAAGAATTTGAAAGGGGTAACCCACAGTGAAAAAAAAACAGCAAAAAATCTATCTCAACTCACCTAGACCGAGAAACCCACGGTAGATTAGGCAAGGTCGAAGCTTTTCCGACGAGTGCAAGGGCTTTTCCGTCGCCGGCGAGAGCTTTACCAGGTGAACATGGGGGCTGAAATAGAAATGTTACGTGGGTGATGCTTTGGAGAAGAAAGATAAATAATAGAGGGGCAAAATCGTCCATGGGGAGTTATGTTGCAGTTTTACTGTGGTAATTGAGGATGGGTACAAAAACATTACCCGGGTGGGTAAGGGGTCTCGAGTTTGGGTTTAAACACGAGCGTTATTTTGTACGGTGTAATATTCTCGACTATAGTAAAACTGGTGCTCTCCGTTGATGTAGGCGGTATTGGCCGAACCACGTAAAAATCTCGGTGTTCTCTCGGTGTCATTTTGGCTTTAATTTATATCTCGATAAATTGTCGCGGGGTCCAAATACAACTACCGCTGGCCCAGAATTAAATATTTACCGCTCAACCCCAAGATTCCCCTCCTGCCCAATAAGGAAAAAGAAACTACCAAGTGATTCAACTTTCAAAAAGCGGTAGGCCGAAGCTAAGCATGAATTAGTTTCGGGCATAAAAATCGAGATTGACGTTTCGGACAGTGGCGGAGCCAGATAATTACACCACTGGGGTCATTTTAGTATTTTTACAAATTTTCACAAATTGGACCCCAAATCCGCTATTTTCAAACATTTTCAGTGGGGTCCCTTTAGTATAAATTGTTTTAATTTGACTCCTGATCTTAATTATTTAACCATATATTATAAATAATTTTTTTTTCCAGTGGGGTCCAGTGACCCCACTGTCTCTCATGTGGCTCCGCCACTGGTTTCGGATGAAAAGACAAATCGTACACTTAATTTCCCTCGCGTTTAGATCGAGCGCCGCAGTTATCTGATTTATTTGCATGTTTTTTACAATTTTATTTTTCTGTAGATTTCTCATTACATAAATGGGGAATGATATGATGCTCACCTTATGTGATCACCTTATACGGACACCTATTGGCACCGATTCGTTCCAAATCAGCATGCCTTCAACATCAAATGTGATGTGGCATTAATCAACACATCTTAGGCGCATAGATCGACACATATGATGCTGACGTGTCATGTTCACGTGGAGTATATCAAGGCCACACAACAAGTGCCACGTAAGACGTGAACATGCCACATCAGCATCATATGTGACGGTGTATAACACCAAACATGTGTTGATTAATGGCACATCATATTTGATATTGAAGTGGCATGCTGATTTGACACCGTGTCCATATAAGGTGCTAAGGTGAGCACCATATCATTGCTCCATATAATATTATATATAATATATGTAATATATATTTTTATTCTATTATATTAATGGTGGGAAATTGTTCAGTTAATTAATATTTAAAAAATTACTATATTTCTATTCTAGTATACTAGTTTGTACCCGTGCAATGCACAGTATTAAATATATGTAATTATTATGTGATAATAAAATACTAAATTTATATTTGAGTAGGTAGTTATTGTAGTATAAACATGTGATAGTGGATAGTTTTAATCTTTTTTTATATTTTTTTAAATTTATAAATAATTAATTATAGCGGGACAGGTGACAGCATTACGGGGCACCTACATTTCTATTCTAATATTCTAGTATATTAAGGGTGAGGAATCAGAAGAACCGTCAAGTGTTATGTGAATTAATATTGAAAAAAATTTAGTTTATTATTATTTTTAATTAGTTACTATTCTACCTTAACTTTATTAATAAATCAGTTTTTTCTTTTTACATATTTAAAACATACAAATTAAATAATTATGATTTCTATGAAATATTTCAAACTAGAGTAAATTTAGTAAGTATATAATAGCACACTCATTTTAGTGTGCAGAAGTTACTAATATTTTATTAAGGGTGAGGTGTGAGTATAACTGTCCTTTTATTCTGTCAAACAAAAATTAATAATTAAATTTAAAAACTACCCATTATCTTTTAATTTCTATTTTAGTCTATCACTACTTTTAGTTAATTCACATCAGGATCGAAAATGCCGATCAATGCCACCCATGGGGCGCCATTAACATGACGTAACATCGGATATCCATGTGGGTATTGACATGGCACGAATCAATGCCACATCAATAGGTGCCCACGCAAGGTGCTCATTATGTGAGCACCATAAAATTCCTATACATATACATAAAGTAAATTTAATTTGAATTAACTATTTTAAATTTGATTAACTTTAATATTATAAATTTACATATAATGCATCTGAGTGTGTAAGATTAATAGTTTGTACAATGGGCCTCCCTTTTAAGGCAAATCTTCACTTAAATCTCTCCTTCCCAAACTACCAATCAACTAACTTCCCACCCCCATTTAATTATCATAAACTCCTCATTTCAAACATTTATATCAAATAACTACCTGATGGACAATTTTAGCCTTGTAAAACATAAATATTAAAAAAAAACCAATTGAATTAGTCCACCCCAACATCTACCATTTTCCCCTTTAAACCAGAGAACGAGAGAGATGACGAAGAATGAACAAGCTTTCACTTTCAAACACCTGTGTAATGAACGAGGGAGACATGTTATGCAGCAGCTAAGGCAGATCAGGATGCCACTGAGGCAGCTTAATAACTCATTTTGCAAATATTGTCCAAACTACTGAGATGAGAAGAAAGGAACTAGAGGCACTACAGGCAGAGCTTAGTAAAGACCCTATGAATGGAATGCTGATTGAAAAGGAACAAGTAACTGCTGAGGAGTTCAGATTTCTTAGCACAGCTTGTACTAAATATTTGGCACAGAAGGCCAAAACAGTATGGTTCAAAGAAGGAGACCAGAACACCAAGTACTTCCATGCCCTTATAGAACAAAGAACTTATAGGAATAGGATTACAGCTGTGGAAAATTCCATGGGGGAAAACATAGAAGACCCTCTTGCTATTGTATCCCACTTCACTGACTATTATCAAGGCCTATTGGGCGAGGCTACTGGGCAGCTGGAGGAGATTGAGGACTGTGCTATAGCACAGGGGAACACACTTTCCGTGGCAGACCAGATAAGCCTGATTGCCCCTTTTACCAAGGAGGATGTCAAGCAGGCCATGGTCTCTACACACAGCAACAAAGCTCCAGGCCCTGATGGTTTTAGCAGTGAGTTTTTTAAGGCATCTTGGCATATAGTTGTGGAGGATATAGCTGCAGCTGTGTTGGAATTCTTCAAAGAAGGCAGGTTAGTTAGAGCTATGAACCATACTACTATCACCTTGGTGCCCAAAACTGCCCATCCCAAATCGGCCCTGGACTATAGACCTATTGCATGTTGCAATACCATTTATAAGTGTATCTCTAAACTCGTGCATCAGACTAAGGAAGGTGCTGCCCAGCCTCATACATGATAACCAGGGGGCTTTTGTTCCTGGAAGATCTATAGGACACAACATCATGATCAGTCAGGAATTATTGAGATTGTACAAGAGAGGTAATGCATCAACCAGATGCATGATGAAGATTGATCTAAGGAAGGCTTATGATTCAGTTGCGTGGAAGTTCTTGCTGTGCCAATTAATCAAACTGAGATTCCCAGTCAAATTTGTTGCTTGGGTGCAGGAATGTATCTCAACTGTTAATTATAAGTTGGCCATCAATGGAGACTAGAAGGTAATATCAGAGGGGCTCGTGGATTGAGACAAGGAGATCCTATATCCCCTTTGTTGTTTGTGCTAATAATGGAATACCTAACAAGAAAGCTTCTGCTGGCTTCGAAGCAAGTTGGTTTCAGGTTCCATCCACTGTGTAAGCACAACAATATGGTCAGCTTGTGTTTTGCAGATGATTTACTAATTATGTGTAAGGCCCACCAGAATTCAGTAGCCCTAATAAAAGATAGTTTGGATCATTTTACCAAGGCCTCAGGACTTAGTGCAAACTCCTCGAGATCCAGTATGTACATAGCAGGAACCAACCAAGCTGCCAAACAGCAGCTGCTAGGGATGACAGGATTTCAAGAGGGTCAGTTTCCTATGAAGTATCTTGGAGTACCTATCTCCCCACCAAATGGAGCAGAGTTGACTGTGAAGCGTTGGTGGACAGAATTGTGAAGAGAATTACATGCTGGACATCGAGGAACTTGTCTTATGCTGGAAGATGTTGTCTCATAAATTCAGTTCTGCTATCATTGCATAGCTACTGGGGATCTATTCTCATGCTACCAAGAAGCGTAGTGGCCAAAGTAGACCAAATATGCCGTCAATTCCTCTAGGGTAGAGGTGTGGGAGGCAAAATAAAAGCCCTGGGTTGCTTGGGATACAGTCTGCCTGAAAAAGCAATATGGAGGACTCAACATAAAAGATTGTGGACTGTGGAATTATGCAAGTATTGGAAGGCAGATTTGGGACATTTCCAGGAAAAAGGACAACATCTGGATTAAGTGGATTCATAGCATCTACTTGAAGGAGACTGATTTCTGGGATTATCACAGACCGGAGGGCTGTAGCTGGCAGTGGAAGCAACTTACTAATGTTAGAGACATGATGTGAGACGGTTATAGCAGAGGGGGATGGTTAGATGGAAAGGATGGATGCTACACTGTAACCTCTGGCTATAATTGGCTCAAAGGAAACAGGCCCAGGTTTGAACCAGCTGTGGCCGTATGGAATAGGTGGAATCTTCCTAAACACGCTTTTATCATGTGGCTTATCATGCACAAAAAGCTGCTGACCAGGGACAGATTAGTGCACTGGGGGGTATTAGCTCCTGACACTTGTTGTGTATTGTGCATGCAAGATGCTGAGAGTATTGAACACCTGATTTGCATATGTCCATACAGTAAGGTTGTTAATCATGAGGCTAGTAGTTGGATGAAGTGTGAGATCCCAGACAGTTTCGAGAGGTGGGTACAAAGGCTAGTGAAGTTGGGAAAACAGAAAAATCCATTAGCCAAGGTTCAGATAGCAGGAATTGCGGCTGTTGCGTATGGCTTATGGCAGGAGCGAAATGCTAGGATACATAATGCAGGGGCGCGGGGAGCTATGGTACTGTTCGATATAATCAAGAATGAGTTTAAGAGGCATGCGAACGGATGAAGTTTAAGAAGAAATCCAATAGTGCTAGGCTTACATTCATAGTCTGACAGTTACGTAGTTTACAACACCTTTTACATTGTTGTGATGTACTGACATTGGGGCTCTATGTGGTAATGAAAATCTTTCTTACAAAAAAAAAACACCTGTGTAATGAGAGCGAACGAGCAAACTTCCACGAGCAAGCTTATTGTTGAACACATCAGAAGGAACGAGCGAGCTACTGTAAGCTTCATTTTTTTTTTATTTTTCGTTTTTTTTGCATTTGGGGTTAAGTTTAGGGTTTCGATAGGTGTATATCTTAAAGGATTCCATGCTGGGCAATGTTAATTTCTTTGATTAGCGTTTGAATTTGGGTTTAGGGCTAAAATTAGAGTTTTATTTTTCGTTGTTCGATTTGGGGTTTTGATATCTTTCAAATTAGGGTTTCAAGACAGAGAACGAGCGAACATGCAAGCTTTCATTTTCCAACTGTAAGGTAATTGTTTGTAGTCTTGATATTGTATATTAATTGAATTTGGTACTGTTTGTTCATGGTTTTTGGTACTGCATTACACTATTAATGGTAATATAAATTAATTATTTATTTACGTACACGAGGGAGAAGAATTCGGAGGGCGTGTATTGCGGCGTACATGTTGCAATGTCCATGGATAAAATGCATCGACGAACCTACATATCATGGAAGGTATCTTGACGATGTCGAAGTCGAAGCATATCGCAAAAATCAGGGCTTCCACAATATTTAGAGATCTTATTGATTTTATGTTCCACTTGTTTTGAATAATATTATCTATGTTCGTAACATTTAGACTTGAGACTGATATGTTGTTCTGAGGTTGAGGTTCTGTGAACCTGTTCTTAGACATTTTTTTATGTTTCTCAGGTTGAGGTTCTGCTTGAGACTTGTTTATGCTCCAATTATTTTGATAATACCTGAGAAGCACTTGTAGTACCAATATACATATATTTGCAGTACCAATATATACACGTTTGTGGTACCATTTCATACGCTAGTGTAGTACCATGAGTAGGTTATTTGTAGTATCATTACCATACCACGTTTTCAATTATCGAAAATATTATTGTGCAAATAAGGCATGCGAACTTCCAAAATACGGCACATAATATTATTAAACACGCGGTAACATAAAATATAGACACTAACTTTCAATCGATCAAAAATCTTGACTATGTTATTACTAGAATAATAATAAGTAGAAAGAAAGCTGGGTTTCAACGTAGTAATCCCTAATTCTAAATATTAACTCGCCAATATTGATACCAAATCATCCGTAAAGTATCTATAACAATGGTAACAGAGTCACGGACCAAAAATAATACGGACGGCGTCGAAAAACTTCTACCCAAATTTGTAGTACCAATGTACATATGTTTGCAGTACCGATAGACAGATGTTCGTGGTACCACGTCGTTAGCTAGTGTAGTACTATAAATAAATAAGTTAATTGTAGTATCTTCCCGTACCACCTGTTTTCTATCGAAACTCCTACCCTAAATGGTAATACCAATATACATATATTTGTAGTACCAATATATAGACGTTTGTGGAACAATATCATACGCTACTGTAGTACCATGAGTAGGTTACTTGTAGTATCTTTACAGTACCACGTTTTTAATTATTGAAAATGCGTGGATTATGTGCAAATAAGGCATGTGAACTTCTAAAGCATGGCATATAATAAATTATTTCATTGATAAAAAATCTTGACTATGTAGTAAGATGTTCTTACTAGTGTCATAATAAGTAGAAAGAAAGTTTGAGTTTCAACGTAATAATCCCTAATTCTAAATATTAACCCGCAGACATTGGTACCAAATCATCAGTAAAGTATTTATAACTGTAACATAGTCACGGACCAAAAATAATACGGACGGCGTCCCAAAACTCCTACCAAAACGTGTAGTACCAATATACATATGTTTGTAGTACCTATAGATAGATGTCAGTGGTACCATGTCGTTAGCTAGTGTAGTACCATAAGTAGGTTACTTGTAGTATCTTTCCGTACCACGTGTTTTAACTATCGAAACTCCTACCCTAACTTATAGTACCGATATTCATATATTTGCAGTACCATTATGTAGATCTATGTGGTACCATACAGTAAGCTAGTATAGTACCATGAGTAGGTTATTTGTAGTATCTTTTTTCATACCACGTTTTTAATTATCGAAAAAGCGTAGATTATTGTGCAAATAAGGCATGTGAACTTACAAAACACGACACATAATAAAATTAAACACGCAGTAACATAAAATATAGACACTAACTTTCAATCGATCAAAACTCTTGACTATGTGGTAAGATGTTCTTACTAGTGTCATAATAAGTAGAAAGAAAGTTTGGGTTTCAACATAATAATCCCTAATTCTAAATAACCGCAGACATTGATACCAAATCATCAGTAAAGTATTTATAACTATGGTAACATAGTCACGGACCAAAACTAATACGGACGTCGTCCAAAAACTCCTACCAAAACATGTAGTACCCATATACATATGTTTGTAGTACCTATAGATAGATGTCCGTGGTACCATGTCGTTAGCTAGTGTAGTACCATAAGTAGGTTACTTGTAGTATCTTTCCGTACCACGTATTTTAACTACCGAAACTCCTACCCTAACTTGTAGTACCAATATTCATATATTTGCAGTACCATTATGTAGATGTATGTGGTACCATACAGTAAGCTAGTGTAGTACCACGAGTAGGTTACTTGTAGTATCTTTTTCCATACCACATTTTTAATTATCGAAAAAACGTAGATTATTGTGCAAACAAGGCATGTGAACTTCCAAAACACGGCACATAATAAAATTAAACACACGGTGACATAAAATATAGACACTAACTTTCAATTGATGAAAATGTAGTAAGATGTTCTTACTAGTATCATAATAAGTAGAAAGAAAGTTGAGGTTTCAACGTAATAATCTCTAATTCTAAATATTAACCCGTCGATATTGATACCAAATCATCACTAAAGTATTATAACTATGGAAACATAGTCACGGACAAAAAATAATATGAACGGCATCGAAAAACTCCTACACAAATGTGTAGTACCAATCTACATATGTTTGTAGTACCTATATATAGATGTACATGGTACCATATGGTTAGTTAGCGTAGTACCATAAGTAGGTTACTTGTAGTATCTTTCTGTACCACGTGTTCCACTATCGAAACTCCTACCGTAACTTGTAGTATCAATATTCATATATTTGCAGTACCATTATGTTGATGTATGTGGTACCATACTGTAAGCTAGTGTAGTACCATGAGTAGGTTACTTGTAATATCTTTTTCCATACCACGTTTTAAATTATCGAAAACGCGTAGATTATTGTGCAAGGCATGTGCACGTCCAAAATACATCACATAATAGAACTAGACACAGTAACATAAAATATAGACACTAACTTTGAATCGATCAAAAATCATTACTATGTAGTAAGATGTTCTTTCTAGTATCGTATAAGTAAAAAAATGTTCGGGTTTCAACGTAATAATCCTTAATTCTAATATTAACCCACCAATATTGATATCAAATCATCAGTAAAGTATTTACAACTATTGTAACATACTCACGGACCAAAAATAATTCGGACGTCGTCGAAAAATGCGTACCTAAATTTGTAGTACCAATACACATGTGTTTGTAGTACCAATAAATTAATAGTCGTGGTATCATATCTTTAGCTAGTGTAGTACCATACAATGTTACTTGTAGTATCTTCTCGTACCATGTGTTTTAACTATCGAAACTCCTACCCTAACTCGTAGTACCAATATACATATGTTTGTAGTACCAACAGATAGATGTTCGTGGTACCATATATAAGACAGTGTAGTACCATACGCATGTTACTTGTAGTATCTTTCCGTACCATGTGTTTTATCTATTGAAAATCCTACCGTAACTTGTAGTACCAATATACATATGTTTGCAGTACCAACAGATAGATGTTTGTGGTACCATATAATAAGACTATGTAGTACCATATGCATGTTACTTGTAGTATCTTTCCGTACCATGTGTTTTAACTATCGAAACTGTACCAATATACATATATTTGTGGTGCCATTTTGTAGACTTTGTTGTATCATATAATAAGCTGATGTAGTACCATTAGTAGGTTACTTGTAGTATCTTTTTCCATACCACGTTTTTAATTAGCGCGTAGATTATGGTGCAAATAAGGCATGTCAACTTCCAAAATACGGCACATAACAAAATTAAACACACGGTAACATAAAATATAGACACTAACTTTCGACCGATAAAAAAGTGTTACTATGTAGTAAGATGTTCTTACTAGTATCGTAATAAGTAAAAGAAGTTTGAGTTTCAACTTAATAATCCCTAATTCTAATATTAACCCATCAGTATTTATATCAAATCATCAATAAAGTATTTGTAACTATGGTAACATAGTCACGGACCAAAAAAAATTCAGACGGCGTCGAAAAATTCGTACCCAAATTTGTAGTACCAATACACATGTGTTTGTAGTACCAATATAAAGATTTTAGTGCTACCATGTCGTAAGCTAGTGTACTACCATTCGTAGGTTACTTGTAGTATCTTTCTGTACCTGTTTATTCATCCAACAATAGTATTGATATCAATATCATCATCCACCAACAATATTACAATCAAACATATTGACAATATTAATATCATTAACCACCAACATCGTAATAAAGAACATATCGACGTAAGAATGTGCGCTAACCTATCGGCAACATACCGAGAAAAGAATGTACCATAACCTATCGTTTCATTCACCAAGGACATTTGTAGACAACATAGCTTCGTATAATAGGACCTGTAAAACGACAAATAATTGTCATATGATACTGCTAGAAAGCTTCAAATGTACTTTCATAGAAGAAATGTAGGTACTGTAATTCAACATACTTTGGTACTGCATATAATAGATTGCTTTAACCAACAATTTAGCCAAATTTAATCCAAATACTAACCTTTATCGACACCCACAGTATGCTAATCGTAGAAAACATGAGGAAAATTCAACTTTTTAACACCTAGACACCCAAATCGCAACACCCACAGCTCGATACCCAAATCCCGATACGCACAACACGATACCCAATTTAGGTCAGTGTCTGTTAGGAATATTTTAGAAGTGTCCAAAATATTTATTCTAAGTCTTGTAATTTCTTTACAATGTATTTTATAGGTGTTTTATTTTATGTAATTGGATAGTATTTGTAATGGGCTTGTTAGGGGCCCAATGGGCTTAAATACCTCACAAGGTATTTAAGCTTAAACCCTAACACTCATGAATTTAAGTTTCCATTTTTGCAAAACTACTTCACATATTGCAGACTCTCTAAACCCTTAAAACACTGTTCAAGTTTATAACAAAGAATCAATCTTCTCAGTGTTATTGGATAATCTGGATTTACAAGTGGTATCAGAGCAAGCGTGTAGGTGAAGAAACTTCATTCCAAGTTCTTAAGCGTCGTCAGTATAAGTTATTGGATTTTTCAGCTTTCATTTCAAAGCTCTATATCGTGGGTTTAAGTTTTTTTCTGAGATTATTCTGCAACTAAGACGGCTCGCTGGTTTCTCTATGTTCTGAGAACTACTGAATCTGTTTCTGTCAATTTGCGTCAAACTTCTGGATTTCTGCTGGAGAAATTGAAGAACAGCTTCGTTGTTTGGTCTGCTTTTGAGATTGCGAACGACACTTAAGTTGGATTTGAATTCGCAAATTCTAAATTTGCGATTCCGTTTCACGAATTCAAGTTGAGGACCGACCGTGAATTGAAGGAATCAAATCAACCCACAAAATATTTCTTCAATTTTTTGCGAAACCAAAGTTTGCGAATCAGGAAATATTCACTGCCACATTTCGCAAATTGCATCTCGGAGAGAAATTTCACGAACTCCTTGATACCCTTTTTGCGAATTCTTGAAAGTTCGCTAACCAGAAAAGATAAGAATTTTTGCGAATCCAGTCAAAGAATTTTGCGAACTTCGTTGCCCGCAGATTTTCGCGAATCCAGTCGAAGAATTTTTGCGAACTTCAATCTCCGCAAAATTTGCGAACTCGTTCGAAGAATTTTGCGAACCTCAACTTCCGGTAGAAATTCGCGAACTCTTTCACACTTTTGCGAATTCATTTTATTCTGCGAATTGGGACAATTGTACATGTCACTGGACATTTCGCGAATCCTTCATTAGTTTGCGAATCAGTACAATCTTGCGATTTGCGAACCTTTGCCGTTTTGTGAACTTGCTAAATTCTAGTTAAAGTACGCTTGTCAACACACATCGCAATCCTCACATAACGAAATCCACGACTTCGAACAAAATTCCACGAACTATTTTTCAAGTCAAAGTCAAATTCTAAAGTTTTAGACTTTGAACCAATTTCATTTCAAATCAACTTTTCCTCACATTACACGTTAACGATCATATCCAAAACACAAGAAATGGACGCTCTCAGTATGGGAAATGATGTTCGACCTCCAATCATCAGACACGGAGAATATGCAGTCTGGAAACGGAGGTTCATAAATTTTATCGAAAGTAAGGACAATTCTAACAACTTGCTGGAATCTCTGTATAATGGACCCATGCAGTACTGGACCATAATTCCAGCCACTACTGACACTACTCCTGCAAGAGAAGAACAAAGGATCTTGAAAACTGCTGACCAATGCAGTGATGAAGAAAAACTGCGACTAAAGGCAGACAAAGTGGCGAAATCATACATGATGCAAGCCATTCCCAATGACATTTTGATGCAACTCGAATGTGGTGATAGCGCAAAAGAAATGTGGGATGCTCTTCGAATTATGATGCAGGGGACAGAAGTCAATACAATGGCAAGAATGGCGAACACACTCATCTCTTATGACCGCTTTCATGCTAACAAAGGGGAAACTCTCTAAGAAACCTTCCATCGATTTCTTGTTCTTCTAAAAGAGCTAAAGATGAATGGAGTCACAAAAAGTGTAATGGAGATCAATGATAAAACAAATTTATATCGTATTTATACCCCGCAAAAGTGTATTAACGACTTGTATTTATCTAAACTTCCTTGAATATCATAAAATTACGTTTATATTTCATTTTCGACAGATATTTGGAAAAAGAACTATCGGGAATATTCGGGCTTGAATTTGAGGAACCGTCGAATCAAATATCGGCCCAAAAATAATTGGGCCGATGAGTAAAAGTCAGCCCATCTGTTCCAGCCCAAGAAAGGCCCAAGCCCAAGTGATGATTTATAAAAAAAATAATAAATAAATAAAAAGAAAAGCATACACCCACATGATCGATCAAAGCACGCGAGAGAAGGAAAATAAGGAAAAAGACACGAGGAGATCTACGATCGAGACTTGCAAGAAAAAAACAGAATCGCCTCACACGGCTCAAGAAGGAAAATCACAACCATATCTTACGCATGTTGGAGCAGCTATGAAGATTTCAACTCTCATATCATCTATAAATAGAAGAGACGAGAGAGGCAAAAAAAAAAGAGCTTGGGAGGACGAAGCCATATACACGTACAGCGCGGGAGGGGCTGATTCGGGACTGTGAAGCGAAGAAGAGGAGCTTGAGCTGTGAGCGGGCTGCGGTTGTGGCTGCGACTGTGAGTCGAGGGAGCTGCGGTCCGGCTGTTTTGCGTGGGCTGTGGCTGATCTGTGGATTGCGAAGTGACGGCGAGGCAGTTGCTTGGGCTGCGACGGGCTGCAAGCATAGGAGGAGCAGTGAACGGACACTGTAAAGAAGGGCAAGAAAAGGTACAAACTGAGACGCTCACCACCTGTTCGGGAAAACTCCTCAACGAAATTCAGGGAAGAAACATGGTTTTATCTTTGTTATTTACGGTCCTCGTTATGTTGATGTTTAATATGAGCGGCTAAATACCGTAGTATTTGAGATTTGATGAACCCTAGGGAGATCGTACGTATGTTGAACGTATTAATGATATGCTTTTTATTATGACTCGGTTACGATTTATGTTATTGTTTTGATTATGTCTATGTGGTCGAAATAATTGTTGGGAAATCGATCGCTACGCTCGAAAGAGGGGCGACGATTAGACCACTCGTAAACGAGCGGAATAAACTCATCGCTAGAGATAGGTTGAACTACCCCGCCGGATTAGAGTCAAATCTAATAGCGGGATTCATTGTGTTTTTATGCGGTCTGCGATTAAGTAAGTTAGGGAAGCTTGCCCGGCTATTTAATTCGTAGATTAGTTGTTACGAGTCGAAGCGAGTAAGCGCAGTTTCGCCCAGTCGTAGAAACTCGTATACATACAATAGGAATCATCACGGTCTAATAATTAGCTAAAATGTATACCTCGTTTGTCGTTCGATCGAGCTAGGGGGATTCGAAGTCTCAAATACGTTCGCTTCCATAAAGTCGTTCCAACCCCATTTTCGCTATTTCATATTTATCGTTGTTTAGTTTATCATTATTTATACTTTTATCAAACCAAGATATTTACTAGAATATTTAAACGACGGTTTTGTAAAATATATAGTTCCTTTGGGTTCGATACTCGAATATTTGCCACTTCTATACTATTTTCGATAGGTATACTTGCCTGTTGAGCGTAGGTTATTTGCGATATTCGTTTTATATTTATTACTCGATCCGCTCGATCAATAAATATCAAATTCTTAGGATCACTTCATCCAGAATGGGAGGCTACTGCAATTATGATAAGACAAATGAACGACCTAACCAAAGTTAACATTCATACATTATTCGACTACCTCAATCAACATTCCAATCATGGAAGGGAGGAAATCAAATCAATAGGAAGCGACTCACTTGCTCTTATGACTGAACGATCATCAAGAAAACAATCCAAGGACAAAGAAATTATCCAGTCATCACAAGTTAAGGAGGGAGGAGACTCTGATTATGATGACGAATCCAAGGATCTTACGAAACATGGAGACCAGGAGATCCCCCTCAAAGATCTTGCTAAGCAACTCGCTCTGATCTCGAATTTCGTGTAGAAGAAATATTATAAGAAGACGGGTTCCTCCTCCAATCGTCAAAGAACTTCCTCCAACTCTAAAGGAAAGACTCAGAATGAGGAAAACAACTCTGAAACTCCTCATCAAGGCGGCAAATACTTCAACTGCGGTAAGAATGGACACTTTGCAAGAGAGTGCATAATGCCCAAGAAAAAGGACGTTAACTATTACCGCCGAAAAGTTCAATTAGCTGAACAAAAAGAAAAAGGACTGGTCTTAATGACAGAAGAGGATCATTGGCTTGAAGATACCTCAGACAGCGAGAATGAGAACGTGGCACTGATGGCCAAACTAGATGACGAAGAAGATGGAGCTGGAGCTGAAGGTAGCGAGTCAGACAGGGAAACCTCTAACAATTCAGACATAGTGGAGGTAAGTGAAGCAGATTATGATTCTTTACTTAAGATGAAAAATGAATTTTTTTATCCTTATATAAATCTAACAAATTGGGGAAAAGGAAAATCAAGGAACTAGAAGCTAACTTACAGAAGAATTTAGGAGTATTAGATAAGTTTAGATATGATTATGCATGTGAGAAGAATCGTGTAATTGTAGCAAATGAAAAAGTTGCTAAGCTAGAAATACAAGTGCAAAAATCCGAAGCTAAAGCCAAGGATTTAGAAAAGGAAATGAAATCTCATAGAGATCAGGCAATGGACGCTACAATTAAATATGACTTACTAAGTAAAGAACGGGAAAGACTGTACTCCAAAATAAAAAAAAATTGGAGGACATTTTAACCCGACGAGATCAGTCAGAACAAACGATCTTCTTGAACAAACCAGCTAACGTTGATTTTAATAATCCCCATAAAGGACTAGGTTTTGAAAACCCATGTAAGTTAAAACAAGGCATATCAAGTTCACCTTATCTATATGATCTCAAATTCACGCAGACAGGTTGCCTGGCAAATCTCATGCCTTTTGTCAGTGAAAATGAGACATCAACACACATTAAAACTCAAACATCATTTAACTAATCACAGAATTAAATGATAGTTATAAAGAAAGAAGTTGTCCAGCAATAACTGAATTTGAGTCAGATATTCCACGTCCAAATGAAGGAGAAACCTCAGGTGCTTCGGAAAGTACGGCACCGATGGTTACATATGCAACTGGATATATTCCTGATTGCATAAAGAAAATCAGTGATCTTCACTCCACTATCGAAAGCGAGAGAAAGTCATTTGGTGAAGAAATGCAGAAACTTCTTCAGGAAATATCTTCACTTAAAGAAAAATTAAGATTACACACAATTTCATACACCTTAGTTTCGCATGACAAAATTTCCTGCACTAATACATTGAAATTTTCAGGACCCACAAAAGAGCCATTGAAGGGTCAAGTATGGGCTAAAAAGGAAGATATCTTGAAGGAGAATAGTGATCTCAATACACCTTTTGTCATTGAGTATTTTCCTTCCAAAACCTTTGTACCTTCTTTATTTTGCCATGTATCGAAAAAATTATCTTCTAAATCAAAAACAAAGCTTTCCGTGCATGATCATGTCACCAAGCAAACTCACAAAACAATTCCTAAAAACAAAATTACAAAGTCAAGACACGAATCAAAACCAAAGCTATCAAAGAACCTGTCAAACCTGCTAAACCAAAAAAATTCATGTCTAAGCTTAAGACAAAGAGACCCTTACTAGAGCACAAATGAGTTCCAAAGCTTCAGACTGCAGGAACACAAATCCCAACCCTAGAAATAATTAGTGACTCTGTGTCATCCACCAACAAAGGAAAATCTAGGGAGTCTAAACGGAGTAATAAACATAATAGAGGTGGACCCATATTTCAATGGGTACCTAAAACCCTCTAGTTTTATTTTGCAGGCCCTTCATGTGTGGTACTTAGATTCCGGTTGCTCCACACACATGACTGGGAAGAAAGAACTGTTGAGCAACTACGTAGACAGGACAGGTGGACTGGTGCGCTTTGGAAATAGCAATGGTGCTAGAGTCCTTGGTTATGGCGATCTCATATGCAATCGACTCACAATTAAACAAGTTTCGTATGTTGAAGGACTGACACACAACTTCTTATCAATAGGACAGTTCAGTGAT
Organism: Craterostigma plantagineum; assembly: GCA_027422505.1. NCBI lineage: Eukaryota > Viridiplantae > Streptophyta > Magnoliopsida > Lamiales > Linderniaceae > Craterostigma > Craterostigma plantagineum. The sequence continues at coordinate 9,293,142 of JAPQWV010000002.1, forward strand.
ATTGGACTCCAAGTTGTGTTTCTAAAGAAAACATGCAAAATCCTCAATGCCAATGGTGAAGAACTTCGCACTGGAAATCGCAAGACAAATCTTTACACCATTGATATTAGAACTGTCAAACCAAAGACTGATATCTGCCTAATCTCCAAAGCAACTTCAACTCAAAATGACTTATGGCACCAGCGGTTATCTCATCTTAACTTCAAGACCCTCAACAAGCTGTCAACCAACAAATTGGCTATTGGACTACCACCACTGAAGTACCAAAAAGAGCATATGTGCTCTGCTTGTGAGAAAGCATAAGTTTTACTCGAAATCCGAACAACTTGGGTATCGTCGACGACTCTTCCCGATATACTTGGGTACGCTTCTTACGAACTAAATCAGAGACAGTAGAACATATTCCAAACCTAATCCGAACAACACAGAACCTACTCTTGAGCAGTGTTAAAATAGTTAGATCAGACAATGGAACAGAATTCAAGAATCAACAGCTCAGTGACTTCTACGAATCCATAGGGATTACTCAACAATTTTCTGCTATCTACACACCTCAACAAAATGGGGTTGTCGAAAGGCGAAATCGAACACTCGTAGAGCTGCCCGAACAATGATCATCCAATCATCACTACCTCATTTCCTTTGGGCTGAAGCAATGAATACTGCTTGCTATACGCAGAATCGCACAAACATTCATCTAAGATTTGGTAAGACGCCCTATGAACTTATAAATGGAAGACTGCCCAACATTGCCCATTTTCGAATTTTTGGATGCAAGTGCTTCGTCGCCAACGACCGCGAAGACAAGTCCAAGCTTGATCCAAAAGCAACTGAAGGAATTTTCGTAGGCTACTCTGCACAATCTAAGGCGTATAGGATTTTTCTCAGAGACAGAAGGATGATCATTGAAAGTATAAATGTCACCTTTGATGAGGGACTCGAACTTTCTACTGGACATAGCAGTTTGGGACAAGTATCTAGAACACCACAACTTATTCACTCTCATACAGAAGAAGGAGAGTGTTCGAGAGATGCCTCTGAACGGAACTCTTCAGAACCGGGATCGGACAAAGGAAGTTTGAAGCCAGATCAACAAGCAACTGACAATTCTAGACAAAGCAACCCCACATGCTTCACTCAACGAGCTCAAGAGGAAATGGATCTGGATCTACTCTTTGAACATATATATATCTCTCAAAATCAGACAAGACCAATCACCGATCCCTTTCCAAATACTGAATCCAGTCCTAGTTCGTCAACTCGTGATTCAGAATCTATTCCTAACCAGACAATTCCTCCCTCAGATGCAGAAGCCTCGATCCCAGCAACTTTGACAACAACGCAGACAGAGGCCTTCTCTTCAACTTCAGCCGGCAACACTACCGCGTCTGAATCGACTATCCACTAAGTGAGGAATCGCAAATAGACGAAACGACATTACCCCACGAAAAGAAATGGGTTCGACATCATCCTACAGATCAAATAATAGGAGATCCCAATACAGGAGTAACGACTAGAAGATCACATTCAAATGAATGTAATTTCACCTGTTTCTTAAGCCAAACAGAACCTAAACTAGTAGTTGACGCATTACGGGATCCTAACTGGATAGTGGCTATGCAAGAGGAGATTAATCAATTCGAACGTCTCAAAGTCTGGAACTTAGTTCCTCGTCCAATAGGGAAGACTGTGATCGGAACAAAGTGGGTATTTAAAAACAAAAAGGATGAAGATGGTGTTGTAGTTCGAAACAAAGCCAGGCTCGTTGCTAAGGGATATAATCAACATGAAGGAATTGATTACGATGAAACGTTTGCCCCTGTAGCCAGAATTGAAGCTATTAGGTTATTCCTTGCATATGCAGCACACAAAGACTTTACTGTCTATCAAATGGACGTAAAAACAGCCTTCTTGAACGGAATTCTGAAAGAAGAAGTGTATGTGTCATAGCTAGATGGATTTCTCAATACTGATCATCCCGACTTTGTTTACAAACTCGACAAAAAAAACTGTACGGACTTAAACAAGCTCCAAGGGCCTGGTATGAGGTGCTATCCGACTTTTTTATCTCCTCAGGTTTCACTAAAGGGAAAATTGACACTACTTTGTTCGTAAAGAAAGACGGTTTTGATATCATGCTTGTGCAAATCTATGTGGATGATATCATTTTTGGCTCTACTAACCCTAAACTTTGTGAAGAATTTAGCATTCTGATGCAATCACAATTTGAAATGAGTATGATGGGAGAAATGTCATTCTTCCTCGGATTACAAATCAAACAACTTCAGGATGAGATTTTTATCAATCAATCAAAGTACATCCACGATATTCTCAGAAAATATGGGATCGACAAGAGCAAATCATCAAGCACACCAATGTCCACCTTATGCTCCCTCGATGCAGATCACTTAGGTGAACCTGTAGATGTTACTCATTACAGAGGGATCATTGGATCACTGCTCTACCTCACAGCCAGTCGACCAGACATCTTATTCTCTACATGCCTATGTGGTCGATTTCAAGCTAACCCCAAGGAGTCGCATCTTCATGCTGTCAAAAGAATCTTGAAGTATCTGAAAGGAACATCAGACCTTGGACTGTGGTATCCTAAGAACTCAAATATGAAACTAATAGGGTATTCTGACGCAGACTTTGCAGGTTGCAGACTGGACAGAAAAAGCACTTCTGGACACATCCAATTCCTAGGCGACAAGCTTGTATGTTGGGCCTCGAAGAAACAAAATTGTGTGTCAACTTCCATGGCGGAAGCAGAATACGTTGCTGCAGCAAGTTGCTGCTCACAAATTTTGTGGATCAGAACTCAACTACGGGACTACGGGTTTGATCTAAATAGAATTCCTATTTACTGTGATTCCAAGAGTGCTATCGCAATTACATGTAACCCTGTTCATCACTCACACACTAAGCACATAGATCTTCGATATCACTTCATAAAGGACCACGTAGAAAGAGGCATAATAGAAATGTACTTTGTCAATACAGAGATTCAACTAGCCGATTTGCTTACAAAAGCATTGGATGAAAAACGGTTCCAATTCTTAGTTGCAAAGTTGGGAATGTTGAACCTCAATTTTTAATTTCGATTATGCATTCCTACAGTTCACTATTTATCTATTTGCTATGTTTTACTTCTCTCTTATTCCGTGCGTGTTTATTATGTTAATTAGTTAATTAGACTTTATTTTTTTTCTTTGCTTACTTTCATTTTTCAATAAATTTTCCTGTTTTCAATAAGTCGATGTAGCGCCAATGCTGATGGCAATACATCGAGGGGGAGAAATGCTATATCCATGCATCGAATGCGAGTAAGTGAATTCATTCAATCATTCAATTTTTAAGATACTCGATAGGCATTGTATCTAGGGGGAGTTTTCCAACAAATACTTATTCAAGAAATTTCTTCATTTAGGGGGAGTTTTAGTACAACAACTCTCTCAAACACATAAAACATTCATAATACGCAGATAACTCTCAAAAACTCGTATGCCCTATTAAGACCCAAAGTAGAATAGCAAGTAAAACAACGAATAAGCTCAAAAGAAGGAAAATCTCAAAAACCAGCATATTCAAGTTATGCTCAAAGTCACGTCTTAACTCTGCCTGTTCCTTGAGCTTCTTCTCTGCTTCCTGCTTCTGCCAATTCATCTGTAAACGAGAAAATTAGAAATGAGTTAGTTCTTAGATGTAAGGTACTTCAATGAGATTTGAGACATATCTATTTATAACGTGAAGGAAACTTACGTCATTTATTGTCCCGACATTAAGACGAATTTTTGACTAAGGCGACGATTTTTCTTCTCCAATGATATCGTATCATGAAAATCGATCTTGAAAAACCCATAGATTTGATGTTATCCTAGTGATTGATCGAGATTGGTAGTATTTGGGTCATTACTAGATTACTTAATATCTTTGGTAAGTTGAAAATCTCGTACATTACAAATCAATTTTTAGAATTAAGATTCGGAACTTCACATTACAATCTTTTTGCGATCCAAATCTACTGGCCCGTAAAGGTTCGCAAACTATACTCGTTTGCGAATCGAAAGCTCAAATTCGCGAAATCATAATTCGCTAAACTTTTAGTGAACAATTTGTGAAATCATAATCCGCGAACTTCGTGATAACTCATGGACATTTCGCGAATTCATTTTATTTCCAAATCTGCGAACCGTAAATTTTTAAATCTCCTTTCTACTAGTTCGCTAAAGTTTTAAATCTCTGATTTGCGAACTGATTCTTCAAAACTTCACCAAGGGATAATTCGCGAACTCTTGGTGGGCCTCTTTAACTAAAAATTTCGCGGCCCAGTTTTAAACTAAATCTTTATCTTTCGGCCCGCGAAATTTCCTTTATCTAATTCGCGAATTTCCCCAAATCAGATTTTACGAACCCTAAGATCTCAAAATCTCTCAAAACGCGTCGAACTCAACTTTGGATTTTCCTTGCTGTGCTTCCCGTCCACACACACACACTCACAGATTTCGTTGAGGTAAGGAAGAAACAGTCTTTAAATCTTAATTTTTCATGTATTCTCTTCGTTAATTTTGCAGGTTCGAAATCGGAAAAGAACAGGGAGTTCGTCTTTGTTTTTTTATGTTTGATCTTGTGTGTTCTATAATCATTTTTAACTCATACTTTGTTTAGATGATTCTCGTGAAAAATAGTACGAACTGTGTTGACGGGATTCTTCAATTTCATTTTTTTAAATCAATGTTCTACGAATAGGGTTTTTTCTGGGTTTTATTCAAAAACTTACTTTTTGATCTTTCTGTTCGTGATTCGCGAATTGAATATGTATTTTTGCGAATCCATTCGTAGAATAAGTTCACAAAATAAATTCGCAAAATGTGTTTGTAAACTGCTTTCGCACTTTTAAGTTGACTTTGACCAACTAAAAAATTTTACGAATCTAAATTCGCGAACTGCCTTCCCAGATGCAATTTGCGAACTAATCTTGTCAATTCGCGAACTGCCGAATTCGCAAATCCTTTCTAATTCGCACTTCGCGAACTGTCAATTCACACTTCGCCAAATTCTTTTCAAAGTTCAAAATCGATTCGCGAAGTTCCTTTGACAGACTCGCAAATTTCCAAATTCGCAAAATTTGTACCTCGCGAAATTTCCAACTTGCGAACTAGTCTTTCGAACTATACTTTACAAATATTTTTAAAATCCAGTTCACAAACCCTGAATTTCCCAATTTAAACTTGACCTAGTCAATTCGCAAATTGAATCTTCTCAACTTCAAACTTATTCGCAAAACGGACTTAGCGAAATTTTTTTGAAAAACTTCAGTCTTCACGGACCCGCACATCATCAAGTTCGAAATTCAAATTACAATTCGTGAAAATTTCAATTTCAAAACTTACTCGCACAACACATTCTGAAACCTTTAAAACAAAAATTTGTTTCAGTTTGCGAAACATACTTTATCAAAATTTCAACACTCTGCATTCGTGATAAACACTTTGGACATTTTGAACCAAACAGTTCGTTGCTTTAACAAAATTCTTCAAAATAATTCCACATATCTTCATATAATACTTTATTCACAACTCGTTTTCTCTCATATTGCAGTTTGGACAGAATGACTACTCCAGCAGATCTTGTCTACTCTACCTCCAAATGGATTATGATCAAAGACAACAACTATCAACTCGACTTGAACACTTTCAAGTGTCAAGAAGAGATCATCCCATCCATTCTGAGAAACCACCACCTGGGATACGCCTTCTCTGCATCAGTTCCTGCACCAACCGTGTACCTTCAACAGTTCTGGGGAACGATGACTACCAAAATCTCTCAAGACAACACAACCTACTATGAAGCCCAAATAGCAAACGAGACCGTCCGAATCACAAGAGATTTCCTATGACAAATTCTTCGGCTGCCAAGTCAACCAGAATATGAAGAAGAGGCATCCAAGAACGAGATCATCGCAGATATGCTGAAAATGGGTTACTACAGCTCACTCGAGTATGTTTCCCGTTTTCAACAGTCAATGATTCCACGCCCATGGCGAACCCTTTTTGCAATTGTCAACAAGTGCTTCTCACCAAAGCACTTAGGATGGGACAGATGCAATTTCACGATTCTTCGAATCTTTCATGGGATCGTCTTCAGGAAAGGATACGACTATGCGAAGCTAATAGCGATGGACCTGGACGACCAACTTCATCAGAGATCAAAAGCCAAATCCAAAAAGGGACAGAGTTTACCCTATCCCCGGTGGTTCTCACTGATGATCAACAATTTTATGACTACAACACCCGGGGATACCACCACGACCGCAAGAAGAGAACTACACCCCACCCAAACTCAAATTTCTTCAAAAAGGAAAAAAAGATGAGAAATACTCACGAACACCGATGCCCATTCTGCGCGCTACCTTACTACTAGCTAACCCAGAAGACATTGAAAAATACTGCGATCCCATGACTCAGGCCGACCCACCCGAGTCTAACCCAGGGGTTAGTGAGACTGAGAGAGTAGAAACTAGAGAGAGAGAACCAAGTGAGATAGGAGAGAAACCACAGAAACCGAATTTATCCCACACGCACCACAGACTACATCTCAAGAAGCAATCCCTGACCAACCGCCACCATCCTCTGAACAAACAATACCTGAAAAATCGCTCAAGAAATAATCACATGCCGAATGACTCGAACAACCACAAATAGATGTTCCCGAGACAACTACGACTGCACTAGCTCAGTCCGAAAAAGCCGGGTCAACCCCAAGGATAGAAGACGTCGTACTCGACCCAACGACGCATGAGCGAACCCCACCTGACCATTCACTTGTCTCCCAACATACAAGTGTCTCAACGGAACACGAACAACCCCAAGCCTCCAGCAGCTCGGTTCCTGTGTCTGAACCAATTCAAGAAATACCCATTCCCGTGACACAGGCCGAGCCTCAGCCTGTTCTTCAGGTCTCAACGTTCATAGAAGAGCCCCAAATAGATGCTCTTCAAGGATTGGACGGAAGTATCTCGGATTTCAGCAGCTCACCATCCGCGAGCCACCGTACAGAACCTAGTTCTGGATGCGTGCTAACGGGACGCCTTGGCGATCCCGGTGACAGCTCCACCCAAGCCCGTCACACTGACGTGGCCACAACGACCCGAGCACCATCTCCGAAAGATGTGTCGCAAGGAGAGGTCGGAAGGCCCAAGGACCCCGAAGTTCCACGAACTTCGGGTGACGAGGGCCACCGTACAAAACCTCGTTCTGAACGTGTGCCAACGGCTAAACCTAGTGGCGCCGGATCTATTCCAACCCACGTGACGACTGCCTACTTGGAGAATCGGCTGTTCGAGTTCTTTGAAACCGTAACCCTACCACGGGTCAAAGGACTTATTAAGGAGGCGGTCCAAGCAACTTCCACCGACAAAGGGAAGGCTCCCATGTTTGACCGACCTCCTCCTCAATAGCCGGTACTTCTCCGACTCCTCACTCTGACACCACGCAACCCAACGACACCGAATTTGTACACGATGCCTCTGCTTCAGCTCTTTGACGTTGGTATTGCTCGCCTATTAGACCTTCACAGCAAACGAAGCGTTGAAGAAGAAGACCTCTACCGGAAGCTGGTCGCAGGTGGCGTCATCCCACCTCCTGATGCGAGCATACCAACTGATACATGCCGCCAAAAAGGCCCCAGTCAGAAACGTCGTTATGACGATCCAGACGACCAGGATCGTCCTGAGGGGGAGAGCAGCAAGAGACCGAGAACAAAGTCTCCAATTATTCGCGGCGGAAGAGGCAGAGGGCGCGGAGTTCAAACGCGTGGAGGCAGTTCGTCACGACCACCCAATCCACCACCAAGGTCCTCCAGAGGCAGACAAGCTACACCAGGGCCGAACCAGACAACTTCCCTTGGTGAAGTCGAGTCTGCTCCCTCGAGGATCTCCACCCAACCAGTCCAAACAACTACAACCCCTCGTCCAAAGGATCCTCAAGGCTACTTTGACAGATATATCTTAGACGAGGAATGGAGGATGAGAATAGAGACAGCAGAAGAGTCCCGCCTCAGGATTGAAAATGTTCGTGATTTATTAAAGGCGGCGGCAGCAGACTTCTGCTTCATTGAGCAAGAGGAAGAGGAGCAATGAGAAAATCCTGAGGCAGATCTTCCAGAACTCCCAGAACTCCTTCAACATCAGGTGCCCGAGGAACCGACGCCGGGCTACGAGTTCATAGAAACTCGTTGGAGAAACGCGAAGATCAAGGCACCTTTTCTTGAGGATCTTTATCCAAAGATCTGGAAGAAGGTAGGGATTCAACGAGCTGAATCTTCGAGGCCTTGAGCACCTAAGAGGGACGTCTAGGGGACTTAGCCATCAGATTATGCTCTGGGAAGTCACGGCCAAGAAAGGAATGAGTAGGGATCAGTACAGAAAGTACATGAGAGATCAATCGGCCATCTGTGATATTGTGGATGTCGAATGGGCGGTAGGAAGATATGTAGGCCCTGTCTTTGTAATTGATCGATATGACAGGAAAATCGTAAAATATTCAGAAGCAGATCTTCCCTACTTTCCACTGGGTGAACTCAACAAGCTCTACAACATTTATCGCAATAAGTTTCCCCTTGACACTCACACAAGACGAGATGGTTATCGGGCTATCAAAGAGTGTATGCTGAGGCAGGTCAAGTATTTCGTTGCTCAGGACTTCCAAATGGCCTTGGAAAGCAATATGAGCAAGGTCAACCTGACACGTCCAGACAACAAATATAAGGATCTCGAAAAGTATGGAGAAGAATTTATCTTCCTTGAACCACAACCTGGGGTCACTTACCTACAAGCACAGAAGAAAGTGATGCAGGTGCTTCTTCTGTCAGAGATCTCCAAATTCTCAGATGGGACATTGAAGATTATCCTTAACCAACTCCTCGCTAAGAAGAAGACAGTTTCCGAAGATGACAAACTAGAAGGAACAGAACTGGAAGAGAAAGATGTTCTACGGAAACTCGTCGAGAAGATCAGATATCGAATCGTTCTTCAGAACGACATCAGACAGTTCGAGACTGCCCTAGGATTCAGCAAGACCTACTTGGCCCATAGAGAACCTCCACCTCCTCCTCGCTCGAAGAAAAAGAAATGAAGACTTAGTTAATAAGCTCGATTGTAATTTGGACACTTAGGGGGAGAATGTTAGGAATATTTTAGAAGTGTCCAAAATATTTATTGTAAGTCTTGTAATTTCTTTACAATGTATTTTATAGGTGTTTTATTTTATGTAATTGGGTAGTATTTGTAATGGGCTTGTTAGGGGCCCAATGGGCTTAAATACCTCACAAGGTATTTAAGCTTAAACCCTAACACTCATTAATTTAAGTTTCCACGAAGGTATCTCCGAAAGATGTGTCGCAAGGAGAGGTCGGAAGGCCCAAGGACCCCGAAGTTCCACGAACTTCGGGTGACGAGGGCCACCGTACAAAACCTCGTTCTGAACGTGTGCCAACGGCTAAACCTAGTGGCGCCGGATCTATTCCAACCCACGTGACGACTGCCTACTTGGAGAATCGGCTGTTCGAGTTCTTTGAAACCGTAACCCTACCACGGGTCAAAGGACTTATTAAGGAGGCGGTCCAAGCAACTTCCACCGACAAAGGGAAGGCTCCCATGTTTGACCAACCTCCTCCTCAATAGCCGGTACTTCTCCGACTCCTCACTATGACACCACGCAACCCAACGACACCGAATTTGTACACGATGCCTCTGCTTGAGCTCTTTGACGTTGGTATTGCTCGCCTATTAGACCTTCACAGCAAACGAAGCGTTGAAGAAGAAGACCTCTACCGGAAGCTGGTCGCAGGTGGCGTCATCCCACCTCCTGATGCGAGCATACCAACTGATACATGCCGCCAAGAAGGCCCCAGTCAGAAACGTCGTTATGACGATCCAGACGACCAGGATCGTCCTGAGGGGGAGAGCAGCAAGAGACCGAGAACAAAGTCTCCAATTATTCGCGTGGAGGCAGTTCGTCACGACCACCCAATCCACCACCAAGGTCCTCCAGAGGCAGACAAGCTACACCAGGGCCGAACCAGACAACTTCCCTTGGTGAAGTCGAGTCTGCTCCCTCGAGGATCTCCACCCAACCAGTCCAAACAACTACAACCCCTCGTCCAAAGGATCCTCAAGGCTACATTGACAGATATATCTTAGACGAGGAATGGAGGATGAGAATAGAGACAGCAGAAGAGTCCCGCCTTAGGATTGAAAATGTTCGTGATTTATTAAAGGCGGCGGCAGCAGACTTCTGCTTCATTGAGCAAGAGGAAGAAGAGCAATGAGAAAATCCTGAGGCAGATCTTCCAGAACTCCCAGAACTCCTTCAACATCAGGTGCCCGAGGAACCGACGCCGGGCTACGAGTTCATAGAAACTCGTTGGAGAAACACGAAGATCAAGGCACCTTTTCTTGAGGATCTTTATCCAAAGATCTGGAGGAAGGTAGAAGAAATAAAGGGAGTCAACGAGCTGAATCTTCGAGGCCTTGAGCACCTAAGAGGGACGTCTAGGGGACTTAGCCATCAGATTATGCTCTGGGAAGTCACGGCCAAGAAAGGAATGAGTAGGGATCAGTACAGAAAGTACATGAGAGATCAATCGGCCATCTGTGATATTGTGGATGTCGAATGGGCGGTAGGAAGATATGTAGGCCCTGTCTTTGTAATTGATCGATATGACAGGAAAATCGTAAAATATTCAGAAGCAGATCTTCCCTACTTTCCACTGGGAGAACTCAACAAGCTCTACAACATTTATCGCAATAAGTTTCCCCTTGACACTCACACAAGACGAGATGGTTATCAGGCTATCAAAGAGTGTATGCTGAGGCAGGTCAAGTATTTCGTTGCTCATGACTTCCAAATGGCCTTGGAAAGCAATATGAGCAAGGTCAACCTGACACGTCCAGACAACAAATATAAGGATCTCGAAAAGTATGGAGAAGGATTTATCTTCCTTGAACCACAACCTGGGGTCACTTACCTGCAAGCACAGAAGAAAGTGATGCAGGTGCTTCTTCTGTCAGAGATCTCCAAATTCTCAGATGGGACATTAAAGATTATCCTTAACCAACTCCTCGCTAAGAAGAAGACAGGTTCCGAAGATGACAAACTAGAAGGAACAGAACTGGAAGAGAAAGATGTTCTACGGAAACTCGTCGAGAAGATCAGATATCGAATCGTTCTTCAGAACGACATCAGACAGTTCGAGACTGCCCTAGGATTCAGCAAGACCTACTTGGCCCATAGAGAACCTCCACCTCCTCCTCGCTCGAAGAAAAAGAAATGAAGACTTAGTTAATAAGCTCGATTGTAATTTGGACACTTAGGGGGAGAATGTTAGGAATATTTTAGAAGTGTCCAAAATATTTATTGTAAGTCTTGTAATTTCTTTACAATGTATTTTATAGGTGTTTTATTTTATGTAATTGGGTAGTATTTGTAATGGGCTTGTTAGGGGCCCAATGGGCTTAAATACCTCACAAGGTATTTAAGCTTAAACCCTAACACTCATTAATTTAAGTTTCCATTTTTGCAAAACTACTTAACATATCCCAGACTCTCTACACCCTTAAAACACTGTTCAAGTTTATAACAAAGAATCAATCTTCTCAGTGTTATTGGATAATCTGGATTTATAGTGTCACTGCCACAAACGTTCATAATACACCTCAGCGGAGTGTTCCTAACTCAAATTCGTTCGATCAAGGTCAAGAATTTGAAAGGGGTAACCCACAGTGAAAAAAAAAACAACAAAAAATCTATCTCAACTCACCTTGACCGAGAAACCCACGGTAGATTAGGCAAGGTCGAAGCTTTTCCGACGAGTGCAAGGGCTTTTCCGTCGCCGGCGAGAGCTTTACCAGGTGAACATGGGGGCTGAAATAGAAATGTTACGTGGGTGATGCTTTGGAGAAGAAAGATAAATAATAGAGGGGCAAAATCGTCCATGGGGAGTTATGTGTATGATTGTTTTGATTTAGGGAGTTTGTAATAAATAATATGGAATGAGGAGTTACAACACAAGGGAATGAAGATTTATTTGAGGTTGCCCCCCTTTTAGTCCATAGAAATAAAGATTATCCTATAGCCTGGCTAGTACTAGGAGTCTGGGACTCTACAACTTCGTGCAAATAGTAAAATAAAATAAATTAAAATATTCCTCGTACAATTCCAAAGACTTGAACAAGAACTCAAGACAGAAAATCACCATACTTGCACTAGGGTTGCAAACGAAACTAATCCAGTCGAATACACACTATATTTGTATACTTTTACTTTTGAATATCCGTATTATTCTTTTATTATTCGAACATTAAAACTGATTCGTATTTAATTTGATAATATTATTCGAATATATTCACAAATATTCGAATATTCGGACACAAATATGTTTTTTTTCAGAGAACCTGCTGTAATAAAACAAATAAACCAAAATAAAAATACGTAGTGGGTGAAATATACGGTTATGACATAAAAAGAAAAAAAGTAGCAAAAACAAACATTAGTTTATCCAGTACATCATAGGAAACACAAAATAATTTATAATCGATAAATTCCAACAATAATTGCTTTCCTTAGCTTGCTTTGATCACCACCCATGCAATTCCACATCAACCCCCCGTTCCATTTATAGAATAGTAAGAAAATGATTATTTATATTGAAATATATGATTTACGGCGTAATAAAGGAAAACAGACTATCAATAATAATGAAATGTGATCTTGCAATAATGATGTATCAAGTGATAAGGTCTCTTCAAGTGATATATAAGAAAATATAACGAACTTACATATGTCATAATAAGCTTATTGATTCCTGTTGGTCCTAGTATATCCAACTAAAACACATTTCTAGCATTTTAACCACCAAAATAATGGGAAGAATTTAACTTATCGTGGGGGCGTGCGTGCGTGTTCTTGAGACGGTCTCTCATAAAAATTATTTCTCTGTATTTCTCACACACACAAGACAACCCTAACGTGTTAGGGTTTTTAGCACTTATACCACATGTTATGGTAAGTAGTGCTTGGGCTTCTTGAAAGCCCATTACAAATAAGCTCACTGGGCTTTACAAATAAAAGCCCGGCTCATTTAAATAAAATTACAAAGTAAAGATAAAATAATTAATTGAACACAATAAATAATTCCTAACAATCTCTCCCTTTGTGTTCAATTTGCGATTCAGCGCTTGTTATCTTCGTCTTGTAATCGTCCTGAGTTCTCAAAGAACACGTATCAGAGTTGCATATGCGAAAGCGTTTGCATGCGTGTTCTTCTTCAATCACATCCTCCTTTGTCTTGTCATATGATCTCTTCTTTAAAACACCTTCAAGCTCACCGTCTTTTGAACGTCTCTTCTCTTAAGTGTTCAAAGCTGCTTGTTGGATCGTCTCTTTTCGTGTCCGATCTCTCCCTTGGCTAGTCACCACTCCCCTACGTTTGTTCAACTTTTTTGTTGGGATTGAGGAGTTCTCTTTAAATTTGGAGAGACATACACGAGTCGAATCTTCTCTTTAGGTGTTCCAGCTCTCCCTTCACTTATCACAACTCCCCCTACATTTGTTCAACGTTGTGTTGGGATTGGAGAGTTCCCTTTAAATTTGGAGAGACGTACACGAGTCGAATCTCCTCTTTAGGTGTTCCAGCTCTCCCTTCACTTATCGCAACTCCCCCTACATTTGTTCAACATTGTGTTGGGGTTAGGAGTTTTCTCTGAAGAGATGTACACGAGTCGGCAGCTTTGATGCTTGAAGTCCATGTTGAAGTTGTTGGTCGTATCTTAGATTTTCGTGTCAGATCTCTCCTTGAGGCGACAACTTTCAATCGTTGGACTCTGTGGTCTTCACTTGATTATTTGACAATGCTTGAGACTTGGCATTTTCTGATCTATATTGCACTTTCGTCGTGATGTTGCCCATTTTTGCTTTAGTACTCATTTCCCCCAAAAACATCAGGGGAAATCGTCATGGGTCAAAATGAGGCATCGTCTTTGGCAAGAAGATCGCGTTGTAGGGACAAGATAATGGAGTTGATTTGTGGTCACGATTACTCTACTTCTCGGTGTCAGATTCGTCATCTTCGAAGGAAGTTGTCTGGTTCGGCCTCGAAGAAGCTTATCTGGCTCCGAAAGAAGGTAAGCGTGGGGTGTATTTTCCGAAAATGTGTTTGGGCTCCTTATGATTATTCAATCAATTGCATGAGAGCCTATTTGCAAAGTGGTTGGCGCGGCGGAAATGGTGGATATTCAGGTTAATCTTCTCCTTCAATGGAGTTGAAACATGGTGAATCTTCTTCTTCATGGTGCCAGATTCATCATCGCCGAAGGAAGTTGTCTGGTTCGGCCTCAGCGAAGCTCGTCTGGCTCCCAAAGAAGGTGTACGTGGGGTGTGTTTAAAGTTGTACCGATGCTCCTTTGGAATGTTCCTTTCAAATGCCGTCCCGGTCTCAGAGTGGTACGCTCGGCGGAAATTTGGTGGGTGGTCCGACGTGTTTATTTTTACGTATCCCCTTCTCCCCCTCGTGGAGATTCGTGTGAACGAGATCGGCATGCTTGTATAGGAGGCTAAGGAGGACACCAACGACATGTCGGTTAGGGTAACAACCAGACGGAGCCACTAAGGCCATCCGTCAACACGGCTTCAGAGACAAACTCTAAGACGTGGCCTGTGAGAACAAGACTTGATGAATCGGGGCCACATAGGCAGCCCGTTAACATTGTTCTTAAGACTAGCTCGAAGACGATGGCCTGAACTGATGTGTTTTGATGTTGCAACAGCAGGACTTTCTTCCGATCATCGAAGCATGTATTAGAATGACATGTCAATGGAAGTTCTGATCTGCTCACAGAGTCCAGATAAGAAAAGGTGTATGTGTCCTAAAAATAATATAAAATATTTAGGTAGTAAGGACATCTAGCAAGAAAGTTAAGTGGTGTGGGGCTGACTACCACTTAGTTCAATATCTCCTGCTTCCAAGTGAAGCAGTGATAGATTACGTGGCACCCCGTGATTTGATGAAACATAGGTCTATTGGGAGATCGATGGGTGGGTGTTTCGGTTGCGCATGCTCCATTGGACCAAATGAGGCGACTTCTACCCGGGAGCTAATAAAATTAGCACCTGTACCTATGGGGGTTGGTCCGAGTAATTTGTGAGCTAAGGGAATTTTTTATCTTCCGCTCTTCGGTCTTGTCAAGATTTTCCAAATCTGGGTTGCTTTATGAGTTTGAGATCGTCAGTAACTCTCCGCTGTGTTCCGGGGTTAGGTTCAGTTTGGTCTGACTGAACCATGGGAAATTGAAATCCATACATCCGGTACGAAGTGATGCGTGCTGCTTGTTTTTGGTCAGCAGGTCTGTTGAGGTTGCCGAGTTAGCACTAGAAGCCACCGTCGCCTTTTGGAATTCTTGAGCTCTCGAGAGTTGCTTGTTTTTTGTTGGAGTCCCTCTTGAAGGTCGAAGTGCTTGAGGGGCCATTTTTTTTAAAACCCTTATATATATATATATATATATATATATATATATATATTTGTATTATCGTAACGCTTTTTTAATGCTTTTCAAAAATTATTTGAAAAAGAAGATGATACGCTTTCTATCACTATTAATCATATAAATAGTCTTTTAAAACAACAAAATTATACAAATATGTATGCTATTATTTTAGAAGAACAAATTTCTTTATTAAAAAAGAATATCGAAGAAATTTCGTCTTCAATAAAAGACATAAAAAATTATCATTTAATAAACAAAGATAAAGCTGAAGAAAAAATAGCTAATAAAGCTTCTCCGAGTGTTCAGCCTCCACATAAGATTATTGATTTTAAATTAGAATCAATTTCTAATATTGAAAATTTACTTAATGAAAAGCTTAAAGACTTAAAACATAATACTTTAAGCGAAGAATTTGAAGAAAAACTTGAAAATTCTGATAGTATTTATAATACTTTTAATGAAGAATTAAATAAAATCAAACAAGGAAAATATTCCAGTAAACCTATTCAAACTAAATTTTATTACCCAAGACCAACCCCTCAAGATGTCTTGTTCGAAGAACAAGAATTAACACTTAATAATTCTTATAGTGGCAGGAGTATTTATGAGTGGAACTTAGACGGTTATACCGAAAGATAAATTTTTAATATGATACATAGAATGCTTATGTATAGTACAATTTGCAAAGCTAATCATAATAGCGACAGAGTTGTTGCTAAGATGATTGTTGTTGGCTTCACTGGTCAGTTAAAAGGATGGTGGGATAATTATCTTACTCCTCGAGAGCAAGAAGAGATTTATCTTACCATGAAAGACGAAAATGACGAATTAGTCGAAAATGCAGTTTATACACTGTGTATTAATATAATAGAACATTTTACAGGCCGATGGTCTGATAATTCTGAAAATATCAGAACTCTTCTCCAAAACTTAAGATGTAAAACTCTTACATCTTTTAGGTGGTATAAGGATACTTTCCTTAGTCGAGTTATGGAACTCCCTGAGTCAAATAGCACTCACTGGAAGTCTAAATTCATAGACGGTCTACCTTCACTCTTTGCAGAAAGAGTAAGGAATAACCTTAGAAAAGGAGAACCGAGTATAGATTATAATTCTTATACCTACGGTAAACTCATAGGTATATGTACTCAAGAAGGTTTAACTTTATGCAACGAAATAAAGCTGAACAAACAAATTAAGAGAAATTCTCTTAATGAAAAGAAACAATTAGGAGATTTCTGTGATCAATTTGGCATAGAAAATCCTTCTACGAGTCAACCTCGTAAAGAATATAAACGTAAAAAATACTCTCCTAAACAATATGAGAGAAAATATCGAAAATCTAAAAGAAGAGAACAAAAACTCATAAAAGATAATAAAGATTATCAATATAGAAGAAATTTTCCCCCAATTGTTTGTCGAAAATGTGGGAAAATAGGTCACAAAGCAAAAACTTGCTGGACCAAAAAGAAAATTAGTAATTTAAATATTGATAATGATTTAAAAGAAACATTATCAAAAATTCTGTTGGAATCAGACAGTGAAACTTCTTCGAGTGATGAAAACAATATCATCGAAGACATTTCATCGTCAGAATCTGAAGAATGTCAAAATTGTCAAATAGGACAATCTTGTTCAAAAAATATTAAAAGCTCAGACTGAACCAGAAGATAATAATTTATACCAAATTATCTCTCAATTTCAAGAATTAAATGTTCTTTACAATAATCTTCTCGAAATGTTAAAACAAACAGAAGATCCAGATTTAAAAAATCATATAATCAAAATATTAATTCAAAAAGAGGAAGAAACTTCAAAAGAAGTTATTCCTAAAACTGAACCTTATAAAATGTCCGAAGTAATGAAATTACTTCAAAATAAAAATAAAAATAAGAAAGACTTTCCTGTTAATATTAAAGATTTAACAATTGAAATTTCAAATCTTAAAACTGAAATTAAAAATCTAAAATTAAGTCATATTGACTTAGAACGAAGATTTTCTAAATTAGAAAAAGGAAAAGAAAAAAATTGAAGAATTAAAAAATTATGAAGAATTCTCTAATATTTCTTTAAATGATAAAGATGATAATTTCCTCTCAACACTTGAAGTAATAACTTCGCAAAAATGGCTAGTGAAAATATCACTACTCATATATGGAAATTTTCAAAAGAATCTGATTGCACTAATTGATAGTGGAGCAGATTTGAATTGTATTCAGGAAGGAATAGTTCCTACACAATATTTCCATAAAACAACTCATTCTCTTAGCTCTGCGAGTGGAGAAAAGTTGCAGATTAATTATAAAATTCCTAAGGCCTATATTTGCAAAAATAAGGTCTGTATTCCTACTTCATTCTTGCTAGTCAAGAATATTACGAACCAAGTAATTCTTGGTACTCCATTTCTTAGGAAAATATTTCCTATTAGAAATGTAGATGAATATGGATTTAAAGGAAGCTTCGATAACAAAGAAGTATACTTTGAATTCATTACTGAACCTTTTTCTAGAATTCTTAATGAAATTAAGGATTCTATTCTTATTAAAGCAAAAGAAAATCAGGTAAATTACCTGAAACAAGAAATTAGTATACTTACGATTGAGGATAAACTCCAAAATCCTAAGTTACAAGAAAAAATAAAGATTCTACATAATGAATTTACGTTACAAATATGTAACGATTTACCTAATGCTTTTTTGGAATAGGAAAAAGTATATTGTTACATTACCTTATGAGGAAGATTTTAGTGAGAAAAATATTCCCACTAAAGCTCGTGCTTGTCAAATGAATTCTGAACTTTTAGAATTATGTAAAAAAGAAATAACTTCTCTTTTACAGAAAGGTTTAATAAAACCTTCAAAATCTCCTTGGTCGTGTACTGCCTTTTATGTTAATAACCATGCAGAAAAGGAAAGAGGAGCACCAAGGTTAGTCATTAATTATAAACCATTAAATAAAGTTTTAAAATGGATTAGGTATCCTATTCCTAATAAAAATGATCTTTTAGATTGATTGTTTAATGCCATTATATTTTCAAAATTTGATTTAAAATCAGGTTTTTGGCAAATTCAAATAGCCGAAGAAGATCGGTATAAAACTGCTTTTACTATCCCAATTGGACAATTTGAGTGGAATGTTATGCCTTTTGGTTTAAAAAACGCTCCTTCTGAATTTCAAAATATTATGAATGATATTTTTATTCCTTATAGTAATTTTATCATCGTTTATATTGATGATATTTTAATCTTTTCTAAAGATATTGAAACTCATTTTAAACATCTTGATATTTTCAAGAAAATAATTATTCAAAATGGATTAGTTATATCCAGCCCGAAAATGGTTTTATTCCAGACTAAAGTTAGATTTTTGGGTCATACTATTGAAAAGGGTAATATTAACCCAATTAATAGAAGTATTGAGTTTGCGTCAAAATTTCCAGACCAAATTCTTGATAAAACTCAACTTCAAAGATTTTTAGGGAGTCTTAGTTATATCTCTCCTTATTATAAAAATCTTGCAATTGACACATCTATTTTATATGATAGATTAAAAAAGATTCCTTGTCAGTGGACAGAAAGTCACACTGAAGCAATTAAGAAAATTAAGAATAAGGTTACTCATTTACCTTGTTTAATGCTTGCTAATCCTAATTGGCAAAAAATTATTGAAACTGATGCTTCTGATTTATGCTTCGGAGGAATCTTAAAACAAGTTTCTCCAGAAGATAAAAAAGAATATTTAGTTAGATTCCATTCGGGGAAATGGAATAATGCTCAGAAAATTATGCTACTATGGCTAGAGAAGTCCTCGCTATAGTTAAATGTGTCCTTAAATTTCAGGATGATTTATATAATCAAAAGTTTTTAATAAAAACTGATTGTCAAGCTGCGAAATTCATGTTTCAGAAAGATTTCAAACATGATGTCTCCAAACAAATGTTTGCGAGATGGCAGACTCATTTAGCCCCATTCGATTTTGAAATTATTTAGAAAAAAAGGAAGTGATAATAGTCTTCCTAATTATCTAACTCGTGAGTATCTTTCATGAATTTTGCAGACATTTCCCAATATGGGAGAAATTTCCCCACCAATAGAGGAGGAAGAGGTGGCAAAAATGTTATTGCTCAAATGGGCAATAAAAGATTGGTAAAAGAAAATTTATCATCATCCTCAAGTAATACCTTGAGCAGTGAAGAATTCAAAGAATTCCTCGAATATAAAAAGCAGAAAGCAAAAACTGCTGAAGGAACATCTTACGCAAAAATAATTGCGGAAGAAGAAGATGAAGTTGACTATGAGAAAATTTCTCATAATGAGGTAATTATATTACTCGAATTCAAAGATTTAAAATGGTCTGATGAACCTTGGACTTTAATGTCAAGGTATTTAGACAGAGCATCATATGCTGCTACTTTTTATAAAACCGTGATACTTATGAAAATATTCTTAAGTCCACGGGAACATGTGACATTGAGCACTTTAGTGCGGGAAATACCCCGTATGCTTTGAAAAAAGGTTATACCTTTAGTAAAATCATTTTCAAGCAAATCATTTCGCCTGAAAAATGGGCTATACACCCATTAAAAGATAGGGAATATTTCCATACTGAGTTAAAAACTCTTATTAAATTTAATTATTACGATTATATCGATGCTTTTTATAAAGTATTCCATGGATATGGAGATGGACTCCTGAAGTGGGTTATACCCAACAAAAAATTCCATGTCTTAAACGAAACTTTTATATAAAGTTTTGGAAAAAAAAATGATAAGAAAAACAGCCACTGCGAATATGAAAGCCTGCAGACGATCGATAAGATCGAAGAGAAAATTTCTCTTTATAAAAATGCGATTAATAATCGTGAGCAAAGAGAAGCTCCTAGTCCTTTTGAGATGATCTCTCAAAGGATTAACCTTCAAAAGGGTAAAATGATACCCAATGAAATTATTGATGTCTACTTCGAAGAAATGAAGAAAGACATTGCAAAAACTTTCGGTATGGATATTGGAGATATTTCGATGGAGACATCTTCAAAAAATGAAGATGACGAAGAATTTTGCCTTGATGGCGAAGGACAAGATCCGGAAAATCCGGATGACTTTATTATTGAAGAAATAAGTTGAGACAATGCAATAGATCTAATGGGACAAGAATTATCAATAATTAAAGAAAAAGTTGAGCAAATTACCAAAGCTCGTGAAGAAATAAAAGAATCCAATGTCAAAGATGCTCTCAAGATTAAAGAAATTAAAGAGGCTATGGATAAGATCAGGAAAAGCTGATAGCGACATCAACGATGGAAAATCGAGTTTTAATAAAGTTCAAGATAAGAACGAAGACTTATTTGGCCAAATTGATGATAGCTGTCAAGACTTTCTGACAAGTGGGGCGGCTAAGAAGAAAAATTTTCTTTACTTTAATTATTGTATTTTACTTTTCTCTTCTATTTATGGAGTAAGCTCATAAGCTTCAGGTGTGCCTTTTCTTACGATCTTTTGTACTCTCTCTCTCTCCCCTTCCCTTCATTGTAATCTTTCTCTTCTATAAAATATTAAGAAATAAGAGTTGAAGTTTTCTGTACGACTCCTCTCTCTCTAAAGTAAGTTTTTAATTTTGTCTTTATATATTTTATTTTGTTTCTCTTAGTCTTAATGGAAGGCTAATTTCCAAGTTAAACTACACCAAGATGCCTTAATACTTAATCGTGGTTTTATATCATATTTCTATAAATATATTAATATGATGTATTTAATATTTTCTTTTATAAAAATCCTTTAAAAATGATTAAAAGAATTAAATTTTGGATAAAGGTTATGAAAAATTTGATTTTGATTAATTCTGAGCCGGCGTTTGGCAAAGCCCGTGTTGCCGAAAGATAGGCGTTTGAGGGCATGGCTGTTACCGAATGAATTAAGTCAAATGAAAATCATGTAAAGATCCTTGTATCCGATGATTTAATTCTAATAATCACAAAAATAACTTTGTTTTGGAATTATGGTATATAGGCTGGAATACCTTGGGTCCGAACGGGATCAAACTGTTTACAGCTTGATAACTGGACTAATAGGTTTAACAACGCCACGTACCTTTTTCCAATTTCTTTTTTGATGTTTGGTATTTTGGTTGAACTACTTTTGAACAAAGCTTTCTTATGAAAGTTCGATTTTTGGTATGACGGCTTGATTACCTAAGGTCCGATTGGACTAAACCGGTTAAACAAAGTCCGTGTATCATTATCGAGGTTCGACAAGTTGTTCTTATCATGTATCAATCATCACTTTTTCTTTTAATTTTTAAAACTTTTGTAAAGATCCTCTCCGTATAAGTTGTTCTTATCATGTACCAATCATCACTTTTTCTTTTAATTTTTAAAACTTTTGTAAAGATCCTCTCCGTATGGTATCAGAGCCATGGTGGGGTATTAAGAAGTTAAGGTGTAGTTTAACTTCTTATTCAAATGAATTTGATGCGTCGAAAAGATACTGTTAAAAACAGTATTGAAGAGGAATATGATGTTCCTCAAGATTTAGACAAATTAAATCGTTGGACAATTCCAAAAATAGATCATAAAATAATTTATGATCATATTATTTGAAAATCTGTTGATGTAAAAGCTCCGAGATCTAGAATTACTAGATCAAGCTCTTCACATTATCATATATCACCATGTGATTATATGATAAGATCTCCTTCTAGAGCTTCGACTTCTCAGGTTAGAGAATCAACCTCTAGTGATTACCTTCAAAATAAGGTAGAAGAATTAAGAATTAATTCTGATAATATTGTTCATGGTGTTTTTAAAAATCAAGACGAGGAAATAACCGAGTCAGAAATGGATTTTCGTGTTTAATGGATTTTAAACCAAAAATTGATTTTAGTCCGGGATCACCGGCAAGAAAGAAAATTCAACAAGAATTTAATCAACCCAAATGGGAACTTTTTAGAAAATGGTTTTTCGAAAACTTTAATAAAGAAGATAAAAATATTATTCAAGAAAAATTTTGTAAAGATCCTCTCCGTATGGTATCAGAGCCATGGTGGGGTATTAAGAAGTTAAGGTGTAGTTTAACTTCTTATTCAAATGAATTTGATGCGTCGAAAAGATACTGTTAAAAACAGTATTGAAGAGGAATATGATGTTCCTCAAGATTTAGACAAATTAAATCGCTGGACAATTCCAAAAATAGATCATAAAATAATTTATGAATTAGGAACCTTTGAAAAATTAGGTTTGAAACAGGTAGTCAAAACTACTGAAGAAACTATCTCTCTTAACAACGAAGAGATGATTATTAGACTTCTAAGTAATAGAGACTTAGAAAAATATAGAATAAACCATAAGTTTATTCATATTGGGTTAGTTCAGGTAGCCTTTAAGCCTTTGACCTTAGAAGGATTACCAGAAAGCTTTATAGCAGCTCTTAGAGATAGTCGAAATCTCGACTGGAAACAATCCCTTATGGGAATAATTCAGTCTAGTCTGGCACAAGGTCCAGTCTATTTTAATGTTTATCCAAATCTCCAATTATCATTGACTGATGTCAATATTTTAGATGCTCTGACATTAAATGTCAAAACTCACGGATATAATTACGCTCCAGGATCGGAAGTAATTTTTATCTGTTATAGAGTTTATTATAAACCTCTTTATACACTGAATCCTCAGTGTAAAATTGTTGATAAACCTATCAACGAAACAGTTTTAATAGAAACCAATTTTAGTATATCTATTATCACAACTCGTAGATCTATTAAATGGGAAGAAATTCAATTCCCAGAAAATTGGGTGATTGAACATATATATTGTTCCTCCCCCTCAAGTCATGCTTCTTAGAACTTACTCCCCCTCAATAGATGCAAATATGGATCAAATTTATCTTTCGAATCTCTTTCGCTAAGTTCACGTATTTAAGTTCGCTCCCCCAAAATATATTTAATTATCTCTCCCTTTAAAACAAATATAGGAGTTGCGTCTCTTTAAAAATAAAGAGTTGCCCCCCTCAAATTTAGCTCAATGAAAAAAATGGTATTTATAAGTTGGCCACGGAATATGCGTTGTTTATTTCGAAATCTTGCAAGAACATGCATATTCAAAATGTACCATTTAAAAGATATAGGCATTTATCAATTCAGCGTATATGCATACGTAAAAGTTAAGCTTGAAAATCTATAAGTTACATGCATAATGAAAATATACCTATTATAGGGTATTTATGCATTTCAGCTCATGTTTGCATGCAAAAATTTGGAATTTAAAATATTTTTGAAGCATGCAAAACTATAATGTACCCTATTATTTTCTAGATAGGCAATTTGAAGTTACAACTTGATATGCATGCAAAAATTACAAAAGAATGCATATAGAATTTACCTACGTTTGGTTGCTCGCATCGCTAACCAGTCGTGTCTGTGGAGCAGCCCGAGATACCTACACGCTGGAAGGTGTGGTGTTCACTAGGTGTTTTTGAAGAATTTTCAAAGTAGGATACCGAGTTTATAAAATGAGGAGTTCGAGGATGTGTGGTGCTGTTACTTTCGAAGATTTCAAAGTGTTGTGCCAAAAATCCCGTATGCGAAAATGATTTCTAAGATGTATGTCTTCGAAAGAATTTGAAGTCTTTGAGTCGCAAATTGGAATTTGGCTTGGACCGCGAATTGAGCTGTGGTTTGCGAACTGAATGATCCGCGAATTCAAAGTTGTTCGCGAAACTGAAGAGGGTTCGCGAAATTTGAGTTTCAATGACACGGGAACTGAACTTGCGAATTCTTAAGCTGACCAATGAAATTTGATGACCTCATGAGGCTGATTCGTGTATACAATTTTGGGAAGAGTGACAAAAATCGGGCAATTTGGTGTGTGTGTGTGTGTGTATATATATATATATATATATATATATATATATATATAAGATGCACTGTAGCATGTTCGGTCGATTGAGGAGTCGGGCGATTTTAAGAATCGGGCGATTTGAGGAATCAGGTGATTGGAGGAATCACCGAGAAAACTTATAATAAGGACCTAGGTTCGATCGATTCCAGAATTGTGCGATTCATGGAATCGCTTAGTGAATGTGGAATCGGGCGATTTCTAGAATTCAACGATTTGAAGAATCGAGCGATGATGAGTCGGCCGATTTTAAGAATCGACGATATGTTTTTCTTCAAACAAGTCGTTGTATCGGCTGATTTCGATATCGGGCATTTCTGAGATTCGCCGAGAATCGAGCGATTTAGTTTGTAGTTTAAAGATTTAGCAACTTCTAACTTAAAAAAAACTTGGACCCAAAAATCGATTAATGGAAAATTGAAGGGATCACCCAGAACTGTCAAATGTAAGATTTCAACTAATAAATGATATACTGACTTCAAAGAAAAATAGGCCCCAAAATTAATATCGAATCAACGAGTCTTCCTAGATCGATTTCTGTGAGGCAGAATTCGATAATCGACAAAGAAAGCATCGCTTTCGTACGCGGCGCTGAACCCTTAAGTCAAATATTCGTCTGTGTCATTAGTTATATTTTCGTGACTTTATGATTTCGTTAGTCGATTCATGCCTATAAATAGACCCGATTGGAACAACATGGTAATATCGTCAATCATTTATACCAACGAATCGAGGTCACAGAGATGATCTGGAATCAACAGCGAGACCAAGAGGAGAACGATGAATATGCCAAGTTAAGGCACCGTTTTAACCGCAATTTGGGGATGTTAGTGCTCGAGATTTGGCTTCTCATGTGCTTGTTCGTCGTTTTAATGGCTGTGCTGTTTTGGGTCCTGACAATGCGTACTGGTTTTTGAGGCTATTTTGGGTATTTTGATAAAGTAATTTTCCTAGTTCGCGTTATGAAAGTGGTTTTCGCATTTTGAAGGTGTTTTGCGTATTTGAGTTGTAAGTGTTTTTTTTTTCATTTGAAAGGATGTACGAATCGTTTAAAGATTAGTTCCCGAAACACAGCTACTCCCCCTCAATATTTGAAGTTTTGGGAATTTGAACCTCAAAGATAAAAACTTAAAGCAAAGAAATATTTTAATAAATAAAATATTTCCCGATTCCTAAGTTCTGACGATTCAAAGGTTGCAAAGGAAGTTTCGAGCGATGCTCAGTTTCGGACGATTCATAGGTTCGGTCAACTAATTAATAATTAAATCCAAAGCGGTTTCGGGCGATTCTCAGTTCGCCGATGAAAACATAAATTAATTTGAAATTCAGTTCAAAAATTCATAAAGGTAAAATTGATGAAATATTTCAAAAACTCCCCCTAAATTAATTGATTTTGTAAAGCTTACTTCGCGAAAATCAAATAATTTTCGCAATTTAATTCCATTTGTAAAATTTCTCCCCCTTAATAAGTAAAGCTTCCCCTAAATATAAGCATTTTACGAATTTCGAGGAACCTTACTTAATCATGTATGTATGGAAAATGTTTTTCAGAATATAATGCATTTCTTCCTAGATTTTACTAACATAGTAGGTATGTTATTCATTTGAGCACATATGCATATTGAAATTACAGTGAACTACGAACATGTAATTTTATGCATATTTAAAATTTACCAAATTTGTCAGTGTGGTTTTAGCTGTCCGCATCCCATCCCTTAATCACGTATGTGGGGCTGCTTCAGGTACCATACGTGAGGAATAAATCGTGGTTACTCGCGTCGCCAACCAATCACAGGTGTGGAGTAACCATCTCTATGTACCTACCCATGCTGGAAACTACAAAACATCTCAAGCAGATTTTGGTACCCATCCAAGAATGGGTCATTTCGTATTAGATCTAGAGTTTATGCATGCGTCTTTCATAGATTTATGTCCTAAGTCAACTTTACATTTATCTATAGCGTTAATTGTTGATTTAGGAACCCAAATCTTTCTAATTCCTAAGGGATAACAAAGGCTAGTGCTTGCCCAAAGTTCTTGTTTTGTAATCCAGATTTTCTTAATTCTCAAAACTTTAGCTTTACCTTCAGTCTTAGGGTGCTTTGACTTGATGCTTTTATGATCTTCTCCTTTGTCAAGTTTAGAACTGGACTTGGGAGACGAATGTGCAGGCTTTGTCTTTCTGTTCGTTTTGAGTCTTCTCCTTTTGAGTTTGTGAGCCTAACTTAGCAAAGAAGCGTTCGTCGTTCTTGGTTGTACGTGCATTTGCTAATCTAAAACGAGAATTTAAGGCAAGTGCATCATCATAAGAATAGTGAAAATTAGAGAGCATAGATGTTCGTACATGTTCAGAAAATGAAATCATTTTGATGGAGACGAGGCAATGTTAGATTTAGCTTGTGACTGATGCCTACTATGCGAATTTGAACATGATGCTCTAAATTTAATTGCCTCCTTCTTTTTAAAAGAAGGAGCACAATTTTCAAATAGTAGGTCGTCTCCTGTGGCTATCTCATTTCCTTTCATTCTATTTAAAATTTTACCTGTAGGTGCATGCGAGGATAAGTTGGTACGCATTGATTTTCTCGATGCATTCTGCTTCCTTATAGTGTCCTGGGCTTGGTTAGAGTTTCTATTTTAGACACAGCTAGAGACATTTGTGGAGACGTTGAAGCTATAATGTTATTGATTTGTTTTTCGAGTGAGGAAATTATTGTCAATAGCACGTCATTTTCTACTTGAAAAACAATCTTTTGCGGACTCTAGGGTCGAGCGCAAGTCAGATATTTCCTTAATTGCTGGTGGGATATATGCACTAGAGGGACTGGACTGTGCCAAGTCACGGGACGTGTTCTCGAGGATGATTGGTGTTGAAGGGGGAATAAGAGCATCTAAGTAGTCATCAGACAAAGGTATTTCCCTTATCTTGTAGCTATTATTCATAGCTTCATAGTCAAGTGGAATTTCTACTCCTGTCTTCCTATCTCCATCACTTTCTGGTGTGAAGGCCATTAATTTAGGCATGTTAATCCCTAAATAGCTAAGATCATAAGGATCATATGGGTTTAGGGATTTCTTCACAGCTAGAGTAGGGTTTGGAACAAAGCCTAGACCTGCACGTGGATCGTAGAATTTGTGTCCTTAGGATGGTTCAAGAAGATCGTTCGATCTGTTTGTCCTCTATTTGTTAGGAGGTCCTCTAGCTTTTTAATCATACAGTTTTACACGTTCTTTATTCAGGAGATCGAACTCGCATGTTTTATTGATTCGCTCGTCGATGCAAGTTGTCAATTTAGCATTTAGCTTGCTAACCTGTGTCTTCAACTTTACTATTTCAGCGTCGCGACTGTCAATTTTTGATTGCGCTACCTCTTGAAGCTGCCTGAGCAGACATTGATAATTGTTATCAAACCGAGCTTGCAAGTCGTTGATTGTCCTCTCGTGATCAACACATTTGCTTGTTGTTTGCTCGTAGTTTGAGATTTTGTTAGTTAAGTCAATGACTTTTGACGCTGATTCAGCTAAATTGGCTTCGGAATTAGCTAATCTAGTTTCTAGTCTATCTACGTTTTCACGTGTCATATATAGATCGACTATAGTCTTAACTAGTTCATTTTCTACTGACCTAAACTTGCTATGAAGAGCCGTAAATTTTTCTTGGAGTTCGAAATACAAAAGGGGGTCTATAGATTCTACCTCCCTTTCTGAATATGCTTCCTCGTTTTTACCACCATCATCTGCCTCCATGTACTTTTGCTCTGATTTAGCTCCTTTCACTAGGGCTATGTTGGCTACATTTTCTTGCTCGCTTTCAGATGTTTCATCGAGCCAGCTGTCTTGTTCTGCCATCAAAGCTACTCCAGCTTTTATTTGCTTAATCCGGCGTAATTTTCTAGAGTAGTACTCCTCACCCTTCTTTTTGGTTAGAAAGCAGTCTATAGCCATGTGCCCAGGTTTGCTGCAATTATAGCATTTGATTGGCTCTGCGCTTTTCTTACTATGGGAGTTGTGGAAGGGTGCCATTGATTCGAAGTTTTCAGAATTTAAGCGTGGAAAACTTTTTGTGTACACCCAAAGACTGTGTGATGATAGAAACTACGAGAAAATGCCAAGTCTTTTTCTATAATATGCTTGAATGCTCTAAGTAGATCGTTGGATATGTGATCGTCGACACATATCCAACGAAAAAAAAATTTTGAAATATTTCGAAAAAGGCCTAAAATAGACTGTAACTGTTGGATTCAAATTTTCTTTTTCCCTTTTTTTTGTGATCAAGAACGTTTAAGTGTGAATTTCAAAGAATGATTTAGTGAGAATTGGATTTCCCGATTAAAGCTTCGAATGATGTAGATTTTTTTTTTACTAAAATTCTAAGTTTTAAATCGATAGCAAAAATCGGGCGAATTTGCAAACTTAAGATTCACCGAATTTAATTCGGGCGAATTGCTGTTCAAAGAGGATCAGAATCGGGCGATTGTTTGTCAAAGGACTGAAATTCGTTGAGAGTTTCAAATCGGGCGATTTGCAAATTCTAGCTACAGTAACAAATCGTGTGATT
The DNA here is from genome assembly GCA_027422505.1 of Craterostigma plantagineum. Classification (NCBI taxonomy): domain Eukaryota; kingdom Viridiplantae; phylum Streptophyta; class Magnoliopsida; order Lamiales; family Linderniaceae; genus Craterostigma; species Craterostigma plantagineum. The sequence goes on from JAPQWV010000002.1 coordinate 9,322,127, forward strand.
CAGCGATTTATATTCCTACAATGAATTTATTGAGATCGGCCGATTTGCTATGTGAGGAACAAATGAACTATTTATTAAAATCGTGCGATTTAGTGCGTGAAATTTAATTCGCTACAGTTCGACTAGCTACAGTGAATTCGCTACAGTAATCGGGTGCTACAGCGAATTTGAAATCGCTACAGTGATGGGCGAATTTGAAACCGCTACAGTGAAATCGGACGATTTTGTTATGGTAACGGGCGAATTTGCTACAGTGAAATCGTCCGATTTGAAATGCTATAGTTAAATCATCCGATTTGAAATTGCTACAGAGAATTGCTACAGTAATCGGGCGAATATGAAATCGCTACGGTGAAATCGGGCGATTTTGCTACAGTAACCGGCGAATGTGCTACAGTAATCGGGCGAAATTTGCTCAGTCCGATTTCGAATTGCTACAGTGAAATCGTCCGACTTGAACTTGCTACAGTGAATCACCACAGTTAATTTGCTAGTGAATCGGGCGATTTGTAGCAACTGCGGTTACAGAAACGGGTACTGTAGCAAATCGGGTGATTTGTTCATCTGCCCGATTCTGGACTGTAAACTGACGAAAAACAGATCGGATTTCTACCCAAAACTCACTCAAATCATCTGAAAAACGTTGGGTAATCACTTCAAAACACTCGAAAACAACCTAATTAACTCTTGAGCTTGCAAAATCCGTAAAATCAACTTGAAAACTCAAGAAATGGCATAAATTCGAAACTGAAAAATAAAACCCAAAAATTTCAGAAACTTGCTCACATCCTAACGTGTTTGCTCTGATACCATTTGTTGGTCCTAGTATATCCAACTAAAACACATTTCTAGCATTTTAACCAAGAAAATAATGGGAAGAATTTAACTTATCGTGGGAGCGTGCGTGCGTGTTCTTGAGAGAAGTTTGGAGCTTCTCTCACAAAAATTATTTCTCTGTATTTCTCACACAGACAAGACAACCCTAACGTGTTAGGGTTTTTAGCACTTATACCACATGTGATGGTAAATACTGTTTGGGCTTCTTGAAAGCCCATTACAAATAAGCTCACTGGGCTTTACAAATAAAAGCCCAGCTCACTTAAATAAAATTACAAAATAAAGATAAAATAATTAATTGAAGACAATAAATAACTCCTAATAATTCCATAAAGTTGTCAAACACAATCTGCTCCACATATCAAGACTTGTAACGTATCAGAAGATAACTTCGCATGATAGGGATCTAAAACATGGGTTCCTGCACTACACGTCGCCTCTATTGCCACTGTGCTAAGAATAGCTAAGACATCGCGAGCCAATTTCAACAAAACATTAAACTTCAAAAATTCATATTTCCTCAAGCCAATGCATCAAAATGAGAAGGAATGTCCTCATCTTGGCTTCTAAACACCCCTTCCTCTAAGTAGATATCTAATTCCGTCTTAATATGGCCGTCAACTGCGACAATATTCAAATATTCATCAAACATTGATAAACAAGAAGGTACCAACTTTCTATAGAATTGGAGCTCTTAGTAAAAGAAGAAAACTCGCGTCGGGCATAGAAGATGAACTTTTATGGGATTTCAGGTTATCTTCTTGGACATATTCAAAGTAAAGATCATACAATTCATCTCGAAGCTTTGACATATCTGCACGTGCATCGACATCAGTATATATTTAGTTGAAAGCAAATTCGACTAACCTCAGTTTAAACCTAGGATCAAGTAATGCTCTAATAGCCATCAAAAGGTTGCAGCTGCACCAATTTTTGTCAAACTTCTGTTTCATCTTCCGAATCGTTCCTCTAATGAACTCTTCGTGATGGTTTTCCTTTTTATTATGCGATGGGTCGGCCTTCTAGGAGTAAAACACCACCCTAATGCATCACACTCAAGCTTGAAGAATTTAGTAAAGTCAGTTAACACGAGAACATGTGCATATGTTAAAATTGATCAAAAGCAATTTAATGGGATTTTCCCCATTCGAACATCATGTTTTTCTTAACTAGCTCATTTAAAGAGCAGCCTATGTTGAGAAATTCTTAACAAAACGTCAATAAAAACTAACAAAGTTGTGGAAAGATTGAATTTTGGTCACACTTTAAGGGTTGGCCATTCAAGAATTGCTTGGACTTTCGATTGATCGACCTACAATCCATTATTCTGTATAACAAATCCAAGAACCTCATGGGAACAAAAAGAGCATTTATTTACATAAAAAACAATTCTTCTTCACGCAACGTATTAAGGACAATTTTTAAGACGCTCAGCATGATCATGTAAATTCTTGATATAGATAAGTACACAGCAACAAACTGGCCAAGATAACCCTTAACATGTGATTCATCAGACGCGCCGCTATAAGCCAAAGGGCATTACTAACCACTCGTAAAGTCCGGGGCGGTTTTCCACTCATCACCTTCTTGACTCGTATCTGATAATACCCCGATTTCAATCATTTTCTTAAAATAAATGCGCACCATGAAACTCATCAAGCATGTAATCTAAGCGGGGAATGAGGTGACCGTACTTAATAGATTTAATTTACCGTCCTGCAGTCAATGCACATGCGCCAAGTTCCATCCTTTTTCGGTACGAGACTAACCATGGTGCACGGACTCAAGGATAATCGGATGTCACCCTTAGACAACAGCTCCTCAACTTGCTTCAGAAGCTCCTTAGTGTCCTCTGGATTAGCTCGATATGCTGGCCGGTTCGGAATGGCAGATCCCGTATAAAATCAATGTGATGCTCGATGCCTCGGAGTGGAGTCAAGCCGTCGGGAACCTCCGCAACCTAATATCTGCAAATTCATCAAATCGAAGGCATTTCCGATGCTAACTACTCATGAGGAAGGTCACAAAAAGATACCAATATCTCCTTGTATAAAAACAAGATGAATGACTTCCGAGAGCATACAGTTCTACGACTCTCGAACTCACATAAGAAGCGCCTTTGCTCTCACTCGTTTTCGGATTTTTGTTCTTTGCACTCTCATTATGCTTACTATTGTGTTCTCACTTTCAGTTTGTTTTTTGATCTTGCTAGGCTTTTATTGCTCACCACTCTTTTTGTGTTCCAGCTGATACTTGTTGCATTGTCCATGTTGGGTGCCTGTGAAAGAGGCATGAGAGTGTACGTCTTCTTATTGTGTCCAAGCTGATACTTGTTGCATCGTCCATGGTAGGTGGTTTTGTGATCGATCTCCCATATCTTACGAGCAAAATATGCCAGCGCTCAGTGGCACTACGTCGCAACGCACCTCATCGTCGAACTTCACAATCAAGAATTTGACCTGAGCTTGTTTACACCTCATAGGCACTATTTTATTAATGAACTAATAGTTATATTATATTACTGTAAATATATTTATATTGAAATATTTGGGGTGGATTCGGTGAGATTTTCTAAACCTGAGACCTGCCACGGTTAGCCGGGTTGAATCCTTAGAGACCCATCCACCCCAACACCCACAACAACTCGCTTCAGTAATTCCGGGTGTAAACTCGCCATTGATCATCCTACCGATAGCGATTGATGTAATATCCGGGTCCGTGATTAAGCCGGCCAATATATTTACACGCGTGTGCTTATATGATCGCACATTCGATATTTATTCACTTATGTGCTTATATGATGATTGACTTGCTAGAATACTGGAGACTTAGAAGAATTTCGAAATAAGGTAGAGAAAATTTTCGAAAGAGTGAGAGTTCGAATATTAAAGATTTTCGAAAGAGTAATTTCTAAAGGTGGACTTTCGAAAATTATGAGTATGAGGTATGGAATTTTCGATGTGAAATTAGAGATTTTCGAAACAAGGTGAATTGTGAAAATTAGGATTTTCAAAATTGTGAGACTTTCGAAAGAATGAGAATTTCGAAAATTAGAATTCTTGGAATGTGAGAATTTTTGAAACCTTAAAGACTTGTGAGACTTAGTTCGAAAATTTAGTAAGGAAAAGGAAACTAATAATAAAAATATTTCCTATTACTCGAGGTTAAGATAAGTGTTAGTATGTCCTTTCATTTGTTAAACATCAACATAGTGTCGATGTCATTTGTTGACAAATACAGGAAGGATACGATAAGAACTTAGGAGAAAGACAATCATTCACTTGATCACTATAAAAAATTAAGCTTAGACAGAAGACGCAGAACTCGAACAATAATCATCTTGAAGCTTGCAGAAGGTATAAATTCCTACTTCGATCTTTACGTTTTTTAGGATTTAGCATGTTTTAAGTATTAGCACACACTGCGTGAGATCATGTTAAGATAGATTTGATTTTCGAAAGTACGAATGTGTCTGAAGTTCTTAAGAAGTTCATCGTATTCTTGAGGAGTAGTATTTTGATCGAGTGATTTAAGATTTACGAATGAAATTTCCACAAGATCGATTTTCAAATAAATTCGAAATAAATTTCGAAAGAAATTTCGAAATTTCAATTTTGAAATAATTTTGTCGAAATCAATTTCGAAATGAATTTTGAAACCATTTTCGAAAGGAATTTCAAACACTTTCGAAGAAAATTTCGACTCAATTTCGAACACTTTCGAACTTGTTATGTCCCGTTTGTCAACTCAATCAATCCTAAGCATGGAGTCTAAGGAAATCGATTATAACTATTGAACTTTGACATTCGATCAAAAACCTTCAATGAAGAACACGAGGGAATTCCTTAGTGAGAGGATGATTTCTGAGTTTCTCTCTCTAGAATTGAATTCAACAGCCTAATATTCTCTAATTTTCTGTATTAAGCTTAATATTTGTACAATTATTATACCAAACAGACTTGGTATAAATATAAAACTAGTCCTAATATAAGGACTATACAAATAAAGCCCCTATCTATGAAGACAGCTAATGAATCAAAGTACAATTAAAATTGATATTCTACATTCTCCCCCATTGTGCTTGATTTCTCTTCCGCGCTATCTGTCCTCGTCGGGCGTAGTACGACCTGCGCAAGCCCAGCGCATGCTCAAAGTTCCAGATCGTGTTCCTTAGCTCCAGACGCTCCTCTAATAGTTCCATTAGGAGCGACTGTTCTCTCACGAACCGGTGGATCCTCAACATCGTCTCTCTATTGATTTCTTCCAACCTCTGCTCTATGTTCTTCCTGATGACCTTGAGTGTCCCATCACAGAACTTGTTGATTTCAGTCTCCAGCATCAACATATTCTTCTTAGCGATTGGATTGTGGTAGGTGATGCCTAGGACTGAGCTGATGTGCACGTGATTGTTGGGAAGCTCTTCGATCTCAGGTCCTTTGTTGAGTGGAGCGGTCATGTTGACCTTCTTCATGTTGCTCTCCAGAGCCATCTGAAGGTCGTGTGCGGCGAAGTACTTGACTTGGCGCATTATGAACCGGTAGAGTCCCTCGAGTCCTTCTTTCTTTACGAAGCCTTGAGGACCCTTGTACTTCTCTACGTAAAGCTGGTAGAGACGGTACACCTCCTCGTAAGGAAGGTCGGGTAGGTCGCTCTCGCTGAGTTCGTCTCGAGTTCTGTCTACTCTTTCGATTACATAGAACGGTGTTTGAAGCCCTCCTTTGGCGCAGTAGACACTAGTAGCTGGCAGATGGGAGATAGACTCTTATAATGGTTCCTCGCTTGTGCTTTAGTCATCTTCGTCCTCACATCCTGTCCGAGATGGGTTAGCATCCAGAGATATATCATTCTGTTTTGTTGATCCCAGTGAGAAATAGCTCAAACTCGTTCGCCTTTTTGACTTTGTCCGGTGACCTCCTAATATTTTCACGGACTTCTTCAAGGAAAGGTATCTCTATTCGAAAATTCTCACACGGCGTGTTGATCCGAACGGTCCCTGGCATTTGTCTTGTGGGGGAAACCGCTCGTTGCGTGATCAGCTCTGAAAGCCCTGATGGATATTGTTCATGGTCTACACCTTCCTGAAGTTTGTCGTCTTCTATCAACACGAGGTCCACCGAAGCTTGTTGCGAAATTTGTCGAACTTTCTTGAGCCGTTGTACTTGATGCTCCTCGGGCATAAAATGGGTCGCCCACTATCCTTCGAATAAGAATTTGTCGAGGAACTCATGTGGATTGATGCCATGTCCTGATGGTCCCGGTTGGTCTGGAGCTCCAGAGGGAGTAGCTTGGGTTTGCGCCAGCGCTACGAGCATAGCTGCACTTGCTTCTTCTTCCGGAAGCAAGGGGATTGTCAGAGTCGGTGGTGTGGCGGAGGCGTCCTTAGGTGAAAGGATGGTGGGTCGATGTGGGTTAAAGTGGTGGTGCGGTGCGTGTGTGGATAGTTTGGGTGGTTTGTGTTTGCGTTGAGCCCCAGCCTTGTCCTTGGCCACTCGTAGATGTCCTTGGCCTCTTCTCCCTCATGATGATCCTGATCGTCAGGGTCGTCATGTCGTCGTCTGGAGTGAGAGCTTTGGCTTCGGCACGTTCGGGTAGGTGGCTCAGGATGGTCCACTAGTCGCCTATAGAGCGATTCCTCGTGAGGCGACCGGATGGTAAGACCAATGAGGCGGGCTAGAAGGATGTCGTGGAGCTCGGTGACTGGGATGGTGTATGGGTTGATTAGGATGGATGAGTTTTGTAAAGGATCGGTGGGTGTGGGTTGTGAGGTTGTGAGGTCGGCTTGTGCTGAAGTTGGCTCCGAGACGGGTGCTTTCCCTCGATCTTGACGGGACGTCTCGATTGTCGTACACACGCTCTTCATAATTTTGTCTTCGAAAGATTTGAATGCTGCGGAGAGAGCGGCCTTGAGACGGTCTTCAGTCACAAAAGGGGTGGACGCCTCCGTAGATGGACCAGGACGACTGATGTCGCCTGTTGACAACCCTTGAGCAGACACCGACTCCTTAGGTTAGCTCACAGTCACTTGAGGTTGTGACTGTCCGAGACTTCCATCAAATCCTTGATTTGAATCTATAAGATTCGCATCTATGGATGTTGTGACAGGCTCAGATTGAATCTGTACATCAGACATTTCGACGTCGAGGCCGGTAGTAAGAGGAGTCTGGATCTCGGCCACGACACTTGGAGTGATGATTGGTGTTGGGTCTGATGTTGTGGTGACGGTGGTGAAGAGAGACTCCAGTTGTATGCTTAGTCTTCTGGGAGTCCGTCTTATTAATCTGATCACCTCACTCCGTGTCGGATGAGGTGGCTGTGTGAGGGGACTGTTCACGTTCAACGTCCTCACGAGCCTGTTCCGTCACCAGTGGAAGTGAGCTTTGCCCCATTTCTGCCTCGGGCTGTGCTACTTGTTGAAGAACCTCCTCAATGGGCTCTTCGTGCACGCCTACATGTATGGGCACTTCCACTTGGAGTGTTTCCGTTGGGGCCTCTTGGTCCAACTCGTCTGCCACAACATCAATCAACGTGGCATCGTCGTCAGGGATTTTCACATCATGAGTTGGAGGCTCCTGCTCTAGCTCCTGGGCCAATGCATCGATCATCGTGTCCTCAGGGCTTTGTTGTTGGGGAGGGCTTGTGAAATCTGTCGGGGGCTCTCTGATCATCTGTTCCATTAGATGATTCTCCCGGCAGTAGAGTTGGTATACATCTCCCGAGGGGTCGGCGAGACGTAGCAACTCGAACGGTATGGCCATTGACGGCTGGTCCAAGTCCGTTAGTTTTTGATTGTGGAAAAATTTCAGCCGCGGTGGTTGGTAATTCCCTCCAGGAGGTAGACGAGGAATGTTCTGCTCGTGCAACTCCATGTATTGTCGAATGATAACGGAGAACCACCGGGCGCACGGCACATTCTTTGAGCGTTTGTCTTCTGCCTGATCTGCTCGGCTAGAACATTTCAGATCAGTTGAGCGAAATCGTAATTTCACAAGAAGACGATTCCACGAAAAATCCTCAGAATGTTGCCGTTGCCTCTGTCGAAGCCGGCGTGCTTTGGGGATAGACATTTGTTGATGATCCCAAACAATGTCTTCCACGGATGAGGAATCCCGTTGCTCTGCATTTGTGCGAGTTTGGTGAGCGGCGGACGGTATCCCAGCTGAAGGAAGTCACGTACTAGCTCCGCATCAGTTGGAAGGGGTTCGTAGTTTGGGTTGTAGGGGAGGTCGAGGATGAGACCGAAGTCATTCTTGTTCATATTTATGTGCCTCGTCCCTATCACCGTTGTGAAGCTATATGCTCCTTCAATAACGTGGCTCTTGATCATCCCCCAAAATTGTTGAAGATAGACCATAGGCACTAAGGCCGTCACTGTCAGAGCATGTCATATGGGATGGCCTAGTAGTATAGACACCATAATCTCGCCAGGACACCGAAAGGACGTCATGTCGAGCTGGAAATTAGTGTCTTGTACACTGAGGTACAAGGCCTTCTGATAGATGTGATTGTAAGTAGGATAGCGGTCCATCTGAAATACACATAAGAAATGTAAATCATTAGTTCAAGAATTCTATGAGTCGAATTTTGAATTTATCAAACCATAATAGTGAATCGTGTCATAGCATGTTTTAATAAATTCGTAATTGAAATCACGAAATTTGCACATAGATCATACGAAGTGAATATTGAAGAAATAATTCAATTGCGACATAAGTATGTTGGTCTTATTGAGGTTCAGTCGAAATTTTTCTAAGTGTTTAAGCACTGTTCACTCCGTGCTATTTTTCGCGCGAGAATTAAAGTTCTCAATTGAATTTCCTTAGTGCAAATTTCAAATACAATTCTCCGTTTTAATTTGCGATTGAAAAATTTTATGCGCTATTGAAAGCTACAGTGAAAAGGACTTAGAAACTTTTCTAAGTTTTTGAACTAAAGGTACGGTATTGTAGCCGATAAATTTTACGATCGACAAAAATTTCCGTGTAAATTTACGATCGAAAAAAATGAAATTACGAGTAAATTTACTGTCGAGAAATTTTTCGCGCGTGAATAAAATTTTCGCAGTGAAAATTATCGAGCGAGAAAGTATTTCGATTTAAAAATAGTTTTTCGCTATGAAATTTTACGATCGAGAAAATTGACAGCGAGAAACTTGGTGACACGCCGAGAAAATTTTCGATCGATAAAAATCATTACTGTGCATGTTTGCGATCGAGAAATTTTATCGTCGAAAAATGAATTTTATCGATGCTAAAATTTTCGATCAAAAATGAAATTGAAATCGAAATTACTATTTGCGATTGTAAGTTTTGCGCTCGAAAGTTGATTACATGTATTTGAACTATTCCGCACAGTAATCTTTTCGCTCGCATAAAATCAAGTTTCGATTTCTCGATTTTAAGTATACTTCGAGTTATGTTATTTATTTATCGATTTAAGGCCGGAATTTAGCGATGAAAAACTTTCACAATGCAAACAGTAACTCAATCAAATTAAAATGCAATTGACATTGTTTGCAAGCGAGAAAGTTCTTCGACGCCTTCAAACATTTAAAACCCAGTTCAGTCTAACTCTCGATCGATCCTTAAGAACGCAGATAATCGAAGAAATAAACCCCTAGAATGATTTAAAACACCGTAACTATCTTGAGTGCAGATTATAGCCCAGATTGTTACTCATAAAATGATCGAAAACACTGCAAAGTAGCACTCGAGTTTTCATATTCTGAACAGACGAGAAATTCGCACAGAATCATGCGAAAGATTACAGAATATAGACGCAAATGAAGTTTAAACACGCGATAATCCCTAAAAGAAGTCGAATCTACCTTCTAAAGATGAATATCAAAGGAAAAATCGAAAGATTTGAAGGGTTTTGACCTTCGTCTTTTGAGAGAAAAGGTTTTCGCACGAGAATTTTGACTGTTGAATTTTGCGATCGAGGGTTTTTAGCGTGTATTTAGGGATTTTCGACTGCAAACAATGGTTTCGTTTAAGTGGGCTGATTTGACTTTTTCGATACTTAGTGAATTAAGCCCATTACTATTTACGATCGGGAAACTTACGATCGAGAAACTTTCTTGGTTTACTGTTTAAATTTTCGCTCGACAAAATCCTATCGAAAATTTTCATTTGGTTCCTGTTTAAATTTTCGCTCGTCAATTTTGAGAGCGTAAATTAACACTTGGTCCCAAATCAACTTTCACTCGAGAAACTGTGATTGAAAATTACACAATTCGCCTAAATTTCTCGATTGTATGTTTTCCTTAATATCTCAGATTGATCCTAAATTTAAAAATAAACCACAATATTACTCCTAAGTATAAACGAAAGTGCAATTAACTCTCTGTATTTTCGAAGAAATGACATCTCGCTCCAAAATTCATCTTCGAAAATCAACAATACTTAGAGCAAAATGTCGAGAATATTAGAGTTAATTAAGAAGTAATTGTTTAATTAAGGCCCCCCTGAATTGTTTTACCATAGTCCTGAGTTCACAATCATGAAGATTTGTGAAGTCCTCCTTATTTAAGCATTGTCCAAAACGAATCAACACGAAAATTTCTGCAACGCTTAAAGAAAGAACATCAAAAATATTTGGAGTTCAAAACATGGAATCATTGTAGATGCTCCCCTCAAATAGTGTACTTGTATCGATTTATCACGTAATCATGCAAATCAATACAAGTAACAATCATTATAACACGCAATTAATCACTTTAGACTAGATACATGTTTCCCTACACATGTAATAGAGATTTGCGGGAGGGTATGAGCAAAATCAAAATTCGCTTTTTAATCAATTCTATGCCAATGCAAGTTAGATATGCATTCAAAATGTGCGATGTTTTTTTTTAGTAAGATGTTTGAGAAGAAAAGAAATTATCATATATCTATATATATATTATATATATATATATATATAATTTTCATATGCATATTAATATTATTAATAGTATGTGGTCAGATTATTTAGCTACGATCATTGTTACGCCTCAAATTTCACAAGACACTTGAAAAGATCACATACTGTTAAGTCATGCCGTCAAACTAAAGAGTCTTAAGTTCATTGAATGATCCATTTCGACAACTCTCACTGGGTTCACTCTAGCACTCGATCATTTTGCCTTGGGATGATTATATTTAAATAACCCAAGTCAACACAAGCAATCTTAAGTCAATTTACCTGTGATCGAGACGTTTTTAATCGTTTCACCTTTGCGAGAGATCGTCGATGTGGAATCATAGAGACTATGAAAGGTTTTAATTTGGCTCTGACTAAGAAGGGAGGGAGATTCAGGTAATGCACTTATCAGGCTGTTTTTCTCCTAGGGAATCATAGGGATGTGGAATCATAGAGACTGTGGAATCATATCGTTCTCCTCCTTTTTGCCGTTTTTCTCTTTATTGTTTATCATTCTCATCCTTTAATGATTTTTCTTTGGTTCAGTCTGCACTTGCTCAAGCTGAAGCTCCGCTTCTCTACGAGGCTGAAAGATTATCTAAGGTGAAGATCTTCTTATTCGTTCTCAGGCCGATACCGTGCTCCTTTTCTCTTAATCCCTAGTGAGGTTTCAGAGATTAGCGATTTGAAGAAGTTCGCAGTTGTGGAATTCGAACCCAAGGCCGCGCTCCTCTTCTCGTTGTCTCGATATAAGACCGGATTATCGTTGGAGAAGTTCACTTCGTGGTGCTCCTCTTTCCAGCCGTTCTGACTAGTGTACGAGATTATCGATAGAGAAGTTCACAGCAAGATCCATAGCCCCTTCTAATGATATGAGATTGTGATAGTCGAGGGGCAGGTTCTTTTGGACTACTTTTTGTGCGTTGAGCATTCCTCGTGTGCGTTTTCTACCTTCTTTTCTTTGTCGTCTCGTTTTCTCCCCCTCCTTTCTCGATTGAATATCCCATCGAAGACTTAGGTGTTCGGTTGAAGGCTCAAAGGATTTTCAAGTGAAGAAAAGGATATCGGAGAAAGCTCAAAAAGGGTTGTCTAAAGGCTGTATTAAAGGATTGAGATTTTATATATATAAGGCCAAGTGAGGAATTTCCTAAGTGCTCTAATCATTTTCCTAAGTATCTAACGAAAGGCGAGTATGAAGCCGAGAATCACTAGTTAAGACAAGCAATTGATGTGTGACTCGGTCAAGAATAAATCAATAGAAAGGAAAAATAATAGGCCAGAATCCTCACTTATGTAAAGTGGCTTTGTGTCTAGTGGAGCAAACTAAAAGAGCTTTAGACACAAGAATGCGACTTAGACTGACAAAATTAAGCAAGCAATCAGTCGCATGCCAGGGAAATCTAATTGTCACGTAGATCGAGCATCCTTAAAGATTTCTTCATTCCCCTATATTATAGGCATGTATAGTTTATTATATATATATATATATTTATTTTAGTAATTTTATTATCACGTAAGATAAGACAAGTGAGCATGGAAAACACATAGAATAGAGCATGTGATAGCACATAAGATCAGGTAATGCACATATCACGGGAGATTCAACATGCCTAATTTTCCGACAAGGAATTGGAACCGTTTTTCATCCAATGCCTTGGTGAAAATGTTGGCTAGTTGATATTCCGTGTTCACAAAGTAAATGTCAATTGTGCAATGTGATCTTCGATAAAGTGATATCTAATGTCTATGTGTTTCGTGCGTTAATGGTGAACAGGATTGCACGTAATCGCAATGGCACTTTGGCTATCACTATATATGGGTATATTATTTAAATTGTACCCATAATAGCGAAGCTGAGTCCGCATCCATAGCATCTGGGAGCAACAGCTGGCGGCTGCGACGTATTCAGCTTCAGCCGTCGAAGTTGTGACGCAATTTTGCTTTTTGGATGACCAGCAGACTAGCTTTTCGCCTAGAAATTGAGCGCCACCGGAGGTGCTTTTCCTGTCCATTCGGCAACCTGCATAATCAGCGTCAGTATAGCCGATAAGTTTGAAGTTCGTACCTTTAGGATACCATAGTCCTAAGGTAGTTGTGCCCTTAAGGAAGCGAAGAATACCCTTCACCGCGAGCATGTGGGATTATTTGGGATCGACTTGGAGATGGGCACAAAGAAAAGTGGCAAACATGATATCCGGCCGACTAGAAGTGAGTTAGAGAAGAGATCCAATCATGCTGCGATAGAGTGTGATGTCGACCGATTTTCCTGCGTGATAGGCATCCAACTTGCAGCTTGTTGACATGGGAGTGCTGAGAGGCTTCCTCTGATCTTGATGGAACTTTTTCAGGAGGTCCTTAATGTATTTTGTTTGACTGATAAATATCCCATCATTGAGATGCCTGACTTGAAGTCCTAGGAAGAATTGCATCTCTCCCATGTGGCTCATTTCGAATTTACTCTTCATGAGATCTCCAAACTTTTCGCAACGTGGATTTGTTGAACCGAAAATGATGTCGTCAACGTAATCTTGAACGACCATCAGAGCCTTGTCTTGCCATTTGATGAAGAGGGTCGTATCGATTGTTCCTCGAATAAATCCAGACATTACGAGGAAGTCACTCAAGACATCATACCAAGCACGTGGGGCTTGGTTTAGTCCGTATAGAGCTTTATCCAATCGATAGACGTGATCGGGATGCTCTTGATCAACGAAGCCGTCTGGCTGAACGACACAGACTTCTTCTTTAAGTACGCCGTTGAGAAAGGCGGTTTTAACGTCCATTTGATGGACCCTGAAGGCTTTATGAGCCGCGTAAGCCAATAAGAGACGAATGGCTTTAATCCGGGCAACAGAAGCATACGTTTGATCGTAGTCAATGCCTTCCTGTTGGTTGTATCCCTTTGCAACTAATCGTGCCTTGTTCCGGATCACTTCACCATCTTCATTCTTTTTGTTCTTAAATACCCATTTTGTCCCGATGATAGTTTTCCCATGCGGACGGGGTACTAATTTCCACACTTGAAGACGTTCAAATTGGTTGATTTCCTCTTGCATTGCAATTATCCAATCCGGATCTTGTAGCTGCTACCTTAGTAGGCTCGTTTTGGCTTAAGAAGCAGCTGAAAAGACTGTGTTGATGTCGTGTCCTTACACCGCTCGAAGGATCGCCAATTATCAGATCAACCGGGTGAGCTCTAGTCCACCTGCGCTCATGCGCAAAGCTGTAGATGATGCATTAGCCATTTGTGGGTCTAGATTTCCAACGATCTCCGATTGTTCATTTGTGTGAAGAAGTTCCAAATCTGCACTTGGAGGGAGCGACTCTGATGATTCTTCCTCAACACCATGGGAGGTTCTTCATTGCTCTGTGGCAAACTTGAGTCGGGTGAGGTAAGGACTGTTGAAGAACTTGGTACATCGGCCTCGTCGGGTGTAGGATTGACGGTGACTGGCGGATGTAGAGGCTCAAAGAGGGAATCCAAGTCTTCTAACACAAGTCTTAGAGCTTCGTCTGGCGGTGATTGCTGAGTTATTGCCATCTTCTATTGGTTTTGTGCCAACACACCAGCGAAAACGGGTTCTGAGATGTTGTCTTCAGAAGCCAACAGGTTGAGCACGGGTCCTGAACTGTTTGTTCAGAAGCCTTGTCGTTCGCTTCGTGAAAAGTGACGTTAAAGCTTTCCTTAATCGTTCGGTTGGACTTGATGTATACTCGGTAGGCTTTTGATGTTGAAGAATACCCGACGAAAGTTGCTTCGAATGCTTAGGGTCGAACTTTACACGTTGCTCTCTGTCGTTCGCCACAAAGTACTTGCACCCGAAGACTTTAAAGAATGACATGTTGGGTACTCTCTTATTTACAATCTCGTACGGAGTCTTGTTGAACCGTTTGTGAACCACCGTCCTGTTTTGGGTAAAACAGGCGGTATTTACTGCTTCAGTCCAAAGAAAGTGTGGAAGGCCGGAATGGATCAGCATTGTACAACCGGCTTCCACTAGGGTTCTGTTTTTCGTTTCAACGACCCCATTTTGTTGAGGTGTTTTTGCGGCTGAGAATTGTTGACTAATTCCAAGTTTCTAATAAAACTCACTGAGATATTTATTCTTGAACTCAGTGTCGTTGTCTGTTCGAATAACTTGAATAGTCAGCTGCAGTAAATTCTGGTTGTGTTCATAAAGTTGATAATCAAGTCCCCTATCTCATCTTTGGTTCAGAGGAACTTTGTCCAAGTATAGTGAGAGAACTCATCGACGATCACTAGCACGTACTTGCATCCATGGATACTTTGTGTCTGCATCGGCCCACAGAGGTCCATTTGGATTAGTTCCAATGAACGAGAGGTAGACGCAATTCGCTTGACATGATGAGACGCTCGCTTCATTTTTCCTAATTGACATGCCGAACATTGATTCTCCTTTTGTAGTAGTATAGTTTGAAGACCGTGAACCAACTTTTTCGTAGAGGCGTTGGAGAGCTTTCATATTCAGAAGAGACATTCGTAGATGCCATAAGCAGTTCCTCTGAATGACAGTCTGAGAGATGAGGCATACAGCTGTCGAGGGATGCACGGACGTCAGGTTGATCGTGTAAAGATTTGATTTCCGAAGCCCGTAGAGGAGTTCTGTGTCCTGACTGTCCAAAATTCTGCACCGGTCAGCATGAAAGACAACTTGAAATCCTTTATCGCAGAATTGGCATATGCTGAACAAGTTATGGCGGAGTCCTTCGACGTAAGAGACATCTTTTATCGTCAGATTTTCCAAAATGATATCCCCACATTCAAGAATGGGAGCTGATTCATTGTTTTCGAATCTGACTTTGCCATTTGGTCGGTCTTTGTAGTTGCTCAACAGCTCGTGTTTTCCAGTCATGTGTGTGGAGCAACCAGATTCGAGGTACCACACATGATGGATCTGCAAAAACAAGTTAGAGAGCTTTAGGTACCCACTTAAGCATGGGTCCTCTCAGATTAGCAGATTTAGTTTTAGGTTCAGATATGATTCCTAAATTATTACTTGAGGGAGTTTTAATAACCCATGTCACTTTCGGAGAAGTGGGTTTGGGTGTTGCCTCTTTAGGTGACTTGGCCTTCTCGGTTTTTGTCGTCCTAGGCGGAGATTTAGGAACCCATTTGCGTTAAACCTTGCAGTGAAGGTTAATTTCAGCACGTACAAATGCTTTGGTAGGGTTGATTGAGGAAAATATCTTTTCTTTTGATAATCTCCCAAGGTGCTTGGGGGACTCAATCTTTACGGGATACCTTAGGTGAGTACATGCATGTACAGCGCCATAAGCTTTCTTTATGGTTGGATCTTGTTTCCTACGGGCCTTCCTAGTGGCATTTGTTTCAGAATTATTATTTTTAATTTGTGAGGTAGAGCCTATTTCGTAGTTGTTGCTTCTAAAGGTGATGGGCTGAAGAGTACATGTAGAAGCAATTATTCGAAGAGAAGAAATTGCTCTTTTATGTCTTCGAGTGTCATTAATTTGTACAAAAGGAGTAACATTCTTAGTCATACTCAAATCTACTAGCTCCTTCTTAATACTAGACATTCTCGCCTTCAGTTCTAGTGCTTGCCCTACGCTCCCTGTAGACGTAGGTAAACTAGATTTAGTCTTAGCACTCTTAACAGAATTATCAATGCACTTTTGATCTTTCGAAGGTGATTTTTCGATTTTCACGCTTTCCATAATAGCATGAGAGGTCTTTTGGGAGGATGAGGAAGCTTTGAGATTTTCCATCTCTTTTAAGAACTTCTTCTTTTCAGCTTCGAAATTCTCTCTTTCTCTATCTAGTTTTTCTTGAGATTCCTCTATCTGTTTTATTATAGGAGGTTTATAGAGAGAATTTTTATAATGAACGTCTTTGACTTCCTCGTAGTGTGTTTGAGATTCAGGAGGTAGAACTTGAACTAAATCACAAACAGGTGTTAAAGATGGTTTCATATTTCTGTCTCTTTCATTTAGTTCTGTGTAGTCAAAAGGGATTTCAGGCCCATGTGAGGCTCTTCTCTTGGATGAATCTAAAGTACTTTGTTTTGTCGCTTCAGTAAAATCTCTAAGAGGGGTTACTCCTGTAATACCCGTATATTTTAAAGCGGGATTATGACAATAATTTTAGATAATTAGTGAAAAAATATATATATTAAAGATAAATAATTCATAAGACTAAGGCCCAACTCAATTAAACGTTTAACGAATTCAATCTCATGACTAAGGCCCAACAGAAGACCATTATCAATTAATAATTGAAAGCCCAAATTAAATAGGCAGAAAAAAATTGTTTGAATAAATACTATGACCCAATAAGTATTAATAAATGATTTTAAGGAGAAAGAATAAAATAATAGATAGATATGGATATACATATATATATATATAACGTTACTCTAGATCTATATATATGTATATATATTTTATTAATGATTATTGAGATGATTAACAAAATAAATTAATATAAGAAAATGACTTTATTACCTAATCCAATATGGAAATCTCGTTACATAGCTATCACCACTTTAATATATATAACTAATGCATTATTTAGTAGAATCATTACAAGAACAAAAATACAATGTGAGTGAGACAATTAAGCAAAAAGAAAGCCACATTAGTGGTTTCTCTTTATTTGTCACCTCACATCATTGCCAAATAATTTATTAAGTATATGTTTACATAGCAAGTTATCATGTTAAAAGAACACATACACAAACTAAAAGAAAGAAGAATTAGAATGACGCTAGAGAGAGTTGGGAGAAAAGTGGGACAAGGGACGAACTAGGTTTTTGCAAGGGTGAGAACTTTTAACGTAATCTTTATGTTTATGCATGATTTAGTATATTATGAATTTTAGAGAGTTACATATAATCATGTTCTATCTAAGTTCCAATTTTTGAGAGCTTAAGAATTATTTTGATTAAGAGGTTCAAACGTTTTTACATGATTTTGATATGTGTTTATAAGCCATGATTTTATAGGGTTGATTTTCGAAAGATTAGGGTTTTCACAATTTTTAATTTTCGGGAGTTAATGATTATGAAGAGTGTGGAAGTTCTTGATCAAGGAATTTATTTTGATGGTTATGATTGTCGAAATGTTGGATTAATTACATGAGATCTGTGAGTTATGTGATATTAAATAAATGTGTGATGTTTAATATGCGATTTGAATAGCTTATGTGAAGTTGTTCGTGAATTATCAGTTGAATGATAATAATACGGATTGGATTAATGACGTGTTTATATGTCTTTTGGTAGTTGAGCATGTTTAGACTTTAACTGTTATGATTTTGAGGTCTTCGTAACATTTATGCTTATAAGAATAATATAATATGTTTTCGGTGATATTTGGTTTATGTGATTTAAATAACTGCTAATGTGAGTAAGAAGATGTTTTCGTGGTTGGCACATGTTAGAGTTGAACTTCAGATTTTGAACTTGCCAATGACAATTGTCGAAATGATTTTGGCCAGTGCATGCTTTAGATAGCACATAATTTTCATGGGTGTTTAAAGTAGTTATAACTCTTAAACGGCAATTTCATGTATTTACACTTAAAGTTTTGGGCAAATATAATACCTTTATTACATTAGGATTTCCTATACTCAAGTTGTCTTTTTATTTAGGTATTTGAAGATCTCAGTATATCTCAAATAGAGCATGTGAACACTTTGGCAATTTAAGAATTTTTAAGTATATAGTTACTTTTCATTATTAGTAAGTCTTTGACACATGAGAAGTCTTTTGGGCACTAAAGAGTGTTTGTCGAAGAGTTTTTGCTACTTAGTAAATTTTGTCTGGATTTCTAGGGTTTCCAATAATTATGATTTGAAAATTTCGAAACTTATGTGACTTAGGAATTATACTGATATAATAAATTCGTATGCTCAGAGGATCGAATCATTAGGAGTTCACCGGGTTTCTTGACTAATTTACATCAGGAGGACAGGTAGGTGAAACTCACCTACGACACGTAAACGATTGTGTGAATTACATGTGATAATTATGTGCTTGTATGATTATGTGGTTTAGTAATTTACGTGATTTATATGTATTAAATATTCTGCATGTTATTATGTATATCTATGATTTTCACTGCACTTACATACCATGTTAGTTCGAGGGAGTTGAGTACCGTGCGGAACGGTAACGTTTGGGATGTTGATTGGAGGTGTAGGTTATTACGTTGGGTAGAGGGGAACATTTGGGTGAGTGCCACTCTAACGAGACCTAAGTTGGCCGCCCCAGTGTTGGGTGAGAGCTAACTCTAACGTGACCTGAGTTGGCCGGCCAAGTGTTGGGTGAGAGCTAACTCTAACGTGACTTGAGTTGGCCGCCTGAGCGTATGAGGTGTCGAGTGACGGGATGTGTTGCGACATTATAGAACATTTCGAGTATACGGCAACTCTAACGAGACCTGAGTAGCTTTGCGCTCGAGGCGGCTCTCTATGACCACTGGCAGAAGTAAGCTCGTCTGGACCGCACCCATCCCATCCATAGAGAATATGCCCTACTATCGAGGGACAGCCTCCACCCACGCTTCTTCAGCTCACACTTCGAGTGGTGCATATTCAGCTGTCCCTACTATTCGACATTTCCTGGAGGAGTCAATCAGTGCTCCCGCTGAAGCAATTGTTGCTGCGGAGGTAGCTAAATTACCTATCCGCTATAAACAGAAAAGGCATGATGTGGCGGACTTAAATAAACCTTAGTTTAAAAAATCAAATTGCAGGACAGGAATTCCCTCTTTGGGAAAACAAAACTTCGGCTAACTTGCTCTAACGAGACCTGAGCAAGATATGCGACTCTATGACCTGAGTGGGAACCTATTCTAACGAGACCTGAGTGGGATATTAGAAATGTACTTAGTATCGAGTAGTGTGGGGTGTTGAGACGTGTTAGTGTTGAGATGAGTAGAGAAGAGTTGAGCGTGCATTTGTGAGATGTTTTGGGAATGAGGTTCAGCGCACGTTGCATACATGCATATTTCATCTACTGGGCAAGGAGCTCAGTTTACGTGGTGTAGGTACGTACGAGTCCGACGTTGATACGCGTCGCGACTAGGCGGGCTGTTGGCGGTGATTCCACGGACTTTTGAGGGCTGGGCGCTACATGGATGCCACCTGTGGAGCGATGTTAGGATTTTTTAATATTTTGATATTTTAGAGCTACTGCTTGTGTAAATATATGATTATGTGTTTATTTCATATATTTTATTTTAGGAAAAGTTTTTAACTAGACGGGTATTCCGCGACTTACGTTGCGAAAATCCGCCAAAATATTTGTTAGAAAGTGAGGGTCGTTACAACTCCTAAACCCATGTTCTTAATATCATATATTTCCTTTTTCTGTAGAACACGTGGGTTAGTGAAACCTGCCTTCTATTGGATTATAAAACTCTATATCCTTGGGTTGGTTAAGAAATATTGTCTGTTCAGATTGTCCCCTACGCGTAAGAAGATCATCTAATTTCTTAATTTTCGCATATAACTTCTTACGTTCCTTGCCTAGGAGAGCATTATTACTTTCTACCATCAGTTTAGCGGCTTGACAGGCATCTAGATCTTTACTAATCTCACTAACCTTAGTATTAATATTTTTAATTGAGCTTCTAAGTTGGTGATCTTAGTGGTAGCTTCGTTTATCCTACAATTTAGGGTGGCTTTCTCATTGAGATTCCTAACCAAGCAATTGTAGTTATTTGCTAGCCTATCTTCTAACTCCTTAATCTTTTCGCTATGCTGTCCTATTTGAGGTTGACTAGTCTCTCTAGAATGTAGGCTCTTAGTAAGTTCTTCTATTTTAGCACTAGAGCTTCTAAGTTCTGACTCGAGACTATTTATCTTCTCCCGAGACCTAGAAAGTTTATCCTCTACTTCCTTAATATTTTTCTACTCACGTTTCATGTTAGCATATTGTTTTTGATATGCTTCTAACATGGTCAATAATGTGGAAGAAGAGTCTACCTCTTGTGATGAGGTGGATGCGCCATCTTCGTCCGTCTGATTGGATGTTTCGGCGTCACTGTCGTCATCAAGGCGTGCCATGAGGGCAAGATTTTCGTCTTCAGAACTAGACGTGTCTTCAAGCCAGTGGTCCTGATCTGGCATGAGGGCTACACCTGCTCCCTTCTACTTCGTGAGTTGAAGCTTCTTGGAGTAGTAATTAGCATCTCTTTTCTTGGGAAGAGTGCATTCTCTGGCAAAATGACTAGGCTTGCCACAGTTGAAGTACTTGTTGGGCTCTTTAGTGTTCTTGACTTCGGGGCTCTCTGGTGCTTGTTCCTTGTTCTTGGAGCTTGAGGTCCAAAGTCTGTTGGCCGAGGATGAGCAATTCTTTTATAAGTATTTCTTGCTCATCATTTTTCCGATTAATGCCAACTGCGTCCCCAATGCTTTCATGTTTGGCTCGGCGTCTGATTCTGAATCTTCTTCTGACTCGGATGATGAGGGAGGTCTAACGATCTTCTCTTTGCAAGGCTTTGTTCCACGTTTCTCTAAGACTGGAGCAAGGGTGTTGTCAACCTGCTTGCTCTTCTGCTCTCTCTGAGTCTCGCAAACATCTTCCTCGTGTTGAGCGAGATTGCCAAAGACTGCATGGATATCCAACTCCTCCAGATCTTTGTTTTGTCTAAGTTGTGTGGATATCTTTTTCCAGTCAGAGGGCAGAGAGGATAGAAATCTGATATTTTTTTCCATGTTCGTTTTCGAGGTTTCTATCTTCCTCATCTCGTTGAGAAGAGTGAGGTATCTTTGATATACATCATATAGACTCTCCTCCGTTTTTTCTTTGAAGGAGTCATAAGTAGTGAGAATATTCGCCTTTTTGGCCTTGATGCCTACTTCCGTCCTCTGCATCATCATATGCAACTCATCCCACATTCCCTTAGCCGTTGGGAGGCTGTCTATTTGTCTGTAGATGTCGTTGGAGATGCCTTACATGAGTGTGTTCATGGCTATCAGATCAGCCTTCGCGCAGGCCCTTTCCTCGATTGAGTATTCCCTAGGCTCCTTAAGTCGCCTAGTAGCGGGAAATGAAGGAGTAGCCGTGTCATCACCGGCTACGGTGACCCAAAACTGTGCAGGTCCCTTTTCAAGTCACTGCAATAAATTTTTGCCTTGATCTTTCAGAGCTATGAAGTTTAGGAAGCGGCTTCTCCAGACCGTATATTCGCCGCGTTACAAGATCGGCGGACGATTGTCGTTTCCTAGCGAGTATGCATCCATATCTTCTTTTCCCTTTTTTTGTTGACGAAGGATCTTCGTTTGTTGTTTTGATGGATTTGAATGATGTTATGTGCTTCACAAGTAGCAAATTCGTTAGTAGCGTTTGACATTAAAGCAGTCGAGAATTATTTTCGATCCTATCTTTAGATTCGCGATCGAAAATAACTCAGTTGAGATTAAAAGGTATGTTACTGTTCTCGTGCGAGAAAGTGTGTCAGCGAGAAAATTTACAAGCGAGAAAAATTTGTCAGAAAACTTTCGATCGATAATAATCTTTCAATCGTGAATTTATTTCGATCGCAAGAAACAATACTTAAAGTAGGTTTCTTGCTTAGTCAGAATAAATCCGTTGACTGCAAAAGTTTTTCGATTGTAAGTAATTTTCGCTTGGTCAAACTGTATTAGTTTTGACCAAAAAAATTTCGATGGTAGTTTTGCGAGCGCAAAGGTAAAAATAGGTCTTCGTCGAAAACGTTTTTCTAAGTAACGCTCGAGAAAATTTCTACTAAAATCGTTCTTAGTAAGGACGGTTTTAGCGCTGACTTAGTGCTCTGATCGATAAAAATTCTCGCGCGGAGTTTTGTGATCGAGAAATTTCTGCGATAGAAAACTTTAGCGAGAAAAATTGAAGTCCCGCGAATAAAATCAGAACCCTAATTAACCCTGATTCAACCAAAAACGAAGAATTAGACTATGAAATCGCAGGTTTGTGCTCGTAATCAGATGTTTGATTCGCACGAACAGACAATTAAACACATTATGAAGCAAAATATGTCAATTTTAATCAAAATCAAACTGTGTTCAAGTTTGTTCTTCGCGCGAACAGTAACGATTCAAATCTGATCTATTCTGCTAAATTGATATTCAAACTGCTACGAATCTAATCGCCATCGATTTCTATTGCTAGAACAAACACAGAAACATCAAAATCAAATCAGATACGCACATAATTAGGCAATTCAGATCGAAAAATTATTTCGCGCCAAAACTGTTCTTCGCGTGAACAGTTCCAGAATGTAAACTTCGATCCAAATTCTAACAATTTCGATTCAAAACAGAACGAATATACTCTGATACCAATTGTTAGGTCCCCGTTTGTCAACTCAATCAATCCTAGGCATGGATTCTAAGGAAATCGATTAGAATTATTGAACTCTGAAATTCGATCGAAAACCTTCAATGGAACACGAGAGAGAATTCCTTTAGTGAGAGGATGATTTCTGAGTTTCTCTCTCTAGAATTGAAGTCAACAGCCTTTCGGATTGATTCTCTAATTTTCTGTATTAAGCTTAATGTTTTTACAACTATTTATACCAAACAAACTTGGTATAAATATCAAACTAGTCCTAATATAGGGACTAATACAAATAAAGCCCCTATCTACGAAGACAGCTAATGAATCAAAGCACAATTAAATTGATATTCTACAGAACTCAATTGCGAAACAAATTAACTAATTTCGAACACAATTTCGAATCAATTTTCGAGTCCTTACAATTTTCGAACCATAAAATTTTCAAAACAAGCCAATTCTCGAAACAAATCAATTTGCGAAACAGATTTTCGAACTTTCGACCACTTACAATTTTCGAACCACAAATAGGAAAGTTTTCGAACCACAAGTTAATTACATAGTTTTGAGGGAAAATATTTTTATAGCATTTAATGAGAAAAATATTCTGAGCCTACTACATTGTATTCCGTATCAGATATGGACATGAGGAAAATCGAGCTTGAATCACATTAGACTTTGGGATTGCCCCGCATTTGTGAAAAAGCTCAAGACAAATTAACTGGAATCGAATGTTGTGAAAGGACGTTTTGTCAGGTATCCTGAGGATTCCATGGGATACCAGTTTTACTTCCACGACGATCAGAGAATCGTTGTAGCCCTTCATGCTCACTTTCTCGAAGAAGAGTTCGTTCGAGAAGGTGGAGCGGGTCGCGAAGTAACCCTTGGAGAGTCGTCAGAAGTGCTTTCACAGACTCCAGTGTCGGATGACACCGTAGAGCAGTCCCAGACGCAACCTGAGTTGCGCAGGTTGGGTAGAATATCTCGCCAGCCTGAGAGATACGAGATGGTCCACAACGAGCACGAGGTTGCTGCGATGGAAGGGAACGTCGAAGACGTTCCCATTACCCATGACCAGGCAATCAGGGATAAAGATTCGGAGAAATTGGCTTATAGCTATGTACGCCAAATGGATTCTATGCACGAAAACCAAGTCTAACTCTAGTAGACCTCCCAGATGGTTTTAGACCCAGGTGTAAATGGATCTACAAGAGAAAGATTGGATCTAACAAATTGGTTGACACATATAAAGCTAGGCTTGTGGCGAAAGGATACAGTCGAAAAGAGGGAATTGCCTATGCGGAGACTTTTCGCCTGTCACTATGATAAGTCCATTCGAACGTTGCTTGCGATAGCTGCACACTATGACTATGAGATCTGGCAAATGCATGTGAAAACTGCGCTCCTAAATGGACCTCAAGGAGGAAATATATATGGAGCAGCCCAAGGGTTTTACATCGCAAGGAGATGCTCATAAGGTGTGCAAACTGAACAAGTCCATTTTCGGCTTTTCAACAAGCCTCCAGAAGCTGGAATCTTCGGTTCGATGAAGTGGTCAAGGGTCACGGATTCATAAAGAACGAAGACAAACCTTATGTCTACAAGAATAACAGTGGGAGCAAAATGTCTTTTTTCGTATTGTACGTGGATGACATTCTTTTGATAGGACGGAATGCTCTCAATGGTGAAAGCGTGGCTTTCGACTGAATTCTCCATAAAAAAACATGGGAGAAGCTACCTACATCTTGGGGATTCGCCTTTGTAGAGATCGAGCGAATTGTATGTTAGGACTCTCCAAGGCCCTTTACTTAGAGAAGGTCCTGAAGCCATATAATATGGACAACTCTAAGGAAGGGTTTGTGCCTATGCGACATGGGATTCACCTTTCCAATGCTATGAGCACTCAAAGTGCGTTGGACCGGAAAGCGATGAATGGAGTCCTATGCACCGCAGTGGGTAGCTTGATGTATGCGATGCTCTGCACGCGATCTGACTTGGCGTACGCTATGAGCGTAGTCAGTCGGTTTCAGGCTAACCCTAGTAAGGAACATTGGACAGCAGTCAAGAATATCCTCAAGTACCTCAGACGGACTAAGGATATGATGATGGTCTATGATAATGGTGAATTGAAAGTGGAAGGGTATACGGATTCGGATTTCCAGTCTGACGTGGTGACATGCTCGAATACTAGCCAGTATACTTGGTCGTGCAAATAGTATAAAACAGACGTAAATCCGAGTATCGATCCACGAGGATAGCTCGATTAGTTCTAAGATATTAATCCGAAATTTAATTTAGACTGAAGCAATTTTTTTAATATATATTTATATATATATATATATATATATATGTATATATTTAAATTTGTTAAAGACGGTTTTAAGAAAAACGCAAATAAAGATAACGGTTATTTTTAACAATTAACGACAAGCGTGGTTAAAGCACATAATTGGCACAGATTAATCTTACGTCTGCATGCAGTCGTATATATTTAACCAATATGAATCAAGTTAATGTAGAAATTCCTAATGTACGTTCTACCCGTTATTCACGTAATTAGCAACCCTATGCGAAAGTGAACCAATAAAACTATATTCCTATATGTAGTTACCCCGCACGCATTCGGCTTTACGAATTTCCCCGAGCTTAAACGCTTTCGGCGCCTAAGATCTCAGAAGCCACACGGACGAAACCGAATTCCATCTCCGGTCGATTTTACGTCGTGGTGCACTATATTTATTGTTATAACCGGTCTAATCACTTTTTCAGCCTCATAAACCAATCAAGAATCAAGAAGGCATACGCAAGCATTAAAACCAAATATAGGACACGTAACTTAACTCATACGATTAAACAGAATACGAGTATCATCAATACGCAATCATAATCTGGCCTAATACGGCCTTAACCACCAACAAACTTAAACACACATATTAATAAACGAAAAACATGGAAAGATAGAGGTGAACATTCCTGTTTTCGCGTAAGACGGTGTATGAACGTTGACTATCACGACGAACGGATCACGCCTAGTTCCGTCGGGATCTCCGTTGCGTGAGAGAACTCTTCGTCTCGGCTGCGGGTTAATGCGTGGCTTTGGCAGCCTTGAATCAGAGAGCTGAAGGTGCGACGCGTCAGTGAGGAATTTAGGTGTGTAGAATGTGATGTGCTTGGGTCGTGAGGTGAGAAAAACGAGCTGTATGATTAGGTTCTTTTTTTCCAAGTTTCTCTCCCTCCTTGTGCTCTATTCTATAGCTGTATGTAGATAATATCATCTTTGGCTGCTACTTTGTTTGTTGCATGTATCTCGTAAGACATCCTCCATGTAGATTTCAAGATTTGGTAATAAAAAATATGCCCCATTAGCCGTAAATGGTTGTAATGAGGATTTCTCTTGTTACATGCATCTTTATAAATGGTTGTAATGGGGCTCAGGGTAATAAGGGTGTGATATGTGGGATGAGTGAGGTAATAAAATCAAGAATGTTAGTCGCTAAATCGCTTTCCCGTCTATACCCTCTACAACAAAATACGACATCAAATAACGGAAATTCGACAATTAAAACGTTCTCCAAAAATTACTTAGAAACTCGAGAATCTAAGCCTTAAAAAAGAAATATATAATAATAATAATAATAACTAAACTTTTTTTTTATAAACAATATTTTTTTCTGATTATTTTTCTCTCTTTTTTTTTATCCTTTTTTTGGGGTATTTTTTTCAGTTTTTTTTTCTATCTTTCTTTTTTTCTTTCTAAAAAAATAATAATATAAAGAATACCACAACCAGATACATCTCGTAAATCTTTCCTCTAAATTAACAGACTCAATACTCTGAAGCGACTAGTAAGCTAACATGATGACAATGGTTCAAGGATGAAGGATAAAATAACGGGGTAATTGCTAGATATCGTGGCTCTTAGTCAAAGAATTAAGGCTAATAAGGCTCAAAGGGGCTCACTAATTGATAACTATGTCGGGTACAAAGATATTTGGGCCAGTGACTCATCCTAATTGCCTTTCTCATTTTCGTACCCAAAAATCCACAAAGTGGTAGTGACATGCATAACAAGGCAAGTTCAAAAATACTCAGACCATGCGTGACACTCATGAAAAAACACACCGAGCAAGTATTGTGTTGCTCTAATTAATTTTTTTTTTCTTGGTTCAAAATTCACAATATTTTTTGGGTTGTGTCTCATGATACGTACTATTCTTCTGAAGCAATCAATGTGATCAGATAATCATGCTAAATCAAAACGCATAACATGCAAGACTTTCTCACTCAATTAGCTGAATCTTATCGACACAATCAAATCTTAAAAGTTTCATCATCGACAGGAGATTTCACTTGTGACGTTCAAATTAAAACCTTCATCAGTTCTTACGATTCAGAAATTTAAACAAATTGATAACTAAAAAAATTTAGCATGTGTCACCCCACCTCGAAACTAATTATCACATTGTCCTCAACGTATATAAATTAAGGCAAAAAGAGAGTATATGTGACACTGCCCTGAATAATGTCTTGATCGATGTAGTGCGGGACGTGAAGAAATCATGGTTGGCCCACCATAGATGAGCTACCTCTGTGCATGGACTACCCCAAAACTGATTTTGAGCCTGCGAGAAAACATAACTGGACGACACCGTGAAACGACTAATTATGTTTTTGAAAAGAAATTCAAAATCAAGACACACTTAATAAGTTGAGATATAATAAATTATAAGACTCCAATACCAAAATAAAAATAGTATGCATAGATAATACTTGGGTTGCCTCCCAAGAAGCGCTGTTTTTATAGCCGCTCGACTCTTGATCCGATCAAGGTAGATCGGTATTTGGATTTTCTTTGGTGTCTTGGGGGTCCTTCAACTTGCTGGTATTGTCTCCAGACAAGATGTCCCTGAAAGACATAAAACGACTCAAAAGCAATAGTGTTATCAATAGCGGGTTCCACAAGATATACCAGGGTTGTTTCTCCAGAGTCCCGGTCGTCGTATAATTTCAGGCGATGTCCATTGATCTTTAGTTTTCCTGTCGTAAACGTGAGTTAAATAGCAGAACTCGATCTCCTACTTTGAACTCCCTTTGTACAAGCTTATCATGCCATTTCTTCGTTCGCTCTTTGTACAGTTTTGCGTTCTCGTATGCATTTTGATGAAATTTTTCCATCTCATTCAGCTGGAGTAAACTGTTTTTACCTGCGTCGATAGAGTCAAAATTAAGTTTCTTAACAGCCCAATATGCACGATGTTTTAGCTCAACAGGTAAATGACACGCTTTTCCGTAAACTAATTTAAAAGGTGAAATCGGCGTTTTAAATGCAGTGCGATATGCCCATAATGCATCATCTAACTTTAAAGACCAATCCTTCCTAGAGGCATTCACCGTTTTTTCTAAAATTTGTTTGAGCTCCCTATTAGAAACTTCTACCTGCCCACTGGTCTGAGGATGATACGGGGTAGACATATGTTTGACACCATACTTTGACAATAAATTAGCAAACAACTTGTTGCAAAATGAGTACTCCCATCACTGATTATTGCACGTGGTGTACCAAAGCGAGTAAATATATTTTTCTTAAGAAAGCGAATAACAACGCGTGCATCATTAGTTCTACATGCTTCAGCCTCAACCCACTTAGACACATAATCTACTGCAACGAGAATATATTTATTAGAGCATGAAGTAGGAAATGGTCCCATAAAGTCAATACCCTAAACATCAAAGAGCTCAACTTCTAACATAATATTCAAAGGCATCTCATGTTTTCTAGAAATTGCACCAGTACGTTGACAACGATCACAAGAAGTCACATAAGCATGAGCATCTTTAAATAAAGTGGGCCAGAATAAACCTGATTGAAGTACTTTAAATGCGGTTCTAGTTGGCCCGTGATGTCCACCAGTCAAACCAGAATGATAATAAGCTAGGACAGAATTTACCTCTTCGGCGGGAATGCATCGTCGGATTACCTGATCTGAGCATATTTTGTACAAAAATGGATCGTGCCACAGATAATGCTTCACGTCAGAAAGAAATTTCTTTTTCTGATGAAAAGCTAAACCTGTCGGAATATCTCCTGTAGCAGCATAATTTGCAAAATCAGCATACCAAGGTAAAGACGTATCGAGCAATGCATATAGTTGTTCATCAGGAAAACATTCGTCTATAGGTAATTCTTTATTCTGCTCATGCGGATTTTCTAGCCTAGATAAATGATCTGCTATCACATTTTCGACACATTTCTTATCACGTATTTCTAAGTCGAATTCTTGAAGTAGTGAAATCCACCGAATCAACCTAGGCTTAGCATCTTTCTTAGCAAATAGGTATTTAAGTGCAGCATGATCAGTATACACAATTACCTTATTTAACACAAGATAAGAATGAAATTTGTCTACTGCAAATACGACAGCTAGCAATTCCTTCTCGGTGGTAGCATAGTTTCTCTGTGCATCGTCGAGGGTTTTGCTGGCGTAGTAGATGGTCTGAAATATTTTATCCTTGCGTTGTCCCAAAACAGCGCCTACTGCACCATCGCTTGCGTCACACATCAAAATAAATCGCAAAGTCCAATCCGGTGCGACCATTACGGGGCGGTGGTGAGTTTCTCCTTTAATGTTTGAAAAGCCTGCAAGCACTCATCAGTAAAGTTAAAAACAACATCTTTAACAAGCAAATTAGATAAAGGCTTAGCTATTTTTGAGAAGTTCTTAATGAAACGTCGATAAAATCCTGCATGTCCCAAGAAACTTCAAACTGCCTTTACCGAAGTGGGTGGTGGTAACTGCTCGATTCCATCTATCTTGGCCCGATCTACCTCGATTCCCTTGTGTGATACCTTATGTCGGAGAACTATTCCTTCTTCTACCATGAAATGACACTTTTTCCAATTCAATACAGGTTAGTCTCTTCACATCGTTTAAGCACAAAAGCTAGGTTATCGAGGCATACGTCAAACGAAAAACCAAATACAGAAAAATCATCCATGAAAATTTCCATGAACTTTTCTACAATATCATGAAAAATAGGTAGCATGCATCTCTGAAAAGTAGCTGGGGCATTGCATAATCCAAATGGCATACATCTATAAGCAAAAGTACCATAAGGACAAGTAAAAGTAGTTTTTTCTTGATCCCCGGGTGCTATGGAAATCTGATTACAACCTGGATAACCTAAGAAGCAATAAAATTCATGTCCTAGCCTTTCTAGCATTTGATCGATAAAAGGGAGAGGGAAATGGTCTTTACGGGTGGCATCATTCAACTTCCTATAGTCTATGCGAACACGCCATCCCACAACAGTCCTAGTTGGAATCAATTGGAAGCATTCTTAATAACGGTCGTACCACCTTTTTTAGGAACGACTTGTGTTGGACTAACCCATGCACTATCAGAAATAGGATAAATAATACATGCGTCCAAAAGCTTGATTACCTCCTTTTTCACCACTTCCTGCATAGTTGGATTTAGACGCCTTTGTGGTTGTACGACTGTTTATATGAATCCTCCATTAATATCTTGAGCATGCAGATGGTTGGGCTTATTCCGTTTATATCGGCCACCTTCCATGCGAATGCTCTTTTATGTTCTCTTAGTACTCTTAATAGTTTTTCTTCCATGAGACCTGTAAGTGAGGAAGAAATAATCACTGGTAAAGTATCAGCGGTGCGAAGAAAAATATATTTAAGATGATCTGGTAAGGGTTTTAAATCCAAAGTTGGTGGTTCTTCGATTGATGGTCGTGGTTGTTGTTGTCCGAAAGATCGATTTAGTGGCTCAATTCTCGGTTTAATCAACTTTCGGTGAGGAAGATTCGCCTCTAGACTTGCCATGACATACTCCATATCTTCTCGATTATCCACAGATTCTGCGATTAGACATGCTTCTAACTCATCTTTGTTCCTGAAAACTTTAAAATACTCACAAGCACATGAGTCTATTGTTAGGAATATTTCAAAAAGTGTCCAAAATATTTATTCTAAGTCTTACAGTGTATTTTATATGTTTGTATTGGGTTTGTGTTTGTAATGGGCTTGTTAGGGGCCCAATAAGCTTAAATACCTCTCAAGGTATTTAAGCTTAAACCCGAACACTCATTAATCTAAGTTTCCATTTTGCAAAAAATCTCACGTATTCAACACTAAACCTCTAAAAGCATACCATTCACATTCTACGAAGGTTTAATCTGTTGAAGTGTTCTTGGATAATCTGGAATTACATCTATACTATCAATAAATGAACATGAATGATCATCTGTAGGGTGTTTCATTGCCTTGTAAACATCAAACTCTACTTTATCGTCCCTTACTTGTAGATTGAGTTTACCATTACCGACGTCGATTAAAGCTCTTGCCGTGTTTAAAAATGGTCTCTCAAGTATCAATGGCTATCTGTATCTTCCTCCATGTCTAATATTACAAAATCAACTGGGAAGTAGTGTTCTCCCACCTTTACTAGCACATCCTCTATGATTCCTCGTGGGTATGTGATGGACCTATCAGCTAACTGGAGTATCGTGGATGTAGGCTTCGGCTCGCCGACACCTAGCTTCTTAAGAAGAGAAAAAGGTAACAAGTTAATGCTTGCACCTAAATCACATAAAACATTAGTAAATGAAAGCGAGCCTATCGAGCAAGGGATAGAGAAACTTCCCCTATCTTTGATTTTTGGCGGCAGCTTCCTTTGTAGTACGGCCGAACATTCTTCATTGAGGGCCATCGTACCATGTTCTTCTAACTTGTTCCGATTCGATAATAGCTCCTTCATGAACTTTGCGTACTTTGGAATCTGCAAAAGGGCTTCAACAAAAGGAATATTTATCTCAAGTTTCTTAAAGATATTTATAAAACGCTCAAATTGCTTATCAGGTTTCCCCTTTCGTAGTGCGGCTGGAAATGGTGGTCGAATCTTATCGGTGGTAGCGGCTCGGCATTCTTTTGGATGACGAATTAATCATGGTTTGGTCGGAGACATCATTGTCAGTGATTGTGGATGTGTTCTTCTCGTCATCTGTTTGGATTTCTTTGTCCGCCTTATTAGTCTCTGAAATTGACTCGAGGGTCTTCCCATTCCTTAGCTTGATGGCTTTTGCATACTCTCTAGGATTCTTCTCGGTGTCGCTCGGGAGTGTGCCTTGTTTGCGTTCGGAAACCGTATTTGCAAGTTATCCTACTGTTTTCACCAAATTCTGTATTGATGCATTTATATCCTGGAAATTTGTGTCTACTTTACCTTCCAATTTCTGAAATCGATCATCTGTCCGACGACTCAAGTCGGCATGCAAATTGGTTTGCGTTGCTTGTAGCTCAGCTACTTTCTCCAATGCTTCCTCCCAAGTTGCTTTTTGTTTTGACGGAATGACATCATGTTGACCTTGATGTTTTTGAAATGGTACCTGTTCTTGATGATTTTGAGAATTTGATGGTTTTAAGTAATTTGAGTTACCATAAGATAGATTTGGATGATCTCTCCAGCTAGGATTGTATATGTTAGAGTATGTGTTCCTTGATCTGTTTTGGATGTGATGAACTGTCCGGGGCTCTTTTCCTTTCATTGCATCCAACATTCGGTAAATGGCCTCTACTTGTGCCTCCATGGATCCACTTAGCTCATGCACGCCAGCATTACGTCGATCCAAATCTTGCTCCGTGTATCTCGTGGGGTAGGCTGCAATCCGCTCTGTGGCTTGGAGTGCGCCCTGGTCGGCTAACTCCATAAAATTCCGTGCGCACCCTCCATCGACGATCCGCTTATTTTGTGTACTAAGCCCGAGAAAGAATGATTGCATTTGAACGCTCAAGGGTAAGCTGTGGTTTGGGCACTGTCTTAGGAGACTCTTGTATCTAGCCCAAGCATCACTTAGAGTTTCGCCACCTTCTTGCTTAAAGTTGACGAGTTGGCTTCGAATCTCGCTAGTCCTTGACAATGGGTAGTACTTACCCAGAAAACATTCCGTCAATTCTTCCCAACTAGTAATAGAAGCGTGTGGCAAGGATAAAAACCATTTTGATGCCTTTCCTGTCAAAGAGAATGGAAAAAACGTTAGTCGTATCACTTCTTTGGAAACACCAGCGTACTTAATATTTGCAAATCCGAGAAAATTTCAAAGGATGTGAATTCGCATCCTTGTTTGTCAGCCCATGGAATTGCAACTGGTCACCATTTGTATGGTAACCGGTTTTATCACGAACTGGTTGTGTGGTCCTTCGCGAATGACGATCTGGTCGCTGTCATCAAAATAGCCTGGAAGTGCTCTACTTAGCAAACTGGGTTGTTGAGAACTATCTCACGATCGTGTTGCTCGCGGTGTTCTTGTTCTTGATCCTCCATCATCCGTCTACGATTTCGGTTGTTGCGTCGGCACGTCGCTTCTATTTCCGCGTCAAATAGTAGTGGTTCCTTATTTGAGCTTCGTGTCATGCACCAAATAATATTTCTGCAAAGGTTTTAAAATCAACGTAAATAAATGCCGTAAAAAATAATAATTGTAATAATAATAATAATAATAATAATAATAATAATAATAATAAAGTGGTGATGACTTAAAAAAACAATAATAGTAATAAATACTAAAGTGAAAAAAAAAATTCTAAATGATGATTATAATAATAGTGATGCTAATAATATACTAAAAAAATAGTAATATATATATATAGAAAGAATAATACTTCTACTGCAAAATAATAATAATAATAATATTAATAATAATAACAAATTTGGAGATATATATATCTACATAAAGTAGTAGTGACGTAAAAAAATAATAATAATAGTGCTAAAATAAAAATAAATGATGATATTATAGTGAAAATAATATTTATAACGCTTCTATTACGAGAGAAAAAAATAATACGAATAAAGATTTATAAAAATATAATAATAAACTAAACTCCGAATTAAACTTAAAATTAATGATACTGCTGTCCCCGGCAACGGCGCCAAAAACTTGACACGGTCGAAAACTAGCAAGTATACTAGGTCGTGCAACTAGTATAAAACGGATGTAAATCCGAGTATCAATCCACGAGGACAACTCGATTAGTTCTAAGATATTAATCCGAAATTTAATTTAGACTGAAGCGATTTTTTTAAATATATTTATATATATTTATATATATACATATATATATATATATATATATATATATATATATTTAGATTTGTTAAAGACGGTTTTAAGAAAAACGCAAATAAAGATAACGGTTATTTTTAACAATTAACGACAAGCGTGGTTAAAGCACATAATCGGCACAGATTAATCTTACGTCCGGATGCAGTCGTATTTAACCAATATGAATCAAGTTAAGGTAGAAATTCCTAATGTACGTGCTACCCGTTATTCACGTAATTAACAACCCTATGCGAAAGTAAACCAATAAACTATATTCCTATATGACTGTAGTTACCCCGCACGCATTCGGCTTTATGAATTTCCCCGAGCTTAAACGCTTTCGGCACCTAAGATCTCAGAAACCACACGGACGAAACCGAATTCCATCTCTGGTCGATTTTACGTTGTGGTGCACTATATTTATTGTTCTAACCGGTCTAATCACTTTTTCAGTCTCATAAACCAATCAAGAATCAAACATATGTTGATCAGGCATACGCAAGCATTAAAACCAAATATAGAACATGTAACTTAACTCATACGATTAAATAGAATACGAGTATCATAAATACGCAATCATAATCTGGCCTAATACGGCCTTAACCACCAATAAACTTAAACACACATATTAATAAACGAAAAACATGAAAGATAGAGGTGAACATTCCTGTTTCGCGTAAGACGATGTATGAACGTTGACTATCACGACGAACGGATCACGCCTAGTTCCGTCGGGATCTCCGTTGCGTGAGCGAACTCTTCGTCTCGCCTCTGGGTTGATGCTTGGCTTGGGGCTGCCTTGAATCAGAGAGCTGAAGGTGCGACGCGTCAGTGAGGAATTTAGGTGTGTAGAATGTGAGGTGCTTGGGTCGTGAGGTGAGAAAAACGAGCTGTATGATTAGGTTTTTTTTTCCAAGTTTCTCTCCCTCGTGCTCTATTCTATAGCTGTATATATATAATATTATCCTTGGCTGCTACTTTGTTTGTTGCATGTATCTCGTAAGACATCCTCCATGTAGATTTCAAGATTTGGTAAATAAAAAATCTGCCCCATTAGCCGTTTTGGAGCAGCCTTTTGTTGCCAAAATATCCTCTTTGGTGGCTTAATGCGTGATTTTTCTCTTATGACACATAAGCCACTTTGGCATTATTAGTCTCTCATATGCCTTGAGCCGTGTGTCTATCTTGAGTTGCCTTGAGGATTTGTTCTTTTCTTATCCAATGATGTGTATCTTCAAGAACCACATGCATATTGACTAAGCCCATAATTGAGTTAATCCTTCTATTAATGGTGTATGCTTTTCCTTAATTTCCTCAAGTTAATCTTCCTCTAATATCTGCGATACAAGAAATACGAATGTAAACGAAGGATATTTAAGGATGTTCGGACTAGTAACAACCGACAACACGCTTTTATGGGGACTAAAAATTACTTAAAATCCGGACTTATCACGTGGACGACCGAAAATCCACTTCAGGATTCGTCTTTAGGCTCAACGGTGGAGCGATGTCTTGGAAAAGTTCCAAACAGAGTACTACTACAGATTCCACGTGTGAAGCAGAGTATATAGCGACATCGAGGCAGCTAAGGAAGGTGTTTGGATGATAAAGTTCTTGGAAGAACTTGGTGTCGTTTCTGTAGCAGATAGGCCATTGCCATTGTGGTGTGACAATAGTGGCGCTTTTGCTCAGGCGAAAGAACCAAGATCTCACAGCAAGTCCAAACATATAGAAAGAAAGTACCACGTGCTACGTGGATTCGTTGAAAATTGCTACATAGCCATGCAGAAGATCGCGATCGCGGAAAACGTGGCACCAAGCCTCTATCACATGCAGTGCTGGCTAGACATCTCGAAAAGATAGGTATTAGATACTACAGCGCATGGCATTGAGTGCAAGTGGGAGATTGTTAGGAATATGCCGTCGAATGCTATACGAAGATTAGATTGTATCGGGCATTAGCTTATTTATCATTCAACCGTTTTGTAATATTTCCGTGTGTTTATCGAAGGGCATTGTTCGTTTATTGGATATAAGAGTTCTTTACTTAGCATGCGGTAAAGCAATAAATGAATAAATTAAAATGTGTCGAGTTGAGTCACTATTCTCAATGGGCACGAGAGAGGAAGGCACCAGTGGACTCTTAACCTCGAACATCGAAAGTCTGTGAGCCTTAGGCTCCAGTTGGGTGCTGGATAATCGATCACGACTTATTTGTCGATGACCTATCATGTGCTGATATCCCACTTGGAAGCGGAGGTCATGACTTGTGATACGAATCGAATCAAGGGATTGAATCGCTTCATGGACACTGACTCACGGGTCGTATGGTCGAACATGACTTATTACTCAAGGAGTGTCAAAGACCGACGACAACACAATAGTAGTCTACGTGAACCTTAGATCGAAAGGGGCTTTGACGGAGTTGACTTTGAAGTCTCGACTGTCACTGGTTCCCCTTGACCCAATTCGTTGTTGCATGGGTCAGCGGGCCAGATGCGGTTTGATAACGATTTGTGATTGCCGGGCTCAGACCGCCAAGTACGGATTCACAGTCTCGTAAGTAATCGAGACAGGTGTCCTATGTGGATGGCAATGGGAAATTACCAAATCCTTGGTCAAGGTATTGAACTAACTCATGTGAGATATGGAGGGTAGTCTGGTAATTTGCCTCGTCCCCGTTTTATCATAGAATCGAGTTTAGTGAGTTTGACATAGACCATGGCTCTCACTCGATTGAAACACATCTGAAGGGCTTATACGTAGTACTATAATCTTAGTGTGATTCTGGAATAAAGACTGGGTCGAAATTAGCACTCGAATCGGGTTACGGTCCGGTACTGCGGGATTGGCTAGGTAACTACCGAACTCTTGGATTCCTACCTTTTCGATTGAGTCGAACCTAGAGAGCCGGGCTTAAAAAGGATCATCAATGTGTACTGATGAAGAGAGAAAGTGTTTTGGACCTTAACGGGCCTCGGGCTGTTGGACCGCGCCTTAGTGGGCCTCGGGCCGTATAATGGACCGAAGTCGGACTTCGTATGAGACTAACTTTAAGACTTGGGCTTGGCTAAGTGCTTAAAAGGCTTGAGGGTAAAATTTTAATTTAACCCTAAGCTTATTTTCGAATTATACCTTGGGAAATAATTTCGAAAATTAAATATAAATATGGAAATAATATATTTGGAATATTATTTATTTTGAGTTGGAAATTTCGAAATTAATCTAGGATTAAATTTTGAATTTTATATCATATTTAAAGATACTTAGTTTGACTTGGTATTTGAGTTGGTTTTCTAATAATAGCAAGTTTCCTTAAGTTGGTTTTCTAATAATAGCAAGTTTCCTTAAATCATATCTTTGAGATATTCTTGGGATTTCCGATTCTAGCTTAGTATAAATAAGACAATCCTATTTTATAATTTATGAGAGAATTTTCGTGCTCCATGAGTGAAAATTTCGTCCATCACAAGGCACAAAAACACACACCGAACGCACACACTTTCTCCCACGCGACGGCTCAATTCTCTCTAGCCATCTTTAGAGAACTGATTCTGTGGTACACTGCGAGGTCGGTGTGAGGATCTTGTGCCATCCACCACCATCGACGAAGTCTTGAAGAAAAGGACGAGGAACTGCCACTCGCTTCAACTGGTAATTCTCTATGATTTGACCCGCCCTATTACGTGTCTTTGTGTTGTTATTCTGATCCGAGTTACGAGGGCAATCGGAGAACTCGAAAATTTTTTGTTCCGAACCGTGCCCGGGGACGTGGCGTCTCCGAGAGACACCGGGTAACCCAACAAATTAATGTTATTCATGCGACTACTTGGTAAGTAAAATGATTTACTACATCATTCATATGGCATAACCACTTGCGCGCATGATTTATTGCAGAAACGGGTCACTCTCTACTTCGAGAGGCAACAACGCTGAAGTCAAGACTCTGATCTCCACGATCACACCTCATAATGAGCCCGACGCGAAAGCCCAAGCCCCCGAGGTGGAACGTGAACCATCACCTCACACGGCTACCTCGTCCGAAGCTACGGAGTCCGACGAGGAATTCAATTGGTCAGACGGGTTCCTCAACCTCAACTCCCACGCACCAAGCCCGTCGACACAGCTGTCGTCACTACTTCAGACGCGACGCAGATCATCACTCCACTTGCCGAGGACCCTCCATCGCTCAATCTTGAGCCCCAGCAAGATCAAATTGGTCAAGCTAGGCCGCAACTCACACTCCAACCACTACCGGGCCCGAACCTCAAGTGTCTGACTCACAGTTCAATCCGAACCTGTCACAAGTGGATCCTCTGATCCCATCTCAAGGATTGGATGGAAGTCTTGAAACGTCGCAACCTCAAGTGACGACGAGCCAACCTAGTGAGACGGTGTTCACTCCTGGGTTGACAACAGACGACATCAGTCGACTTGGAATCTCAAGTCATATTCTAGACGGCACGCCAGTAACATTCTCTGACGTTGCGACAGTGGAACGCCACTCTGGCGCCACTACGGAGGTGTTTTCACCACTTGTGACCGAAGCTCGACTACAAGCTCCCCTCTCCACCGGACTTGATTCTTTCGAAGACCGACTAATGGAGAGAGTACATGTTGCCATCGAAACATCGTAACATAACACTGGAAAAGCACCCATCTTCGAAACAACTTCGTCACAACTCAACCTCACACCCACTCAACCCATTCTCACATCCACTCCCATCCAATCACCCATATTCATTAACCCGTACACTATACCCATCAGCAGCTCCTTGATATTTTAGTCGCCCGTCTGTTTTCCATTCCCAACCGGACGCCACAAGAAGAAAGTCTCTTCCGTCGTCTGGTGGATCACCCCGAGCCACCAACCAATCATGCCGCGACCAAGGCTACCGCTCCAAACATCGACATGACGATCCTGACGATCAGATCTCAGGATCGCCCTGAAAATCCATGACAACTATTAGCCTTCAGTTCTCAATGGAATAATTCTACAGAGATCTGGGCGTGAACTCCCTTTTTATTATACACCGTGAAATATTGTATGATGTTTATTCTTGAATTCCGTTTGAGGGAATATTTTGGATACATAATTTGATTATCTAATTAAAATACTTAAATTATACATAGTTAAGACCCGCGCATTGCACGGGCAAAAAACTAGTATAAAATAAAATGAAAGAAGGTGCAACGGTAAATCGAAGAAAAGCTTCTGTTTTAATTGTCACTGTGCCCGGAGGCCGACCCAGGAATATGACTTGAGTGGAGGGGCTCATTTGCTTACGTTCGACCACTTTTACCACTTCGATCTTCTTTATCTCAAACCTTAGATAAAAAACGTATTAACTTTTGGATAGATTTTGAATGACTTTTTGCCCTAATAACCTAATTTTCCATATTCAAAATCGATAAATCATTAACAATGTTTGAATAAAAGTGCCCGTCAAACACCAATAATCATCTTATAAACAGTGTTAGTATACAAAAATATAACAATATATCAAACCGAACTATATGAAACTATAATTTTCGTGATACCTAAATTAATAATCAGAGTAACTAGAAGATAAACAATCTTAAAAAATAGCTAATAAAATAAAAAATTCAAGAAATTATTTGAAGGACAAGATAAACAACCTTAGTAATGAAACGGAAATGATATATGCGGAGTTATGTAAGTGGTATGCTTTGGGGGGTGTGCTTTTTGTGGTTTTGTCTTTTTCTTGTTCTTTTTTTTAATTTATCTATCTTCTAGTAAAGTTAATGTAGTGGGTTTCTATAACATCCGCCCAGTTATTGTCAGGCCCCAAACTCAAATTCTTGAACCTAATTTGAGATCAGACCAATTCGTATCAAAATATTCAGCCCAAATTCTAGCATATTTTTATGATTATTCCTAAGCTAAACCTACGAGAACTAACAAAGCAAGCAAGAGAAGAAGAAAGAAAGGAGAGAGATGAGAGACCTTTGATGAATTAACATCTCTTTTTTATTTACTTTCTCCTTTCTTTAATCCAATCCGCAGGAGGTCAAATCATATTCAGGTTGCTAAGTTCTCATGAAGAACCAGCTTCGGACAAGCTTAGAAGTCGAACCTTAACAAGATTAGACTCCGAACGTAAGGTAAATGTAGGATTGAATTAGTTTTGGTTGCTTGTTTATGTTGAAATCCACTTCTGCGCGGTTTTAGTTTCAAACGAAGTTGACCAAGTTATTGTGCTCCGATTCATTCAAATCTTGTTTCATTTGAAAGCTAAGTTCTTAAGCTTTCCACAGCCACTTGAATCAGGTCGATCAGATGGCCGTGTGATATGTTACGAATTTTTAAAATTTCTGCTGCTGGACAGAATTTTTGATTCAGCTGTACCC
Organism: Craterostigma plantagineum; assembly: GCA_027422505.1. Taxonomy (NCBI): domain Eukaryota; kingdom Viridiplantae; phylum Streptophyta; class Magnoliopsida; order Lamiales; family Linderniaceae; genus Craterostigma; species Craterostigma plantagineum. The sequence continues at coordinate 9,362,653 of JAPQWV010000002.1, forward strand.
GTACTTCTCCGTTTTCACCTCTTTGAACTGCTCCGATGATATTGAAGTTTGTCTCTATTGAAATCTAATCCTCTTAGCTTTCTACAGCCGCTGGAATCATCTCAGTCCGATATTCCTACGATTTTTTATGAATTGTTTAATTTTCGGCGGTAAAACAAAAAACTTCTGCGATTCGATTCCCTAGCTTATTTTGAATTTACTCTTACTTGACTTTAAATGACATGGGAAGTACTGTGAGATATTATGGAGATCTGGAGGCAATTCTCGGCAGTTCGTAGGATCGTGGCGAAGGAACATTCACAAGAGAACGAGGACAGAGCTTCGGACTTTACGAATTGCTCGATATTTACAGTGAGTCGGTAATACGGGGACGCCTTCCCTCACGGGACGTGTGTACCTCATCGAGTCGTTTTATTTCATCGTTTGACGTCGTCGTCCTATAAATTGTTTGATACCGTGGGGATTTGCGACAGTGAGCCTTGTCGGCAGTAGGATGTTTATGTTTGTGGTAGTCGAAGAGTTTACGGATATATATGCTGCTTCGAGTTGTGTTGACGGTTACACGGGGCATCACGTGGTGTGATGACGTGTTACTATTTTATGTCTTGAACTTACTAATAGGAGGCCTTGTCGGCTATAGATCGTGCAGTCTTGTGAGTCGGGTCAGGATCACGGGGATACCTGACGTGTTGGCACGTCATCGTTCGATATTATTGAGTTTGTTGGTGGGTTTGTGGATTGTTGGTTGGGCTTGTTTGTTGCATAGACTTGGTACCAGGTTCTAAGTAGCCCAAATGGCCACGTTCGGGTGAGTGCGGGGTGGCAAATCGAGTAAGTAGCGCGAGGCTTGACACACCCGGGTGAGTGAGGCCAAGCGATTGCACCCTTCCAGTTCCATGAGTTGATTTGATATTGATTATCGTTGAAGGGTGGCTGCTGGGGAGATTTTTGGCCAACGTCACCATGTGTGCGTGGGACATGCATGTTATAGTAGCTGATATGTCAGTTTACGGTTCACGGTCACGGTGACGGACTCGGACGGAGCTCAGTTCGAGGGAGGGGATGGCCACCCAGGCGTCGTCTATATGATCATAAGGATGTTGGTGAAGTATTGATATGTCTCGGGATTGTCAATGGTCATGTTGTCTCGTATGAGTGGTGGAAATTTTATCGTATAAATGGAATGGTCGATATATTTGATTTGTTATGATTTCATAGTAAAGGACGCACATCCTGTGAGGGTAAAGTGTGTTCGTATTATCTCCTCACTGAGCTTTGCTCACCCCATATATATATATACATTTCCTTCTAGGTCGTTGTCATTTGCTTGGAGGTTTGCCAATGTCGAACGTCGTTTCCGCTGCCGATTCTTTTACTTTGGTATTCCACATTTCTATTACATTTGCGTGTCCATTGGCAGAGAACATCTTTTGGGTAGATAATTGCGTACACATTCTTTCGGGGTTTTGAACGATTTTGTACAATTTAAAATCCCATTCGATATAAAAATATATCCTTTTCATCGACTTCTGTTGTAGTTTCTTTTGTGGGATATTTATTCGTGACGTGTGAGTTGATGTCGAGCTTTGCGTTTATTGGGAAACGCGGCGGCTGTCACGGGTTCGATGCGGTTCGGGGCGTGATAGTTATGGTAACACGTCATGGTATCCCCGTGATCCTGACCCGATTCACAAAACTACACATATGACCAGAACTCGTCAACCACAAGACTGCACGATCTATAGCCGACAAGGCCCCCTATTAGTAAGTTAAAGACATAAAATAGTAACACGTCATCACACCACGTGGTGCCCGTTGTAACCGTCAACACAACTCAAAGCAGCATATATATCCCTAAACTCTTCGACTACCACAAACATAAACATCCTATTGCCGACAAGGCTCACTATCGCAAATCCCCACCGCATCAAACAATTTATAGGACGACGACGTAAAACGGTGAAATAAAACAATTGACGAGGTACGCACGTCCCGTGAGGGAAGGCGTCCCCGTATTACCCACTCACTGTAAATATCGAGCACTTCGTAAAGTCCGAAACTCTGTCCTAGTTCTCTTGATGAATGTTCCTTCGCCACGATCCTACGAACTGCCAAGAACTGCTTCTAGATCTCCATAATATCTCACTATACTGCCCATGTCATTCAAAGTCAAGCTAAGAGTAAATTCAAAATAAGCTAGGGAATCGAATCGCAGAAGATTTCTGTTTTTCAGCCAAAACTTCAAAAATTCATAAAAATTCGTAGGAATATCGGAATGAGATGATTCCAGCGGTTGTACAAAGCTAAGAGGATTAGATTTCAATAGATACAAACTTCAATATCATCGGAGCAGTATAAAGAGGTGAAAACAGAGACGTACGGGTACAGCTGAATCAAAAATTCTGTCCAGCAGCAGAAACTTTAAAAATTCGTAACAAATCACACGGACATCCGATCGACCTGATTCAAGTGTCTTTGGAAAGCTTAAGAACTTAGCTTTCAAATGAAACAAGATTCGAATGAATTGGAGCACAATAACTTGGTCAACTTCGTTTAAAATTAAAGCTGCGCAGAACGGGATTTCAACGTAAACAAGCAACCAAAACTAATTCAATCCTACAATTACCTTACGTTCGGATTCTAAGCTTGTTAAGGATCGACTTCTAAGCTTGTCCAAGCTGGTCTTGATGAGAATCTCGTTTCTCTCCTTTCTTTCTTCTCTTGCTTGCGTTGTTAGTTCTCGTAGGTTTAGCTTAGGAATAATCATAAGAATATGCTAAAATTGATATATGGGCCACGTTATACCCAATTTGGGCTGAATATTTTGATACGAATTGGTCTGAGCTCAAATTAGGTTTTGGCCTTCAAGAATTTGAGTGTGGGCCTGACAATAACATGGTGGATGTTATAGAATGGTGAATCTAAAGAAAATACCATACCCATTTATACAAGAAAATTTGTAAGTCATCCATGCCAGTACCCGTTTGATTTGTGTACCATTTTTCCTGTCTTGATGTACCTTTTATATGTGTATTTCGTACCACGCCACGCGTTTATATGGTACCTATATCGTTTCTATATGATATCTTAATGTGTAATTTGATGCACCATTTCTCACTCTTTTATATACCACCATACGTTTTTCTATGGTACCTAAATGTGTTTTATAACGTACCTTGCGGCGGGACGTGTACCAATGTGCAAAAAAAATTATTCTAATAGGTACCTACATATAAAAAAATACTGACATGGTACAAACTTGCAACTTTTTATATAGTTGGATATTTTTCTGTACAGTCCCCAAAATTAATTGAGTATAATTAACAAATGGGCCGAATGAGTGAAAAGGCCCAACAAAATAAATAAAGAATAAGTGCCTAATTTGCCTTGTTCTTCCTCACGACACCTACATTCAAAAACTTTAAAATCCATGGTAGACTAAACCATCAGGTATACATACATCCCCACGGTTGGGGGGTCAATGAACCCCTCAAACCCCTACGTAAGACAACCCCTGACTATGCCGCACATCACAAACATTTACCGTGATCGTACGACGAGGAATAAAAGAATTGGAAAATATATAACTGATAATAGTTAACCTGCTGAAGCGGTAACCAGTCACCTGGGTGTATTTTGGTTTAATATCACATATAATTTAATGTTTGGTATAATTTTGGAAGATAATTAATTGGATGGATTATTTATACCAAATTTTCCTTACTATTATGGTAACAGATTTACTATTACAAATCCCCAGTCATACATAATTCTTAATGTCCAAGATTATATGATTCATAGCTGTAATGTAGTATCAGTGAAAAACTGACCATTTCACTATATATACATAATTTGTTCTTTGTTAAAGAGATAAAAATTGGTACAACACAATGAAGACATTGAAGGAAACTAATGTTCTTACACATGTATTAGTAGCACTAGTACTATTATTCCGTGTTCATGCAAAGCGGCTCTCACCCCCGAATGGAATCTTGGAAGCTGAAACAGTTGAGATACAAAGTCAGTTGTCCGAAGGGAACCTTACAGCTCACTGCTACTCCTCAGAAAACGAAATTGGGCTCAAAAATCTTGTTCACGGCGACAGCATAAGATGGCATTTCAGAAATAACTTTCGACAAACTACAAAGTTTTACTGCGACTTTCGGAGCCCAAAAGGCTCGGGAAATTACGGTGTTTTTACTCAGAGGTTGCGAAAATTATGCCACAAATTCTGTCATTGGGAGATTAGAGACACTGGTCCGTGCCTGAAGAACTCCCTCCATGTGGAGGATTTCTACTGCCAACTTTGGAAGATACCTCCGAAATTGGTCGAATAAAGAAGATTATGTTAAGGATTTGATAAAACTAAATGTAATGAATTACCTAAGCAGTTGCAAGTAGTTCAAATAGTATCCAACAACTATTACATGAATAAGTTTTTCATACCTATGATCATTGGTCCTTGAAAGCAGTCACTGAGCAACTGGGATTTGCTCAACAACACAAAAAAGATTGGGCAAAATCAATGATTAAGCCAAATAAATCACGTTCATGTTCTTCGGTTTCTTTCTATTAATGTAACAATTAAAATATCGCTTCATGGCTTTTTAAATAAAATAATGCCATTCCAGTTAAAATTAAATAAAATGGGGTTATTTCGCCCGAAATTAATAAAATAGGGCAAAACGCGCCCAATAAGTGCGACGTCGCGCCTATTAAGCGCGATGATGGCGTGGCACGAAAAATGAAGATTTTGTTTATTTTTTTTATATGCATCGCACCCATTAGGTGCGATGTTAACTTTTTTTATTTTTTATTTTAGTTTGTTTTATATTTATTATTTATAAAATCCCTAAAATCATAAAATCATCGTTATTTCATCTGATTTACAAATTAAAAATATATAAACGCATCTAATTTATTGTTCGTTTGGCGACGATTAAAATGAAATGCATATCTTATATTTTTCGATAATCAAAAATAGTTTTTTATTTTAATAAATTAAAAAAATATCTTATTTTATTAATAAAAGAAATATTTTTGATTATCGAAAAATATAAGATATGCATATCATTTTAATCGTCACAAAACAAACAATACATTAGATGCGTTTATAGTTTTTTGTTATGTAAATCAGATGAAATAATGATGATTTTATGATTTTGTGGATTCTATAAATAATAAATATAAAACAAACTAAAATAAGAAAATAAAAAAAGTTAACACCGCACCTAATGGGTGCGATGCATATAAAAAAATAAATAAAATCTTCCTTTTTCGTGCCACGTCATCATCGCGCCTAATAGGCGCGACGTCGCACTTATTGGGCTCGTTTTGCCTATTTTATTAATTTTGGACGAAATAATACCATTTTATTGAATTTTGATTGAAATGACATTATTTTATTTATTAAGCCTCGCTTCATCATCCACCCATGTATTTGGTGATTTGTTTTTTTTTTTAATTTTCGACTGTTCTTTGATGTGCACTCACGTGTTACGTAACAGTTCAAGTCAAAGCAAATCAAGACCAAACGACATCATAAATGTTGGATATAATATTTTAACGGCTTGCTTGAATATGAAGCCTACATTAGAATATACGTAGAACAAAATTATTTTTTTTTTTGGTAAGAATATTTTCATTACCACAGGAACCAATGTTAGCTACATTTTGGTATACCTCACTTCTCCAAACTGACCAGATCTACTAGCTAAGTACAATATAATTCATTCATATATTCCATGCCTCGTTGTGTTGGTTTGGCGAAGCTCATTCCTCGTACTTGCTCTTTGAAGCTCTTCTTGAATATCTGATATAGCTCCACAGCACTCGTTCCACCCGAGCCGTGAATCCTAGCATTCCGCTCCTTCAATAGAATATACGCAATGGCAGCCACGCCCGCAATTTGTATGTTCGATGTTACATTCTTGTGTTTCGCCATTCTAACTAGCTTATGAGTCCAGCCATCAAAAGAAATGGGGACTTCAATCTGTAACCATCTGCTCACCACAGCCACCAGTTCCATGCTATACTCACGGCTGAACAACAGATGTGCCAAACATTCCCCAGCCTGTTGGCATAACACACAGTTCATATCAGTAATAGTAGGTATCCCCCACTGAGCTAATCTATCCCTCGTGAGCAGCTGCATGATAAGCCACAGTATGAAAGCATGTTTTGGTGCAGTCCAACGGTTCCAAATAGCAGCCGCATAAACCCATGTTTTCCCCAGGTCCCTTTAACCAGGAATACCCAGAGCTGATAGTATAGCAACCATTCGTAGTTGCTAACCAGTCCCCATCCCTGTATCCCTCCCGAAGCACATCCCTTACCCTTAAGATTTGGTTCCACTGCCAACTACAGTCCCAAAATTATGAAGAAATAAAAACACTATTTTTCACGACATGGTATCACAGTAAGTAGTAGGAACACGTTCAGAAACCAATGCCTACCATGTCTAAAGAATGAAAACTCTCATATCAAACTTACGTTGCAACCTAATGGGCAAGAGCATTGACTATGTACTAAAAGCGAAAGTCAAATACGGACAAAGAAAGACACAGGCGAGAAACCAAAACAAACATCAAACTCCGACGAGTGGAAAATCAACGATTTCCACGTCATCTCCTGCCTTTTAAATTCCATGGAACCTGTGATAGATTCGTTTACGAGAATACTGCGATTCAACAAACATTCGGTTAGCAAAATAAGTTAGTTCACGCCTTTTTTTAAACTGAAACAAGAAATTACCCAAATGAGGCAAAGATGCCCCCTCACCGAGTGGCGAGGACTACACTACACAGTGATGAAGGCAAAATGGGACTAATTAAGTAGATGTCTATGTACCCAAGACTGCAGACCCGACTAGGCGAACTAAGGGAGCAAGAATGTATTTTTCATTCCTTAGCTATTCTGGAGGCCGCGCTGAAAATAGTGATTGCCACCCTACAACATGAGGAATCACTGTTGAATAAGTCCACTACCAAAATCTAAAAGATAAGATATGAAGAAAAAATAGAAGAAGAAATCGACGCAGTAGCCAAAGCACTCGAATATCAAAGGAAAAGTCCAAAGAAAATATAGCATATCCTATCTAGCGCGAGGATAGACCATGCATTTAATATTAGATATCATTAGATATGCACGTTACCTTAGACATACTATATATATGCATGTGTGTTTGTAGCAAAAATGTGTGTGAGATATATGAAAAGCTGTGCGTGTTATTAAAGAAAGCAAAGAGCAATTGTGTAAGAGAGTTGTGAGCAAAACTAAATATTTTAATAACCTCTTTTTTTTGCTTCTTTTCTATTCGATAGTGCAAGCCATCAAAACAATAAAAATTCCCTCCATACAACGTGAGAGAGATACAAGAGTTTGCCAACAATTTTTGTTCTTGAGAAGTAAGTGAGCGGTGGGTTCAGTGTGTAATAAGTTAAATCTTAGCGATAAAAATAACAAATTGGTGTCAGAGCCATGTCGTTCGCTAGCATGTCCGTCCCACGCCTCACAAAATCCAATTATGATAATTGGACTATCCGAATGAAGGTACTGCTCGGGTCACAAGGCGTATGGAATATCGTAGAAAAGGGGTACAGCGAATCGAAAAAACGGACGACGCGGCTCATATTAACGCGTTGGAAGAATCTCGCAGACTCGACCAGACCGCGCTCAACCTCATCCACCAAGCGTTAGACGATCCCGGCCTCGAAAAGATTGCAAATGTGAAAAATGCGAAGGAAACATGGGAAAAACTGGAGACGGCGTACAAAGGCGCTGACCTAGTAAAACAAGTACGGCTGCGAACTCTTCGTGGGGATTTCGAAGTGACAAGAATGAAGAACGGCGAAGGCATATCCGATTATATAACGAGAGTACAAACCATCTCAAATCAGTTGAAGAGAAACGGCGAGGCTCTAACGGAAGCCCGGGTCGTCGAGAAAATCTCCGCTCCCTGACGGACGAGTACGAGAACGTGGTATGTGCAATTGAAGAATCCAAAAAAATCTCGAAGAAATGACGGTCGACGAACTCTCTGGTTCGCTCGAAGCTCACGAGCAACGAAAGAAAAAGAAGAAGCAGGAATCGCTGGACGAGGCTCTACAGACAAATTATCACTTAAAGAGGACAAGGCGCTATATTCGCATCACGGCCAAGGACGAGGACGAGGTCAACGAGGACGAGGTTTTGGTCAAAATTCAGGCCGAGGACGAGGATACAATCCGGAACAACGACAAACGAGCAACCAAAATTGGAGAGCACGAGGTCGAGCCCAAGGACGAGGTGGTCGTTCGAATCGACCGAGCGTTGAATGCTACAACTGCGGGAAGTTCGGACACTTCGCAAAAGACTATTGGTCCGAAAAGAAGGTGGAGAAAAATGCGAATCTAATCACACAAGAAGAGCCAAAAAACGAAGGCCTTCTCTTAATGGCGCTCGAGGATACAAGTCCAGACAACGATATGGTGTGGTATCTTGACACTGGAGCCAGCAATCATATGAGCGGGCATAAACATCTCTTCACGGATCTGAAGAAGATTGATGATGGCCACGTGTCTTTTGGAGATGCATCGAAGATAGAAGTCAAAGGTCAAGGAAAATTTTGTTTCTCTCAAAATGATGGCAAACAGGGATCAGTCGAGGATGTTTATTTCGTACCCGACTTGAAGACGAACATCTTAAGCATGGGCCAGTTGCTTGAAAAAGGATGTTCAGTGTTCATGAAGGACCGCTCATTGCAACTAAGAAACAAAGACGGAAGAATGATCGCACGAGTCGAGATGGAAAGGAACCGAATGTTCAGACTCAACCTGAAGGCGATTCAAGAAAATGTTTGCAAGTTGACGTGGATGACAAAGACCATTTGTGGCATATGCGATTTGGACATCTGCACTACGGTGGCCTAAAGGAGCTCTCCAAAAGAGGCATAGTCCACGGAATGCCAATGATAGAAGGCGGAAAGAAGCTTTGCGAAAGTTAAGTAATCGAGAAAAATACGAGGACGACGTTCCAGAAGCAGGCAGAATATTGAGCGCGCAAACCGCTCGAGCTCATCACACCAGAATCATTCGGTGGAAGGAGATACTCTATCACTTTCATCGACGACTACTCAAGAAAGACGTGGGTGTATTTTCTGAAGGAAAAATCATAAGCGTTCGAGACGTTTAAAAAATTCAAGGCTATGGTCGAAAAGCCAACAAGCTCAAACATCAATGCGCTCCAGACAGAGGTGGCGAATACATGTCAGGTGCTTTTGCTAATTTTTGCGAAGAACAAGGCGTTAGGAGGTTCCTCACCGCGCCTTATTCACCACAACAGAACGGCGTAGCTGAAAGGAAGAATCGAGCCATTCTCGACATGGTTCGATCAATGTTAAAGAGCAAAGACATGCCAAAGGAGTTCTGGGCCGAAGCGGTACGATGTGCTATATATATTCAGAACCGATGCTCACATCACAGCCTTGAGAATCAAACACCACAGGAAGCATGGACTGGCCGAAAACCGACGGTAGCGCACTTCAAAATATTTGGAAGCGTGGCGTATGCACATGTGCCCGATCAAAGAAGAACCAAGCTCCACGATAAAAGCAAAAAGCTCGTGTTTATTGGGTATGATGAGAAGACGAAGGCTTACCGGCTCTATGACCCTGAGAATAAAAAGGTGATAGTAAGTCGCGACGTTTGGGTAGACGAAGAAAGTTCATGGGGCTGGAACGTTGAAGAAAACACAACGCCTGAAGAACCACTGATCGTTGCACCAATACCTGTTCCGGTTTCATCTCAAGAAAATGACGAGGAGGATGAACCAAGGCAGCCGAGGGTGCGAAGCATGCAGGACCCGTATAAATCAACCGAACAGGTTCACCTAGTCTGCTTACTGGCCGACTCGGAACAAATTAGTTTCGAAGAAGCCATAAGAGACAAGAGATGGAAAACGACGATGGACGAGGAAATAAAGGCGATCGAAAAGAACGACACATGGAAACTTGTGGAGTTGCCAAACGGGTATAAATCCCTTGGAGTCAAATGGGTTTATAAAAAGAAGATGAATGCTCAAGGAAAAATTGAGCGTTACAAGGCGAGATTGGTAGCGAATGGCTATCGACAACAAGCGGGAATAGATTATGACGAAGTTTTTGCTCCTGTTGCAAGAATGGAGACAATCCGTTTGCTCCTGGCTCAAGCTGCACAACTCAACTGGCCAATCTATCAGATGGACGTGAAGTCCGCTTTTTTGAACGGGGAACTTGAGGAAGATGTCTACGTAGAGCAGCCCCCAGTATATTCAAAATCGGGAGAAGAAGGCAAAGTGCTAAAGTTAAAAAAAGGCACTTTACCTAAAGCAAGCGTCGCGAGCATGGAACACCCGGATCGACGGATATTTTAAAAAGAACAAGTTCGAGCAATGTCCGTTCGAGCACGCCCTCTACGTCAAACGAGAAGGAAATGAAATGATCATCGTCGCCATCTATGTCGATGACCTTATTTTCATGGGAAGCAGTGAGACAATAGTCAACGACTTCAAGAAGGCGATGACGAAGGAATTCGAGATGACGGACTTGGGACTGATGAAATATTTTCTCGGTCTCAAAGTCGAGCAAAGAAGCACGGCAATTTTTGTGTCACAAGAAGCGTATGCGAAGGCTATATTGAAGAAAAATAAAATGGAGGAGAACAACCCGGTAGCAACACCGATGGAACTTGGAACAAAACTGTCCAAGTTTGAGGGAGGACAAGGAGTGAATGCGACCGATTATCGAAGTCTCGTGAGCAGTCTGCGATACTTGACCTGCACGAGACCCGATATCGCTTAAAGCGTTGGAGTCGTTAGCCGCTATATGGAAGATCCGAGACATTCGCATCTAAAAGCGATCAAGAGGATTTTACGATACATCCAAGGAACAAATCGCTCTGACTATTTTATCCAAAGGCAAGCGACTGCAAATTAGTCGGATATTCTGACAGCGATTGGTGCGAAAGTATTGATGATCGAAGAAGCACCGGCGGCTATGTATTTTATCTCGGAAATACGGCATTCACTTGGTTACCGAAAAAACAACCGATCGTAACTCTATCAACCTGCGAAGCAGAATATGTGACAGCATCGTGGTGTGTCTGTCATGCAATCTGGCTGAGAAATTTACTGTTCGAGTTGAATCTTCGACAAGATGAGCCAACAGAAATTCGAGTCGACAATAAGTCAGCGATCGAGTTGGCGAAAAATACAGTTCATCACGAGAGAAGCAAGCATATTGATTCGAGATTTCATTTTATTCGGGAACACGTAAAAACTGGCGCAGTGAAGATGGTACACGTCGCGAGTTCGGACCAAGTTGCGGATATTTTCATGAAGCCATTACCGACAAGTATGTTTGAGAATCTGAAGAGGATGCTCGGGATGAAAGATCGAAAGCTATTGACTTATGGGAGGAATTTGTTGAATAAGTCCAATACCAAAATCTAAAAGATAAGATATGAAGAAGAAATCGACGCAGCAGCCAAAGCAGCCGAATATCAAAGGAAAAGTCCAAAGAAAATATAGCATATCCTATCTAGCTCCGTTTGAGGATAGATCATGCATTTAATATTAGATATCATTAGATATGCACGTTATCTTATACATACTATATATATGCATGTGTGTTTGTAGCAAAAATGTGTGTGAGATATATGAAGCTGTGCGTGTCATTAAAGAAAGCAAAGAGCAATTGTGTCAGAGAGTTGTGAGCAAAACTAAATATTTTAATAACCTCTTTTTTTGCTTCTTTTCTATTCGATAGTGCAAACCATCAAAACAATAAAAATTCCCTCCATACAACGTGAGAGAGATACAAGAGTTTGCCAACAATTTTTGTTCTTGAGCTGTAAGTGAGCGGTGAGTTCATTGTGTAATAAGTTAAATCTCATAAAAATAACAATCACGACGGAAGAGCCATGAACACCGTTAATCGTCTAGTGACAAACTATCACGCCATTGGGTGTGGAGCACCATTTGCATATTTTACGCTGTCCAACCACAATATGACTCGAGTTCTTCAGAATGATGTTAAAAGGTGCGATAATTGCAGCACGAACGAGGAGAGTCCGAGTTCTTGTACCCTTAGCTACGACCTAATCGCTTGGGCGACATCAGAGGAGAGGGCAATGAAACGGCGGGCTGGATCTGGACTACATATCTAATAGCAAGATATCAACACAGTAGTTAACATACATGAGTAAAATATTAGAAGACCAAGAACCATTATTCAATTTTCTACAAGTAAAAAATCAAATCAGAGTGAAAAGTGTTCTTCCATCAACTACAGGTGACTACTGGCCTATTTCTTGTTGTAATACAATCTACAAATGCATATCGAAACTGTTATGCAAGAGATTGAAAAGTATTCTTCCAAGAATCACCACCGAGAACCAGAGTGCATTCGTGCGAGGAAGATATCCATAACCCACAATGTCGTTTCAAGGATGAAAGGATAGAGATAGGGTGACCCTCTATCACCCCTACTCTTTGTGATTGTCGTGGAGTATTTTGTTGGGGAACCGGGTGCACCGTGCCATAAGCCTAAGCACAGCGGAATTTAAAATTTTACCAGAGGTTACCCCTCGATCACCCGAATCTACTCGGTACATATAAAAAAAAGTACGACACGTACACATGATAAGGTTAGGAGGCGTTACCCTTTGAGCGAAGTTCCCTCGGTAGCTAACGTACCGGCCTCGATACCTGCAAGCAAAGAGAGTCACGCCGATCCCGAGACGTACCCACGACCAAGACCTCCTTGAGGATGGCTAGTGAGGTGTTGGAAGGCTTATAGAGATGTAGGGTTGTGAGTGATTTCTCAAACTTACTCACACTTAAGTTTTTCAAGCTTTGAACTTGAAAGCACTTAGCATTTTCTCTCAAACTCAAAGTTTAGAGTAAGAATGAGTTAAGCCACTAAATTCTAAGCTTTCATTTTGAACCCTTGAAAATATTTTATTCCAAATAAAAAGTCATTTGTCCAAGACAATGCCTATGGTGAAATCACCCATTATACAATGTGATTAGCTTCCAAAACCTAACAACAATGACTAAGATAAAGTTACCAAGGCCCCATGATCATTACATAAAGTTTGGACGATGTCAAAATAAGGTTGTCGACATCAACACTGCCATCAACACGACACCAGCAAGCAGTGTTGATGCATAGTCAAGCAACAGGGCCATAGACAAGGCCGTGTAGGTGGTTACTGTTCACCTACACGGCCATGTGTCAATCCGTGTGGCTAGGCCGAAAGTTGCCTAGCCTAGCCAAGGTCCAACACGGCCATCAACATGCGTGTTGGCCGGCAGCGGCCAAGCCACTCGACTTGTGCATTTTCGGTCATTTTTCGCCCGTTTTCGATCCTTTTTCGTTCGTTCAACTTGGATATCTTTATCCATGTTTAGATAGCTTCAGAAGATCATATTTAGTCTCAATTATTAACCTCTCGAAGACCGTTAATAAAATGATACATCTCTATGTGTTAAGGTACTGTCTCAGTGATCTTTTTAAGCCCGACTCTCTTGGTTCGTCTCAACCCGGCACTGGGAGGAATCCAAGAGTTTAGTATTCACCTAGCCAATCCCGTGGTACCAAACCTATCCCGTGTTGAGTACGATGTCAAATATAATTCACGAACCGATTATAGATTATAGTCATACGTATAGACCTTTCACTTATGTCCCGATTGACTAAGAGTCATGGTTTATCAAACTCATTAACTCGACTCAATGATAAATTAGTGATACGAAATTACTAAACTGCATTCCACATCATACATGAGCTAGTTTATTGTTTTGGCTAAAGACTTCGTAATTTCTTATCATTGAGTAGTCATATGACACATACCTCGATAAATAACGAGACTGTGAATCCCTCACGATTGTCGATGCCCAGTAATTACACTTCTTATCATCAAGACTGCATGCCGTCGCCGATCCATGTTCATCTCCGAACAATAAGGACCTAGCAAACTAGTGACTAGTCAAGATATCAAAGTTAACTCTGTCACTGACACTTCACTCTAAGGTCCAAGTACAGTACTATAATCATTGACACCGTGTTGGTCCATGTGATCATACGATTACGAGTTAGTATCCAAATGTAAGTTATTCCTTTTATTCAACTTACATCAATATTATGACATCTCACTTCCCAAGTGAATGATCGGCACAATCATATTAGATTCATCTACAAATAAGTCATGATCGACATCTAACAGCCAACTAGAGTCTTAGACTTATGGATATATTTAATATCCAAGAGAATCGGTGACTAAACTCGCTATATATGTGTTTATTTGTTTACCGTCGTACCGAATGCCAAGCAAGAACTAATGGTAAATAAATAATACGCTTATAAAGAATAAATTATAAAATCAAGTAAAATATTTATTCCATAAATAAATATTCAAATATAATATTCAAATATTATAACGTGAATAACACATTTACGTCTATGCCATATTTATTACATCCTCAAATGGCATTTCGAGGGCGCATCCTCAACATATTTGACAAGGAGACTTCATGTAACGTCCCGTCCATACCGGGTGTCACTGTAGCATCGGTCCCTATCGGGACCCGGGGTTGGGCACACCACACTCCGAATGATAGCCTGGCCCTACTGTACCATCATTTAACCTTTCAGCGTGCTTCGTGCACTCGCTCACACGCATCCTGAGAAACTTTCCAGGGGGTCACCCATCCCTAGATTGTCCCATGTCAAGCATGCTTAACTTCGGGGTTTCTATAAATGGACTCCCGAAAGGGTAAGTCAACATTGGTGATATGAGTAGTACTACAATTCTCTTATACGATTCTTAGCCTGACACGCCCATACGTTGCCTGTCTCATGATCCCCTCTCATTCGGGTGTCGGATCGGTTCGTTCATGTACCCCTTAGCCAGGCACAGCGATCACTCCCCGCCCTCATCGGCCTCGCACGTCACATGACCACCAGTTTCCACCTGGTCCATCGCCGAACCAGCACCGTACTATGAGAGGTTGTGCTCTGATACCACCTGTAACAGCCCAGACCTCGCTCGCATTGACATTGTCCGCTTTGGGCGTTAAGCTGCCCGAGGACTTCCCAGGTTGTCACCCATCCTGGTTACTCTCCCCCCAGCACGCTTAACTACGGAGTTCCTAAGAACTCCACCCACCCGCACGGTTTTGAAACGCGTCAATGGGAGGGTGTCCACACCCTTATACAGGCATGCTTCGTTCCCCCTCAAATCCACACCCCCCAAAGGGCCCAACACCCTCGCTGGCACACCAACCCGAGCTCTAGCTTTGATACATCAAGCTGCAACATTCGATACAAAGTTCACATTAAGTTCACATTTCATCCCCGGTGTAAAGATCACAAATTAGTCAACCTATGTAAAGATCACAAAGTACTGGTGCAAATGGGCACCGAAGATTTCTAGGGGCCATAAATTGTGGAATAAAGTAACCATTGCTTGTTATGCAGCTATTCTTGTAGAAGGAAAGAAATGGCCGGGTCCACTAGCTTCAGTTCAGCTAATGCTATTGAGACAACCTACAAGGTTAAGTAAATTATACACGGGACATGGTTGAACTACCAAATGATAAAAAAAACTCGTCGTATGCAAATTAGAATAAAAAATTAAATATAATAACGATGGATCTGTGGAACTATACAGAGCCGGACTTGGGCTAAAGGGTTTACGCATGTACAGTATCAATTATCATGAAACATTTGAGCTAGTTTATAGATGAGCATTTCGACTTATCACTAGCTGTAAACTCCGCTTGGAGACTAAATCACATTGATGTAAAAATACATCCCTAGAAGTAGACCTGGAGGAACAACTATACATGAAATTACCTCCAGGTCACAAACTAGAAACTAATTCAAAACCAGCATGAAAATTAAACAAACAATTTATGGACTCAAACATTCACCAAGGGCTTGGTACACAAAATTAAGATGCACTATCAAAACGCAATTCCACATAAGTATGAAAAGTTCATTCGTATTCATTGAAAAGGAATAATCATAAATATAATTCTAATATATCTATATGACATTATAATTACAGGAAACATTGACGAAGAAATTAAAAGGGTAAAAACTACTTAAACAACAATTTGATATTAAAGATTTAGGGCCCTTAAACTATATTTTTAGGAATTGAAGAAGGCCACTCCAAAAATGATTGTTCTTTCCCAAAGAAATATATACCTTAGACCTTCTCCAAGAATCCAAAAAACTTGCATCAAAACCAAATGCGACACCAATGGAGAGTAACAAAACGCTTAGTCAAGAAAATGAAGAACCGGAAGCAAACATCGAATGATTCCAACAAATGGGAAACTTATATATTTCAGTGTTACTCGACTTGATATATCTTATCTTATTTTTTGTTGTGAGTCAACAAAGGCTCTCAACTAGATGCACTTTGAAGTAAGCAATCAAATCCTAAGATATTTAAAGGGAACAAGGCCGATGGATATGGATGAAGAACAAATTTTCATTAAAGATATCATGATATGCTAATGGAGACTGGACGGACATCTTTGATCGCAGGTCAACAACTGGTTATTGCATGTTTGTAGGCAGGAAACTTGTCACTCGGAGCAGCAAAAAATAGAGTGTAGCCAGATCAAGTGAAAAAAGCAATATTGAGCCTTGCATCAGCACCAAGCGAGCTAGTGTGGACCAAACAAATATTGACCGTAAACATAAGATATCGATGTAGCTTATTCAATGGCAATCATGTTGTACGACACATTGCCATGAATTCAGTCTTCCACGAACAAAACACGTCGAAGTTGATTGATTTTTACGTCAAGAAGGGAGATAGAGACCCCGTTTGTCAGAAGTGAGATATAGCTAGCAGATATTCGCTAAGGCACTCGACTACCACCGCTTCGGGAATATCTCTAGCAAGTTGGACCTCGTTAATTAATTCGAGTCCAAATTCGAGTCCAACTTGAGGAGTGTAGAAGTAGGAATATCAAACTAGATCAAAAAAGGAACGGCACAAGTCAAAGAAAATTAAGAAAAAAAGTCAACAAATTTTATCATAACAATTTGCTGTATAATATTACCAACCACTAGTGGTTTAAAGTTTAGTGATTTACGGAATAAAACATGAGTCAAACTGGTATCTTAGATATACTATATTTTGTATATTTTATGAATTCAGTCAAATAATATAGAAAAATCACATGCTTATTTATAACTTTTCCATACTAGAATTTTATAAAATTAGGGGTCTAAATTAAATAAAGTAATTGTGTTGGTGCCTGATCATTAAACATTATTTATGCCATGGGATGTCAAAACGTAAATTCTTTTAAATTTGGGGTCAAAATGTAAAATGAAATATTGAGTTCATAAGTAATTATAAAGTAAAAGTTAGTATGTCTTATACGAGATTCAAATCCAAGCCCACTTGGGAAATAGCCAAGGATTTTTACCAGCACACCACAATTTCGTAAACTTATTCATTTTTTTGCTTCTTATTTCTAATATTTCCTTTTGTGAAAATTAAAACATAGAACACACCGACACCAAAACGGAATTTCGGCCAGTTCGCGGTCTGTCCGAACGGGCAGGTCCGGTCCGGTCTTAGAAACCTTTGGTTGAATATGAAGCCTATATATTAACTTATCATGTAATGTATGAAGAGAAAACATTATTTGTCATCTAGGACAATAATGTTTATGTTGGTTTAATTTGATTGACACTAAATGGCATTTACGTCAGATTTAGTTTCTATATATTTTGTTTTCATTTTAGTGACTGGGCTTTTCATTTTATTTTTTCATGGCCATTGGTTCTAACATGAAATGTGTCCTTTATCTTCTTACTTTTATGAGTTTATTTATTGGATTGGACTTTTGAGTATCATTGATAGCTTCTAATGTGCTACTATTCACACTCCCGTTGAAAAAAAATGATATTTACACCCATTACATTAACTATTTGACATGAATAGTGCAACATGACATTTAATACATTAAATACTTTACATATAAGCCATGCACGATTTTACAACAAAATAGTGCAATAATTCTTCAACAATAATAATTTTGCCTTACTAGTATACATAATATATATATATATATGTATGTATGTGCGATTGTTCTAAAAGTATATTTTTTGTCAAAAGGAACAATAACAAACATGGGAAAAACATAATTGATAAGTCAAAGACCTTAAAAGTGATGTTTATCAAATAAAAATAAGCCGATATTCTAACACTATTATGGTAGCAGATTTATTATTACAATCCCCAGTCATACATAACACTTAATGTCCAAGATTATATGATTTCATAGACCATCTCAATATTTATACATAGTATCTTTGTGGAAGATATAAAAAAGGGTACAACACAATGAAGACATTGAGAAAAACCATTATTTTTACACTTGTAGTAATATTACATGCTCATGCAAAGCTCTCAGCAGGGACTGGAATTTTGGAATACGAAACCGTTGAGATACAGAATAAGTTGTCTGACGAGAGCCTTGCAACTCATTGCCACTCCTCAGAACACGACATTGGGATCATAATTCTTGCCCCTGGGGAGAGCACAAAGTGGAGTTTCAGAAATAATTTTTGGCGAAATACAAAGTTTCACTGCCAATTTCTGAGCTCAAAGGGCGCCGGAGAATACGGTGTTTTTACTCAAAGGCTGCGAAAATACTGCAGAGGATACTTTCTTTGGGAGATTAAAGACTCGGGTCCGTGCCTGAAGAAATCCGTCTTCTTGGAGGATTTCTACTGCCAACCTTGGAAGGTACCTAAAAAAATCGTGGAATAAAAGAAAGATGATGTTTATGATGAACTAAATGTAATGATTATATTTCTATAGTGCATGTAGCAAATGACTCAAATAAATCACATTCTGTGATAGCATAGCCTTCCTCGTATCGAACTTTATGAAATAAAAGAACTCAATAGTAGAGATATCAAAGAATGAATTTTATATCAAGAATTTCTTGCGCTGCTCAGAGCATATTGATGGGTTCAGCGTTGTTCCTCCCAACTCCAAAGGCCATGCCTATTAATAATTGATATAAGCAATGACGGTAATTGTCATTTGCTTGGCCTATAAATAGGCAGTGTGATTCAGTTGTAAATGCATCCCAAAATAGCAATGTCTAAGAGTGAGAGAAAAAAAAGAATGAAATTTATCCGGGTGGATAAAGTTGAAGCGAGTTTAGTTTTAATGGGATAGTTGGGAGTAGGTATAAATACATTACCCGGTTGGTCGGTAAGGGGTCTCGAGTTTGAGTTTAAACACGAGCGTTAAATTTGTGCAGTTATTTTCAATATAGTAAAGCTGGTGCTCTCCGTGGAGGTAGGCGGTATTGGCTGAACCACGTAAAAATATCGTATTCTCTATCAGCGTCATTTCGGTTTTATATTGTCCAACAAAATTGTCGGGGCCCAAAATAGACCTTCCACTGGGCCCGAAAAATTACCGCTCAACCCCAACAAGTGGATCAGAGCCAAAGACTAATTGATATAATGAGTATGCTCCGTGGTTGCAGCTTTGTTGATCTTCCACATCAGAAACGATATCAAGAAGGTTAATCGTTACGGAGGAGCCAGTGTCGGGCCAAAGCTGTTGAATCTTGACAAGGATAATGGTGACGGAAACAGTTTCGAAGAACACCAATTTGATGGCACGGGAGTTTCACTATGTGGAGAGACGAGTGAAAGATATACTCATTCACCAAGGTCTGGCTAAAGCTTTGAAAGGTAACACGGCAAAGCCGAACAAAATGACGAAAGAAAACTGGGAGGATTTGGGATCAAGAAGTGTCAGCACAATGCGTTTGTACATCGCGGATAATATTAATAATGTTGTTAATGAGGATTCTGTACCAGACTTGTGGGCGAAGTTGGAGGAGCTGCACCTCGAAAAAAACTTAACCACAACGTTTGATCTGAAGCGAGAGCCGTACCGGCTGAAGATGGAGGAAGGTGAAAATCTCATGGATCATATTAGCGTGTCCAACGGACTTGTTGATCAACTTATAAAAGTTGATGTAAAGTTAGACAAAGAAGATAAGGCCCTTTTACTTCTTACCTCACTTCATGATTCATATGATAATTTGGTCACAACCATCTTATATGGAAAGACGACAGTGAAGATGGTGGATGTACAATCAACTCTTTTGACCGTCAAATTATGGGGATAGCCAAAATTCGGCGTTGGCTATACATGGGGAGAATCGTAGAGGAAGGTTCCATGCCAGTGAATTTGAAGGTAGCAGCAGGTCCAAATCAAAGAATGGCGGGAAGGGCATTGAGTGCTACAAGTGTGGTGAGCCGGGACACATCAAGAGAAACTGTCCGACTTGGAGGAAGGACAGGAATGACGAGGAAAATTCCGTAACGATGGTAGCAGAAGATTATCTTGGAGACGTCCTTAGAGTCAGTCTCCAATGATGACGCCCGTTCTCATGATGAATGGATATATTCGAGGTCAAAGTACCATGTTTGCTTCGAGAGAAAATATTTTGATATGTTTCAAAAAATACGTGGGTTCGGTCTCCATGGCTGATGGATATCATCGCGATGTTCGAGGTGTTGGAACGGTAAAATCAAAATGGTTGACGAACCAATGCGCACTTTGGGTGGTGTGATCTTTCTCCCGAAATTGCGCAGAAATTTAATATCGTTGAGCCAGTTAGATTCCAAGGGCTATGGGAGTTTCATAGCAGGGGAGTCTGTAAAAATCACACGTGGCGAAAAAGTCCTACTGAAGAGAGAAGAGCGCGGAGGTTTGTATCGTGGACGAGAGTGTGGTACAAAATACTCTGACTTCGATGGGTCCATGAAAATCACACGCGCGTGGTGGAAAGGCAGATGATGGTGAGAAGGAATGTCCTGCTGGAGACGGGGTTGGGTCGAAGTCCATCTTCAGAATCGACGGGTAGTGTCGGTTCTACAGCTGCACATAGGATTGGCCGCAGGGTGAATCAAGTGGGTAGGACCTGAATTCTTGATTCGGATATGTGTAGTTGGTAAAAGAAAGGCTGTGGACGTTCGTGGTAATTACGAACGGATTACTATCAAACAGACTCGCAGGGATGGCTTGAAGATGCTAAATGATGCTCGAGGGGGAGAATTGATGGGTCCAGCATTCAATATTCCTCCCAACTGCAACAGGCCATGCCTATTAATAATATTGATGTAAGCAATGGTGTTAATTGTCATTTACTTGGCCTATAAATAGGCAATGTGATTGAGTTGTAAAATGCATCGCAAAATAGCAACGTCTAAGAGTGAGAGAAAAAAAAGAAGGAAATTTATCCGGGTGGATAAAGTTGAAGCGAGTTCAGTTTTACTGGGGTAGTTGGGAGTAGGTACAAATACATTACCCGGGTGGCCGGTAAGGGGTCTCGAGTTCGGGTTTAAACACGAGCGTTAACTTTGTACGGTTATTCTCAATATAATAAAGCTGTTGCTCTTCGTGGAGGCAGGCGGTATTGGCCGAACCCCGTAAAAATCACGTGTTCTCTATCGGCGTCATTTCGGTTTTATATTGTCCAACAAAATTGTCATGGGTCCAAAATAAACCTTCCGCTGGGTCCGAAAAAATTACCGCACAACCCCAATACATATACGACCGACCAGTAGTAGTAGAGAAGAGCTTAGTAGTTATGTCCAGTGTTTTAAAACGCGCATAGCGCAACGCGTCGCGTTTCAGTTTAGATAGCGCGTAGCGTAAATAGCGTAGCGTATTGCGTGAGTATTCGGACAAGTCACTTATTACGTTAAGAAACAAAATTTATAATAAATTAGTAATCATAAGCACATTATTCAAGCTTTATATAAAATTTGGATTCACTAATACATGTAAAATCTAATAATATATATTATAAACAATAAAAATACATAGAAATATTTTAAACAATTAATGTACATAAGATTTAATAAATTTTTAAATTTAATTTCACTCCCATAGGCCAGCATTAATAATATTAAACAAAAAACTAATAAAATTTTAAGAACAAAAAATGTAGTATTTAAAAAATAATTTTTATCAGTATCGAAAAATATAGGATATGCATGTCATTTTGATCGCTGTTAAACAAAGAATAAATTAGTTAAATTTATTTATTTTTATTACATAGATTACATTAAATAATTTAGTTTTTTATGTTTAGGTGGAAATAATTTAAGTTAAAATAAATTTGGAAAATTAAAATAAAAAAAAAATCTTAGTCAAATCATTGCCACATCTCTCTCCCTGTGTGCAATAGTTATGTGTTTGTACTGTACACGTTTTTAAATCACTGCCACATCTCTCTGCATCTCTCCTCTGTCAGCAATAGTTATTGTTTGTACTGTACACGCTTTTTTAATTACGCCTTGTCGCGTTTTCTGGAATATTTACGCTAACTCGGGCTTTGAAGCGCGCGATAAAACGCTTTTTAAAACATTGGTTATATCAGAAGTTCCTCAAAATTACTTGCTGCAAGTACAAAACAGTTTCTGTTGTAAAGAAGTTTCATTGTGTTGAGTGAAACCTAGTGATACCAAGGATTTTATTATTCAACAATAATTATTTTTTTATATAATACATTAACATCAATTGCATGTATTCTCAACAATATTATAAAGAGAATAAATTTATTTTCTATTGAGCGGGTTATAATGTAATTAGGCCTTAGAGCACTCATCCCGATTTGAATGGATTGAAATGCAACTGAAGCTTTAGTCAAGAACGTTTTGATTCTCCATTTTACAAACTAACGTCGGTTGTTGTTGGTTTATATGTTTTTTTAAAAAAAATTGTATTACAAATTTATGAAAAAATAGGCAAAAATCAACCGCAATGCATATTCCAAGAGCAAATAAAAATATTTATTTTCTTACAATTTTTTTAAAACTTTTTAAGGAAATACAATTAAATAAAAATCTACGGAAAAACGGTTTTAACTAAAGTCGGAACCGACTCGATGCGTCTTGGACTGATTCGTTTTTATTAAATCTTAATTTATAGGGTTTTAGCAAATATAATTTTTTTAATGAAAAGGGAACAAAATTATTAATAAAACATAGACTAATTAGGAGAATGCAAATAGAATAAGGGGAATGAACACTTAAATACCCATTGCTATAAAATAAAAATGTCTCAGTACCTTGTCAGCAAAATGTTATATATAGGTACCCATCCGAAATCGTTTTTAGTAATAGGTACCTTTATGACAAATTTGCCCCTTATAGGTATTGTTTATTACACTTTAACCAAGGTTTTAATTTAAATAAGAAATCATAAGACAGCCATCGAAGAAACCAAACCCTACCCAAACAAACGACAGAAAAACGCAACCATGTCATTTTCGTCTGTCGATTTTGGCTCCTAACCGAAGGTTTAAGAAAGGATCCTCGCAAAAACAGCAATTGTCGCAATATTTAGAGCATCTTCCGAACGAGGTATTACAGTCCATAATCGAAGGTATTTTTTTTTGTTCTAATTTTTCAGTCGCATTTTTTGTTACTCATCAGGGTTAGGTTTCTATTAGTTAGGTATTTCAATTTTATTTCGATTTCGTTGTCCATTGCTGTTTCCAGTAGATTTCGATTAGGTTTAGGTATTTTCGTTTGTAGATTTTCTGGAAGTTAGGGGATGGGTGTTTATGTTTGGAATTGTGGGCATTTTGATGTTTGAAACGGTGGGTTTCGAGTAGGAGATCGATTATGATTTGATTAGGTTGTGAAATTGGCTTTGTTTGGTACGATATGAGCTTGTTCAGTTGGTAATGTATATCTTTTATTAGTAGTCTCTGTCTAGGTTTTTTATACTCTCTTCTTGGTTTCGTTGATACTCCCTGTTTAGGTTTGTTGGTACACTCTGCTAGGTCTATTGATACTCTATGCATGAATAAACTCTTACTGTAATTTTATTTTTATGTTTGTTTCTACAGATATGGCATCGAAGACAAAGAAAAAGACTCAGCAGAACGGATGTGAGCTTTCTTCCAGGTGTGCATGCGGCCTTGTCGATGGAAATGTACTCCGTCGACACACCAGAGTTCCAGATCTACCAGAAAGAAGTCGACATCGATATTTATCGTGCTTCCATAACTGCCCGCATTTTACGTGACAAGAATAGCTGTATGCTTGACTTGTTTTAGTGACTGATAGAATTGTTTTGTGTTTAGGTTGACCTCAGACATGGTGTTTGTGGTGTTTGTGTTTTGAATGTTGTGGGATAGTATTTCGTGTTTTAGACCAGTGTTCTGTTTTGGAAGTTAGACTAGATTTTGTTGGTGAATGGTGTTGTCATTTGGCTGTTAGACTGGATTTATGTTTGCTTTGTTCGACATTTAGTTATTTTGTTTCAATACTGTATCTAATATATGGCGTACTAATCTTGGAAACTTGTAGTACCCAGCAAAGTTTTAATACAATACCACATGAGATAGGTATTACGAACCATAACTACTCGTTATGAGTACCATAATAAGGCAACTTACTGTAATTCCAGATTATCCAAGAACACTTCAACAGATTAAACCTTCGTAGAATGTGAATGGTATGCTTTTAGAGGTTTAGTGTTGAATACGCGAGATTTTTTGCAAAATGGAAACTTAGATTAGTGAGTGTTAGGGTTTAAGCTTAAATACCTTGAGAGGTATTTAAGCTTATTGGGCCCCTAACAAGCCCATTACAAACACAAACCCAATACAAACATATAAAATACACTGTAAGACTTAGAATAAATATTTTGGACACTTTTTGAAATATTCCTAACATTCTCCCCCTAAGTGTCCAAAGTACATATGAGCCTATTCTCTAAGTCTTCACTTCTTCTTCTTCTTTGAGCGAGGAGGAGGTGGAGGTTCCCTGTGGGCCAAGTAGGTCTTTCTGAATCCTAGGGCGTGCTCGAACTGTCTGACGTCATTCCGAAGAACAATTCGATATCTGATTTTTTCAATGAGTTTTCGTAGAACTTCCTTTTCTTCTAGCTCTGTGCCTTCTAATTTGTCTTCTTCAGCAACTGTCTTCTTCTTTGCTACAAGTTGGTTGAGGATAATCTTCAATGTTCCATCTGAAAATTTAGAGGCATCTGAAAGAAGGAATACTTGTAATTCCTGTTTCTGAGCTTGAAGGTAAGAGACCCCAGGAGATGGTTCAAGAAAGATGTATCCCTCTCCATACTTGTCGAGATCCTTATATCTGTTAAGCGGACAGGTTAGGTTGACTTTGCTCATATTGTCTTCCAAGGCCATTTGGAAGTCATGTGATGCAAAGTACTTGATCTGTCTCAGCATGCACTCTTTGATAGCTCTGTAACCATCTCTTTTTGTGTGAGTGTCAAGGGTGAACTTGTTGCGATAGATATTGTAAAGCTTGTTGAGTTCTCCCAGTGGGAAGTAGGGAAGATCTGCTTCTGTATATTTTTCGACTTTCCTGTCATATCAATCAATCACAAAGACAGGGCCCACATATCTTCCTACCGCCCATTCGACATCCTTGACATCACAGATGGCTGTTTGGTCTCTGAGGTATTTTCTGTACTGGTCCCTATTCATACCTCTTTGGGCTAAGCCTTCCCAGAGCATAATCTGATGACTAAGTCCTCTAGCCGTCCCTTTTAAGTGCATTAGGCCTCGAAGATTCAGCTCGTTGACTCCTTTTATCTCTTCCTCCTTCCGCCAGATCTTTGGATAGAGATCCTCAAGAAAAGGAGCCTTGATCTTCGCGTTCCTCCAACGGGTTTCTATGAATTCGTAGCCCGGCGTCGGTTTCTCGGGCACTTGATGTCGAAGGAGTTCTGGAAGCTCTGGAAGATCTGCCACAGGATTTTCTCCTTGCTCCTCTTCCTCTCGCTCAATTAAACAAAGGTCTGCTGCCGCCGCCTTTAAAATCTCGCGAACATTTTCAATCCTAATGCGGGATTCTTCTTCTGTCTCTGTTCTCGTCATCAGTGCTACGTTCTCATTATCGCTGTCTGAAGTATCTTCAAGCCAATGATCCTCTTCTGCCATTAAGACCAGTCCTTTTTCTTTTTGTTCAGCTAATTGAACTTTTCGGCGGTAATAGTTAACGTCCTTTTTCTTGGGCATTCTGCACTCTCTGGCAAAGTGTCCATTCTTACCGCAGTTGAAGCATTTGCCGCCTTGATGAGGAGTTTCAGAGTTGTTTTCCTCATCCTGAGTCTTTCCTTTAGAGTTGGAGGAAGTTCTTTGACGATTGGAGGAGGAACCAGTCTTCTTATAATATTTCTTCTGCACGAAATTCGAGACCAGAGCGAGTTGCTTAGCAAGGTCTTTGAGGGTAAATTCCTGGTCTCCATGTTTCGTGAGATCCTTGGATTCATCATCAGGATCAGAGTCTTCTCCCTCCTTAATTTGTGATGACTGGATAATTTCTTTGTCCTTGAATTGTTTTCTTGATGATCGTTCAGTCAAAAGAGCAAGTGAGTCGCTTCCTATTGATTTGATTTCCTCCCTTCTTTTCTCCACATGATTGGAATGTTGATTGAGCTAGTCGAATAATGTATGAGTGCTAACTTTGGTCAGGTCGTTCATTTGTCTTATCATAATTGCAGTAGCCTCCCATTCTGGATGAAGTGATCCTAAGAATTTGATATTGATCTCCATTACACTTTTTGTAACTCCATTCATCTTTAGCTCGTTTAGAAGAACAAGAAATCGATGGAAGGTTTCTTGGAGAGTTTCCCCTTTGTTAGCATGAAAGCGGTCATAAGAGATGAGTGTGTTTGCCATTCTTGCCATTGTATTGACATCTGTCCCCTGCATCATAATTCGAAGAGCATCCCACATTTCTTTTGCACTATCACCACATTCGAGTTGCATCAAAATGTCATTGGGAATGGCTTGCATCATGTATGATTTCGCCACTTTGTCTGCCTTAAGTCGCAGTTTTTCTTCATCACTGCATTGGTCAGCAGTTTTCAAGATCCTCTGTTCCTCTCTTGCAGGAGTGGTGTCAGTAGTGGCGGGAATTATGGTCCAATACTGTGTAGGTCCATTGTAAATAGATTCTAGAAGGTTCTCTGAATTGTCCTTGCTTTCTATGAAGTTGATGAACCTTCTCTTCCAGACTGCGTATTCTCCATGTCGGACGATGGGAGGTCTAACATCATTTCCCATACTGAAAGAATCCATTGCTTGTGTTTTGGATATGATCGTTAACGTGTAATGTGAGGAAAGGTTGATTTGAAATGAAATTGGTTCAAAGTCTAAATCTTTAGAGTTTGACTTTGACTCGAAAAATTAGTTCAGATTCGTGGACTTCGCTATGTGAGGATTGCGATGTGTGTTGATGAAGTTCGCAAAATGACAAGCGTTCGCAAACCGCAAGATTGTACTGATTCGCAAACTAATGAAGGATTCGCGAAATGTCCAGTGACATATACAATTGTTCCAATTCGCAGAATGAGATGAATTCGCAGAAGTGTGAAAAGTCCGCGAATTTCTACCGGAAGTTGAGGTTCGCAAATTTTGCGGAAATTGGAGTTCGCAAAAGTTCTTCGACTGGATTTGCAAAATTCTGCGGGCAACGAAATTCGCACAATTCTTCTACTGGATTCGCAAAATTCTGCGGAGTTGAAGTTCGCGAAATTCTTCGACTTGATTCACAAAATACTATCTTTACTGTTGGCAACTTTTAAGAATTCGCAAAAAAGCTATCAGAGAGTTCGCGAAATGAGGCAGTGTGTATTTCTTGATTCGTAAATTTTGGTTTCGCAAAAATTGAAGAGATATTTCACGGGTTGTCTTGATTCCTTCAATTCACGGTCGGTCCTCAACTTGAATTCGTGAAACTGAATCGCTAATTTAGAATTGGCGAATTCAAATCTAAATCAAGTGTCGTTCGCAATCTCAAAAACAGGCTAAACCATGAAGCTGTTTTTCAGTTTCTCCAGCAGAAATCCAGAAGTTTGACACAAATTGACAGAAACTGATTCTGAAATTCTCAGAACATGTAGAAACCAACCAGCCGTCTTAGTTGCAGAACTATCTCAGAAAAAAACTTAAACCCACGATACTGAGCTTTTAAACAAAAGTTGAAAAATCCAATAACTTATACTGACGATGTTAAAGAATTTGGAATGAAGTTTCCTCACCTACACGCTTGCTCTGATACCACTTGTAATTCCAGATTATCCAAGAACACTTCAACAGATTAAACCTTCGTAGAATGTGAATGGTATGCTTTTAGAGGTTTAGTGTTGAATACGTGAGATTTTTTGCAAAATGGAAACTTAGATTAATGAGTGTTAGGGTTTAAACTTAAATACCTTGAGAGGTATTTAAGCTTATTGGGCCCCTAACAAGCCCATTACAAACACAAACCCAATACAAACATATAAAATACACTGTAAGACTTAGAATAAATATTTTGGACACTTTTTAAAATATTCCTAACACTTACAGTATGCAACAAAATATAGTTTATGAGAAATAGGGTACCTTCACACGTATATAACGCGTATTATTGGAAATCTACTTAAGGTATCTTATAAAGAGTAGTTATCGTATCATAATAAGGCAACTTACAGTATGCCACAAAATATGGTTTATGAGAACTACGGTACCTTCACACGTATATAAGGCGTATCATTAAACTTCTGTTCAAGGTATAAAGAGTAGTTAATGTATCTTATAACACATGGTTGTTGTATCATTTGTAAACTCAGTAAATAATTTGATATATTGAACAAATTTTGTTTTGGATGATGTAGTATTATAATGCACAGTAATAATAAATGTATGATAAATATTACTAACTAAAGTTGAATGCACATTTGTATTTGACCAAATTTCCAAACTATGTACTAAGATGTTCATGCTAGTTTCTTTATCTTTGTATGAAACTTGGGGTTTGAATGGATTATTCTATGCGCTTTAAGGTTTAAGGCACCGCCAATTATGTGTAAACTATTGTAAGATAGTTTTCAATAAAAAATTAAGGCGAGTGGTGACGAAAAAGCCTGCCTTAATACGTCGTACCCACGGAAACTAGTTAACGTACTTATATTAGTATTTGGACGTACCATTTAATGTTATGTTACCGTATCATTTATAAGTTGTGAACAATACCAAATATTTTACATATGTAATCAAACAATTTGTATGAAATCTCGGGTCAGATATATTCTCCAATGTCTGACATATCACAAACTTCGAAATGTCAGAAATTTCAGTCTTCTAGTGTCAGAAAATTCAGTCTCCTATTGTCATAAACTCCAACATGTCAGAACTCTTTTCCATGGTTGACATTTTCATAATGATATTATTGGCAGTACTAATTATGTCTGGTTATAGTATCTTATCATCGTATTTGAAGTAACTAATCTTGGTATAATACAGTACCAATTTTAGCTATGTTGTCGTACCATATCATAAGTAGACTATCAGCATCATACATCCATCAGTAACTAAAATAAACCCGTAATGAACATCATTCCATAATTATGCAAGCAACAAACTATACGTCATACCAAAAAATAATGCTGAAGAAGCAACAAAATTCTAGTTCAAAAATAAGTAATAACCTACTGCAAAAACCATAAAAAAGAGTAACAAAATATATGCCCATATTGACAGCAAAACCAAAAGAAGATCGGCAAAATATATGCAAAATATGGACATGTACCCTATGTGAACACGGCTTCCCTACACGTACGCCGATTATGCCCATATTTTCCACATATTTTGCACTTGTTAGATCTTTTGTCAACCTGAGAAGGAAACCTTAGCGTCTTTCGGCGACCGGGACGAACACGAATATCCGGATCACGAATAAAATCTCCATCAACGCTTTGAGCATAAACATATGCCAAACATCAGAATTTTCTTTCAAAGATGAGTATAAACCTTCAAACGGAACTTGATACTTTATTGAGTCACGTCGCGAATCAATATCTGGCCATCTTCGTTGGAGGCATATGTAAATATCAATAAGCGTTGTCGCTTCATTTATCAACAATAAGAACGCTTCTTGTACTCACAGAATGCAAACAACGTTCCCCCACCTACTGCACTTGTAGATCACATAGCTTTAGGCAATAGGATCCTGTTACAAATAGTACGACAAATAGTTATAAATGGTACGTCATATACACTATCTAGGTACCAAATAAACAGGTGGTGTGGTACATAATATATATGTAAATAGATACAACATAATATATTTGTACCAAATGTCAATAAAATTGGGAGGCCAACAAATTAACGTCATAACAATCAAGTGCTTACTTCCCCACTTACAACTCGACCCCCAAAGTAAGCTACAATAGTGGAAATGAGGAAAAATCACTTTTACAGAGAAGAAACGAGCTCGACTAAGCATTTCGCCGTGTATTCTCACAGACTCCTTTAGTTCCATGTTCTACTAGCCGGAGTCGGCTCCAACTCAGTTTCAACACGTACAACTCGAATAACCGAATATAAATAAAATCAAAAACTCACATGACTGTAACAAAGCTACATCTTACCTGAAGGGGTAATGACGGAGCTTCCCGACACCGACAACGGATGAGAACGGACGATGACAATCGCCGGCACCGGCAAGGGATGAGAATGGGCGGTGACAATTGCTGAATTTTTTTGTGTCACGCGCAATTTTCTGTGAAAGAAAAGAGTAGAAAAAATCGATTGTTAAAGATGAAAGGAGGGTAATATGGTACTTTCATTGAATTGGGTATCAATGTGTTGAATTTTTTTCCCATTAGGTACTTGTATAGAAAGTGTACCTGACAAGGTACTAATCCGTTTTCTTTTTTCCCTTTAGGTATTTAAGTTCAAAAACCTCATAGAATAATTCTGTTTACTGGAAAGTAGACAAAATAAGTAATAAAAATAGCATTTAATGATTTGCTTTATATACTAATAAGTGTACACATGTACTCTTTTATTAAGGCTCATGGCCTATGTTAAACCGTATTTTGGTCCGTCATAAATTAACAGTCAATAGAAAAAAAACCACCCACTACATAACATTTTTACATTTTCAATTTTATCGTTCTATTTTTAATAAATTATTATTTTATAATTAATATACATAATATATAGCACGCGTTTGAGTGTGCAAAAGTACTAGTATTCTGGGTGTTAATAGAATTAAGGGTGTGCCAATAGAGTAGAATTACATATAGCACGAGTGTGCAAAAGTACCAGTATTCTGGGTATTAATAGAATTAAGGGTGTGCCAATAGAGTAGAATTACATATAGCACGAGTGTGCAAAAGTACTAATATTCTGGGTGTTAATAGAATTAAGGGTGTGCCACTATAGTAGAATTATCCTATATCTATTAACATATAAAATTTTTTTTAAAGCATACTTTTTTTCTTAAAAGAAACAATTACAAACATGGAAATAACATATGAATCTAAGACCTTAACAATGACGTTTAATAAAAGAAAAAAAAAAAAAAGCAAAGATTCTACAATACTATTATGGTAAAGATTTATTACAATCTTAATATCTATAAACAAAGTTGCATAGTAATACAACGAGGAGGGAAAACGGGCCATCTCCCTCTTTATATATAGTTTTCCCTGCTAAAGAGATCAATTGTACAATACAATACAATGAAGACATTAAAAGAAACCATTGTTGTTCTAACACTTTTATTAGTACTATTATTACATGCACATGCAAAGCTATCAACCGCCGTAGGAATTTTGGAAGACGAAACCGTTGAGATAAAGAATTATTTGTCTCGGGGGAGTCTTACAGCTCATTGCTACTCTTCGGAAGACGACTTTGTGCTAAAAAATCTTGCCCCTGGGCCCTGGGGAGAGCACACACTGGACTTTCAGAAATAATTTTCGACAAACTACAAAGTATTACTGCGACTTTGTGTGCCCAAAGGGCTCGGGAAATTTTGGTGTTTATACTCAGAGGTTGCGAGAATTTTGCAACAGTTACTGTCTATGGGAGATTAAAGATTCTGGTCCGTGCCTGAAGAAATCTGTCTTCGTGGAGGATTTATACTGCCAACCTTGGAAGATACCTGCAAAATCGTCGAAGGGTGATGTTAACGGTCTGATAAACTAAATGTAATGACTTGTATTCTGAGGCCTATGATGCAATATGTTTATCTACAGTAGTTGCAATATGTTCAACAATATTCAAGCATTATTACAATGAATGACTATTTTCATACCGATGATCACAGTCTTCAAGAGATTTCTGGATCCACATATTGCTGCTGAACTGCTTTGTTGATCCTTGCAAGCGGTAAGTGATCAGCTGGGCTTGTTTAAGTAAGACGTAAAAAAGATTGGGCAAAAACTCCGATTTTAATCCAAAAAAATCACATTCATGAAATAGGATCTCCCAGTTCTTGTTCTCTTGTCAGTACTAAATGTAAAACAGCATTGGGTTTCGCCTGATAATAATAGGCAACTGGTGAAAAAGAGTATCAGCTGCGATTCTGAGATCAGAAGCAGCAGCACTGCAGCAACCAATAAACAATCTAATATAAATATATGGATAAATTGTACTTACTCTTTTCATCTTTCATATTTCTTTGTGCAGGCATCAAATGATCCAAATAGCAGGTTTAAGAGGAGCCTCAGTAATCAAATCAAGATCTATGTTAGATTCTTTAGAACGGAATCAAGATATACATTGGGTAGTTAGGGGTGAGATATGCATATTTTTGCCTTCATGTAAGTATCATAACTTTATTGTTGCAAACTGAAAGTGAGCACCTACGAAAGACACTAACCTTGCGTCATGCAAAGAATATGCGAGGGAAAGAATGATCATCCAAAATGTTCAGCTTCAGGAAGAAATACTTCGGTGGAGTTTTGCACTTTTCAAAAAAGAATGTACAAACGCTGTCATCTCTACTTGGCGTATTTTGTTGAGCACGTGAAGAATTGAATTTTTTGCATATCCTTTCTCTTCGTGATCCCCAATAAGGTCTCCAAGATTGCGCATGAAAAGTACAGAACTTTGCCTATTTAATAATGGATGGCATCATCAAAATGCTTTTTCAAGATGAGATGCATCTGCTAATTTGGACACAGTGGAAAATGTAACGCAAATGATGGTTTTATCTCCTGCCTTTTTAATTCCATATAACTGTGATAGGCAAACTATTCGTTTACGATAATACGGCTAAAGAGATATGAGATGTGATTCAACGGACATTCGGTAAACAAAACAACTTAGCTCGCTTTTTTTCTAAACTGAAAACAGGAAATTACCCAAATGAGGTAAGAAATCGCCCCCTCACTGAGTACTAAACCGTCATGAAGGCAAAGTGGGATGAACACGATGCCTACGTACCAAAGACTGCACAGACCCGACAAACTAGCCGAACTAAGGGCGCGAGAACGTATTTTCCAATTGTTAGCCAATCACGAGCCCATCTTCGAACAAGCACGAAGGGGGAGTGCTGGTTCTCGTACCCTCACCTACGATATAATTAATCGGGCGCAACGATAGAAAGGGCAATGGAAACGGTGGACGGGGTCGGGACCACATATCGTAGAACAAGATATCACCCCAGTACTTGGGATATATGAGGAAATACTAGATCAACAAGAACCACATTTCAAGAATAAAAAATTCAACAAGGCGAAAGGCCATAGGCCCATAATAGAACAATTGAAAACTTTAGAAAAACAAAAATCATACATGGGACATAGTAAAACTATTAAAAGATAAAAAAAGAATCCGTTGGCTGCAAATTAGCATACGCCGATGGATCTGTGGGACGATACAAAATGGGTATGGTGGCTAAAGGTTCTACACAAACATACAATGTCGATTATCAAGAAAGGTTTGCGTCAGTAGCAAAAATGAACATTGTTTGAGTTCTCTTATCAATAGCCGTAAATTTCACATGGAGCCTGAATCACATGGATGTAAAAAAATGCATTCCTACAAGTTGACATGAAAGGAAGAAATATACATGCAATTATCTCTAGGTCACTGTAGACCTTTTTGGTCCAAATAATTATGAGAGTTTCGATTATTCCAAGTAATTATGTAAATTGGGGGGTACAAATTAGAAAACTCGATATGCATGTTGTGTGATGTTTAAGTATGTGAAAATGTTCGATTAAGCGCTTAAATGTGATTAAATTGTTAAGAAAATCGAATTTGTGTGATCTTGTGCTTAACTGGAATAGTTATGTGATCACCCGGTTATGAGCGTTTTCGTATGAATGGAATCTCATTGCGTGCTATATATGGAAATTATATCATGTTGAGCGATATGTGAACTGAAAACGTGATTGAGTTATTTTAGAAAAGAAGATCGATGTGATCACCCGGATATGAATGACTATGCTGTATATACGGAAAGGATATTGTGATTAAGTGCTTACATGCGGTTGATCTATTTTAGAAAAGAATATCAATGATATATCCGTTTGATTGCTATCTTATTTGACTCTTAAATCAGTGAACCATGATCTATCTTTCCTTATGTGACTTAAGATTTATATTTTGGAAAGTAATTAATTGATTGAGCTTATATGTGGTAAGATGCTGATTGAGTCTATTTATAGAATGTGCTGAAATCAGATGAGCTCACCATACATGGAAAGTATGCTTTGCATTATACTCAGTAAATCAAATCTTTCTCTGTGTGAATTGGCTATCATATTTTGGGAAATAAATCAGTTGATTGAGCTTATTGATAATATGTTGAGTGGAATTATATGTGGAATATGCTGACAAACGGATGAGATAACTGTGGAATGAATGTTAATCTGTGGTATTTATGGTAACTGATCATGCATGAAAGGTGAGCTTGATTGGATTATTCTTGGCATGATTCTTTGAGTTAATGCACGTGATTATTAAGCTTTCTCTTGCATATTCAGTGCTTAACTTTCCTTGTGAAGTGTAAAAGCTATTCATGGGTCTATATAAAAGAAAAAACACTTCACCTTGAAGGGTACACAACGAACACACAAGCAAACGAATCCCTTAGAGTTATTGAGCGTTAATTTGCGATTCGTTCGTAATTTGTGTTGAGCTTTCATTTGCGAATTCTGTACCTTTGAGCGATCTTTAGCAACTCCCTACCCTAAACCCTTGTCTTCGGACGTGTTGTATCTGCGGATGCGTTGAACGCACAAAGGAGCACGGTTGGAGTCTTTCGCACGTGGAGGGACGAATTTGGTGGATTCGGTGGCCCTTCGGTAGCAAGCTGCATCCAGTTGGGCAATTGATTTCCAGGGTAAACGACGTGGATCGAAACTTGGCATGCGACAGCCTAGGTGGAGGTCTAGTTTCCAAAGTGCTTCGGTTGTGTAAGGGTCAATTATTTTGTAACCAAAACCGATAATACCTAGTGATTGATTGGAACTCTTCGGGATATCACACCCCAAGGACAGGATTATACCCCAGTTGGGGGATATAACCTGTACAAAAATATCGTCTCACTTTACTTTCTGTGAGACAAACCCGGAACGCGTGCAAATAACTAGGTGATATCTCTGAAACGATTTCTGAAAATAACTTGATATTTTGAACAGGGTTAGGGAGATAACGTTGAACTCGTACTGCTTTCTGGGAAATAACATACTCTGCAAATATCTTCTTAAAGAAAAGTGTTTTTCAAGAAGAACAAGCCAAATTTTTTATAGCCTAATTCACCCCCCCCCCCCTTAGGCATATTTACTTCATTTGGTATCAAAGCGGATTACTCAACGGAAGACCTAACATGCCTAAGTTAAGATCTAATGGCTTTTTCAAGTGATGTTTTTGCAGAGGGTCAATCCCACTCTAGGCCACCTCTCTTCGATGGAACGAACTACGCAGTGTGGAAGAATTGTATGATCGAGTTTCTGATCGCTGTCGACTACGATCTTTGGGAGACAATCATCAATGGACCATATACGGCTAACAAAACCGATGGAACCCCAAAGGACGCTAAAGATTACGCTGATGACAAGAAGGGAATCACGCGA
Organism: Craterostigma plantagineum; assembly: GCA_027422505.1. NCBI lineage: Eukaryota > Viridiplantae > Streptophyta > Magnoliopsida > Lamiales > Linderniaceae > Craterostigma > Craterostigma plantagineum. The sequence goes on from JAPQWV010000002.1 coordinate 9,398,595, forward strand.
AACACCAAGGCGAAAAACATGCTCGCATGCGCACTCACACGGGAAGAATACATTCGGGTTAGTTCATGCTCATCGGCAAAGGCCATGTGGGATATGCTCCAAGTTACTCATGAAGGAACTCAACGATTGTGCAAGAAAGACTGGCCTTGCTCACTCATCAGTACGAATTGTTCTCGATGGAATCCGACGAGAATATAAGCCAGATGTACGCCAGATTCATGGGACATCATCAACCAAATGTTTTCTCTCGGCAAGAAGGTTCCTGACAGTGAACAAGTGAGAAAGATACTGAGATCACTGCCGCGAGAGTGGAATGCCAAAGTTACTGCCATCTACGAAGCAAAGGATCTAGAAGCACTTAACATCTCCGAACTGATTGAATCTCTTATATCCTACGAGATGATTCAAAATCAATGAATGAGAAGTCGCACAACAAAAATCAGAAGTCCATTGCATTCAAATCTAACTAAGAAGAATCTGATTCTAACGACGACGAAGAAGACTTGATGAATGATCTAGCCATGCTCACAAAAGATTTGAAAAATTCCAGCAGAAAAAAGAAATTCAAAGGGAACTTCAACAAATTCCAGAACAAAAGCAAAAGAATATCTTCGTCTGGAAAGAAAGTTCAGAAATATTTCCGATGCAACAAACCAGGCCATTATGCACATGACTGCCCAGTGACCAACAACAGAAGGCTGACTGAATCAAATTACTCCGAACCAGAACAAAGCGAGGATGAGGATCACGCTTACATGGCTGATGAGGATCAGGTATCCCGTTCTTCCTCCATTGAGAAAATTCATATACTAAACAGTTTATATAACAATGATTGTGAAAGTGACTCATCTGATTTTGAAATAGAGGAAAGTAAGGAACAACTGTGTGAATTACTTCAAAATGCAGAGAGGAAGATCAAGTCGCTAAATTCCTTGAATAGGAAACTGTTAAAACAGCGAGATGATTTAGCTAAGGAAAATCATGAGCCTGACCTAGAGATCTCACGTTTGAAAGGAGAGTTAGTTACTACTGAGAAAGAGGGAATTCCATGTGACTGTGAGAAACTTGAAAAGGAAAACAATGTCTTATCTAAAGATATCGTAGAACTTAGGAATTCTTTAGATAGGGAAAAGTAGAAAGTTGATAGACTCCTTGAGGGTAAGCAGATCCTAGATATGTTGTTAAGCACTCCTAGGAATATTGGTAGGTCAGGTATAGGTTATTCCACTAAAGTAAAGCATGCTAAACATTCTGGGCCTAAGCTTAAATGTTTCTGTTGTGGTAGAAATGGTCATTATGCATACAACTGTCCTTTAAAGAAAGTTGATAAAGCTAAGTATGTGTGGAGACCTACGAAGTCACCTGTAGATACCACTGTTGTATCTGATTCTAGCAGGAGATCACCGTCTATGCAGTATGATATCGCACATGTTAATAGAAGTTATTTCCCCGCTAACATGTTAGGACCCAACAGAAATTGGATACCTCAGAAGAGTACTTCTTTCTACATGTACGAAGGAAGAATTCCAGTAAGAAAAGCAGATGGTATCTCGACAGCGGGTGCTCCCGCCACATGACAGGTGATATAGGTAATTTTGTGTCGTTAAAGGCGGTTGATGGAGGATACGTTTCGTACGCCAATGACGCAAAAGCCAAAATTGTACGAGTTGGTACTGTCGGCAACGATTTAAATATCACTATAGATAGCGTATGGTTTGTTAGGAACTTAGAACATAATTTAATTAGCATTAGTCAATTATGTGATGATGGACATACCGTAGCTTTCGCCAAAGATAAGTGCTTTGTGAAAAAGGATGATATAAGATAGTGTTTAGTGCTTCTAGACATGGTAACATTTATTGTATCACTCTTGATGATATTGCTAACCAGAACGTCAAGTGTCTAGCAGTTAGCAGGCTATCACATGGTTATGGCACAAACGGTTGGGACATGCCAACATGGAACTGATGTCGTACGTATCATGCAATGAATTGGTAAGAGGTATTCCAGATATGAAAGCCACCAAGGACAGAATTTGCAAAACGTGCCAAATGGGAAAACAGACCAAGACGTCCTTCAAACCTAAGAATGTGATATCCACGTCCAAACCACTGGAACTGCAGCATCTTGACCTTTTTGGTCCGGTACAGGTTATGTCATTGAAATGTAAACGATATGCCTTCGTTATCGTAGAGGACTGTACTAGGTACACATGGGTCTTATTACTTGCGCACAAAAGTGAGGCTTTAGATAATCTTGCGCCACTGATTAATAAGGTAGAAATTGAGAAAGAGACGAAGGTCCGTAAGATTTTAGGAGTGATAACGGTCTAGAATTAGTAAATCCTTTGCATCCTTTTGTGATGAAAATGATTATAGTCATAATTTTTCAGCCCCTATTACGCCTCAACAGAACGGAGTGGTCGAGAGGAAAAATAGAGTATTACAAGAAATGTCTAGGACTATGTTGAGCAAATATAATACTCTGAAACATTTTTGGGCGAAGCTGTTAGTACGACATGTTGTGTCTCGAATAGGATTTTCCTTACACCAATTATTAAGAGAACTCCCTATGAACTCTGGAACGATAAAACCCTAATATAGGATAGTTCCATGTATTTGGCTGCAAATGTTTCATTTTGAATGATAGGGATAAAAGAGAAAAATTCGATTACAAGGTAGATGAATGGATATTCCTAGGTTACAACCTTCATTCCAAAGCCTTTAGAGTGTTTAACAATAGGTAGAATACTGTTCAAGAATCTGTGCATGTTACATTTGATGAATTTCCTAATGCAGATGCTACTGAGGAAGGTATAGTTGTGTCTCCTGCAGATATCCAGGTTACTGACAAAGAGGTGAATGCAATTCCTTTGGAACTAGATACTGAGTCAAAGGAACCTGAAGCTTCAGACGAACAATAGCGCATGAAATTCAAACATGCTTCCAGCCATCCCGCTAAACAAGTAATAGGAAATATCACTTCAGGTATCAAAACGAAAACAACTGCACGAAATAATATTGCTGAGGAATCACATGACGTGCTGTTGTCAACTGTGGTACCTAAGACAGTGAATGAAGCGCTTGACGATGAATCTTGGGTGATTACCATGGAAGAAGAGCTGGCACAATTCGAAAAGAGCAAGGTGTAGACTCTTGTGGAAAGACCTAACGATAAGTACATAATTGGCACGAAGTGGGTGTTTTGCAACAAACTGGACGAGAACGATAACGTGACACAAAACAAGGCCAGGTTAGTTGCCAAATGTTATTCCCAAGAAGAAGGTATAGATTTTCAAGAAACATTTGCACCCGTAGCTAGGCTCGAGTCTACACGCATTTTACTTGCATATGCATCTTTTAAAAGATTTAAGCTTTTTCAATGGACGTGAAAAGTGCATTTTTAAATGGTTTTATAAATGAGGAAGTCTTTGTCGCCTGGTTTTGAAAAAGAAGAATTTTCAAATCACGTCTTCAAATTAAACAAAGCTTTCTATGGTTTAAAACAGACCCCTAGGGCATGGGTTTGAAAGATTGAGTAATTTTTACTAGTCATGGGCTTTACAACGAGAACAATAGATAACACTCTGTTTATAAAGTGCGAAGGGAATCACATACTACATGTGCAGATATACGTTGATGATATCATATTTGGTAGCACTGACATCACTCTTTGCGAGAAGTTTTGTAAGTCTATGCAGCAGGAATTTGAGATGAGCCTAATGGGAGAACTCACGTAGTTCCTTGGATTGCAAATCAAGCAATTGGATACGAGAACATTCATATCTCAAACGAAGTACACGAAGGAACTACTTGAAAAATTCGGAATGGCTGATTCCAAGGTACTTCCCATTATATGAGAGTTTCGATTATTCAAAGTAATTGTGTAAATTGAGGGGTACAAATTAGAAAACTCGATATGCATGTTGTGTGATGTTTAAGTATGTGAAAATGTTCGATTAAGCGCTTAAATGTGATTAAACTGTTAAGAAAATCGAATTTGTGTGATCTTGTGCTTAACTGGAATATTTATGCGATCACCTGGTTATGAGCGTTTTCGTATGAATGGAATCTTATTGCTTGCTATATATGGAAATTATATCATGTTGAGCGATATGTGAACTGAAAACGTTATTGAGTTATTTTGGGAAAGAATATCGCTGTGATCACCCTAATATGAATGACTGTATGTTACATATGGAAAAGATATTCTGATAGAGCTGAAATCGTGATTGAGTTATTTTAGGAAAGAATATCGATGTGATCACCCGGATATGAATTACTATGCTGTATATATGGAAAGGATATTGTGATTAAGTGCTTACATGCAATTGATCTATTTTAGGAAAGAATATCAATGATGTATCCATTTGAGTGCTATCTTATTTGACTCTTAAATCAGTGAATCATGATCTATCTTTCCTTATCCGGCTTAAGATTATATTTTGGAAAGTGATTAAATGATTGGGTTTATATGTGGTAAGATGCTGAGTGAGTCTATTTATGGAATGTGCTGAAATCGGATGAGATCACCATACATGGAAAGTATGCTTTGCATTATACTCAGTAAATCAAATCTTTCTTTGTGCGAATTGACTATCATATTTTGGGAAAGAAATCAGTTGATTGAGCTTACCGTTGATAATAGTGGAATTATATATGGAATATGCTGACAAACGGATGAGATAACTGTGGAATGGATGTTAATCTATGGTATTTATGGTAAGTGATCATGCATGAACGGTGAGCTTGATTGGATTATTCTTGGCATGATTCTTTGAGTTAATGCACGTGATTATTGAGCTTTCTCTTGCATATTCTGTGCTTAACTTTTCTTGTGAAGTGTAGAAGCTATTCGTGGGTCTATATGGAAGAAAAACACTTCACCTTGAAGGGTACACAACGAACACACAAGCAAACGAATCCCTTAGAGTTATTTAGCGTTAATTTGCGATTCATTCGTAGTTTGTGTTGAGCTTTCATTTGCGAGTTCTGTACCTTTGAGCTATCTTTAGCAACACCCTACCCTAAACCCTTGTCTTCGGACGTGTTGTGTCTGCGGACGGGTTGAACGCATAAAGGAGCACGGTTGGAGTCTTTCGCACGTGGAGGGGCGAATTTGGTGGATTCGGTGGCCCTTCGGTAGCAAGCTGCATCCAGTCGGGCAATTGGTTTCCTGGGTAAACGAAGTGGATAGAAACTTGGCTTGCGACAGCCTAGGTGGAGGTCTAGTTTCCAAAGTGCTTCGGTTGTGTAAGGGTCAATCATTTTGTAACCAAAACAAGTAATACCTAGTGATTGATTGGAACTCTTGGGGAGATCACACCCCAAGGACAGGATTAAACCCCAGTTGGGGATATAACCTGTATAATAATCTCGTCTCACTTTACTTTCTGCTATTTACTTTCTGTGAGACAATCCCGGAACGCGTGCAAATAACTAGGTGATATCGTTGTAACGATTTCTGAAAATAACTTGATATTTTGAAACAGGGTTAGGGAGATAACGTTGATACTCGTACTGCTTTCTGGAAAATAACTTACTCTGCAAATATCTTCTTAAAGAAAAGTATTTTTCAAAGAAGAACAAGCCAAATTTTGTATAGCCTAATTCACCCCCCTTCTTACGAATATTTTATACTTCAGTCACAAACTCGAAACTTATTCAAAACTAGCATGCAAACTAAACAAATCAATTTAAGGACTCAAACAGACATCAAGGGCCTGATACGCAAGATTAAGTCATGCACTATCAAAATGCAATTCCACATAAATACGAAAAGTTCATTCGTATTCATTAAAAAGGAAAATAAAAACATAATTATAATTCTAGTATATGTAGACGACATTATAATTCTAGGAACCAATAATGAAGAAAAGGGTAAAACTACTAAAACAACAGTTTGATATTAAAGATTTATGGCCACGAAACTATTTTTTAGGAATTGAACTAGGCACTCCAAAAAAGGATTGTTCCCAGAGCTGTCAAACGGGCCGGCCCGTAGCCTGCCCCGCCAGGAGGCGGATAGCGGGCCTGGGCGGGCTTAGCCAGCCCATTTTTAAAAAATAAAAATAAGAAAAAAATAATAAAAAATGAAAAATTAAAATTTTTTTTGAAGAATTCAAGTTGGAAAATAAATGTAAATAACTTCTTTAATATTAATTTGCTTATGTTATTAAAGTACACATCATAGCTCAAAAATCATAAAAATCAGTTTAGTTTATTTATAAATCTTATTATTTAATTATTTTATTTTTTGGCTGGCCTGCTGCGGCCCGGGCGGGATGCTGCTCACGCCCACTCGCTGGCGGGCCTAAATAATTACAGCCCGCTCTAGTTGTTCCTCTGCCGAAGAAAATATATATTACACCTTCTCAAAGAATCCAGTATACTTGCATCAAAACCAACGACGTCACCAATGGAAAGTAACATAGAATCAAGAAGATAGATAACCAGAACAAACATCAAACAATTCCGAAGAATGATTGGAAATCTTAAATATCTTAGTGTTACTCGATCTGATATATCATATGTTATTATTTTTGTCAGCCAAGTCATGCAGGCTCCCAATTCAACGTACTAAAGCAATCGAGCGAATCATAAGATATTTAAAGGGAACAAGGCAGACGGATACGGATGAAGAACAATTTTTCGTTAAAGATATCGAGATATGCTGATGCAGACTAGTCAGGCATCTTTGATCGCATGTCAACGACCGGCTATTACATGTTTGTAGGCAGGAACTTTGTCACTTGAAGGAGCAATAAACAGTGTAGTAGCCAGATCAAGTGACAGTATCGAGCCATGGCATCAGCATCAAGCGAGCTAGTGTTGATCAAACAACTATTGATCGTAAACTAAGAGACCGATGCAGCTTATTCAATGATAATTATGTTGTACAACACATTTTCATGAATCCAATCTTCCATGAACGAACAAATCGGAGTTCATTGACATTTCATCGGATAAAAAGTTCAAGAAGGAACGATAGAGACCCCATTCGTCACAAGTGAGAGGCATCTAGCAGATATATTCCCTAAGGCACTCAACTACCATAAATTTGAGAATATCTCTAGCAAGTTGGACCTCGTTAATTAATTCGAGTCCAACTTCAGGAGTGATTTCATGAGAAATCCCCATGGGGTGTTATCACATAACTATCGTTCTTAGGTGAATTTGGGACGTATTCATCTCGTCCCGGGGATTAGTCCAACACCCGGAGAATGTGGCGCAATTAAGCTTCCGCTAGGTCTATGTGCCGTAAGCCCACCCTGGTATTAGAGGCTAGCCCATAACCAGGTCGAGTGGGGATACCTCCGGACAAAAAAAAAGTACGAAATCAAAATCAAACAAGATTAAAATAAGATCGGCTCAAGTCAAAGCAAATCGACAAAAACTCAAAATTGTGATTTTATCATAATTGTTTGCCACATATATTATCAATTATCAGCTTGAATATGAAGTCTATATATTAGCATTTCACGTACAATGTATGAAGACAAAAAACATTGTTTCTCATCGTAGGACTAAAGTTTATGGTGGTTTAACTTGATTGACACTAGAAGACATATATGTTAGATTTAGTTTCTCTAATGCATGTAAGTACTAATTGTTGATGTTATGCATATTTGTTTTCATTTTAATGTTTATTTTTTCATAGGCATTCGTTCTAACATGAAATGTGTCATTTATCTTCTGTCTTTTTATGAGATTATGTTTGATTGGAATTTTGGTTATCATTGATAGCCTCTAATAAATATCTGTTGATTACCTGTTGATTACTAGTATCATATATGCATGATTTTTTAAAAACATATTTTCTATATAAAACCAAGAAACAATAAGAAACATGGAAAAAACATAATGTCAAGTCAAAGACCTTAAAATGATGTTTAATAAATAAAATAAGCCGATATTCTACAATACTATTATGGTAACGGATATCTTATTACAATCCCAGTCATACATAACACTTAAATGTCCAAGAATTTAAGATTTCATAGCTGTAACTTAGTAGGAGTGAAGTTTATACATAGTGTTTTTTGTGAAATAGATTAAAATGGCACAACAACACAATGAAGACATTGAAGGAAACAACTGTTCTTACACTTGTAGTAATATTACATGCTCATGCAAAGCTCTCAGCAGCGGTGGAAATTTTGGAATACGAAACCGTTGAGATAAAGAATTATTTGTCTGAGAGCCTTTCAACTCATTGCTATTCCTCAGAAGACAACTTTGGGATCATAAATCTTGCCCCTGGGGAGAGCACACAGTGGAGTTTCAGAAATAATTTTTGGCAAACTACAAAGTTTCACTACGAATTTCTGAGCGCTCAGGAAAATACGGTGTTTTTACTCAGAGACTGCAGAAATATTGCAACGGTTACTGTCTTTGGGAGATTAAAGACTATGGTCCGTGCCTGAAGAATCTGTCCTCCGAGGATTTATACTGCCAACCTTGGAAGGTACCTTCCAATTCATGGAATAAACAAAGATGATGTTAGGGCTTTGATAAACTAAATGTAATGATCTATATTTCTACGGTTGCAAAACGTACGGTCAATTTCAACCTTTTATCATGACGAAGAAGTAACTTCGTACCGATGATCGCAGCCTTCGAGAGATATCTGGAAACTGATGCGTACGATTATTTGCATATTGCTGAGGAACTGCTTGTTGGATCCTTTGCAAGCAGACACTGAGCAACTGGGCTTCGTTCAAAATACAAAAAGATTGGGCAAAAAACTAACTGAACCAATTACATTCATGTAATAGCGTAACCTTCCCCAGATTGAACTTTATCAGATAAAAAAAACTCAATAGTAGAGATATCGAGAATTAATTTATCAGGAATTTCGTGCACTGCTCAGAGTATATATGATCAATAGTACATCAGAAGTTCCTTAGAAGTACATCAAATGAGCTTCTACTATAAGAGTATAAGGAACTTTCGTAGTACAGTTATTGAACACCCTATAGTAGACCAAGGAACTCCTAGTTAGGGTAAGAATGCATATGAATTAGCACACAAAGCCACAGAGGAGGCACATAAGTGTAAGAAAAAAAAAAAACTCAATTTATTGTTCTTGGTTGTACCAAGTTTACAACTGCATTGGGACTGATAATAACAAGCAACTGGTGAAAACAAGTATCGATTCTCAAACACGGAATGGCTCATCGCCAAGCAGGACCATGCATCTGATTTCCTACATAATGGACTTTGATACCTCAAAGTTGCAAAACTTAGTGAGTTTACCTAGATGAGGAAGAAAGTGCCAGCGTGTCTCTGCACGACACAAGTTCATGCTTCACTTTCTCTCATACAACTTTCCGCTGCGATTTCCTGGATCAGCAGTAGTTGCAGCTACCACAGCAATTAGTAACAATCTAATATATAAACATATATACGGATATATTGCACTTACTCTTTTTATCTTTCATATGTTTCTCTGTACCAGTACCAAATGATGCTAATACAAGGTTTAAGAGAAGATTCACCACTCAAAGCAAGATCGATGTTAGATTCTTTAGCATGAATAACGAACATAAAATGGGTAGGGGCTGAGATTGCATAATTTTGCCAATAGGTAAAGAGTATATATGTGTACGGGCATGTAAGAATTATAACTTTATAGTTGCGGGAGTATGTACCTGAAGAACGATCGTCTATGTTTAGCTTCAATAAGAAATTGTTTTGAGAGAGAATGTACAAAAACTGCCGTCTCGACTCTACTTGGCGAATTTTGTTGAGCACCTGAAGAGGTGAATTTTTTGCTTATCCTTTCTCTTCATGATCCCAAATAAGGTCACCCAGATTGCAGAGGAAAGTAAAGAACTTGGCAAGATAAAGTATTTTGTCTGTGCCTAACAACTAATAAAACTGCTCTTTGAAGATGAGATGCAGTTGCAAATTAGGATGTCAACCTTCAATCTCTTAGAGATGCACAGACCTTATTTGCAGGCAGTTACTCCCCATTTAACGTATTTTTCAATAAAGCACTCTAGTGTAACAATTTATCATCTAAGGATAAAAGTACAAAAATATTTTCAGTGCGCATCAAGAACACAGTGGAAATGGAACGCAAATGATGGTTTTGTTTCCATCCACAACCTTACGGTTAAAATACTGAATGATTTAAGTAAATAAAGCTAGACCATCATCTCTAAAGTTTTGCGAAATTACTCGGGGACTCACTTGTGAAAAAAAGTGCTAGAAAAACAAGTGAATTTCTCTAAAGCTCATGGTAATGTTCTAACCGCGGAAGAGTAGTAATCAGACTCAGAGTTCCTTTAGGCTTAGGCTAGCAGCTGCCTCTTTCCCAATCTTACACAACGTTCGGTTTGTATTCTCTTCCAATTCATTGAACTCATTTGTCCTCTGCTCAACATGATTGTTGAGAGATGCAAATCCCATGAAACTCCAGTCTGTTTCAGTTCAGACACTAGCTTGAGCAGTGACTCTGCGGCTTGAACCTGTAAATTATACGAACAAGAACGTTGAAAAAGGTCATGAGATTAACAACACCTGAAATTCCACACAACGTCTTAATATATGTGTTTTAAAACTTGGTGTTTTGTGATGAACAGAAACTGATGGTGATGGTTGCAGCTATACAATACAAACTACAAAGAACACGGCATATATACTTGCGCATTTTCAAAGTACGTGCTTCAGTTATATTTATACTTGTGAAAGCAGAAAATAACAGAGAGCACAAATCCCTCACCATTCGAGCAGCGCGCATCTCCATCATAAAAGACACTTCTGAGTTTCAAACTGGTGGATCGTTGACCTCCAGGAAAATTGAAAACCCCATTAAATATTTTTAGAGAAGAAGCATATTTGATATGAACTGTAATGTGATAATTCCAATACGAAGACAAGACAACAAGAGATTAAAGGAACCAAAATGGAATTTTATGGACTTAACAAGAGATTAATGCTATATATTATTATCTTCTATTCCCATTTTTCCGCATCCGTCATCTTCCCCACGAACAAACGATACCGCTATATAATACTATATACACTTCTATTCACCAAATAATTCAGAATTTTCTTACGATCAAACGAGTAATCCCAGGAAATCGACAATCCCACCCAATTCAGCCTCAATGCTTAGTGACGAATCAGTTCACAGCAAAAAAATCCAGTCACGTTCCTATTTCAGATCATAACACATTTATTCGATTAGGTTCATGCCCAAACTAAATGAAAGAAGGTTAAAAAAGTACCCGAGCAACATTAACCAAAAACCCAAAATTATCGACAAGATCTCCGACATCAGCATCGACCGTCTGAAGAAGATTTTTCTGCTTCTGAGCCGCGGAAGCTGCTGCAGCCGCCGTTGGTCCACCACCACCACCGACGACTCCTCCTCTGTTCATTTCAAAGACAGCGCAAAAATTCTACCTATACTATCTGCAGCCATTAAATAAAGCAGCGCATTATCAGCATCGACCAATTAAGGACATAAACAGTACCAGAAGCGGATCAGAAGAAACCTCGAATAAGTACGAATCAAAAAAGGAAAAAGTTAGGAAAAAAATTTGAACCATTTGTCGATTTGTGCGTGTCATCTAACAAACTCAAACGAATGACAGATGAGATGCAACACAAGCGTTTTAACGTGGTTCAGATTGAGAGTCAATCCTACATCCACGGTCCGATCAAGAAAGATTTTATTGAGGCAGACGCGATTTTACAGAGACTTCTTAGCTCACTTTAATTACATTAATCGCACTAAAAAATGAAAGAGAACTATTCTGTGAAGAACACACACAGACTATGTGAGCGTCGAGAAACAGAGAGGTGATGATGAAAACCAACTAAGTAATCTCCCGCCTAAACTTGTATATATAGTAACTGTGAGTAGAGAACGTCGTTGCTACTAGCGGCTTCATAAGTTGAGCTGTGATGAACCCAGCATCGTCACGGCCGTGACTAAGTTAACACAAGCCCGTGACCTTGGCAGTGGCTTCCTATTCTCCCACTGATTTTGTCACGGCCGTGACTAAGTTAACACAAGGCCGTGAAGTGTGTTGGTTGCGTGAGCTTCATTTGATTTTAACAGCCCCCGCAAGATGGATGGAACAAGTTCTTTACAGACATCCTGAGCATGAGTTGGTGAAAGATCGGTCCCGTAAGTGATTTGGTAAACATATCAGCAAGCTGGTGTTCAGAGCGGACTGGAAGAACCTTGATTTCCCCGGTTGAGATGTGGTGCCGAATGAAGTGACAATCTATGTCAATGTGCTTCGACCGTTCGTGGAATTTTGGGTTCAATGCTAGCTTGTTTGCAGACTGATTGTCACAATACACAACAGGCGTGTGAGCCTCGGCGACGCATAACTCAGCAAGCAAATTCTTGATCCATAAGAGCTCGGCCACAGTGGAGCCTAATGCCCTATACTCGGCCTCAGTTGAAGATCGTGATACGGTAGCCTGTTTCTTAGCCTTCCAGGTGATCAAGGAATTACCCAAGAATGTGCAAAAACCAGTGATGGACTTGCGTGTGTCCTTACAAGCCCCCCAATCCGCATCCGAGAAGGCTGTCAAGTTCAAGGTCTGGTCTGAACTCATAAAAATGCCCTGCCCGGGAGAGTTTTCGAGATATCGCAGTAAATGGTGGGCTGACATCAAATGAGTGGTGCATGGTGCAGCCATGTATTGGCTCAGCGTTTGCACAGAGAAGGCAATGTCCGGACGCGTGAAGGTTAGATAAAGAAGCCTCCCAATTAACCTGCGATAAGTGAATGGATTAGGTAACAAATTCCCATCTGTTGTTGTGATCTTTTCACTGGGGTTCATGGGTGTTGATAGAGGTCTTGAACTTAAGTACCCAGTGTCATCAAGAAGTTGAAGCGTGTCCTGGCGTTGGCACAGATAGATACCATCAGTGTTGCGGGTAACTTCAATGCCCAAGAAGTATTGAAGATTGCCTAAGTCCTTTACCTTGAAACAGGATTGCAAGAACATCTTGGCCGATTGTATCTGTTCTAGGGATGGCCCGGCTAGAATTATGTCATCGACATAAACCAATAGGATTAGAAGATGTGCACCCTTTCCTTTAATGAATAACGTGTGATCAGATTGCATTTGTACGAAACCGAACTCTTTGACAGCTTCTGTGAATTTTCTGTTCCACTGACGCGACGCCTGTTTTAAATCGTATATAGACTTGTGGAGTTTGCAAACTAGCCGAGAATTATTGGCCTGCCCATAGTTGGCCTGCCCATAGTTCTTGTGAAGCCCTTGGGGCAAATCCATGTATACCTCTTCCGTGAGCTCACCATTCAGAAAAGCGTTGCTCACATCTAATTGAACCAACTCCCAATTGAGCTTTGCTGCCAGCGAGATAATAATCTTTATTGTGTTAGGTTTGGTTACCGGCGCAAAGGTGTCAATATAATCGACGCCTTCCCGTTGATCGTAGCCCTTGGCCATAAGTCGGGCCTTGTGCTTTTCCAATTTCCCCGCTGCATTATACTTCAGCCGATAGACCCAGCGATTTCCAATGGCTTTCTTGCCAGCAGGTAAAGGCATGATAGTCCAGGTGGAGTTTTCTTCAAGGGCTTCGAGCTCATCATTCATTGCCCGAACCCAATTGTCGGACTGCACTGCCTGGAAAAAGCTCCGAGGCTCTTCTATCATGGACATTTTATTTATGAATGATCGGAGTTGCTTTGGACAGTGGTCATAGGACAGATGATTGGACATGGGATATAGACTCTGGGTATGACTGGAACTGTTACAATGGTAGTCTCTGAGGTACCCAGGTTGCCTTATTTGTCTGCCTGATCTTGTATGACCCATTGGAGCTTGCTGACTAGTTCCTTGAACTTGCTGAGCAACCCCTTGAATTTCCTGATCATCATCTGGCAGGTCATCATCTAGCAGATTATCATCTGGCAAATCCTCAGTAGGCTGATGAAACTCATCAGCTACAGGATGGTCTAATACATTATTTGTTTCTGGCAATTCCTGTGTGGGCCACAAAGTTTCTTCTGATTCAGGGATGTCTGAGCAAGGCCTTGGTCTTACTTGAGAGGTGAAAGGATTATCCAGTTTCCAAGCAGATTGAACAGATTTGAAGGGAAAGTCTGTTTCAATAAACCTGACATCTCGCGAGATGAAGACTTCTCTCGTTGCTAAATCCATAACCTTATATCCTTTTACACCGTTGGGGTAGCCAAGAAAAGCACATGCTCTTGCTCTTGGATCAAATTTACGCCGACCTGCAGCTAAAGTGGAGGAAAAACAGAGACATCCAAAAACTCGAAGAGAATTTTAATCAAAAGGTCTGCTATAGAGCAACTCAAACGGGCTTTTATTCCCTAGGTACAAGGAGGGGGGTTCTATTTATGAGATAGGCTGCCGTTAGTGCACATTCTGACCACAGTTCGAAGGGAACACCTGACTGAAAAAATAAAGAACGAGCCACGTTCAAAAGGTGTTGATGTTTCCTTTCAACCACCGAGTTCTGTTGTGGTGTTTGAACGCACGACAATTGGTGAATTATTCCCTTACTTCTAAACAAACTAACTAGGCCAAATTCCTTGGCATTATCAGATCTTACAGTCTTTACCTTAGACTTAAACTGCGTTTCGACTAGTGCCAAAAAGTAACCAAGTATGGAATGCACCTCAGATTTGTGTCTAATCATGAACAACCAAGTGAAACGTGTATGATCATCTACGATGGTGATAAAATATTGATGCCCCCTGTGTGATTTAACATGAAATGGTCCCCATATGTCACAATGAATTAGATCAAACATGGAACAAGTCATCTTTATATCACTAGGAAATTTATTTCTCTTTTGTTTAGCTAACGGGCAGATTTTACAAACTGACTGTAAAGACTCACTACCACACTTTAATGAGCTTCTAAGAATGTCAAGGATCTTATTTGAGGGGTGGCCAAGCCTGCTATGCAACAATTCTGCCGACATTTTGTTAAGAAAAACAGAGTGACTCTGAGAAGCTAAAATAGTGGAACTCTCAGCTCGAATGGTGTATAGTCCCGCTATAACTCTACCCTTGCCAATCACTTGGAGTGTAGGGCCCTGTATCTGAAAGCTATCAGACTCGAAAACAAACTTACAAGCATTGTTATGTGCGAGATAACTCACAGAAATGAGATTAAAATGGAATTGCGGAACATATAAAATTTCTGTCAAGGTTATGAACTTGTTGAGTCTGAAGGTCCCTGCCTTCTTTACCTTTATGATGCTGTTGTCTGGGAGTATTACTTTCGATTCCTCAATATCATGAAGGTTATGCAGCATGCTAAGATTACCACATACATGTCTGGTGGCACCAGAATCAACTAGCCAAAAATCTGTATTTGAAAACTGCGGCATATTGAAAGAAAGACAGATACCCAGTATACCTGGGATCCTTTCAGTCAACTGCTGTTGAATCATATGTTCTGATGAGGTGCTGCCCACGGACTGGCTTATCAGTGCCTTCAGACTACTAAGCTGAGAAGGAGTTATCTTGAGTTGAACTGTTGCATCTTCAGTCTCAGAGTTCTGAACACATGTCTGATTATCTTGGTGCACTGCTCTGTTAATAGGTTCAACCCAGGTCTGGTTCATTCTTGCACCTTTAAAGCGCACATTCTGCTTATAGCCTGGGGGGAAACCATGGATTTGATAACAGGTTTCAACCGTATGCCCCTTTTTACTGCAGTGGGTACAAAATGGCCTTGTCATGTCCTTTTCTGCACAGTGAAGGTCTTCTTTGCAGGTTCATGAATTCCCCTAGCAGCCATCATTGCCATGTTTCCAACGTGATCATCTGCCTCGTGGAAGTCCAATCATCATTGCCCTTTGTTTTTCTTCTTGAACTAGCAGCAAAAATACTTTGTTAATAGACGGGAATGGATCCATCAGCAAGATTTGTCCCGAACCTGAGCATATGTGTCATTTAATCCCATTAAAAACGTAAGCACATATTCCTCTTCTTGATATGCCTTGATGGGATTAATACCACCACACAAACATTGGCAGGTGGTCTATAGCTCGATAATTCATCCCAGAGCGTTTTCAATTTTGTGAAATAAGCAGCAATACTACAAGAACCCTGAGTAAGATTGACTAAATCCTTTTTCAGCTGCAAGATCCTCGGTTTATTTGTTTGTCCGAACCTTTCTTGAAGATCGATCCAGACCTCACGCGCTGTCAAACTGTATAATATGCTAGCCGAAATTTCCTTGGAGACAGCATTTAAGATCCAAGAAATTACAACATTATTGTTCCGCTTCCAGGCACTCACCTTATCATGATCAATAGCTGCCGGCGGGATGAGTTCGCCATTAACGAACCCCTCTTTGTTCCTTCCCGTGAGAGCTATCATCATAGCTCTACTCCAGGTCATATAGTTGTCTCCATTAAAGTGCTCGTGGACCAGAAGTTGTCCAGAATTATCATTCTGGTTCAAGAAATAGGGATCGTTTACATAAGAGCTGGTAGAGGAATTTTGTTGAACAGTTTCTGACATGTTGAATCTTGAATTGACCTAACAATCGATTTCCTTGAATTCTCAGCAAGCTTTAGTGTGCGCAGATCTTGAGCGATTTCTCTGATACCATAACAAACTCAAACGAATGACAGATGAGATGCAACACAAGCGTTTTAACGTGGTTCAGATTGAGAGTCAATCCTACATCCACGGTCCGATCAAGAAAGATTTTATTGAGGCAGACGCGATTTTACAGAGACTTCTTAGCTCACTCTAATTACATTAATCGCACTCAAAAATGAAAGAGAACCATTCTGTGAAGAACACACACAGACTATGTGAGCGTCGAGAAACAGAGAGGTGATGATGAAAACCAACTAAGTAATCTCCCGCCTAAACTTGTATATATAGTAACTGTGAGTAGAGAACGTCGTTGCTACTAGCGGCTTCACAAGTTGAGCTGTGATGACCCCAGCATCGTCACGGCCGTGACTAAGTTAACACAAGCCCGTGACCTTGGGCAGTGGCTTCCTATTCTCCCACTGATTTTGTCACGGCCGTGACTAAGTTAATACAAGGCCGTGAAGTGGGTTGGTTGCGTGAGCTTCATTTGATTTTAACATCATCCTTGCGCAAGGGCCATGCTAATCTTCTCTGTATCGTTCCAATTTTATCGGATGTCCCCGAAGGGACGAATTGACATGAAAGGTAGTGATATATAAAAAGAAGAAAGTGTTGACTGAGCGGTGCGGTAGACAAACAAGGCTACATACAAAATTGGGCTGGGCCGATAATTGTTTACCTGGCTTTATTAGTTGGCTATCTTAATAACTAGTTTTATTTTAATGATGGGTTCAAGAAATAAGAGAGAACAGAGAAGTCTTCGTACAAATTCCAGTGTCCGAAATATATCCTACACTACAGATTCCTTCATTGTTTATTTTTATAATTAAACAGATTTTCTGGAAAAAAAAATATGCCTAGAAATTCGAAATACTCAACTCGAATATTTGCGAATCAATCCAAATTATATTCGAATCGCTTATCCAATGCAAACAGGTATCAAATACGAAAACAAATATTCAATACGATAATCAAATACAAATAAAACTTGGTATTATTCAACTCGACTCATCTACAACCCTAGATACAAGCGACGCACTTTCCAATGCAAGATCATTGCCAACATCTTCAAAAGAAAATCGGAAAATAAGTGGTTGGAGGAATTCAATGGCTTATCTTCTTAGAACGAGCCCTAAACTTGGATTACAATGTAATAAATGAATCCATATTGTCTAGTTAAGCATATAATACGATGATTTATGGAGTGAGCCAACTTTATAGCTTATCATCACCAAAAAAAAAAACGGTGCTTCTCAAGGCATAAATAAACAAGTGAGGCATCATTCAATAGTGTTGGGAATGGTGAGCCTAAACTCGCCGGAGACAAGTCGGGAAATGGTCGGAAAGCTACCTGGATGGTCATAGCTTCTGAAAAATGTTTTTCAGGTGAGAAATATGCCTAAGTCCTCAGATCTGGTGTGAGCCGTCAGATCCCTCACGCCATGATCTTATGTATGGATTTTAATTGTGCAAGTTTGAATGTCAGCCATCGTATTAAGAGGCACCGAGATGGAGAGAGAATTTTTTTAAAGAAATAGAATTATTTTGATAATCAAATTACAAAACTAGTTGAGGTTTTAGAAATATTACAAAACTGATCAAGTTTTAAATTCTAGCTGTCATTCTTTACATTTTTCACCACAACACGTTTTAATATTACAATATTTTCACAAATATAATTTAAAGTTAGTAAAATAATTATTAAAAATTATATATTTCACCACAATCATTTCTAATTACAAAAATAAACATGTATAGAATATATTCCGACGTGAATAAAAGACACCACTTTCCACTAAACTATATTATTATTTTTTTATTATTGTTGTTGTTTTATTATCTTGACTTTAATATTGAAAAGTAATATCAACGCATAAATAAATAAAAATAAAACAGAAATAATAATCCTCAAAATATTCAAATAATTGTTATCTAGTAAAGATTAATTTCTGGAAAGTTTCACGATATTACTCTTGAACATTTCTTGTGAGACTTTAAATCTAATTTTTCTTAATATCATGTTCAATACGTCCAATTTTTTTACTTTGTCGTAAATAAGGATTTGCGTACCAACTGAAAAAGAGGCTTTAATCACTCTTTTAATGGAAAATTAAACTGGTAAGAATATGTTGTCTCCATAATTATATTTTTACCCAATTCATCTTGAACATATTAACGCAACTTTCAAATACTTGCAAACCTAAAGAAAATGGAGCAATCATTCAATAATAATAGTAATAACAATAATAATAATATAATAAACTTGCATTGCATGTGACGTGACATCTTGTATGCTAGTCACTTATCACCCATCTGAACGATATGTTTGACTGGCATCATTAACTCGATGCGGACGATATGGTTTATCAGGAGCAAGAACATTCGTTGTCCAAGTAATCGTGAGATTGTTTGTTGATTTAATTAATTGATAAAACACGCATGTTTTTCAAGAACAAATTATTATTTTATTTAATCACATGGGAATGTAGGTTAGAGATTACATCTAGTTAATTTTATTTTTATTTATTTATTTAATTAATAAATTTGGATAAAAATTGTTAACATGAATTGGGTAAAAATATAATTATAGTTTTATGTTACTTTAAGATAATAATAGTGAAAACATTTACAGTGGAAACTCTATAAATTAATACTCGATAATTTAATAAACTCTTTAAAATAATATTTCCGGCTGGTCCCGACTCGGGGACAACGTACTAAATTAATAATTCTCTAAATTTATACGATAATAGACTTTTGATAATTTCTATAGGTCCCGTATAAATTATAAATTAATAATTCCATAGAACATTCTCATAGTGTATTATATAGAAGATATTTATTAATATTACTTAAATGTACATTAATACCATACGGATTATGATAGACTTGGGAGATTAGAGAATTTGATCATTAATTTGACGTTCATTAAGGACATAAGAGATTGAAGGTTATCTGATGTTTGGGAAGTTTAAAAGGTAATATACACTATAAATTAATAAAATATTAATTTATAGATGAATTAATAATTATATATTGATTAATTAATAACTCTTTTAATTAATAAATTTGACCGGTCCCAACTGTATTAATTTATAGAGTTTCTACTGTATAAATTTACGTATTTTTTTTGGTGGAAATGAAAATAATGGTATCTAGTTTTTAAAAATTTGATTAGTTTTGTAATAGTATTAACAACTCAACTAGTTTTGTAACTGAATTCTCAAAACAACACTATTTACGTAATTCTCTCCGGAGATGGATAGCTCATATTAAAGTTGCTGGTACCAGTGACAATTTTATAAGTTACAGTTGAGCAAAGGTATAAACGACGTAGCTGAACATACAAGTAGACATGGAGGTCTTGTAAAATGTGGTTGGGTTGAATAAAATTGGAGCTCTATTGGTATGTGGAGTAGGCCTAAAGTCAATGTCGAACCACGTAAATCTGTCTTTTTTTCTTAGCTTCGAATTTGCTTCGATGAAGCTTGTGATTGCTCGATTAGGTTAGATTAATTCGTACATGCATAAAAACACGGGTGAAAGGCGAGTCGATTGCAGGTTTAGGGTTCGTTTGGTATGCGGAATCCAACGTGGAAAAAAAACGAAAATGTAATGATACGCATAACGAAAATGTAATGATATGCATCGGATCATTGTACAGCACGCATCGCGTGTCATATCATAGCACATTCCCTTTTCTTTTCCATGTCGAATTCCGTATAAAACGGACCCTTAATCTCAACAAATAGCTAATCTTCTTGGAACGTGCCGTAAACAATGAATGATTTGACACCATGGATCGATCAACGGATCAACAAAATAGTGTCATTCATACAAACACCTTACAGCACCGGCAAATATCCTCTCGTGTCAATCGCAATACAGTACAATCAAACATGACCACAGCTCAGGTAAGCTACGACGAACTCATTTGATAGATCAGAAAACAAATACTAAGAGACGTACCAGGCTTAAACCACCCCAAACAACACGAACGCGCCAAGGAGTACCAGCCACACGATGTGTACGAGCAGCAGCGCCTGACCAGCACCGTCGTTGCCCACCTCACACGCGCCGAGCTTCTTCACGCGCACGCCGGCGCAGTGCGCGTCGGGGCAGCCGCACCAGTACGTCACGTTGTCCTCTCCGCAGACCGGATCGGCTCGGAAGCAGTTGATTGGGCAGCCGCTGCGATCCAAATCCGACGGGCAGAGGTCGCGAATGCGATCGGTGGATAAGTGCGAGAGGGTGTTGGGGTTCGATCGAACGGCGGGGACGAAGAGGGTTGCGAGAAGAACGGCGAGGACGAAAATGGACGGTGGCGAGGGCATTTCGGCGGCGAGATTTCCGATCGCCTCTAGAATTTTGGGTCAAATTTCGCGAGAAACGAGATCTGCGTGGGATGGAATTGGATTTGTGGGGTTTTGGTGGATTTGGTATTCTAGGGTGTTCTTATCTTCTTTTCTTTCAACGGAATTGGGTACTCTCAATTAGTCGGTGGTTATCTAGGGGTGAGAAAAATATTCGAAAACCGGATTCCAAACCCGAAAAAACGGATATTCGATTTTTAATAGTTATCTAGGGATGAGCAAAAATATCCGAAAACCGGATTCCAATCCGGTATCCGGTTTTCAAAACGGAAAAAACGGATATCCGGTTTTAAAAATCGGATCGGATATTCGATCTGATTTAATTTAAACTAAATCGAATCGGATACGGATAGTGGTTTGTCTAAATTCGAATATCCGGTATCCGGTTTTATATTTAAAGAAATAAAAAAATAAAAAAATAGTCCAAAAAGAAAAATAAAGGTCCAAAAAGGAAAAAAAATTATCAAGTAGAATATTTAAATTTATATTATTTTATTATTGCAAAAGATTTTGTTAGAGAATTGAGATAAAAAAAACATATAGATGCAAGTTAAAAAATTAGTGTGAATTTGTGGTATTGTGTTTATTATTTATTATGTAAGTTTGAATAAAAAATTCACATATCGTGTGAATTACTAATGTGTAGAAATTTTTATATTAAGAAATATATTTTTATTGTAATAAGAAATAAAAAATATGATTTTCAAAAAAAATATAAGAAAAATAAATTTAAAAACCGGATGCGGATATCCGGTGTAAATATCTGAATAAACTGGATATCCGATTTTCGAATATCCGATTAAAAGCGGAGCGGATACGGATACCATTTTTCGCCGAAAATCCGGATATCCGAAAAACCGGATATCCGGTTTTGCTCACCCCTAGTTATCCAATTGAAGAAAAACAAAGTCAATGGTATACATTAGGGCTGTTAAAAATCGCCCGACCCGCCAACTCGACACGAACCGCACCCGTAAATAGCCGGTCCGGGTTAGCATTTTTGACCTGTTTACGTAAATGGGTAAACCCGAACCCAACCCAGTTATTAAGTGGGTAAGGTTAGTGTTCGGATTTTCAACCCGAAATCAACCCGAAATCAACCCATTGAACCCGAATAATAATCTTAATTAAATTATTATTAATATAAATAAAATAAAAGGATTAACCCTAATACTTTATCCACTCTTACGCTCACACATGATGTTTTTAGAAAAAAATTGCATTAGTTCTCCTTTTTTTTGTTTAATTTGGATTATAATTCTGCCAATTTTATTTTTTCTTTTTTATAATTTTAAACGGGTTGGCGGGTTGGGTTAGGGTTAAAGCAGGTTGAGTTTGAGTTTGATTTTCGACCTGTTTAAGTAAACAGGTCAGGTCACGGTTGAGAGTTTCAACCCGTTTATTAACGGGTTGAACCCGAAGATGACCCAACCCGACCTGTTTACCGCCCCTAGTATACATACGCGTTTGGTCCCTATAATGTACATTATTTATTTTTTGTGGAACTTGCTGTCGACCTATGAATTATATTCATTCATCTATAAGATCCTACTAATACATTTTCGCGTACTCCATGCGTGTACTTAAAATAGGATTTTATATAATATTATTTCTGAGATTCCTAATAGATGAAACATATTTTTTTGCAGGACTTAAATAAGGATTGGGAATTGATCAAATCGTGTGAAAACGTGTGGAGCAATTAGGAGCAAAATAAGGAAGAAACTTACTAAAAATAGGATGCTTGGAGCATAAGTCAAGCTAAATCATTAGGAGGTATTCAAGGAATCTCCTACCAATTCAAACATGAGCCAAGACCTATAAATATGAGGAGATTTCGAGCTGCAACTCACACCTTTGGACGAGAAACTTTTGAGAGCGATGAGCAAAAACTGTCGAGTTTAGTTGAGAGAATTTGAGAGAGCCAAAGTGTCTTTTTATCCTAATATTTCTTTTGCAAAAGTCTTAGGACTTTGTAGGTTTGCAGAATCGTTAGATTCGTAGTTTTCAAGATTGTTTAGAGTCGAAATTTTTCTAGGCTTGTTTTTACTATCTTCGGATAGTTATTTTTCTATCCATTGCTGTTAATGGAATTTTGCCTTGAGGCACGCAGCAAGTTTTTATAACTTGCTGCACAGATTTACATCTCGTGTTTACCATCTTTCTTTACTAAGTTCGTTAAATATTCCGCTGTGCGTTATGTGTTGGCGTCATTGTTGACCCAACATTTGTTCCAACATTTAGTCACCAGTTTTAGAACTTAGTATTTTACATCCATATCGTACCGGGACCACTTGAAAGTGGTATCAGAGCCTCCTGTCATGGACTTGTAACTCGCTTACAACGCTCCGCGCGGCCTTAGCTCCTCATGTTCGCCCTCGTGCGACTTTAGCTAAGTCAGCCTCTAGTAAATGCCTAAGTTGGAGAGATAGCAAGTATGCGAAAGATTTGTAGGGTGAGAAGGTAGTGAGAGAAATAGCTTTGTATTTCACTTGATGATTTACAAATGAGCCAATCACCCCTATATATACAAGTGTCCCTTTGGAATGGACGGATGAGATCGTTTTAATCTAATGGCTACTGAAAGAGCTCTAGAGAATTCTAAGCATATCCAAAGAATATTCTATCTCTAGAGAATTCCATATAATTCTAGGTTTATTCCTAGATTATTCAAGTGAGATCTAGAAGCTTCAAGGGCATTCCAGATCAAGTTTGAACCTCATGACTGCGTTCCGCGGGCATGCCTCGGACTCTTCGTGCGCCCCGTGACAGTCTCCCCCACCGAATGCGGCGACGTCCCCATCGCATCGAAGTTGCGAAGTTGCTCTTGGAACTGCCACAAGTCTTCATTAGGCTCCCATGTGGCTTCGGATTGGGGTAGTCCTTTCCAAATTACCAAGTACTGAATACTTGGTGGAACACCACGACGCCTCACCGTCCTTGAATCGATAATCGCCTCAATCTCCTTTTCGAACGATTTAGTGACAACGGGTGGTGCTCGTGATGATTCTCCTCGGCTTGGGTCTTCCATGTCTCGATGAAATGGCTTGAGCATGCTCACATGGAAGACCGGATGAATCTTCAATGAGCTAGGAAGGTCGAGGCGATATGAAACCTTACCTACCTTAGCGATAATCGGAAACGGTCCCTCGTAGCGCCTAATCAAGCCCTTGTGCATGCTTCGAAACGCCTTGAATTGTTGCGGTAAGAGCTTGACTAGTACTTGGTCACCAAGGTTGAACTCCATTGGTCGTCTCTTAGTGTCGGCCCATTTCTTCATTCGCTTGCGGGCCTTCTCTAAGCATGAGCGAGCCAAATCGACTTGCTCGTCCCACGACTTGGCTAATTTAGTTGCCACAACGCTCTTCCCCTCGTTTAGCGCGGGCATCAAGGTGTGCGGAGTGAGAGGTTGTTGCCCTGTTGCGAGCTCGAACGGACTCCGCCCCGTTGACTCGCTTCTCTGTATGTTGTACGAGAATTGCGCCACGTCAAGCAATTGTGCCCAATCTCGTTGGTTGGCTCCCACAAAGTGCCGTAAGTAGCACTCCAGTAATGCGTTCACCCTCTCCGTTTGGCCATCGGTTTGGGGATGAAAGCTGGTAGAAAAACAAAGTTGCGAACCAAAGAATTTAAACAACTCTGTCCATAACTTACCTGTAAAACGAGGGTCTCGGTCGCTTATGATACTTTTGGGTAAATCCCAATATTTTACGACGTTCTTAAAGAACAGTCGCGCAGCCTCCTCTGCGGTGCAATCTCGGGGGCACGGGATGAATGTCCCATACTTGGAGAATCGGTCCACCACCACCATTATTGATCCAAATCCCTCTGATTTGGGTAAGGCGCTGATAAAATCAAGGCTTATCGACTCCCACAGTCGCTCGGCAATGGGCAGCGGTTCCAATAAGCCTGCGGGTTGTGGATTCTCCACCTTGTCTTGTTGGCACACAAGACAAGTCCGCACGTAAAGCTCCACTGCTTCGTTCATTTGCGGCCAAAAGTATGCCGCTTCAAGTAAGGCCAATGTCCTCCTTTGGCCCGGATGTCCCGCCCACTTGGTATCGTGACACTCCTTGATTAGGTCTCGACGAAGGCTATCCCACTTTGGCACGTAGAGTCGCCTTCCTTTAGTGTAGAGTAGTCGTCTTCTACCCAAAACTGTCGCGTCTTCCAATTTCGAGCTAAGTCCACAAGTGCCTTAGCTTCGGGATCGACATCTAGCCCCTTCTTGATTTTGCCCACAAGGTCGTTCGTCAATAAGAATATGGTCGCAATTTCCGCCTTTCGGCTTAAGGCATCAGCAACAACGTTGGCCTTCCCCGGTTTGTACTCGAGCTCGTAATCAAACTCTGCGAGGAAGTCTTGCCATCGAGCTTGCTTCGGTGAGAGCTTCTTTTGAGTTTGGAAGTAGCTAGTCGCAACGTTGTCTGTCTTCACTATAAACTTGGCTCCGAGCAAGTAATGCCGCCATACGCGTAAGCAATGAATTATGGCGGTCATCTCTTTTTCTTGCACAGTGTAGCGCCGCTCGGTCTCGTTTAACTTGGACTTTCATAGGCAATGGGGTGCCTTTCCTGCATCAGGACTCCTCCGATGGCAAAATCAGAGGCATCAGTGTGCACCTCAAATGGCTTGTTGAAATCGGGCAAGGCTAGTACAGGTTCCTTGCTCACCGCCGACTTCAGCTTCTCGAAAGCTTCTTGGAAACGATCGGACCATACCCACGGCTTATTTTTCTTGAAAAGGTCCGTTAACGGTGCTGCACTACTAGAGTAGCCACAAAGGAAACGGCGGTAATAGTTAACTAGACCAAGGAACGAGCGTAATTCGGGTACCTTGGTCGGGGCTTCCCATTCAGTGATGGCCTTGATCTTTGCTTCATCCATCTTGAGCTTCCCATGGCCAATTATGTGGCCGATGAACTGTATCTCTTCCTGTGCAAATGAGCATTTCTCCCTCTTTACGAATAGCTCATTCTCCCGTAACACTTGGAAGACGATGCGCAAGTGGTCGGCGTGATCCTCCAAATTGTCGGAGTACACTACAATGTCATCGAGGTAGACCATCATGAATCGATCCAAATATGGATGAAAGATCTTGTTCATCAACGTGCAAAATGTGGCCGGTGCATTAGTGAGGCCGAAGGGCATCACTAGCCACTCGTATGCTCCGTATCGGGTTACGCACGTCGTCTTTGGCTCATCACCCTCGGCTATTCGGACTTGGTAGTATCCTTTTTGCAAGTCCATCTTCGTGTACACCTTGGCTTTTCCGAGCCTATCAAACAAATCGGCAATCAAAGGTATGAGATATTTGTTCTTCACCGTTACCTTATTAAGCGCCCGATAGTCCACGCACATCCTTAAGGAGCCATCGTGCTTCTTTTGGAATAGAACTGGTGTGCCGAATGGTGCCTTGGATGGTCGGATGAATCCCGCCTCCACCAGCTCGTTTAGTTGCTTGCGGAGTTCCTCCAGCTCCGTTGGGGCCATTCGATGGTGCCATTGCGGGTGGCTTGGCACCAACTTCCATTTCGATTACATGGTCCACCTCCCTTCTAGGTGGAAGCTTCTTGGGTAAGCTTGGAGGCATCATATCCCCGCATTTGTCCAAGACTTGTTGGATGATTGGAGGTACTATCGCTAGGTCCTCCTTTGGGTTATCCTCCACGAGCGTAGCCAAAAATGTCGGCTCGCCTTTCTTGATTCCCTTGGCTACTTGCATGGCCGAGAGATGTCCCTCGTTGCTTGGTTTTGCCTCACTCGTCGTGGCCACAATGACGGGGGATCCTCGGTCCATAATACATACGGTATTGCAAGAAAGAATTAACATTGCACATACCTGCCGAAGGAATTCTAGACCGAGCACCACTTTGAAGTCATCCATGGGTACTACTGAGAAATTGGCTTGGCCGGTCCATGTTCCCATAGTCACCTTTATGTCCTTTGCGATGCCACCTAGGGACTTTGCCTCAGCATTTATGGTCTTGAGCCAACCGTCGCACTTCGTAATGTTTAGTCCCAACCTTTTGGCCTCCTCGTTGGCGATAAAGTTGTGTGTTGCCCTAGAATCGATCAAAGCCTTTGTGGATTTTCCATTGATGATGGCATCCACGTACATTAACCCCTTTTGGTTCTTCGTCGGACTTGGCTTTGCGTCGATGGCATTGAGTAATTGCAATGATTCGATTTGGCTGATCCCCTCATTGCCATCAATTACGTCTTGGTTCTTGGTCATGGCCACCAAGGATTTGAAATTGGGACAGTCCATAAATCTGTGTGGTCCTCCGCAACCAAAGCATCCTCCCTTCGGTGCGGCTTGTGGATTGCTTTTATCATGCCAAGGTTTGGGATTTCGGCTTGTAGATGCCTCGTGGGTGTTCTTCGCATGTCCCTTCCCATAGTCCTTTTTGTGGTCGCGTTTCTCTCCCGCACCTTTCCCCGAGTGTCCCTTCGTGGGTTTAGAGGGATCGTGGCCACGTTGGAACTCGGTGAGCCTTTCGGCTTCGGCTATGGCATCATCGACTGTAGTCACGTTCCTCCTTTGTAACTCTCGTTTGGCCCAATCTTGGAGGCCGTCTATGAAGTAAAAGAGTTTACCGGCAGATGTTAAACAAGGGATCTGCAGAGTGAGTACCTGAAACTCATTCACATAGTCGGAGAGAGACGACTGATCGCGTGCGTGTATATTTAAATAAAGGTTCGTGCAAGTACGTCAAGTAATAATTAAAACGAATATATTATAACTAGAATCACGCGCGATAGGCAGTGGACCTATCGTTTGTAATATAGCTATAGTGAATATCCGAGTATCGAACACGAGGAATAAATTGAGTACTAGTATTGACCTATCGTCTCGATATTTAGCCTAAATAAAATGGTGAGATTTGTTTATACTACAACTAATTTAATAGAGCAACCTAATGAAATAAGAGAATAAAGAAGCAAAGCTAAGGTAATACGAGTGACTTAAGATAACAAATATGTGTTCGGGATTCGAATCCCGTTAGGTGCTGTCGGCTAAAGCTATGGAATGTCGTTCCTACGTGAAAATCGACTAAATCGCGGTAACTTTCTACCCACTCACGGATTTGCTGTCGCCCTAAACGTTCGTGGGAATCTAAAATCGTTAATTACCAAATGGCGAGGATCGAGTATTTGCTGTCGCCCTATACTCGAATCCTAACGTCTATGAACGGCCTAATCGTTATTTAGCTGTCGCCCTAAACCATGTACCATACATTCATATCAACACATAGACGTATTGAGACAAAGAAGCAATATCATAGAACGATAAATAGTCGAATACACATGTTCACGATTATCCTACGCTTTAACTACGACATAACCCAACGTTCATCTACTCCCAAACATACAAGAGGATTAGCTACTCATATTGGACGTCACAACAACGAGATTTAAAGAAAACAAGGTAGGAGAACTCATTAAATCTTCCCTGAGAAGTGAGTATTGCGTTTCTGAGGTGGAGCTCTCGTTCCTCGATCGACTAGGCGTAACTACGTTGTTGGATCGTCTCTACGTATCTCTGAATGACAGAGCGGCTTCTAGGGTTCTTCTTCCTCTTCTTTTCTCTTAGGTTTCGTCCCTATGAGGTTGTTTTTCAGTTCTAAGGAGCCTCCCCTTTTTATGCTTCGAAAATGGGCTAAAACCCTGTATTTTGGCACGTTCACGGCCTCTTAACGGGCCTTCACGGCCGTGAAGGCGGCTTAAAACCCTATTTCTTGACTTTCTGGCATGAGTCACGGCCTCGTGCAACACCCTTCACGGCCGTGACGGAGGCTTAAACCCTAAATATTGACTCTCTGGCAAGAGTCACGGCGTCTTGCATCGGAAGTCACGGCCGTGAATCAATTGAATTTTCGTTCGTTGAACTCTCTACCTTGATTCACGGCTTGTTGCATAAGCCCTCACGGCCGTGACACTTGAAGTCTATTCTTCACTTAAGCCTCTGCCAGAATTCACGGCCTATTGCGTGATGATTCACGGCCGTGAGTTGAGCTTCTTCAAGTCTCTGTTGTCGTTCACGGCCTCTTGCATAAGGCCTCACAGCCGTGACACGTAAGGGTCTTCTCATCTTAACCTCACTGTCCGAGTTCACGGCCTCCTGCGAGGTGATTCACGGCCGTGAACGTCACCTGGCAGCTTCATACTTGGTCCTTTTCGCGTCGTTTTCGCCTCGTTTTCGATCCTTTTCGCTCGATAATCATTCCAAGGTCCTACAATATTTAAATGGGTGTAAATAAAGCCAAAAAATGCATGGAATGACCAATAATTTCTTATTATAACCCAATTAAACACAACAATAAACGTATTAAAATACGTTTATCAAACCTCCCCACACTTAAGCTTTTGCTTGTCCTCAAGCAAATTAGAACCAAGAAAAGGGTAACAACATAGTGGCACGACCATTCACAATTCACAAACGCAGATGGAAAACACAAAATGAAATCAAGCAAGCGATTACGGACACTACAACAATAATCAGCACTAATCGACACGAATTTCCTTAGCACTACCAATCGAGATCCACACCTCACAGGGATTCACTCAAATCACTCAGTGTATATAGACTAATCAATCGGTGAATCACTCAACATGCAATAATAAAGTCTAATCCATATGCTTGCAAGTCAATCGCACGTCCACTACTTAAAGCAGTTAGCATGAATCAGAAGGTCTTTCGGGTTAAATGGGTTTAGAAAGTAATGAAGTGGTAATGGGATCACATATGAGTAGCAGTCATGTCGGTCTTCTTGTCATTGTCTAAAGCACGCCAATAATTAGCCTTTCTGATTACGCCGTCTTCATATTCTTATTTCTGCCGCGTTCCACTATGCCTTTCTTCTTCCAAGTCTTGAAATGAGGGGATGATGTGGAAAACACGAGACCGGAAGATTATCAAACGAAAGGTTCTTTTTCTTTCTTTTCGCAATAACTTATTCTCCTCATGCTTCACTTCCCCAAAATTTTTCTTCTTCTTCTTTCTTATTTTTTTTTCTTTTTTTTTTCAACAGACTGTTCACTTCCGGCGGGCCGTCATCTCTGCGCTTTTCGACCTTGACATTTGACTTTCACTTCCGCTTAACTCGGGTTCAAATGATCTGTGGAGGCTTATTTAGGTCAGAGGGTTATGATATACGAGGTGTAAGAAATAAAAAGGCTTAGGCACAAAGTGGTTAACTACGGTGATCAGTCGTGGTCGGAAACTTTGGCCGTGGACTTATTTCCTAATGCCTTCGTTATATTCATACAAAACATACTATAAGCAATTTCAATGCGTATCAAATAAGCAAGTTCTAGAGAGACGTAAATTATGCACTACTCACACAACCAAGAAAAAATGAGCAAAAGCTCGTCAGCTCAAACTCTCACAACGGAACATGGGTTATGTGTGTGAATCTCTCAAAGTAACACTATCTATTCATGCTGAAAAGATTAAATCACTGATGCATGTCTTTATCGCTCACTAGCCTCCCTAGTATCACTCCAACTTCGAGATGAACGCAAACAATTATGCCAGACTTCTATAGATTCAATAACCACAGCACATAAAAAATTTTTCACGTAAATTTTCAACAAAATTCCCAACACAATTCCCCCTCCTCACACTTAAGATTCACGTTGTCCTCAACGTGTAAAATAAATAACAGGAAGGTAAAAGAAGTTGAAAAGAACGTGACTCCCCTGAAAAATTGGCGTGGTCCTGGCTCTAGCATTTGACGTATTTGAACATGGTTGCTTCACTGATTGTGAATAATTTGGGTTGTAGTGGCGTAAATTGTGACACGTTTCCTGAAAACACTGAAAAGAAAATTAAATGCACGATGGAAATAAGAAGTAAACAGCAAAACGAGTCATAATCATCAAAGGTGTCTGGATGACTAGACCAAACACACAAAGTGTTTTACATAACTAAGGTGGTGGTGGTGAAGGCTGCCGAGGGCGAAGGAACGCCAGTGACTCCTGTGATCGTCTGACCGCGTCTTCCATGGCTTTAAGGGCATGCTCGTATCGCTGTTGCTCCTCGCGGTAGCGTCGGTGGGCTTCCTCATTTCGACCCTCGTACTCGTCCTGGCGGCGCTGTGTCTCCTCGTCGCGTCCAATGGCCTCCTCATGGTAGCGTAACATGTCCTCGCGCAGTGTGTGAAGGTCGGCGGCTGAGGCAAAACGAGCAACCCCTGAGGATTCGCCCTCGTGATAGCCGGAGGAATGGGAAGTGCCGGCAGTGTCGGGGTGAACTGGGAATGGCCCCACGCCCTCAATTTCTAGTGGCTCTGGGAATGCGTCGCCCAGGTCCGTCTGCCCACGGTAGACCTCGTGCCAGACGTAAACCTTGTTCGAACGGGACCAGTTGGGGGCTTTGATCAACATCTTCATCTTCACCATCAATCTCCATCTCCGGTGGATTTGCTGGCCACAGGTTAAGGCCTTTGATGACCCTAGTAATTAACGGCGCTACTGCAATCTTCCCGTGGCTACGAACGTCGGCTTGGGCCGCGAAGGCGTGCTCAGGGCCATTCCTAGGTGTACGTGTTCCCCACGCTGCATCTTGGCTAGATAAAAGAGGTCGCGAAGACCAATCGCGCCGTGTGACTCGCCCCTTGGTGTGAGCAAAGTCGTCAGTAGCCGGTGGATATATCGCAAACCGGGGCTCCTGAGCGATGAGGCCTTCGATGCTTTGACGCTGAAGGGTGGCTCGCAGGGTCTTGTAATCTCATCCCAACAGGCCTGTCGGACGTCCGGGTTTTCCAGATAGTTCTTGGAATATAAGTCTTGTAGCCCTTGGTGCCCGTAAGGTAGCTCCGGTGTCCCAATTGCACGGCATATGCCTTTAATGGTAAACACCTCCTCCGTGTTAAACGCCCGAAAAGTAATCTTGTTCCGGCCGAATTCTTCGTGGGCGAAGGTGGACAGGAACTCCAGGGTCAGCTCTTTATATCCCGGCTCGTCGATGTGAAAGAATTCTAGCCACCCACTCAGTGACAGGTAGCCGGCCACCTGCTGGTCAATGTTATACTTAGCCAGCGTCTCGTGATCAATCTGATCAGTTAGAATGAATTCCGTGTTCTTTAGCCTGTTGTAACGGGCCTGGTGCGTCTCGTCGTCAAACTGCCCCATAGACTCTAGCAGTGACGGCGTGCTTTGGCCTCGACGTTGACGACTCGATGATGCGGCCGAGCGACTTCTACCCATAGTACCTAGACGTCCAAATGTTAGTTGGCGAGAAAACGATAATCAACACAGCTCGACTCGACCAACATTGCGACAAAAATGAGAATTCCAAAGCAAGAACATAAAGAAATGCAAAGCGACATTTTGTCGAACACAATATTGACGAGCTAGAACATGCATTCGAAGTTCAATAATCGATTAACCAAGCACATTTTTGAACTTCATTCAATGAATCAACAGCTAATAACCCATTAAACGCAACCAATTTCGTTACACATTCGAAAATTCCTCAAATTCAAAACTTGGGGTTTATCATTCCCAAATCAAAATTAACACATGAAATCCACGAATTAAACATTCCCACGAT
Organism: Craterostigma plantagineum; assembly: GCA_027422505.1. NCBI lineage: Eukaryota > Viridiplantae > Streptophyta > Magnoliopsida > Lamiales > Linderniaceae > Craterostigma > Craterostigma plantagineum. The sequence goes on from JAPQWV010000002.1 coordinate 9,431,118, forward strand.
ATGATTATCATGTATCCAACCATAAAAGCACAAGACGAACACCAAATTAAATCCAAATTGGAAAACCCCAATTTCGAATTTTAGGGTTCATCGTCCCAAATTGAAATTAACACACGAAAACCGCAAATCCGTCAACCCCAACATGTTTATAGCACAAATGTAGTAATGAAAGAGCTAACATGAAAATCGATCCAAACCTTCGAAAATACCCGCAGTCGCGAAAATGTAACTTTTGGAGATAAAAATCATACCTCGTCGCTTTAATAATGTTGAAACGGAGGAAGACGGATTTTTTTTTGTGTTGCCTAAAGTTTGAGCAGCGGATGCGGTCGGAGATGTGGTGAATGAGACGAGTAAAATTCCTATTGTGGGTGATTCGGTGCGAAGAAGATGAATAGAATGATAAAATGACGTTTTACAGGGTTGTAATCGTAAGGTTCACGGCCGTGAATACAAATTCACAGGCCGTGAGAAGGAGCAGAAGGTTGCATTCGCCCGAGTCACGGCCGTGAATCATATGTCAGAGGCCGTGACTTCGGACAGAGTTAAGCAAGCACATGTCACGGCCGTGATAACCGAGACACGAGCCGTGACTAGCTTAATTTATTATTTTTATTTATTTATTTATTTATTTATTTATTTTTATATATATATATATATATATATATATATTTGTATTTTTTATATTTTTTTATATATATATTATTATTATTTTTCTTTAATTTAATTTAATTTATTATTTATTTATTTTTTTTATTTTATTATTATTTTTTATATTATATTTGTTTGGATTCGTCACGGCCGTGAGGTGTAAGCCTCTGGCCGTGACTTTCGACAGGGAGCGACATGTATTGTGGCCTCAACATTCACCGCCGTGAATTACTAAGCATTTGGCTGTGGGCCTTGGCAGTAGCTGAACTAATGATATTCAAGGCCGTGACGTCTTTGCGAAGGGCCGTGAATTTTAAAATATTCCATTTTTTTTTATATTTATTTTATTATATATATATTTTTTATTCTTTTATTTTACTTAGATTAACACGTAGTCGACGAATTTTTCGAGAACGATTGGCGCGAGGAAAAATCTTGTAATCGACAAGAGAAAAATCACTTTCTCACGCGGCGTCAATCTTCCAAGTCAAAATTTCGTCTGTATTATTTAATGGATTGCCGGGTATGATAATGATATTTTTGTGCCATTCATGCCTATAAATAGACATTGGTAGAATAACACAATAGCATCATCTACCATACATCCCACGTCTTTACAATCTTATTTTCGAAATTCAGAGTTATCTAGCCACTATGAATTGGGGACAGCAGCAAGGCCGTGAGGATGAGAGTGAGGAATATGCAAGGATTCGTCGTAATTTAGATATGGTATCACTCTACCTTGCTCTTCTTTTGGGCTTGTTTGGAGTTTTACTTGCTTTCGTGTGTTGGGTTATCACAAGGTGCACTTGTGTGTAACCCGCCCTCATAAAGCAAAATAAACTATTGTTCTGTCTTTTGTATTATTCGCTGTTTTAATTTGCTTTTGTGTTGGTCTTTCACACGTTGTAATGGTATTGTAACCATCGTTTATGAAGTAAAACTATCGTTCCTATCTCGTCTCTAGACTCTGCGTTGTACCCATCTTCAATGTTTGTAATAAACTTATTATTAATTAAAATATTACTGTTATTATTATTGTTGTTGTTTTATTTAATTTAATTTATTTAAGTTTTAGATTATTAATTAATATTATTATATATATTTTTTAATTTATAATGCTTAAAACATAAATAAAAATACCTGGGTTGCCTCCCAAGAAGCGCTTCTTTAACGTCGTGAGCCGGACGTACCCTTTTTCGTTCTACGATAGCTTGAAATCGAGGTACATGACCTCCTTTGTTCCTGTGTCTGCTCCTCCTCCGTAGTAATGCTTCAGTCGATGGCCATTAACCTTGAAATTTCCCTGCTCAACATTTGAAATTTCGACAGTACCATAGGGAAAAACGCGAGTAACTATAAAAAGTCCTGACCAACGTGATCTAAGCTTGCCAGGAAAAAGCCTAAGTCGAGAATTAAAGAGGAGGACTTGGTCACCTTCTTGAAATTCTCGTCTGTGCCTAATTTTGCTATCATGGTAGGCTTTTGAACGCTCCTTATACATTTTAGCGTTATCATAAGCTGATAAACGCCCCTCGTCAAGCTCATTAATTTGGAGCTGCCGCTTTCCGCCGGCTTTCCCCAAATCCATGTCCAATGACTTGATTGTCCAATAGGCTTTATGTTCGATTTCTACGGGGAGGTGGCATGCCTTCCCGTAGACCAATCTATACGGTGTAGTGCCTATTGGCGTCTTATACGCAGTCCTATAAGCCCAAAGTGCGTCATTAAGCTTATTCGCCCATTCCCGTCGATTCCCATTTATAGTTTTCTCTAGAATGCGCTTCAACTCACGGTTCACTACTTCTACTTGACCACTAGCTTGGGGGTGGTATGGGGTGGATAAAGTGTCTAACACCATAACGTTCTAACGTGCGTGCAAACTGGGTGTTACAGAAATGTGTACCCCTATCACTAATAATGCACCTAGGCGCCCCAAAACGTGAAAACAATGCTCGAAGAAATCTAACGACTACCCTAGCGTCGTTCGTGGGTAAGGCTTGCGCCTCGGCCCATTTAGACACATAATCGACCGCAACTAGGAGGTACTTATTATTGTACGAGCTAGGGAATGGTCCCATAAAATCTATACCCCAAACGTCGAAAATTTCACAAACTAGGATGAAGTTCTGGGGCATTTCGTCGCGTTTTGAGAGATTACCTGCGCGCTGACACTGATCACAAGTGTCAACGTACCTTTGGGCGTCCTTGAATATCGTGGGCCAGTAGAATCCGCTTTCCAACACCTTCTGAGCGGTTCTGTTGGCTGCGTAGTGCCCTTCGGTCGGTCCATTGTGGCAGTGCCTCAGGATCTATGTCGTTTCTGGAGCGGTAACGCATCGTCGTATCACCTGGTCTGCACATCACCTGAAAAGATATGGGTCTTCCCAAAAGTAGTACCTCAAATCAGAAAAGAATTTCTTCTTTTGCTGACTGGTGTACTCCTTTGGTGTAGATCCTTGCAACAAGATAGTTAGCGTAATCTGCAAACCAGGGAGTGACGTCACTTACCACCTGTATCGAGTAAAGATGCTCGTCTGGGAACCTATCTTATATCGGCCTTCCGTCCTTGTGGTATATTTCGGACTCCTCTAGTCGAGAGAGGTGATCCGCCGCTAAGTTCTCCGCACCTTTCTTATCCCAAATCTCAATATCGAACTCTTGCAGTAGTAGGATCCATCTGATTAGCCGTGGCTTGGCATCGGGCTTTGCTAACAAGTACTTAAGAGCAGACTGGTCAGTAAAAACAATAACTTTGGATAGAATAAGATATGACCTGAACTTGTCGAAAGCAAACACGACGGTCAACATCTCCTTTTCAGTGGTCGTGTAATTGGCCTGGGCTGCATCTAGCGTTTTACTCGCGTAATAGATCGGCCTGCTGAAATGGTTGTCCTTACGCTGTCCTAACACGGCCCCAACTGCATAGTCACTAGCATCGCACATTAGTTCAAAGGGCAGCTCCCAGTCAGGGGCGACCATAATAGGTGCTGCGATAAGTCGCTCCTTAAGCAAATTGAAAGCATGCAAGCACTCGTCATTAAAATCAAACGGGGCATCTTTTTCTAGCAACCTAGACATGAGTCTCGCGAACTTAGAAAAATCTTTAATAAACCTACGATAAAACCCCGCATGTCCTAGAAAGATCCTAATGGACTTCACGTTCGAGGGAACGGGCAATTTTTCTATCGTCTCTAACTTAGCTCGGTCCACTTCGATTCCTTTAGAGGAGATCTTACGATCGAGAACTATACCCTCTCGAACCATGAAATGGCACTTTTCCCAATCAAGTGCCAAGTTTGTTTCCTCGCATCGTGCGAGTACGAGTTTCAGATTTGACAAACATGCATCAAACGAGGAACCGAACACAGAAAAGTCGTCCATAAATACCTCCATTACCTCACCTACCAGTTCGTCGAATATGGCCATCATGCATCGCTGGAAGGTGGTTGGGGCATTGCATAAGCCAAATGGCATCCTTCGGTACGCGAATGTTCCGAACGGGCACGTAAACGTCGTCTTTTCCTGGTCCTCGGGTGCTATGGGGATCTGCAGATAACCTGACAAACCATCAAGGAAACAATAAAATGAATGACCGGCGAGTTTTTCTAACATCTGATCAATAAACGGTAAAGGAAAATGATCCTTTCTCGTCGCATCGTTCAACTTCCTGTAGTCAATGCAGACGCGCCATCCAGTCACCGTCCTCGTCGGAATCGGCTCGTTCTTGTCATTGGTGACGACCGTCATGCCTCCCTTCTTTGGGACTACTTGGATCGGGCTGACCCATGCGCTGTCTGAATTGGGATAGATCATCCCTGCGTCTAGCAGTTTGATCACTTCCTTCTTTACCACGTCCTTCATATTGGGGTTGAGTCGCCTTTGGCGTTGAGCGACCGGCTTGAAATCGTCCTCCATGAGGATCTTATGCGTGCAGTAGCTCGGGCTGATGCCCCTTATGTCGGATATTTTCCACGCCAAGGCCTTCTTGTGCGCTTTCAACACATCCAAGAGCTGGCCCTTCTGTCCGTTGTCTAGACTCAACGAGATGATGACTGGTAGCCCTCCATTGCTGCTAAAGAACGCGTACTCGACGTGGTTGGGCAGCGGCTTCAACTCTAGGACCGGTGGCTCCTCGACCGAGCTCTTTTCTTTGTCCTCTTCGCTGCTCTCGTCGATGGCTATGATAGGCTCGTCGACCTCCTCCCCACACTCGTCGATTACCATAAGTGTATGCATGTCCTGCTCGCCGACCTGTGACAGACCTTGCACGGAAAAGAGAAAATCGTGCTCAAACACGTCTAGAAAATAGCATTTATCGTCTTGTTCATTACTCTTTTTCATCGAATCTGCCATACTAAATGTAACCTTTTCTCTATCTACTGTCAACGTCAATGTACCATTCCTAACGTCTATCATGGTTTCTCCTGTGGCTAAGAACGGTCTGCCTAATATCAACGGGACATTATCATCCTCCTCCATGTCTAAAATAACGAAATCAGCAGGAATTACGAACTTATCCACTTTAACTAGAACGTCCTCGATAACACCTCGAGGATACTTCAACGATCTATCGGCTAACTGCAAGCTCATCCTAGTAGGTCGTGGCTCACCTAATCCTAAGCGCTTAAACATTGAATACGGCATTAAATTAATGCTAGCACCTAGGTCAGCTAACGCACGCTCAACAACTAAGTCTCCTATAAGACAGGGAATAGTAAAACTCCCTGGGTCCTTAAGCTTCTTAGGGATCTTGCTTTGGAGTATCGCCGAGCACTCTCCTCGCAGGCATACGATGGAGACGTGTTCGATCTTCCTTCTGTTCGCCAGTAGGTCCTTCAAGAACTTGGCGAAGCTAGGCATCTGCGTAATAGCTTCAACAAAAGGTAGGTTAATATGCAATTCCTTACACATACTCATAAATTTACCAAATTGTGCCTCGTCTTTATCCTTTTTTAGTCGGGCTGGGTAAGGAATTTTTGGCTCGTATGGCTTCACCGGTGGCCGCTCGATCTCCTTCGCCTTTTCTTTCTCAGGCTCGACCTTCTCCTTCTCAGCTTCGGCGTTTTCCTTCTCAGCTTCAGCTTTCTCAACATTGTCGCCTTTGCCTACCTCCATTTCTGGCTCGTTGTGGACCTCGACCTCAGCTTTATCATTTGATTTCTTCTTGGGAGGTACCTCTTGCAACTCTCTTCCGTTTCTCAGGGTGACCGCCTTGCAATACTCCTTAGGATTTGGTTCGGTATAACTTGGGAATGATCCCTGAGTTCGCTCAGCCAACTGCTTCGTCATCTGGCCCACTTGTTGCTCCAATCTCTTGATAGAAGCGTCCGTATTCTGGGCACGTACTTCTATGTACTCCTCCATCTTATTCATTCAACTCTCGTGGGCTTGAGTGGTGTTGCTGAAATTTGTGAGGAGCGTCTTCATCATGTCCTTCATCTCCCTCATGTCATCGGATCCTCCTGCGGGTGCGTTCTGGTACTGTCGTGGCGGCCCGTTTTGGAATCCGAATGGTCTGGGCTGAAATCCTGGCGGTCCTTGGCCCTGATGGTTTTGATTTCTGTATGCCAAGTTTGGATGTGCCCGAGGCTGGAAACTTCGCTGGCCACCTTGGTAATTGCCCATATAGTCTACGTGCTCCAGCGGCTGCCCAAGTTGGCATTCTGAGGTCTCGTGGGCTGCGCCACAAATTCCGCACAAGGGCACGTAAGGCGTGTGCTGCGTCGGTGCGGTGGTGGCCACAACGTTCACGGGCTGTATCTGCCCGGACTTGGGAAGTAATGCACCTATCACCGTCTGCAACTGGGAGTTCGTCGAGGCGATTTGTTGCTGGAGCGCCTCGATCTTGGCACTAGTGGCCGTCTCCTCTCTGACTCCGAACACACCGGGTGTCTTCATCCTGGTATTGCCCCTCATGAAACTGTTCCTCGAGTAATCCTCAATCAAATTCCACGCGTCCGTGGCATTGAGCTTAACGAGTCCTCCTCCTGCGGCTCCGTCTAGCATATGGACAATCTGATCGTTGAGCCCCTCGTGGAATCGGTTGATCTGGGCTGCCTTTGACATCCCGTGTTGTGGGCATTTCTTCAACAGTGACTTGTACCTCTCCCACACCTCGTAAAGATTCTCTGAATCCTTCTGGTGAAACAGGGAGATCTCCGTCTTCAATCTTAATACCTTTGACAATGGGAAGTAATGGCCGATGAATGCTTCTCACAGCTCTTCCCACGTAGTGATTGATCTGGGCGGTAGCATCTCCAACCAATCCTTCGCCCTGTATTTGAGTGAGAATGGGAACAACATCAGCTTGATAGCATCGCTCGGGACCCCATTAATCTTGATGGTGTCTGTTACTGTCAGGAACGCCTTCAGGTGGGAGTATGGATCATCCTCAGGGTTCCCCTCAAATTGGGCCGTCTGAAAGATCATCTGAAGCCAAGCATGCTTCAACTCGAAATTATTGTTTTCGATTGCCGATTCAGTTCCACCGAGGGAGGCACTCTTGAGTAGGTCTTGTAGAGATTGTTCCTCTTCTTGGTCCTGGTGGACCGGAACTCTGCGTTCAGCCATCTCGACTTCTATCTCTCGATTGTCTTTGGACGTCTCTGTTCGAGAATTGTTTGCCGACTCCTGAGAGTTGTCCTCCGAGTAGCTAACTAGCGCTTCCTGATAATTACTAGCCGTGCCTTCTGAATTGTATCTGAGCTGCCTTCGTAACTTTCGCTCGAAATCTGGATCTCCTTCAACAATGGGACCTGATGGGTGACTTCGGGTCATCCACTGTCAAACAGTACCTTCAATGATTGAAAGCGAAATTTAGCGAAGAACTATATAAATACGTCGAAAAGGTAACGAGACTAATAATGATGTAGGAAACAAATAACGCAATTAACCAAAAACTGGGAAAAGTAGCTAAATTACCGAACTAGGGTGTTCCTAATATCAATCTATCCCCCGACAACGGCGCCAAAAACTTGATCGCGTGCGTGTATATTTAAATAAAGGTTCGTGCGAGTACGTCAAGTAATAATTAAAACGAATATATTATAAGTAGAATCACGCGCGATAGGCAGTGGACCTATCGTTTGTAATATAGCTATAGTGAATATCCGAGTATCGAACACGAGGAATAAATTGAGTACTAGTATTGACCTATCGTCTCGATATTTAGCCTAAATAAAATGGTGAGATTTGTTTATACTACAACTAGTTTAATAGAGCAACCTAATGAAATAAGAGAATAAAGAAGCAAAGCTAAGGTAATACGAGTGACTTAAGATAACAAATATGTGTTCGGGATTCGAATCCCGTTAGGTGCTGTCGGCTAAAGCTATGGAATGTCGTTCCTACGTGAAAATCGACTAAATCGCGGTAACTTTTTACCCACTCACGGATTTGCTGTCGCCCTAAACGTTCGTGGGAATCTAAAATCGTTAATTACCAAATAGCGAGGATCGAGTATTTGCTGTCGCCCTATACTCGAATCCTAACGTCTATGAACGGCCTAATCGTTATTTAGCTGTCGCCCTAAACGAACCATACATTCATATCAACACATAGACATATTGAGACAAAGAAGCAATATCATAGAACGATAAATAGTCGAATACACGTGTTCACGATTATCCTACGCTTTAATTACGACATAACCCAACGTTCATCTACTCCCAAACACACAAGAGGATTAGCTACTCATATTGGACGTCACAACAACGAGATTTAAAGAAAACAAGGTAAGAGAACTCATTAAATCTTCCCTGAGAAGTGAGTATGGCGTTTCTGAGGTGGAGCTCTCGTTCCTCGATCGACTAGGCGTAACTACGTTGTTGGATCGTCTCTACGTATCTCTGAATGACAGAGCGGCTTCTAGGGTTCTTCTTCCTCTTCTTTTCTCTTAGGTTTCATCCCTATGAGGTTGTTTTTCAGTTCTAAGGAGCCTCCCCTTTTTATGCTTCGAAAATTGGCTAAAACCCTGTATTTTGGCACGTTCACGGCCTCTTAACGGGCCGTCACGGCCGTGAAGGCGGCTTAAAACCCTATTTCTTGACTTTCTGGCATGAGTCACGGCCTCGTGCAACACGCTTCACGGCCGTGACGGAGGCTTAAACCCTAAATATTGACTCTCTGGCAAGAGTCAAGGCGTCTTGCATCGGAAGTCACGGCCGTGAATCAATTGAATTTTCGTTCGTTGAACTCTCTGCCATGATTCACGTCTTGTTGCATAAGCCCTCACGGCCGTGACACTTGAAGTCTATTCTTCACTTAAGCCTCTGCCAGAATTCACGGCCTATTGCGTGATGATTCACGGCCGTGGGTTGAGCTTCTTCAAGTCTCTGTCGTCGTTCACGGCCTCTTGCATAAGGCCTCACGGTCGTGACACGTAAGGGTCTTCTCATCTTAACCTCACTGTCCGAGTTCACGGCCTCCTGCGAGGTTATTCACGGCCGTGAACATCGCCTGGCAGCTTCATACTTGGTCCTTTTCGCGTCGTTTTCGTTCCTTTTCGCTCGATAATCATTCCAAGGTCCTACAATATTTAAGTGGGTGTAAATAAAGCCAAAAAATGCATGGAATGACCAATAATTTCTTATTATAACCCAATTAAACACAACAATAAACGTATTAAAATACGTTTATCACTTGTGCTTCAATTCCCTTAGTTTCTTGCGTGCCTCACTCCACATTTTCAGGATAAAAGTGGCGCTTAAGTTCCATTTTGAAGTCCTCCCAGGTGTCCATGGTGCGCTTCCCCGTTCGATGTCACCATGGATTCTTCACCACCATAATAAGGCATTGTCACTTAAATCGGCGGAAGCGATACGTACCTTGTCGTTTCCCTCAACGACTCGAGCGTCCTCGCAGTACCTCTCTATCGTCCAAAGGTAGTCTTCGACTAGTTTGGCCTCCCTCTTCCCGCTGAACGACTTTGGTTTGGGTAGGTCGATCCTTGGAATTGGGGTGCCTACCATAGTAGTCCCCACGAGAGCGGCTCGACGATATGCAGTGACTTCTTCCCTTAGGTCCTGCATGGCCGTTTGCACCTTGGCTAACTCCTCTTATAGCAAGGTATTCTCGGCCCGGAGAGTGTTATGCACGTAGCCCTCAAGGACATAAATTCGCTTGACGTCTTCACAGTTTCGAGCTCATCTTTGAGGGAGTTGAGCTCTTTTGCCGCATTGTCGAATTCTTCAGACGCATGGTCTTCAAAACGGTCCAGTTTCCCCTCAAACTCTTTGAGGCGGGTTGCCATCGCCACGATGGTTGATTCGATGTCAGCGGCCTCTCGTGGCTTGCTCTGGCTCCTTGCCTTCTTACCACCTTGGGTTGGGGCAGCATCTCGGCCACTTTCCTCGGTCACACCCGATGCACCTTCATTCACCATCTACCCAAGCAATGCTCGAACTAGTCTCTGATACCACTTGTCACAGACTTGTAACTCGCTTACAACGCTCCGTGCGGCCTTAGCTCCTTGTAATTCCAGATTATCCAAGAACACTTCAACAGATTAAACCTTCGCAGAATGTGAATGGTATGCTTTTAGAGGTTTAGTGTTGAATACGTGAGATTTTTTGCAAAATGGAAACTTAGATTAATGAGTGTTAGGGTTTAAGCTTAAATACCTTGAGAGGTATTTAAGCTTATTGGGCCCCTAACAAGCCATTACAAACACAAACCCAATACAAACATATAAAATACACTGTAAGACTTAGAATAAATATTTTGGACACTTTTTGAAATATTCCTAACACTCCTCAAGTTCGCCCTCGTGCGACTTTAGCTAAGTCAGCCTCTTCGAAATGCCTAAGTTGGAGAGATAGCAAGTATGCGCAAGATTTGTAGGGTGAGAAGGTAGTGAGAGAAATAGCTTTGTATTTCACTTGATGATTTACAAATGAGCCAATCACCCCTATATATACAAGTGTCCCTTTGGAATGGACGGATGAGATCGTTTTAATCTAACGGCTACTGAAAGAGCTCTAGAGAATTCCAAGCATATCCAAGGAATATTCTATCTCTAGAGAATTCCATATAATTCTAGGTTTATTCCTAGATTATTCAAGTGAGATCTAGAAGCTTCAAGGGCATTCCAGATCAAGTTTGAACCTCATGACTGCGTTCCGCTCGGGCATGCCTCGGACTCTTCGTGTGCCCCGTGACACTCCGCTTGACGTGACTAAGCGTTTTTTATCCTTTTATATGGATGTTACAAGCTCAAACCATCTCGGCAAAGTCCCTGTGTTAGACGGTTCCAATTATGTTTATTGGAGAGTTCGTGTGCGCCAATGCATCAAGTCCATAGATGTGCCAGCGTGGGAAGCTGTTCTCAACGAATACACTCCACCTCGATCTCCTCCAGATGCTGATGGCGAAGTAGTTGACAAGCCGATCGAAGAGTGGTCTATTGCTGAAAAGAATGCGGCCGAGTATAACGACAAAGCTCTTAATGCCATCTTCTCTTCCGTGGACATTTTCATGTTCAAGATCATTCAGAATTGCTCGACGGCAAAGAAAGCGTGGGATCTACTCCAGAGGTACTGCGAAGGCGATGCAAGTGTGAGGGAAACCAAACTGCGACCTCCACAATCAGTTTGAAAATCTGAGAATGAAGGAAGACGAGGATATCACCACGTACTTCGGGAAGATCCTGACGATTTCGAGCGAGTGTGCTAGCCTCGGAGATCCGATTTCTAATAAGGTAGTCGTTTCTAAAGCTTTACGTACGCTAGATGAAAAGCTTAATGTGAAGGTAGCTACCGTCGAGGAAGTACATAATCTGGGCATGATGGAACTCAACATATTGATGAACATCATGAAGAACTATGAGACCAACCTCGAAGTCCAAAAGAGAGCTTAACGCGGCAAAAGCATTGCTCTTGTCAGTCAGTCATCCAAGGTGCAAACTGAAGTTGACCCTGACAATGATGAGGATATGACTATGCTCGTGAAGAAATTTGCAAAGTTCCTTCAGAAGAAGAATGTTGAGAAGAATGTTGGTCCAACATTCAGGAAGGGTCAGAATGTCAAAGCAGAACCTTCGTCTGCTCCACCATACTTCAAACGCAATACTGACGGAAAGAAGAATGTCGACTGGGATTCAGTTAGATGCCATGCTTGCACGGGCTGGGGTCATGCCAATGAATGAGCGAACACTCTTCACAAGCGTGGGAAATCACTTTGTGTCGATCTCTCCGATGATGAAGAAGAAGAACAGTATGCCAAGGAGACTAAGCAATCATCAGCGACCATTCAATCCTTCTCGGACGACGAAGATGATCAAATCAGTTTCACTGCGGTAACTGATGTTGAGCCAACATCTGACTCAACATCTGAAAAACATATCATTTTCGATGATTCAAACTGTTTTGATGGATATTCTAGTTCTGATGATGCAGGTTTAGAAACTGATGTTTGTGAAGAAGTTCAGACGAATGAAGCCTTCAAACTACTGTCCACGGAGTATGCGAAGGAAAAGGCGAAAAACTCAGAACTGGAAGTAATCGTTAAAACGCCGACCGAGGAAAATGAGAAGAGCAAAAAGATGACCAAAAGCCTGCTAGAAGGGATGAACAATGTGGAAGTCGTGTTGACGAGAAAAGACAAGAAGATCGATAAACTTCAGAAGCAAGTCGATAAGGCTGACGAGACATTCTCAAAATTGAACAAGGGTAAATCGACTCTTGATGAGGTATTGTCGATAGGTATTTCTGATACTCATGGCTTAGGTTGCAATTCACAACATGTTCTAGATTCTGCCACTTACGATCGATCAAAGTTTGTTTTTGAAAATTCCCATGTTGCTAACGATCGATGTGAGATTGTGACTGTTAAGAAAAGTATGAAGCATGCTGCTTGTAAGTCTAAGGATAGATCGTTTAAGTGTCATTCTATGCAGCCTGGTCATATTAAACCATACAGCTGGAAATTGAAGGGGGGAGATTTCTGCAAAGAAATCGATGTCGGCTGAAATATCATCCAACATCCCGCTCAACATTGAGAAAATCTGTGTTGAAAGGTGTGTCTGGAGAAACTTCATCTGGCTCGCCTTCAAATTCTGGTTGTCCAAATGCTGTTTACCATCTAAGAAATGGGTAGAGAAATCTGTTCATAAATGCCATGTAGTATACCTACTTGCGAGCTAACGTGACAGGTTCTTGGTACTTCGATAGCGGGTGTTTCCGACATATGACGGGTACCAAACAGTATATAAGTGATTACATGCCTCTACGGAGTGGATCTGTGACATTTGGAGGAGGTGCTAAAGGACGGATTCTCGGTCGAGATGACCTCGAGAACGTGTGCCAACTATCGAAAGACGACGATGATATCATACTTGGGCATTACAAACTGGGCCATGTTAACTACCGAACATTGGAGCAGCTTATCAAGCATGAGGCGATCAGAGGTGTTCCGAAGCTTAAGGAGTTTGGTAAGATTGTATGTGAGTCATGTTTAAAGGGTAATAAAGTGCATGCTAGCCATAATATTGATCAACATGTTACTCGACATTTTAAAACTGATAACTGTTTTCAGTTAATACACATGGATTTGATGGGTACGATAGCAGTGGGTAGTATTGGTGGTCGAAAATATGCTTATGTGCTGGTTGATGACTTGTCTAGATTTGCATGGATATTTTTTGGGGTAAAATCAGAATTGTTCGATTTTTTAAAAAACTTTTGTGATATGGTCAAGAATGATTTTCGTGGCCACATTTTTCATATTAGGACTGATCATGATAGAGAGTTGAGACTCAGTTATTCTATGATTTATGTGATGAAAATGGTGCTTTCTTGAATGGCTATATTGATAAAGATATTTATGTTGAGCAGTCGAAAGGATTTGAAGATCCAAATTTTTCTAATTATGTTTTCAAGTTGTAGAAAGTGCTTTATGGTCTAAGGCAGGCTCCTCGAGCTTGGTATGGTAGGTTGACTATGTTCCTACTTGAATTTGGGTTCATGCAAGGTGAAGCCGATTTAACACTCTTTGTAGAACGAGTTGGTTCTGATATTTTAATAGCCCAGTTTTATGTAGAAGATACTAGTTTTGCTGTAGACCTCAGTCTATGATAGACCAATTCATACATGCTATGAATTCTACTTTCAAAATGAGTATGATTGGTGAACTAACTTTTTTCTTAGGCCTGCAGATTAAGCAAAGCAACGACGATATTTTCATGTCTCAGGAAAGGTATGCGAATAATAGAGTAAAGAAATTTGAAAAAGATACTGCCAAGGTAATGAAAACACCGATGAGTTCAGCTCAGAAGGTAAATAAAGGTAATGTTGGACAAAATGTTGACCCCACATCGTATGGTTCCATGATAGGCAGTCTATTATATCTTTCTGCTACTAGACCTGACTTTATGTATAGCGTATGCGTATGTGCTAGATATCAGTCTGAGCCTAAAGTTTCCCATCTTAATGCTGTTAAGAGTATTCTTCGTCATGTGAGTGGATCGTGTAGCCTAAGATTGTGGTTCTCTAAAGATACTAATATGAGTCTTGTAGGCTACAGTGATGCTGATTGGGCAGGTGATGAGGATGATCTCAAGAGCACAAGCGGCGACTGTTTAGAGTATGTTGCAGCGGGTAGTTGCTGTATGCAATTAATATGGTTGAATAGCATGTTGTGTGACTATGTTTAGAGTGCGAATCTGTTCTCATGTATTGTGATAACCTTAGCGCCATCACCATCTCTAGGAACCCGATCCAGCATTCACGTACAAAGCATATAGATATAAGGCATCATTTCTGAGAGATATGGTAGAAAAAGTGTTAGTCCGCATTGAGCATATAGACACGAAACATCAGTTAGCAGATATATTCACGAAAGCATTGGATTTTGAAAGGTTCTCGGACCTAAAGAAATCCATAGGTTTGCACATGTTAGTCTGAATGTTGGTCCAACATCTGGATCAACATAGCATATGTCAAATTCGATGGTTACTGCTTTAGTGTTTGGTTAGATGTCCTGTTCTGTTTTCCTGTGAAATGACTTGATTCTTCTTGACTGGTCCCTGAATGAACCCGTTCCCTAAAAAAAACAGGCTCTTGGTATTAAGTTCCCTAGGTACACGGCGTTCGCGGTGATGATGTACTCTTTGCGACAAAAAGCCAATCCTTTGCGCATATAAGCCTGCTCATAAACTCTTTGCTAGATATAGGTTCTTGGTAATAAGTTTCCTTAGGTATATGGCATTCGCTGTGACGATGTATACTATGCGACAAAAAGACAAACCTTGAGGCTTAGGGTACAAGGGCAGTGCATAAACTGAGATAGATAAATAAGGTGAAAGGGTAGAAATAAAGGAGCCTGGTTTTAAGAAGGGCTGTGCAGATAAGTCTAGGATTACAGAATGAGAATGTTGAGTCGAATGTTGGAGCAACATGAGTAACTGTCGGTTTGGTAATGCTACATTTTTTGTGCTTACGTTTATTTGCATTAGCTTTTAGGTCTGCATTTGTTAGTTTTGTGTGTCTAGTTTAGATATCTCTCAGAATTGCATTAAAACTCTCGAAGAACAGCTCGTTATGCGTGTCTCAAGTGCTCATCATCGTCGCTCAAACGGTTTGTCTTGCTTGATTTTACCTTGACTTTTGACTTGATGTCTTTGGGTTGAATCATGACCTGATGTGCTCCTATTTGCTTGCATTCGTCCACATAATATATTTTAGCTCCATGTTTACTTAGACAGTCGTGACCTAATCCTCTAAACTGTCTAAATTCTATTTGAGTCCAACAGTTATTTTTCTCGACCTTACCTATTCCACGATGAAATTATTGCTGAGTGATCGTTTTTTATCTTTTACCGTTGGAACTGTTTATCATATTTATGTCTTGGCCTGAATCGATTTTAAAGCATTCCACACAAACAATATTTTCATAATTTGAGTTGCTTGCTAATATTACTCTTTGCTCTTTACGTTTCTGATATAATTCGAGGTTTACACATTCTGTTCTTATATCAATTTATTGAATTTATCTTTGATTTCTTTATGGTAAACTCACACGTTTCTTAGTCTCAGAATGTTGGACCAGATGTTAGCCCCACATTTACCTCGACATCTGCAAGTTGGCTAACAGAGAAGTTCTCTGAGTTTTTTCTTTCTTCCCAAAAAGGGGAAGAAGGTTGTCCAGATAAAAAGGGGGAGAAAGGAAATTCAAGGGGAGCAGAATAAGGGGCCGAACAAACAGGGGGAGCTGGCCAAGAAGGGAAGCAACCGAGAAAGCATTAGAAGGAAACTCCATACTCCATTGGGAGTGAAGCTCTGATCCTTTCTATTTGCATACATGATTGATTCTGACTTTTATTTTTGCAAGCTGGCCAAGAAGGAGAAGCAACCGAGAAAGCATCAGAAGGAAACTCCATACTCCATTGAGAGTGAAGCTCTGATCCTTTCTATTTTTGCATGCATAATTGATTCTGATTTTTATTTTTGCATGTCAAGATTAATTTGTTTTTACTATGTGCATGCTGATTTGCTTCTCCGATATGTTTATATGTTTACCTGCTTACGTGCCGCATATATTTATTTTGCAGATTTTTTAACCTAAGACCTTGTTGTGGCTATGTACTAATATCGTAGTACTTTGAATAGTTTAATCGCTATTCTGTTTACGTTTACTCTAACCATCTTTTGATGTTTTGTGGTTGGGTAGATTTTGACTTCAGGGGAAGTTTCACTACGACTAACTTCTGCATGGATTTTGGGAAGAAAGATAAAAGGGGGAGATTGTTGATGTTAATGTTGGGTGAACATTCAAGTCAACATCTGTTGGCCGAGAATGTCTCCAACTTCGGTTTTATTTTTCATGCCCAAAACTTGTTTAATCCATGTCTAGGCTATTTTTTAGTGTTTTGCAGGACTTAAATAAGGATTGGGAATTGATCAAATCGTGTGAAAAACGTGTGGAGCAATTAGGAGCAAAATAAGGAAGAAGCTTACTAAAAATAGGATGCTTGGAGCATAAGTCAAGACTAAATCATTAGGAGATATTCAAGGGATCTCCTACCAATTCAAACATGAGCCAAGACCTATAAATATGAGGAGATTTCGAGCTGCAACTCACACCTTTGGACGAGAAACTTTTGACAGCGATGAGCGAAAACTGTCGAGTTTAGTTGAGAGAATTTGAGAGAGCCAAAGTGTCTTTTTAGCCTAGTATTTCTTTTGCAAAAGTCTTAGGACTTTGTAGGTTTGCAGAATCGTTAGATTCGTAGTTTTCAGGATCGTTTAGATTCGTAGTTTTTCTAGGCTTGTTTTTACTAACTTCGGATAGTTATTTTGCCATCCATTGCTGTTAGTGGAATTTTGCCTTGAGGCACGCAGCAAGTTTTATAACTTGCTGCACAGATTTACATCTCGTGTTCACCATCTTTCTTTACTAAGTTCGTTAAATACTCCGCTGTGCGTTATGTGTTGGCGTCAGTGTTGACCCAACATTTGTTCCAACATTTAGTCACCCGTTTTAGAACTTAGTATTTTACATCCATATCGTACCGGGATCATTTCAAACAATATAGAGAATCTATAGCAACTCTCTAAGCATGTTCGTTTCCGAATGTGGATCATTCTTTTATATTTGAAAAAACTGTAAGTTACTAATGTAAAAAATTGATTTTTCTATTATTTTTCGTAAAATAGATCAAAAATATCACTTGACTGCTTGCTAACGTAAAATTTCATATCCACTTGACAGCTAACATGTAATATTGAAGGTATGAGGAGGGTAATTGGTAAGAAAATACTAGGATGTAATATCCACTTGACAGCAACATGTAATATCACTTCCTAGACAAAAATACTTTTAAAAATAGACATTTTAGGATGTGACTTTATCAAGCAAGAAAATTTTAGTTTTAATGGTATTTGGTAAATTCACGTTTACTTATAATGTGGATGCGATTCTCAAAAGTGATATTTTCCATTTCCCACAATGGACTTGTGGATAAGTTGACTATGAAAAAGTGCATTTAGAATCAATTCAAAAGTCAATTTGAAACGTGTATCCAACTTATGACGACGTATGAAGTTATTATTGATCTGTACAAATGGGACGACAAAAAGCGACTGTGATGTATATGCCCGAGGGTAGCGCAGTTCAAACAAGGAAACTATTAGCATAGCGCAGTTCAAACAAGGAAACTGTTTAATAAATGAAAAAAATTAGTTTTTGTAGGCTTTACTTTTTTGTGTTTGATGAGGTTTGTATGTTAACCGTCCCCAAGTTGAAGTTATATTTTCTTATTTGGCAACTACATAAGAAAGTATGGACATTCATTTCATGGTTTCTGCGCGGATCCTAAATTATAATACATACGTATGTGTATATATATAGTCATCATCTTTATATAATGCAAGTTATCTCGCAAGTTGCATCAATGCACCAATCTACGCCATGAAAGGTCCATCAATGGTCAAATCTGTTTACCGCCCATTAATGCATGGGCAAAAAGTACGAAAATACATATGTTCTTGCGATCTATCTTCGTGTGGTTACAATATTATTTTGCAAGATCTTCGACTTTGCTCTGGATATCAGATTTATCCAAAATGGTTTCAAGTTCATCGACTGAGTTATCATTGGCAGCAGAAGCATTGAAACAAGACAAGGAGTCATAGAGCACAAGATTGTTTTGTCTAAAGAGGAACTTTTAATTTACGATTATGTTGTTTTTGTTAAGTAGCACCTTTATTATTTTTAGCGCTTTTGTTAGGCTTACAAGTATAAAAAGGATTAGAGACGCCTGTATTTTGTTTTATCAGATTAATAAAATTTTCTGCTTCATCTTTCTCTCGCTCGTTCTTTTCATCTCTCAATTTCTTGTTTCTCTACATAGCTTAAGAACGAGCTGTAGATTGATCTCACTGTGATATCACAGTTTTCCATTCCATGGTTTTATGGTATCAGAGCTCTTAATTCAAATCAATTTCTTGCGTAGATATTAGCAGATTACCAATTCAAAATCTGTTGAGAAAACCTTTCAAGATTCATCAAGACTTCACAATAATGGAAGATCAAAATCAAGAGACTCGTCCGCCTACTTCAGGCAATTTCAATCGAATGTTTCGACAGTCTCGCCAATGGATGATCAGCTTCATCCTTTCTATCTGCATCACACTGATGGTCCTGGACAGATTCTTGTTCATCAACAGCTCACCGGTGAGAATTATGCATCTTGGAGTAGAGCAATGGTGATCGCCTTGACAACGAAAAACAAACAGGGATTTATAGATGGGACGATTAAAGAACCACCGAACACAGATAAAACGTTGCATCTTGCTTGGAGAAGAAACAACTATGTCGTTATTTCTTGGATTCTGAATTCGGTATCCAAAGAAATTTCTGCTAGTGTGTTGTATTGAGACACAACGCTAAACATAAGGACAGATCTAAAGGAAAGGTTTCAAGAATCAAATGGGCCAAGGATTTTCCAACTGAGAAGAGAAATACTGAATCTTTCTAAAAATCAGTCTTCAGTCAGTCTCTACTACACCAAACTTAAAACTCTTTGGGATCATCTCTCAAATTTAGGCCTTCTTGTTCGTGTGGAGGCTGCTCATGTGGTGGAGTTCAGGGTTTTAAATCACATTATGATGAAGACCATGTTATGACATTTCTCATGGGACTCAACGACTCGTACTCGCAAACACGAGGTCAAATTCTGTTAATGGATCCATTGCTCCAATTAATAAAGTTTCCTCGTTGATTGCTCAGGAAGAACGACAGAGATCCATTTCTTCTTCCACCACACAAGAAGACATGGGCCAAAACATGACCTTAATGTCAAGAAATCCAATCGCTGCACCTACAGCTTATCAACAGACCAAGAAGCAGTTTCTAGGCAATAGAAGAGAAGGAAATAAGCCACATTGCACCCATTGCAACAGGTAGGGGCATACCGTGGACACCTGCTATCGTCTGCATGGGTTTCCACCAGGATTCAGACAGCCTTCCAAGTTCAAACCAGCAAAGGTTTACCAGGTGGGGATAGAACCAGTGGAGGTAGAAAAGAGCAGATACTCAAACTCTGTGAGTGCAGTCGCAAACAGCTTTGTGAAACTATTGAATCCCCAACAGCTTCAACATTTGAAGACCTTGATCAATAACTCAGAAGCTACTGTTCCAATGACTCAGTCAGGTACCGAAACAGGAGTCAACGTACTGGTTGAGGATTGGCAAGGTTAAAATACTAAGAGGGTTATATGTTTTAGGTTTTGAAAGATTTGTAACTACTGAGAAATTGCATGCTGCAGTAGGATTACCTTTGAATTCGTTGTAAATAAGACACCTTTAACTGTTTGGCATAAGAGACTTGGACATCCGTCTTCTGATGTTCAGAAGTTTCTAAAACCAGTACTGAAATATCAATCTTCTAGTAACCATGATTACTATAAGATATGTCCCTTAGCCAAATAGCAAAGGTTGGCTTTTAGCAAAAATAATAATAGATCTTGCTCTCCTTTCGATCTTATTCATTGCGACATATGGGGACCTCTAAATGTCACTGCACACACTGGACACAGATTCTTCTTTACAATAGTAGATGATTATACGAAGTATACTTGGATTTTTCTGCTGAAAAATAAGTCTGATGTGATTAATATTGTTCCATTTTTCTTCAACATGGTAGAGAATCAGTTTAGCAAGAAAATCAAAGTGTTTAGATCTGATAATGCTCAAGAACTCAAGTTTACAGAATTTTTAGCTAACAAAGGAACACTACATCAGTTTTCTTGTGTTCAAACACCACAACAGAACTCAGTTGTGGAGAGAAAACATCAACATTTGTTGAATGTTGCTAGAGCACTGTTTTGTCAATCAAGAATTAGTATAGAATATTGGAGTGAGTGCGTTATGACAGCCACATATCTTATCAATTGAACTCCTTCAAGGATCTTAGATAATAATTCTCCCTTTGAGTTACTGTATAACAAGCCTGTAGATTATGAAGGTTTGAAGTCATTTGGATGTTTATGCTATGTCTCCACTTCAGCGGCACATAGAACAAAATTTGAAACAAGGGCTAGATCATGTGTCTTCTTGGGTTAACCAAATGGAATGAAAGCATATAAAGTTCTTGATTTGGAGACTAAGGAGGTTCTTATAACTAGGGACATAAAATTTCTAGAAGAAATTTACCCTTTTCATGATCTAGAAAGGGATCAAAGTCATGATATATTTTCTGATCTTGTCTTACCTAAATCCGCTTATGACGTAATGAGCCAGGAAACTTCAGATTCGAGTCTTCATCATGAGGAATGCTCGGATGATATGACCGAGGAGCTGACAACTACACATGGAGCTAACTAGTCCCCTTGCCAACATCACTTAGAGGAAGACACACAGACCATACAAACTCATGATTCTGATGCTAGTGGTCGCACTGTTAGAAGATCGCTTCGGCAATCAGAAGCTCCCACTCATTTGAAAGATTATTATTGTCATTCCATGCATACATTTAATGACATTTATCCTATTTCTGATTTTATATGTTTAGACAAATTAACAGATCAGTATAAGACCTTTATTTTAAACATTTCTACCGATCATGAACCTCAGTATTATCATCAAGTTTCATTGCAGTGGAAGCAAGCTATGGAAGAAGAGCTTGAAGCACTAGAAAATAACCAGACTTGGTCAATAGTTCCACTCCCGACTGATAAGAAACCTATAGGCTGCCAGTGGATCTATAAGATAAAAAGGCATGCTGATGGAACAGTTGAAAGGTTCAAGGCTCGCTTGGTGGCGAAGGGTTATAATCAAAAAGAGGGTGTCGATTTTTTAGACACATTCTCACCAGTGGCCAAAACTAGTACAATCAAAGTGGTACTATGTTTAACAGCAATACAGAAATGGCATTTATTTCACAGGGATGTGAATAATGCCTTTCTCAATGGAGACTTGCTCGAGGACGTTTACATGGATCTACCACAGGGGTATACTCCACAAGAACATCAGAAAGGGAGAGGAAAACTAGTATGCAAGCTGAGGAAGTCAATTTACGGCCTTAAACAGGCCTCAAGACAATGGAACAACAAGCTCTCAAGCTCACTGACTTCGTTTGATTTTAGGATGACTGAATCTGATCATACATTATTTGTGAAAGGTTCAGGTCAAGATATTGTCGTAATACTAATATATGTTGATGATTTAATAATCGCAGGACCATCAGTGGCCGAAATCAATGCAACGAAGCAATTCTTGCACAACTATTTCAAACTAAAGGATTTGGGAGTCTTAAGGTATTTCCTAGGTCTGGAAATTGCTCGACGGCCGAAAGGAATTTTCGTGTCACAGAGACAATATTCACTGAAGCTGTTGGAAGATACAGGGTACCTAGGATGTAAGCCACTGGCCACACCAATGGATCCTAAGCTAAAACCTATGGCCACGGCTGGATTGGAAGTCCCAGCTCAGTATCGAAGACTGATTGGAAAGTTGCTATATCTGACCTTTACCAGACCAGATGTGGCTTTGCAATACACAAGCTCAGCCAATACATCAATCATTTCGAAGCCAGCACTTGACAGCGGTTCATCACCTCCTCCGATATCTTAAATCTACGCTTGGACAAGGTCTGTTTATGGCGGCAGATTCAGATTTACAAATTAAAGCCTTCTCAGACTCGAATTGGGCTGCATGCATTGATTCAAGAAAATCTACGACAGGGTTTTGCGTATTCATTGGAAAATCTTTAGTTTCATGGAAAGCAAAAAAGGCAGACCACAATAGCCAGGTCATCCACAGAGGCGGAATACAGGGCTTTAGGGGTCACAACGAGTGAAGTTCTTTAGACAAGACAGTTGCTGACTGAGATAGGATTTCCAATTCAACAAGTTCCTACTGTATATTGTGATAACAGGTCGGCAGTACAGCTAGCCACCAATCCGCGTTTCCATGAACGCAGTAAACATATAGAAATCGATTGCCATTTCATTGGCATCATTTACACTTGGGAAACATTAAGTTGCTGCCGGTGCGAAGTAATTTCCAACTTGCCGACATATTTACGAAACCTTTGACGGCATTTCAGTTATAGTTTTTATTGTCCAAGATGTCGATAACTAACATTTATCGTCCATCTTGCGGGGGGATATCAGATTTATCCAAAATGGTTTCAAGTTCATCGGCTGAGTTATCATTGGCAGCAGAAGCATTGAAAAAAGACAAGGAATCATAGAGCATAAGACTGTTTTGTCTGAAGAGGAACTTTTAATTTACGATTATGTTGTTTTTTGTAAGTAGCACTTTTATTATTCTTAGCGCTTTTGTTAGGCTTACAAGTATAAAAAGGATTAGAGACGCCTGTATTTTGTTTTGTCAGATTAATAAAAATTTCTACTTCGTCTTTCTCTCGCTCGTTCTTTTCATATCTCAATTTCTTGTTTTCTCTACATAGCTTAAGAACGAGCTGTAGATTGATCTCACTGTGATATCATAGTTTTCCATTCCATGGTTTTACTGGATCAAAAAGTTTCGCGAAGATGATTTCTCAGCAATTACTTATGCTTTGAAGATGAAACTTGAATTATGATCGTAGATTAATGCCGCCATAAGAGATATAAGAGCAAGGGATCTACCCAAAAGGTCTCTCAAATCACCAATTTGGTTAGTTATAGTTTGCGCTATGCACGAGGGTCTACGAGATTTTCTTTTACTTCTTCGTAGTTAATTTTCTCCATCTGTACGATGATGATGTGGTGGTGTTTTAATTTACCTGTCATGTTTGCTTTGATGGATAAAGTAGGATAATGGCTAGGATATCTAATGTAATACCGTTTAAATAAAGTCCACGTATTAAAGCCTGCAATAAAACATCGGTCCATTCTTATAATCAAGCAAGCCCGGTATAATTGGTCCGATGGGTTGGGCCAATATAATTAATCCAATCTTGATCGTCACGAAAAGAACATAATATCCCCCCTATTCCACCCATGGTTTTTAAAACCGGACAGGACCGGCCGGTTTTGGCCGGTTCCGACCGGACCGGTCAAAAATCCAGAAAGTTGGGTTGGTATAGTGGTGAGGCTCACAATTATTTAACGGATGGGCCTGGGTTCGAGTTTTATTGACCGCATATTTTTATAATTGATTATCAGCCCAATATATTCCTTCTATTTAATTTTGACCCCCAGATTAATAGGTTTAATGCTTCACATCCCATGTATAATTAAGTTTTAATCCCCAATACAATTTACTTTTATTAATTTTACCCCTTAAATTTATAAAACTAGAATTTCGAAAAAGTCAATAAAAAACATGTATATTTTCTATTTTTTTGATTGATTTATTCATAAGATATATATTTTAAAATCTAAAGATACCGGTTTAACTCCATTTTGATTCCGGTTCTATACCGGTTAAACTACTAAACCTTAAACCACTAAAATTTCCGGTCCGGTTCGAAAACCCGGTTTCAGAACCTTGATTCCACCATGTCATAAAATCATTGTTATCTCATGTGATTTATACGATAAAAATAAATAGACAACACCATTTTGTTCTTTGTTACATGATGATCAAATTGATATGCATATCTTATATTTTCGATATTCATAAGAATAATTTAATTCTAGAACTATGTATTGATGAAGTAAAGGTTACTTTTGTAATTGTACAAATAATACTGAGATTATATATTGTAAAGTGGACCAGTGACAATCAATGGGATAATAATCCAAAGATAGTTATTCCTGTCTACAAAGTGAACGCAGCAACAGGGAATTAAGGTTACCAAAACCAACGAGAAAGTAAGAAATAATTCTACACACCTCCATAGATTGTAACTAGTTTTTGGCCGTGCAATGCACGGGTCTTAAGAATCTGTATAATTAAAAAACATAATTAAAGATTGTAAGATATACAAATCAAGGTTTATACGTGGTGACAATCTAATATCAAACATATAATTTTTTAAATTAAAAATATTTGATGTTATGAGTATTTCATATGTCTAACGGTCTGATATATAAGATGACAGATAATAAAGTTCATTCGTTACAATGTCACCGTTTGAAGTATAAATAATTATACTCTTCTTCCCACTTGACTCTGAAAACATACGACACCTTAACATCATCATCGTATGCGGTGGGCGCCCGTAGAATAAAATTAAATTCTGACATTAAACGACTATTTAGATAATCTTTTATTAGGAAGGGCTCATCATCTTCGCCCTACAAAATATAAAGCTAATAAGTTTAACACGTAAGTCCAAAACATAATCCTACATAAGCTTATTATACCTCTCTAAAAACTTTCTTCAAATCAGATGCTGATATGCCTACTATGATTTTTGCTTGATCATTCCAGCAAGTCAGTTGTTTGGAACATTATCCATCACTGATCGTTATATTCAATCTATACCTGAAGGATTAATAATAATATGATATGAGAACATATAGTTTGAATTCTATATTTTCAGTATAGTAAGTAAAACAAATTTAGAAAGTGGATAGTATCCACTTAATTTAATCATGGCACGTTTAATGTCAAATATGGATATAATTGCTTTTTTATGGATAGAGAAAGATCAATCTGCAACATAAAAACCGGGGTTACATAAGAAGGTGGACAAATTTAATCACCGGAACGAAACACAATAAAACGAATTAAGTAACAGATTAAGATAAATTTAGGTTATTAAGGTTAACCCACGTGTGATTAGATGTAGACATGGATATGAAAATTCCCTAGCTTTATTTGACTGATAATGAGGAATCCGATAGTTGATAAACAATTGAAGTAGAAGTGAGTAGTGTTTAATCATAACATAATTTAATCATGGCACGTTTAATGTCAAATTTTAAAAATTAAAATAAATTTGACTCATAAATGAAACGTAAGTAGTGGAAAACCTCAACCGTATTAAATGATTAAGTAATTAAAGTTTAAAATTTATAATAACCATGACAATTTCCAACACAAAGGATACGTGAGACATGTAAAAAATTGTAACGAAATATTTCAATGAATGTGTGTGCAATAGCGAATAGAACAGGTCTATAATTTAAATCAAATAATCAATTATTGAAGATTACAAATAAAGTGACACGGCCAAAACCAATGATGAATCAAAAAGATTTACATATCACCTGCCTAGGGTTCCCCACATCCAAAAAAAGAAGATAGGGTCACGATGAAAATATTACAAAAGTATAATCCTACAGATATTCTGCAGGACATTTAAAATATGGCATATCCGCCCCATATCAGCTTCTTGCATCCAAATATAAGTTTGCTGGATATCCGACTTGTCCTTGTGGCATCACAACTCCACACAAAAATATTCCTGTAATTAACAAATGAGCGTTATGTTTGTTGATGGAAAATAAAAAGTGTGCTTAGCTGAGCAAAAATATTGGTGAAATCAATAAGTAAACGAAGAAGATAATAAATAAGAATGTGGATAAATTTAATAAATGGAGAAACACAATAAAATGAATTCAACCCATGCCGCAAACTTGACAGAAAACTTAGAAGCACATGGAATATTTCTATACACAAAAATTAATCATCTTTTTTCGAGTTCTTCAAACCTGTGAATCAATATGAATAAATACAATCAATAAAGAAAATTTTGTTTTGTATCATGACAGTGATGCGTGGATCTTTGGGGATGGAGTAGGTTTTTTATTTCAAGAACTTCTGGTGGTGATTTTATCAAGCATAGTGGGTTGAGCAGTTTTTTTATTTAGAAAGGGTACGACTTCTTTTTTCTAGGGGTGGCAATGGGCGGATTCGGGGCTGGTAATGGACATACCGTCCCCATACCAAATTCCCGTATTTAATACCATCCCCACTAATTCACCGTTTAGGATGAACTGGTTCGGGGATGGGTAATCACCGATCAGGGATCGGGTTCTCCGTGGGGATTCGGGTTCCTCATATATTCAATAAATTTATTTTTTTTTGCAACAAAAACATAAAATAAGTAATATGGACACATTGATAAGTTATATAATATTGGAGTATAAAAATTGATATAATATGTGATCGAAATATGCGTGTATTGTGAAGAATATATATTGAGAGTTGAAGTGTTTTTATTAAGATCTTAAATATAAAATGATGAATTATGAAAATTCTCAACTCAAATTAGTTTTTAAACTTATTTATTGATAAATCTATTCGAATGGTGAATCACCATTTGACTCAAAGGGGGTCCGGTTCGGGGACGGGGATGGGTGGGAAACATGATTACCATCCCCGTCCCATTCCCACTCTTTCACTGACGGAGAATCGCCGTCAGTCCCCCATCCGCATTTTGACCGGGGATTCCTCGTCTCAATAGCCTCGAGTCCCGATGGGGATGGTTCACCGTGGGAATTTTGCCACCCCTACTTTTTTTCTATGAACAACGTGGGTTGAGCAGTTTTTTTATTTAGAAAGGACACGGCTTCTTTTTTCTAGGTATTAAAAATAAAAAATTAATGAAAAATGTTTATTTGAGAGGACACGTGTCATCATGCGGTGAAACCTACATTTCCTTAGATATATAAGATATATTACAAAAACATAGATAACATAGAATGTAACATATTACAAAAACATAGATAACACTTCCTATTGCAACTCAGCCGTTCGGGCTCCGCGTTTCAAGTTCGTTATCCTAACCCAGCAGACGCTGGAAGGCTTCCCGGGTGGCACCCACGTCAGTGGTCGTGCCCCTCCGTACTCCATTTTGTTGTTGACCCTTTCCAAAGAACGACAGTCGATAACTCATCGCGACTGCTTGCATCTTTTCCAACTCAGCTGCGGTCAGTTCTCTGGCATTTATTCAACAAGAAAGCGCATCCTTGTTAGCGAGGGAAAGGCAAAACGAAATCTTGGTAATAAAGCTAAGAACTAAAAGAACAAGAAATTTAGCACGAGGCAACTATCCATCATCCAACTTTCCATCAGAAACCACAATGTTTCAAGATTTCATTAAATGGAGCCACATTTAACTAAATGACCAACAAGCAGACACTTACATACAAGCGAAATCATAGAAAATATGTAAACTACCGTAATACTTGGCGATCTGGACCAACATAATCATCATCATATTGCAGAAGAGAAGAGAGAAAAAAAAATCAGAAGTCAACTTCAAAACATACTCTGCCATGATTAAGGAAAAACGGAAAGCGTAGCTGATACCTTAATCTCACAATACCATACCTGTGGCAGGCATAAACAAAACCTCGATAAAGAAGGTCCTCGTTACTACCATCTTCCCTAGCCTTGAAAGTCAGCGCGTGACTGATGCAGCCAATACAGTTGGCCTTGCAAACCTTAGTGACCTTGAATCTCGTTGACTAAAAGAACATATGCAGACCAAAACGTTAAAATAGATAAATAAATAAACACATATAAATAAATAAATAAATCAAAGCTTTTCTGACTTTGGTGTCGTTGAAAATTTTCAAAGCCAAATCCGCCCGCTCTCTCAAAAAATCCTGTTTGTATGTCACCTCCGTAGTTGATCCGCCACATCTTATACCACCTTCGTCGCTCGAATCAGTAAGAAATTTCCTCACACAACTGTCGGCACACTTAACTCTGATTAGCTTGTTTAGTTTCGTAGTACGAAATGGAGATCATCACTCAACAAATTTTACAGAAAAAAACAAGCACAGGAATAGGAAAAGAGAGAGAGAGAGAGAGAGATTACTTCCCGGTAACTTTCCACGGTCTCGTAATCCTCAGAGCTTTCAACTATCGCAATTTTATACGACTTTGGAGACGTCGTTTTCTCAATGGCTAATTGATAGGGTTCTGCGTAAATTGTCAGGCTTTAAAAAGAAAAATAAAGCTATCACACTGACCAGATCTGCTTACCGGCAGAGATCAGCCTTTGCTGGTCAGGGGGGATGCCCTACTTGTCCTGGATCTCGACCTTGACATTGTCGATGGTGTCAGAGCTCTCAAAAAAGATCAGCCATTGCTGGTCATGGGGGATGCCCTCCTGGTTCTGGATCTTGGCCTTGACATTGTCAATGGTGTCAGAGCTCTCAACTTCGAGGGTTATGGTCTTACCCGTGTGAGTCTTGACCAAGATCTGCATACCACCACGGAGATGGAGGACCAAGTGGAGGGTGGACTCCTTTTGGATGTTGTAGTCAGCCAAAGTACGGCCGTCGTCGAGCTGCTTACCGGCAAAGATCAGCCTCTGCTGGTCCGGCGGGATCCCTTCTTTGTCCTGGATCTTGGCCTTGACGTTGTCGATCGTGTCTTGAGTTCTCAACCTCGAGGGTTATGGTCTTGCCTGTGAGGGTCTTAACGAAGATCTGCATCTATTTGTCAAAAGGGAGGAGCTTTATTAGCGAAAGATTAAGGAGGAAAACAGGTAGTCGATAACAACAGAAATTCAGTCACGAACAAAGTTGAAATCCATGGATCGAAAAGATCCGGCGTAAATAACCCGAAATCGAGTTGTCCGCGACAACGGATAAACTTGCGTATTTTTGCTTAAATGACCTAGTCTCAAATTCATCACCTCCATTTTTTGAATATACAATTGTACCATTACTAACTAAGGCCAAGTTACTATAATACCCTTATTTAAAGGATACTTGTGCGCATTAAATACAATTAAAGGATAAGAACAGTTAAAAACGAACAAAAAAGAAAAAGAAAAT
The DNA here is from genome assembly GCA_027422505.1 of Craterostigma plantagineum. Classification (NCBI taxonomy): domain Eukaryota; kingdom Viridiplantae; phylum Streptophyta; class Magnoliopsida; order Lamiales; family Linderniaceae; genus Craterostigma; species Craterostigma plantagineum. The sequence goes on from JAPQWV010000002.1 coordinate 9,460,403, forward strand.
TAAAAAGGAACTCAGAGAGACGCGTGAGACCCATACAAAAAAAAGAACACATCGAGTCTTCCAAAAAAGAAAACAACGAGATCGTGAGAACCCTGTGAAGGTTTTCAGCATTACAGCAAAACTCACGCAATAGCGTCTGAAACTGTAAATTGTTTTACTTGTTCAGTTGTTCGAGACATGGCCGAGTAGTTTTCTCTGTTATTTTGGTGTTTGACGAGTGTTGATTTCGTGGGTACTCACACAGCCGACCATTATATGGTTGTTTATTTCGTGGGTGTTTGATGGTTGTTGGGTTGTCTGAGTTTAAATCGTGAAAAGAGGATTTTCAGAATTCATTCGATTAAAAGAGAAAGGGTTCTCAGATGTTAGACCGGTTCTCTGATTTGAGTCCATATCTGAGGACCCATGTAAGTTCTGAGAACTCGTTCGCGGTCTGAACCTTCTGAGAAAAGGTTCTCAGACAGTAGACTGGTTCTCCGATTTGAATCCATGTCTGAGGACCCGTGTAAGATCTGAGAACCCGATGTTTTGAGAACATACCCTCGCGGTGATGGGTTCACACATTTCTTATGGCAGCGACTACTCTAGTTCCTGCTTGAGCGGATTCGTACATCCGCTTCAGGTAACGTGGAATTAATTTCAGCAAACCCTAGCTAGTATCATGTAAATTTTCAACAAACCCTAAAGAATAGCATTGCTAATCTTGGTCAGATTCTAGCGTACGAATGCATACCTGAGATCTTGCCTCGGTTTGAGACTATTGAGATCTAATTGATGTCATGCAGAGGTGAGTGTGGGATATACATGCTACGGGCTGCATTTGCACTGATGTTCACCAATATTGCTCCTGAACTCTTAGAAAATTTTTGGCATGTTGCATATTTCGTTGTATAACATGATTGTTGGACTATCTGTCTTAGCTTATGTTTTGGTTGAACGATTCTTATTGCCAATTTTAACGACATGTGAAATTTAATCGTTTGACTACGTACGGGTCCTCAGACGCTATACGCGTTCTCACAAAATGATTCATCTCTGAGTACCCATTCTTTACGTGATTACCCAATAATAACCTGTTAGAGTAACCTATATTTTAAAAAAAATAAATATTAAACAATCATTCACGAGTGAGTTAAAGGTTACTTTCGGAACAATCAGTCATGTCGTAACTATCGCTGTCACTGTCACTGTCAGTAATCATTCATGAGTGGGTTACCTATTCGGTGTGTACTCAGATTCTTTACGGGTTCTCTGATAAGAAACAAATACAAAGGACCATGTTGATTACCTGAGGACCCAAGGCAAATCGTAGTCAACGTTCGTTTGACTAAAAGGGTCCTCAGAGGTTGCACAGGTTCTCACAACATAATTTCGAAGTTGAGTACCTTTTATTTTCCTGAGTACCAAATAATAACCCTTTATCATATATATTTTAGAGATGTCAGAACTAACTCTTTCTCTGTCCAAAACAGTCAGACATGTCATATCACTGTCAGGAATCATTCACGAGTGAGTTAAAGGTCCCTGGCGGGTACTCAGAGTCTTTACGGGTTCTCTCATATGAAACAAATACTAAGGACCCTGTTGATTACCTGAGGAGCCTAGGCAAATCACGTTTGATTTTCTTACAATTTGGCGTGTTTAAAGACGGTTTTGTGTTCAATATTTGGTGGTTTAGTAGTTTGCACCGGGAAGATAATATATATTGGGGAAACCTCAGCTTATTTAAAATTTTGAGTTAGCATGTTGTGCTGAGTGATAATGAGGTATGATTGTTTGAATTATGTTCTACAACTTTCGTATTATTTTCGATGTTCCTCAATTTTATTATTAACGATGCAATTGACTTGCCATTAATGGTGGAATGTTATTCATAACGAGCGGTTCCTTCCATTAAGCTGTTTCGGGGTTCAAAATCGTAGTCAAAGTTCGTTTGACCGAAAGGATCCTCACAGGTCGCACAGGTTCTCACAACAAAATTTCAAAGCTGAGTACATTTTCTTTTCCTGAGTACCCAATAGTAACCCTTTAGCATATATATTTTAATGATGTCAGAACTATCACTTTCTCTGTCAGGGAATTAACGGTCACTTTAAAAAATAGTCAGACATGTCAAATCACTGTCAGGAATCATTCATGAGTGACAACAGTCAATGGCGGGTACTCAATGTTATTACGGGTTCTTTGATATGAAAAAATACAGAGGACCCTGTTGATTACCTGAGGACCCTAGGCAAATCAAGGTTGATTTTCTTACGATTTGGCGTGTCTAAGGAAGGTTTTGGTTCAATCTTTGGTGGTTTAGTAGTTTGCATCGGGGAGATAATATATGTTGGGGAAACCTCAGCTTATTTAAAATTTTGAGTTAAGACGTTGTGTTGAGTGATAATGAGGTATGATTGTATGAGTAATGTTCTACAACTTTCGTATTAGTATCGATGTTCCTAATTTTTTTTATTAACGACGCAGTTGACTTATCATTAATGGTGGAATGTTATTCATGACGAGCAATTCCTTCCATTAAACTGTTTCGGAGTTCAAAATCGTAGTCAAAGTTCGTTTGACCGAAAGGGTCCTCACAAGTTGCACAGGTTCTCACAACAAAATTTCAAATCTGAGTACCTTTTCTTTTCCTGAGTACCCAAAACCCTGAAATTGTGCAAACTCTAACACCTTATAAATTAAAAATGAAAAATATTAAACCACAAAACCCTATATAAAAAACCCTGGAACATTACAAAATGTAAATTACACAAAAACCTTAAAACCCTAAATACCCTGGAAACCAAAAAATACATTAAACCACAAAAACCTAGAAATTATACAGCTAAGAACCTAAAGGTTCTCAAATAAATAACTGGTACTCTGGAATCATTTCATATCTGAGAACCTATGTTCTCAGATATATAACGGGTACTCAGGAATCATTCAATAGCTGGGTACCAGTTATAAAACTGAGAACCCGTATTGAAGAACCCAAACTAACCGGAATTTGATTACGAAATTCATCATGACGGCAATGGCTTCATCAAATTAACTAAACAAATAGCAAACCCACTCAAAGTTATAGTTGACGGAAAACCCGGAAAAAATGACTTACTTTTAAGAACAATATGATAAATTTCTTGGTTGAACCACTCGACTTCAGCAAACCGTAAGATTTTCTGAATTTTGTTTCTCCAATCGATGGTTGGTGAGGCCATAAATGATCGTTCTTGCATCATTAGTACTGATAGTGCTGGTGGTGGTTGTAGCGTCGTAAATGTCGTTGGATTTTCTTTTTTTTCAGTTTTTTATTTTTTTACCCGGAACGTCGTTGGGTTTTCTTTTTCTGTTTTTATTTTTTTTGTTTATATATTTAGTCGATGATTAGTGTTCAGCTAATTAAGTTATGTAAATGGAGGTCACTTGACCAAAAACTTATAGTCAACGAGGTCATTTTGCAAAAACTTACTCATTCAAAGGTCATTTAGCTAAAATACCCCTTTTTTTCCCTGATTGAAAGTTTATCGGGTATTTTTGCTAAATGACCTCGTCTCAGATTCATTTTAGGTGAATGACCTCCATTTTTTGAATATACGATTGTACCCTTACTAACTAAGGCAAAATTACTATAATACCCTTAATTAAAGGGTAGTTGTGCGCATTAAATACAATTAAAGGATAAGAACAGTTAAAAACGAAAAAGAAAAGAAAAAAACTACAAAAGAACCCACGCGTGAGACCCATACGGAAAAAAGAACACATCGAGTCTTCCAAAAAGGAAAACAACGAGATCGCGAGAATCCTGTGAAGGTTTTCAGCATTAGAGCAAAACTCACGCAATGGCGTCTGAAACTGTAAGTTGTTTTACTTATTCAGTTGTTTCGAGACATGGCCGAGTAGTTTTCTATGTTATGTTATTTGGGTGTTTGACGAGTGTTGATTTCGTGGGTACTCGCACAACGGAACAGGTTCACACAACCGATCATTATATGGTTGTTGATTTCGTGGGTGTTTGATGGTTGTTGGGTCGTCTGAGTTTAAATCGTGAAAAGAGGATTTCAGAATTCGTTCGATTAGAAGACAAAGAGTTCTCAGATGTTAGACTGGTTCTCTGATTTGAGTCCATATTTGAGGACTCGTATAAGTTCTGAGAAGCCGTTCGTGGTCTGAGCCTATCTGAGAAAAGATTCTCAGACATTAGACTGGTTCTCCGATTTGAATCCATGTCTGAGCATCCGTGTAAGATCTGAGAACCTGATGGTTTGAGAACCTACCCTCGCGATGTTATGGGTTCACATATTTCTTATGGCAGCGACTACTCTAGTTCATGCGTGAGCGGGTACATCCACTTCAGGTAACAAGGAATTAATTTCAGCAAACCCTAGCTAGTATCATGTAAATTTTCAACAAACCCTAAAGAATAGCATTGCTAGTCTTGGTCAGATTCTAGCGTACGAATGCATACCTGGGATCTTGCCTCGGTTTGAAACTATTAACATCTAATTGATGGCATGCAGAGGTGAGTGTGGTACATGCTACGGGCTGCATTTGCACTGATGTTCACAAGCGACAACGTATTCAATATTTCTATTGAAGATATTGCAACTTTTAGAACATTTTGACATGTTGCATATTTCGTCGGCAATGGTATGGTTATGTGCTTGCTAGCTGATTAGGTGGTTGTATAACATGACTGTTTGACTATTTGTCTTAGCTTATGTTTTTGGCTGAACGATTCTTATTGCCAATTTTAACGACATGTGAAATTTAATCGTTTGACTACGTACGGGTCCTCAGACGCTATACGGGTTCTCACAAATGATTCATCTCTGAGTACCCATTCTTTACGTGAGTACCCAATAATAACCCTGTTAGAGTAACCTAAATTTTAAAGACATAATTATTACACAATCATTCACGAGTGAGTTAAAGGTCACTTTCGGAACAGTCAGACATGTCATAACTATCGTTGTCGCTGTCACTGTCACTTTCAGTAATCATTCATGAGTGGGTTATCTATTTGGCAGGTACTCAGATTCTTTACGGGTTCTCTGATAAGAAACAAATACAAAGGACCCTGTTGATTACCTGAGGACCCAAGGCAAATCGTAGTCAAAAGTTCGTTTGACTGAAAGGGTCCTCACAGGTTGCACAGGTTCTCACAACATAATTTCAAAGCTGAGTACCTTTTATTTTCCTGAGTACCAAATAATAAACCTTTATCATATATATTTTAAAGATGTCGGAACTAATGCTTTCTCTATAAAAAACAGTCAGACATGTCATATCACTGTCAGGAATCATTCACAAGTGAGTTAAAGGTCCTTGGCGGGTACTCATAGTCTTTACGGGTTCTCTGATATGAAACAAATACTAAGGACCCTGTTGATTACCTGAGGACCCTAGGCAAATGACGTTTGATTTTCTTATAATTTGGTGTGTCTAAAGATGGTTTTGTGTTCAATCTTTGGTGGTTAGTAGTTTGCATCGGGGAGATAATATATGTTGGGGAAACCTCAGCTTATTTAAAATTTTGAGTTAGCACGTTGTGTTGAGTGATAATGAGGTATGATTGTTTGAATAATGTTCTACAACTTTCGTATAATTATCGATGTTCCTCGTTTTTTTTATTAACGACGCAATTGACTTATCATTAGTGGTGGAATATTATTCATGACGAGCGGCTCCTTCAATTAAAGTGTTTCGGGGTTCAAAATCGTAGTCAAAGTTCGTTTGACTGAAAGAGTCCTCACAGGCTCCACAGGTTCTCACAACAAAATTTCAAAGCTGAGAACCTTTTCTTTTCCGAGTACCCAATAATAACTGTCAGGACTAATGCTTTCTCTATCAGATATGAATGTAACCCAATATCGTTTACGATATAAATAGGCGGTGGAAATGGGACATGACATCCGGCATGTAGGTTAAATTTGCTTTCGTATTAACGTCTCTAGACGACAACACTTCTAATATTTGACTTTTTCACTAGTTCCAGTCCGCACGTATCCTCATCCACTCGGATGTTTTGCCATCGACAATCCGGCGTGGGACACCATTTGGAAGTATTGTCATCGCTGATTGTCCATTGCCCACCGAATTGAAAAACAGTGTTTGTTAATGTCATGGAGATCACCTTGCAACCCTAGAATCCTATAAATTAAAAACCACAAAAATATTAAACCACAAAATCCTATATAAAAAATCCTAGAACATTACAAAACGTAAATTACACAGAACCTCAAAACCCTGGAAACCAAAAATACATTAAACCACAAAACCCTAGAAATTATACAGCTTAGAACCTACAGGTTCTCAGATATATAACTGGTACTCGGAATCATTTCATAGCTGAGAACCTATAGGTTCTCAGATATCTGACGGGTACTCAGGAATCATTTCATAGCTGGGTATTGGTTATAAAACTGAGAACCCGTATTGAAGAAGACGATATTGTATCCCTACCACGAGATATCACTACGATTTGGGTTCACCGCTTCATATCAGACGGTGAAAAAAGGTCTTTCGACTCTTAAAACCCGCGCAAGAGAACCCAACACTCTGGTTCTCAGTGAAAGTAACGGCAAAGAACCCAAAACTAACCGGAGTTTGATTATGAAATTCATCAAGACAGCAATGACTTCTTTTAAATTAATTCAACAAATAGCAAACCCACTCAAATTATAGTTGACAGACGAAAACCAGGAAAAAATGACTTACTTTCGAAAATAATGTGACAAATGTCTTGGTGAACCACTCGACTTCAGCAAATCGGAAGCTTTTCTAAATTTTGTTTCTCAAATCGATTGTTGTTGAGGCCATAAATGATCGTTCGTGCATCATTAGTACTGATTAGTGCTGGTGGTGGTTGTAGCGTCGTAAATGTCGTTGTGTTTTCTTCTTTTGTTTTCAATTTTTTATTTATTTTACCTCTGAATGTCGTAGGTTGAGTTTTCTTTTTCTTTCTTTATTTCTTTTTTGTTTATATATTAATCGGTGATTAGAGTTCAGCTAATGAAGTTATTTAAATGGAGGTCATTTGACCAAAAACTTATAGTCAACGAGGTCACTTTCCAAAAACTTATTCAGTCAAAGGTCATTTAGCTAAATTACCCGCTTTTCGCTGCGAGAGATTAATTGATATTATTCTAGGGTTGCGTAGGGTGAGTTGTGAGGTTAGGAAGCGTCAGTTTATATAACTTACAATTTTATATTAATCTTATATATCTAAAATGTAGGCTTCACCACATGATGCCACGTGTCCTCTCAAATAAACATTTTCCATTAATTTTTTATTTTTAATACATAGAAAAAAGAAGTCATGTCCTTTCTAAATAAAAAAAACTGCTCAACCCACGTTGTTCAAAGAAAAAAGTAGGGGTGACAAAATTCCCACGGTGAACCATCCCCGTCGGGACCCGAGGCTATTGAGACGAGGAATCCCCGGTCAAAATGGGGATGGGGGACTGATGGCGATTCTCCGTCAGTGAAAGAGTGGGGATAGGACGGGGATGGTAATCATGTTTCCCACCCATCCCCGTCCCCGAACCGGGCCCCGTTTGAGTCAAATGGTGATTCACCATTCCCCCGAATATATTTATCAATAAATAATTTTAAAAACTAATTTGAGTCGAGAATTTCATAATTCATCCTTTTATATTCAAGATCTTAATAAAAACAATTCAACTCTCAATATATATTCTTCACAATACACGCATATTTCGATCACATATTATATCAATTTTTATACTCCAATATTATATATACTTATCAATGTGTCCATATTACTTATTTTATGTTTTTGTTGCAAAAAGAATTAAATTTATTGAATATATGGGGAACCGCAATTCCCACGGGGAACCCGATCCCTGAACGGTGATTACTCATCCCCGAACCAGTTCATCGTAAACGGTGAATTAGTGGGGATGGTATTAAATACGGGAATTTGGTATGGGGACAGTATGTCTATTACCAGCCCCGAACCCGCCCAATGCCACCCTAGAAAAAAGAAGCCGTAGCCTTTCTAAATAAAAAACTGCTCAACCCACTATGTTTGATAACTTAATTCTCAATACACCATTAAATCACCACCAGAATATCTTGAAATAAAAAACCTACTCCATCCTCAAAGATCCACGAATCACTGTCATGATACAAAACAAAATTTTCTTTATTGATTGTATTTATTCATATTGATTCACAGGTTCGAAGAACTCGAAAAAAGGTGATTAATTTTTGTGTATAGAAATATTCCGTGTGCTTCTAAGTTTTTTCTGTCAAGTTTGCGGCCTGGGTTGAATTCATTTTATTGTGTTTCTCCATTTATTAAATTTATCCACATTCTTATTTATTATCTTCTTCGTTTACTTATTGATTTCAACAATATTTTTGCTCAGCTAAGCACACTTTTTAATTTCCATCAACAAACATAACGCTTATTTGTTAATTACAGGAATATTTTTGTGTGGAGTTGCGATGCCACAAGGACAAGTAGGATATCCAGCAAACTTATATTTGGATGCAAGAAGCTGATATGGGACGGATATGCCATATTTTAAATGTCCTGCAGAATATCTGTAGGATTATACTTTTGTAATATTTTCATCGTGACCCTATCTTCTTTTTTTGGATGTGGGGAACCCTAGGCAGGTGATATGTAAATCTTTTTGATTCATCGTTCGTTTTGGCCGTGTCGCTTTATTTGTAATCTTCAATAATTGATTATTTGATTTAAATTATAGACCTGTTCTATTCGCTATTGCACACACATTCAATGAAATAGTTCGTTACAATTTTTTACATGTCTCACGTTTCCTTTGTGTTGGAAATTGTCATGGTTATTATAAATTTTAAACTTTAATTACTTAGTCATTTAATACGGTTGAGGTTTTCCACTACTTACGTTTCATTTATGAGTCAAATTTATTTTAATTTTTAAAATTTGACATTAAACGCGCCATGATTAAATTAAGTTATGATTAAATACTACTCACTTCTACTTCAATTGTTTATCAAATATCGGATTCCTCATTATCAGTCAAATAAAGCTAGGGAATTTTCATATCCATGTCTACATCTAATCACACTTGAGTTAACCTTAATAACCTAAATTTATCTTAATCTGTTACTTAATTCGTTTTATTGTGTTTAATTCCAGTGATTAAATTTGTCCACCTTCTTATGTAACCCCGGTTTTTATGTTGCAGATTGATCTTCCCCTATCCGTAAAAAAGCAATTATATCCATATTTGACATTAAACGTGCCATGATTAAATTAAGTGGATACTATCCACTTTCTAAATTTGTTTTACTTACTATACTGAAAATATAGAATTCAAACTATATGTTTTCATATCATATTATTATTAATACTTCAGGTATAGATTGAATATAACGATCAGCGATGGATCATGTTCCAAACAACTGACTTGCTGGAATGATCAAGCAAAAATCATAGTAGGCATATCAGCATCTGATTTGAAGAAAGATTTTAGAGAGGTATAATAAGCTTATGTAGGATTATTTTTTGGACTTACGTGTTAAACTTATTAGCTTTATATTTTGTAGGGCGAAGATGATGAGCCATTCCTAATAAAAGATTATCTAAGTAGTCGTTTAATGTCAGAATTTAGTTTTATTCTACGGGCGCCCACCGCAGACGATGATGATATTAAGTTGTCGTATGTTTTCAGAGTCGAGTGGGAGGAAGAGTATAATTATTTATACTTCAAACGGTGACATTGTAAATAATGAACTTTATTATCTGTCATCTTATATATCACACCGTTAGACATATGAAATACTCATAACATCAAATATTTTTAATTTAAAAAATTATATGTTTGATATTAGATCGTCACCACGTATAAACCTTGATTGTATATCTTACCATCTTTAATTATTTTTTTTAATTATACAAATTCTTAAGGCCCGGCATCGCACGGGCAAAAAACTAGTATAAAAGAAAAGAGAAGTAGAGGAAATAAAGTTTAAATGATATTGGAGCGAGACAACTGCTTTAATGAAGCAAGCTTCTAATAAGGTTTTTTTTATCATATTCTCGTGCAAGCCTTATACGAAGAATTAAGAAAGATATATCTGAAATAAAAAAAATAAGATAATTGTGTAGGGTATCTTCCAAAATATTTTTTTTACTAATTTTATTTCATTACATTGTTGGGATTAACATATTTAGGATATTTGGATAAATTTGACACATTTAGTTTAGTAAAATATTATCATATTTGATATACGAAAACTAATAATAAAAAGCATGTGTGCCTTCTAATCTCCGCCTAGAAACCGCCTAGACCACGCCTAAGCTATCGAGGCGATATGCCGCCTCTGGGACTCTATTAGCGCCTAAAGAATTTTACAACATTGTCTATAAGATCATATAATACGCGATGGTATGAATATACATAAATAATTTTTATCCCACATTGGACTGTGAAAACACCAATATATTGATTTGTGAACTATAGGAATCTATAGCAACTGACTTTGGATCTTTATCTTTTATATTTGAAAAACTGTAAGTTACTAATGTAAAAATTTTGATTATCCGATTATTTTTCGTAAGATAGATAAAAAAATCTCACTTGACTGCTTGCTAAGTAAAATTTCATATCCGCAACTAACACGTAATATTGAAGGTATGTGGTTAATTGGAATCACTTCCTAGACAAAAAAAGACTTTTAAAAATAGACTTTTTAGGACTTGACTTTATCAAGCAAGAAAATTTTAGTTTTATTTGGTAAATTCACGTTTGAAAAATCCGTTTTAGTTATAATGTGGATGTGATTCTCAAAAGTGAGATTTTCCATTTTCCCACAATGGACTTGTGGATAAATTGACTATGAGAAAGTGCATTTAGAATCAATTCAAACATTATCATCTTTTGTAATGAACTATTTAACTCAAAAGTCCATTCGAAATATGTACCCAACATATGACAACGTATTATTGATATGTTTCGTTTTTACTAATCAGATATAGTAATTCAGAATTGAAAGCATGGAAACGTAAATTTGTAATTTTGTGGAGCTTGCCCAAAAATTAATTCAAGGGGCTCTTTTATAGTGTTACTGTTACCTATCCACTTCCTTTGACATATATTGCATGGCCAAAAACATTTTTAAGGGTACTTTTGCTAGGAATACTAAATTAACGCATCAAAAAATGGTACGTTACACTTCAATCGTCGTACAATTACACATTCCTTTTTCTTTTTATCATTGAAATCCTTATAAGAACACACCCAGAAATATAGAAAATTATTCATCCACCAAAAATAAAAATAATGGACGAGCATTATTTTTTTATTGCAAGTCCTATGCGAAGCTGTCAGTTGTCAAGAAATTGGACTCACACGTTCGAACATATACACGCCCTTTCTATATCTCCCTCTTTTCTCTCCATGGCAATTAACTGTCAACCAACTGTCGCCAACGGTCGTTAACGAACTTCCAAAATCAAATCATAAAAACAGCTAAAACCAAGTTGTCCCACAAGAAAACTTAGAGGCCATCTTTCGTCAGCAACCATCTAATATATATAACCCCAAACCTTTCTCCATCGTTTCAAATCCAATCAAAACAATAAAGCTTTTCCCTTCCCTTGTGCAGAATTTTTTCGAAAAGTTTTATTGCTTCGAGCCCTTCTTTCTTCTGCACAAGAACAAAATGGGGGGCTGCGTGGGAAAACCAAAGGACTTGAACTCCGAGGAGGCGCCCATCGAAGCACCCGCCCCCGTCGAAGCTCCCCAAGGAGTCGTTGAACCTAACGTTCAAGAGGTACTTTTTCAGAATAAAGAATTATCATATAAAGCGAATAGGGTTATTTGTGACAATTTGATCGAAATTATTCTTAGGAGAAGAAAGATGGAGATGAGAAGAAGGAAGAACCTTTGGTAGATTTGTCCGAGGCTGAGGCACAACCTGCCGAAGAGAAGGCCGAAGCTGTGGTTGAGGTGCCCAAGGTTGAAGAAGCCAAGAAAGTAGCAGCAGAAACTGCTTAGATATATGAAAATTTGAATTCGATTATTATTAAAAGGACGAAAGAATAATTATGTGTGAGGTTCTTGAATTCATCGATATATTTTTTTGTTTTCTTGAATCTGCTATTCTATTAGAAATCACAAGGAGATAGAAATTAAAACTGAGAATCAATATCTCAAACACAGAATATTCCTATCGCGAATTCAATTAGGGTTCACAAACCCATACCTGATATCTATTTATTCTTCCTTGCCATGCTCAGGGAGGAATCAACGGGAATAAGTAGCCCGAAAATAGTATTAATACAATGCCATGACCTCCACGCTGATTATACTCGATACGTCTGAAGAAAGTGCGATTTGTAATGTTATGCTCATATTATTTCCAGAACATATTATAAACTATAAGTTAATCAAAAACATTCATCATATAAATCCATACAAAAATCAATCACCACAGTTGGCATGACAAGACATATCTCTAAAAGAGGACTTGCAACAGGAAATAAAGATGTCTCGGGTAAAGAAAGGTGAGAAAGCTGGTAACAAGTTTACGAAAATGCCACATAAAAATGACAATAAAAACCCTATACGAAACTTCAACTATTTAGGCAGCTTCTTCCTCAATAGTTCCCTTCTCGCTGACATAGATACCATCAAGAAACTTCCTTATATCCTTGTTCTTCACATGGCTTTTCTGTTCCGTATGTTAAAGAACGATTAAGAAGCAGATATTAATTCCATAAATTCAACAACATTCGATAAGAGTATTGTTGCTTTTTACATGGTTGATCAATGCAGCAGATCTAGACACCAACTCAATGTCATTACCGTCCAATACAAGTTCTACCTTCCTCACCTGGTATAGTACGATTGAACACATCATATCAGAATTAGGATTAACAGAAAGAGAAGACGATTATCAGGCACTTTTTATATAAATAAAAAGCAGGCATATTTAGTGAAGAAGCAATGGCGATGCTTAAAGTATAGATGAACAGCATAATCAACAGAAACTAAAAGAATCGAACCCAAACACACCACAAGCTGTTGGCTGTGTGTATGGGATAGACTGGTCGGACAAATAACAGGAGAGTGTTTCGAAATTACTTGGTGTTTGTTTAGCACGAAACAACTCCAACAGCAAACTGGAACTGTTTTGAGATGAACAGAGGTTTCTTTTGGAAGAGTTTGTGATTTTCCGTATATCTTCTCTATTGAGAATCATCGTATTTATAGGAATCCCAATGTTTCGTATGGCTCTTTAAGGTCTTTTATTACTGAACAATTATGGCTTTAAAGAGCCCCGTTAGTGGTACAGTCGTGCCGTTTCAGAGGACTGCCCGTTGGACTTCAAGTATCGTAACAGTCGCTTCTGGTCAGCATAGCTAACCGGTCAAGTACAGCGACCAGTTCAGCCCGGTATAGCTCAACAGAGCAGTCCGGTCTCTCGTATAATACCAGTCCGGTATCAGTTCAGTTTCGGTCTCGGTACAACCCAGTCCGGTCTTATTTCAGTGCCACCCAGTTCCGGCCTCAGTCACAGTGCTGGTCCAGTTTCGCAAGCCATTTTAAATACCGGGAATAAAAGTTAAAAACGAAGCAAAACGCGGGTTAATCAGGCCCACTGTTTTCGGTCTGGTATTCGTGTGCGCGGGTCGCGCGCTCGCACACAAGTCGGCCCGATTTGCACCCCCTGGGCGCACGCGAGCGACTTACATGTGGCTTAATATTAGCTATTTATTTTAAACTAATAAAATCCACATCTATATGTAAGATGGGTAAAACCATGTTTTTTTTCAATTGTGGGACAACAACTCATTCCTTTTATTCCCTTAACTTATTTCTGATTCACAAACCCAAAATAAAGCCCATTTGCTTTATTTATCCAACAATCCCCACATGAATGGAAATTGGTTTAGATTTCATGTTCATTTTCTGATCTCTGCATAGAGAATAGTATAGTTTACCATTTGAACTTTCTCCTTGTAAAATATGTTTGACTTACTAGCAGTCCAGTAGGCACGATGTCTTTGACTGTCCCGCTTTCTCGTGTGAATGAACCCACATACACTACACAAAGATCATTAACTTTGTTCCGTTATCATAGTTTTGTTTGTTTTGGCCATGAACACGTCCTGATTCTGCGAGGGTTTCTAAAGAACTAAGCCTATCAGTTTTCCTTTGAAGCGGCCCACTTCTCCCTAACATAGGTGGCTTCTCACGTCGCAAGTATTTTCTATCAATACTCTATGTTAGTCATTAATGCATCATAATGCTAGGCTTTTACGTCATCACTGTTTCTCGACAGGAATGAACGGGGCCACAGTGAAACTAAGCCCTAAAATTAGGTTGTCCCTTTGAACCTAGATCTTGGGATCTCCAGTCACATATTTCCTTCTTAGCACTTTTGTACTTTAAGGCTTTAAGCCCATTCCTTTTGTTAACCTTCCAACCGCATCTCTGTTTAACCCTTTGGTTAGCGGATCCGCAATGTTATCCGTCGATTTTATGTAATCAATCGAGATAACCCCAGTTTACAGCAATTGTCTAATGGTATTATGTCGACGACGTATGTGTCTCGACTTACATAGTACACTGTGCTCGCCCAATCGCAGATTGGCTATCGCAATGTATGCATATAGGCGCCACAGGTCTTTCCCACTTAGGAATATCCTCCAAGAAACGGCGCAACCATTTAGCTTCTTCTCCACATTTATCCAAGGCAGTGAACTCGGATTCCACAGTGGATATCGCTATAACTGTTTGTTTCGAGGATTTCCATGACACGGCAGCTCCAGCTAGTGTAAACACGTAGCCGCTGGTGCTTTTCAAGTCCTTCGTGTCAGATATCCAGTTTGCATTTGTGTAGCCTTCTACCACAGCTGGATATATACCATAGTGCAATCCGTAATCTCGAGTATACCGTATGTATCGCAGCACTCTTAAGATAGCAGTCCAGTGTTCCGCACCTGGATTGCGCGTATATGAACTCAACTTACTTAGAGCATGTGCAAGATCTGGCCTAGTACAACTCATTAGATACATTAGGCTTCCAATAATCTGTGAGTATTCTACTTGAGAAATACCTTCACCAGGATTTTTTGATAAATGAACACTTCGATCTAATGGTGTTCTAGCGACACCAAGATCATCCTTGCTGAACGTTTCCAATATTTTGTCTACGTAATGAGTTTGACTCAGAACAAGACCCTCATTTGTTCGTATGATTTTAACTCCTAAAATCACATCAGCAAGTCCCATGTCTTTCATGTCAAATTTTGAATTTAACATATTCTTGGTAGATTTGACTATTTTGTCACTACTACCGACAATAAGTATGTCGCCAACATACAGGCATAAAATGATATAATCATCACCTGCTTCTCTCGAGTAGACACATTTGTCGTACTCATTGATTTTGAAGCCACTCGTTATCATTGCATGGTCAAATTTCTCGTGCCACTTCTTTGGGGCTTGTTTTAATCCGTACAGCGACTTAATTAATTTACAGACTTTCTTTCTGGTCCTACGAGCCCGAAACCCCTCATGTTGCTCCATATATATTCTTCATCAAGATCACCGTTTAAGAAAACTGTTTTGACATCCATCTGATGTACTTGCAAATTTCTTAAGGATGCAATCGTAAGTATCATCCGTATAGAGTTTATTCTCGTCACAGGAGAATAAGTGTCAAAGTAATCTAAGTCTTCACGTTTCTTGTAACCTTTTATTACAAGTCTGGCTTTGTACTTGTCAATCGACCCATCCGATTTCATTTTCCTTTTAAAGATCCATTTGGATTCTAAAGGTTTACACCCTTGTGGGAGATCAACTAGCTCGTAAGTGTGATTCTGCAGAATAGAATCGATTTCGCTTTTAATGGCTACTTTCCACAAAGGTCCCTCTGTGTCGCTCACTGCTTCATCATAAGTCAGTGGTTCCTTCTCGAGCAAATAAGTAACGAAATCATCACCAAATGATTTCTCTATTCTAGCTCGTTTGCTTTGCCTCGGTTCTAAGTCAAGAACCGGACAAGGGTTTTCGGTTTCCTCATTAGGTCTTTTTAGACGAACTCGATCTATCATTGGACTTATAAGGAAATACGTTTTCAAAGAAACATGTATTCCTAGATTCCATTATAGAGGTTTTGTGTATATCCGATATTTTCGAATCATATACAAGAAACCAGTATGTTGTACTATTATGCGCATATCCTATAAAAAATACAGTCCACCGTTTTAGGACCGATTTTTACCACTTTAGGTGTCGGTACGACTACCTTAGCCAAACACCCCCACATTGTTGGTAGGATGGCGTCTTTCCTTGCCATAATTCATATGGAGTCTTATTTTCTTTCTTAACCCTATTCAAAAGGTAATTACTCGATAATATGGCTTCGCCCCACATATTAGGCGGTAAGCCTGAACTTAACAACATCGCATTCATCATTTCTTTCAATGTGAGATTTTTACGTTCCGCTACCTCATTTGATTGGGGTGAATACGGTGAGGTCACCTCATGAATAATACCGTGCTCTGCACAAAAGTTCCCGATCGGCGCTTCGTATTCACCACCTCGATCACTTCTGAGTCGTTTTATTTTCCTACCGAGTTGATTTTCAACTTCGGTTTTATATTGAATAAATTTTCCTAATGCTTCGTCTTTGCTCTTAAGCAAATATACATAGCAATATTTTTGTGCTATCATCAATGAACGCTATGAAATATTTATTTCCACCTCGTGATTGAACGTATTTCAGATCACAAACATCGCTATGAATCAATTCAAGCGGTTCGGCGCTTCGTGTTATTGTCGATCTCGTGAGTTTCGCCTCAACGCAAATTTCGCATTTATGTGTCGCATCGATTTCAGATGTAGGAATATGGTTCAAGTTAATTAATCGACGTATCGAACTAAAATTAAAGTGACCTAATCTGCCATGCCATAGGTGGAAGATTCAAGCAAGTAACCGAAGAATTATTTTTATTCTCATTGACCACAATCATTACAGCTTGAACAACCCATCGGTAGCATACCTTTTCCCTACAAACATACCGGGCTTAGACAAAATCACTTTGTCCGACTAAAACACAATACGAAACCCGTGCTTGTTTAACAAGAACCTCGACACTAGGTTCTTACGAATTTCCGGTACGTACAACACATCTTTCTACGTTAGTACTTTTTCGGACGTCATCTTCAACACCACATTCCCTTTCCCTTCCACTTTAGGCGCAGCTGAGTTGCTCATAGATTTTTTCTTCTTCAACCGTATCAAAGGCTGAGAAGAGGCTCCGGTTTGTGCAAACATGTCTCGTTGCCTCGGTATCGATCCACCACTCCTTTGGGTTTGACCCAACCATGTTCACTTCGGACATTACCGCTGCAAGGCTCATCTCTTCAACATCCTTGGTGATGTCTTTTGCCATGTTCGCCTCGTGGTTCCTTTTACGAAACCGGCTGTCCGATGACTTATGGCCCAGTTTCCCGCAGTTGAAGCATTTTCCCTTAAACTTATAGCCGGCCTTAGGGATGCCCCCGGTCGCCCCAAGTTTCGCCTTGGGCTTAACCGCACCTTTGCCCTTTTTGATCCATGCTCCAACACGTTTACCTTTGGTTCGGATGAGCTCGACATTCTCTTCTCCGACCGCTTGTTGTCTTCTTCGATTCGGAGTCTGACAATCAAGTCGTCCAAAAACATCTCCTTGCGCTTATGCTTGAGATAGTTTTTAAAGTCTTTCCAGCCCGGGGGCAGCTTCTTAATGATAGCCGCGACTTGGAAAGATTCGCTCAGAACCATTCGTTCTGCATGAATCTCGTGCAAGATCAATTGGATCTCCTGCACTTGACTGATCACAGTCTTGGAACCGACCATCTTATAATGAAGGAACCGTCCGACAACAAATTGCTTTGTGCCGGCATCCTCAATTACATATTTCCGGTCTAACGATTCCCACAATTCCTTAGCCGTAGCGACCGCACCATACATGTTGTACAGAGTATCGCTTAGGGCTTTCAGGATGTAATTGCGGCACAGGAAGTCAGAATGCTTCCATGCATCAACCGCATTTACTACCTCAACATTTGTCTCACCTTCGTTAACCTTCGGCTCAACCTCTTTCAGGTAAGTGGCCAGGTTCAGCGTGGTGAGATAGAAGAGCATCTTCTGCTGCCATCTCTTGAACGTGCAGGCAGTCCCCGCAAACTTCTCGGGCTTTTGCTAGTGGCTAATTGGTACGGTCGGTCGCATCAGTGCAGGCACGGCGTTGGTGTGAACCGCGTTGTTGTCCTAATTTCGGTTTGAGCTGTGGTTGTCCGACATTTCCATATATAAGCTTTTATATTTGTAAATAGGTTTATTATATATCTTTTTGCTCTATCCATACTTAATAAGATTACACTTAATTTTTCGTAATGATAAAAAAATATATTAAAACCACAAAAAACCGCACCAACCCAACCGCATCCAAGCATGCAATCTATCGGGTTCAGATTTTATGATCAATACGTCGGGCGGGTTAAAATTTCAATGAAAACCGCCGAAACTGCACCGTGCTCACCCTTTACCTGAAACCTACTTTGAAAACGGGCCTGAAAGCCTTATTATTGGGGTCAGTAGTACTTGACAGTTTTAATTGGGCCAACTGGACTATAAGACACGTTCTAGATTTGTTAGGAAACAAAATTAATTCGAGACGGTTTTCACTTGCCTACCTAATTGGGTACAACCTAAGTCCATTTATTACGTGACAACCCTCTCACGTACTACGCTGCCATAAAGAGCTATCAAATGGGTCTCCAGGCCTCTCAGTTATTAAAAAACATCTATTTTTATTAAATTGTTGATACGCAAATAACTCTATAGTTTTTATATTTGTCAAACAACGATTTTCAGTTAATCAAGAATAATACCACAAATAAATTATTATTATTATTATTATTATTATTATTATTATTATTAAAAAGTTTGGATTAGATTACTGTTTCGAGCTTAGATATTTCATTTTTATTTCTTTCTTTTTTTTCCTCTTTTGAATCTTTATTTTATTATTGGCGGGTAGGCGCGCTTACTCGCACCCGCCCAGCCAAATAGCAGGCCTTGGCGGACTGCGCTCCAGCCCTCCCCGTTATCCCGTTTTCACAGCTCCACCTACAAGTTGATACATAACCAGGATAATTAACGTACAATTGGACTTGGGATATACCCAAGTGAGTAAGCAATTAAGACCCCTAGGGCGATGGAGTGGTCCGATCATGAATTTTTTAAAGGTCGCGGATTTGAACTCAACCCAAACTGCAAGCGTCGGGTTAAAGATTTGATCGGTTTGGTTCGGATTTTAAAAAAGGAAACTGCATATTTTGAAATTGGATTGGTTTTATATTTTTGAGACCGTATAAAACCGCACCAACCGCATTTAAAAATATAATAAAGTTTACTATATTTTATTTAATAGTTCATAAAGTAATAGATATAACTCGTAATAGTAGTGATTTCAAAAAATATTAATTACGTATTACTATTGATACAAGGACATCGACTCATCATAACACGTTCCGTAAAACCTAAGTTCTAAATAAGTTTTCTTATAAAGACAAATTATATTACATAGTGAAAAAAATTTGTGTGTCTCTCCAGTGCAAGCCTCCTCCTTTATTAGGACTTGGAATCAACAACTATAACACTCGAAGTTTATAGAAGGCTAGTTATGATTTTGAAATAAAAATTAATAATCTTCTAAAGGAAAATTAATACAAGGACATAACCAACACATTGCGTAGAGCTAAGTTCAAAAATGATGTTTTTTTTCTAAAATAATATTATGCAGTGAAAAAAATATATGCGTCTATTCAATGCAACCCTCCTCCTTTATTCGGACTTCAACAACTATAACACTTGAAGTTTGAATAAGACGACATAAATTTTTTTAAAAAATAAATATTTCTTCTAAGGGAAAATTTTAAATCAATGAGGCTCTTGCTTTAGTTTCTTTACCAAAAGACGGCGGTAAACAAGGAATATGGGCGTCTGATCAAGCTTCTTATCGACCTTTTTATTATTTGTTACTATTATTTATTACTATGATAATAACATTTCTGTATATAAGCTTTTATATTTGTAAATAGGTTTATTATATATCTTTTTGCTCTATCCATACTTAATAAGATTACACTTAATTTTTCGTAATGATAAAAAAATATATTAAAACCACAAAAAACCGCACCAACCCAACCGCATCCAAGCATGCAATCTATCGGGTTCAGATTTTATGATCAATACGTCGGGCGGGTTAAAATTTCAACGAAAACAGCCGAAACTGCACCGTGCTCACCCTTTACCTGAAACCTACTTTGAAAACGGGCCTGAAAGCCTTACTATTGGGGTCAATAATAGTTGACAGTTTTAATTGGGCCAACTAGACTATAAGAAACGTTCTAGATTTGTTAGGAAACAAAATACCCTCTCACGTACTACGCTACCATAAAGAGCTATCAAATGGGTCTCCAGGCCTCTCAGTTATTAAAAAACATCTATTTTTACTAAAATTATTGATACGCAAATAAGTCTATAGTTTTTATATTTGTCAAACAACGATTTTCAGTTAATCAAGAATAATACCACAAATAAATTATTATTATTATTATTATTATTATTATTATTATTATTATTATTATTATTATTATTATTATTATTATTATTATTAAAAAGTTTGGATTAGATTAGTGTTTCGAGCTTAGATATTTCATTTTTATTTATATCTTTTTTTCCTCTTTTGAATCTTTATTTTATTATTGGCGGGTAGGCGCGCTTACTCGCACCCGCCCAGCCAAATAGCAGGCCTTGGCGGACTGCGCTCCAGCCCTCCCCGTTATCCCGTTTGACAGCTCCACCCTACAAAGTTGATACATAACAAGCATAATTAACGTACAACTGGACTTGGGTTATACCCAAGTGAGTAAGCAATTAAGACCCCTAGGGCGATGGAGTGGTCCGATCATGAATTTTTTAAAGGTCGCGGATTTGAAGTCAACCAAACTGCAAGCGTCGGGGTAAAGATTTGATCGGTTTGGTTCGGATTTTAAAAAAGAAATCTGCATATTTTGAAATCGGATTGGTTTTATATTTTTGAGACCGTATAAAACCGCACCAACCGCATTTAAAAATATAATAAAGTTTACTATATTTTATTTAATAGTTCATAAAGTAATAGATATAACTCGTAATAGTAGTGATTTCAAAAAATATTAATTATGTTTTACTATAGATACAAGGACATCGACTCATCATAACACATTCCGTAAAACCTAAGTTCTAAATAAGTTTTCTTATAAAAAAAAATTATATTACATAGTGAAAAAATTTTGTGTGTCTCTCCAATGCAAGCCTCCTCCTTTATTAGGACTTGGAATCAACAACTATAACACTTGAAGTTTATAGAAGGCTAGTTATGATTTTGAAATAAAAATTAATAATCTTCTAAAGGAAAATTAGATACAAGGACATAACCAACACATTGCATAGAGCTAAGTTCTAAAATGATGCTTTTTTTCTAAAATAATATTATGCAGTGAAAAAAATATATGCGTCTATTCAATGCAACCCTCCTCCTTTATTCGTACTTCAACAACTATAACACTTGAAGTTTGAATAAGACGACATAAATTTTTTTAAAAAATAAATATTTCTTCTAAGGGAAAATTTTAAATCAATGAGGCTCTTGCTTTAGTTTCTTTACCAAAAGACGGCCGTAAACAAGGAATATGGGCTTCTGATCAAGCTTCTTATCGAGCTTTTTATTATTTGTTACTATTAGTTATTACTATGATAATAACATTTCTGTATATAAGCTTTTATATTTGTAAATAGGTTTATTATATATCTTTTTGCTCTATCCATTCTTAATAAGATTACACTTAATTTTCGTAATGATAAAAAAATATATTAAAACCATAAAAAACCGCACCAACCCAACCGCATCCAAGCATGCAATCTATCGGGTTCAGATTTTATGATCAATACGTCGGGCGGGTTAAAATTTCAATAAAAACCGGCGAAACTGCACCGTGCTCACCCTTTACCTAAAACCTACTTTGAAAACGGGCCTGAAAGCCTTATTATTGGGGTCAATAATAGTTGAAGTTTTAATTGGGCCAACTAGACTATAAGAAACGTTCTAGATTTGTTAGGAAACAAAATTAATTCGAGATGGTTTTCACTTGCCTACCTAATTGGGTACAACCTAAGTCCATTTATTACGTGACAACCCTCTCACGTACTACGCTACCATAAAGAGCTATCAAATGGGTCTACAGGCCTCACAGTTATTAAAAAACATCTATTTTTATTAAAATTATTGATACGCAAATAACTCTATAGTTTTTATATTTGTCAAACAACGATTTTCAGTTAATCAAGAATAATACCACAAATAAATTATTATTATTATTATTATTATTATTATTATTATTTTTATTATTATTAAAAAAGTTTGGATTAGATTAGTGGTTCGAGCTTAAATATTTCATTTTTATTTCTTTTTTTTTCCTCTTTTGATTCTTTATTTTATTATTGGCGGGTAGGCGCGCTCTCACCCGCCCAACCAAATAGCAGGCCTTGGCGGACTGCGCTCCAGCCCTCCTCGTTATCCTGTTTTGACAGCTCCACCCTACAAATTTGATACATAACCAGCATAATTAACGTACAATTGGACTTGGGTTATACCCAAGTAAGTAAGCAATTAAGACCCCTAGGGCGATGGAGTGGCCCGATCATGAATTTTTTAAAGGTCGAGGATTTGAACTCAACCCAAACTGCAAGCGTCGGGTTAAAGATTTGATCGTTCGTATTTTAAAAAAGAAAACTGCATATTTTGAATCGGATTCGTTTTATATTTTTGAGACCGTCTAAAACCGCACCAACCGCATTTAAAAATATAATAAAGTTTACTATATTTTATTTAATAGTTCATAAAGTATAACTCGTAATAGTAGTGATTTCAAAATATTAATTACGTTTTACTATTGATGCAAGGACATCGACTCATCATAACACGTTCCGTAAAACCTAAGTTCTAAATAAGTTTTCTTATAAAAAAAATTATATGACATAGTGAAAATATTTGTGTGTCTCTCCAATGCAAGCCTCCTCCTTTATTAGGACTTGGAATCAACAACTATAACACTTGAAGTTTATAGAAGGCTAGTTATGATTTTGAAATAAAAATTAATAATCTCTAATGGAAAATTAGATACAAGGACATAACCAACACATTGCGTAGAGCTAAGTTCTAAATGATGTTTTTTTTCTAAAATAATATTATGCAGTGAAAAAAATTTATGCATCTCTTCAGTGCAAGCCCTCCTCCTTTATTCGGACTTCAACATCTATAACACTTGAAGTTTGAATAAGACGACTGGAATTTTTAAATAAAAAAAATTATTTCTTCTAAAGGAAAATTTTAAATCAATGAGGCTCTTGCTTTAGTTTCTTTACCAAAAGACGGCCGTAAACAAGGAATATGGGCTCCTAATCAAGCTTCTTATCGAACTTTTTATTATTTGTTACTATTATATATGATAATAACATTTATGTATATATGCGTTTATATTTTTAAATAGGTTTATTATATATCTTTTTGCTCTATCTATACTTAACAAGATTACACTTAATTTTTCGTTATGATAAAAAACATATATATTAAAACCGCAAAAACCGCACCAACCCAACTGCATCCAAGGAAACTGCAACCTATCAGGTTACGATTTTTATGATCAATACGTCGGGCAGGTCAAAATTTCAAGAAAAACCGCCGAACTGCATCGTGCTCACCTTTACCTAAAACTTACTCTGAAAACATATTGGGCCTGAAAGCCTTATTAATGGGGTTAATAATAGTTGACAGTTTTAATTGGGCCCAACTGGACTATAAGAAAAATTCTAGCTTTGTTAAGAAACAAAATTAATTCGTAAAGTCTGTTTTCACTTGCCTACCCAATTGGGTACAACCTAAGTCCACTTATTACGTGATAACCCTCTCACGTACTACGCTACCATAAAGGGCTATCAAATAGGTCTCCAGATCTGTCAGTTATTAAAAACATCTATGTTATTAAAATTATTGACATGTAAATAACTGTATAGTTTTTATATTTGTCGAACAATGAATTTCTGTTAATCAAGAATAATACCACAAATATATTATTATTATTATTAAAAAGTTTGGATTAGATTATGTTTCGAGCTGAAATATTTCATTCTTATTTCTTTTTTTTCCTCTTTTGAATCTTTTTTTAATTATGGGCGGGATATGCGCTCTTACTCGCACCCGCCCAGCCAAATAGCAGGCCTTGGCGGACTGCGCTCCAGCCCTCCCCGTTATCCCGTTTTGACAGCTCCACCCTACAAAGTTGATGCATAACCAACATAATTAACGTACAATTGGACTTGGGTTATACCCAAGTGAGTAAGCAATTAAGACTAGGGGTGGTTCGGTACGGTATACCGTACCAAAACGGTGATACCGTATACCGTACCGAAATATCGATATCGAAAAAAATCATACCAATACCATACCAAAATTTTTGTATACCTTAAATTTCGATACGGTATCATACCGAAATTTCGGTATGGTATCGGTATCATACCTTCTATACCATTCACGGAGGATTTTTTACCATGCGTGTCTCGTAACTCGTTAATTCGTTGTTTTCGAATTTTTAGTCAATTCAAACTTCTTAGGCCCCAATAAGATGGATTATTAATACCAAATTTTTCAAATAAAAAGATTTTTAATCATAAAGTAACCTTAAATAATTTATATATTTTAGTAGGCTCCTTAGTAAGACAAAGAACTTTACATAACCACAAAATACAATATATGTTGGTGTGTGTATATATAAAATATTTATCCATCTTATATTTTTTTGAAATAATATAATATATGTAGGTGTGTGTATATATATATAATATTAAAAACTTTAGTATTTCGGTATTTCGGTATAATCGGTATACCTAATTTTTAAAATTTTCATACCATTACCGTACCGAAAATTTTCGGTACGGTATTTACCAAAAACTCGGTATACCAAAGTTTTCGATATTTTCTGTACGTTTCGATACGATAAGAACGGTATATCGGTATTTCGGTATATTTCCCCAGCCCTAATTAAGACCCCTGGGGCGATGGAGTGGTCCGTTAATGGATTAGAACTCACATGAACTCTTTGACTATCGTAACCGGTGTAGTCTCAAACAGCTCAAATATGTTAGGTGAAGTGGCCTCGTTGGAGGTCGGAATCGCCTCATAGACGACAGTGATGTTTAGAAATGTTTCAAACTTAACATAGTTGGAGTGTAGGTAATACAACGGTCTTTGCCCCTTGAAGCAAAAGTCTTCTCATAGCGACAATGACGTTTAGATTTGCTTCAAACTAAACTCTGTCAAAATGCATGACTATGGTGGTAATGTGTGGATTTGAAATGTTACACACGGGCCATTATATTTACTTGAAAGTTGAGGTCGTCCAATAATCGACAAAAATTGTAGACTTGCTTGATTGAATTTAGTCGAGGAATCGTTCCACTTGTGACATTTACATTTACACAACAAACTTAAAGGGCAAAGAGTCAAACGAGATAGTCTCGTTATATTTTCTAGAAGAAAAAAGATTTATGGGGTGTTTGCTTATGGTGATCCAGCATCACGGTGATACTCGCATCACCGTAATGTATCACCGTGATGTGGATCAAGGTGATATATCATCGTTGTGTTTGTTTTGGGGTGATATTTCATTCTGCATATCATGGTGATATTGGAATATTTGTTTGATTAATCACGATGATGTGTGGTGTCATATTGCATAAATGACATATTTAACCTACGTATATCATGTGAATTAATATGTTTATGTTGAGGTAATATTTACGTAGTAATGATCAATGTTTCAGTATCGAGTTTAAAATTTTTTTACGCATTAATTGTATGTTTTATATAATTATCAATATTATATTATATTTAATTATTACATATGTTTTAAGATTTAAAATAGTTGGTTAATAGTTGGTTATTTAATTTAAAATATGAATAAGGTTATATAAGGAATATGTTAAAATATCATGAGTAATATTGGCCAAATAAAAATTCCAAATATCACCTCATCACCGCAATGTTGGATCACCTAGCTTTTTGGGGGTGATCCAAAAGTTGAAATATCACCGCCAATTTGATTACCTATGTGATCCTTCATTACGGTGATGACTTATCACCTACGAAAAACAAGCACAGTAATGAGGAGGTGATATGAAGATCACGGTGATATTTTAGAGGGTCACCCAAAAACAAACACCCCTTATTCTATCATACTCATAGGGGAAAAATCAACCTAATTTCTTTTGGGTGTTCGACACATAAAAAATCCAAATTTTTCACATGTCGACAATTAACATAGTTGGATTGCTTATCCTACGTGGTGGGCAGGGAAGAATAGGAAAAAAATTCAGACTGGTAACATTGGTTGTGGGTGATTTACAATTATAGGCATCCTTTTTAAAGTGATTGTCAAACATAGGTATTGTGTGTAAAACATTACAAATATAGGCATAATTTTTTCTATTTTATTTTCATATTTTTTTTATGCTTCTAATTTATTTTCTATTTAAATTTATTGTTTAAATGATTAGAATGTTCATAATTTGCTTAACCGATCTAATGAATACAGAAATTTCGCTTTGTATAAAATACCGAATTGCAATTTATAGTTTGATATTTTGTCTGTAATTTTTAAGAATTTCTTTCGATAAATATTAAAATTGACATTCAATTTTTTTATTAAAAGTTCACTTATCGATTTGTTAATTGATCATACCAAAAAACAAACCAAACTGTACAGAAAAGGTTAGGTTGATATTCAATTTCAAAGATTTTAAACTAAAATTTTCGAAGCCGAATGTTGGATCTGTTCGGTTCAGTTTTTACTGCTTGAATACCCGTAATAAATTATATGGAATTTTATTAAATAGTTCATACCTTTTCCGTGTAGGCTTTCTTGGTTTCTGAGCAAAATCCAAAAATCGATGCGAAATAAGTTGTGGTACATCTTATATCTGACTAATTCAGCTTATAAAATTTGAATTATCAATTTATCTGTTAATATATATTATAATTAATGGTTTTGATTCAAATTTTGTTGTTGGCTGAATTCGATCTACTTCTTTAAGCTACTAGATCGTTTTGGATTTTTGAAGCAATTTGTTATTTGCAAAAATGAATTCTTTAAAATGAAATTAACAAGAATTCATTATAAGACATAATATTAAAATTCGCTATTTTTTATTTGTGCAGAGCTTATGTTTAATTTCTTATTCGTATTTAATTAGATTATAAAATTAATTTATGGAAAGAAAAGGAAATAAAAATGCCTACCTTTTAATTATTTTGTGCATGTAATAAAATTATTTTAAAATAAGAAACCAAAACAAAAAGATGCCTGCTTTTGTAATAGAAAACATGCCTATTTGTGTATTGACACTTGATAAATGGTCGAGTTTAGTAATTATTTCATGGGTGAACGATGATTTTAGTCCCCGATGTTTGAGGCATGGGTGCTTCTGGTCCCTCATGTTCCGAGGTATTTCTTTTAGTCCATATGTTATCGATTTTGGACGGTTTTGTCCCTCGATTAATTTAATAGCTAATTTATACGAAATTTAACACGTAAGAGCCCATGATCTCCTTTTACTCATCCTAAAACCTCATAATACATCTTCTTCTTCGATTTAAACGCACATGAGCATCATTATCATATTTAGGAAAGGATCGACAACCTTGAAAATCAGTTAAATGTGATACGTAACGATGTTCACGTGCGTTTTAGTTGAAGACGATGAAGAGTCATGTAGTGTTAAGTCAAGTTAAAGGATATCATGTGCCCCATTTGTTAAATTCCATCTAAATTAGTGATTATGTTAATCGGAGGATCAAATGGTCCAAAATCGATAAGATAGGATGCTAAAAGTGGAACTTCGGAAGATGGGAAAAAAAAGCCCGTGATCCAAACATGGGCTGCCGCCGTTCTCCGTTAATTCGTCGTAATATCATTGGATATCTATGGCGGTTCTGTTTTCAATTCATATTCGCTCAACTCATCGAAATTGCTGTTTCCACTACCTCGTGAAACTGTCGGTGCACATATCTCCAAAGGTCAACTTTCATCGTCCGCCCAAACATCAATTTTAACAACAATAAAAAAATAAATAAATAGAAACCCCTCTTCAAGTCAACATCGTCAACCTCCGACCTCCTTCCACAAAAAGGGTGCGGATCAACAGAAATCGGAGAGAAATATCGCTTACGGCGACTCATTTGAAACTCTAATATGTTTGGCGGCGGCCCTTCGCCGGCGTTTTTTGGTAACAACAGAAATCTCAGTGCACTAAAGCTGACCACCACTCTCTGCTTCACTCTGTTCCTCGCCGGGACATTGGTTTCACCGTAATACCGCTGACACACCACCTTCTCAGCCCCATCCCAACCACCAAAATCGCCGCCGTATCATCTCCCCTCGAACCCATCCCCACCCCCGCCGCCGGAGCCGGCGGCTGCCTCGCCGACGATACCATCGACTGCCACGACCCCGACGTCTTCCACCTAATGATGACCGCCGCCTTCGAAAGGTTCAAGGACGTCCTTCTTACAGTTTGGAAAGCCTGCGATGGGCGACAGCATCAATTCTTGCCACGTGGCGTGGAAATTTAAGCCCAAAAAACAAGGAGACAACAACACTTCCCCATCTTACAAGGATTACATAAGCTTTTCCCTTGAGAAATCGAAGAACTGCACGGTCATCGTCAAAAAAATCGGCGAACTCGAACGCCATAGCAAAAAATGGAGAAAGGAAGGTTAAGAACGGCCCTGTATTCCTCCCCAATATAGACGAAGACGATTCTTTTACTAGTCGGGAAAAGTATTTAATGTACTCGGGCGGGGGAGATAAGTGCAAGAGCATGAACCAATACGTATGGAGCTTCGTATGCATGCTAGGCGAGGCTCGTTATCTAAATCGAACCCTAGTTATCGATACGAGCGTTTGCCTATCGAAGATATACACTTCCTCGGGCAAAGACGAGGAAGGAAGAGACTTTAGGTCCTACTTCGACTTCGAACACTTGCGAGATGCTTGGCCCGTAATGGACAGGGCTCTGTTCCTATCGAGGGTTCTGCTAGGGTTTCGTCGAGGAGTTTGTTAGGTTTGAACGATACGTTGGTAGTGAGGAAGTTCGGGGCGGCGAATTATGGGTACGAAGTTTGCGAAGGAGGGAATAATGACGTCGATCGTCCTTGGAAGTTTAGTTGGAAGTCGAGGCCGTTGATGGACATAGCGCTCGCTATTTCGGCGAGGATGGGGTGGGATTTCGACGCCGTTCGAGTTGTTAGGGGCGAAAAGGCGAACGATAAGAAGTTTTGGCCTAATTTGGACAGGGACACGTCGCCGGGAAAAATTATTGAGGCGTTGGCGGGATTTAAAGTCGAGGAAGGGAGGAATATTTATATTTCGACTGACGAAAAGAATACGTCGTTTTTCGACCCGTTGAGGGAAAAGTACTCGATACGGTTTCTTGGGGAGAATGCAGACCTTTGGGGTTCTGAGAGCGACTGGGAAATGGAGATGAGGAAGCTCAACAATGGGAATGAAGTGGAGTTCGGCGCTTTCATGAGGGAGTCGGTCGACGAGGAAGTGTTCGCTCGGGCAAAGAGGCAGTTCGAGACTTTTAATGACCTCACGAAGGATTGCAAGGATGGGATAAATACTTGTAATAACTGAAACTATAGGATGGTTTCATCAAATAGTCCTCTTGTGATGTTCTTGTTTTTCTTTTCTTACATGAATAATATATGGTCTTTTTGTTTGTCTTAAGCTTGATCGTTTGGTATTGGGGACATTGGATTTAAGGATATCTGAGATTAAACGTTGAAATTCTAGTAAAGGGTAAAAGTTGAATCCCCATCATTAGCTATAACTTTTGACACAATGATTGAGGCTTGATCGTACAATTGATATCGGAGCGAGTCATGAATCTGGCTTCAGATATTGCACGTGAAAGCAATTATTTATGGGGGGAGTTTGTTTGTTGAGGAGCAATCATTGTCCCTAGTGAGAACGACAAACCGTGGCAATAACTATTGTACGACTCAAGGGTTAGAGGTCCATTGCTTTTGACGGAGCGATACAGCTTGATCCTATAGTAGTTGGTTTGCGTCGCGTAAAAATGACGAATCTTGAGTTTAATCATGATTTCGACATTCTTATATATACAATAATGTGCCGAGCCGACCCGTCACTAACAAGAGGACGCAAAACACACCCGTCTGCTATGCTCGACCTAATTACGCCATGTTGATAATTCTTACATAGGAGGACGACAACCATTGCCTTCTTCCATAGGAATCAATAAGCAATCCCTACAGAGCGGGCAAGTCCAGTTCCAATAGTTCAACAACCTCTCAAGGCACCGGGCATGAAAAACATGCCCGCAATAAGTGAGGTGGTTGAGACTCGGGCTCGAACTCGACGAGGCATATGGAGCGTATGTCTTCTTCTTGCCCGCAGAAGGCGAAGAGGAAGATAGAACCGTAGGGTTTAGCGGGCATTCGATTTCTGAATTAGTCGACGTATGGGCTTAGCCCCCTAAGCTCGGAGGGCTCGTCGACGTCCCAAGATGTAACGTGGGCACCCGCGATAGGATCGAGCGTACGATTTCTTTGACGATGGTGATGGAGATCGCCGTGTTTGCTAGTATGATGCATAGAACGCGGGCGTTTGATGGAGTTGGGTATGATAAGATGGCCATCTTTTTTTTCTTTTTTTGTTTTTGTTATGTCCGCCAGAATTATTTTCAATTCAACGGCTTTGTCTGAACTTCTTCTGCTTAATCACATAAACAGCACCAAAAAGGGTATTAAGGTGAGCGCTGTAAGATTTCTCTCTCCATTACCATTGTAGACAGAAACGTGTTAGAAACAGCAAATGTATCTGCATGAATCCTCACTCACACGAGCTAAATGTTAAATTTGCTAGACAATTTTAAAAAAGAAAAATAACCACCTTAGCTTATATTAACATGGGTAAGAAACTTCAAAAGTTTACCTTAAATTTAAGGCGCGGTGATCATTTAACATTTAAGCCATCAATTGGACCTTTTTATCTTTGTGAATCATACTCTCTAAGCTAAACCTAAACGCCGATGCAATTTACTATAGCTATTTGATCAAGTTTTGCAGCATTTATATAGTTTTTAAAGATCACCAAGGAGAGATAGAGAGCCTTGCTAAAGGATATATATACATTCTTTAAATGAAGCAAATAGAAATCGATAGGTAAGGGGACACTTACAGGTTAGTCATTCAACACCTTATGGTAGAAGAATGACGAAGATGGTGATCGATTGATTATGTATTGCTTCCTTACTCTTATTTTTATACTGGAGAAAAGACGAGGACTTTAGGGCCCTACCACATTTGTGACTCTTTTTTTTTACTCCATTACATATACTATTTGTTTATTGCAATGATTGAGGGACAAGATTATCTAAAATAACCTTTGATGCTCTAATCTTCATTTA
This sequence comes from Craterostigma plantagineum, assembly GCA_027422505.1. Taxonomy (NCBI): domain Eukaryota; kingdom Viridiplantae; phylum Streptophyta; class Magnoliopsida; order Lamiales; family Linderniaceae; genus Craterostigma; species Craterostigma plantagineum. The sequence continues at coordinate 9,492,002 of JAPQWV010000002.1, forward strand.
TTGGGTCTTTATTTGAAGGAAATACTACGTTGATTATCTTACATTGCGCCTAAGACAGTATAAAAGCACGAGTAAGGTCACATTAGAACACATACAGGGAACATGGAAAGAAGAATAGACAAGTTTTGGGAAAATGATACATTCCTTCAAGTTTACATACAAAATCAAATTTACTCTGTTAATGCTGAGTCTTCAACATTGGCAATGTTGGGGTAACATTCTAGTCAAAATTATAGAGCGAAAATTGGATAGGAGCTTACTAAATATAGGAAGCTTGGAGCAAAAGATGGAGACCAAGTCGTTTGAGCTAATCCGACTAACTCCCAAGGATCACATCCACTTAGTGGACGTTGTGGAAGTTAGTGGATAAGTACGTCGAAGACATATAAATAGCAAGGGACTTCACCATTTCGCTGACGACGTTTAGAAAGGGAGAATATCGAGCAAACTTTGAGTGAGATATCACGAGAGTTTAGTTTAGCCTAGTATTGAGCTTTCAAAAGTCTTAGGACTTTGTAGTTTTTCAGGATCGGTTTGATTCGTAGTTTTTCTAGGCTTGTTTTTACTATCGTTTGGTAGTTATTGTGTAATCCATCATCGTGGTGGAATTTCGCCTTGAGGCACGCATCAAGTTGAAGAACTTGCTGCACAAAATTACATCTTGTGTTCGTTCCATTTCGTCACTAAGTAATCATCATTTCCGCTGTGCGCTTTGAGAGTTAGAGAGTGTTAACCCAAAATTTCATCCAACATCAGTTTATTACTTAGTATTTTTACATCCATTTCTGACGGGACCACCATCAAAGTTGTATCAGAGCCTACGCTTGACGTTACTACGCACTGTAAATCCTCTATACTGGATGTTACAAGTTCAAAATTATATCGGTAAAGTTCCTGTGTTAGACGGCACCAACTATGCGTATTGGAAGGTTCGTGTTCGGCAGTGTATCAAGTCCATAGATGTACGAGCGTGGGAAGTAGTACTCCACGGATATACCCCACCTTGAACAGCTCCTGACGCTGATGGAGAAGTCTTTGACAAGCCGGTTGAAGAGTGGACGGCTCCTGAGCGAAGCACTGCCAAGTTCAACGACAAGGCACTTAACGCCATCTTCTCATCCGTGGACATCTTCATGTTCAAGATCATCCAGAACTGTACAACGGCTCAGAATGCGTGGGATCTACTTCAGAGATAGGGCGAAGGTGATACGAGTGTGAAGGAAACCAAATTATGGCTACTTCTCAACCAGTTCGAGAACATAAGAATGAAGGAAGATGAAGACATAACCACGTATTTCGGAAAGCTATTGACGATCTCGAGCGACTGCGCCAGCCTAGGAGATCCGATCGCAAATAAGGTATTAAATTCTAAAGCTATTTGTACTATAACTGAAAAGTTCAATGTGAAGGTAGCGGCAGTCGAAGAAGCACACAACTTGGCCAGCATGGAGGTCAACACCTTGATGAACATTATGAAGAACTACGAGACCAATCTAGCAGTACAAAAGAGGGCTTCTCGGGTAAAAGCCTCGCCCTAGTCAGTCAGCCAACCAACGATCCAACGGAGGATGACCCCAACAACGAGGATGGCATGACCATGTTCGTGAAGAAATTTGCCAAGTTCTTCCAGAAGAAGAATGTTGAGCAAAATGTTGACCCAACATTCAGAAAAGGCCAGAAAGTCAAAGCTGAACCTTCTTCTTCTCCTCCGTTCATTAAACGCAAACCAGATGGAAAGAAGAAGAACATCAACTATGACTCTGTTAGATGCTATGAATGTCAATGATGGAGCCATTTTGCGAACGAGTGTGCTAACACACTTCGCAAGCGCGGAACGGCTATGTGGATCGATCTGTCTGACGATGAAGATGATGAGTCATTCCAAAAGGAAACCAAGCAATCATCTGTAACAATTCAGTCTTTCTCATATGGCGAAGACGAAGAAAATCATCAAATCGGCTTCACTGCGGGAACTGATGTTGAGCCAACATCTGACTCAACATCGAAAAATATATTATTTTCAATTATCATGATTCAAACTGTTTTGATGTGTATTTGAGTTCTGATGATGTAGAACCAGAAACATATTATTGAGAAGAAATTCAGACGAATGAAGCCTTTAAACTACTGTCCGCACAATATGAAATGGAAAGGCAGAACTCGGAACTCAAAGCAATGGTGAAAGCACTGTCAAAGGGGAATGAAAATCGACAAGCTTCAAAAGCAAGTCGACGAGGCCGATGAAACGTTCACGAAAATGAACAATGGCAAATCGACCCTTGATGAGGTATTGTCATTAGGTATTTTTGATAAGCAAGGTCTAGGATTCAGGTCTCAGCCCATATGTGATGATCCTAAACCCGTGATCAATGTCAACCTAAGATAGTTTTTGTGAAGGAGAAATCTCATGCCACGGGTGAAGTTAGTGAGAAAGTGATTGTTAAGTCTAGTCCTAAGCATGCTGCTACTAAACTTAAGGATGTGTCTTTTAAATGTCATCACTACAAGCAGCCTGGTCATATTAAACCATATTGCTGGAAATTGAAGGGGAAGATTTCAGCGAAGAAATCGATGTCGGCTGAAATGTCATCCAACATCCCGCTCAACATTGAGAAATCAGTGTCGAAAGGTATGGCTGGAGAAGGTTCAGCTGGCTCACCTTCGAATTCTGGTAATCCAAATACTGTTTTATCATCTAAGAAAGTTTGGATAGAGAAGTCCGTGCATAAGTGCAATGTTGTGTATACCTCCTTGCGGGCTAACGCGACAGGTTTTTGGTACTTCGATAGCGGGTGTTCCCGACATATGACAGGTAGCAAAGAGTATTTATGTGATTACATGCCATCACGGAGTGGATCTGTGACGTTTGGAGGTGGAGCTAAAGGCCAGATTCTCGGCCAAGGCAGATTGAATGTGCCGGACTTTCCAAAGCTGAGCAAAGTCCTATATGTCGACGGGGTCGTTGCGAATCTGATCAGCATAGGCCAACTTTGTGATGACGATCTTGAGGTAAGGTTTAACAAGGAGTGTTGTGAAGTGTTTAACAGCAATTCTGTTCGAGTGATGGCAGGTAAAAGATCGAGCGATAACTGTTAATTGGTCGGCGACAAAACCAATTCGAAGGATGTGTGCCAATTGTCTAAAGCCGAAGATGATTTAATCCAATGGCACTACAAGCTGGGCCATGTAAACTACCGAACCTTGGAGCAGCTTATCAAGCACGATGCGATCAGAGGAATTCCGAAGCTCAAGGAGTTTGGTTAGGTCGTATGTGAGTCTTGTTTGAAGGTTAAGCAAGTGCATGTTAGCCATAATGTTGACCAACACGCTGCCCAACATTTTAAAACTGTTCACTGTTTTCAGTTAATTCATATGGATTTGATGGGTCTGATGGAAGTAGATAGCATAGGTGGTAGGAAATATGCCTATGTGCTCGTGGATGACTTTTTTAGATATGCATGAATATTCTTCCTTAGGGAAAATCTGAATTGTTTGATTTCTTTAAGAATTTTTGTGCTATGATTAAGAACAATTTCAGTGCATCTATCTTTCGTATTAGGTCTGATCATGGTAGAGAATTTGAGAATCAGTACTTTGATGAGTTTTGTGAAAAGAAGGGCATCATACTGCTTGTCACATATCGAATCGTGTGTTCTTTAGGCATGAAATGACTCGTGTTATGTTGCAATCTAGGAACATTTCTAAGCGTTTTTGGGCTGAAGCATTACATACTGCTTGTCACATATCGAATCGTGTGTTCTTTAGGCATGGTACTAAAAAGACCTCGTATGAGTTGTTGAATGGGAAAAAGCCTATTGTTAAGTACTTTCATGTCTTTGGGTGCTATTGTTACATGTTGAATGATCGTGAGTATTTGATCAAGTTTGATTCCAAAAGTGATAAGTGTATTTCCTTGGATACCCGTCCGCGCATATCGTGTATATAACTTGCGTATGAAATCTGTTCAGGAGTCTATAAATGTTGTGTTTGATGATGCTACTGACGCGAGCAGAATGCTTCTCAAGTTGTGTTTTAGATCTTGTCACACCAGTTGTGGAAACCGAGGCGGAAGCTGAGGAAAATGTTGAGCCAACATCTGACTCAACATCAGCACCTGAACAGAACAATGCGAAGGACCAAGCGAAGTACGAAGGGTCCCCCAGCTAAGATTCAGAAGAACCATCCCACTGACCTCATCATTGGAGATGTGAACGAAGGGAGGAGAACCAGAGACAAACCGCGCAAAGATTACAAGTCTATGGTAAGAAACGTATGCATGAACACGGTATACGCTGAGGTACGTTTCAATGGTTTTGTTTCTGAGATAGAACCTAAGAATGTCCTTGAAGCTCTCAAGGATAATTTTTGGATTAATGCGATGTAAGAGGGACTCTTGCAGTTCGAGAAAAACCAAGTATGGATCTTAGTCCCACGACCGAAAGACGTTAATGTCATAGGTACGAAGTGGGTCTTTAAGAACAAGTCTGATGAACTTGGTAGAGTTGTTAGAAACAAAGCACGTTTAGTAGCTCAGGGCTATACTCAAGTAGAAGGCATATACTTTGATGAGACTTTTGCTCTTGTTGCTAGGCTAGAATCGATTAGGCTGTTGTTAGCTATTTCATGTTGGCTTAACATCACTTTACACCAAAAGGATGTAAGGGTGCTTTTTTGAATGGGTACATTGATAAAGAAATCTATGTCGAACAGCCTAAGGGATTCGAAGATCCGCATTATCCTAATCATGTCTTTAAGTTGAAGAAAGCGTTATATGGATTGAAGCAAGCGCCCCGAGATTGGTACGCAAGGTTAGCTACGTTTTTACTTGAGTTTGGATTCACTCTAGGTGAGGCAGACCGTACGCTTTTTGTGAAAAGAGCCAGTTCTGATCTTTTGATTGCTCAAGTTTACGTAGGTGATATTATTTTTGGCTCAAGCTCACAGTCTATGTTGGATCAGTTTGTGCAGGATATGAACACCACCTTTGAGATGAGCATGATTGGAGAGCTAACTTATTTTTTAGGCTTGCAGATTAAGCAGAACAGCGACGGGATATTTATGTCCCAGGAGAAGTACGCAGAACACTGTCAAGAAGTGGTTAGACACGGCAAAGGTAATGAAAATGCCCATGGGGTCTACGCAAAAGGTAAGTAAGGACGATGTTGGGCAGAATGTTTACCCAACATTGTATCGATCTATGATAGGCAGTTTATTGTATCTATCTGCTAGTAGTCCTGACATTATGTATAGCGTATGCGTATGTGCTAGATATCAGTCTGAGCCTAAGGTTTCTCATCTTAATGCTGTTAAACGAATTCTTCGTTATGTGAGTGGATCGTGTAGCCTAGGATTATGGTTCTCCAAAGATACTAACACGAGTCTTGTAGGCTACAGCGATGCTGATTTGGCAAGCGACGAAGATGATCGCAAGAGCACAAGTGGCGGCTGTTTTTTCCTAGGTCATAATCTAGTCGTATTGAATAGTAAGAAACAAAATTGTGTGTCTTTATCTACTGCTGAGTCTGAGTATGTTACTGCGGGTAGTTGCTATACGCAATTAATGTGGTTGAATAGCATGTTGTGTGACCATGGTTTAGAGTGCGAATCTGTCCTCATGTATTGTGATAACCTTAGTGCCATCAACATATCTAAGAATCCCATCCAACATTCACGTACGAAGCATATAGATATTAGGCATCATTTTCTGAGCGATATGGTACAAAAAAAGTTAGTCCGCATTGAGCATAGAGACACTAAACATCAGTTAGCAGACATATTCATGAAAACATTGGATTCTGAAAGGTTCTCGGACCTGAAGAAATCCATAGGTTTGCACATGTCAGTCTGAATGTTGGTCCAACATTTGGATCAACATAGCATATGTCAAATTTGATGGTTATCGCGTTAGTGTTAGGTTAGAAATTCTGTTCTGTTTTCTTGTGAAATGACTTGATTCTTCTTGATTGGTCCCTGAATGAACCCGATCCCTTTTTAATAGGCTCTTGGTAATAAGTTCCCTAGGTACACGGCATTCGCGGTGACGATGTACTCTTTGCGACAAAAAACCAATCCTTTGATGCATATCTGCCTGCTCATAAACTCTTTGCTAGATATACGTAATTGGTAATAAGCTTCCTTAGGTACACGGCATTCGTTGTGACGATGTATACTATGCGACAAAAAGCCAAACCTTGAGGCTTAGGGTATAAGGGCAGTGCAACACTCATAATCGACTTCTTCGTCGATTATTGGTACCTAATTTTGTTTTTCATAAGTATTGATGGGGGATTTTGTTTAACAGGCCCGTTTCGATAATTTTTGGCATCGAACTGTTACTACATGAGATGTGTTTCATGGATTGTCTAAAATGGTATATTATGACGTATTTTTGCTGTGCGTAAGTATTGATGTATTTTTGAACACGTTTCATTATTTTTTTGCATTGAACCGCTACTACCTTAAATTGAAGCGTTACTTGGTATATCTGAAGTGGTATATTATGTCCTTCTACTATTTTTCTAAGTATTGATATGATACTTTTTTAGCATACCTGTTTCGATAATTAGGCATAGATTTGTTACTACATGAAATCGTAGCTTTACTTGGAATATCTAAAGGGGTATATTATGATCTACTTTTATTTTTCATAAGTATTGATATGGTATTTTTTAGCATAACTGTTTCGAATTTGGGCGGGATATTGGTTTTGGATGGATTCATGCATCAAATCATACATTTGCAAGATGTTAATCTTGTAAATCTCGAACAATGTGCATTTATGAACGAAATTAATCGAATTATTAATGTGGTACTGAAAACCTATTATGTGGTATCATTATCTGTAAATACGTTATTCGATAGGTTCGTATTGTTCTTTTATAGCAAACATGTAGACGTGCGGGCAATCTGGTACTGGTGACGTTAACGAATCATCCTGTTAATATTCCTTAACAAATGACTTCGAGAATGTATCAAATACAGATTTACGCCATATAAAATGATATTTGTGGTTTAATTTTAAACTTTGAATACGTTTGTGATAAAATTCGTAACGTTATGTCTCATTAAAAGAGAAACTAGTATATGTTGTGAAGGAAGAGCTATATGTTTACATGATGTTTTATCTCAACTTTCACATATTGATATCAACATTCGCAAAACGTGTCTTTTAAGAAATTTTGTGATTTAGCTTCATCATATCATCTATTTTCATGAATGTCAATATTATACATCCGAACGAATTGAATTTATGAACGAAATTAATCGAAATAGTAATGTGGCATTGATTAGCTATTTTGTGGTACTTCTAGCTACAAATGTGTTATAAGATTTGTTTATATTGTTATTTTTTTATCAGACATGTGGTATTATTTGCAGGCAATGTGGTAATATTATGTTATTGTACTGTTAATATCTCTGACAATCTAGAAACTTCTAGAATGTTCTTAATGATGTGTTACCCAGAATGCGTGAATTGGTACTCAGAATAAATGAAGTGTTACCAACCAACTTTTTAATGACAAATGTTCCAATATTAAGTCTCATCAAAATTCTTCGTTATCAGATTATCAACATTAATAATCTCATTCAGTTAAAATGACCCGTGATCAAACTTAGTCGAATCTATCTTATTAGTTCATTAAAGTTGAGATTCACCTGTTTTTCAACGAAATTTTTGAATTGTATTAATCACATTATTCCATGATAAATTTCAGAATTTTTCGTTGGTAACATGAGAGATTGACACCGATTTAACCTTACTGTGTCATTTACGGAGATTCGAGCGGTTTCAATTTTTGTGTTTCCAACATATTACGATATATTCCTCTATGCCTTTACTTGGGTACTACATGTGTTATTTACTGGTGACGAGTCGTTATTATTTCCCATTATATGTTCCTTTTGCGGAAACAATTGTATAACCTTCAAGACATTTGGTATTATTTTTCGATGAATTTGTTACCCAAGAAGCACGAAGTGTTATCCAGTAACCATTTTAATTAGCAAATGTTTACCGCTTAGATCTCATCAAAATTCTTCGTTATTCCATGATTACCATCAATAATTGTCGTCGATAACTAAGGCCCATATATGAAATTGTGTCGAGTTTACATTATTCGATCATAAAAGTGAGATTCACCGTATTAAACAAAATTTCCGAATTGTGCTTGAAGCATTCGTGCTTTATGAACTTCGAAAATTCTCTTTAATTATGAAGACCCACGAAAAATCGAAGCAAATAAAACTTTTTACTTTAGTAACGTCGAGATTTGGTCGAATTCGGAACGTGAATTTTTTCTTTCGATCACTTGAGTGTAAGGAATGCGTTATTGCATGAAGCGGTGTTGTTTTTGAATGATGTGCTACTTCTGCAACGTCATTTGTTATTTACTAAAAGAAACGTGGTATTTTCTGCTATACGGGCAACATTTATTTTGTCACAATTAACGTCACTAATACCCGAAATTTATCAACACTTATGATCAAATTAACGATAATTTCACCTTATATCATCACAATCGTCGTGGAGATCTGTTCGGGTCTGAACGTGAAATCTCATTTTGATCGATGTGTCGCTTGTTGGGAGAGATCGATGCGAAACTGTTACTATTTTTTCGAAACTTGTTATCGCATCATTCAGGTATTTTTCGTCGATTTGGCATATGTAGGGTTAAATATGTCTTATCGCATCATTTAGGTATTTTCCGCTGATTTATTCGTTGTATTAGTACTGACATTATAATTGATAGAGTTGTTACTATATATATGCGATATTGTACTCAATACAGACAATTTGTTATCCAAAACGAATTTAAGTGTTTTCTTCAGCCCAAAACTGTTATAATTATTTCGACAACAGTAATCGGATCATTTAGATATCCTGTGGTAAATTTCGCATATGTCAGGATAATTATGTCTTTTCGCAGCCTTTAGGTAGTTTCCACTGAATATTTCGAAAACTAGGTCCTTTATCCTAAACCAAATTCAAGTAGGGCCTTAACCCAAAGTTAAACATGTTAGTAGGACCTGATTTTTTATTAACCCTTTGAAAAACCTTGACCGAGTTTGAACTTATCTATACTATGCGGTTTTTCATATTGCTTTCAACGGTTAGATTTATTTACTCAGTCCACTTGCCCCATGTTTTACTCCCATTAACTGAGTTGACAGTTTTTTATGACCGCTGTGACTTGAATAGGGGTTAAACTGATTTGAAAGCACTATTCACACTCCCCACTTTCTAGCTGAAACTTTTCTCAAGAAAACCATCTCTGCTTTTTAGTGATCGATACAATTCTAGGGTTTACAATTCTGTCCAGATTTTCAATCTTTATCCAAAATTCAGTATACAAGATGTCAAATTCTCCCTCTAGACCGAATGTTGATCCAACATTCGTACCTGACACCGTTTTTCCAGTCCCGATTGAAGTGATCCCAGGTCCACTGGATATCGTCGTATACTCCGGACCCTTCCAGCCACTCCAACCAGTCCGACCGCATTCTCAGACCACGGAAGCTTCACAAGCCTCGCCAGCAGACACCTCAACGGCGAACCCTAATCAAGAAAACTCAGTCCCGATGAACCGACCTGAAGACGACGTTGATAATGTGCCACTGAGTGCCCGGCTTCAAACTGCTCGAAATCGCCGAAGGAGCTGCACTGATGACGCGCTGCCGACCTCATTTGGCGGTAGGGATGGCAGTGGGGCGGGGATTCCCCGTCCCCGCGGGGATCCGCCCCGAATGGGGCGGGGACGGGGAAAGATCTTTCTCCGCGGGCATCCCCACCCCGTTCCCCGCCCCGCCTTCTACATATATTATAATATATATAATATTAAATTATAATTTAAATAATATTAAAATAATATTAAATATAGATTAAATAATATATAAAACTATAATTTGTATAATATATATAACGAAAATATAATTTAATTTATATATTATATTTAAAAATATTAATTTTAAAAAAATGAATCCCCGCGGGGATCCGGCGGGGACGGGGACGGGGACAATTTTGTCCCCGAAAGCCTCGCGGGGCGGGGACAGGGATTAGGTCCCCGCCCCTGCCTCGCCCCGTTGCCAACACTATCTCGTGCAACTCCAGAGTCGGCAGCCCCAATTTCAGGCGAAGAGCCCGAAGCGCCGAACCCTGTGACAGAGAAAACCCCTGTTTCTGCAAACCCACCTTCACCAGATCAAGTTCCGACCACAGAAGCCCCCAGAATGCCGATTGAGTCTCGGCCAAGTACCTCCAAGAAGCGTCGAAGCCGACCACGTGCAGAAATCCCAGCCCCTTGCCGAAAAAGTGTCGCAGTGGTCGTATTAGACGTGCCCTGAACCCCACCTCCAACGCTGATGACCCGATCGCCTTGTCCAGCGACTCTATTGACACGATCGCCGACTCCACTACTTATGGCAGTCTGGACTCAGAGACCTCCGACGAAGACTTCGTCCTTTTAGGGGGAGAAACACCGCCCTCTGTCTCGGAGTCTCACAGCCTCAGACGGATCAAAGGGTGACGCCGAGGACGATGTTGACCTTGCTGAGACCTTGGAGTCTCTGAAAAATGGGATGGAGAAGCGCACTGGCAAGAGGCCTATGGAGAGTACAGACAAGCCCTCCAAGCGAGCTCGGACTGAAGAAGCACCGCCACCTGATAGCAGCCATCGTGCCCCTTCCCCAGTCCAAACCCATGAAGACAATGTTGAGCCGGATGCCGACCCAACATTGGACGATTCTGACTAGGAAGTCCATTGCCCAACCGCAAGTTCTACTGCACAGCCAATGAGGAGTTGTGGAATTCCCTGAGTCAGAGACTCTTGAGGGTTGAGCGGGTCGTGGACGTGGCGAGCTTTCGAAAGTATGGGGTCATGCAATTTCTGGAATCACGACAACTCGGCCACATGGTAACCAGTTTAGGGACATATTGCAACAATGTTGTCCGAGAGGTATACGCTAACCTTTTCTTTAATGTGGCTGAAGTGAATTCTCGAAAAGTACAAAAGGTGTTTCTGAGGGGGAGATTGTTTGACATGTCATCGAGGGCTCTTAATAGATTTCTTCATACTTCTGTTGTTGACATGGGATATGAATGTGATAATGATGAAGTGTTTCGATTTATGACTGGGGGTAGAGTGACGGTTTGGGAAGAAAACTATGCGGGTAGTTCATTAACATCTCTATACTCGGTGCTTTTCAAGATTCGTATATGTAGTTGGTCGCCCACGCTGAACGAAACAAGGGTGACTGAGGGCATGGCGCATTTGCTATATGCTCTCGGCCGCAACTTGCCCTTGAATTGGGGAGAGCTAATTCTCAACCATATGTCGAACCAAGCATAAAGAGTACGGAAGGGTATTCTACCATTTCCCTCCATTATCTATGGTGTTCTGGTTCAAGGTGGGTTTCGACCAACTAGACAAGAAAAGGTGGTCACTCAGGGAACCCCGTATGCTGTTCAGCCAAGTCATCTTGCTGGTTCAGACAGACTGGTCGATCTTCCATGGCGTATTCCGGAGCAGCTCACGCAGAATATTGACCATGATGTTGGGTCAACATCAGTCTCCGCACTGGAACAAGCTATAAAGTGCCTCGATGCGTCCATCGCATCTTTGATGGCTCAAAGGGTTGTCTTGCAGAGGCTTCTTTCTCTCAAAAAGGGGGAAGTATAAGGCTGAAACGGGTGCGAGAGCTGGAGCTGACGGAGCGGGACCAAGCGGTCATGGCGGGACAGAAGATTCAGGGGGAGCTGAGCATGGACAAAATGAAGATAGAGATGGACAAGGAGCTAAGGAAGCTGGAGATGGAGCTGAGGAAGAAATCGGAGAAGAAGAAGCAGAGGATTCAATCGAGAGTCTAAGGATTTAGACTTCGATTTTTTTTTTGCATGCCATTTTTTTTATTGTGTTTGCATGCCTGCCTTGCTTCTTGTTTATGTGCGTGTTTATTTTGATGGACCATGTCTATGTTTTTCTGTTTGTTTTGCATATATTTCTCAAGACCTCTTATGGCTTGTACTAATTAGTAGTACTTTGAATAGTTTTAATGTTATTCTGTTTTTGTCTACTCTAACCATTGTGTTAATGTTTTGTGGTTGAGTAGATCTGGCCTTCAGGTGGAGTTTCACTACGACTAAATTCTGCATTGGTTTTGGGAAGAAAGATAAAAGGGGGAGATTGTTAATGTTGAGTCTTCAACATTGACAATGTTGGGGTAACATTCCAGTCAACATTTGTTGGCCGAGAATGTTCCCTATCTCAGTTTATCTTTCATGCTCAAAAACATATTTTATTGGTGACGTGGAATTTTTCTAATGATTTTAGGATATGGATAAGTGCTGGAATGGATCAAACCGGGTGGAAAGAGTGTAGATAAGCTAGAGCGAAATTGGAAAGGAGCTTACTAAATATAGGAAGCTTGGAGCAAAAGATGGAGACCAAGTCGTTTGAGCTAATCCAACTGACTCCCAACGATCATATCCACTTAGTGGACGTTGTGGAAGTTAGTGGACAAGTACCAAGTCATTGGAGAAGTCCTTTAGAAGTCGAAGACATATAAATATGAAGGGACTTCACCATTTCGCTGACGACGCTTTATAAAGGGAGAATATCGAGCGAACTTTGAGTGAGATATCACGAGGCATGCATCATCATAATGGAATTTCGCCTTGAGGCATGCATCAAGTTGAAGAACTTGCTGCACAAAATTGCTCGTCACTAAGTAATCATCATTTCCGTTGTGCGCTTTGAGAGTTAGAGAGTGTTAACCCAACATTTCATCCAAAATCAGTTTATTACTTAGTATTTTTACATCCATTTCTGACGAGACCACCATCATACTCCACGAAAATATATATTCAATATTGATATCAAATTATTGCCCCCATCTTGCTTTGTTTATTAATGTGACTGAAACAAGAACCAAAATCCCCAAAACGACTCCATTAACATGTTTTTTTTCGTTTTTAAAATTTCTGACTGTTGACAAAGCTACATGTTCAATGTATCAAATCGACGAAAAGATTTTTCAGATAACCTAAATGTTATCTTTTTTTCTCTGTCTCCATGTTTGATTTCCATGTATGCTGCCTTGACACGCGGTTTGGTGCTACGAATAAGGGTCCTACTATTCATACCCCCTTACACCCCATTTTACACCCTCTTTTATACCCACTTAATGAAAAACACATGAAATTCATAAAACTTATTTTAGCTAACCTAACCACATGAATCTGACAATTGTTATTTACTTCTTTTTCCATAAAATTCACCACATTAACGCCATTGATTGTTCAACAAATTATATTTATTTTATATCTCCTTATACTAAATTACGAACTTTATATTAACTTTAAATATGTTAATGTATTTAAATTGTTAATATAAATATTTATTAAGTAGAATATTTATATAACACATATATTTTGTTAACATATACAAACTTAAATAAACACACATATAATAACAATAGCTAACGTTAATATCGTTTATATCATTCCAAAGAAGAAAGCAAAAATGATGTAATTAGTCAATTGTATCTTTTCTTATGTCAAGGGAGATTAATTGTATATATTATATTACTTTTGGAGCTTTTAATCAAATGTTTACTGAAAATGATTATGTCGATCAGTCATCCCAAAGAAAGCCAAGTCAATGAAATTAGCCAAATAATTATTCATTAGTGACGTATTTTGGAATTCTTTGATGTCACTTCCCTTATAATGTTATATGTAAATAGGATAATTAAATTCTATTTTAGGAAAATTTTAAGAAAATAATTAATAAAGTGATAAACCTTAAAAATAGAAGTATTTAATGCTTACTTCCATTATTAAGGGGGTGTAGATAGAAAAATAAAAAGGGTGGCAATAGAATGACCCTGTGAATATTGCATTGTATCTCTGCAACTGTACTTGTATATAAGAGAACATGAATTAAGATATGTAATTGTATAATGCATTGTATCAAGATATGGCATTGAATTAAAAGATTCATCCATTTCACAATACTAATAAAGAATAATTTGGGAATTATTTTTGGCTCTACAACATGGTATGAGATATCTATTCCACTAGGTGTTCTACTAGGTATTCCAACTTAGGAAAAATCATTACACCTCCCCCCACCAAGTATTCAACCACCCATAAATATCCACACACACACACACACACACACACACACACACACACACACACATATATATATATATATATATATCATTACACCGAGTGTTTAAACACAAAAAAGAAATATATAATTTTGATAAGTTTTAGAGAGTTAAATAATATTGATTTGGAATACCCAATGGTATACCAAGCGGAATAGAGGATATAGCTCATTCGCAGGTCAAAGTTCACTATGAATTGAGTCTGAATTTCATATCAGCAATAGGGACGACAAAGATGAATTCAGAAGAGAGAAATGATCAATAAAACCCCTTTGGAACTATCAGATTTTATTAATTTAGAAAGATATTCATGTCAATAAATTAATCTTTTATTAACTAAATATAAACTTTTTAAATTCAGCTATCACTTAGTCCATGTCAATGGTGAACTGAAATTAGAACATGAGTGAATATATATTCTATTACATACAAATTAATCATGTACGATAATTTATCATTAATAACAGTAATTATTTTTTTCCTGTAATGATTTTTTAGATATGTGACATGGTGGCCGTCGCAAAGTTCATGAATATTTTGTAATTGTAATATTTTAGCAAATCATTATAAATATATAACCGTAATATTTTTGAATTATTTATTTAAAGATGTAACCTAATTTTTGTAAAGGAATTCTCTATATTATATTATCAGCTTATCGAATTTGATGATTTTTAACAACGGTCCAAGTTGGAACCATAAGATTTTATTATTTTAGAGAGTTAATTACTTTTCATAATATTAATTTATAGAGGTTTTACTGGAGTAAATAAACACAAATCGACAAATAAAAACAAGAAAAAAAGATTGAGAAAAAATTAAGATAAAAAAAATTGGAAAAAAAGAACTAAAAACCTTTTCCATAACGAGTCGTAACACCTTATAAAAATGTCTATAGGCACATATCTACTATATTCTTCACTTTTTGTTGATCTTAGAACAACTCGTAGTCACCCAGCAAATGGAAGACACGAAGCCATAATCTATACCATTAAAAGGGTTTAGGATGATTATAAACTACCACATTTGGTCTGTCAATTTAAAATGATTATTTACAAAATTTTACCCTTAATTGCCAATTACAATTTTACTCTTATTATTTTGATTTATTACAAATTTATCCGTGAGTCGAAGTTTTATTTTTTAAACTACTTTGTTAGTAAAAATGTGCAAAATATAATAATTTTATATATTTGCACACACATTAAATGTGCTACACATACTAGTCATAATAAATACTTACACGAAGCAACGTATTGATTTTATTATGTATGAAATCCTTCTGTAAACCAAAGAAATCAATCTTCTTGGTTACATTACAACTAGCAAACATGAAACAACGTAAAAATATGGCCGATCGATCACTCGAGGAAAAAAAACAAAGTAAGATCAGACCCACTCGTTATATTATTTTATTTTCCCCGAAACAAAAAGAAACTATAAAAAATTCAAAGAAAAGTTTCAAAAATCTCAATCATTCATTCGTTAATAGCATCAAGGGATGGCTCCCATGCAATAAACACACGCCGTCAGTGGCGGAGCTACTCCATAACCACTGGGGTACATGGACCCACTCAAAAAAACATTTCCTTATAAACTTTAATAGAAAAAATGAAAATAATATATAATATAACTATTATTTGCAAAAATGACTGCACTGAAGAAATATATTCAAAATTAAAACCCCACAAATGTATTATATACAAATTAGACCCTATTAATAGTATTTTCTTATTTAAATGTGGACCCCACTGATTTATAAGTCTAGCTCCGCCACTGCGCGCCGTCGAACCCTTTTATTCACTATCTCGCCGTCCCTGTTCGCGTCGACTTTCTTCTCGAGCTCGAGGAACCTCACGCGCTTGACCAAACTCCCGGGCTTTCTAACACTAGCCCGAGAAGAAGAAAAATCGATCGACGAATTAGACTCTCCGAGCCCAATAACGGGCCCTGCGTGGAGGCGCCTCGTCGTCATCAGCTTCTTCACTGTTCGTCCTGGGACGTACCTATTGTTAAGAATTAGAAACAAGTCGCATGTGTCCCATATCGGATAATTAAGAAGACATTGACTAGCTTATAATATCATCTGCAGTTGAAAAACTCATTCCCAAACTCAAAACACCATTATCGTAATATTCTGTTCTATTCGATTGTTTAATATTACCCATGTAATTGTGACAACTTCACAAATTCGATCACACCATTATTTTAAATTCGCTAGAAAAAGAACTTTCACAAATTAATAATAAACTCAATATTTTTCATATAAGAAACATAAAAAAAATAGTTATTAATAATACAAGTCCTTTTATATATTTTATTTTTATTATTTTTATGGGTACTTTAATAATTATAACTAAAAACTGTATGCACTGTAATTTTATAGATTGAAAACTCAATTTTTGGGATATCTCACTTCCAAACGCATATTTTGGTTTAAAACATGAGATAGAAGACGAAACACGCATTTTGAGTTTGCGTTTGTGGTACGGTTGGAGAAATTTTGGTCTACTTTTTGGGTTCGGGTGTCGGTTGGAGATGCTCTAAATTGACGTGTTACTCCACATATCACCAATTAAAAACTTATCAAGCTTATGTGGGTCAATTATTCTCATGTGTGGGCCCATGGGCTTAGGCCCGATAAAGCCCAACAACTAAATTTCACACCTTTCCCCGGGCATTAGCATCTCTTCGGGGCGGACGATGCCATCCCAGCAAGGCCTTTCGGAGATTTCGGGCCGGGACGAACGACGGGTTTTTCTCGATGACTGCGTACGCGGGGACCGCCATGTAGTGGCGTTTGGCGCGGCCGCCAACGTGGACGATCTTTAAGGCGGACCACGCGTCCTAAAGAAGATTTTGTATAGCATTTTTTTAGAGAGAAAAAATTGTTATTGCCAGCGAAGAAAGGGAGGGAAGGCTTAAAAGAAACGTTGTAGCACTCAACGGTGAGCACAAGGGAAGATAGGTGATTTTTTGCTATGTAATAATAATAAGCAAGCACACACGGCGTATGATGTCGATAATTCTTATAGCCTAATGTCTGATATAAACGAGAAACTATCTCACTAATGGGAGCAATAATCTTGGCGGCAAGCAAGCTAATTGTAAAGAATGATAAATATATTAGTACTCGGAAACCCCATTATCTGATGGTATTCTAGTTGTTTCTTGCTTTCCAGATAAAAAATATATTTTACTACGCAAAAGAAATAAAATTATTCCAAATCTTGATACTGACTGATTCATAATTTTTAAAATCGATAGGGATTAGGGAGCAACACAAACAAGGGTATGGGATTACTGATAAACAACCCAAACCAGCAGAAAACCCAAATGCCCCCATCACAAAGATGCAAAGATTATCACAGGAGAAAAAGTGCAACTTTATAACAGCTCGAAAGAAGTTTTATTACTTTACAAGTGAAGGCAATGGAGGTAGAAGAACAATGGAGAATAGGGACTGAAACAGAAATGAAGACATGCCGAAACCTCATGTCACAACTCTGCTATAAAAGAAACCTCTCGACTTTCAAACCGCCATAAGAATTTACCATATACCCAAATCGAACTTCTTAACTAAAATATAGAACAGCTATAGGGCATAACCAGGAAACCATAATCTGAAAAAACAAAGAAAGATAGATGATCAGCACGCTATCCCCAGTTAACTTTTGTCATAGTAGCTATTAGAAATGGTTCATTACGATGTACCCCAAGTTGATTGGCCTTTTGCAAATTAATTTACACTAAGTTATGCCAACCTCTTCTCGCGGCTTATTCTTCACATCAGATGTTGCTTGCAAATCAGTTTAATAGTCAAGAGCTTAACCTGCCAAAATTTTAACAGGAAGAAAAAGGGTCTCTAGTCTTTCGTCAATAATTACCGGGCCAATTAATCTGTGCATGGTGTGGTTGCTGGTAAACTGTCGCATTTCCTCCTCCAATATCGGCAGGAATGGTAATAATGGTTTGAGACTGCTGTAAAAGAGGATGGTTGATATTTGCAGGCGCCATGGCTTGAGCAGGGTGGAGAAATCTGGTAGAAGTACCATGGCCCAGTTGAGTTGGCGTAAAAGCCAATTGAGCCTGGGGAAGATTGTATAATGAACTAGCTTGGACGGCAGGCATCTCTCTATTCGGTGTACCAACCCAACCACTTGAACCTAAGTTCTACACAGAAGAATACGCTCATATCAGTACCCAGGAACAGAAAAGAATCAAGAACTGTGACTGAAGAGTCGGGCAAGGGTTGGCTGGACATTAAGATAAGTACCATAACATTTTACCCATTGTTAGATTTAAGTATCCTTCATCTTGTAATAGTCAAAGCCCACCCAGCAACAAGTTAATACAGAAAAAAAAAAAAAAAAACCTGTTGACCACTGGCATAGATATTGCTTTCCTTAGCTTGAGATGCAGCATTATCCTCTTTAGATGCAGAAGTAATTGGAACTGTGGCTGAACCATGAGGGTAGTTAGCCATGGAAACTCCATAAGATCCATAGTTTACAGGCAACCCTGTGCGATTTGGGGCCACGGTGTTTGATCCTTGCTTGTACAGAGATGGTGAGTATTTTGCAGTTGTCCCAGTAGCAGTTTGATGCAAACTGCCAGGTTGAAGTTGCTGGGGAAATGCATTGCTCAAAAATGGATTAACTGTGGGGGCAAGGACATAATATGGCGAGAAATAGGGACCATATGGAATATAGTTATAATGGGGAAGAACAACGCCCGGTGGTTGCCTGAAGACGGGAAGAGGTTGCTGGACGGGATTTATCGAGCTCTGCATAACTCCAGCCGCTTGGGTCACCACTTGTGGTGGAGAAGCCGAGGATAGAATAAGAGGGAAACCAGCCTGAAACTGACAGTAGTCAGACAGTAAATAAATACGATTCATTCAAAAGAGATTCATAGACAATCCTGGAAGCTGAAATATTAATATAGAATAACTCAAGTTAAAGTAAACAGAGAAAGTATAAGTATAAAGCCCAAACCTCCTGGGGAATCTGAGGAGCCTGTGAAGAGACTAGGGTAGCACTGCCACTATTTTTCATAGAAGTTCTGCTGGTGTGAAAAGGAGATATGCGACCACTGGCATCCATTGCCGAACGATAAAGTTGTGCATAATAGGTCGATGGATCAACAGACTGAGGCATCTGCATAGTATATCATTACTATAAAAAAACAGTGATATCAAAAAGGCAATGACAAGGCATACCATGGAACAAAAACCAATACAGCAATGAGTAGATGGAATATATTATACTTATGTGCAAAATTTACATGTTGGAATAGAAATGACAAGAAAACGTACAGAAATTGCTGGTTGACAAGGAGCATCACGGTCTTGAGAGTCCGAACTCAGTGTAGGTGCGAACTGACTAGTTAGAGTTGATTGAACATGACTTAAATTGTAATTTGAAGGAGCATGACTCGCAGGACGTTGATGGGTTCCAGGAGCAACGTCTTTAGTATCAATGGAGCTAGAGGACGGGACTTCCACCACGCCAGATTTCAGACTTTCTGGGCCGGGTTCAGGGTATTCTGCTTCAGTGTTATCTACAGGTACAGACTCGTTTAGATTGCTGTAAAACAAGCAAAACGAAGCACACTTCAGTATGGGAAGGCGAAGCAAAAAGGCGAATCCCAAGTAGAGAATACAAGAAACCAAAGAAGGGAAAGGGTGAATACAGGACAAACATAACTAATTTACAAGGTTAAGTATGTCTGCACAGCACTTGTAGCATCGTTTTATGTCATCAAATAAATTGAGCAGTTACAAGTTAATACAAGTGTTTCATAACTGACCGAATTAGACTTTAGAGTAGTGCAAAGAACGAGACACACCTCATCTGTGTCTCTGTCACAGGCTCGTCTACATACTCTGAAGATCTCGATATAGGTAAACTTTGATCACTTCCAGGACCAACATGTTTGTTCAAATCCAATCCAAAGATAGAATCAAAACTTCCAAAACAAAGTCCAAGCTTTTCAACTTCTGGGACATGTAGGTGATCGGGAATAATCACATGTTTGCTTTCAGACACGATCAATTTTTCCAACTGCTTCTGCAAATCCAAAGTAGCTCCTTTTGAAGAGACGGCAACAGGGCTTAGCATTTCAGACTGACTTCCAGTAGACACCAAGGGAACCTCAGATAGGGAAACTCTGGTTGCACTCTCGCCATTACTGATAATTACTGACTTCGGCTTCCACTCTTTGACAGGGCCGGCTGTAAAGGAAAAGGTTCAGAATATTTAAGATACTACCGGGATTAAAAATGTTCATTTGCAGTACTTCATGTTCCAAGAATGTTCTTCTCAAGGCATCATAATAGCATCCAGACTAAATATAGGAGTGTTTCTTTGCCAATAAACTATGCCAAGCTACGTACAAAAATGTGTAACTTTCAGATTTAAATAAATCTAACAAATCAGCAAGATGTGAACCGACAAACATTAGAAATGCACCCTACCATATGGTCTCTTAGGTAAAATGATAGTTCATGAGGTGATTTTAAAACTATCCACTACCTAGAGTAGGTAGCGATAACACTGCAAACAAAGCAGCCAATTCTTATTCTTAATCAACATTTTTTTTCTGTTTCCCCAATCGAAAATTACCTTTTTGTGATCCAGTCACTCGTGATGGATTATTGCTGTTAGCAGAAGAACTAATTGCAGAAGATTTAGTTGGCAGAGTGTCTAACTGTTGGCTCTTTACAAGTGCTTGCATCTCATTTGGCACATTCTGCTCCATAACTGAGAACCCAACTTCAGGGGCAGCTATAAGACATTCAGGAAAGGTGCAGTGTCACAATCAAGTTTCTGTTATAGCAAATTAACGATAAGATCAAGATATTCCACATGTAATTGGCATACCATCTCCAGCAGGCGATGGATTATTGCTGTTAGCTGATGGCCTAATAGCAGAAGAACTAATTGCAGAAGATTTAGTTAACAGAATGTCTAACTGTTGGCTCTTTACAAGTGCTTGCATCTCATTTGGCACATTCTGCCCCATAACTGAGAACCCAACTTCAGGGGCAGCTACAAGACATTCACGAAAGGTGCAATGTCACAATCAAGTTTCTGTTATAGCAAATTAATGATAAGATCAACATTTTCCACATGTAATTGGCGTACCATCTCCAGCAGAAGCTGATCTTTTCTTAGTAGACTTACCGGAAATCACTTCAACTGGAGCACGGGAGGATAATTCTAATTCTTGACGTGGCGCCAGGACAGAGAGATAAGACGCGTTAGATATTGCACTGTTTCCCAAAGTCATGACCTGCTGCTGGATATCCTGGTTACCTCGAGGTTTGGAGCCCTTAATTGAATCTTTAGGGGCCGAACCTGGGGTAATTCCCTCATACCTACTCATGCTGGCAATGGCATTAAAAGTTGAGTGATTCACACTTTCAGTCCCCCTCGATGAGATGGATTTTCTAACACCCTTCTCCAAGCCAATTTCTTTCGAAGAAGCCAAATCCGTCCTATCACCAGCATCTGACAACAAATTACAAGGGTGAATAAAAACTACAAGTAAAAGGAGCTTACAGATGTCAACTCAAGCTCCAGCTCAGAAATCCATACTAGTATGCAGTAAGCACTAAATCATAAACACACATTAGAGAGTAAAAATGATAGCAGAGTTAACCACAATTTTGGAAACACAATATGTAAACGATGAAAATTAACATTCATACTGCCAATTCACTTTGGGCACATAAACTAGTTCTTTCATCAAGTATAAGCTCGCTACTAGCAACTAGAAAGTTTAACGAGAAGAGTAGTTCCAGCAACCACTTTATTTACAACTTTACATACAATGAAATGAAACAATCAGAGTGTCATTTCAAACGGCACATCAAACGGAGTTGTTCTATCAAGCGTGATCTCACCATTAGACTTGTATCGTTGCGAATAGTTCACATGACCTTCTCTATTTGCCCGTGCTTGTGTACCAGGTTTCCACTTCGTCTCAGACAGCTCCTTACTCTGATTCTGGAAATGCATGGACAAGGATGGTAATTAAATCCCAGGGCTTAAGAAATTCGTAAGAACTTTGTAGAGCGAAAAACAGCAAGTGAAAGTGCAGCCAACTTAAATAACCTATGTTTTCGGACGTTCTAAGTACGGAATATACAAGCTATAGTATCAGTTTTCAATTGGCATTACCTCTTTCCTCCTATCACATTTGCTTTTAACTTCATGGAACTTATCTGCAAAGGATTAAAAAGAAAAACTTTGACGGATTATTTAATAGAGAATAAAAAATAAGGCTGTGAGGTGTCGGAGAACAAACATATCATTCCCAGCTGATATATTTAGCCTTCACATATCATTATACTTCAATTTGATAGGTTACCAGCTGGTATAAATGTACCAGAATCCAGATGATGCTAAATTTATTCCATAGATCACTTTGTTATGAGGTAATTATGCTCATCTATAAGCAAAGGATCATCAAAAGAGTAGGTGAAGAACATTTTATTTATGCGACACTAGATATTTGAGTTAAGGCCCGTTACACGGGGCAACAGCAATACAAACCCCACTGTCATATTCTCCGAGTAAAGTTCGGGATCCAAACGGATGAAGCCCAAGTAAATTAAACTTCTTAACATACTCAATAAACTAAGAGAAAAAGAACGCATAAAAAGCAACCCCACCGCATACAACAGAATTACCGGTTTTCCAACGGTTTGATACTAACCGCAAAAACGATTAATGCTAGGTTGCCACATTACAACAACACTTCCAAACGAATAATAAAACATCATTTTTCTGATCCTGAGAATCTACAAAAACAATAGAAACAGTCCATTCCTCAATGAGATCCCATCCCATAGATCAAAGCCAAAAGCGAAGATCAAACCCTACCGGAAACAAACAAATAAGTCAATAATTAGAAAGAGGGAGGAGTATATAACCGAGAAGAAGAAGCCTATGCGCAGCTTCGTTAGGATCCATGGAACATTCCCTGAGCATTGCGTGAATCTCATCGTCAGAGTGATTCCAGCCAGTAATCTCCTGTATGTCCTCGATCATCTTCTTCAAGCCGCTCCTATTCCCACTTCCCTTAAGCTTAACATTGCTCATCTTCTTCTCCTTCAAAATTGAATAACTTTTCAAATCGCAGCAGGCATACAAACAACCACCTCCAACGTTACACTCGAGGTAATCTCAGTACAAAAATGGCGGGCGATTGATCGATCACGGTAGATGATTCTGACAAGAAATTAAACAAAATTTCGTCTCTGCTACTAATAATTGAATGATTACGCGAGGGAAAGCGATGAGGAGAGAAGCTATGGAATTTGTTTTTTTTTTCGGGGGAAAATGAAGGCAAGGAAGACTGAGTGAGGTCAGAGAAAAGGGTTTTTTCTTTAATAATCCATCCCGTCCCAAACCGTTTTGGACATTTGAGGTATGGCACAGTTTTTAAGAAATTGAATATTTTAATAATATTGTACAATTAAAAGGTGAAAAATACATATTTTGACACATCTCTTAAGAATATTTAATAGTATTATATTGATTGTTTGTGGTAATTTTTTACTATAAAAGGAAATGTCCAAAACCGTTTGGGACGCCCGATATAGTAAAATATCCAAAATGGTTTGGGACGGAGGTAGTATAAGTATTTCCTGCTTTCTCCTTTTTTTCCTCTTTATGGAAAAGGGAAAATAACATATTTCGATTGCGAAAGTCAAATTGTGGAACATGTTTTCTTTCATAGTAGTGAAACTAGTATTTCCTATGTCAATTGATCCTTGATTACTAGTGGTGATCCCACGTAACACAAAAAAGAATTTTCTTAGTTTTGTACATCATGGAGATATCATTTGTTGATGACTAGTCACTCGGAATGAGAGTTGTTATCAAATTTTATATCTTGGGAATTTACATAAAATACCCAGCAATATAAAATATTAGCAAATCAGTACTCCGTCAGTATATTTCTATATGCAAGGTACTTGTCAGAATAATTTTTTTGCACATTGGTACCTGCCGGCGGCAAGGTACATCATATAACATATTTAGGTACCATAGAGAAACGTGGTACGTAATACAGCTAGAAAATTGTACCACCATATAGTTTGCCGCAAGGTATCGTATGGAACGTATGTAGGTATCATATATGGGTACCATATAGATGTGTAACGTGGTATGCAATACACATGTAAAAAGGTACGTCAAGACCGGGAAAATGGTACGCACAATTGAACGGGTACTTATCTAAACAATTTTCTGACATGGGTCTGACTTGTAAATTTTTTATACAATTGGGTATTTTTCTTATAGATTCACCTTATATCTTTTATATTATAGATTTATAACGTTCATAGTTTGTGAGCACAATTCATAATATATAGTGTGTGCAATAAATTAAAATTAATTGTTAGTGGATGATTTTAATAAGTACTAAAGTAAAATAGAATGAAGTAATTATTACGAGGGTATGATACCGTTAATGAGTTTTTTTATTTTTTGATAGTAATTAAAATAGAAAAAATATGAATGGCCAATTGGCAGATTAATTTACAGTTTTTATTTACCATACCCAAAAGGAGTATAGATTTACCACAATTTTTTTAAAAGATACATTATTACAATATAGTAAAGTTATTACACTAGAAGAAAGTGGATCATTTTATTCTACTTTTTACTATTTCAGAAGCACAATTGAAAAACTAGTAAAAAAATGTTTATGTTATGTTCTTTCTTAATATTAGTATTGTTGGCACAATCAAATGCATGTGATATAATATATAAATATATCATATTAAATTTTTTATTCAACTTATTTAATAGAAATTTTAATTTAAATTAATTATGTATTTTAATAAGTACATAAAAAGTAAGAATTAATTTATTATAAAATTATTTATACTCTTTATAAAGAAATTAAGATGATAAAGTCTCTAAATTGAATACGCTAATTTACTAGTAGATATTAAGGGTGATGAGTGATTGTAAACTGCCACTTGCAACTTATTTACAATGTAGCTCCATTAGTTATAATTTTATTAATCCAGTATCTTATCACTTACAAACTTTTTCATTATTGCATTTATTCCCTACACACTGTTTTTTCCTTTAAAATATATTTCACCTATTAAACATTAAATTATACATCATGATAATTATTTCAAATATAGTTATATTTTAAGCAGACGCTAATGTTCGAGGAAAATTACTGGTAAGTGGAATAATAATCATGTAAAAACAGTAATTAAAAATAGTACGTGATTTTCTTTCAAATCCATTGATTAACTTTTCCAATAAAACTTAATGACAGACCAATTTGACAGTTTATAGAAAATCTGATGCTTAATACAATAGTATAGCTGTCTTCTTTTTTTCAAATCAACAATCTGCTCTCATTTTTGTACACGATTGCACCTCGTCCCTATTTATGCCTTCGTCCAGCTTGTGTGTGTCGCTGAGAGACTGTACGCAACATAGGCTAGTATATGTAATCATCCTATGAATGTGCGTATCTCAAGTTATTCTATGTTTTTATATAAATCCCTCACCCTTAATATAATATAATAGATAATTCATTTGAAAAGAAATATGTAAAAAGAAACGTGTTTGTGGTATTTTCTTAAATATATTATAAATACCACTCAAACACGCTTATAGTAGGTGTTCGTGAGGGTTGATTTTTTTCAGGGGCATTCCATGGAGAGTTCGATTTTGTTTGATCGGTTATGGTCATACATGAATTTTCATACAAGAGAAATTTTAACTTCAATTATTTAAGTCGTAGAAAGACAAAAAAAAATAACATATACGCCATATGAGCAACTCATAGCGTTATTTACTCTATAACTCACGCTTTGCGCTTTTAGTCAAACTATTTGCGCTATTGACTACAAAACGCGACAAAAACGTATTCTTTTGCGTTTTAACACCGCTAAAATGCGATATAACGTTATACAAAATGCACTATTTTTTGCTTTTCACATTATTGTCCAAGCGTAATTAACATAAAATTTTTCGCTTTTCGGTACCGAGGACAAAATACACTATTGTTCGCTTTTTCAAAATTTTTCGTTTTTGGTACCTGAGTACGACATTTTCTCGCGGCTTTGAAGGAGCGAATCATATGCATCAACAATCCGATTTCGGATGGCACTTCGCACCTTGTTGTCGCCCACTTGTTTGACAAATTGTTTATACACCATTATACCGCAAATCCCAGTCCTTACAATTCAACAAAATAAAAGAAATTTAGATGATCATATTTCACTTATATTTGGCATGCTAGACTGGGTCATATATTTTCTCAGCCGCTGTTAGTCAGCAGAAGATGTTACGGACTTATCCCGATGGTGATCGAACACACATCTCGGGGCGAGCCCGAGTACGACATTTTCTCGCGAAAGGAGCAGATAATCTTCATCAACGGTTGAATTTCGGATGACACTTCACACCTTGTTGTCGCCCAATTGCCCAATTATTGACAAATTGTTCATCTACCAATACACTGCAAAGCCAAGGCCTTACAGTTCAACAAAATAAAAGAAAGTTAGATGAACATTTTGGCATGCTAGACTGCGTCATATATCTTCTTACCCGCCGTTACTCAGCAGAAGATGTTGCGTACTTACCCTGATGGTGATCGAACAGTCGTCTTTTGGCGAGCGCGAGTACGACATTTTCTCGCGGCTTTTGAAGGAGCGAATTATCTGCATCAACAGTCTGATTTTGGATGGCACTCGCACCTTGTTATCGCCCAACTGCTTTCTGGAGTCGGAAAACCCTCCGAAGCCGATCAAAATGTATATCAATTCCTCGGCGGTGTAGTTACTGCTGGTGTGTACTCTATTCGTTCGATGATGTCCTTTTATTCTGGGGATCGATGTTAATGGTGTTTGATTTTGCCCAATTGGTTTCTGAATTTTGAGTTTATTGCTGTTATTGAGCAGTATATGTGAGTTTGACTAATATGTGTTAGGACATAGATAGAAGATGCTATCTTTCTTCACTTTGGGATATGAGCGTCCCTGTCCGAACTCGAGAACGGATCCTTGTAATTATTTCAAATATAATTATATTTTAAGCACACTCTATTGTCTGCGAAAAAACAACTAGTAAGTAAAATAGTAATCAATTAAAAATAGAAATGAAAGATAATAGGTGGTTTTCTTTCAAATCTACTTATTAACTTTTCTAATAAAACTTAATGACAGACCAATTTGCCGGTTTATAGGAAGTCTTGACGCGTAATATAATAGTATAGAAAGTCTTGACGTGTATAATAGGTGGTTTTTAAAACAACATGCGCGATGTGTCGCATTTTGATACCGATATTGTGTAGTGTAAAATAAACGTATGGTGTCGCATGAGCTTTTCGGGCAAACAACTTTTAATGCAAAATATATATAATCATGCAAATAAACAATTAATCAATTTGATATGATATTTAATTAAAAAAAATAAAAAATTAATACTAGGATCACAACGAGGATCACAGCGGTCACATACATGGATGAATTACTAGGGCTATCGAGTTGAGGACTTCAGAATTGAATGTCAATATTTGTTTATTCAGAGATTTGAATAAATTTCATGTGCGGGCATTTTGTCGAATCATTTTGTGGTGTGAATACATGTTTGTTGGTCATTTTGTTGAATCATTTTGTGTGGGCACGATGAATGAACATGTTGAAGATGGAATTTTTTTTTTGTTTTTTAATATTCTTCTGAAAAACATTAAATGAATAAAAAAATACATATTGTTGAGTGATGGTGAAAAGATGACATAGAAATCCATATTATGTTTGACAGTGATACATATTGTTCTAATTTGGGGGTTGAGATCCTCTATTCCACTTTCTGTATTCCACTCCGTATTCCAACGAACGAAAATCGTTACACCTCCCCCGACAAGTGTTAAAACACACATACACATCATTACACCTATGAATTTCATTATAACAAGTGTTTAAACAAAAAAAAACAACCTCATTATTACGTATTTTTCTATTTTAATATATAATACTGATTTTTTCTACTTCATATTAGAAAAATACGTAATAATGAGTTTTTTTTGTTGAAACACTTGTTGTAATGAAATTCATATGTGTAATGATGTTTATGTGTGTTTTAACACTTGTCGGGGGGAGGTGTAACGATTTTCGTTCGTTGGAATACGGAGTAGAATACAGAAAGTGGAATAGAGGATCCCAACCCCTAATTTGGTGCACAATATAACTCATATATTTTATTTAGTTAGGTTGCTTCCTTTTCTTGTTAGTGCATTTCAATAATTTTTGAAACTATATGATTATTGAGATTCCAACGCCGATAGATTCATTTTTCGTCCAAGATTGGTGAGTTGCATCGCGATCGGGTTGAAATGTTGATCTTCTTTGTGTAAACGTACCAAAATCGATAAAGATAAACACGTAAATTAGTGGATTTTATCGAGTTTCGACTTGGGGTTCAAGAATACGTCCTCGAGTCAAAACTATCATTTTATTTCGAACTAATAGCAGAGATTGCAAGTCGATAACTTTCTCTCTCACCCTCTTGACAAATATCAATCCCTAGTGCCCTATATATAGACTATAAAAAGCCTAGAACAATCCTAGATGATCAATTGAAACAACTCAAGCTCCACGGCCTCGGACATGGCTTCCACGACCATAAATGTGTTGAATTCTTTAGGGTGAATGATATCTTTAGTCCTCAATGTTTGAGGCATGGGCGTTTCTGGTCCCCATGTTCCGTGGTGACACTTTTTAGTCCCCAATGTTATCGATTTTGGACTATTTTGGTCACTCGATCAATTTAATCACTAATTAGACGAAATTTAACATGTGAGAGGACATGATCCCTTT
Organism: Craterostigma plantagineum; assembly: GCA_027422505.1. Taxonomy (NCBI): domain Eukaryota; kingdom Viridiplantae; phylum Streptophyta; class Magnoliopsida; order Lamiales; family Linderniaceae; genus Craterostigma; species Craterostigma plantagineum. The sequence continues at coordinate 9,521,037 of JAPQWV010000002.1, forward strand.
TTACTCGATTAAAACCTCATAATGCATCTTCTTCTTCGACTTAAATGCACATGAACATCATTATACATCAAATTTAGGAAATGATTGACAACCTTGAAAATGAGTTAAATGTGATACGTTATGTTCACATGCATTTTAGTTGAAGAAGATAATGAGTCATGAGGTGCTAGTCAAGTTAAAGGAGATCATATACTCTCATGTGTTAAATTTCGTCTAAATTAGTGGTTAGGTTAATCAAATGACCAAAACGGCCCAAAATTGGTAAGATTAGGGACTAAAAGTGGCACCTCGGAACATGTGGGGACCGAAAACGCCTATGCCCCAAACATCGGGGCTAAAAATGTTCCCTCGATTCTTTACATTTTGATAAGGTCCAAATCCTCGTCCATCAGCAATCACAACCGTGGACATCAAATAAACTTCGAACATGCTTTAAATGGATAGATTGCCTCTTCCACGACTTCAGATCGACACCTTTATTAGCCGTGGAGGTATCGAGCTCATTAGCTCAACCTACTGTCGCATGCACCCACAACCTTCGAGCCATGTGCTTCTAACTGTGGAACTCTTTTCCTGCATGGTTTCGCTCCGTGTTTGTTTCGATCGATTTCCGACTTCGAATTTTTGGATCTAAGGTCTACTTTATCTAATCATGCAGATGTTTTAGTTATTCACTAAGCTAGTCGAGAATATGTTTGGTTGCGATCGATAATTAAGCAACAAGAGAGTTATTATCAAAAAAGTTACTTTCAACGATATTTATATGGAAAATAATACGGCATGTATTGCATAATTTTTTTGACAACCCTAGAGTATCCGGATGCGACAAGATCTCCAGGGGCAGGTAAACACGTCCAAAATTTACCCAACACGATAATAATGAGATACTCAAGAATTGTGGGACGTGAGATTCGATCTTGTTACCCAGCCCAAAAATTCTTGAGGCATCCTCCTTGACCACTAGACGAAGACCTCATTGGCATAATTAAATGAATGATACACGGGATATAATAGAAAATATTTCACCAAAAGTTTTATTTACACATGATTTTTTAGAGAAAAATAGTGATACTGATGTACAACCCGTGTGATCAAGTGAAATCTTGCAGATTTGTTGCACTTTCCCCAATACTCTCAAAATATTTAGTTGTAGATCGAACATTTCGAGATATAGAATGATATCATCGTCAAGGAGAATAAATACGTTTTTGCACTCTATTTCCCAACGGTGATGTTTTCTCCATTGAATTTTCCAACAATGTTTGAGCCAACAAATGAAAGCATATCCAACGATTTATACACTCTTTTTCTTCACCAGAATTTTATCACACTAAAATTTTCTCAGTAAAATTTAACGAGACACGTTCCTCGAACATCAGCCAAGGGAATTATTGAGTTAATAAGTTTTTGAATTATTATGACGTGAAGGAATTATTGATGAATTATTGTATTGGATGTCGTAATGAATAATTGCTTATATTATTTTATTAAATATTGAGTAGATTGTATTGAAAGTAATTAAATGTCATAGTTATTTTTTTTAGTATAAGTTTGCGATTAAACACACAAAAATATTGAAATACTTTATGTCTCTAATCTCGCCTAATCTGTAGAGCAAACGACAAATTTGGAGCTTATACTATAACAAAGTTCCACGATTAGTCCTCAAACTTTTATTAATCCACCGTTTTAGTTCCTAATCTTTGCAAAACCGTTAAATTTTTTATTGTTTAACCTGTTATTCGGGTCAAGAGAACAAAACAGAAACAGTAACTTTTAGAAACCAAAACGACGCATTTAAAAGTTTGGGCACCACGTAAGTATTTCATTTGTAGACCTTTTTGGTCCAAATGATTATGAGAGTTTTGATTATTCCAAGTAATTATGTAAATTGGGGGGGTACAAATTAGAAAACTCGATATGCATGTTATGTGATGTTTAAGTATGTGAAAGTATTCGATTAAGCGCTTGAAAATGTTTTAAATGTTAAGACAATCGAATTTGAGTGATCTTATGCTTAATTGGAATATTGATGTGATCACCTGGTTTGAACGTTCACGTTTGAATGGAATATCACTGTGTTATATATATGGAAAATATGTTCTGATAAGTGGTATGTGGATTGTACGTATGATTAAGCTATATATGGAAGATATATTGTGTTAAGTGATATATGAGTTGTACACGATATTGAGTTATTTTAGGAAAGAATATCACAGAGAGCACCCGGATATGATTAAGCTATATATGGAAAAGATATTCTGATTATGTGTGTAATATGCTGATTGATTCTATATATGGAATGTGCTGACTAACGGATGAGATTACCCTAGAATGAAAGAAAATATGTGGTATTTATGTAAGAATTCATGTTGACCGTTGAGTTTAATTGGTTTATTCTTGGCATGATTTCTTGAGTTAATGCACATGTTAATTAAGCTGTCTCTAGCATATTTTTCGTGCTTAACTTTCCTTGTGAAGTGGAGAAACGATTCGTGGCCTATATAGAAGACAAACACTTCACGCGAAGGGTACACAGAACGAACACACAAGCTATCGAATTCCTTAGACGATCTGAGCTTTACTTTGCGATTCATTCGTAGTTTGTGATTGAGCTTTCTTTTGCGAATCTGTACTCTTTGAGCGATCCTTAGAAACTCCAAATCCTAAATACCTTTGTCTTCGGACGTGTGAGCGCACAAAGGAGCACGAGTGGAGTCTTACGCACGTGGAGGGACGAATTTTGTGGATTCGGTGGCCCTTCGGTAGCAAGCTGCATCCACCCGAGGAATAGGTTCCTGGGTAAACGGCGTGGATCGAAACTTGGCGTGCGTCAGCCTAGAGCGAGGTCTAGTATCCATAGTGCTTCGGTTGTGTACGGGTCAATCATAGTGTAAACGGTAATACCTAGTGATTGATTGGAACTCTTGGGGAGATCACACCCCAAGGACAGGATTAAACCCCAGTTGGGGATATAACCTGTATAAAAATCCCGTCTCACTTTACTTTCTGCTATTTACTTTTTCTGTGAGACAAACCCGGAACGTTCGCAAATAACTAGGTGATATCGTTTAAAGGACTTCTGATATTAACGCGATATTCTGTAAACAGGGTTAGGGAGATAACATAGACAATCTTACTGCTCTCTAGGGAATAATGTGCTCTGCAAATATCTTCTTAAAGAAAAGTAGTTTTCAAAGGAGAAAAAGCCATAATTTTTATTAGCCTAATTCACCCCCTCCCCCCTCTTAGGCATATTTTACACTTCATTTGGTATCAGAGAGGGTTACTCAACGAAAGGCCTAACACGCCTGAGTTAAGATCTAATGGCTTTTTCGAGTGATATTTTTGCAGAGGGTCAATCCCACTCCAGGCCTCCTCTCTTCGACGGTACGAACTACGCAGTATGGAAGAATCGTATGATCGAATTTTTTATCGCTGTCGACTACGAGCTTTGGGAGACAATCATCAACGGACCTTACACAATTGCGAAATCCGATGGAACTCCAAAGGATACTAAAGATTACACGCTGATGACAAAAGGGGAATCACGCGAAACGCAAAGGCGAAAAACATGCTCGCATGCGCACTCACATGGGAAGAATACATTCGGGTAAGTTCCTGCTCATCAGCAAAGGCCATGTGGGATATGCTCAAGTCACTCATGAAGGAACCCAACGAGTCGTACAAGAAAGACTGGCTCTACTCACTCACCAGTATGAACTGTTCTCAATGGAATCTGACGAAAATATAAGCCAGATGTACGCCAGATTCATGGGAATCATCAACCAATTGTTCTCTCTCGGCAAGAAAGTTCCCGTCAGTGAACAAGTAAGAAAGATACTGAGATCACTGCCACGAGAATGGAATGCCAAGGTTACTGCCATCTACGAAGCAAAGGATCTAGAAGCACTTAGCATCTCCGAGCTGATTGGATCTCTTATATCCTATGAGATGATTCAAACATCAATGAATGAGAAGTCTCAGAATAAAAATCAGAAGTCCATTGCATTCAAATCCAACCAAGAAGAATCTGATTCTGACGACGAAGAAAAGGACCTGATGAACGATCTGGCCATGCTTACAAAAAGAAGTGAAAGGTTCCAGCAGAAAAAGAATTCAAAGGAAACTTCAACAAATTCCAGAACAAGAGCAAGGGAATATCTACGTCTGGGAAGAAAGTTCAGAAGTGTTTCCGATGCAACAAACCAGGCCACTATGCACATGAATGCCCCGCAACTAGCAATGAGAAACCAAGGAAGCAGAAGGCTATGGTGACTGAATCAAATGACTCTGAACTGGAACAAAGTGAGGACGAGGATCACGCTTACATGGCTGACGAGGATCAGGTATCTCGCTCCTCTTCCATTGAAAAAATTCATATCCTAAACAGTTTCTATGGTTATGAAAGTGACTCATCTGTTTCTGATATAGAAGAAAGTAAGGAAGATTTGTGTAGGTTACTTCAAAAAGCAGAGAAAAAGATCCAGTCACTAAATTCCCTGAATAAGGAACTGATAAGGCAGCGAGATGAACTAGCTAAGGAAAAACATGAGGCTGATCTAGAGATCTCACGATTGAGAGGAGAGTTAGTTACTGCTAAGAACGAGGGAATTCCCTGTGACTGTGAGAAACAGAAAAGAAAAACAGTGACTTATCCAGAGAGACTGTAGAACTTAAGAACGCCTTAGAGAGGGAAAAACAGAAAATTGATAGACTCCTTGAGGGTAGGCAGAACCTAGACATGCTGTTGAATACTCCTAGCAACATTGGTAGGACAGGGATAGGTTATTCCACTGATGAAAAGCATGTTAAACATTCTATGCCTAAGTTTAAGTGTTTTCTGTTGTGGTAGAAATGGTCATTATGCATACAACTGTCCATTAAAGAAAGTTGATAAAGCTAAGTATGTTTGGAGACCTAAGAAGTCACCTGTAGATACCACTGTTATATCTGATTCTAACAGGAGATCTCCATCTATGCAGAATGATATCACACATGTTAACAAAAGTTATTTTCCCGCTAACATGTTAGGACCCAACAGAAATTGGGGACCTCAGAAGAATAATTCTTTCTACAGGTACGAAGGAAGAATCCCAGTAAGAAAAGTAGGTGGTACCTCGACAGCGGGTGCTCCCGCCACATGACAGGTGATATAGGTAATTTTGTGTCGTTGAAGGCGGTAGATGGAGGATACGTTTCATACGCCAACGACGCAAAAGCCAAAATCATGGGAGTTGGTACTGTCGGTAACAATTTAAATATCACTATAGATAACGTATGGTTCGTTAGGAACTTAGAACATAATTTAATAAGTATTAGCCAATTGTGTGATGATGGACATACCGTAGTTTTCACCAAAGATAAATGCCTTGTTAAAAAAGAATGATGAGATTGTGTTTAGTGCATCTAGGCATGGTAACATTTACTGCATCACTCTTGATGATATTGCTAACTAAAACGTCAAGTGTCTAGCAGTTATGCAGGATATCACATGGTTATGGCATAGACGTCTGGGACATGCTAACATGGAACTAATGTCTCACATATCATGCAATGAGTTGGTGAGAGGTATTCCAGATATGAAAGCCACCAAGGACAGAATCTGTAAAGCGTGCCAAATGGGGAAACAGACCAGGATGTCCTTTAAGCCTAAGAATGTGATCTCTACGTCCAGACCACTGGAACTGCTGCATCTTGACCTTTTTGGTCCGGTACAGGTTATGTCATTGAAAGGTAAACGATATGCCTTTGTGATCGTAGACGACTATACTAGGTACACATGGGTCTTATTTCTTGCGCACAAAAGTGAGGCTTTAGATAATCTTGCGCCACTGATTAAGAAGCTAGAAAATGAGAAAGAAATGAAAGTCCGTAAGATTAGGAGTGATAACGGTCTAGAATTTGATAGCAAATCCTTTGCATCTTTTTGTGATGAAAATGGTTATAGTCATAATTTTCCAGCCCCTATTACGCCTCAACAGAACGGAGTGGTCGAGAGGAAAAATAGAGTTTACAAGAAATGGCTAGGACTATGTTGAGCGAATATAATACTCCAAAACATTTTTGGGCCGAAGCTGTTAGTACGGCATGCTATGTCTCGAATAGGATTTTCCTTAGACCGATTATTAAGAGAACTCCCTATGAACTTTGGAACGATAAAACCCCTAACATAGGATATTTCCATGTATTTGGTTGCAAATGTTTCATTTTGAATGATAGGGATAAAAGAGGGAAATTCGATTCCAAGGTAGATGAAGGGATATTCCTAGGTTACAGCCTTCATTCCAAAGCGTTTAGAGTGTTTAATAATAGGAAGAAGACTGTTCAAGAATCTGTGCATGTTACGTTTGATGAATTTCCTAACGCAGATGCTACTGAGGAAGGTATAGTTGTGTCTCCTGCAGATATACAGGTTACTGACAAAGAAGTGAACGCAATTCCATTGGAACTAGATGATATGTCAGAGGAACCTGAAGCTTCAGATGAACAACAGCGCAGAAAATTCAAACATGCTTCCAGCCATCCCACTGAACAGGTCATAGGGAGTATCACTTCAGGGATCAAAACGAGAGCAACTGCACGAAACGATACTGCTGAGGAATCACATGACGTGCTGTTGTCAACCATGGAACCTAAGACAGTGAATGAAGCGCTTGACGATGAATCGTGGGTGATTGCCATGGAAGAAGAGCTGGCACAATTCGAAAAGAGCCAAGTGTGGACTCTTGTGGAAAGACCGAATGATAAGTCTATAATAGGCACGAAGTGGGTGTTTCGCAACAAACTGGATGAGAACGGTAATGTAACACGAAATAAGGCCAGGTTAGTCGCCAAAGGTTATTCCCAAGAAGAAGGTATAGATTTTCAAGAAACCTTTGCACCCGTAGCTAGGCTTGAGTCAACGCATTTTACTTGCATATGCATCTTTTAAAAGATTTAAGCTTTTCCAAATGGACGTAAAAAGTGCATTTTTAAAATGGTTTTATAAATGAGGAAGTTTTTGTCGAGCAACCTCCCGGTTTTGAAAAAGAAGAATTTTCAAATCACGTTTTTAAATTAAACAAAGCTTTATATGGTTTGAAACAGGCCCCTAGGGCATGGTATGAAAGATTAAGTAAGTTTTTACTAGACATGGGATTTATAACAGGAACAATAGATAACACTCTGTTTATCAAGTGCGAAGGGAATCACATATTACTTGTGCAGATATACGTTGATGATATCATATTTGGTAGCACTGACATCACCCTTTGCGAGCATTTTTCTAAGTCTATGCAACAGAAATTTGAGATGAGCCTAATGGGAGAACTCACGTATTTCCTTGGATTACAAATCAAGCAATTGGATACGGAAACATTCATATCTCAAACGAAGTACACGAAGGAACTACTTGAAAAATTTGGAATGACTGATTCCAAGGTACTTCCCACTCCTATGTACCATACCCCTAAAATTGATAGTGATGAACAAGGTACGCCCTTTGACCAAACTAAGTATAGAGGTATGATCGGAAGTTTGCTATACCTTACGGCAAGCAGACCCGATATCATGTTTGCTATTGGTCTATGTTCTAGATATCAATCGAGTCCTAGGGAATCTCACTTGACGGCAGTCAAGCGGATACTTAGATATTTGAAGGGAACAATCAATCATGGTATATGGTATCCAAATTCCAAGGAATTCCCATTAATGGGATACTCGGATGCGGATTACGCCGGGAAGATAGGAAGAGCACTAGTGGAACTTGTCAAATACTAGGAAATTCCCTTGTAACTTGGTCCAGTCGGAAACAAAATGCCGTAGCCCCACAACCGAAGCCGAATATATGGCGTTAGGAAGCTGCTCTCAGCAAATCCTTTGGATGAAACAGACCTTGAGTGATTACGGTTTAAGGTACGACCAAATTCCCATTTTCTGTGATAGTACTAGCGCCATTAGTATCACTAAGAATCCTGTACACCACTCTCGAACTAAGCATATAGAGGTGAAACATCATTTTATTCGAGATCATGTTCAGAAAGGGAATATCAGCGTGAACTTCGTAGGAACTAATGATCAGTTGGCTGATATCTTCACGAAACCCCTTATTGAGAGTAGATTCTGTGATATCCGTGACCGATTAGGAATTATTGAGCTCAAATAGGAAAGGTGACTAGATATGTTAAGCCTTTAGTATTTTCCTTGATCTTAACCTTTAGGATCTCCGAGATTTTATTCCTTGATTTTATTAATATTTATCCGGATTCTATCTTCCTTATCTTTCCTTATTCTTCCATATGAAGATTATTTTGTTCGACATTTATGTCAATCTATTTTCAGCCAATATCTCCCTTAAAACTCTGATCCTCTTTTATTTCCTTCCTTAAATCCCGCGAGATAACCTTCTATCTTAACTTAGTCGCGCATAACGGGCAGTTTCCTTCCTTACTAAGAAATCTTTTTAAAATTCAAATTTTTGAAATCCCTTCCTTATCTGACACATGTCCTGTCGAGATCACATCCTTCAATAACTTCTTTCTATCCCTATCCAGAAGTTTTCAGCCTTTAAAATCAAACGCCTCTCGTCTTTTTCAAACTCATTCAAACCCTAACTTCCTCACTTCATAATTTCCATCTACCTTCGATCACAATCATGGTGAAAACCAAAGGCGCCAGATCTCGGTCAGACATAAAGAGGAAGAGTTCCTTACCTGAAACTTCACTTACTCCGAAAGCCACTCGCTCGAAGTCCAAAAGTAGTCCCAAAGCCACGAAATCCCCTATGAAACCGAAGAAGAAGAAAGCGAAGATCGTCAAAACTCCCACTCCATCTCCTGTTTCATTTCATGATCAATCTACTGAAAAAACTCCCGCCTCTTCTCACGATCAGCCTCTTCTCACGATCAGCCCCCATTACCTGAGAAATCAGCCTCACTCGAAAAACCACAAAAGTCTACTTCTGATCAGATCGAGTCTCCTCCTCGAGACAAGACTCCCCTGTTGGATCATTCTGCCAAGGCCCTGTTCAATCCCGAAAATTCGGAGATCACTGACGAGATCAAATTCCTGACTGATAGTGCCAAGGAACTTCACGGAAAGCTTCAGAAGCGTCGCATTGCACGAGGAAGGTGCATTAAGTTTGATGAGTTGGCTGACAGTCAAGTCGTAATATGGCTGACGGAATATGGCTGGGAAAATTTCCTGAGGATAGACGGGTCCTTGTATGTGGAAGCCGTGAAACTCTTCTATGCTAATCTCACGTTCGTTGAAGATGAAACGGAGATCACAGTCAAGTCTTATGTGCTTGGCAAGACCCCTGAATGGAATAGCGCTAAAGTGAATGAGATGCTGGGTGTTGAGAACGAAGGGCTCCGCTACTTTGACTTTGTCCACTAGTGCACCTCTGAAGTATCCATGCGAGACTGTGCAAAAGCCCTCTGGAATTCCCCCTATAAGCCAAAGTTCTCTGAAGGAGAAGCTTTGAACCAACTTCCCATAGATCTGTTCTTTCTCTACAAGGTCCTGCATTTTACGCTATGGAGCGCCCGAGTTGGAAGTGGAGGCCATTCCACCACGATGAACAACATGAGCATGCTGACTCTCTACATGGTGTCCCAAAATAGGCCACTGAACTTAGGATATTTCGTTCTCAAGTACATGGTCTATGCCAGCCAGAGCCCAGATAAGGAACTTCCCTATGGTATGATACTGACACATCTGTTTGAGGCCGAGGGAATCTCTCTGCCCAAGGCTTGGGAAGACAGCTCTAAGCATGCTGTGGATCTGGTCACCCTGAAGCGTGTTGGTATACGCTATGATGCTCGCCAAGGCTGGTCCAAAACAAGGGATTTGAAAACTCCTTCCAAGACTCCGATCAAGAAGAAGAAGGATAATGACAGCGATGACGAGCAGGGAACGATAGCTGATCTGAAAAGAAGCTTCAAGGGGCTTAAGGATGAGAACCGCAAAAAGTTCAAAAAGATCTCACGGAACTTCAAAAAGGTTAACAAATGTCTGAAGGAGATCTCCGCGGCTCTTAATATCGCTGAATCCTCATCTGCCTCATCCGATAGCGATTCCAGCCTTTAGATCTTGTTCCTTAGTAATTCCCTAGCTCTGATAGGATTAGTTCTAGTTTGCTTTTACCGCTGGTTTCTGGTTTTGAGGGTCGAAGTTGTTTACAGGTTAGGTAAGTTGGTGGTGTTGGTCCCTCCTTTTTGATGCTGAAGGGGGAGAAGTCTAGGCAATTAATGCCTTATTTTGTTATTTTGGAATGATATAATATAATCGGCTTGCTTGCGTTTATATGCTTGTGTCTTAATCCTCTGTACTTTAGTTGATGATTTGTTAAGGATTAAGGAATTCCGCACACAGGCAGGGGGAGCAAACTGATATGATGTGTTAACTTGAGACATTCCATGATAGCTTGCGACATTCCGTGGTAACTTGTGACATTCCATGTGATATGATCTGGTAATTGCTAAACTTTTGCTTCTGTGCTTTACATGAGAATACTAGCAATTAGACAGGGGGAGCATGCTATGAAATTTGATAAATTTGTTTGCTCTGATCATATGTCGCATGCTGTGATACTTAAACATGCTACGTGCGTAAATGGCTTCATATCGAGTGTACTCATATGCTTAAGATAGGCATTAATTACTTGTCATCATCAAAAAGGGGGAGATTGTAGACCTTTATGGTCCAAATGATTATGAGAGTTTTGATTATTCCAAGTAATTATGTAAATTGATAAACGTATTCTTTTGAGTTTATCTTTGTTATAGCTGAGCAGTTTTCGAACACATTAGAGTCTTTTTGCATGCTTTTGTTACTTCTAAATGTGTTTATGATTTTGTAGGACTTCAAAACGATAACTGGAACGGACCGAACGGAAACGAATTCGAAAGGGCCGAAGCTCAACATGTTTAAGGCCCGTTTAATAATTTCCAGCCCATAAGATATTAGCCCAACACCGGCCCATTTAAGCCATAGTTAAAGAAGTGGGACCTTCCTAAGAAAATAGAATTTGTGCAACGTACGTCATATGATTTTCCTTCAAAGACACAATCGAGAATTAGCAGCTCAAGAGATTTTTCACGTGGCTCAAGGAACCCGAAGTCAAGAACAAGATCGATCAAAGGCTGCTAATAAATTTCTATGTTGGGTTTGGATGGCTATAAAAGGAGCATCATCGAAGAGAAGACAGGGAGACGAAAGTAGCCATATACACAATCATATAAGGCTTAAGGGACGAACTTCAAAATCCGACGAAGCCCTCAACTCAATCTCGAGAGAGACACATATCCGTTGTTCTCGGGGCTGCTGTACTGTGCGAGCGGCTGGTCTGTGCGGGGCTGCAGCTGAGAGGACGGGAGTAGCAAGCGGACTTGTGGGCTGCTTGGGCTGCGACGGGCTGCCGGCGTAGGAGGAGCAGTGAACGGGCAGTGCAAAGGACTCGTAAGAGAAGGAAAAGCTGAGACGCCCACCACCTGTTCGACAAACTCCTCAACGAAGGTCTAAGCGCGGAGCCTAAATTCAGGGAAGAAACATGTATTTTTCTTTGTTATTTACGCTCCTCGTTGTGTTAATGTCTCATATGAGTGGCTAAATCCCGTAGTATTTGAGATTAGATGAACCCTAGCGAGATCGTACGTATGTTGAACGTATTATTAATGTGCTTTTTATTATGACTCGGTTACGATATATGCTATTGTTTTGATTATGTCTACGTGGTCGAAATAATTGTTGGTAAATCGGACGCTACGCTCGAGAGAGGGGCGACGATTAGACCACTCGTAAACGAGCGGAATAAACTCATCGCTAGAGATAGGTTGAACTACCCCGCCGGATTAGAGTCAAATCTAATAGCGGGATTCATCGTTATTTATTGCGGTCTGCGATTAAGTAAGTTAGGGAAGCTTGCCCAGCTTTTTAAGGCGTAGATTAGTTGTTACGAGTCGAAGCGAGTAAGCGCAGTTTCGCCCAATCGTAGAAACTCGTATACATACCATAGGAATCCTCACGGTCTAATAATTAGCTAAAATATATAGCTTGTTTATCGTTTGGTCGAACTAGGGGGATTCGAAGTCTCAAATACATTCGCTTACATAAATCGTCCCAACTCCGTTATCGTTCTTTTATCAGATTTTTATTTTTATGCTTATCGCTTATTTAGTTTATCGTTATTTATATTTGTATCAAACCAAAAATATTCACTAGGATATTTAAACGACGGTTTTCTGAAGTATATAGTTCCTTTGGGTTCGATACTCGAATACTTGCCATTTCTATACTATTTTTGATAGGTACACTTGCCTGTTGAACGTAGAATAGTTTGTCGATATTCGTTTTATTTTTATTACTCGATCCGCTCGATCAAGTTTTTGGCGCCGTTGCCGGGGAACTATTGATATTTGGAGAGCTTTAGTTTATTATTCTAGCCCTATTATTACTATTATTATTATTATTATTATTATTTCTACGCTTATTATTTTTGCTTATTTTTTTTCTTTCTTCGTTATTTTCGGTATTTTAATTAGTATTATTTGCTGTTATTTTTTTATTAAATATATATTATATATATATATATATATATATTTGCTTAATCGGATTTCGTTTGGTTTAGGTACGTTTATTAATATAAATATTATTATTATTTCTTCAAACTATCTATTTTATTACAAAAAAAATATATATATTATTATAGTCTTTATTATTTCCTTATTATTATTAGGTGCTGAAATTAAAAATGGATCTTACGGCATTCAAGCAGAAGGAAGGCGAGAATTTATACGACGTATGGACACGTTTCAAGACGCTTCTGAACCGCTTCCCACAACATGGTATGACGAAGAGCGAATTGATTCAGCGGTTCCACGAATCGTTGAATGATATTACAGTGCAACTACTTGACGGGGCATGCAACGGAGGGCTATGCAATTTAAGCGCAACGGAAGGCTGGAATCTAATTGAAGAATATAGTGCAAATAGCTTCCGGCGCGGGAGTTCAAGCAATAGAGGCAAACCACCGGGGATGTACGATGTCGATAATGCAACAGCGATAAACGCCAAGTTTGACACACTCCAACAACAAATCGCAGCTAACAACCTCCAAATGCAAACATTGATGAATACGCTATTACCCACGCTAACAACAAAGCCGATTGTTAATGCTGTGCAGGTACAATCTGTCCCGAGGACTTCTGCAGCGGCTCCGCCTCCTCATGCATACCCGAATTATACTCCTCCATGCGCTACATGCGGCGAAAGTCACGACGCAACTCGTTGTCCGGCCACTATTCCAATGGAGCAAGTCGACTACATGGGAAACTACCAAGGCCAACGAAGCTACGTCCCGAACCGAGTTCATCTGAACTTGGCCTACGGTAATCAACAACAAGCTCCACCAGGATTTCAAAACCAAAGAACGCAAGGATACCATGGCGCAAATGTTGAGCCCACCTCGTATAATCGCGTTGATAAGCTCGAGGGAATGCTCGAGAAGTTAATGGGAAAGCTCGACTCTCGCTTGGATAATCAAGAAGCACGGTTGCAAAACACCGAGTCTTCCCTACGGGCCTTAGAGAAGCAAGTTGGGCAGATTGCCGAATCAATCCAACAACGTCCTTCCGGTTCGTTGCCAAGTTACACCGAGACCAATCCAAAGGACCACCATGTAAAGGCGGTGACACTTCGTAACGGGAGAGAGCTCGAGGAAGTGCAGAAAACGAAGAAGAACGTTGAACCCACGCAACCGAGCGGCGAGGCCGACAAACAAGAGGAGACTGCGTCTAAGCCACCTGTCAAGGCGTATCAACCAAAAATTCCATACCCAGCAAGGCTTAAACGGGAAATCGTTGATGATCAATTTGGTAAATTTCTCGCTATTTTTAAACAATTACATATTAATTTACCACTTGTTGATGCCCTTGCGCAGATGCCCCGTTGGGCAAAGTTTCTGAAGGATCTTATCACGAACAAGCGCAAGCTTGAAGACGTTTCCACCGTTGAGTTGCGAGGAGAGTGCTCTGCCATTCTACAGAACAAGCTACCGAAAAAACTTAAGGATCCAGGGAGTTTTACGATACCATGTTTAATAGGCGATTTAGTCGTAAGTAAGGCATTGGCCGATTTAGGTGCAAGTATAAATTTGATGCCTTATTCTATGTTTAAACGACTTGGTTTAGGAGAGCCCAAACCCACTAGGATGAGTTTACAATTAGCGGATAGATCTGTTAAGTATCCTAGGGGTATCATAGAAGATCTGCTGGTTAAAGTCGATAAATTTATAATTCCTGCAGACTTTGTTATTCTCGATATGGAGGAGGATGAAAATATTCCTCTAATATTGGGTAGACCATTTCTCGCTACTGGAGGAACCATGGTCGATGTTCGTAACGGAACATTGACGTTAACTATAGACGGCGACAAAGTTACATTTGATATGACCGAATCCATGAAAAATTCCGAGAAATTAGACGATAAGTGCTTTTATATCGATGCATGGAATGACTTTTTATCATTGCAGGGGCTATCACAACCAGAAACGTTTGCTTCGATGTCAGGATTAGCAGAGACTGAAGAGCCAATGCGTGAACGATCTTTTGAGGTTGACCAGATAGAAGCAGACAAAGACGAGGCGGAATCTAACATCGAAGTGCACCCGAACAAAGAAGAGGAAAAAGAAAAATGTTCGATTGAGGAGCCACCAACCCTCGAACTCAAGCAACTGCCCGATCACTTGGAGTATGCGTTTCTCGAGGAAAACTCGAAGCTACCCGTAATTATAGCATCAAATTTGGAGAAGAAACAGAAAATCATGCTCCTAGACCTGTTACGGGAGCATAAGAAGGCGCTCGCATGGAAGATATCAGATATTCGAGGAATCAGCCCGACCTTCTGCATGCATAGGATCCTGATGGAAAACGAGTTCAAGCCTGTGGTGCAACATCAAAGGCGTTTAAACCCGAACATGAAGGAGGTAGTAAAAGCTGAGGTAATAAAGCTACTTGATGCGGGAGTCATATACCCGATCTCAGACAGTGCATGGGTAAGCCCAGTTCAAGTGGTGCCGAAGAAGGGAGGAATGACGGTGGTAACCAACGAGAAAAACGAACTCATTCCAACAAGGACCGTTACAGGGTGGCGAGTGTGCATTGACTATCGGAAATTAAACGCGACACGAAAAGATCACTTTCCTTTACCTTTCATTGATCAAATGCTTGAGCGTTTATACGGTCATGAATTTTATTGTTTTCTTGATGGTCTTTCAGGTTATTTGATCCCAATCGCACCAGAAGATCAAGAGAAAACGACTTTTACGTTCCCATTCGGAACCTTTGCATATCGGCGGATGCCTTTCGGACTGTGCAATGCCCCGGCTACCTTCCAACGGTGCATGATGGCCATTTTTGACAAATTAATCGGTAAAAGAATGGAGGTATTCATGGATGACTTTTCGATTTTTGGTAACTCATTTGAAGTATGTCTTTCCAATCTTAAGGCGGTACTTAAAAGATGCGAGGAAACGAACCTTGTGCTAAACTGGGAAAAATGTCATTTTATGGTTAGAGAAGGTATCGTTTTAGGTCATAAGATATCGGCTAGAGGAATCGAGGTAGATAGAGCAAAAATAGAAACTATTGAACGATTACCTCCACCCACGTCGGTAAAAGCAATTAGAAGTTCCTTAGGACATGTTGGTTTTCATCGTAGATTTATTAAAGATTTTTCTAAAATTGCTAGACCTTTAACTCGCTTGCTAGAAAAAGATATACTTTATGAGTTTACGACCGATTGTATGAATGCTTTTACTCTACTTAAGGATAAGCTTATTAATGCTCCTGTCATGGTAGCCCCCGATTGGAGGCTACCATTCGAACTAATGTGCGATGCCAGTGATTTTGCAATAGGTGCAGTTTTGGGGCAGCGACGGGAAAAATATTTCCAGCCAATACACTACGCAAGCAAGACTTTAAATGAGGCACAATCGAATTATACTACCACCGAAAAGGAGTTGCTTGCAGTCGTGTTTGCAATCGACAAGTTCCGTCAGTATCTTATCCTATCGAAGGTCATCATCTACACGGATCATTCAGCCATTAAGCATCTTTTTGCGAACCCGGATGCAAAGCCGAGGCTTATCCGATGGATTCTACTACTCCAAGAGTTCGACGTGGAGTTTCGCGACCAAAAGGGAACGGAGAATCTTGCCGCAGACCACTTGTCGAGACTAGAAGAGACACCATGCGAGGTTACAAAAGATGAGACTATCCGAGACTACTTTCCCGACGAACACCTTTACGCTATACATGAGGTACCTGATGAACTTCCATGGTATGCCGATATTGCTAACTATCTTGTAGCTAAGATCTTACCAAGGGGATACACGAGTCACCAGAGGAAGAAATTCTTCTCGGACTTGAAGTATTACTTTTGGGATGATCCTTATCTATTTAGGATTTGTGCGGATAATATAATCAGGCGATGCGTAACCTTCCCTGAAACAATCGATATCTTGGGGCATTGCCACACGGGACCATGCGGAGGTCATTATGGAGGCAACCGCACCGCACAAAAGGTACTAGAATGTGGATTTTACTGGCCAACAATTTTCAAGGATGCGCAAAGGTATGTAGAAATGTGCGATAGGTGCCAACGGACAGGTAATATCTCTAAGCGCAATGAAATGCCTCAGAATTTTATACTCGTTTGTGAAATATTTGATGTATGGGGCATTGATTTTATGGGTCCGTTTCCGACATCTTTTAAAAATCGATATATCCTAGTAGCAGTCGATTATGTGTCAAAATGGGTGGAAGCGCAAGCGCTGCCCACTAATGATGCTAGGGTAGTCGTTAAATTTTTAAAAGCTTTATTTTCACGTTTTGGCTCTCCTCGTTGCATTATCAGTGATAAAGGCACGCATTTTTGTAACATCCAATTTGCAAGGACGCTCGAAAAATATGGCGTTAAGCATAGTGTTACCACTGCGTACCATCCTCAAGCGAGCGGCCAAGTGGAGGTCGTGAATAGGGAGCTGAAGCGGATATAGAAAAAACTGTGGAACATCATAGGCGGGATTGGCCGAACAAGCTAAATGATGCTTTATGGGCGTACCGAACAGCATATAAGACTCCTATCGGATCTACGCCCTATAGACTTATTTATGGAAAATCTTGTCATTTACCCGTCGAGCTTGAACACAAGGCGTATTGGGCGCTAAAAAACTAAATTTTGATTTGAATCTTGCAGGTGAAAAGCGAAACTTACAGATCAACGAGCTCGACGAGTGGAGGCAGATGGCGTACGAAAATACTCGCCTCTACAAGGAGCGTACGAAGCTGTATCATGATCGTAAAATCATGAAACGGGAATTTCAAAGCGACCGGGTCTTGCTCTACAACTCGCGCCTGCGGCTGTTTCCTGGTAAACTGAAATCGCGATGGTCTGGACCATTCACGGTGACCCGAGTATTCCCGTATGGAACTGTCGAGATCACACATCCGGAGAAGGGGACCTTCAAAGTGAACGGGCACCGACTCAAGCATTACTATGGCGGTGACATCGAGGCGCTCGAAAAAGAAACCATCCACCTCCTCGATACCACCCGGAGCTAAAAAAATCGCCAAACTATGTCTAGCTAAAAGACATTAAAGAAAGCGCTACTTGGGAGGCACCCCAAGCCTATCCTATGTTTTTACTTTATTTCTATGCACATTTTTAGTTTTATGATTTTGTTTTTCAGCGATCGCAGGGAATTCAAAATCTCAAGTGTGGGGAGGAGCCGTACAAAGCATGCATATCGGACTATTCAGGGAAGTTCGCTTATCTTTCTATTTCCTTTCCCTTGTGTTACATAATTGTTACGTTGAGGACAACGTAAATCTTAAGTGTGGGGAAGGGAATTTCTGTGAAATTTAGGCAAACATGTTATATATATGCATGTCTTGATTTTTGGTACAAATTTTTTCAAAAAAATTTGGCATAAAATGTTTTTCCCGAAAATTATGTTTCTTATCACGAAGGGATGACTTTATGTTAGGAATTTTGTGAGTAATTAGGATACATATGCGTAGTCTACTTCTTTCTTACATGATGAACTTGGCGATACTTGAGAGATTCGTACACATAACCCGATTTTTGTGAGATTTTTGAGCCTACGAGCTTTTTGCTCATTTCTTTAGTTGTGTGAATCATGCTTAGTTTATTTTTCTTCAGAACTTGCTTGTGTATTGCGTTTTGAAACTACTTGACGTGTGATTGCGTGAAAATGAGGAAAGCATTAGGATCAGTCCATAGCCAAAGTATCCAACCACAACTGGCCCCCGTAGTTAGCCACTTTGAGCTTGAGCCTTTTATTTGAAAAAAAAAACCCGATTATAAATTGCCGACAATGATTAAGCCTTCAGATATAAACCCGTTGTAGCGATAGTAGAAGTGGAGGTTGAGTGCCTGACTTAAGAAGCGCAACCCGTACGAAATTTCGGAGCTGATGCAAAAAAAAAAAGAGAAAAAGTAGAAGAAGAAGAAGAAGAAGAAGAAGAAGAAGAAGAAAAAAGAAGAAAAAATATATTGACTAAGAACCCTTCCTCCGATAATCTTTCACTCTCAAAAGCGTATTATCTATTTCCTAGGTTGAGAAGTTGAGAGAAGAAGGGCTTGGTGAAAAAAAAAACTGCAAAAGAAAGGAAGTGATGAATAAGAACGACGGATTTGACGCTTCAAGATGATGGCATAATTCTGATACGACTACAGCTCATATCCTGTTTATGCTTATTCCTTGCATATCCTACATATCTCAGCCATTTTATAATCCCGTAAAGACCTTCCGATTCACGCTTGATCATTGAAAATGGTAGATTTACGAATCACTTGCAAGCTTATGGTAGAGAGTAGATTAGTGCATGACCCGAGCGATATCACTGACATCTTAATCCATACACTTAGTGATTTGAGTGAATCTCTGTGACGTGCGAATTTTGATAGGTATCGCTAAAGGAAACCGTGTAGTTAGTTGTTGATTTCAAATATGCTTTCCGACTTTACTTGCATTTTCTCCAACGTGATTTCGTTCTTGATTGGTACGTTACATGATTTTATCCTTTTATATGCCATTATTATTTATTTGCTTGGGGGCAAGCAAACGCTTAAGTGTGGAGATATTTGATAAACGTATTCTTTTGCGTTTATCTTTGTTATAGCTGAGCAGTTTTCGAACACATTAGAGTCTTTTTGCATGGTTTTGTTACTTCTAAATGTGTTTATGATTTTGTAGGACTTCAAAACGATAACTGGAACGGACCGAACGGAAACGAATTCTAAAGGGCCGAAGCTCAACATGTTTAAGGCCCGTTTAATAATTTCCAGCCCATAAGATATTAGCCCAACACCGGCCCATTTAAGCCATAGTTAAAGAAGTGGGACCTTCCTAAGAAAATAGAATTTGTGCAACGTACGTCATATGATTTTCCTTCAAAGACACAATCGAGAATTAGCACCTCAAGAGATTTTTCACGTGGCTCAAGGAACCCGAAGTCAAGAACAAGATCGATCAAAGGCTGCTAATAATTTCTATGTTGGGTTTGGATGGCTATAAAAGGAGCATCATCGAAGAGAAGACAGGGAGACGAAAGTAGCCATATACACAATCATATAAGGCTTAAGGGACGAACTTCAAAATCCGACGAAGCCCTCAACTCAATCTCGAGAGAGACACATATCTGTTGTTCTCGGGGCTGCTGTACTGTGCGAGCGGCTGGTCTGTGCGGGGCTGCAGCTGAGAGGACGGGAGTAGCAAGCGGACTTGTGGGCTGCTTGGGCTGCGACGGGCTGCCGGCGTAGGAGGAGCAGTGAACGGGCAGTGCAAAGGACTCGTAAGAGAAGGAAAAGCTGAGACGCCCACCACCTGTTCGACAAAACTCCTCAACGAAGGTCTAACCGCGGAGCCTAAATTCAGGGAAGAAACATGTATTTTTCTTTGTTATTTACGCTCCTCGTTGTGTTAATGTCTCATATGAGTGGCTAAATCCCGTAGTATTTTAGATTAGATGAACCCTAGCGAGATCGTACGTATGTTGAACGTATTATTAATGTGCTTTTTATTATGACTCGGTTACGATATATGCTATTGTTTTGATTATGTCTACGTGGTCGAAATAATGGTTGGTAAATCGGACGCTACGCTCGAGAGAGGGGCGACGATTAGACCACTCGTAAACGAGCGGAATAAACTCATCGCTAGAGATAGGTTGAACTACCCCGCCGGATTAGAGTCAAATCTAATAGCGGGATTCATCGTTATTTATTGCGGTCTGCGATTAAGTAAGTTAGGGAAGCTTGCCCAGCTTTTTAAGGCGTAGATTAGTTGTTACGAGTCGAAGCGAGTAAGCGCAGTTTCGCCCAATCGTAGAAACTCGTATACATACCATAGGAATCCTCACGGTCTAATAATTAGCTAAAATATATAGCTTGTTTATCGTTTGGTCGAACTAGGGGGATTCGAAGTCTCAAATACAATCGCTTACATAAATCGTCCCAACTCCGTTATCGTTCTTTTATCAGATTTTTATTTTTATGCTTATCGCTTATTTAGTTTATCGTTATTTATATTTGTATCAAACCAAAAATATTCACTAGGATATTTAACGACGGTTTTCTGAAGTATATAGTTCCTTTGGGTTCTATACTCGAATACATGCCATTTCTATACTATTTTTGATAGGTACACTTGCCTGTTGAACGTAGAATAGTTTGTCGATATTCGTTTTATTTTTATTACTCGATCCGCTCGATCAAAACTGGGGGGCACAAATTAGAAAACTCGATATGCATGTTATGGATGTTTAAGTATGTGAAAGTATTCGATTAAGCGCTTGAAAATGTTTTAAATGTTAAGACAATCGAATTTGAGTGATCTTATGCTTAACTGGAATATTGATGTGATCACCTGGTTTGAACGTTCACGTTTGAATGGAATATCACTGTGTTATATATATGGAAAATATGTTCTGATAAGTGGTATGTGGATTGTACGTATGATTAAGCTATATATGGAAGATATATTGTGTTAAGTGATATATGAGCTGTACACGATATTGGGTTATTTTAGGAAAGAATATCACAGAGAGCACCCGGATATGATTAAGCTATATATGGAAAAGATATTCTGATTATGTGTGTAATATGCTGATTGATTCTATATATGGAATGTGCTGACTAACGGATGAGATTACCCTGGAATGAAAGAAAATGTGGTATTTATGGTAAGAATTCATGTTGACCGTTGTGTTTGATTGGTTTATTCTTGGCATGATTTCTTGAGTTAATGCACATGTTAATTAAGCTGTCTCTAGCATATTTTTCGTGCTTAACTTTCCTTGTGAAGTGGAGAAACGATTCGTGGCCTATATAGAAGACAAACACTTCACGCGAAGGGTACACAGAACGAACACACAAGCTATCGAATTCCTTAGACGATCTGAGCTTTACTTTGCGATTCATTCGTAGTTTGTGATTGAGCTTTCATTTGCGAATCTGTACTCTTTGAGCGATCCTTAGAAACTCCAAATCCTAAATACCTTTGTCTTCGGACGTGTGAGCGCACAAAGGAGCACGAGTGGAGTCTTACGCACGTGGAGGGACGAATTTTGTGGATTCGGTGGCCCTTCGGTAGCAAGCTGCATCCAGCCGAGGAATAGGTTCCTGGGTAAATGGCGTGGATCGAAACTTGGCGTGCGTCAGCCTAGAGCGAGGTCTAGTGTCCATAGTGCTTCGGTTGTGTACGGGTCAATCATAGTGTAAACGGTAATACCTAGTGATTGATTGGAACTCTTGGGAAGATCACACCCCAAGGACAGGATTAAACCCTAGTTGGGATATAACCTGTATAAAAATCCCGTCTCACTTTACTTTTTGCTATTTACTTTTTCTGTGAGACAAACCCGGAACGTTCGCAAATAACTAGGTGATATCGTTTAAAGGACTTCTGAGATTAACGCGATATTCTGTAAACAGGGTTAAGGAGATAACATAGACAATCTTACTGCTCTCTAGGGAATAACGTGCTCTGCAAATATCTTCTTAAATAAAAGTAGTTTTCAAAGGAGAAAAAGCCATAATTTTTATTAGCCTAATTCACCCCCCCTCTTAGGCATATTACACTTCATCATTAATGACATGTACATATCGCGAATAATATTTAAGCGTAGATACTCACACGAGGGGCTTCATGAGTCTCCAAATAAAAAGACATCAGCTAATGATCTTTCAAGCGTTTTGAACTACACACTTCCCAACAAAAACGCCGATTCAAGAACACTCAAAAAGAACCACAAAGATGCTTTTCGTAACTAACCTTTCCGTGCAATGTTTGTGCAGTTTAACTTACACGCCGAAGAAGATAGAGTTTATCATCAGAGCTCAACAATCTTCGGACGCTTTTTATTCTTCTTCCTCATGGCCCGATTTGAAGAAGCTTTTTGCGAACCACTAAACCGTGGGCCCACTTTACCATCCTTTTTGTCTGAATATTTGTTACAATGGCCTTCATCTTCGCCGCTGGAATCATCTTCGTCGTCTTCGTCTTCAGAATCACTGTGTTTCCCTGCTGAAGAAATCTTCAAAGGGTAACCAGCGATTGTTTGTTCAACTGCTGAAACAGCTCCTGGGGTGTGAAGATCAGCAATTCCCAGCATCAAATCCTAGTGACACTGACAGACAAAAAAAACAGTAAGTTAAAAATGAAGCTCTTAGAAAAAAAAAAGGAATGATGTAAGAAACAGCAAGCCAAGCCAAGCACCATTTCGATTACTTGAGATTCTTTCCCGTTTAGCACTTCGATATCGTAATTTTCAGGATTTTCCTGCAGCAGAGGAGAGCAAATGGAAGTCAGGCAACTTTTAGGCTAAAAGAAAGTTATATTCAGATAGAGATTTAGATGGAAACTCTCACCTTTGCATTTTCGAGAAGGTTTTTATTCGATTCTGACATTACACCTAAAAAGTCCTTCAGTTTCCCCAAAACTGCAAGCAAGAAAAACTATTCATAAGTCTGTCGAGAAAAAATGCATTTGAACCATCACAAAAAGCAACCATGGGCAGCTTCTATTTAAGACATCACAAAAAATGCATTTGAACCATCACAAGCTTCATATTTTCTACGAATCCATGGCACTCCACCTATTTACAATGACAAAAGGATTTCGCCAATGGAATTGATAGGCAGTAGCTAGTCATTGAGCTCAAAACTGTTTATCAAAGTCTAACAACAGAACCAGAGATGTTCCTAGTTGCCATCATCTCTCTATCTTGGTCTTCTATTTACTAACATATTCTTCTTTAAACATGTGATAGACAAGTAAGAAACAGCATATCAAACAAAACTAGACAAGAACACCGTGAAGCAACGCAGTAAAAGAATCCTAAACTAAAAGCTTGAAAACGTAGAAGTACAACATGCTTTGACTCTTGGGAACAGGAAACATGGTGGGCTTCTCTGTAGGAGCTTCAGATTCAACAAAGACGCTGGCTTTCTTGCAAACAAAGAGCTTCGATTCTGGCCCAGAAAAATATCGCGGACTATATTACAACAATCGCCCAGTAAATAACTGCACCAATAAATTCCCAGAAGAAAAAAAAAAGAAAGATGACCCAAAGTTGAATTAGATGAGACGGCGGCTGAACTTCTCTCCACCGCCAACAAGTCTTGGCAATTCTTCTGCTCCGCCATATTTCCTTTTTCCTCGGCGCACCAAAAAAGTTCGAATTTTTCTGTAGTGTGTTTATATCAATGTTTTGAAGACCGGACCGGCCGGGTCCGACCGGAAATCGGTGGACCGGTCAAATTTCCGTCTGGTTCCGGTCCGGTCTAAGCTATTAGTAAAAAAATAAAAATGAAACGTATTTGACATTTTAGCAACTTAAGTTTTATCAGAAAATGTTTTGGCGTGGTGGTTAACAGGGCTCATTTTTAAGCTTGGTGTGTTGGGTTCGATTCCCAACTAAAGCTTTTCTATTTAGTTCATAATTTTATATCATGAAAAGGAAAATGAAACGAAATTAAATAATTCATTGTATAATTCATTTTGGATCCCTACATTTTACATTTATTCAGGATCCATAATTAATTAATTTATTTTTATCACCCCTTTTATAATTGATTTTTTTATCCCAATGTATATTATTTTATTGATATATTCATAAAACATAATATTTTATATTTAGGACACCGGTTTTAGTCCGGTTTGATTCCGGTTTTATACCGGTTAAACCACTAAACCTTAAACCACTAAAATTTCCGATCCGGTTCAAAAACCCGGTTTCAGAACCTTGGTTTATATATACTAAGTTTGTGATAAGAATTTGGGCTTTCTATTGAGCTTTGATGCTCTTCTCTTTTGGGCCCAAAAAGGGTTATGATATAAATTTGCCGGAAATTTCGATTGCTAGGGTTTCATCATATTAATTTGGTGCATTTTCCTCTTCATCTTCCCCACTCTCTTCGTCGATTCTGAAAACTACAAGGAAGCTGTTACTTACGGTTCGAATTTATATCTATTTCGGTATTGCTTTTGTCTGGTCCTTTTTCTTTTTTCAATGATCGGTCGATTTTGGGTTTTGAGATTGTCTTATTGAGATGATCCTCTGTAATCGATATGCGTGCATTTATCACCTGACTAGCATGAAGGCCATTCTTGTTTGATCCTTTGACAACTGCGAATTCCGTTATCTGAATCGAGTACGGGTATGAGGCCGAATGAAATTCGGCTTGATTTAAGGGAATTGACTTGTCTGAGTAGAGTATTGTAGTGAACGTGTGAATGAGTTTTGGCTATTCTAGGTTGACTAATTGATGTTGACTATTCCATAGCCAGTTTCACCTTTCTCGGGATATATAAGGTGCAAAAACCCAACTGACTTGTAAAATTCTCATATACTACCAACAACCTAACCTAATTACTGTAAACCTATTGCTCGAACCCTTGCTTTGTATTGGGCGAATCTTGATTTTTGTCAACTTTCGTCCCATTTAGATCATTGGGTTTGTGTGTGTGTGTGTGTTTTCAACTGTTCTATGCCTTTTTTAAGGCCTTTTTGAGCAATGTGTGCTTCCCTAGCTAGCTAAATTCATTTACGGGCAATTTTCTGCATTATTGTTAGATTTTTTCTGCAGAATGGAATCGCAAATCAAGCACGCTATAGTTGTGAAGGTGATTGGGAGGACGGGTTCTCGGGGACAAGCGACTCAGGTTAGGGTTAAGTTCATGGACGATCAGAACCGTTTCATCATGAGGAATGTCAAGGGACCCGTTAGGGAGGGAGACATACTCACACTTCTCGAGTCTGAAAGAGAAGCTAGGAGGTTGATGTGAGCTTCGTTTTTTTATTATCGATCGTCCCAAAATCGTTTGCTTTTTTCATGAACTGTTTATCTAGTTTGTTTCAAGACAATGTGGGTTATTTTGCTGCTGAATTTCTGTGAAGTGTTAATGTCGTGGGAGAATTTTGAGAAAAGGGATCATCTCTTGATCTTATTAAGTGGAAGGGATTGCATCGTAAATTTACAAATATACCCCACCTAAAAATTTAATTAATCTAAATATACACCCCCCCAAATCGAAACTCATTCCCATTTCGAACAGTCACTTCTCATTTGAACATTCACTTCATCCCCATTCGATCTAACGCCATTTTCAAATACCAATAAAATACCTAAAACGATGGCACAAAATAGTCGACGGAACGTGGTCGAGGAGATCGTCGAAGACGAAAAACTCAGGGTGAGTTTCACGACGAAATTGAGTTGTATTTTAGCTCGGTATTCAGTTTCTTTTCGCTGCAATTCTGTGGTTTTTCTGCAGCTTGTCTAAAAGTGTTCTGCAATTATGGACTGCAATTCGTCGACTGTTTCGACATCTTGCTTCTTTTTTCGCTCTTCCGCGTCGTCTTCTATCGTTTTCGCTGCAATTCGAAGCAATTCTAATTTAGTTCGAATTATTTTTTTTTAATTCGAGCAATTCGAACATAGTTCTAATTATTTTTAATTCGATCAATTAGAATATAGTTCGAATTATTTTTTTAATTCGAGTTCGAAAAATTTTCGAATTATTTTCAATTTTTATTCTACTGTCATTCTTGTTCGAATAATGTTTTAATAACAGTGGAAATTTTTGGTCAAATTTTTCAGGTTTACTTTCCGACCAAGCTACCGCCTCAAAATTTCTACCATTGTACCCTTACAAGAGGCCTCTCCTCCTCGTCAAGAACGCTCACGAGAGGCATCTCCTCCTCCTCCTCTTGAGCTCAATAATCGCCACATTTGAGCCGATTTGATAGGCTGCCGATGTTAGGGACATGAAGGCGACTATGTCCACATTTGAGAACCGATTTGATAGGCTAGATAACCATGTTAGGGACATGAAGGCGACTATGAGGATGATGCACGAGTATCTATTTGAGGTTACATATTTTAAGTTTCTTTTTTTTTATGTATTGTTGTTGCTCTTTGTTTGAACATATCATTTTCAGTTTTTGGGCAACGGCGGAGCGGTGACTTTAGTCGATCGGTTGAGGCCGAGGAGACGAGGTGTGAGGTCGAGGAGTCGAGGCGTGAGGTCGAAGAGCCGAGGGTTGAGGTCGAGGAGCCGAGAGGTGAGGTCGAGGAACCGAGGTGTGAGGTCCAGGAGCCGAGGTGTGAGGTCGAGGAGCCGAGGGGTGAGGTTGAGGCAAGGGGTGAGGTCGAGGAGCAGAGGCGTGAGGTCGAGGAGCCGAGAGGTGAGGTTGAGGCGAGGGGTGAGGTGGAGGAGCCGAGACGTGAGGTGGAGGAGCCGAGATGTAGATATACATTTAATTGTGTTTGATTTTATTAGTTGTCCTTGTAATTAGGGGCTTTATTTGTATTTGTCCTTAGATTAGGACTAGTTAGATATTTATACCAAGTTTGTTTGGTATAAATACTTGTACACACATTATGTTTGATAGAGAAAGTTTTGGAAATTGATCCAAAAGGCTTGCAATTCAATTCCTAGAGAAAGAAACAATAGTAACTTTCTCACTCTACTCGAATTCTCTCTCTTGTTCTTCATTTGAGTTTTTCGATCGAATCTAAATGTCAATCATTATCATCGAATTACTTAGAATTCATGCCTAGGATCATAGAGTTGTTAATCGTAGGACCTAACAATTGGTATTAGAGCTAATTCGTTTTGTTTTGAATCGAAAATTGTTGGATTTGGATCGAAAATCATTTTCAGTTTACTGTTCATCGAAGAACAGTTTGGCGCGAAATTTTTTTGATCCAATAGCTTAATTCTGTGTTTAATTTAGTTGAATTTGATGTTTCTGTGCTCGTTTAAGTGTTAAATGATGATTGCGATCAGATTTGTAGCTGTTTGAACTTCGTTTTTAGGATTAAATCAATTCTGTGATTTACTGTTTGCGAAGAACATGAAGAACACGTTCTGATTTTGATCAAATTCGACATACTTTGCTTCATAACGTGTTTAATTGCTTGTTCGTGCGTAGTTAGTCAATGATTGCGAGAAATTACCTGAAATTTCACTGTGTAATTCGTTGTTTTTGCTTGAATCTGTGTTAATCGTATTCTGTTATTTGTTCTCGATCGTTCTAATTTTCTCGCTAGGTTTACGATCGGATTAATATCTCGATCGAAAAAACTTGGCGCGAGAATTTTTCTCGGTCAGAATACGAAGTCAGCGCTAGAATCGTCAACACTAGAAACGATTTTAGTTAAAAATATTTCTCGAGCATTATTCAGCGAAAATCTTTTTTTCGAGGAAGACCAATTTTGACTTTGCACGCGTAAACACTTTCTCTCGAAAAACATTTTCGGTCAGACATTTAAAGTTTGACCATGCTAAAAATCATTTACACGCGAGAAACTTTTCTAGTCAACAGATTTATTTTGACTTGTCGAGAAACTTACTAACATACTGTTTCTTTACGATCGAAATAAATTCACAATCTGGAAATTTTTCTCGACCGAACGATTTTGGACAATTTATTTCGCTCGAAAAAATTTCACTGACAGACTTTCTCGCACGAGAACAGTACACATTATATTCTATTTCGACGAAATTATTTTCGATCAAACTTTAAAGATTGAATCGAAAATAATTCTCGAACTATTTTTCGAATCAAACGCTACTAACGAACTTTGTCACTTGTGAAGCACATTACATCATCTTCAAACGTTCAAAACACTTAATGGAGATCCTTCAATAACTCAATTACAACACAAAATGGAGGCATACTCTATCGGAAATGACAACCGTCCGTCGATTTTGCAACGAGGCGAATATACCGTTTGGAGAAGTCACTTCCTCAATTTCATCGCTTTAAAAGATCAAGCCAAGAATTTATTGAAATCACTAGAAGAGAGACCCGCACAGTTTTGGGTGAATGTCCCCGGTGATGAATCGGTAACTCCTCAAATTCCCGCATCTAGGCGACTGAAGAAGCCTAGGGAGTACACAATCGAGGAGAGGGCTCGAGCTAAGGCTGATCTAGTAGCCATGAATACCATCATGCAGGGCATTCCCAACGACATATATAGACAGATTGATAGCCTTTCATCGGCTAAAGGAATGTGGGATGAACTGCATAGGATGATACAGAGGACGGAAGTTGGCATAAAGGCCAAAAAGGCGAACATTCTCACTGCTTACGACTCCTTCAAAGCAAAGCCGGAGGAGAGTCTATATGAGATCTACCAAAGATACCTCACTCTTCTCAACGAGATGAGGAAGATAGAAATCACGAAGACCAATATGGAGACAAACATCAGATTTCTCTCTTCGCTGCCTGCGGAATGGAAGAAAATATCCACTCAAATGCGACAGAATAAAGATCTAGAAGAGTTGGATATCCATGCCGTGTTTGAAAATCTCGCACAATATGAGGATGATATAAGCGAGATTCAAAAGGAGCAGAAGGGCAAACAGATCGAATACACTGTTGCCTTAGTCTTGGAGAAGAGGAGCTCAAAATCAAGAAAAGAAAAGATCGTTAGGCATCCTTCTCCTTCAGAGTCGGAAGAAGAGTCGGACTCCGACGTTGAGCCAAACATGAAAGCTCTAGGAAAGCAGTTGGCTCTAATAGGAAAATGATGAGTAAGAAGTACTTCAAGAAGAAATCTTCAACCTCAGCCAACAGACTTCGGACTACAAGCTCTAAAAACAAAGAACGTGCACCAGAGAGCTCCGAAGTCAAGAACTCAAAAAGGCTAACAAATGCTTCAACTGTGGCAAGCCAGGTCACTTTGCCAGAGAGTGCACTCTTCCGAAGAAGAGAGATGTCAACTACTACTCCATGAAGCTCCAATTGACTAACAGAAGGAAGCTGGAGTAGCTCTCATGGCCGAACAAGACCAATGGCTCGAGGACACGTCGAGTTCTGAATAAGAGAATTTAGCCCTCATGGCCCGTCTTGACAATGAATCGGACGCTGAAACTGCCAATCATACGGACGACGAAAACGAATCCACCTCTTCACAAGAGGTAGACCTACATTCCACATTATTGACCATGTTAGATACATATAAAAAACAATATGCTAACATGAAACGTGAGCAGAAAAGTATTAAGGAAGTAGAGGATAAACTTTCTAGGTCTCAGGAAAGGATAAATAGTATCGAATCAGAACTTAGGATCTCTAGTGCTAAAATAGAAGAACTTACTAAGAGCCTACATTCTAGAGACACTGTCAACCTCAAATAGGATAGCATGGCGAAAAGATTAAGGAATTAGAAGATAGGCTAGCAAATAACTACAATTGCTTGGTTAGGAATCTCAACGAGAAAGCCACCTTGAATTATAGGATAAACGAAGCTACCACTAAGATCACCAACTTAGAAGCTCAATTAGAAATATCAAATGCTAAGGTTAGTGAGCTTAGTAAAGAACTAGACGCCTGTCAAGCCGCCAAACTGACGGTAGAAAATAATTATGCTCTCCTAGGTGAGGAACGCGAGAAACTATATGCTAAAATTAAGAAATTAGATGATATAGTTACGCGTAGGGGACAATCCGAACAGACGATATTTTTAAACAAGCCCAAGGATATAGAGTTCTATAACCCATAGAAGGCATAGGTTTCATCAACCCACGAGTTCTACGGAAAAATGAAATATATGATATTAAGCAAATGGGTTTAGGAGTAACCTCTCTTAGAGAATTACTGAATCGACGTACCAAAATAATTTTGATTCATCTATGAGAAAAGCCTCAGATGGGTTTGAGATCCCCTTTGACTACACTGCGCTAAACGAAAGAGACAGAAATATGAAACCGTCATTAACAATTGTCTCTGACCTATTTCAACTTCCTGACCCTCAAACAGCACTTGAGGAAGCCAAAGACGTTTATTATAAAAATTCTCTCTACATACCTCCTATAATCAAACAGATAGAGGGATCTCAAGCTAAATTAGACAAAGAAAGAGAGAATTTCGAAGCTGAAAAGAAAACATTCTTAAAAGAGATGAAAAATCTCAAAGCTTCTTCATCCTCCCAAACTACCTCTCATGCTATGATGAAAATCGTGATAATCTAAAAATCACCTTCAAATGATCAAAAGTGTCTTAATAATTCTGCTAAGAGTGTTAAGACTAAAATTACTTTACCTACGTCTACAGGGAGCGTAGGGCAAGCACTAGAATCGATGGCGAGAGTGTCTAGTCTTAAGAAGGAGCTAGTAGATTTGAGTATGCTTAAGAATGTTACTCCTTCTGTACGAGTAAATGACACTTGTAGAAATAAAAGAGCAATTTCTTCGCTTAGAGTAATTGCTTCTACGTGTACTCTTCAGCCCATCACCTTTAGAAGCACCAACTACGAAATAGGCTCTACATCTAAAGCTAGAATTAGTCCTTCTGAAACAAATGCCACTAGGAAGGCTCGTAGGAAACAAGATCCAGCCATAAAGAAAGTTTATGGCGCCGTACATGCTTGTACTCACCTAAGGTATCCTGTAAAGATTGAGTCCCCCAAGCACCTTAGGAGATTATCAAAAGAAAAGATCTTTTCCTCAGTCAAGCCTACCAAAGCATTTTTACGTGTTGAAATTAACCTTCCCTGCAAGGTTCAACCCAAATGGGTTCCTAAATCTCCGCCTAGGATGACAAAAGCCGAAAAGGCCAAGTCACCTAAAAAGGCAACACCCAAAACCACTTCTACGAAAGTGACTTGGGTTATTAAAACTCCCTTAAGTATTAATTTAGGAATCATATCTGAACCTAAAACTAAATCTGCTAATCTGAGAGGACCATGCTTAAGTGGGTACCTAAAGCTCTCTAACTTGTTTTTGCAGATCCATCATG
Organism: Craterostigma plantagineum; assembly: GCA_027422505.1. NCBI lineage: Eukaryota > Viridiplantae > Streptophyta > Magnoliopsida > Lamiales > Linderniaceae > Craterostigma > Craterostigma plantagineum. Next base: position 9,552,356 of record JAPQWV010000002.1, read on the forward strand.
TGTGGTACCTCGACTCTGGTAGCTCCACACACATGACTGGAAATCAAGAGCTGCTGAGCAACAACAAAGACCGGCCAAACGGCAAAGTCAGATTCGGAAACAATGACTCAGCTCCAATTCTTGGATATGGAGATATCATTCTGGAGAAATTGACAATAAAAGATGTCTCATATGTCGAAGGTCTCGGCCATAACTTGTTCAGCATAGGCCAATTCTGTGATAAGGGATTTCAAGTGGTCTTTCACGCTGACCGCTGCAGGATTTTGGACAGCTCCTCTATGGAGTTCGGAAATCCAACCTTTACACGATCAACCTGACGTCCGTGCTGCCCTCGACAGCTGTTTGCCTCATCTCTCATACTGTAATTCAGAGGAACAGCTTATGGCATCAACGCATGTCTCATCTAAACATCAAAGCTCTTCAACATCTCTCAACAAAAAAGTTGGTTCATGGTCTTCCAACTATAATTTTACAAAAAGAGCATCAATGTTCGGCGTGCCAATTAGGAAAAATGAAGCGAGCATCTCATCATATCATATAAGTGGCCTCTGCTTCACGTCATTTGGGACTGCTACATGTGGACCTCTGTGGCCCGATGAAGAAACAGAGTATAAAGGACGCAAGTATCTGCTGGTCATAGTCGATGACTACTCTCGCTACACATGGACAAGGTTCCTCCGAACAAAAGATGAGACAGGGGACTTGATCGTCAATTTCGTGAACTCTACTCAAAATTTGCTGCAGCAGACTATCCAAGTCATTCGAACAGACAATGGCACTGAGTTCAAGAACAAATGTCTCAGTGAATTTTATCAGAAACTTGGAATAAGTCAACAATTTCAGCCACCAAGACTCCTCAACAGAACAGGGTAGTCGAACGAAAGAACAGAACTCTAGTGGAAGCCACGCGTACGATACTAATCCACTCTGGTCTTCCACATTTTCTCTGGACGAAAGCAGTAAATACCGCCTATTTCACTCAAAACAGGACGGTGGTTCACAAGCGCTTTGACAAGACTCCGTACGAAATTATCAAGAAACGAATACCCAACATTTCATTCTTTAAAGTCTTCGGGTGCAAGTGCTTTGTGCGAACGACCGAGAGCAACGTGCTAAGTTCGACCCTAAAGCATTCGAAGCCACTTTTGTCGGGTATTCTTCAACCTCGAAAGCGTACCGAGTATACATCAAGTCCAACCACACAATCAAAGAAAGCTACAATGTCACTTTTCACGAAGTGGCGGATATGGCTTCTGGTACTTCAGTCCAGGACCCGTGGTTAATGGCTCCTGCACACCTCAGTTCAGGACCCGTACCTAACCAGATAGCTTCTGAATATAAAAGTTCAGAACCTGTTTTCACTGGTGTGTTGGCACAAAACCAACAGAAGATGGCAACAACTCCGAATTCAACGTCAGAAGAAGCAATGAGACTTGCATTAGACGATTTGGACTCTCTCTTCGAGCCAGTATATCGGTCACACACTGCTACACCTATAGTGGATTCTCCATCCGACGAGACCGACGTACCAAGTGCTTCTCATGTCCCTACCTCACCCGATTCAGAATTGCCACAGAATAACAAAGAACCTACAGTGGTTATTGAGGAAGAATCATCAGAGACGATCGTTCCAAGTGCAGAATTGGAACTTCCTCAAGAAATTGATCAGTCGGAGAGTACATGAAATCCAGACCCACAGATGGCTGATGCATCGACTTCAGCCTTGCCTCATGAGCGCAAGTGGACTAAAGGTCACCCGGTTGATCAGATAATTGGTGATCTTTCGGATGGAGTGAGGACACGTCGTCAACACAGTCTCTTCAGCTGCTTCTTAAGTAAAAATGAGCCTACCAAGGTAGCAAACACACTTCAAGATCCGGATTGGGTAATAGCAATGCATGATGAAATTCATCAATTCGAACGTCTTCAAGTGTGGACCTTAGTACCCCTTCCACATGGGAAAACAATTGTCGGAACCAAATGGGTATTCAAAAACAAGAAGAATGAAGATGGTGAAGTGATCCGGAACAAAACAAGGCTAGTTGCGAAGGGATTCAATCAACAGGAAGGCTCATCGACTACGACGAGACATATGCTCCTGTTTCCCGAATCAAAGCTGTCCGTCTTCTCCTGGCTTATGCGGCTCATAAAGACTTCAAATTCTATCAGATGGATGTTAAGACCGCGTTTCTCAACGGCGTGTTAAAAGAAGAAGTCTACGTCGCTCAGCCGGAAGGCTTCGTTGATCAAGAACATCCCGATCACGTCTATCGATTGGACAAAGCTCTCTATGGACTAAAACAAGCCCCACGTGCTTGGTACGATGTCCTGAGTGAATTCCTCGTGAAGTCTGGATTCATACGAGGAGCGATAGGCACAACCCTCTTCATCAAATGGCAAGACAAAAATCTGATGGTCGTTCAAGTATACGTCGACGACACCATCTTCGGATCAACTAATCCACGGCTTTGTACGAAGTTTGGAGATCTAATGAAAAGCAAGTTCGAGATGAGTCACATGGGAGAGATGCAGTTCTTCTTATGACTACAAGTTAGGCAATTCGAAGATGGGATTTTCATCAGTCAGACAAAATACATCAAGGATATTCTGAAGAAATTCCATCAAGATCAGAGCAAGCCTCTCAACACTCCTATGTCACCAAGCTGCAAGTTGGATGTCGATCCCTCTGGCAAGTCGGTCGACGTCACACTGTATCGCAGCATCATTGGATCTTTTCTCTACCTCACTTCGAGCCGGTCGGATATCATGTTTGCAACCTGTTTATGTGCTCGTTTTCAAGCCGATCCCAAAGAATCCCATATGCTCGCGGTTAAAAGGATTCTGCGTTACCTTAAGGGCACTTCTACCCTTGGATTATGGTATCCAAGGGGTACGAATTTCAAACTTATAGGTTATACTGACGCTGATTATGCAGGTTGCCGACAGGAAAAGCAGGTCCGGTGGCGCTCAATTTCTAGGCAAAAAGCTGGTCTGCTGGTCATCCAAAAAGCAGAACTGTGTGTCAACTTCGACGGTCGAAGCGGAATACGTGGCTGCCGCCAGTTGTTGCTCCCAGATGCTGTGGACTCGGACTCAGCTTCGCGACGATGGGTATAATTTAAATAATATACCCATATATAGTGATAGTTAAAGTGTCATCGCTATTACTTGCAATCCTGTTCAACGCACAAAACACATAGACATTAGATATCACTTTATCAAAGATCATGTAGAAAAAGGCACCATAGATATGTATTTCGTGAACACGGAGTACCAACTAGCTGACATTTTCACCAAGGCATTGGATGAAAAAAGATTTCAATTCCTTGTCGGAAAATTTGGCATGTTGAATCTTCCATAATATTTGCTTTACCTGATATTTTGTGCTACTAAATGTTCTATGCTATGTGTTTTCTTTGCTTATAGTTTTATCTTGCGTGAAATAAATATTTTTTTAAAAAAAAATAAAACAAAAAAGGGGGATGATGAAATCCTTTAGGATGCTTTGATCTAAAGTCACTTAGAATTTTACCCCGATATGCGATCGATTTAACTGCTTAATTTTGTTAGTCTAAGTCGCATTCTTGTGTCTAAAGGTCATTAGGTTGCTCCACTAGACACAAAGCCATTATACATATGTGAGGATTCAAGCCTTGTTATTTTTCTTTCTTTGGATCTATTTCTCGAGTGAGTCACACATCAATTACTTGTCTTAACTAGTGATACTTGGATTCACACTCACCTTACCTTAAATCGTTAGGAAAATGATAAGGCGCTTAGGTTATTCCTCACTCGGCCTTATAAATTTTTTTTTCCCTCACTTTAGCCCTTAGTCATCCACTTTGAGCCTTCTCCGATGTCCTTTTCTTCCTTTAAATCCCATTCCCAGCCTTCAACTGTATTCTATACTCTTCGGATGGTTGTTCAAACGAGAAAAGGAGGGGGAGAAAATAAAAGAAAAAAAAGAAAAGAGAATGATGACAAAAAAAAGGTGTTGCTCAACGCGCAAATATGAGACCAAAGGAACCTGCCTTCCGACATCTCTTAGAAGGTGCCATAGATCCTGCTGTGAACTTCTCCAACGATAATCTCGCACGCTCCTCAGAACGGCTGGAAAGAGGAGCACCACGAAGTGAACTTCTCAACGATAATCCGGTCTTATATCGGGAAACGAAAAGAGGAGCGCAGCCTTGGGTACGAATTCCATAACCGTGAACTTTTCCAAAAAGATAATCTCTGAAACCTCTCTAGGGATTAAGAGAAGAGGAGCACGGTATCGGCCCGAGAACCAACAAGAAGAACTTCGCCTACGATAATCTCCTATAGCCTCGTGGAGAAGCGGAGCTTCAGCTTGAGCATAGCATAAAAAGGGATAGTTCTTAAAAGAAAAAGAGGGAAAAAAGATTGAAAAGAAGAAAGACGCAAAAGGAGACGGACGTAGAAATGGAAGATGACGAAGAGATAAGCTCACTTTCCTCTAAATTCCTTCCCTTCTAAGTCCTCCAAACTAAAATCCTTACAACCCTTTGATTCCAGTCGACGGTCTCTCGCTTAGGCGAAATGATTAAAAATGCCTCGATCACAGGTAAATTGACTTAAAATTGCTTGTGTTGACTTAAGTGATATAAATATAAAAATCCCAAGTTAAAAATAATTGAGTGCTAGAGAGAACCTAGTGAGAGTTGTCGAAATGGACCAGTCTATTAACTTAGGACTTTAGTTTGACGATATGACTTGACGGTATTTTCTTCTTTCAAATGTCTCGTAAAATTTTAGGTGTGACTGATCGAAGCAAAATAATCTGACCCCATACTATAATAATAGTAATATGCAAAAAATAAAAATAAAAATTCATATATACATAGAAAATTAATATTATTTAATTTCTGAAAAAAAAATCGTGAAAGGAAAAATTTCGCACATTCTGACATGAAATATTATGTTTCATGTCAACGACGTTTTTGTTCAACCTGTCTGCATGAATTTGAGATCATATAGATAAGGTGAACTTGATATGCCACGGCCGTGACGCTACCGCACCAGGCCGTGACACTCAGGCTGGGACAAATGCAACCTTACAATCCTTCGCATTTTCCACGGGATCGTGTTCAAGAAAAATATTCCCTAAGAGAATTCTGTTAAACGAATATAACCGGTTATATTCGATTGTTGATTAACTCAATTATTTCTAACGTTTTTCTCTAAGTGGTACAGATTTTTTAATTTCTTCCAGGGAAGCTAGACACAGAAAATACAGGGATTTAATTGCATTTATTTTAATTCTGAGGCCGCTTTACAATGTGATTTTATTTGAAATAGGGGTCAATCTGAAAATTCTAGAAGTACTTACTATCGAGAAACTGGATATGAGAATTAATTCGCGATCATAAGTTTCTCGATCGTAAACAGTGTTGGGAACGATTTTGATTAGCCGCGATAATTTGCGATCGAAAAATTGAATTGAAGAGCATTTTCGAATCAAAAATTTCTCGAGCGCAAATAGTAATGGGCCTGATCCATTTAATTGCAAAATGTCAAATCGCAAACCCAACATTGACTTACGGCGAGTTAATAAAAGTTCACTTTTTGGTCAATCGAAAAACTTTTTCTCACGCAACCCTAAATCGCAAAAATTTCTCTCTCGAAAAACTTTCACAGACATTTCTAATTTCTAAAAAATCTTTCGATTTTCAACACCAAATTGTCTGTTTAAGGTAGAGATGATATTCTTTTGACATTTACGTGTGATTTAACTTCATTAGCATCTGCATTTTGTAGTTGTTCGCATGATTAAGATTAGATTCTCGACTGTTCTTCAAAACTGAGAAAATCGTATGCTATATTATAGTGATTTAGGCATGATTATGAATTTTATCTGAGATTAATGCCTGCACTTAAGATAGTTTCGATGTTCTTTATGAATCTGGTAGTATAAATCTTCGGAAAATCTGCATCTTCGACTCTAATTTGAGTTTAGATAAAACTGAGCATTTGAATGTTTGAAGCCATCGACGAACTTTGTCGATCGCAAACAGTCTTAATTGAATTCCGATTCAACTGAGATACTATTTGTATCGAATTAGTTTTCGATCGATAAATTCTGACTTAGTCGCTAAGACAGAAGATTTTGACCAACAAATTAATTACCATCGAGAAATCTAATTATGATTTTTCTGTGAGCGAAACATTTAAGCACTGAATAGACAATTTAGATGCAAATTAGATCGAACGTAAAACTTACTATCGCAAAATAGAATTTTCGATTTAATTTTATTTCGGTCGCAAAAATTTAGCAACGAAAAAAAATTAATTTTTCAACGATTAATTTGTCGATCGTAAAATTCGCCGCTTAGGATTTAATTGATAGAAAAATTTCTCGACGATCAACTTAGTTTTTCGTTGACTAATTTCTCGATAGAAAAATATCGCAGCGAAAATTTTACTTAGGATCGAAAATTACGTACCGCTCGACAAATTTCAAATCGAAAAATTTTATTCAATCAAGGAAAATTATTCGATAGTAAATTTACCTGAGAAATAATTTCTCGATCGTAAATTTACGCGGAATTTTTCTCGATTGTAAAATTTGTCGGCTACAGTCTCACGATTCCAACTTCAACACTTAGAAGATTTTTTTCTAAGTCTTTTACACTGTAGCGAACATTAGCGAATAAAATTTTCTCGATCGCAAAATTAAACGGAGTTATTTCAATTGAAATCAATCTGAAAACCAAATTTATCGAGGGAAAAATTTCTCGGCATGAACAGTGATATTTCCCGCAATCAAATACTTAGAAAATTTCGAACTCTTTTCACGCGATTATATGTTTAATTCGAAATTACAATCATGCCATTACATTTTTTTCAAAATCAAGTATCCTATATGCATGCTACACGATTTCAATTCAAAATTCATCAAACATGTCATGACTTGATACAATATTATAGTTTGATGAAATTAAATCAATTTTCGATTAAAATTAAATTTATGAACTAATGAACTTTTATATCTCTTATTTTTCAGATGGATCGCTGCCCTCTTTATAATCATATATATGACCACAACTTGTATCTGGAGGTCTAGGATACGAATTTCCAGCTCGATCAGAGCACCTTTCGGTGTCCAGACGAGATCATTGTCTCTATCCTGCAAGGCCACCCCATCTGGCATGCATTGACGGTCACTGCATCGGTGCCAATGGTCTATCTCCAACAATTTTGGGGATGTATACAAGGAGCAGTGGATAATGGAGCATTCTCCTTCTCAACCATAATTGGGACGCGGCACATACATATGGACAAGAACCGGTTCGGGATGATTCTGGACTTGCCATACAGCGCAAACTACGACCCGCTCCCATCAGACGCAGAAATGGTGCATGATTTCATGCAGATGGGATATCAACCGCAGCTCACCAAGCTAGCTCAGGTCCAGAGCAGCGGTATCCCTCATCCGTGGAAGACACTGTTCGGGATTGTGAACAAGTGTCAATCGCCCAAGCATGCTGGCTTCGACAAGGGCAATGGCAACATACTGCGGATCTTACATGGACTCGCATTCTCTAGAAATTACGATTTCACGCAGCTGATCTGGAATGATCTTCCAGACCAGATTCGGCAAAAGGAGAATCGTAGATCGAAGAATGTGCCCTACGCTCGGTGGTTTAATGTAATCATAAAGGAATTCATGGAGATGCACGAGTCCATCCATCGTCTACCTCCTGGAGGAAATTATCAACCACCCAGGCTTAAATTCTTTCACAATCCACGGCTCACGGACATGGACCAACCGTCGATACCGATTCCTTTTGAGCTTCTGCGTCTCGCTGAACCCAGAGGAGACATATACCGTATGTACTTTCGGGAGAATCACCTCACCGAGGAGATGATTCGAGGGCCCCCGACAGATTTTGGAGTTAGCCCTCCCCAACCGCAACAACAGCCTAGTCCTGGGGACATGATGATTGATGAAGTCACTCAGGAACTAGAGCTGGAGCCTCCAACTCACGAGGAGCCAATGCCGGACTTAGATGCCATGCTGATCGATGCTGTGGCTGCCGAGTTTGAACAAGAGGCTCCAACAGAAACGCTCCAAGTGGAAGTGCCTGTATATGTAGGCATGCTTGAAGAGCCTATCGAGGAGGCTCCTCTACAAGGAGCACAACCCGAGACTGAAATGGGGCACAATTCACTTCCACTGGTGATGGACCAGGCTCGTGAGGACGTGGAGCACTAACCTTCTCCTCACACGGCCACCTCATCTGATACAGAGTCCGATGAGGAGCTCAGACTCATAAGACGGACTCCCAGACGATTGAGTATACAGATGGAGTCCATCTCCAAGCCGTCACCACCGCACCAGATACCACACTGATCACTTCCTCAAGTGTTGCGGACACCTCTTCGCTCAATCTTGAGCCGCAACCAAATCTACCGGTGTCTGGTTCGCATGCCCAACCCGAGCCTGCCGTAACACCCATAGAGGAGAATCTTCAAGATTCGACTCGAGGATTGGGTGGAAGTCTCATACAGTCACAACCTCAAGTGACCGTGAGCCAACCTGAGGAGCCGGTGCCTGCTCATGGGTTGTCAACAGGCGACATCAGTCGACCTGGTATATCTACGACGGAGGCTTCAACACCGTTTGTGACGAACAAGCAATTCGAAATCGCTCTCCGCTGCTGTTCAATCGCTTGAAGAAAAATTGATGGAGAGAGTTCTTACTGCCATATAGACATCCCGCAGAGACACCGAAAAAGCATCTGTCTCCGAAGGCACCTCGTCACAGCCCAACCTCACACATCCACAACCCACACCCACCGATCCTTTAGCCACTTCATCCATCCTCATCAACCCATACACCATACCCATAACCGAGCTCCACGATATCCTACTCGCCCGCCTGATCGGCCTTTCCATCCGATCGTCTCAAGAAAAGTCTCTTTATAGGCGATTTGTGGATCATCTTGAGCTACCTACTGAAACTTGCCAAGGCCAAAGCTCCAACTCAAGACGCAGACATGACGATCCTGACAATCAGGACCCTCATGAGGGGGAGAAGAGGCCACGGACATCTACGAGTGGTCAAGAACAAGGCCAAGGCTCGGGCTCTGCGCAGACAGGAACTGGAGCCGGAGAAACCTCACAACCCACTACACAAACCACCACCACCACGCACCGCACACAACCTCTAAGCCCATTCTACCAACCCACCATCAGAACGCCTCCGTCGACCCCATCCACGTCACCGACCTTTACAAGCCCCTTGCTTCCGGAAGAAGAAGCAAGTGCCGCGATGCTCATAGCCCTAGCAGCTACTCAAGCTACTCCCTCGGTCGCTCCAGACCAACCGAGCCCCTCCGGACAGGGCGTCAATCCACACGAGGTTCTAGACAAATACATCTTCGAAGGACAGTGGATGACCCATTCCATGTCCGAGGAGCATCAAAGACAACGGCTTCAGGACGTTCGGAATTTCCTACAACAAGCCTCCATAGACCTCGTGATCATAGAAGATGGCGAGCTTCAGGAAGGTGAAGACTACCAACAAGAAAATCCCAAGGCTACCAGAGTTGATCGCGCAACGAGCGGCTTCCCCCATAATACTAATGTCAGGGACCGTTCGGATCGACACGCCGTGGTAGAACATCCGAATAGAAATCCCTTTCCTTGAAGAAGTTCGTGAAAACATTTGGAGGTCACCAGAGAGAGTTAAGAAGCCGAACGAGTTCGAGCTGAGAGGGATCTCTCACTAGGATCAGCAGAAGAGGATGACCTACCTCTGGATGCTGACCAAACTTGGACCTGATATAAGGCTGGGGATGACTAAAGAACAAGTCAAGAGCCACTATAAGAGTCTCTCCCCAATATGCCAACTACTCAGCGTATACTGTGCAAATGAGGACTTTCAACACCTCATTACACCATCCAGCGAGTAGATAGAACTCGAGAAGATCTAAGCGAGAGCGACATACCGTACATCCCTGCTGATGGGGTATATCATCTCTATCTGCTATACGTGGAGGAGAACAAAGGTCCTCAAGGCTTCATCAAGAAAGAAGGACTCGAGGGACTCTACCGGTTCATGATGCTCCAAGTCAAGTACTTCGTCGCACACGACCTTCAGATGGCTCTGGAGAGCAACATGAAGAAGGTTAACATGACCGCCCCGCTCAACAAAAGACCTGAGATCGAAGGCTTCCCAACAATCATGTGCACATCAGCTCAGTCCTACGCATCACCTACCACAATCCAATAGCCAAGAAGAATAGGTTGATGCTGAAGACTGAGCATAAGTTTTGCGATGGGACGCTCAAGGTCGTCAGGAAAAACATTGAGCAGAGGTTGGAAGAAATCAATCGTGATACGATGCTGAGGATCCACAGGTTCGTGATAGAACAGCCGCTCCTAATGGAACTACTAGAAGATATCGAGGAGCGACTGAAGCTGAGGAACACGCTCAGGAACTTTGAGCATGCGTTGGGCTTGCACAGATCATACTATGCCCGGCGAGGACAAACAGCGCGGAGACGCAATCAAGCACAAAGGGGGAGATTGTAGAGTATACATTTTAATTGTGCTTGATTTCATTAGTTGTCCTTGTAATTAGGGACTTTATTTGTATCTGTCCTGAGATTAGGACTAGTTAGATATTTATACCAAGTTTGTTTGATAGAAATACTTGTACACACATTATGCTTAATAGAGAAAGTTTTGGAAATTGATCCAAAAGGCTTGCAATTCAATTCCTAGAGAGAGAAACTATAGTAACTTTCTCACTCTACTCGAATTCTCTCTCTTGTTCTTCATTTGAGTTTTTCGATCGAATCTTAATGCCAATCATTATCATCGAATTACTTAGAATTCATGCCTAGGATTATAGAGTTGTTAATCGTAGGACCTAACACGAGGCGTGAGGTCGAGGAGCCGAGAATTGAGGTCGAGGAACCGAGGGGTGTCATAAGAAGAGAGCTAAACGATGTTTCACCTGCACAAAATTGCGTGAGAAGGGTGCTGTCGGAACGAGAAAGGAAGAAGTCAAAAGCGTTGACATCACCCTACACCGCATTACGAGACTACTGGACTAAACCACGTGCAAAGCCCTACCTCTCGAATTTTAATAATCACATGACGTACAAAGTTCGTGATTACTGGCGTGCTATTGAACATGCTGTGAAATCAATGAAAGGACTCGAGGAAAGGAAAGGGTTAGTCGGGATGTACAATAAAGAGTTCTTTGACATACTACTGAACCCTGGACGATGGATTTCAGACGAGGTACATGGTTCTATAAATTTTATTGTCGTATTACTCACTAATATAGTACTCATTAATTGCAGCACGTTAACAAGGTATTCCACGGCTTAATGAGAATGCAAGAAAACTATGAGTTTCCTCAAGAACGAATAACATTCATGCATACAAACTTCGTGCATGTCGTTCGGATGGATTTCGATCGTCGAAAAATGTGGTGCCAAATTTTCCCTGGTCGATAGAGCCCTTCGAGTACTATATCTCCGCAGAGATCAATCTCCCCCATAAATATTCGATCCATTGGAGAGATGCGGAGGTCGCTATTATTCCCCTGGCTTGTAATGCCCATTGGGTACTCCTTGTGGTTCCGTTCAAGGATCAAATGATTGAGATACTAGACTCCGACTGGTCATGCGACTCAGATATGAGGAATATCCAAGTATTTCCCGATGCCCTGAAGAAGCCATACCGCTTATTCTTATGAAATTAGAGGTAAAAAAATCTCGTGCTGAGTTTGAAGTAAACCGAGTGATGAACTTCCCTCAACAAGTGACTAGGTAGGCTGTTAATTTTCATAAGTTTCATTCTTCCAACGTATATAGTAAATTTATTTTGTGTTCTATTGAACACGCGGCGGAGAATGTGGTATATACATGCTTCGGGCAGCTGTGTCCGTAATGTTCAGTTGCGAGGACGATTGGTCTCACCTTACGGATAAGTATATATGCGAGCCTTTAGAATTTATTTAGTTACTTGCATTTGGAAAAATAACTGGAAATGGGATGATAATTATTGAAGTTTATGGGACAAATACATGTGACGTTTTTTGTGATTTTTGGCCAGATTCGAACCATGTGTTAGTTTTTTATTCGAACCATTCGAATAACATTCGTATAAGTCGAATTATATATAACCTTTCTTACCTATATATTTAAATAAAAACCATTCGAACAACATTCGTATATGTTCGAATTATTAGGAATATTATTCGAATTATGCCAATAATATTCTAATAATATTCTAATAACATTCGAATTATTCTAATAATATTCGAATTATTCCAATAAATTCGAATGAAAGCAGGGCAGATGAAAGCTTTAGACAGAAAGCGACCTATACTGTTTTTGTCCACCAACAATGTCACATCAAATCTTACCACAGTCAGAAAGCGACTTATAACTGCTTTGGTCCAAACCAACACAACGTCACATCAAATCTTACCTATATATTTTAGGGACAATTACGTTTCAGGCCCTAGAAAACTTTGAACTTAGTCATCTGACCCTGTTAGTAATTTCTTTAGTTTAAAGGACTTGTTTTTTGAAAAATTTAAAGGTAAAGACCCAAACTATGCTTTGACTAAAATAACCTTACTAAATCGTTCAGTAAAGTGGTATTCGACGCCAGTTGTATGTTACGGATATATGACGCGTTGTTACTGTAAAACTTATAAGCGATACTTTAAAATGATAATGTGTTACTTATCGATAGTAAATGTTTTTAACAGATTTATATTTAGTTCTCCGGATAATCGAAATCCATTTTAAGAATGAATCGAGCACAATCGACTGCCCCATCAACCAATCAATTCCGACGTGTCACGTAGGTTTTATTCTAGTATTGATGAAGAACGATGTAAGAATTGTAATGAATTTTTATATGGGTTCAAAATTGAGAAAAATGTGGCCAAATCGAACTAGATTTTGGCAGCAATTGCAGCTAATCTGTGCGTATTCGAGATACCCATAGTTTGGGCATTTCATAGGCTCTGTGAATTTTGAAACAATCGTTACCTCATCACGTCTATAACTTACGCTGTGTGAAAGCAGGTCGTATCGCAGCCATTGATTCATCGGGAACACATGCTACTATTTCATGCATTATTGTCACTACGATTCGTCTTAATGTTACAAAACTATACAAAAACGTTATTTTATTTCTCACATATTATGTTTTTATCTCATTAATTGGTATTGTACGACTTTATTTTGTTTCTCGGAAGTATATATTTGATATTTTTGTCCAACATATGGTACTAAGAACAAAGTGGGTCATGATACAAGGGGTAACTCATAATCGACTTCTTCGTCGATTAATTGGTATATTATGACCTTTTGATTTCCGTAAGTATTGATGGTGTATTTTGTTTAATAGACCTGTTCGATATTACGACCTACTTTAGTTTTTCGCAGACCTGTTTCGGTATTTGTTGACATCGAACTATTACTACATGAAATCGGAGCGTTACTTGGATTATATGAAATGTTATATTACGAAGTAGGTTCTTTTAGAAGGCATGTTTCGATATCTTTTGACATTGAAACTGTTACCACATAAAACCAAAGCGTTACTTGTTATCGGAACTGTTACTAAAAGTACAGGATTTGTCACTAAATAAACAATAAATATTATTGTATTGCCATGAAGTGGTACTATACTTGCTAAATTTTGAGTGGGATTTGTGGATTGATTGGGTTAATTGGGCGGGATATTGGTTTTGGATGGATTTACTGTACTTGCTAAATTTTGGGCGGGATGTGGATTGGTTGGGTTAATTGGGCGGGAGTTATGCAACGATTGGGATTTTAGCAGGATTGCTAAATAAGTGCAAATGTGTTACTAATAACTATTTAACTGTTATCCATTTAGCTAAATATGTTACTAAAAGTTGCTTCTGTGTTACCAATTGCTGTAGTTGTCGCACAAAGGTTTAGGGTTATGTGTTTATGGAGATTAAGGTTTAATATTTCAGGGTTACCCTTAAGGTTTCAGGATTTACTACATATAAACTGATATTTGTGGTTTAATTTTGAACTTTGATGGCATTCGTGCTGAAATTCATATGTGATGTTTCAATGAACAAAGTAATAGTTTATGTTTTGAATAACTATTGACCCAAACATTCACTATCATCCACCTCAATCGAACAATGTAGCTTTTAAAGGAATTTGGTGTGATAAATGCATCAAATCATACATTTACAAGATGTTGATCTTGTAAATCTAACAATGTGCATTTATGACGAAATTAATCGGATTAGTAGTGTGGTACTGGAAACCTGTTATGTGGTATCATTATGTGTAAACACGTTATTCGATAGGTTCGTATTGTTATTTTATAGCAGACATGTAATATTACGTGCGGGCAATCTGGTACTGGTGACGTTAACGAATCATCATGTTAATATTCCTTAACAAATAACTTCGAGAATGTATCAAATACAGATTTACGACATATAAAATGATATTTGTGGTTTAATTTTGAACTGAATACGTTTGTGATAAAATTCGTAACGTTATATCTCATTAAAAGAGATGCTAGTGTATGTTGTGAAGGAAGAGCTATATGTTTACATGATATTTTATCTCAACTTTCACATATTGATATCAACATTCGGAAAACGTGTCTTTTACAGAAATTTTGTGATTTAGCTTCATCATATCATCTATTTCCATGAATGTCAATCTTATATATATCCGAACGAAATGAATTTATGAACAAAATTTAATCGAAATAGTGATGTGGTATTGATTAGCTATTATGTGGTACTTGTAACTACAAATTTGTTATAAACTTTGCATATATTGTTATTTTTATCAGACATGTGATATTATTTGCAGGCAATGTGGTAATATTAAGTTTGTATTGCTAATATCTCTGACAATATAGAACATTGTAGAATGTTCTTAATGATGTGTTACCCAGAAGACGTGAATTGTTACTCAGAATACATGAAGTGTTATTTACTTATGACGAGTCAATATTATTTTCTCATTATATGTTCGTTTTGCGGAAACATTTGTTATAAAATTCAAGACATATGGTATTATTGTTCCGTTAACTGTTACTCAGAAAGCATGAAGTGTTATCCAGTAACCATTTTAATTAGCAAAAGTTACCGCTTAAATCTCATAAAAATTCTTCGTTATTCCATGATTAACATCAATAATTATCGTCGATAACTAAGGCCCATGATGAAATTGTGTCGAATTTACATTATCCGGTCATTAAAGTCGAGATTCATCGTATTAAACGAAATTTCCGAATTGTTTTTGAAGCATTCGTGCTTTATGAACTTCGAAAATTTCAACTTATATTATCACAACTGTGGAGATATGTTCGGGTCTGAGTGTGAAATCTCATTTCGATCGACGTCGCTTGTTTGGGAGAGATGATGGCTTGTACTTGTAAATTTTGCAACAGTGAAGGACAACTATGTCTTATTACAGGGTTTGGTGTGGATTTTTCGTTGTAAAACTGGCAAATCTGTTATTTGTTGTATTAGTATTGGTATTCTCGTCTACAGCGTGAAGTACTCAATAAAAGGCTCTTTGTTATTCAAAAGAAAGGAACTGTTTTTTCAGCGCGAAACTGTCATTATTATTTCGAAACTTGTTATCCATCATTCAGGTAAAACTGATTCTAGAATGAACTTAATGATGTGTTACCCAGAAGGCGTGAATTCTTACTCAGAACAAAAGAAGTATTGTTTACTGGTGACGAATCGTTATTATTTTCTCATTATATGTTCGTTTTGCGGAAACATTTATTATAAAATTCAAGACATATGGTATTATTGTTCCGTTAACTGTTACTCAGAAAGCATGAAGTGTTATCTAGTAACCATTTTAATTAGCAAAAGTTACCGCTTGAATCTCATCAAAATTCTTCGTTATTCCATGATTAACATCAATAATTATCGTCGATAACTAAGGCTCGTGATGAAATTGTGTCGAATTTACATTATCCGGTCATTAAAGTCGAGATTTCATCGTATTAAACAAAATTTCCGAATTGTTTTTGAAGCATTCGTGCTTTATGAACTTCGAAAATTCTCTTTGATAATGATGACCCATGAAAAATGGAAGCCAATATAACTTTGTGCTGTTAGTAACGTCGAGATTGGGTCGGATTTGGAACGTGAATTTTTCTTTCGACCGCTTGAGTGTAAAAAATGTGTTATTGCAGGAAGCTGTATGTTTTTTGAATGATGTGTTACTTATGCGGCATCATTTGTTATTTACTAAAAGAAATGGGGTATTTTCTGCTATATGAGCAACATTTCACTTATCAACATCTCACAATTAAGGTTACTAATATCCGAAACTTATCAACACTTATGACCAAATTAAGGATAATTTCACCTTATATCATCACAATCGTGGAGATCTGTTCGGGTGTGAACGTGAAATCTCGTTTCGATCGATGCGTCGCTTGTTGGGAGAGATGATGGCATACACTTGTAAATTTTTGCAACAGTGAATGACAAATATGTCTTATTACAGGGTTTGGGTATTTTCCTCTGATTTATTCGTTTTCTTGGTATTGGTATTATAATTGATACACTTGTTACTAAATATATACTAATGGTATTCAATATAAGACGGTTTGTTATCCAAAAGAAAGGAAATGTTTTTTAAAGCGCAAAAACTGTTATAATTGTTTCGACACCTATTATCCGATAATTTAGGTATCCTGTGGTAAAGTTCGCATATATCAGGGATAACTATGTCTTTTCGCAGCCTTTAGGTAGTTTTCACTGAGTTTTTAAAAAACTAGGTCTTTTATCCTAAACGAAATTCAAATGGGGCCTGAACCCAAAGTTCAATATGTTACTAGGGTCTGATCTTTAATTAACCCTATATTTTAAACTGTATACATCAAATCTTACCTATATATTTAAATAAAAATCATTCTAATAAAATTCGTATAAGTTCGAATCAATTCGAATATGTCGAATAAAGTTCGAATAAAATTCGAAAAAACTCAAATTATTTTGATAGCTATGCATCAACATTGATTATGATATAAAATAAAATCCAATGCAATATAATCATCATGTTATAAGCAACGCGATGCAAGCTTACATCAAATCTGAGAAATGAGGAAACCTTTTAGCATTGAGTCGAGGTTACAATGGTGAAGTTATAGTTATATATCAAATACTCTGTAACGAGATGCAACTTTAGGCTTACATCAAATTGTATATATCATTAGAAAGCGACTTATACTATTATTGTTTTGTCCACCAACACAACGTCACAGCTACAAAAATACAAATTATTGTCCTTTCTTACCTATATATTTAAATAAAAACTATTCGAATAAAATTCGTATAAGTTCGAATTATATTAGAATATCATTCGAATACATCGAATAATGTTCGAATAGTATTCGAATAAGTCCACTCATTATCAATAGCTACATCAAATCTGAGAAAATGAGGAAACCTTAATTAATATCACAATCGTGAAGTTTAACAGTTGACAACCAGATGCAATCTTAAACTTACATCATGAATTAATATCGCTTCTCACATAAAATAACTGCAAAATGATTACTTTCTACGACCAAACTCACCGACCGATGGAAATCGTTTCTCTTTTCTCCTACCACGTCTTACTACGACCCGAGGTGGCAACACCAATTCTTCCACACTCTCCCATTCGTCTTGATTTGGAACCAGATAAACTCGTCCAAAATAAGCATACTGCCATGTAAAGACAGAATAATAAGCCGAGCACAACGGATAAAAAGACATGTTGGCTCGTAGACTTGCTGCGATTGCATGCGTGACAAGGAATCCTGTCGACATCGAATTGTCGGCACGTACATGTCTTCGATCCTAAATTAACAACAGCGCGACTCCCTGCAGATCGAACATCGTATTCAAGAGAACCTATTTCACTTACCTCATACCCCCTGACTTAGCGTATACCTTTCACGAATTATTGTTTCCACCGTTGGGGTGCACTGTGTGGTTGCTTGCATGGATGCTTGTCTGTATCGAGCAAACCAATCGGCCGTCATCTTCTGTATGGAATCCAAAAGAGCAATGATTGGTAGCTTTCTTTCTTCGCGGAGTCTTGCATTAATCGATTCCACACCATTTGTCGTTATAATGTTATAGCGAGACACGGGAGAATAAGCCCGACTCCATCCTTCCTTATGAGCATTGTTTTCCAAATACTCATGAACAGCGGGAAACCTTTTTTGAAAATCTTCGTAATGTGAATCGAAGTCAAATTGCTTGTAAAGTTTAGCAATTCGTATGAACATCTCAGTCTCACCCTCCTTCTTACAACGGCCTTTTATATTCTGCGATAGATGCCATATACAATGACCATGATGTGCACGATTGTAGACGTTCGCAACGCCGACTTTGATTGAAGGAGCTCGATAACAAGATCTTCTTCATTGGGTACAACTGCTAAGAGCTCGTTCAAAAACCATGTCCACGATTGAATGGACTCCGCGTCATCAATTATGCCCCATGCCAAGGGATACTGATGGGTGTCGCCATCTTGTGCCGATGCAACAAGCAATGTGCCATTATACTTTCCTTTCAACCATGTACCATCTATGCAAACAACCTTTCTCATATGCTGGTACCCCGCAATGCAAGCACCAAGTGATAAGAATACATGTTTGAATCTGCGTTCGTCGTCTAAACATAGACTTACAATAGTTCCCGGATTCAATCTTTTCAACATCGACAAATAGGACGGCAACATTTTGTAACTCTCGTCAGGGTCACCTAACAATGCATTTTGTGCTAAAATGCCCCATTTCTATGCTTTGAAGTATGAAACATCGATCCCACGGTTTCTCATCATGGTCCGAATTAGTTTAGGAGTCGATGTACTAGTAGAACCTTGGAAAGATTCAAGAAGCATATCGCTCACTGAAGATGACGATGCTTGAGTAAGTCTTGCATTCCTGTTTGCAAGATCACATGTATGTGTGTTGCAATACGTACGGATTGAAAATGTTGACGACTTCTTTATCCGTGACGTCCGTATCCTCCAACTACATCCCTCCTCTTTACATTTCACGGCATAGATCGACCGAGAGGATTTTATGTTCCGGATCTCGAATGATCCATTTATAGCAACTCTTTGAATCCTCTTCTTGACTTGCATCTTGTCCTCAAATTCATCACCAACTCGCATAGTAGAACCATCCGTGAAAGAATTCCTATCACTGGGAATAGTTTCAACTTCCTCCTCATTACTCAAAACATTCTCTTCACATCATCAAAATTGATTTGCACATTTAATAAAAATACTGACAATACCTTTTTTTAATATTAAAAAAAATTAGTTAAAAGTATATTAGAGAATTAATTACTTATCTAATTAATTGGATCCCTTCCATTTAATAAAAATACTGACAATCCCTTTTTTTAATATGAACACAAATTAATCCCTTTTGGTAAATTGTCCTGTCATGTATTGTTGATCTTGAGGCTTGATCTTATTGTGATATTTTCTTGTTATGATTCTTTCGAGTAACGCGTTATATGTGACTCGATAATGGATACTCTTGTCTATTATATGTTATTAAGGCGACAGGTGCTATAAACTGCATCTTGGTTTGTTAATTTCATGAAACAATTAATAATAAAATTTAAAAAATCATCAAATATCTTTTAATTATTACTTTTGTTTTAAAATAGTTAATTTTTATACTTTTAATTTTATAGTTTATATCTACATAATTAAATTAAAATGATAATTTAATTAGCAACTTTAAATGAAATAAATTTAATATAATATTTTACATAGCACATGCATTTGAGTGTGTAAAGAGTTGCTAGTAAAGAGCCCATGGTGGATAAAACTGTCAAACTGATCTCTCAATTTGATATGTTTAACTACAATTGATCTTTAATTGCATAATTATTATTTTACCTTTAATTGCATAATCTCAATTTTACTCTTAAGATTTTAATTTATTACAAGTTTATTCTTAAATTAAAACTATATTTTCTTAACTTATTTAATAATATGAATTTTCATAAAATAAAATAAGTTGATTTATTTGCACACACGTTGGGTGTGCTAAACATACTATTGGATAATAATGCATGCATTCATAGTCTGAATACAGGAATAGACTATTCCAAGTGTTGAATTATTGATCGTAGAAGCCTCTGCTTTGATCTTACAACTCTTTAGTGATAAGAGTTGTCGTGACAAATCTATACTCTTTTATTAAGCGTCGGGCTACAGGATAAACTGTTATTGGTCGGTCAAGTTAAATTAAATTAAAAAATAATATTAAGTAGTTTAAAAACCACCGACCACATGATATTTTTATTTTCTTGATTTTTCTTTTCTATTAATTAATAATTATTTAGATTAATATACACGTGCATTTGAGTGCATTTGACTGTGCAAATACACTTGTATGATTTACATTTTGTCAGCTCGATAGTCGATGATATCCTTGATGTACTTAGACAAATGGGAAATACGAGCCGTTGATTTTGAGATTATTTTCATGGAGTGAACAATGTTATATCATCACTGCTTTAGCCCTAAATAAAAATGAAAATGTCATATGTTGGACGTACAAGAAAAATATACTTTACAAGATAAATTAAAGCCTTAAAGTCGTCCAAGGCCCATTTAGTGACCAATTAAAAATTTCAAACCTCTTCCCAACTTCAAAAAAGGCCTTAAACTTACACCTAGCCCACATCTACTCAAGGGTGTTATAAACGGGTGAATTTACAAATATAGGCACTTTTAAAGCTGTGTGTAAACTATTTCAAAAATAGGCATATTTTTTTCTATTTTATTTTCATAATTTCTTGCGATTGCGAATAGGGGTGTTCAAACGGTAATTACCGTACCGTACCGAACAACCGGTAACCAAAATTTTCGGTTTTAAAAATCTCATACCGAATACCGAACCGAAGTAAACCGGTTCGGTTCGGTAATAACCGAAAAATTTCGGTTATTTTCGGTAAATAACCGAAAAAACCGAAATAAATTAAAAAAATGAAAAATTAATGTTTATGAAATTAGATATATTTAATTCTTCATATTTTTATATTTTTAAATTATTTTGTCCTATTTTTTATTATTTTTTCTTATTTTTCCATATTTTTATTATTTTTTCTTATTTTATTTTTATGTTTAAATATATATATATATATATATATTTCTGTAATTATATATTATTATATGTATTTCGGTAACTCGGTTACCGCCGTACCGAAATTACCGAAAAATTTCGGTTCAAATTTTTTTATACCGAATACCGAACCGAACCGAAATTTCGGTATTCGGTTTGTACCGAACTTTCGGTATCGGTTCGGTATGGTCGGTTTACCAACTTTTGAACACCCCTAATTGCGAACACATAATTTTGATTTGTGCATAATATTGATTTGAATTTTTTTGGTTTGGTATTCCAGCTCTAAGTTTTATAACTTAATTTTATTTAGATTCGATCCGAAACAAAAAAAAAGGTGATTTTTTAATTTTTGATTTAATACGATATTATATGTCTATAACTAAAATGTTAAATACTATTTAAGTTTTTTTTACTAAAAAATATCAGTTTACAGTTTGTATGGTATGTAGTTTCCCTAATAACCAAACCGCACAAAAATATTTGGTTCGGTATGTAGTTTCAAAATTTCCAATTAAAATTTTCGGTTAACCAAAAGTTAGGTATCCTAATAAAGTGCTGAAATTGACATACAAATAGGTCTTATAGATTTTGTTTTCGTGTCGGTTCTTTCGTTTTCGGAGCAAAACATCAAGAACTGATTTGAAATCAGGTGGAGCTATATGTGAATTTATATATTAAATTATTTATTAATTTAATTAATTTAGAATATATATTATCATTAGTGGTTTTGGTTCCGATTTTTTACTTTGATCGACGAGATTCTCTTTCTTTGAACTATCGGATCGATTTCAGTTCTTGATTGTTTCTAATTTGCGAAATAATTTTCTTAATTTGAAATGAATAAAATCCACTAATACGACAGAATATTTGAAATTTACTATTTTTTGTATAGATCATATGTTAACTCATATTTCGTCTTTTATTCGGATATAAAATAATCCATAAAAGGAAAATAAAGTAAAAAGATAGCTATTCTTTACTTTGGCCATTTAATAAAAGTAATTAAAAAAAGAAAATAAAATATAAGGATGCCTAAGATCAAATACACACGGTGCCTATTTTGTAATTAACACTTGATAAAATGCCTATATTTATTCGTTATACACTCGCACTTAATCTATTAATCTCACAAAAAATAATAAATAATTTAAAAATTCACCAAATATTTTTTAATTATGATTTTTAATTACTACTCTTAGTTAATTTTTACACCTTTAATGTTATATTTTATGTATACATAATTACATTTTAATTTTAATTAATTAAATTAAAATAAATATAATAATACGCATCACTAGTTTTGATTATTACAATGCAACGCAGATGAATTGTATCAATTTCGCTTCATTGGCAAGCACTCACATATATGATATTTGTATCCAATTTTTTTTAACTACTCTAGGTATCAACACGTACGTAGGTATATGTTGTGTGTCTCTATCTTTTATATATAACTTACCAACGATTTGCCCACAAAATTACGATAAGCATTTTTCTAAGATAATGATGATAATAATTTTTCGATGAGAAAAAAAATCTGATTAAAACAATTAGAGAGGAGAAACCCATCGTGATTCAGGTTTATGCATGGTTACTTTTTTGAAATTCGTCGTACCGTGAAAGATAATAAGGGAAGTAGAATCCTTGCCCGAGATCATCCCACTAAAATACCATTATTATTGTGTGCTCGATGTAGTATTTTATTTTGTGTATGTAATTTGAGTGATTTATGTATAAATAGATTTGGTTTGTGTTGTGTAAAAATGTATATTATATATAAATATATAAAATACCTACTTTTATACCACAATCATCAATGTCCTCAATAATGTTGAAGTCCAAACTAAAGTGATAGAATCTCATAGCCAGAAACAAAACTAGAACACACAATAATTATTTTAAAAGGAAAAAAAAAAAGCAGCAACAATAATTTCAAATTGAATTTAACACGCTAAGTTACAAAATGTCAAATATAAGAATCCAATGTCCACAGCTGATAAACGACTACGACTCATCATAGCAGTAGCCTTTGTGGCTTTACGCTGATCGCTAAGAGCGATTAGACTCGTAGTAAAACACAACCTTTCTCAAAGTAATTTTCCTTTTGCGAAATTAATAATAACAATTAGTATACAAATAATTAAAAAAAAAAAATAGACGACACTGAGTTCTGGTAAGGCAGCAGTTAGAAGAAGCACATAGATAGGTCTTCTCTTTGTGTGTGGATCCATAGGTCTTCTTGTGATTACCATTATCTCTCTTGTTTCCTTTGTTTTGTTCATATCTTCGCTATGCTTATAAGTTTATTACAAGCCAACATATGAAAACGCATACGTTTATTTGTTGATTCTTATTGGCTTTTATTCTTGTCTCATTAGAGAGGGGGCATTTTAATCATTAATTGTCTTAATTATTTGAAATGTAATTTGTGTTTGGTTTACCTCTTCATTGTTTTCCTCATGGTCAAGGGAAAGGGAACAAGAAAATGTTCGCAAGATATAACGTGGCTCATTACAAAATTTCAAATGAGAAGTTGAACACATAGTTGATGTGATGTTGGCCTAGACAAGAAAGTCGTCAACTACAACTTATTTAAACGATAAGAATAATATTTGTAGGGTACCATACTACCATCGATCTCAATTGAACACTTTGAATACTATGTATAATTTATGTGGATTTGAGACATTAACACACACAAGGAGAGTCAGTTTTCTAGAACTGATAATGGGTTCAAATTCGACTCAGACTGGATTTAATTGAAGTATTTGGTTATAATAATAGCATGGCTTTTTAAATAAAATAATGCAATTTTAATCGAAATTAAATAAAATGGGGTTATTTCGTCCGAAATTAATAAAATAGGGCAAAACGCATCCATTAGACGCGACGTCGCAGCTATTACCCGCGACGATGACATGGCACGAACCGAAGTGTTTTTTTTCATTTTATGGGCGTCGCACCCATTAGGGGCGACGATCACCTTTTCTTTTTTATTTTTATTTTAACTTATATTTATTTGTTATTTATAAAATCCATCAAATCATAAAATCATCATTATTTCATGCCATTACATAATTAAAATCAACAAATGCATCTAATTTATTGTATGTTTCGCGAGATTAATTAAAAATACTTAAATTGGATTAAATTTAAAAACAATTACATATTTCCGATATTCCAAAAATATAAGATATGCATATCATTTTAATCGCCGCGAATCATACAATAAATTAGATGCTTTTGTTGATTTTAATTATGTAAATCGGATGAAATAATGGTGATTCTATGATTTGGTGGATTTTATAAATAATAAATATAAAATAAATTAAAATAAAAAAGAAGTTTAAAAAAAAAAGAAGGTAAGATCGTCGCCCCTAATGGGTGCGACGCAAATAAAATAAAAAACACTTTGATTCGTGCCACGTAATCGTCGCGGTTAATAGCGGCGACGTCGCGTCTAATGGATGCGTTTCGCCCTATTTTATTAATTTCGGACGAAATAACCACATTTTATTAAATTCGATTAAAATTGCATTATTTTATTTAAAAAGCCTAATAGCATTGTGTATCTCAAAAACAACTTGAGCAAAAAATTAGGGAAAAAAGGGACATTTATTGCAAATATCTATTCTATTTTATTAAAGGTGGTTGATGACTATAACTGAATGGCTAAAACTGTCACTCCAATCCGTCAAATTAAGTACATTTTAATACCTCTATTTAAAATTTAGTTAACTTAATAAGTACTATGCCACAAACTTTTTTATTACTATAGTTATATCCCTATACATTCTTTCCTTCTTTAAATCTAAAAATTAAAAGAGACATTAAACATAATTATATTTTAAGCAAACGCAAATAGTGGGCAAAAAAGCACGTAATACATAAGTGTATGTGCAAATTATTTAAAATACGAACGGCGTGAATGTGTTTGACTTTTAGTCTAATTTACGGCAACATAAGTACAAAGATATAGCGGTCCAAGAAAATTTATAATGTGAATAGAATAACCCTTTGTGCTGACTCTGCGGGCCTTACATAGTTGTAAGCTTGTATTCATCAAAGGAATCCCAACTACGATTTGTTCACATGATTAAATGCATACAAATCAATACTTACGTTTGTCTGTGAAAAAAAAAAAAGTTAGCGTCATTGTTGACTCTGATCAAATGATAATTTATTAATTTACTCTTTATCCATCACATGCTATGAAAAATTTTATATGTACTATAATAAACGGTGACTGATGTGTAGTAATTACCTCCAGTTAATTTGGGAAGACAGATGCAATTAACATTTTATGCTTTATTTTTATTTATTTCAATTCTATCCTTGAAATCAATCTTTTTGCATATTAAAATATACTACAAAATCGAAATTTAGTTTATGATTTTATCTATTACATATTTTGAAGTACAAATAACATAAAAAATTATTTTATATTATTTACGTTAAAGCACACACATGATGTAAGTAAAAGAACCTGATTAATTGATTTTGTAATCAGTATTTTAAAGGAAAAAATATACTTTTTATGAAAGAAAAAGGAAGAGATTTTTTTGTCAATATCAGCCCAAGATTGTATAGTTTTTATCGAATACATGCTTTCTGTCTCATAGGAGTTTGGGATTTTTCAATTATAAGATCAAAAGTTGAATCGGATGGTGACTTTACCATGCATGCATGAGGTGAGATAGAACGTATCTATAATGTTTTCCATCGCACTTTCAAGTGGGACCAAACTATATTGCTTATTATATTTTTGGGGAGTCCATAAGATCATTTCCATTGAAGCAATATTTACATTGGATACTATTATTAACGAACTATTTAATATAAATCTCGTGGATGATAGTCAAGAAGTGTTAAAATGCCCCCTCTATAATATACGTGTCTTTCATATTTACAAATAAATTACACAAGTTATTAGTATACACACTCATTTAATTGTTGGAGATGAAGATTGGAGTCATAATAAAAAAAGGCCTATGTCAACCTTCAAGCGGTTGAATTTCTAAAAGAAAATTTAGAGCTAATAAATTTACATATTGTTTTTTACCCATCCTCATATAGTTTTCCTGCTCATAATGCCATCTAATTTTCGTTTGAAATTGTTGGACGGTCAATTGTATTTTTTATTTTCTAAATATTATATCGTGTATAGACTTTTGGTACTATTAAATATTATAAAGATCAATTAACGTGTTCAATACAAGAAAAAACAATGGAGTTATGGATCTGGACCGAAGAATGTATTGCAAATTTAATGCAACTATACAAGGAAGGAATTGCAATTGACTATTAAATATGGTATCTTATTGTTATTCATTAGTATTCTTCAGCAGTTTTGTCTACTTGATTAATATTGTGTTCAATTGATAATATGAAATATTTCTTAAAAAAAGATACAAGGAAAAAAAGAAACCGAACCTCAAAACAAACAATCACAACGTTTACTTTTTAGGTTTCACCGCTTCCAATTATATCTTTTCAGCAACGGCACTCTTCTTCACTCCACCACACCAAGAACGAGAAAAAAAAAATAGAAAAAAAAAAAGAAAACAATTAATATAAACAAATTAATTAATCTACGATGCATATTTCAATGCCTCTTTGGTCACACTATTATTTCTTTGTCACCTTCTTACTTGTCTTCTTCCTTTGTCCATCTGATCCTCCCCTCGTTAACCCTACGATGCAATAAATTACTCATAGACTCATTTATACTATTTATTACATATGATTCATATACACAAAAATACGCCCATTCCTTTACTCCATTATTTTCTCAGTTTCCCTAACATCTTTTAATTAATGGTCGGAATATTTCAAGAAACGGCAGCGGTAATGAAAAGGGGAAAGATTTCAATCGATGAAGATGATGAGTTTTGCATCAACGATAATGTGGACATATTGATAGAGATTCTGACGAGGCTCGACGAAAGGTCTTTGGCCGTCGCCGCCGGCGTCTGCCGCCTGTGGTGTGCGCTGACCACCAGCGAGGCGCTGTGGGAGCATCTCTGCTTCCGCCACGTGTCCCCTCCGGCGGCGTGTAGCTCGAGGGCGGTGAAGACGGTGGTGGCGGCGCTGGGGGGATACCGGCGGCTCTACACCGTGTGCGTCAAGCCACTCCTCGCCACGCAAGTGAGGAACAAAAAGAAGAGCGGCGGCTGCGGCGGTGCTCTGATGATGAAGAGGAGGTACGAGGTGGAGCTTTCTTTGTCTTTGTCTTTGTTTTGCGTGGATTATTACGAGAGGGTTCTTCTCGGCGGAGGTGGTGGTGGAGTGACGACGACGTCGTCGTCTCTGACGTTTCTGTGCGACGCTGTGAATCCTGTGTCGTCTTGATATTCTTTTTGTTTCATTTATTTATTTAATTGTTGTTATTTATATTGTTTTGCTATAATATTGGAGGAGGAAATAAGGAAATTAATTATTCTCCTTTTTTATATAATTAATACTACATTAAAAAGCCTCTCTAAGTTAATAACGGTGTGATCAATATATGGATAAATTAATATTAATAAGATAAATGGTTTAAATTGAGTTGTCTCTTAATCCGGACTTAGTCTCTTAATTCGAACCGAATCAAATGAGAATGTGAGTGAGTATATATCTGCATATTACATACAATTAAACTTAAGATCTTTTAAATATGACGTGGTGGTCGCAGCAAAGCTCATGAATAATTTATTACTATAATATTTTAGCAAATTCATAAATTTATTATTATATTATTTTGGAATTATTATTTTAGAATTTTAATGGACCAAATATTTATAAAACAATTTTCTGAAAATTATTATCTTTTTTATCATCTCGAATTTGATGATGTTTTACAAAGGCTCGAGTCGGGACCAGGGAGTTTATTGTTTTAGCTCGTTTATTAATTTATAGAGTATTAATTTAGAGGTTTTACTGTAGTATGTTTAGTTCACCTAATGTCTATGCAAATAATTTATTTTATACTTGTTTTATATCATTAGTTAAGTTATTTAACAAATAAAATTTTAATTAAAGGATAAAATCACATATCAAATTTGACAGTTTTTTATCCACCATATCCTCTTTCTATAAGAGTAAATATAGATAACGTCGATTTTTATATTGCTTTGACACTTTATTCAAGAGTATATATTGATAACGTCGATTTTTATATTGTTTTGACACTCTAGATGCAGAACTAGTAACAAGTTCATTATGAAAAAAATTCATTTGAGAACTAATTTCAGGAAATAAATAAAGGGCATCGATTCGTCGCGGCCGTGAAGCCTCATGTCCGAGTCTGTGACCGATAGTTTTACTGTCAATTTTGACGCAAGTCAAATCCAATTTCGTTCCTTGTTCTTATGTGAGACATATGAGAAATATTTTTAGCTCTTTTCATCCATATATAATTAATGCACGTGAGCGTGACGCCAAGAAAAAAGATAAGCATGACTTGATGAAACAGTCCATGTATAACTTGAATATTGAAAAGAATATAATTCTGTTTTACGACGTGCAATTTGACAAAGAACGAATATAATAAGAGTGCGCTTGGATTCGCGTATTTGAACGGGATCGGAAGATTAAAAATTAAGGAATTGAAAAACTTAATTTCAAATCCTAATTCATTGTTTGATAACGTTAGGATTTCAGTGAAATTGACAGTCGAATCTAACCTTTTCTCAAATTAATAAGTACAAAAATAAATAATTCTATACAAAAGAAGCTCGCAAGGCAGCTGACGAGCTTTCAAGCACCCACAAGTGAGCTCGAGCTCGACAAGAGCTCGTCAAGCTCGAGCTGGATCATCCAGCTCGAGTCAGCTTGACTCATGGTTCACACCATAATTATTATTTTTATTATTATTGTTTATAGTTATTATTTATCATTATTACTATTATTATTAGTTATGAAAACTCATTATGGACCCAACTTTGGATTTCGAAAACACACCATTTGACATGGAATTTCAAATCCGACAAATAATAAGCAAGATTTAACCTTGATTTTTGACTAAATCCAAATCCAAATCTGCTCGATTGCTAAACGAAAAATTTGAGGAAAACCCGAATTTCAAATCAAAATCCGGAATCCAGCGGACATAATGCCCCATGAGTTTAATTTATTATTTCAAAAGTTCAGAGGGATTATTTTAACTGGGCCAAAACCAATAGTTATTATAATCATGGGCCTAGTCAATAGATCGGCCCATCGTAAAGATGGACTCAATATACGATCCATTTATAAAGTCCAATAAAGTTAAATTTCTATGTATTTTCCTTCACAACAATGAATCACATTTAAACAAGACCATAGACTTTGGGCAGTCTCTCTCTTCCACCTCATTTCCTCCACCTCTTATCTAAAAACCTTATCCAAAAAACATCATACCCGTCCTCCATTAATGGAGGTTGGGGGCACCTCTTTTCCATTTCTCATTTGAATTTTTTTTTATCTTTCTTCTTTTTCATAGTTTCGTAAGTATTCTCTAAGTGGGAGTGTTTGTCTCTCATCTTAGGAGTTTTGTAGCATTGCTTTTCTTTCCTCTTTCGTGGGGATGTCCTTCCCCTTTCATAGTCCTCTTGTATGAGCTTTTCATCTAACTTAACGAGGCACAAGTTCAAGTAAGGATCGTATACTCTTGTTCGATGAAAAAATACGTAGTCTATTAATGTGATATACATCTTTGCTATGGAGTTGTAGGTTCATTTTCGGTAAAGAAGTTCATGTTTTTAATTACTAATCTGCGAGTAGTTCAATTTTTTTTTGTTTTTATTAGTCTGTTCGATTTATGTTGTGTGTGTGCTCATTATGGAGCATCTGTTTTTACTGGTATGGTCAATGTAAACCTGATTTCGAGTTTATAACCATTTTAACTATTTTTGTTAATGAGCAGCAAGTTATCGTTGAAAAAAAAACAATGAACCACAGTTAACAATTCACATTAATATAATTTTTATACTAAGAGAAACTATTGATGATATCAAATTGCAAAAGATCAAATTTTGATTCGTAACTCGATTCGAAATTTAACATTCGAATTCGAAATTAGAGTATCAAATCCGAATAAGAATATTGTTTTCCATTCGAATAATTTTCAAATACGAATATATTCGATTCGAATCTTTTTCGAATATTTCGATTTGAGTAATGTCATATATATATATATATATATATATATATATTATGATAAAATATACAACAAAATACTTGTAGTTAAAACATAAAGTATGAAGATGTTTGTTATGTGACCATTTATCGTGACCAACTATCGTCAGCACCATAGCTAATTTCACAATTACATTTCTTTTTTCTCCCACTTCGCCGCCGTCATCACCTCCGTCGCCCCTCTTAGCTTCCAGATAACCTCCATTTTCTATCTATCACGCACTCATTTATAAAAATTCATCATCTTAGCATCTACGAGAAATGCAGTATAATATGATTTTTTTATACATGAGTGCGTGAAAAGATGGACAACGGAAGTTATGAGAAGCTAAGAAGGGCGGATGAGGTGCTGGCAGCATCGGAATGAGAGAAAAAGAGCTGTAATTACGAAATCAGCTATGATACTCACGGTAATTGCTCACGGTAGGTGGACACCATATCAAACCTCATAATATGAAATGCTTTAAAATATAAATAGCCCAAGCTTAAAGCGGGGATGTAAAGGTAAAGAATCATGTCGGATTTTTATTAATGATAGATTTTTATTTTTTTTTATTTTTATGTATTGGTAAGTTGTATTAGATGAAAATATGTTTCGCTAAGTGTACCTTTTTATGCCATAACCATAGATTTCATTCACGATGTAGTATTTTTTTTTACTTATGTATATTATTGGTTTTCTTTTTTGAAAAAATGGGTTATGTGAGAAAAAAGATTATTCAAATCCAAATATTCGAATATTCGCGAGTATGTTCGAAGATATTATCAAATCGTGTATGAATTATATTTAATATTCGAATAAAAATAAATAAGAATACTAATATTAAAAAATAGGTTTATCTACAGAAAATACCCATTTATATAAAAAATGTGCAAGTCAGACCCCCTGTCAGAAAAATTTTCATTTAAATACCCGTTCGATTGTGTGTACCATTATCCCAGTCTTGATGTACCTTTTTGTATGTGTATTAAGTACCATGACACGCGTTTATATGGTACCCATATATGGTACCTCTATTAGGTACCTTAATGTGTGTTATATGATGTACCGTTTTTTCACTGTATTATGTACCATAATATGTTCCCTATGGTACCTAAATGTGTTCTACGACGTACTTGCGGTGGAACAGGTACCAATTTGCAAAAATTTTATTCTGACAGGTACCTGCATATAAAAAAACCTGATAAGGGTATGACTTGCGACTTTTTATATAAATGGGTATTGTTCTGTAAAATCCCAAAAAATAAACGAATCTTATATATCTAAGGAAATGTAGGTTTCACCACATGATGCCACGTGTCCTCTCAAATAAACATTTTCCCTTAATTTTTTATTTTAATACATAGTAAAAATAAGCCGTGTCCTTTCTAAATAAAAACACTGCTCCACCCACGTTGTTCATAGAAAAAAGTAGGGGTGGCAAAATTCCCTCGGTGAACCATCCCCGTCGGGACCCGAGGCTATTGAGACGAGGAATCCCCGGTCAAAATGGGGATGGGGGACTGACGGCGAATCTCCGTCAGTGAAAGAGTGGGGATGGGACGGGGATGGTAATCACGTTTCCCACCCATCCCCGTCCCCGAACCGGGCTCCGTTTGAGTCAAATGGTGATTCACCATTCCCCCGAATAGATCTATCAATAAATAATTTTAAAAACTAATTTGAGTCGAGAATTTTCATAATTCATCCTTTTATATTCAAGATCTAAATAAAAACAATTCAACTCTCAATATATATTCTTCACAATACACGCATATTTCGATCACATATTATATCAATTTTTATACTCCAATATTATATATACTTATCAATGTGTCCATATTACTTATTTTATGTTTTTGTTGCAGAAAAATTAAATTTATTGAATATATGGGGAACCCGAATCCCCATGGGGAATCCGAACCCTGAACGGTGATTATCCATCCCCGAACAAGGTCATCCTAAACGGTGAAATTAGTGGGGATGATATTAAATACGGGAATTTGGTATGGGGACGGTATGTCCATTACCAGCCCCGAACCTGCCCATTGCCACCCCTAGAAAAAAGAAGCCGTACCAATAAAAACTGCTCAACCCACTATGTTTGATAACTTACTTCTCAATACACCATTAAATCACCACCAGAATTTCTTAAAATAAAAAACCTACTCCATCCTCAAAGATCCACGCATCACTGTCATGATACAAAACAAAATTTTCTTTATTGATTGTATTTATTCATATTGATTCACAGGTTCGAAGAACTCGTAAAAAGGTGATTAATTTTTGTGTATAGAAATATTTCATGTGCTTCTAAGTTTTTCCTGTCAAGTTTGCGGCATGGGTTGAATTCATTTTGTTTCTCCATTTATTAAATTTACCCACATTCTTATTTATTATCTTCTTCGTTTACTTATTGATTTCACCAATATTTTTGCTCAGCTAAGCACACTTTTTATTTTCCATCAACAAACATAACGCTTATTTGTTAATTACAGGAATATTTTTGTGTGGAGTTGCGATGCCACAAGGACAAGTCGGATATCCAGCAAACTTATATTTGGGTGCAAGAAGCTGATATGGGGCGGATATGCCATATTTTAAATGTCCTGCAGAATATCTGTAGGATTATACTTTTGTCATATTTTCGTCGTGACCCTATCTTCTTTTTTTGGATGTGGGGAACCCTAGGCAGGTGATATGTAAATCTTTTTTGATTCATCATTCGTTTTGGCCGTGTCACTTTATTTGTAATCTTCAATAATTGATTATTTGATTTAAATTATAGACCTGTTCTATTCGCTATTGCACACACATTCAATGAAAATAGTTCGTTACAATTTTTTACATGTCTCGCGTTTCCTTTGTGTTGGAAATTGTCATGGTTATTATAAATTTTAAACTTTAATTACTTAATCATTTATTACGGTTGAGGTTTTCCACTACTTACGTTTCATTGATGAGTCAAATTTATTTTAATTTTTAAAATTTGACATTAAACGTGCCATGATTAAATTAAGTTATGATTAAACACTACTCACTTCTACTTCAATTGTTTATCAAATATCGGATTCCTCATTATCAGTCAAATAAAGCTAGGGAATATTCATATCCATGTCTACATCTAATCACACGTGAGTTAACCTTAATAACCTAAATTTATCTTAATCTGTTACTTAATTCGTTTTATTGTGTTTTTATTCCAGTGATTAAATTTGTCCACCTTCTTATGTAACCCCGGTTTTTATGTTGCAGATTGATCTTTTCCTATCCATAAAAAGGCAATTATATCCATATTTGACATTAAACGTGCCATGATTAAATTAAGTGGATACTATCCACTTTCTAAATTTGTTTTACTTACTATACTGAAAATATAGAATTCAAACTATATGTTCTCATATCATATTATTATTAACCCTTCAGGTATAGATTGAATATAACGATCAGTGATGGATCATGTTCCAAACAACTGACTTGCTGGAATGATCAAGCAAAAATCATAGTAGGCACATCAGCATCTGATTTGAAGAAAGTTTTTAGAGAGGTATAATAAGCTTATGTAGGATTATTTTTTGGACTTACGTGTTAAACTTATTAGCTTTATATTTTGTAGGGCGAAGATGATGAGCCATTCCTAATAAAATATTATCTAAATAGTCGTTTAATGTCAAAATTTAATTTTATTCTACGGGCGCCCACCGCATACGATGATGATATTAAGGTGTCGTATGTTTTCAGAGTCGAGTAGGAGGAAGAGTATAATTATTTATACTTCAAACGGTGACATTGTAACGAATGAACTTTATTATCTGTCATCTTATATATCAGACTGTTAGACATATGAAATACTCATAACATCAAATATTTTTAATTTAAAAAATTATATGTTTGATATTAGATCGTCACCACGTATAAACCTTGATTTGTATATCTTACAATCTTTAATTATGTTTTTTGATTATACAGATTCTTAAGACCCGTGCATTGCACGGGCGAAAAACTAGTACTAATGTAATAAAATGATAATCGAGCTGAAATGGATTGTTCAAGAAGGATACTTGTTTATTATATCCCCACGAATAAGTAGTAAAAAGGAAGAACAATAAAAGGAAATCATCAAATTAAAATCAAGAGAAGGGGCAGGCTGAAGAAGAAGACAGTCAGCACATAATACAAATTACTGTTCCAAAGAAGGATTAAAGTAGGAGCTAGCCGCTCGAAAATTGACGAAGCACATTCGTAAAGAAGGAGATTGCGTGTTTCTTAAGCTTTTTGTAATTAGGTACGGACGGATCAATGGCGGACTTTATGACTTCAACGCACAGGGCAAAGTGGATATTCACTCCGCACGAGCTTGTAATTGCTCCTTATTTAACTGATTTGCTATAAAAGTTCTTTTATTGATTTTTTTATGAATGGATCCGACCGGTGCGGCGGCGGGACGTTTACGTGATTTGGAGCTCCAATTTTATGGTTCCCCTCTTGTTTTTGGCTGCAGAAGGAAAAATATAAGGACGTTAACAAGAGAGCTAAGCAAGCGCTTGAGCGGGTATAGCGAATGTGCCTTAGCAATGCTGTTTGTTTGATGATATCTTGTTTCTGGGTTAGAACTTGAAGGATTCCCCTGTTTTCCTCTGTATACATTGAAGATTAGTTCTAAATAAGTTATCTGTGATCTCCTATTTTCTTCGAACTGAGACTGACTTTAGCCGTGGTCTCTTGTGTTTTCGAGTTCATCCGATATCATTCACAACCTTTATATGATGTTTAGTATTTTCCACGCTAAGTCACTATTTTAAACTAACGCTAATACTAGTACTTTATATATGGTGGAAGTATGGTGCAACACGGATGGAGGTAGATGTTGACGGATCCTTGTCATATGTGGAACCACAGGACGAAGCAAAAGATAAAAGTAAATACTTCATCTTTGTTCGGAAGGTTCAGTTACTTTGTTGATTAATGTGATAGAACTTAATTACCTCGTTATCCTGGTACACAATGTGTTGTTTCTTAGCTGAGAAGCATTCACGTCCGAAAGCACTGAAGGTCGAAGAAGAGCAGCTACTTCGGGCTTTTTATGAGTTTAAAATTCAGGACGTTTGCGATGCTTTTAAGTTTCCTCGCAAAATTCAGGTATTGCTATTCGTTCTCGGCTTATTTGAGATAAAACAGTTTACTGATTTTTCGCAACTCAGGCTTATCAATTTTTTGGTTGTGCAGGCAACTGCTCTTATTTACTTCAAGAGGTTTTATTTGCATTGGTCTGTGATGGAGCACCATCCAAAGAATATCATGTACATCATCTCAATTACCACCCGTGCCTAATATTTTTCCCCTTTCGATTGACACATTTAATAAACCTTTCTGAAATATATGTTTGGTCATAATTTGATAAGATTTCCTTTCAATATTCATATGCCAGGAGCTCAATGAATTTATTTTAGCAGCTTTTGATAATTCTGAGTCTTGCAGGTTAACCTGCATATATGCTGCTTGTAAAGCTGAGGAAAACCATGTGTCAGCAGAGGAGCTTGGGAAAGGAATTGATCAGGATCATCAGATAATACTCAATAATGAGATGCTGGTTCTTCAGGCATGCATATCAAATACCGTACTGTTTTCTAGTTCAATTTATTTTTCTAATTTACAGATGATTGCAAGTGCAGAGTCTTGGGTTTGACCTTATTGTCTTTGCTCCCTACCGGGCACTGGAAGGCTTTGTATGTGATTTGGAGGTACTTTTTGCTATCGACCTATGCGGTTAGCTAACTTGATATGCATGGCAGATAAGATACAAATAATAATTTTTTTTGTTCAGCTACTGTCATTTTTCATAGTTGAGCTTCTGCTTATTTTAATTCTATGTGCTGATTCAACTAATTAACTTAATCGTGAATCGTCGTCCCATGGAATTTCATGGTTAACCCTGCAGGAAGTTTTTGATGGTAAATTGTGGCAGTCTGTGATGCTAAAGGTCCTTTCGTGTTCTCTTCCTTTTATAATTGCAAGATGCTGGCATCCATTTTATCTACTCATCACTATTTAAATGTTCAAATCTACTTTCACGAACTGCCTTCGTATATACATTCTGCTCTGATGCAGATCTCTTTTGATGAAAGGTTTAAAAATCATGTTTCGTGGATGAGCTGTAGACCCACTTGTGATCTTATGTTTTACCGTTCCTACTTTTTTTTTCTTATTTTCTATTCCAGGAATTTCTAGAAACTGCAAAAGCTGAAGTAGATAAAATAATGCGTACGGATGCCCCCCTTCTCTTCCCACCTGGACAGGTTTGTATGCAATGGTGTTTATTTTCACGAGTTGCATGTAAAAATGCCATCTGTTCTTTTGTTCGACTCCTGTTGGTGATAACTGATACTGGTTATGTCTACTAAATTTGTCATGGATTGACGCACTCTGATAATTCTATATAGTATTCTCAGCCATGCAATTTAATCCCATTCCTAAATATCGTAGTTTGTATGAACTGGAAAATCTGATCTCCCTAAAACCTATATCTATCTAATATGTTCTCCAGCTATATAATTTTATCAAAGTTCTTTTAGCTTTGGTCAGCATCTTTAAGACTTTTGCATTCCACAGCTTGCACTGGCAGCTCTGAGTAGGTCTTCTGCGGTTCATCAAATCATCGACTTCGACAGGTGCCCTGCTTACTATGACTAGTTTGGTTACTAAATTCAATAACGTGGAACCCTAAACCGAACAAATTAGTGCAGATATCTCCAAGACATGATTGGGAGGCAGCATCCTGTTCGTGCAGTTTCAGAGCTCAACGGTTTGCTGAATGCAATCGATGCACTTGTATAGCTCTTTACCCTTTTTCTTACATTTTGTCTTTTTATTCCTAGCATTTATCTGCATTTGGGCTTCTAATATGTATCTCACCGTTGGCAATTACAGATAAACAAACTTGAGACCCCTACCTCGAGAGATGTCAAACACATCGATAAGAAGCTCAAATCGTGTTTGGATCCTTCTTCACATGACAAGTAACGATAATATGATGCTTGGAACCTTTCACATTATACCATCCATAGTTCGATCCTTCCACAACCAAAATTTCAACTTCATTGACGCGTTCTTTATTTATGCAGGAGCAAGAAACGAAAACACAGATCTAAGGAGAGCTCAATCGAAAAACATGGTGGCATGTCTTAATGTCGTTTTTCCCCTCTGTCCCCTATTTTTATAGTTTATAATATGATAACCTGGTTTTTTGAAGACTTCTATTTATCCTTAAGAACATGAAAGTAGTGCAGAGGAAGGGTTTGGGGTTTGGCTCGGTTGCTTGATAGTATTGGCATCTGTATGCATTTAAGTTATTGAATATTCACCCCTCAATGTGCTATTTGAGATCTTACTAGTGTGAAACGAGAACCATTTGTGTCCTAGACAGATTTTTGTTATATGGCCTTGGTCGAAATGCTTTGTGTTGTCCCATTGAATCCATTTTGTAGTAGAGTAGCCATTAAAGTGAAGATCTTACAGTGCTCCTGCTGACTACTAAAGATATGTAAGAATACATGTAAATATGACAGTTTTATCTTCCCTGGAAAACCTTATTGAAGCCTTGCCTTGTAAGGTAAAAGAAAAAGAACATAAAAAGAAATGACATGAGAGCTACCCAGTGCGTTTGTTTTTACAGATGCAGGGAAGTGTCGATATCATGTATTTTAGAGGCAGCAAAACTAAGAGAAGAACCCTTGTCTGCCCTACTATTAGAAGGAAGACAGTATTGGGACGATATCCTCGTCGTTTTTACACGCTCGTCGTAAGAAGAAACACTGCTCGTACTTAGCCCGAGCGCCAGAGGATCCTTATAATACGACGATGGAGAACGAAGATTCGTGGGCATGGGCTCGCCAGCCGCTCGATCATCATCGTCATTATCATCGTAACAGTTTGTCGAACGAGGTAACATCAGTTGAAGAAGCAGCTTCTTCTTCTTCTTCTTCTTCTTCTTCTTCTTCTTCTTCTTCTTCTTCTTCTTCTTCTTCTTCTTCTTCTTCTTCTTCTTCTTCTTCTTCTTCTTTTTCTCTTGCCTCGTCTCTTTCATCCTCTGCAACTGCTTGAATCTTTCCTGTAAAAGAACGATCGACGAACCATATACTGCTTCATCCTTGTTTTGCCGGCAGCTTCCCATGGTCGTAAGGTTCTATGCTGGTAATAACTCCTTTCGACTATATTTATCTTTGAACTTTAATAGGGAGTTGTTGTTGGTTTGCGTCTGCTTGAACCCATATGTACGTATATATATAAATTTATTTTTTTCTTTATTTTAAACTTGGTGGATGGATGTTGATGACGTCAATGAGAAGGATAATCGGGCGACCGTGGAATGAAAGTCCAAGGAGAAGCCGAGCAAGGGAGCTGATGAAATCGATCAATGGAATGCAAAGTGTGGAGGAGAAGAGGACAAAGGGAGACACCAAGAGAGCCGTTGGAAGTAAGTGTTTAGCAGAATCTAAGGTTGGCAGTGTGCTGATGTGAGGCGTCGGCTTGTCTTCAGCTCCTCTCAGTTTATTCTTTCTTGCAACAACAGATATATAGATATAGCTCAGTTTATTCTTTCTTGCAACAACAGATACATAGATATAGCTTCAATGTGGTTTTGTCTGTTTTCGTCATAATGTTTCCCTAGGCAGCTACCCTAATTTTATTTTTCGTTTATTTTTTCAACCAGCTACGAAGCTAAGTTAGCTGCAATGTTGTAAAATTAGCTAGTGCCCGTCGGGTGCCCGAGGGGGCCGTAGCGCCTGGACGGTCTAGGCGTGACCTAGGTAGTTTTTAGGCGAAAATTAGATGATATACATATTTTTTTATTACTTTTTTTTACCATATATCAAATATGCTAATAATTCTATTAAATTTTCCAATCATTCTAACTAAATAATTTCAATCTTAGCAATGCAATAAATAACATTATTACATAAATAATATTTTGAGTATCTTGTTGGACGAAGTTATACTATTTTTATTTCATTTTATATATTTTTATTAAATAATTTAGTCACATGTCCCAAATCTCATAGTGATAGGGGTAACCTTCGGTTCAGCATTCCTCCTAACATGGCTACCTGAAGACAGTGACTTTTAGGACATATGGGCCGGTAAGGAGGACAGCTGGGGACCTGTGACCTTGTACGGAAAAGGTAGGACGGGCTCTGACAACAAAATAGTTTGAGCGGAAAACATTGGGAAATGCCGACCAAGGGACACGCGGAGTGCTGTGAGTGGTCGACATTGTGAACAGAGAGGAAGCGCGCCGGTCTGACAATAGTACACTTCGCAGGTGCTGCCTCTCCTAGGATGTACCGGACGTCGCTATCAAGTGGTCCCAAAGAAGTGCCAGCTAGGAAAACAAAGAGAAAATGGGTATATGGGAACAGACCAAGACGAGATTCAAGACAAACTTAACACAACACACAAAACACTTAGAAGATATCCTATAGTCATCTTCTTTACTCGGGTTTTCCGCCATGAACACACTGTAACGAGCGAGGTGAGCTCGAGTGTGTATTTCCCGACTGTGACTAGTGAATACTGTTTCCGGCGGCCCGGGACGTAGGACACCTGTCCGAACCACGTAAAATCTGCGTCTCTTTCACATTCTTTCTTTCTTAACACTAAAATATATGTTCCAAAACGCATCAAGAACACAAGGCCCAGTCTGTTTCACCCATCACCATTTTCCCGGACCAAATATTGTTGATCGGGGTCAAACCCGCATCAAATGGCGCCATCTGTGGGAAGGATGGCCTGAGATGTGAGTTCGTTGGGTAGAAATAGCAAGGAAGGCAGGCCATTTCTGTGTCTGTTCGAAGATAAGGCAAGGAAGGCAAACTGAGCTTGCGACTGTGTGAAGGTGAGACGTGGAACAGATAGTAGAAGATTACTATTGCTCGGAAAGCAGTAAATCTTAAGGACAGATAGGAGTTGGTAAGAATGGAAGAACAACCACCATTGACGCAAAACCTGCAAGGACGATTCGAGGAAGTCGCGGGGAACGTGGAGAAAAGCCCTATGCCGGATCTGACGTTAGCCTCGCCGATCGAGACCCCAGTGGTTACGCCGGCACCCACCTTTGCAGGACCGTCGGGAGCGGTCCCGCCTCAAAATCCCATAACCATGACGATAGAACAGCTAGACTTGTTGGTGAGAAACGCGGTGGATGATGCTGTAACTGCTAAGAAGACAAGGAACAAAGGCAAGCGGAAGCAGTCCTTCTCTGTCCAGGGCAAAACCTCGGACGGACACGTCTCAGAGTGGACGGAAACCGTAGGAGAGAACGTGGTGGCCGGGGAAGAGACCTTACGTCCCTTGCCGGAAACGGGCCCGCCAGGGAGAGAAGTTGCCCAGGAAGGAGGGAAGGAAGGACCCCTGGCCTCAACACCTCGACGAGGCGCAGAACCATAGTTTTTAAAGGCGCGGGGCGCAAAAAGGCGACGT
This sequence comes from Craterostigma plantagineum, assembly GCA_027422505.1. Taxonomy (NCBI): domain Eukaryota; kingdom Viridiplantae; phylum Streptophyta; class Magnoliopsida; order Lamiales; family Linderniaceae; genus Craterostigma; species Craterostigma plantagineum. Next base: position 9,593,151 of record JAPQWV010000002.1, read on the forward strand.
GAGCTTCGCCTTGCCTCTTAAGGCGAGGCGCACTCGAGGCGCTTGCCTCAATTATCGAGGCGCAGTGAATTACGTAAATAATATATATTTTTATATATATATATATATATATATATATATATATATCAAAGTAATATATGTGAAATAAGAGTAATTAGTATGTTATTGCAATCAATTTCTACTAAATGGGGAATTTAAGTTGAATATTATAATTTCTACTATCTTTTAATTACTATTTTTAGCTAATTCTTGTACCTTTAATTTTATAATTTAATACATAATCAAATCTAAATTATAATTTCAAATAACTATTTTAATACATAATATTTGTGAAAGTACCTTCTAATTCAGTCATGACAAGATTATACATATTAAGTAGATTATATACTAATATATTTAACTTGAGTAATGTGATGATGAAAAGTCATTAATAAACTTCACATCCTTGATAATTTTTTATTTTCGTAAATGTTTAATAAATTTGTTGGGCTTTTTTATAACCATAAAATTATTAACCCAATGTAAAAAGGAGCCCACTTAATATATAAAAAGCCCATTTTGGACTTTATCTTCCTAATCCTATCCTAAAGCGCCGCAGCCATCGTTCTTAGCTTCTCAACAATGGAGATTTGCTGAGAAAAAAACAACAGAGATCGAATCGCCGATATTCCGGCCGTTACACCGAGATATCTCCGGGGCAGATCCATAACCGATCCGGCCGTTCCGAATAAACGCCGTTCCAGCGTTGAAAAATCCGATCCGGCCAGGGAAACTCAGATTTGGCGAACCATGGTGGTGAGGCGAGAAAGGCAAGCGCCTCAGAAGACGTCGCCTCGTTACGAGGCGCTCGCCTGAGGCGCGCCTCAGTGAAGTGAGGTGAGTCGAGGCGGGTAGAGGCGACATGCCTTTGCCTCACCTCGCCTCTCGCCTTAGGCGCGCCTCACATCGCCTTTTAATACTATGCGCAGAACCTCCTACAAAAGTTCACGAAGAGCCAGGGAACCCCAAGAATGTCGCACCTCCAGCGACCATAGCCAGCGGATTCAGGATGGAAGGAGAAAGGGAATCCAGGGAACAGGAAGTGGAGGTGAGGAGCTATGGCACACGCGGTAGAGAGGGAGTTATCAGTTCGCAGGGACAAGAGCTCAGAAGGCAGGTGTCGGACCTCAGGAAAGTAATAGTTGAGATGCGAAATAAGACAACTAGGCCACTCTCCAAGGGTTGCACCAGGCCGGCACGCCCTTCGCCAAAGAGTTATTGGAGGGGGAAGTGGCGCTCAACTTTAAGCAGTTGCCGTATGAGTACGATGGTACCACCGATCCGGAAGAACACATGCTGCGTTTCAAGAACACTATCCTGTTGCATAACTTTTCGGAGGGAGTGAAGTGTAGAGTTTTCCTGACGACCCTGGTGAGAGCCGCCCAACAGTGGTTCAGTCAACTAGAAGCAGAGGTCATCCACTCGTTTGAGGAATTCCAGGAGATGTTCATTAACCAGTTTGCTAGCGCTCGGAAGCCCTCCAAATCTGATACTCTCCTCAAGTTTTTTAGTCTTTTCATTACCCCTCGAACTAAAAGTTTTATACTATCTATACTCTCCTCAAGCACCAACAAAGGTCTTTGTCAATCAATGGGATGTCCTTGTTCCAAGTCAAGCAGCGTGCGGAAGAAAGCCTCCGATCTTACATCCGAAGATTCAATGTGGCAGCCTTGGAGGTACCCTCCGCCACTACTTCTGTTAAAATTAACGCTCTGGTTCATGGCTTGCAGGTTAGCGACTTCTTTGCGTCGCTCTCCAAAAATCCTCCGCAAACGTTCGAGGAGCTATTGGGTCGAGCCGACAAGTACATAAATTTAGAGGAAAGCAAGCTAGCAAAGGTTCGAGAAGCAACGCCTAGGGCACCTCCGAGGAATGGAGTACCTGACCAAGGCGGAACAGAGAAGGTGTCAGGACAGCTCGTCCCCAGGTGGTGAGGGGACCCATGCAAGGTAGAGGGGGTAGATTCCCTCCTAAGTATCAGAGTTACACTCCTCTACGAACGAGCTTGCAGGAGGTGTTGGCGGTAGCATCAAAACACCCGGAAATCAGGTACCCTCGGGTCAACTCGCGCGGACCTCCGAGACCGGCAGCGGGGCCCTTCTCTCGATTCCATAACGAGTACGGGCATCACACCGACACCTGTATGCACCTGAAGAATGAAATAGAAAGACTGATAAGGGCAGGACACCTAAAGGAGTTCGTATATCGAGACCGAGTGCCTAACCACCCGGTGCAGCCTAGGGAGAAGGAAGGTCTAGGACAGGATAAAGGAAAACAATCGATGCCGGATCCAAACAGGCCTGGGCCCAGCCAACCAAGAGCATCCTCATCATAGTTGGAGGTCTAGATGGGGGAGACTCACATAAAGCTCGAAAGTTGTATGCTCGGATGAGAGGGAAGGCAGAGGCTCTTACTGGAGACAGCCTAGTGGGCCAGATGGAGACAACAGAGAACATATAGTTCGGAGCGCATGATGAAGTCGACGTCGAACGGCCCCATAATGACTACGCTCTTGTGATCACTACGGATGTGGCATGATACAACGTGTCGCAGGTGTTTATAGACGGAGGCAGTTCGACAGATATCATGTTCCTAGACTGCTTTAAGCAGATGAAGTTAGGAGCGGACCTGAAGCCGGTCACCACCTCCCTGTATGGATTCGGTGGAGCTGGTATACAGCCTCTAGGCCAAGTCACGCTCCTAGTAGGGCTAGGTGAAGATCCTACGCGGGTGGTACGAATGGTCAACTTCCTGGTCGTGGACGCGGTTTCTTCGTACAATATCATATTGGGGTGTCCAGCTATCAATGGATTCAGGGCAGTGCCATCGACGTACCAATTGAAAATCAAATTTCCGGTAGGCGACCAGGTGGGGGAGGTATCGGGAGATCAAGTCAGTTCTCGTTGTTGTTACGCTAACGAAGTCAAAGTGGTGACGGGGGGAAAGGAAAGCAGTGGAGTCGAAGTCAGACAAGCCAAACGTACGACTAGAGGAGGAAGACGGGGAGCCCACGAAGCTGCAGCCCCAACCTGATGAGGAGCTAATGACGGTGGAGCTTTACCCAGGCAAAGAAGGTTTCACCATCCAAGTAGGGATAAAGTTGGATGAGGGGACATCGTCGCAGTTGGTTGAATGTTTGAGAAGGAATGCTGATCTCTTCGCCTTCTCGCCGGCGGATATGACCGGGGTAGATCCGAAGATAGCCATGCATCACATGAACATAATTCCAGGGAGCCATCCGGTGAAGCAGAGGCTCCGACAGTTTGGAGCCGAGAGGGACTAAGGCATCAAGGCTGAAGTGGAAAAGCTGCTCAAGGCAGGACATATTAAGGAAGTACAATTTCCCACTTGGTTGGCTAACGTTGTCATGGTGAAGAAAGAAAACAACTCCTGGAGAATGTGCGTGGATTTCCGAGATCTCAACAAAGCTTGCCCTAAAGATCACTATCCTCTGCCAAGGATAGACCAGTTGGTGGACTCCACGTCTGGATGTGAGATGCTGAGCATGATGGACGCCTACCAGGGATACCATCAAATAAAGCTGAACCCGGACGATGTGGACAAGGTCTGTTTTGTGACAGCAGGTGGCACAAACGACTACATCAGGATGCCCTTCGGGCTTAAGAACGCAGGAGCCACCTATCAGCGGATGGTCGACACAGTGTTTAAGAACCAGTTGGGACGTAACATGGAGGTGTATGTGGACGACATGCTGGTTAAATCGACGTGGGCTAAAGATCATGTCGCTGATCTAGAGGAAGCCTTCCAGACTATCCGGACAAGTGGTATGAAACTGAACCCTGAGAAATGCACCTTCGGTGTGCAATTAGGAAATTTCTTGGAGTATATAGTGACAAAGAGGGGAATCGAGGTGAACCCCAACAAAGTGAAGGCCATACTGGAAATGCAGCCACCCCGAAACATCAAGGATGTCCAACGATTGACGGGCAGGCTGGCGGCATTGAGCAGGTTCATCGCCAAGTCCGCGGATAGGAGTCTACCCTTCTTCAAAATACTTCGGAAGGGATGGCGATTTGAGTGGACAGAAGAATGCCAGTCGGCATTCGAAGGGCTAAGAGATTACTTACATACTATGCCATTACTGACCAAGCCATTACCTGGCGATGAGCTAATCTTATATGTTTCCACAGGGGAGCACGGCGTGAGTTCGGTTCTCCTAAAAGAGGAGGGTGACACCCAAAAGCCGGTATACTTCGTGAGTAAGACAATGCACGGAGCCAAAAGCAGGTACCCCGAGGGCAGCCTTGGCGGTGATGGTGTCGGTACAGAGACTGCGCCCTTACTTCTTATCTCACAAAGTACGGGTACGCACCAATTTACTTTTAAAACAAACCCTGAGTAGACCAGACCTTTCCGGAAGGATGATCAAGTGGGCAGTTGAGTTAGGTGAGTACGACGTAGAGTTCGAAAGAAGACCTGCCATTAAGGGGCAGGCCCTGTTGGATTTCCTATTGGAATCTACTCGAGGAGAAGCGTCACCAATCTGGAAAGCTTATGTCGATGGCTCGTCAACAGCGACTGGAGCTGGGGCAGGAGTCCTCATTATTACACCAGAAGGGGACGAATTGCAGTTCGCCATAACATTCGACTTTCCAGCGTCCAATAACGAAGCCGAATACGAGGCCCTGGTAAAGGGGATGGAGATCCTCAACAGCTTAGGAGCTACAGGGGTGGTCATATACTCTGTTAGGATCGGTTTACGCGTTTAGAGCGGGGGTGAATAAACGCTTAACTCCTTTTTGGTAGTTAACCGGTTAGGGCTAATACCAGTGCTTGATTTTTCTCTGAGTGTTACTTGCGGAAGCTTGAAGGTCGGTTATGAATTAAAACCGATTAACAGTGTGAAGTGTTAATGTGTGTGTGAACAAGAATACCAGTTTGTTTCTGGAAGTTCGGAGTTAAATCTCCTACGTCTCCCCTTCTTCCTCGCGAGGAAGGTTCACTAGACTTCAGTTATACACACAGTACAACCTACCCGGCTGCCCTCAGCCTTATCTAGTGAATCCCTAGGCAGTCGTAAGATACAATCCACCTACTTCAACAGCTTTTTACAGTCCGTCGGTAAAACAATAACTCACTTACTTAACCTAACCAGCTATCGTACAGTGAGGACAACACTTTCTAATTACTTGCTTTGTGTTTGAATCTTCGACTATTTGATTTCTCGTGGTTGTGTTGTTGTCTTCTTCAGTGTTTCTTCTATGATATATATACTTGTTCGTTGATGAAGAAGACCGTTGTGAAATGGCTCCAAGTGCTGGACTGTGCATTAAATGCACTTTACCCAAAATGGGTACTGTCCGGTCTTGGCTGCAGTTCATACTGTCCCATTTGCTTTTTCCATTTTAAGCTTGGCTTGACTTCGACTTGGCTCCTCATGCCAGCCTTGCATTAAACACTTCGTGAGAGGTTTTTCGTTATCTCGCCTTGTGTAAACTTGAATCTCTGTATACGTGGCACGTTGATAGCTGAACTCCGGTCTTGGCACTTGTTGGTCCGATATCTGAGTTCTGATCTTTGCTCATGGCAGGTCCGGTGTATGTATGTCGGTTTGAGGCACGTTTGTGACCTTCTTACTAATGTCCATTCTTATGTTCTTCTGACTGATATCCGGTCTTTTCCACACATGTGATCTAACTGGCATCCGGTCTTTTACACACATGTGATCTCCTAACTGGCATCCGGTCTTTTACACACATGTGATTTGCTGTCTGACATCCGGTCTTTTAGTCTTCTTCTAACCGGTATACTTAATCAAGTTTAGACATTTTCCTTCTGTATGATATCCGGTCTTTTAGTCTTCTTCTGACCGGTATACTTAATCAAGTTTGGACAATCACCTTCTGTCTGATATCCGGTCTTCTAGTCTTCTTCTGACCGGTATACTTGATCAAGTTTGGACAATCACCAAAACTGTTTAATCTGAATTCTTGATTCACGATTTCCAACAATTTCCCCTTTTTGGTGATTGTCAAAACTTAACGAAGCTGAAAGATATTTATTATATCAAAGGAAATTTGATACATAAACTACCGATCTATTGCAACCGTTGTTAGCCTATCTATTCCTTAGATACGCTATACTTCTTCGATCTTCCGGTTGATGGCATCGTCCGGTCTGTCTGGTACATTCCGGTTTGCCTTCTGCTTCCCCTTAGTGCTGCCGTAGCTCGATCTGCCCTTTCCCTCAGCTAGCAGCACTCTTCTTCCCACAGCTTCTAACAACCGGTATCATAGATATGCGACAGTTCTTCGATCTTCCGGTTGTTGGCATCCCAGCTCTCTCTGGTACGGTCGGTTTGCCTGTTGCTTCGTTCAGTACTGCCATCTTCCCTTTCGCCTCAACTGGCTTTGGGCAGTACTCTTCTTCCCCCTTTTTGACAATCACTTGTCCGGTATGAGGGAAGGTAGTCATTGTGCAAGAGAGTCATCATTACCGTTGTTCTCTCCTTCTGAGGCACAATGTATCCGGTAGCTCTGCAACTGCGCTCAGTGTTGACGAAACACTTAAAGGTCTGAAGAAATCTTCTTCTGAGCCGTCCCGTTTTAGCAGTGCTCAGAGCTCCGGTATCCCCGGTACCCACGCCTTGTCGAGGGTTTCTTCGAGGAGTCGGATGTTGCTTCGAGGTGATTCTCTGCTTGTTTCTTCCTCATAAAGCGCAACGAATCCGATAGGAGCCGGTATCAGGGTATACGCCTGGCATGGCATTCAATCCCGGGTGACCAGTTCCTTTTCCAATCCCGTTTCTTCGTAGATTCTCGACCCTTGGCTTCTCAGCCGCTCGGCTACTACGCCGTTTCTTGGTGGGTCGATGGTCTACAAGGGACTGGTGGGGCGCCATCTTTTCCTTTGGGTCCTTGTAGTGCCAGGATGGCTCACCCGGTCCGCGGCATCTTTTGTTCAGCTCTGTGTGGGAAGCTGAGGACTGGGTGCATCTTTTCCAACTCATCCAGTTCTCAGAGAGCATCACAGAGCTCGCCTTCTGTGCCGTCGGACTTGTTTCAGAAAGCCTGCTAGTCCAAAGCAGCGTCTTTGTTGTTTTGTTTGACCGCCACAAGGTCTTTGAATGCCCTAATGGGTGGATCTGCATCCAGTTTGTTTTAGATACCGTCTTGAGGTGATTAGATAAGAAAACTGGACTTGGACTTGTTAAACTTTTTCTGGTTGTGAGGCTTATCCTGACTGAGGGTGGTGGATGTTTCGGTGGTTTAGGCATTTTGAGCTTAATTGATGTTGAGTGGCTGGGATTTTGAAGAAGGTCGTGAAGTCTTTAAATAGCCGAAGAATTCCTGTCGATTTGTGTCACGGGTGCACAATATTCTAGACCATGCTTATCTTCTTTTTAGTGCGTCGGACTTTATGTCTTCTCTGGTGACAGAGATTCGTTGATGACATGACTATTCACCTTCTCAAATAACCTGCAAGTTTCAAGGCCAGCTGTACTAGACCCAATAATATGTGTATTGATGAGGCGCAGTTATCGAAGAGACTCGGTCTTTATCCGCTAAGTAAGAATCATATGTTTATCCATTGGTCAGTCATGGATAGTTCCGGTTTCAGAACGGCCTTGAGATAAGTCAGATATTTAGACAAAGAGTAGGTTTTGCTTTGAGATCCGGTCTGATGTAGTTGTGCGTAGTTCAACGGTTTGTCATTCCCATACTCAGTCTCTCCTTCTTGATTGCTCTTCCTTCGATTTTCTTCACCGGTTTGACAGCCTTGGTACTTCCGCTCTATTGCCTGTTAAAGTTGCAACTTTCGTCTTTAGTCTTCTAAAAACTTGCTCGTTGATCCGTGTTTGTTGACTCCCTGACTGATTTTGCTTCTTTTGGGATCTGAAGCTACATTCAGTCATTTAGTCTGCTGAGAAATAGTCTCCATGTGGAGTAGGGATGTCAACGGGGCGGGGCGGGGCCGGGGATTAGGTCCCCATCCCCGTCCCCGTGTCGACGGGGAATCCCCATCCCCGTCCCCGCGAACTTAACGGGGAAAAATTCGTCCCCATCCCCGTCCCCGTCGGGTCCCCGCCCCCATGAATTTTTTTAAAAAAATTGTACTTTATTATAATATAAATTGGAAATATTATTTATATTATTTTTTAAATAATATTTATATTATAATTATAAAAAATGAGTAAAAAAAATATTATTTTAAACAATAATTATATAAACTATGTACAAAAAATATTATTTAGATATTAATTTAAGATATAAAATATTTTATTTATATATTATTAATGGCGGGGATGGGGCGGGGATCCCGCGGGGCGGGGACTATGATCCCCGTCCCCGCCCCGTCCCCGCCTACGGGGACAAAAAATTCCCCATCCCCGCCCCGCGGGGATTAAAATTCGGGGATTCCCCGCCCTGTTCGGGGTGGATCCCCGCGGGGACGGCGAATCCCCGCCCCATTGACAAGCCTAATGTGGAGCCTCCTGATGCCATTTGTCTGGAACTGTGGTTATTTCCTAAACCAATTGCCCTTTATGTACTTGAGTTCCACGAGCTGGATGAATCTTCCATACATTCCCTGTATTGCTCCTTCTGTGGATGATTTCATCTTCAGAGAGTATTTCAACCTTGTATGGTTGTATTTTTGAGCGTTTCCCCTCAATTGTCTTTCTCCGGTATGAACTGCCGGTTTTGAAGGAAAACTTCCGAACTTAGTTGATCTCAAGACTGATTCAGTTTCTTTTGGTGAGTTCCCCCTTAGTTTGTATTTCCAACAGTCATTCCGATTAGTCGCCAGACTGACTTGATCATTCCTTGAAAGCTATTTGGTTTTCTGAGAGTATCTCTTCCTTCCTCTTGAGGCGTTCCCCTTCAGCTGACTCCTTTAGGTGTAAACTGCTTGTGATACACTGCCCTGGTTTCTTTTAGGTAGATATCACGCTTTTTGAAACCGGTTGGCTCCTATACTGCTTGGTTTTTCCAGTTCGGAACTTCCTTTCTGGGATCTTGTCGGATTGCTATTGCTTTGTTATTTTGATCATCTGTTGTGCTCTTGCCAAACATCCGATTCCCTCTCTTTGCTGCATTTTTACCTTGATACCTATCTCAAAGGCAAATGCTAGCTTGGCACATGATTCGATCTCAGCGAGAGTCTTTTTCTCCCTGGGTATGTGCCGACAGCATCTGCTGTCTAGTAATTAGTAGAACCGGTTGTGTTCCTGCATGCATTCCTGCAAGAACAGATAAAGTCCTTGGTACCCAAGTCTCTTTGGGTCCGGTTAGGGATTAGTACCTTAGGTATCCATAATTGGATTATCCTAATGTGTCTACCGGTTATAGGGTCAACAAGATATCTATATTTATTATTCTTGTTTTGAGACCGGTTTTTGGGTCTTCTGTAGTCTTGTGTTCCTGATTTTGTATAGTGGACATTCCCCCTTGGTTGTTGAGGTCTTCTTCTTCGTGAATCGTGGTTCACTCCGGTATTCCCCCTTGATTGTTGGGGTATTCCCTTCTGTGAAGTGTTTCTCACGTTATTCCCCCTTACTACCTGAGGTGCTGTCCTTGCGTAGGATATCGAGGGATTGTAGCTATGTTTCGCTCCAGTTTCCTTAAGCCTATTTATAGGACAAACAGAGACACGATTATAGTTTGTGGGACGAACAAAGTTGATCACCTTTGAGGTAGTCGGTTGTGTGGATGTCGTTGTCTCATCGATGTTAACTCCTTCGCTGTATCCAAGTCCGGTTCGGTCACCAGCATCCCTTAAGGGTTCTTGAAGACATTGAAATGTCTCTGTTGACTTAGTCCATGACTGGACCAAGGCGGTTAACATTTTGTTTTCTGAGGCATTCTCTTCAGCTGCCTCTTTGAGTTTGAAGTTTTCTTCCTCTACATGAATGATCCTTTCAAAAAGAGATCCGGTATCTTCTTGCGCTGGTGCCTTTCCTTTTTCTGCCATTTTTAACTTCTCGTTTAATTTCCAGTACTCATCAGCCATGTTCTGAAGAGCATCTAGAACTTCTTCATAGGTGAACTTATTTTCTGGATCTGATTGATCTCCCATCAGACAGATAAGTTCTGGTTCATTTCCGTGGTTGCTCGGTTCATCCTCAAAGCTTGATTCATCGGAGTCGGTATCATCCCATCTGTGGGTGTCTTTATTAGTCGTGGAGATTTGTGCCTCCTTCCTCCCTAGGTGTTGGTTTGCCTCCTCTTTGGAGTCATTATCGGTTTTGAGTCTGGTCCTATCACGTTTAAACCGAATGTTAGCATTATCGCTTTGTTCACTTTGCTTAACCTGTGTCATACTGAATGATTTTCCATCTTCCAGTGCTTCTGCTGGATTTTCCTTGAGCTCGCAGATTTCTTGGCTTTCGCCAAGTTGACCTAATTTGATCCATATTTTCTTAGTAGTCTTGCCCGTCATAACTTGTCTGAATGTTTCTATGTCCAGAGTTTTGAATATAATATTTTTGGCAATACTATCAAGATTTGTCTTTTGTCTTTCTTCTGCTGTCAGCTCGTATCTTTCCTTCGGAAATTCTCTTGATTCGTTAGGATAAACAACATGTCTAACGTTGACTTTGTTGAACACGAACGGTCCATTTTCCAGTATATCGATCATTTCATCATCTTGCGCATAGAGGTAGGTCATCAACCTTATTTTCCACTCAAGAAAATTTTCCCTGCTAAACATAAGAAGCTGATCTGATAAAGTCATGGTTAGTATAGGAGAAATATCAAGCAAACCCGCTCTGATACCACTTGTTAGGATCGGTTTACGCGTTTAGAGGGGGGAGTGAATAAACGCTTGACGCCTTTTTGGTAGTTAACCGGTTAGGGCTAATACCAGTGCTTGATTTTTCTCTGTGTGTTACTTGCGGAAGCTTGAAGGTCGGTTATTGATAAACGTATTTTAATACGTTTATTGTTATGTTTATTTGGGTTATAATAGGAAAGTTTTGATCATTCTATGCATTTATTGGCTCTATTTACACCCATTTAAATATTGTAGGACCTTCGAATGATAATCGAGCGAAAAGGAACGAAAACGAGGCGAAAACGACACGAAAATGGCGAAGTTTGAAGCTGCCAGATATCAGTCACGGCCGTGAACAGTCTTAACAGAGGCCGTGAATGTTGGCAGAGAGCTTAAGGAGCAAAGGTCCTCAATTGTCACGGCCGTGAATCATACTGCACGAAGCCGTGAAAGCGGGCAGTGGGTCGACTATCGAAAGTCACGGCCGTGAACTCTTATGCATGAGGCCGTGGACTTGGGCAGTGAGCGTAAGAGACATAAGCTTTCAGTGTCACGGCCGTGCACCCCGTTGTACTAAGCCGTGAATCTAGGCAGAGACTTCACTGTCCCCTGTCACGGCCGTGACTCCTAAGCAAGAACCCGTGAACGATGGCAGAGAGTTTGATGAAGAAAATTCCTCGAAGTCACGGCCGTGACTTGAGATGCAACAAACCGTGACTCATGCCAGAAAGTCAAGTTTTAGGGTTTAAGCCGCCTTCACGGCCGTGAACTTGTTGCACGAGGCCGTGACTCGTGCCAGGAAGTCAAGAAATAGGGTTTTTAGCCGTCGTCACGGCCGTGAAGGCCCATTAAGAGGCCGTGAACGTGCCAAAATTCAGTGTTTTAGCCCATTTTCAAAGCATAAAAAGGAGATGCTCCTTAGAACTGAAGGGAAGAACTTGAGAGGGACGAAAACTTAGAGCAAGGAAGAGTAGCAAGAACACTAGAAGCAGTCCCGTGATTCGGAGAAGCTCAAGGGACGATCCGACGACGAAGCTACGCTCATACGATCGAGGAACGAGAGCTCCACCTCGGAAACGTCATATTCACTTCTTAGGGAAGTTTTTATGAGTTCTCTATCCTCGTTACCCTTAAATCTCGTTGTTGTGACGTTCAATATGAGTAGCTAATCCTCTTGTGTGTTTGGGAATAGATGAACGTTGGGTTATGTCGTAGTTAAGGCGTAGGATAATCGTGAACACGTGTATTCGACAATTTATCGTTCTATGATATTGTTTCTTTGTATCAATATGTCTATGTGTTGATATGAATGCGTGGTATATCGTTTAGGGCGACAGCTAAATAACGATCAGGCCGTTCGTAGACGTTAGGATTCGAGTATAGGGCGACAGCAAATACTCGATCCTCGCCATCTAGTAATCACTAAACTTAGATTCCCACGAACGTTTAGGGCGACAGCAAATCCGTGAGTGGGTAGGAAATTACTGCGATTTAGTCGATTTTCACGTAGGAACGATATTCCGTAGCTTTAGCCGACAGTACCTAGCGGGATTCGAATCCCGAACACATATTTGTCATCTTAAGTCACTTTTATTACTTCTAGTTGTTTTCCTTAGTTTTCCGATCCTCTAAGTTATTCTGTTAAGTTAGTTCGTAATATAAAGAAATCTTGTTATTTTATTTAGGCTAAATATCGAGTTGATAGGTTAATACTAGTACTCAATTTATTCCTCGTGTTCGATACTCGGATATTCACTATAGCTATATTATAAACGATAGGTACACTGCCTATCGCGCGTGATTCTAGTTATAATATATTCGTTTTAATTATTACTTGACGTACTCGCACGATCTTTTATTTAAACACACACGCAAGCGATCAAGTTTTTGGCGCCGTTGCCGGGGAATAGATAGATATTAGGAACACCGTAGTTCGGTAATTTAGCCATTTTATTTTACATTTTCTCAGTTTGTCGTTAATTGCGTTATTTGTTTCCTACATCATTATTAGTCTTGTTACCTTTTCGACGTATCTAGTTCTTTGCTAAATTTCGCTTTCACTCATTGAAGGTACTGTTTGACAGTGGATGACCCGAAGCCACCCATCAGGTCCCATTGTTGAAGGAGATCCAGATTTCGAGCGAAAGTTACGAAGGCAGCTCAGATATACTTCAGAAGGTACGGCTAGTAATTATCAGGAAGCGTTGGTTAGCTACTCGGAGGACAACTCTCAGGAGTCGGCAGAGAATTCTCGAACAGAGACGTCCAAGGACAATCGAGAGACAGAAGTCGATATGGCTGAACGCAGATTACCGGTCCACCAGGACCAAGAAGAGGAACAATCCCTACAGGACCTACTCAAGAGCGCCTCCCTCGGCGGAACTGAATCGGCAATCGTTATTCCACCCATCGAGAACAATAATTTCGAGCTGAAGCATGCTTGGCTTCAGATGATCTTTCAGACGGCCCAATTTGAGGGGAACCCTGATGATGATCCATACTCCCACCTGAAGGCTTTCCTGACAGTAACAGACACCATCAAGATTAATGGGGTCCCAAGCGATGCTATCAAGCTGATGTTGTTCCCATTCTCACTCAAATACAGGGCGAAGGATTGGTTGGAGATGCTACCGCCCAGATCGATCACTACGTGGGAAGAACTACGAGCAGCATTCATCGGCCATTACTTCCCACTGTCAAAGGTATTACGGTTGAAGACGGAGATTTCCCTTTTTCACCAGAAGGATTCAGAGAATCTTTACGAAGTGTGGGAGAGGTACAAATCGCTGTTGAAGAAATGTCCACAACACGGGATGTCGAAGGCCGCTATGATCAACCGATTTCATGAAGGCCTCAATGATCAAACAGTTCATATGTTAGACGGAGCCGCAGGAGGAGGGCTCGTAAAGCTCAATGCTACAGACGCTTGGAACCTAATCGAAGACTACTCGAGGAACAGTTTCATGAGAGGCAATACGAGGATTAAGACTCCAGGAGTGTTTGGGGTGAGCGAGGAGACTGCTACACATGCCAAGATTGAGGCGTTGCAACAGCAGATTGCAACTACCAATTCCCAGCTCCAGACAGTGATCAACACACTACTCCCAAAGGCCGGGCAAACACAACCAATACATGCCGTGATGACAAGCCCATCGCCTCAGAAGCCATATACACCACAATGCGAGATCTGTGGTGCAGCTCATGAGACCTCGTAGTGCCAAGTCGGACAATCACTGGAACACGTGGACTATATGGGGAATTACCAAGGCCAGCGAAGTTTTCAACCTCGCGCGCATCCAAATCTATCATATGGGAACCAAAACCACAACGCCCAAGGACCACCGGGATTCCAACCTAGATCTTCTGGTTTCCAAGGAGGAACATCACGTCCGTATCAGAATACATCTGCAGGGTCGGGGTCCGACGACATTAGGGAAATGAAGGATATGATGAAGACGCTCATCACCAATTTCAGCAACACCACACAGGCCCACGAGAGTCGGATGAATAAGATGGAGGAGTACATAGAAGTACGTGCCCAGAATACCGACGCTTCTATCAAGAAATTGGAGCAGCAAGTGGGCCAAATGGCGAAGCAGTTGGCTGAGCGAACTCAGGGATCACTCCCAAGTTATACCGAACCAAATCCCAAGGAGTATTGCAAGGCAGTCACCCTGAGAAACGGAAGAGAGTTGCAAGAGGTACCTCCCAAGAAGAAATCAAATGATAAAGCTGAGGTCGAGGTCCACGACGAGCCAGAAATAGAGATGGGCAAAGGCGACAATGTTGAGAAAGCTGAAGCTGAAAAGGAAAACGCCGAAGCTGAGAAGGAGATCGAGCGGCCACTGGTGAAGCCATACCAGCCAAAAATTCCTTACCCAGCCCGACTAAAGAAGGATAAAGACGAGGCACAATTTGGTAAATTTATGAGTATGTGTAAGGAATTGCATATTAACCTACCTTTTGTTGAAGCTATTACGCAGATGCCTAGCTTCGCCAAGTTCTTGAAGGACCTACTGACGAACAGAAGGAAGCTCGAACATGTCTCCACCGTATGCTTGCGAGGAGAGTGCTCGGCGATACTCCAAAGCAAGATCCCTAAGAAGCTTAAGGATCCAGGGAGTTTTACTATTCCCTGTCTTATAGGAGACTTAGTTGTTGAGCGTGCGTTAGCTGACCTAGGTGCTAGCATTAATTTAATGCCATATTCAATGTTTAAGCGCTTAGGATTAGGTGAGCCACGACCCACTAGGATGAGCTTGCAGTTAGCCGATAGATCATTGAAGTATCCTCGAGGTGTTATCGAGGACGTTCTAGTTAAAGTGGACAAGTTCGTAATTCCTGCTGATTTCGTTATTTTAGACATGTAGGAGGATGATAATGTCCCGTTGATATTAGGCAGACCGTTCTTAGCCACAGGAGAAACCATGATAGACGTTAGGAATGGTACATTGACGTTGACAGTAGATGGAGAAAAGGTTACATTTAGTATGGCAGATTCGATGAAAAAGAGTAATGAGCAAGACGATAAATGCTATTTTTTAGACGTGTTTGAGCACGATTTTCTCTTTTCTGTGCAAGGTCTGTCACAGGTCGGCGACCAGGACATGCATGCACTTATGGCAATCGACGAGTGTGGGGAGGAGGTCGACGAGCCTATCATAGCCATCGACGAGAGCAGCGAAGAGGACAAAGAAAAGAGCTCGGTTGAGGAGCCACCGGTCCTAGAGTTGAAGCCGTTGCCCGACCACCTCGAGTACGCGTTCCTTAGCAGCAATGGAGGGCTACCAGTCATCATCTCGTCGAGCCTAGACAACGGACAGAAGGGCCAGCTCTTGGATGTGTTGAAAGCACACAAGAAGGCCTTGGCGTGGAAAATATCTGACATAAGGGGTATCAGCCCGAGCTACTGCACGCATAAGATCCTCATGGAGGACGATTTCAAGCCGGTCGCTCAACGCCAAAGGCGGCTCAACCCCAATATGAAGGACGTGGTAAAGAAGGAAGTGATCAAACTGCTAGACGCAGGGATGATCTATCCCATTTCAGACAGTGCATGGGTCAGCCCGGTCCAAGTAGTCCCAAAGAAGGGAGGCATGACGGTCGTCACCAATGACAAGAACGAGCTGATTCCGACGAGGACGGTGACTGGATGGCGCGTCTGCATCGACTACAGGAAGTTGAACGATGCAACTAGAAAGGATCATTTTCCTTTACCATTTATTGACCAGATGTTAGAAAAACTCGCCGGTCACTCATTTTACTGTTTCCTAGATGGTTTGTCAGGTTATCTACAGATCCCCATAGCACCCGAGGACCAGGAAAAGACCACGTTCACTTGTCCGTTCGGAACGTTCGCATACCGAAGGATGCCATTTGGCTTATGCAATGCCCCAGCCACCTTCCAGCGATGCATGATGGCCATATTCGACGAACTGGTAGGTGAGGTAATGGAGGTATTTATGGACGACTTTTCTGTGTTCGGTTCCTCGTTTGATGCATGTTTGTCAAATCTGAAACTCGTACTCGCACGATGCGAGGAAACAAACTTGGCACTTAATTGGGAAAAGTGTCACTTCATGGTTCGAGAGGGTATAGTTCTCGGTCATAAGATTTCCTCTAAAGGAATCGAAGTGGACCGAGCTAAGTTAGAGACGATAGAAAAATTGCCCGTTCCCTCGAACGTGAAGTCCATAAGGAGCTTTCTAGGACATGCGGGGTTTTATCGTAGGTTTATTAAAGATTTTTCGAAGATCGCAAGACCCATGTCTAGGTTGCTAGAAAAAGATGCCCCGTTTGATTTTAATGACGAGTGCTTGCATGCTTTCAATTTGCTTAAGGAGCGACTTATCGCAGCACCTATTATGGTCGCCCCTGACTGGGGGCTGCCCTTTGAACTAATGTGCGATGCTAGTGACTATGCAGTTGGAGCCGTGTTGGGGCAGCGTAAGGACAACCATTTCAGGCCGATCTACTATGCGAGTAAGACGTTAGACGCAGCCCAAGCCAATTATACGACCACCGAAAAGGAGCTGTTGGCTGTCGTGTTTGCTTTCGACAAGTTCAGGTCATATCTTATCCTATCCAAAGTTATCGTTTTTACTGACCATTCTGCTCTTAAGTATTTGTTAGCAAAGCCCGATGCCAAGCCACGGCTAATCAGATGGATCCTACTACTGCAAGAGTTCGATATTGAGATTCGGGATAAGAAGGGTGCGGAGAACCTAGCGGCGGATCACCTCTCTCGACTGGAGGAGTCCGAAATATACCACAAGGACGGAAGGCCGATACAAGATAGGTTCCCAGACGAGCATCTTTACTCAATACAGGTGGTAAGTGAAGTCACTCCCTGGTTTGCAGATTACGTTAACTATCTTGTTGCGAGGGTCCTACCAAAGGAGTATACCAGTCAGCAAAAGAAGAAATTCTTTTCTGACTTGAGATACTACTTTTGGGAAGACCCATATCTTTTCAGGCGATGTGCAGACCAGGTGATACGAAGATGCGTTGCCGTTCCAGAAACGACACAGATCCTGAGGCACTGCCACAATGGACCGACCGGAGGGCACTACGCAGCCAATAGAACCGCTCAGAAGGTGTTGGAAAGCGGATTCTACTGGCCCACGATATTCAAGGACGCCCAAAGGTACGTTGACACTTGTGATCAGTGTCAGCGCGCAGGTACTCTTTCGAAACGCGACGAAATGCCCCAGAACTTCATCCTAGTTTGTGAAATTTTTGACGTTTGGGGTATAGATTTTATGGGACCATTTCCTAGCTCGTACAATAATAAGTACATCCTAGTTGCGGTCGATTATGTGTCTAAATGGGCCGAGGCGCAAGCCTTACCCACGAACGACGCTAGGGTAGTCGTTAGATTTCTTCGAGCATTGTTTTCACGTTTTGGGGCGCCTAGGTGCATTATTAGTGATAGGGATACACATTTCTGTAACACCCAGTTTGCACGCACGTTAGAACGTTATGGTGTTAGACACAGCCTATCCACCCCATACCACCCCCAAGCTAGTGGTCAAGTAGAAGTAGTGAACCGTGAGTTGAAGCGCATTCTAGAGAAAACTATAAATGGGAATCGACGGGAATGGGCGAATAAGCTTAACGACGCACTTTGGGCGTATAGGACTGCATATAAGACGCCAATAGGCACTACCCCATATCGACTAGTTTACGGAAAGGCATGTCACCTTCCTGTTGAACTAGCACATAAAGCCTACTGGGCGATAAAGTCCCTAAACCTCGATTTGGTGCAAGCCGGTGAAAAACGTAAGCTCCAGATCAATGAGGTTGATGAATGGCGTTTGTCGGCATACGACAATGCAAAAATGTATAAGGAGCGCTCAAAAGCGTATCACGATAAGAAGATCAAGCAACATAGAGAATTTCAAGAGGGGGATCAAGTCCTCCTTTTCAATTCTCGTCTTAGACTTTTTCCCGGAAAGCTAAGATCTCGTTGGTCTGGACCTTTTACAGTTACTCGTGTTTTTCCCTATGGTACTGTCGAAATTTCAAATGTTGAGCAGGGAAATTTCAAGGCTAATGGCCATCGACTGAAGCATTACTACGGAGGAGGAGCAGACACAGGAACAAAGGAGGTCATGTACCTCGATTTCAAGCTATCATAGAACGAAAAAGGGTACGTCCGGCTCACGACGTTAAAGAAGCGCTTCTTGGGAGGCAACCCAGGTATATTTATTTATGTTTTAAGCATTATAAATTAAAAAAAAATAGAATAAAATAAAATAAATATATATATAATAATATTAATTAATAATCTAAAACTTATATAAATTAAATTAAATAAAACAACAGTAATAATAATATCAGTAATATTTTAATTAATAATAAGTTTATTACAAACATTGAAGATGGGTACAACTCAGAGTCTAGAGACGAGATAGGACCGATAGTTTTACTTCATAAACGATGGTTACAATACCATTACAACGTGTGAAAGACCAACACAAAAGCAAATTAAAACAGCGAATAACGCAAAAGACAGAACAATAGTTTATTTTGCTTCATAAGGGCGGGTTACACACAAGTGCACCTTGTGATAACCCAACACGCGAAAGCAAGTAAAACTCCAAATAAGCCCAAAAGAAGAGCAAGGTAGAGTGATACCATATCTAAATTACGACGAATCCTTGCATACTCCTCACTCTCATCCTCACGACCTTGCTGCTGTCCCCAATTCATAGTGGCTGGATAACTCTTTCGTAAATAAGATTGTTAAAGACGTGGGTTTATGGTAGATGATGCTATTGTGTTGTTCTACCACTGTCTATTTATAGGCATGAACGGCACAAAAATATCATTATCATACCCGACAATCCATTAAATGATACAGACGAATTTTTGACTTGGAAGATTTGACGCCGCGTGAGAAAGTGATATTTCTCTTGTCGATTACAAGATTTTCCTTCGCGCAAACCATTCTCGAAAAAATTCGTCGATTGCGTGTCAATCATAGTTAAAATATATATTAAATAATAATCATAATACTAAAAAAAAAAAGGGCAAGTCACGGCCAATGACTCACAAGTCACGGCCGCGACTTGGCGCTGCAACACGCACTGCCCTTCCTCACGGCCTTTTGCTCAAGCACTCACGGCCGTGAATGTTAGTATCACAACACATTTCGCGCACTGTCTCAAGTCACGGCCAGAGGGTTAATCGTCACGGCCGTGACCAACAAAAAAAAAAAAATAATAATAATAAAAATAAATAAAATACAAAAAAAAATAATAATAATAATGAAAAAAAAGAATAAAAAAAATAAAAACAAAAAAAAATAAAAAAATAAAAAAATAAAATAATAAAAAAAAAAACAAAAACAAAAAAAAAAATCGTAATAAATAATAAATAAATAAGAGTCACGGCCCGTGTCTTGAAAGTCACGGCCGTGACATAGACGGGCTTAACTCTCTGCCCGAAGTCACGGCCAATGACTCCATCGATCACGGCCGTGACTCTGCTGATAGTAGTGCGCTGCTCGGCTTCACGGCCTTGGTATTGTCGTTCACGGCGGTGAATTTGACGGATTTTACCTTATTATACCTTCATTTCAACACTCTTCGTCTTCTCCACTTCAAAATCAACCAAAGATCAACGATTCTTCATCTCTTCCACTCCAAATTCATCACATCTCCGCCGCCCAACTCATTTCGCCCCTAATTCAACGCGATTAGATCAACAAGGTATGTGTTTTTTGTCTCCAAAACTCCTTCTTTGCGAAATTTGAGGATTTTTCGAAGGTGAGATCGATTTTGATGTTTACAATGCTCTCTCATTACTACATTTATGCTATAAACGTGTTGGGCTTGATGGATTTGTAATTTTCGTGTGTCAATTTCAATTTTGGGTGAGGAACCCTAATTTCGGAATTGGGGATTCCCAAAATTGGACCTACTTTGGTGTTTGTATTGATCTTTATGGTTAGATATATGCTTTGAATGCCTTGGGTTCGATTAATTTCTTGATTCCGTCCAATAATTTTCATTTGGGAATGATAAACCCTAATTTTACAAATTGGGGAATTTTGGAATTTGGAACGGAATTGATTGCGTTTAATGGTTTACTTAGCGTTGATTCATCGTTTGAATTTGCAGATTATGCTTGGTTAATCGATTATTGCGATTTGAATGAGTATTTTAGTTGGTCTATTATGTGTTCGACAAAATGCCGCTTTGAATGTTCATATGTTCTTGTTTTTAGAATTGTGAATTTTTTCGCTACGTTGGTCGAGTCGAACTGTGTTGATTATCTTTTTCTCGCCAACTAACATTTGGACTTCTAGGTACTATGGGTCGAAGCCGCTCATCTGCATCAACGAGTCGTCAACGTCGAGGCCCAAGCACGAGCCGCACACCGTCACTACTAGAGGCTATGGGGCAGTTTGACGATGAGACACACCAGGCCCGTTACAACAGGCTAAAGAACACGGAATTCATCCTGACTGATCAGATTGATCATGAGACGCTGGAGAAGTACAACATTGACCAGCAGGTGGCCGGATACTTGTCACTGAGTGGGTGGCTCGAGTTCTTTCATATCGACGAGCCGGGATATAAGGAGCTGACACTGGAGTTCCTGTCCACCTTCGCCCACGAAGAATTTGGCCGGAACAAGATCACATTCCGGGCGTTTAACACGGAGGAGGTGGTTACTATTAAAGACTTCTGCCGTGCAATTGGAACACCGGAGCTACCTTACGGGCATCAAGGACTACAAGACTTATACTACAAGAATTATCTGGAAAATCCGGATGTCCGACAGGCCGGTTGGGCAGAGATTACGAGACCCGGCGAGCCCCCCTTCAGCGTCAAAACGTCGAAGGCCTCGTCGCTCAGGAGCCCCGGCCTGCGATATATCCACCGGCTCCTGACGACTTCGCTCACACCTAGGGGCGATTCACACGGCGCGATAGGCCTTCGCGACCTCTTCTATTTACTCAAGATGCAGCGCGGGGAACACGTACACCTAGGAATGGCCCTGAAGCACGCCTTCGCGGCACAGGCCGACGTTCGTAGCCACGGGAAGATCGCAGTAGCGCCATTTGTTACTAAGATCATCAAAGGCCTTAACCTATGGCCAGAAAACCCACCGGAGATGGAGATTGTGGGCGGGCGTAATCCGGTCAACGAGGATATGATGGTGAAGATGAAAATGTTGATCAAGGCTCCCACCTGGTCTCGCTCGAACAAGGTTTACGTCTGGCATGAGGTCTACCATGGGCAGACAGACCTGGGCGACTACCCAGAGCCACTACAAATTGAGGGCGTGGGGCCATTCCCAGTTCACTCCGACACTGCCGGCCCTTCCCATTCCTCTGGTTATCACGAGGGCGAATCATCAGGGGTTGCTCGTTTTGCCTCAGTCGCCGACCTTCACACACTGCGCGAGGACATGCTACGCTACAACGAGGAGGCCATTCGACGCGATGAGGAGACACGACGGCGCCAGGAAGAGTATGAGCGTCGAAACGAGGAAGCCCACCGATGCTACCGCGAGGAGCAACAGCGATATGAGCAGGCCCTTCAAGCCATGAACGACGCGGTCAGGCGATCACAGGAGTCGCTGGCGTTCCTTCGCCCTCGGCAGCCCTCACCACCACCACCTTAGTTCCGACTTCAGTTGGAATTTTTCTTTTCTAAAACACTTTGTGTGTTTGGTTTAGTCATCACGACACTTTTGATGATTATGACTCGTTTTGCTATTACTTTTTATTTCCATCGTACGTTTAATTTTCTTATTAAGTGCTTACAGGAAACGTGACACGAATTCAGACTACGAACCAAAATATTCAAAATCAGTGAAGCAACCATGTTCAAACTACATCAAATGATAGAGGCAGGGCCACGCCAATTTTTCAGGGGAGTACCGTTCTTTTCAACTTCTTTTACCTACCTGTTATTTCTTTTACATGTTGAGGACAACGTGAATCTTAAGTGTGGGGAGGGGGAATTTTGTTAAGAAATTTTGTTGAAAAGTTACGTGAAAATTTTTTATGACGTGTTTTGGGTTTTTTAATTTATAAAAGTTTGGCATGATTATTTACATTCATCTCAATGAGGATTGCATATTAGGGAGTCTAGTGAGCGATAAAGACATGCATCAGTGATCTAATCTTTTCAGCATGAATAGATATAGTGTTACTTTGAGAGATTCACACACATAACCCATGTTCCGTTGTGAGAGTTTGAGCTGACGAGCTTTTGCTCATTTTTCTTGGTTGTGTGAGTAGTGCATAATTTACGTCTCTCTAGAACTTGCTTGTTTGATACGCATTGAAATTGCTTATAGTATGTTTTGTATGAATATGACGAAGGCATTAGGAAATAAGTCCAGGGCCAAAGTTTCCGACCACGACTGATCACCGTAGTTAGCCACTTCGAGCCTAAGCCTATTTATTTCTTACACTTCATATATCATAAGCCACTAACCTAAATCAGCCTCCAGAGATCATTTGAACCCGAGTTAAGCATAGTGAAAGTCAAATGTCAAAGTCGAAAAGCGCAGAGATGACGGCCGCCGGAAGTGAACAGTTTGTTGAAGAAAAAAAAAAAAAAGAAAAAGAACCTTTCCTTTGATAATCTTCCGGTCTCGTGTTTTCCACATCATCCCCTCATTTGTAGACTTGGAAGAAGAAAGGCATTGTGGAACGCAGCAGAAATAAGAGAAATACGAAGACGGCGAAATCAAAAGGGTTGATCCTGGCGCACTTTAGACAATGACATGAAGACCGACATAACTGCTACTCATTTGTGATCCCATTACCACTTCATTACTATCTGAACCCATTTAACCCAAAAAGACCTTCTCATTCATGTTAACTGCTTTAAGTAGTGTACGTGCGATTGACTTGCAAGCATATGGATTAGACTTTATTATTGCATGAATTGAGTGATTCACCGATTTATTGGCCTATACACTGAGTGATTTGAGTGAATCCCTGTGAGGTGTGGATCTCGATTGGTAGTGCTAAGGAAAATTCGTGTTGATAAGTGCTGATTATTGTTGCAGTGTCTATAATTGCTTGCTTGATTTCATTTTGTGTTTTCCATCTGCGTTGGTGAATTGTGAATGGTCGTGCCGTTATCTTGATAACCCTTTCTTGCATTTAATTTGCTTGAGGACAAGCAAAAGCTTAAGTGTGGGGAGGTTTGATAAACGTATTTTAATACGTTTATTGTTATGTTTATTTGGGTTATAATAGGAAAGTTTTGATCATTCTATGCATTTATTGGCTCTATTTACACCCATTTAAATATTGTAGGACCTTCGAATGATAATCGAGCGAAAAGGAACGAAAACGAGGCGAAAACGACACGAAAATGGCGAAGTTTGAAGCTGCCAGATATCAGTCACGGCCGTGAACAGTCTTAACAGAGGCCGTGAATGTTGGCAGAGAGCTTAAGGAGCAAAGGTCCTCAATTGTCACGGCCGTGAATCATACTGCACGAAGCCGTGAAAGCGGGCAGTGGGTCGACTATCGAAGTCACGGCCGTGAACTCTTATGCATGAGGCCGTGAACTTGGGCAGTGAGCGTAAGACACATAAGCTTTCAGTGTCACGGCCGTGCACCCCGTTGTACGAAGCCGTGAATCTAGGCAGAGACTTCACTGTCCCCTGTCACGGCCGTGACTCCTAAGCAAGAACCCGTGAACGATGGCAGAGAGTTTGATGAAGAAAATTCCTCGAAGTCACGGCCGTGACTTGAGATGCAACAAACCGTGACTCATGCCAGAAAGTCAAGTTTTAGGGTTTAAGCCGCCTTCACGGCCGTGAACTTGTTGCACGAGGCCGTGACTCGTGCCAGGAAGTCAAGAAATAGGGTTTTTAGCCGTCGTCACGGCCGTGAAGGCCCATTAAGAGGCCGTGAACGTGCCAAAATTCAGTGTTTTAGCCCATTTTCAAAGCATAAAAAGGAGATGCTCCTTAGAACTGAAGGGAAGAACTTGAGAGGGACGAAAACTTAGAGCAAGGAAGAGTAGCAAGAACACTAGAAGCAGTCCCGTGATTCGGAGAAGCTCAAGGGACGATCCGACGACGAAGCTACGCTCATACGATCGAGGAACGAGAGCTCCACCTCGGAAACGTCATATTCACTTCTTAGGGAAGTTTTTATGAGTTCTCTATCCTCGTTACCCTTAAATCTCGTTGTTGTGACGTTCAATATGAGTAGCTAATCCTCTTGTGTGTTTGGGAATAGATGAACGTAGGGTTATGTCGTAGTTAAGGCGTAGGATAATCGTGAACACGTGTATTCGACAATTTATCGTTCTATGATATTGTTTCTTTGTATCAATATGTCTATGTGTTGATATGAATGCGTGGTATATCGTTTAGGGCGACAGCTAAATAACGATCAGGCCGTTCGTAGACGTTAGGATTCGAGTATAGGGCGACAGCAAATACTCGATCCTCGCCATCTAGTAATCACTAAACTTAGATTCCCACGAATGTTTAGGGCGACAGCAAATCCGTGAGTGGGTAGGAAATTACTGCGATTTAGTCGATTTTCACGTAGGAACGATATTCCGTAGCTTTAGCCGACAGTACCTAGCGGGATTCGAATCCCGAACACATATTTGTCATCTTAAGTCACTTTTATTACTTCTAGTTGTTTTCCTTAGTTTTCCGATCCTTTAAGTTGTTCTGTTAAGTTAGTTCGTAATATAAAGAAATCTTGTTATTTTATTTAGGCTAAATATCGAGTTGATAGGTTAATACTAGTACTCAATTTATTCCTCGTGTTCGATACTCGGATATTCACTATAGCTATATTATAAACGATAGGTACACTGCCTATCGCGCGTGATTCTAGTTATAATATATTCATTTTAATTATTACTTGACGTACTCGCACGATCTTTTATTTAAACACACACGCAAGCGATCAGTTATGAATTAAAACCGATTAACAGTGTGAAGTGTCAATGTGTGTGTGAACAAGAATACCAGTTTGTTTCTGGAAGTTCGGAGTTAAATCTCCTACGTCTCCCCTTCTTCCTCGCGAGGAAGGTTCACTAGACTTCAGTTATACACACACAGTACAACCTACCCGGCTGCCCTCAGCCTTATCTAGTGAGCCCCTAGGCAGTCGTAAATACAATCCACCTACTTCAACAGCTTTTTACAGTCCGTCGGTAAAACAATAACTCACTTACTTAACCAAACCAGTTATCGTACAGTGAGGACAACACTTTCTAATTACTTGCTTTGTGTTTGAATCTTCGACTATTTGATTTCTCGTGGTTGTGTTGTTGTCTTCTTCAGTGTTTCTTCTATGATATATATACTTGTTCGTTGATGAAGAAGACCGTTGTGAAATGGCTCCAAGTGCTGGACTGTGCATTAAATGCACTTTACCCAAAATGGGTACTGTCCGGTCTTGGCTGCAGTTCATACTGTCCCATTTGCTTTTTCCATTTTAAGCTTGTCTTGACTTCGACTTGGCTCCTCATGCCAGCCTTGCATTAAACACTTCGTCAGAGGTTTTTCATTATCCCGCCTTGTGTAAACTTGAATCTCTGTATACGTGGCACGTTGATAGCTGAACTCCGGTCTTGGCACTTCTTGGTCCGATATCTGAGTTCTGGTCTTTGCTCATGGCAGGTCCGGTGTATGTATGTCAGTTTGAGGCACGTTTGTGACCTTCTTACTAATGTCCAGTCTTATGTTCTTCTGACTGATATCCGGTCTTTTCCACACATGTGATCTCCTGACTGGCATCCGGTCTTTACACACATGTGATCTCCTAACTGGCATCCGGTCTTTTACACACATGTGATCTGTTGTCTGACATCCGGTCTTTTAGTCATTGATAGGGGTGACCTTCAGCATAGAATTCCTCTTTACTCGGACACCTGAAGATAGCTACTTTTCGGGTATAGGGCCAGATGGGTAGTACACCTGGGGACCTGCAACCCTGTACGGAAAAAGTAAGGTGGGTCCCGACAGCAAAGCAACTCGAGCGGGAAAGGTTGGATAAGGTCGACCAGGAAACACGTGGCGTTCTGGGAGTGGTCGACATTGTGAACAGTGAGGAGGCGCGCCAGTCTGACAACAGTACGACCGCAGGTGCTGTCTCTCCTAGGTTGTACCAGACGTCGCTGTCAAGTTGTCCCGGAAGTGTGCCAGCTAGGAAAGCAAAGGGAATTTGGGTATATGGGAACAGAAACAGACGAGATCAAGTAGAGATTCAAGACATTACACTAAACACTTAGACATTTTTCACTGTGTTCATCTTCTTCGTCTTCATCATACAAAAAAGCACTGTAATGAGCGAAGTAAGGTTGAGTGTGTAAATCCCGACTGTCAATAGTGAACACTGTTTCCGGCGGCCCGTGGACGTAGGACATCTGTCCGAACCACGTAAAATCGTTGTCTCTTGCGTTTTCCTTCTTCTTTAGCACTAAAATCAAACCCTAAAACACATCAAGAAATCAAGGCCCGGTCCGTTTCACCCATCACCATCTTTCCCGAACCAAATATTGTTGATCGGGGTCATACCCGCATCAAATGGCGCCGTCTGTGGGAACGATGGCTTGAGACGTGAGTGCACTGGGTAGTAATAGCAAGGAAGGCAGGCTGTTTCTGGGTCTGTTTGAAGATAGGTTGAAGAAGGTAAGCCGAGCTTGTGTTATCTGAAGGTGAAACGTGAGAGAGATAGTGGAAGGTTGCCGTCGTTAAAGGAGTGATAGATCTCAGAGACGAATAGACGTTGGCCGCGATGGAGGAACAGCCGTCATTGGCACAAAACCTGCAAGGACGGTTTGAGGAAGTCGTAGGGAAAGCTGGGGAGAGTCCTTCGCCGGCTCCGACGCTGGCTTCACCGATCGAGGCCCCAGTGGTCACACCAACGCCCACCTTTGCAGGGCCGTCCGGAGCCGTACCGCCTCAAACTCCCGTGACCATGACGGCAGAGCAGCTAGATTTGTTGGTGAAGAATGCAGTGGACGCGGCCATAACCGCCAAGAAGGCGAGGAGCAAGGGCAAACGGAAGCAGTCCTTTTCCGTTCAGGGCAGAACCTCAGAGGGCCATGTCTCAGAGTGGGCAGAAACTGTAGGAGAAAACATGGTGGCCGGGGAGGAAGCCTTGCGTCGCCTGCCAGACAGGGACTTGCCCAGAAGAGAGGCTGCCCGGGAAGAAAGAAATGCGGGGCCGCGGGCCCCAACACTTAGGCAAGAAGGACCTTCTAGAGGAGTTCAGGAAGGACCAGTGAACCCAAGGAATGCCGTACCTCCGACGACTATAGCCAGCGGATACATGGTGGAAGGAGAGGAGAAGACCGGAGGACACCAGGCGGAAGTGAGGAGCTATGGCACGCGCGGCCGAGAAAGAGCCGTCAGTTCCCAGGGACAGGAGCTTAGGAGGCAAGTGTCTGACCTCAGGAAAGTAATAGACGAGATCCGAAACAAGACAACCAGGCCCCATCTGCGAGGGCTGCATCAGGCAGGTACGCCTTTTGCCAAAGGATTGTTGGAAGGGGAGGTGGCGCTCAACTTTAAGCAGCTGCCGTATGAGTATGATGGTACCACTGATCCGGAGGAACACGTGCTACGTTTCAAGAACACCGTCCTACTGCACAACTTCTCGGAAGGAGTGAAGTGCAGAGTCTTCCTGACAACTCTAGTGAGAGCCGCCCAACAGTGGTTCAGCCAACTCGAGCCAGAGGTTATCCACTCATTTGAGGAGTTCCAGGAGATGTTCATTAACCAGTTTGCTAGCGCCAGGAAGCCTCCTAAATCGGACATGTCATTGTTTCAAGTCAAGCAGCGATCAGATGAGAGCCTTGGATCTTACATCAGAAGATTTAATGTGGCAGCCCTGGAGGTACCCTCCGCCACCACTTCCGTTAAAATTAACGCTTTGGTTTATGGTTTGCAAGTTGGCGACTTCTTCGCGTCGCTCTCTAAGAAGCCCCCGCAGACGTTCGAGGAACTGCTGGGCAGAGCGGATAAGTACATAAATCTGGAGGAAAGCAGGCTGGCAAAGATCCGAGAAGGAACGTCCAGGGTGATATCTAAAAAAGAAACACAGAACCATAATCGAGGCAAGGCAAACGTCCGGGTTACTCACCCCCCAGCGATGAGAAGACCTATGGCAGGTGGCGCGAACAGATTCCCTCCTAGGTATCAGAAGTACACTCCTCTACGGACGAGTCTGGAGGAAGTCCTGGCTGTGGCATCAAGACATCTAGACATGCGGTACCCTCGAGCCAGTCCGCGAAGACACACAAAGCCCACGTCAGGACCCTTCTGCCGATACCATAACGAATATGGACATCATACTGACAACTGCACGCATCTGAAGAATGAGATAGAGAGGCTGATCAAGGCAGGACATCTTAAGGAGTTTATATACCGGGATCGAGGGCCAATCCCGCCAGCACAACCCCGAGAGAGGGAAGGTCCGTTACCAGACAAGGGAAAGCAGCCTATGCTGGAACCTAACAGGCCGGGGCCTAGCCAGCCAAGAGCTCATATCCTTATCATAGTAGGAGGCCCAGACGGTGGAGATTCACACAGAGCGCGGATGTCGTATGCTCGAATGAGAGAGAGAGGAAAACTCCGAGCAGAAGGCAGCCTGGTGGGTCAGATGGAGACCACAGGGAACATACAGTTCGGAGCGCAGGATGAGGTCGATGTCGTTCGGCCCCACAACGACGCTCTCGTGATCACCACGGACGTGGCAGGGTATAACGTGTCACGAGTATTTATAGACGGGGGTAGTTCAGCAGATATCCTGTTCTTAGACTGTTTCAAGCAAATGAAGTTGGGAACGGAGCTGAAACCGGTGGCCACCTCCTTATACGGATTCGGCGGAGCTGGCATACAGCCTTTAGGCCAAGTCACACTCCCCGTGGGACTAGGAGAGGCCCCTCGGCGGGTTGTACGAATGGTCAACTTCCTGGTCGTTGACGCGACTTCTTCATACAATATCATATTTGGGCGCCCAGCCATAAACGGATTTAGGGCAGTACCTTCGACGTACCACTTAAAGATCAAGTTTCCAGTAGGAGATCAGGTGGGGGAGGTCTCAGGGGACCAGGTTAGCTCTCGCCGTTGTTACGCCAATGAGGTTAAGGTTGTGACAGGGGGAAAGGAAAGAGACGGAGTTGAGGCCAAACAAGCAAAACGAACGAAGTTAGAGCAGGAATACGGGGAGCCTACGAAGTTGCAGCCCCAACCTGACGAAGAACTGATGACAGTGGAACTTTACCCAGGAAGAGAGGGTTTCACTACCTAGGTGGGGACAAAGATGGATGAGGGGATTGCATCGCAGCTGGTCGAGTGCCTTAGGAGGAACGCTGATCTCTTCGCCTTTTCGCCAGCAGACATGACCGGGGTGGACCCGAGGATAGCCATGCACCACCTGAACATAATCCCAGGTAGCCACCCGGTGAAACAGAGGCTCCGACAGTTCGGAGCCGAAAGGGACCAAGATATCAGGACGGAAGTGGAGAAGTTGCTTAAAGCCGGACACGTTAAAGAGGTACAGTTTCCCACCTGGTTGGCCAATGTTGTCATGGTCAAAAAAGGAAATGGGTCCTAGAGGATGTGTGTAGACTTCCGAGACCTCAACAAAGCTTGTCCTAAGGATCACTATCCTTTACTAAGGATAGATCAGCTGGTAGATTCCACCTCTGGGTGTGAGATGTTAAGCATGATGGACGCTTATCAGGGGTATCACCAGATTAGGCTGAACCCGGAGGACGTGGATAAAGTTTGCTTTGTCACAGCAGGTGGCACATATGGTTATGTCCGGATGCCCTTTGGTCTCAAGAACGCAGGAGCTACCTATCAACGGATGGTTGATACGGTGTTCAACAGCCAGTTGGGTCGTAACATGGAGGTATACGTGGATGATATGTTGGTTAAATCGACTTGGGCCAAGGATCATGTTGCGGACTTAGAAGAGGCCTTCCGGACCATCCGGACCTGTGGACTGAAACTGAACCCTGCGAAGTGTACCTTTGGGGTGCAGTCGGGGAAGTTCCTGGGGTATATGGTGACCAAGAGGGGGATCGAGGTGAACCCCAATAAGGTGAAGGCCATACTGAAAATGCAGCCGCCGCGGAACATCAAGGAGGTTCAACGCTTAACGGGAAGGTTGGCGGCACTCAGCAGATTCATTGCCGAGTCCGCAGATAAAAGCCTACCCTTCTTCAGAATACTCCGGAAAGGATGCCGATTCGAATGGACAGTAGAATGCCAATCGGCATTCGAAGGGCTAAGAAATTACTTGCACAATATGCCGTTATTGACCAAGCCTTTACCCGGGGACGAACTAATCTTGTATTTTTCTACAGGGGAACAGGCCGTGAGTTCGGTTCTCCTGAAAGAAGAGAGTGACACCCAGAAGCCGGTATACTTCGTGAGTAAAACAATGTAGGGGCCGAAAGCAGGTACTCTGAAATTGAGAAGGCAGCCTTGGCGGTAATGGTGTCGGTTCGGAGGCTACGCCCCTATTTCCTATCTCACAAAGTACGGGTACGTACCGATTTACTATTGAAGCAGACTCTGAGTAGGCCGGACCTTTCCGGAAGGATGGTCAAGTGGGCAGTGGAGTTGGGTGAGTACGATGTTGAGTTCGAAAGGCGACCCGCCATTAAGGGACAGGCCTTGTCGGACTTTCTGCTAGAATCTACCCGAGGAGAGGTGTCACCAACTTGGAAAGCTTATGTGGATGGCTCATCCACAGCGACTGGGGCCGGGGCAGGAGTCCTCATCATTACACCAGAGGGGGACGAACTACAGTTCGCTGTGACATTCGACTTTCCAGCGTCTAATAATGAGGCCGAGTACGAGGCCCTGGTGAGAGGGATGGAGATCCTTAACAACCTGGGAGCGGCAGCAGTAATTATATACTCGGATTCCCAGTTAGTAGCTCAGCAGGTCCAAGGAAATTATGAGGCTAAGAATGAGAAGATGGTGAGGTATGCTGAGCGAGTGGGGAAGCTGAAAGCCTCTTTCGACAGCTTCGAGATACGGCAGATCCCCCGGGAGGAGAATGGGCGAGCAGATTCCCTGGCAAAGTTGGCTAGTGCTGCAATCCCGGAGGGGACCCGAAAGGCGACGATGCTGACAGCTAGCCGGGAGGACCGGACGGAGCAGGTGGGATGTATAGAAGAGGAGGAAGATTGGAGGGCTCCTATCCTGGAAGCCTTGCGTGATCCTGCACACAAGGACGCAGGAAAATTTCGGCAGAAGTTCTGCCTCATCGGAGGAGAGTTATACAAGAGAACTTTTGTACATCCCTATGCTCGATGCTTGTCCAGAAAGGAAGGGATGTTAGTGTTGGAAGAATTGCACGAAGGATGTGCCGGCGACCATGCCGGGTATAAGGCGGTGGTCCGGAGAGTGGTCAGGGCCGGGTACTTCTGGCCGACCCTATTGAGGGATGATAAGGAGCTGGTCAGACGATGCGAAAGCTGCCAGAAACACGGCCCGAAGATCCACGTACCCGCGGAAGAACTGGGGTTGATGCATTCCCCTTGTCCATTTGACAAATGGGGGATAGACATAGTCGGGCCTATGCCAGTCGCCAAGGCCCAGAAGAAGTTCATCATAGTAGCCGTCGATTATTTCAGCAAATGGGTAGAAGCCAAGGCAGTGGCCAAAATCGATGAAACTAACGTGATAGATTTCTTGTGGCATAACATTTGTTGTAGGTTCGGAGCCCCCCGGATCCTAATCTCCGATAATGGCCCGCAGTTTTGTGGAGCCCGAGTCCGTGAGTTCTGTACGGGGATGAAGATACAGCAGAAGTTCGTCTCAGTGGGACACCCTCAAGCTAATGGACAAGTGGAGGTCACCAACCGCACCATTCTCCACGGGATCAAGGCCAGATTGGACCAGGAGGGTGGTAAATGGTTGGAATCCCTTGACCCCGTGTTATGGGCATATCGCGTCACTCCGCGAGAAGCTACGGACGAAACACCTTTCCAGTTAGTCTATGGATCCGCCGCCCTGATACCCGTTGAGATAGGGATGGAGACGCATAGGGTTATCCACTATGAAGAGGAGCAGAACGCACGGCTCAGAAGAGAAGATCTGGACTTAGTAGGGGAAATCAGGGAGCTAGCCTTGATAAGGATGGAAAAATACAAGAGTCGAGTAAAAGCGGCTTACGACCGGAGAGTAAGACCTCGACAATTCCAAGTGGGAGACTTAATCTTGAGGAGAGCCGATGTACTTAAGCCGCTGAGGAAGATAGACTCGACATGGGAGGGTCCTTATAAGGTGGCCCGCGTTTTGCGAGGCGGCGCATACGAGTTGGAGGATGAAGATGGGCGCAGAATACCCCGCCCCTGGAACATCTCAAAACTCAAGAAGTATTACGCTTAGTGAGGGGTTGGAGGGTTGTATATAAATCAAACAGGAAGGTGTACTCTTTTTCCTTCGCCAAGGTTTTAACCCAAGGGGGTTTTACTTGGCAAGGTTTTAACGAGGCACCATCCGTTGAACGAAATGGTTTTCTCGGAAACTCGTGTCTTGATGGCCCCTCTCCCAAAATTGAGAATCACGAATCCTGTCTACAGACTGCCCTGGATTCCCTAATGTCCCAGACGTGGCCGCGCAGACTGCGCACCTATAACCCAGACGTGCCTGGCCCAGACGTGGCCGCGCAGACTGTGCACCTATAGCCCAGACGTGGCTGGCCCAGACGTGGCCGCGCAGATCGCGCACCTATAGCCCAGATGTAGCCCAGACGTGGCCGCGCAGATTGCGCACCTATAGCCCAGACGTGGCTGGCCCAGACGTGGCCGCGCAGATTGTGCACCTATAGCCCAGACGTGGCTGGCCCAGACGTGGCCGCGCAGACTGCGCATCTATAGCCCAGACGTGGCTGGCCCAGATGTGGCCGCGCAGACTGCGCACCTATAGCCCAGACGTGGCTGGCCCAGACGTGGCCGCGCAGACTGTGCACCTATAGTCCAGACGTGGCCGCGCAGATCGCGCACCTACAGCCCAGACGTGGCTGGCCCAGACGTGGCCGCGCAGATCGCGCACCTACAGCCCAGACGTGGCTGGCCCAGACGTGGCCGCGCAGATCGCGCACCTACCGCCCAGACGCGGCTGGCCCAGACGTGGCCGCGCAGATCGCGCACCTATAGCCCAGATGCGGCTGGCCCAGACGTGGCCGCGCAGACTGCGCACCTACAGCCCAGACGTGGCTGGCCCAGACGTGGCCGCGCAGATTGCGCACCTATAGCCCAGATGTGGCTGGCCCAGACGCGGCCGTGTAGATGCACACTAATGAGCACTAGATGCAGCTATGCAGATGACTCCCATGCAGAGGGCGTCCTACTTCCAGGTCACCGTAGGCCCACGCCCGGTGAACGTGAACAAGGCTATTAGTGAAGAGCCGTGTTGATTCCCAGGATTAGCCAAAGTCGACCTCGAAGAGGAGACAGGCTCGCCGATATCTAACGAATCTAGCAAAAAAGTTGGACGAGGCCAACGCCGGAGGTACCATTGAATCCCCCAGGTACGCGTTTTTGCTTGTTAACATTTCCCTGAAGAGGAATTTCGAGACGAGCATAACCGGCGGAATAATAGTCGGGGAAAGCGAGGCTGGTAAGTCGAAAGGAACGCTCGTGGTGTACTTCGAATACGCTGACGGACCTCCGCGCCATTCGAAGTAGGGGGAGTAGAGAGTGGTAGTAACGCAGGACCTCAGCGAAAAGGGCCCAAAATATTTAAGTTCGTATACGATTAAGTTGGGAGGCAGACAAGAAAGGAAGAAAAACACGCCACAACATCAAGCATACAAAAGAAACAGA
Source organism: Craterostigma plantagineum (assembly GCA_027422505.1). Taxonomy (NCBI): domain Eukaryota; kingdom Viridiplantae; phylum Streptophyta; class Magnoliopsida; order Lamiales; family Linderniaceae; genus Craterostigma; species Craterostigma plantagineum. The sequence continues at coordinate 9,627,236 of JAPQWV010000002.1, forward strand.
GTGTTCAAAATAGGAAACAACAAAACGAGTCCGAAAAAGGAAAAGCGACATTAATTGTTCAGAAGCAGGAAATAGATTAATGAGCTAGGGGGTGGAGCGCTAGAACCGGTCGCGGAGTCGAGGACCTCCGAAGCAGTAGACAGCTCATCCAACTTGGAGAGCTGGCTTAGAAGGACCTCAGGCGTAACCACCAGCAAGGTAGGAGAGCAATGGGGGACCCAACAGACCAGAAGTCCGGATTTGGGGCTGCCTCTGGATTTCCCTTAAACGCCGGAGGGGCACTCAGAGCATCCATCGCCGCATCTAGCGTCGAGGTGGACTCACGACCAGCAGTGAAACCTCCCAGGAAGTAATGTTGCATGAAGGGCGCGAAGTCCATCAGGGAAAGGGTGTCACGCAGATAGCCCTCATGCCAACTCTGGCTCAGCTGGGCCAAGAACTTCATGCCAAGAGGGGAGCTCATGAGATGCTTCTGACAGAGCTGGACACCTTCCAGCTTCCCCGAGAAGTGACTACTCTCGACCTTGGCAGTGAAAGCCTGCTCCAACTCAACCCTCAGGGTTTTCTCCCTCTCAGCCAGCAGTTCCTTGGCCCTCAGCTCAATTTGGGCCTGCTGCGCATCAATGAGCCGATGCAGACGGGTCGAGAGCTCGGTCTCCTTAGCAGCAAGAGCAGCTGCACTTTCCACCTCCAACTGACGTGACTTCTCCAAAGCTAAGTCTTTCACACGAGCCTCGCACTCGTTCTTTTCTTTCTCAAGTTCTTTTTCCAACTGGGCGATCTTTGAGTCCCGCTCCTCAATTATTTCAAGCATGTGGCTCTCAGAAGAGGCGGGACCACCGGGTGCTAAACCCCGATGAGAGATCGCGGACAAGAGAGCAGGCAGCAGAAAGGACAGCTGAGACAACCAAGCCCGAATTAACAAAGTACCGAAAAATAAACCAACGAAAGGAGGCCAAGGAGGTACTCGGCCCAATGATGGACAGCAAGCTCAGCAACAGAAGCGTCAGATCGACGACGGAGCACTTTTTGTTGTTCAGGAGGCACGATGGCTTGGAGGAACTTCATCTGTTCCTCAAGACTCAATGAATCGAAACTGTCGGGCAGGTCCAGCACCATCTTCCCATCAGCCCGCTGATCGATACCCCACTCAGAGCCGTGGTGAACAAAAGGGGCGAACTCAGAAGTGTCAGGAGAGGGAGAGGTTGTCTCCACACGTGGCCTCTTTCCCTTTGCCACGGCAACCTTTTTCTTTTTCTTCTTAGGAGGCACCGGCGAGGCAGCTTTCTTGCTCACATCGTCTTCTGAGTCAGATAGCACCACATGAGGAGAGGAAGATCCAACAGGAGGTTTCCCTTTCACTTCCGAAGCTGGCAGGTCAGTCCCATCAAGACCTGCTGAGAGGTGAGGCGCAGCGGGAACTTCGGATTCTTCTTGTTTCACAGGAAGCGTACGAAACGCATCTCTCCGAGAGAACGACATATCTGCAAAAAGACATACTAAGTCAGAGAGGAAAATCTAAAAAGGAGGTCAGGAAGCAGGAGGGAAACCTGCTTACCCTTAGGATCGAAGGGTAGAGACTTTGAGGAGAGGTTGAAGTGATGGAGAAGGCCGGGATAGGTTACCAACTCAACCATGTTAAATTTCTTTTCAGGGGCCCTAAGGTTCAAAAGGTTAAGAGCCGCCTCATTCTCCTCGGAACATTCAGGCTGGACCCCTCGCAGTCTCTGAGGCGCTTGGTGAACCCAATGGCGGTGAGGAAAGTCCCAGCTACTCTCTGTGGGGGCTACGAAGAAGTAAAAAGGGTGCCACTCCTTATCTTTGTGAGTGCCCCTGCTGAGGAAATGAACGAGACCGCGCGGATTCGCGCACAAATAGAAAAAGGGGGGAGCAGATTTAAGCTGAAACTGGGAAAGGACAAGTTCTATAGAGGGTCTCCCCCCTGCAGCAGAAACCAAGACATAAAAGGCTGCCAACTGACGTATAGAAGAGGGACTGAACTGATTTAGAGGTATGCAAAAAGCCTGCGACACTGCAGCGAAGAAGGGGTGGATTGGATAGCGTAGGCCGGCCCTTATCTGGCTCTCCCAGAAAGCAAGGGCCGGCGAAGGCGGGAAGTTCGCTCGCTGATTAGGATTTGGGACAGAGATGTGGAAGCTAGGGCTGTGAAAACCTTCTGGAACGAGCTTCCCTAAGCGCTGATAGGTTGACTTGGATGGGCCGAACATCTTCCAATCGTCCACCCTCGCGCTGTCTCCGGCAGCACTTCGCGAACGGGTTTGATGAGAGGTAGACGAATCGGGGGCTGGCTGCGCTGGCGTCGGCGCGACTGAGGATGTGTCGGCGGGAGTGTGAGAGGAAGAAGGCTGGGGGAGATCAGGCGCCGCAGCATCTGGTGATGGGGCCTTTCGCTTTGACCCCCTTTTGGCGGCAACGCCCAACGCGACGGAAGACGTGGAGATGCCCGGCGACGCCGAGCGAGCACTTTCGATGGTGGTAGTATAGGACATGTCTTCGACGCGCAAAGGAGGAAAACGGGGGAGACTGAGGCCGAATCGACGAAGAGACGGTAAATAAAAGCAAAGAAAAGCGAAATAATACCTGTGAAAGTCGCAGATGGTGAGGAAAATTGGAGATGACGACGATTTGGAGCGCTGTGCGATTTGGGGCAGGACGACGATGAAAACCCTAAGTGACGATTGGGTTTTCGTTTTTTTTTCGCTAAGTATAGAAGATGATTTTGGAAAGGGGGAAAAAACGAGAAGAGACCGCCTCGAAGGATTCAAAAAGCAGAAATGATGGGTCTGGACACGTGTCGCCAGACGAATGGTGCCGCCCCTTGTTGAGAGCACAGAGCCTGTCCAATCGGCATAAGCGCAACACAGACTGACCAAAGGAGTCCAGGAGTACTGCAGAAGAGGAAGGCTCTTTCAAATGTACTCCGAACCGTAATACCTGCCGTATTACACTTCAGAGTAGGGGGACTGGATGATAGGGGTGACCTTCAGCGCAGAATTCTCTTTACTCGGACACCTGAAGATAGCTACTTTCGGGTATAGGGCCAGATGGGTAGTACACCTGGGGACCTGCAACCCTGTACGGAAAAAGTAAGGTGGGTCCCGACAGCAAAGCAACTCGAGCGGGAAAGGTTGGATAAGGTCGACCAGGAAACACGTGGCGTTCTGGGAGTGGTCGACATTGTGAACAGTGAGGAGGCGCGCCAGTCTGACAACAGTACGACCGCAGGTGCTGTCTCTCCTAGGTTGTACCAGACGTCGCTGTCAAGTGGTCCCGGAAGTGTGCCAGCTAGGAAAGCAAAGGGAATTTGGGTATATGGGAACAGAAACAGACGAGATCAAGTAGAGATTCAAGACATTACACTAAACACTTAGACATTTTTCACTGTGTTCATCTTCTTCGTCTTCATCATACAAAAAAGCACTGTAATGAGCGAAGTAAGGTTGAGTGTGTAAATCCCGACTGTCAATAGTGAACACTGTTTCCGGCGGCCCGTGGACGTAGGACATCTGTCCGAACCACGTAAAATCCTTGACTCTTGCGTTTTCCTTCTTCTTTAGCACTAAATCAAACCCTAAGACACATCAAGAAATCAAGGCCCAGTCCGTTTCACCCATCACCGTCTTTCCCGAACCAAATATTGTTGATCGGGGTCATACCCGCATCAATCTTCTTCTAACCGGTATACTTAATCAAGTTTAGACAATTTCCTTCTGTCTGATATCCGGTCTTTTAGTCTTCTTCTGACCGGTATACTTAATCAAGTTTGGACAATCACCTTCTGTCTGATATCCGGTCTTTTAGTCTTCTTCTGAACGGTATACTTAATCAAGTTTGGACAATCACCAAAACTGTTTAATCTGAATTCTTGATTCACGATTTCCAACATACTCGGACTCCCAGTTAGTGGCTCAACAAGTCCAAGGGAACTATGAGGCTAAGAACGAGTGGGGAAATTGAAAGCCTCCTTTGACAGTTTCGAGATACGGCAAATCCCCCGAGAGGAGAACAGTCGGGCGGATTCTTTGGCGAAGCTGGCTAGTGCTGCAGTTCCGGAGGGAACCCGGAAAGTTACGATGCTGACAGCCAGCCGAGAAGATCGGAAGGAGCAGGTCGGGTGCATAGGAGAGGGAGAAGATTGGAGAGTTCCAATCCTGGAGGCCTTGCGCGATCCTGAACATAAGGATGCAGGGAAAGTCCGCGGGAAGTTCTGCCTCATTGGAGGGGAGTTATACAAAAGAACTTTTGTCCACCCGTACGCACGCTGTCTGTCCAAAAAGGAAGGGATGTCGGTATTGGAAGAGGTGCATGAGGGGTGCGTCGGAGATCACGCCGGATACAATGCAGTCGCTCAGAGAGTAGTCAGGGCAGTATATTTCTGGCCAACGTTGTTGAGAGATGCCAAGGAGCTGGTTAGACGTTGTGAGAGCTGCCACGCACGCCCCGCACGGATTGCGCTTAAAATTCCAGACTCTAGGTCATCTTGGGTTAAAGTCTGATGAACCCAGATGGGGTTATATTCAGGAGGGCTTTGCCACGCACGCCCCGCGCGGATTGCGCTTACAATTCCAGACTCCAGGTCATCCTGGATTAAAGTCTGATGAACCTAGATTGGGTTATATTCAGGAGGGCTGTGCCACGCACGCCCCGCGCAGATTGCGCTTGTATAAATATGTTCAGGTCTAGGATCACTCCGGACATGGAGATCTGGAGCTGTTCAAAATGGAAAACATCCCCCAGCTGTGAGACGTTCCCAAAGCGAAGAAGGGCAAATTCTAAAGTAGAGGATCAGACCGGACAATACCCGCTCTATGAGGGGTGAGGAAGTCCACCAGAGTCCGGTGGACCTGATGAGAAATGAAAATGAAAGGTGTCAAACTTGGTTCGCCTATAGGGCACTCAGGTACACGCTTTTGTTTATCAATAACTTTTTGAGATAAAAATCCCGAACGCGAACGTGGGAATGCACCAAGTGAGGCTGGGGTGGAATAGTGAGGCAGGATAGGAAAATTTGAAGTTTGTAGGTTCAGGAAGACGCTCCACCTGTACTTCGAACGTGCTGAAGACGTCAGCACAATTCGAAGTAGGCGGAGTAGGGAGAGTGGTGGTGATGCAGTTTGGAATCTCGCCAAAAAGGAAAAGGAAAACTAATTTCAACATCCTAGCGAGAATTCCACAAAAGGCCCTACAAAAACAACACGCAGGGCCCAAAAGAGAAAAACAACAACAAAGGTCTAGAACGGGAAAATAATAAAAGAGGTCCAGAATAAAAAAAACAACATAAATTATTCAAGACAAAAAGCAAATTGGCAAGTCGGGCGGAGCACCAGAGCCGGCTGCGGAGTCGGAAACCTCTGAGACAACGGACAACCTTTGCTGCTCCAACTCGGAGAGTTGACCCAGGAGAACCTCAGGAGGGACCTTCGGCACAGTGAGGCACTTTGGCAGACCAGAAGTCTGGGTTAGGGGCCATGTCTGGATTGCCCTTGAAGGACGGAGAGGCGGTCATAGTGGAGGTAGGCTCGCGTCCAGAGTGGAGGCAGGCTCGCGTCCAGGAGCAAAGCCCCCTAGGAAGTAATGCTGCATGAAAGGTGCGAAGTCCACCAGAGAAAGGGTATCATGCAGGTAGCCTTCATGCCAAAGCTGGTTCAGCTGGGCCAGGAACTTCCTACCCAGAGGGGAGCTCATGAGATGCTGCTGACAAAGCTGGACTCCTTCCAGCTTCCCCGTGGAGTGGCTATCCTCGATCTTGGCAGCAAAGGCTTGCTCCAGCTCAGCCTTCAGGGTCTTCTCTCTTGCAGCCAGCAGCTCCTTAACTTTCAGTTCGATCTGGGCCTGCTGCTCATCTATAAACTGGTGCAGATGGGTCGTGAGCTCAGCCTCCTTAGCAGCAAGAGCAGCTGCATTCTCCACCTCTAGCTGACGTGATCTCTCCGAAGCTAAGTCCCGTACACGAGCCTCACGCTCACTCTTTTCTCGCTCAAGTTCCTTCTCTAACTTCGTAATCTCTAAGTCCCACTAGCGTTTCAAGCATGTCACTGCCAGGGGGTGCAGGGCCACCAGGCTCCAAACCCCGATGGGAGGTCGCAGATAAGAGAGTAGGTAGTAGGAAGGACAGCTGATATAACCAAGCCCGAATCAACAAAGGACAAGAAGGTAATCAATGCGAGGAGGTCAAGGGTGAGAATTACCTTAGCCCAATGATGGGCAGCGAGCTCGGCAACAGAGGCGTCAGACTTACGATGGAGCGTCTTTTGCTGTTCAAGTGGCACGATGGCCTGGATAAACTTCATTTTCTCCTCAGGGCTCAACGATTCATAGCTATCAAGCATGTCCAACACCATCTTCCCGTCAGCACTCCGATCGATACCCCACTCAGGACCTTGGTGGACGAAAGGGGTGAACTCAGAAATATCAGGTGAAGGAGAGGTCGCCTCCACACGTGGCCTTTTTCCCTTCGCCACAGCAGTCTTCTTCTTCTTTTTCTTCTCGGAAATCGTACCCTTTTTACCAGCATCGCCTTCAGAGTCCGATATCACCACATCGGGATCTCGTATGTCCGCTATGGAACGAGCAGGGGGAGACGAGGACCTAATAGGAGGTTTCTCACCTACTTCCGAAGCTGATGGATCAGGGGCACTGTGACCTTCTGAAGGATGAGGCTCGATGGGGGTGGCAGAGTCTTCTTGTTTGACAGGAAGGGCCCAGAATGCATCTCTCCAGGAGAACGACATACCTGCACAAAATATACTAAGTCAGAAGGGAAACCTGGAAAAAGAGGTCAGGAAGCAGGAGGGAAACCTGCTTACCCCCAGGATTAAAAGGTAGAGGTTGCGAGGAGAGGCTGAAGTGATGAAGTAGGCCAGGATACGTTACCAATTCGACCATGATAAACTTTTTCTCAGAAGCCCGGAGATTCAAAAGGTTAATAGCCGTTTCGTTCTCCTCAGAGCATTCGGGCTGGACCCCTGGAAGTCGCTGGGGTATCTGATGCACCCAGTGGCAATGAGGGAAATCCCATCTGCCCTCTGAAGGGGCTACAAAGAAGTAAAAAGGGTGCCACTCTTTGTCTTTGTGGGAGCTCTTATCGCAGAAATGTATGAGGCCGTGCGGATTCGCGCACAGATAGAAAAAGGGTGGAGCAGACTTAAGTTGAAACTGAGAGAGAACAAGCTCTACAGATGGTCTCCCACCTGCAGCGGTGACCAAGACATAGAAAGTTACCAGTTGACGAATAGAGGAAGGACTGAGTTGGTTCAGAGGTACACGATAAGCCTGTGACACTGCAGCCAAAAAGGGGTGAATTGGAAAATGCAAGCCGGCCTTTACTTGGCTTTCCCAGAAAGCAAGGGCTGGAAGAGGCGGAAAGTTGGGATGCTGATTAGGGTTCGGGATGGAAACGTGAAAGCCAGAACTGCAGAAACCTTCTGGGACTAACTTCTCCAAGCACCGATAGGTCGACTTCGACGCGTCAAACATCTTCCAATCATCCACCCCTGCACTGATCCCGCCGGTCCCTTGCGAACGGGTCCGACTGGACGACGATGAGCCAGAAACTGGCCGTGCTGGTGGCGGCACGACAGAAGGTGTGTCTGCAGGGGGATGAGAGGAAGAATGTTGAGGAAAATCAGGGGATGCCGCGTTTGGAGATGAGGCCTTGCGCTTCGACCCCCTTTGGCCGGCAACGCCCGGCACGGCGGAGGACGCAGAGAGGCCCGACGACGACGGGCACGTCTTCTCCGAGTCGAGGCTATCAGTCATGTCTTCGACGCGCAAAGGGGGAAATAGGGAAGACTAAAGGCGAATCGACGAAGATTACGGGAAATAGGGAGAAAAGGGAACAAGACGATACCTGAAGAAATTGCAGCCGACGAGGAAATAGAGGCGCTGTTCTGGACACGGTGCGATTTGGGAGAAGAGCGACGGTGAAAACCCTAAAATGACGATTTGGGTTCTTTTTTTTGTTAAGTGCGGAAGAATGATTTTGAAAAAGAGGGAAAAGATGAAGGAAAACAGCCTTGGGATATTCAAAAAAATTAAAAGGGGACAGGGCTGGACACGTGTCACCCTGGGAATCCCCCTTTTCTCTGGAAAAGGCGCAGGCCTTGTCTAATCAGAATAAATGCAGCGCAGGCCAGCTAAGAAAGTCTAGAGGCATCAGAAAAAAGGAATGCTCTCTTAAATGTACTCCGAATTGTAATACTTGGCGTATTACAATTCAGAGTAGGGGGACTGGATGATAGGGGTAACCTTCGGTTCAGCATTCCTCTTAACATGGCTACCTGAAGACAGTGACTTTTAGGACATATGGGCAGGTAAGGAGGACAGCTGGGGACCTGTGATCTTGTACGGAAAAGGTAGGACGGGATCTGACAACAAAATAGTTTGAGCGGGAAACATTGCGAAATGCCGACCAAGGGACACGTGGAGTGCTGTGAGTGGTCGACATTGTGAACAGAGAGGAGGCGCGCCAGTCTGACAATAGTACACTTCGCAGGTGCTGCCTCTCCTAGGATGTACCGGGCGTCGCTATCAAGTGGTCCCAAAGAAGTGCCAGCTAGGAAAACAAAGAAAAAATGGGTATATGGGAACAGACCAAGACGAGATTCAAGACAGACTTAACACAACACACAAAACACTTAGAAAATTTCTTATAGTCATCTTCTTTACTCGGGTTTTCCGCCATGAACACACTGTAACGAGCGAGGTGAGCTTGAGTGTGTATTTCCCGACTGTGACTAGTGAATACTGTTTCCGGCGGACCGTGGACGTAGGACACCTGTCCGAACCATGTAAAATCTGCGTCTCTTTCACCTTCTTTCTTTCTAAACACTAAAATATATATTCTAAAACGCATCAAGAACACAAGTCCCAGTCCGTTTCACCCATCACCATTTTTCCTGGACCAAATATTGTTGATCGGGGTCAAACCCGCATCACATAGTTTAATGGAAAAAGATATATGTTAATATTATGGTAATTTAAATAATTTAATTGGAGTTTGAAAAAAAATATTTGTATCACATAAATTATATGTAACAAATGCACTTTGTTACTTAAATATTGAGTAAGTGGAGTAAGTGTCGGTGGACCACGTTGCATTACTTAACGTTGAAATTGCACTAAATCTATTTGTCCCACACCGATTGTGTTGCAAGGAAAGTGGGATAATGATTCTATATAAAGGGCATTCCACACTTGTACGAAGTTCAAATATGAATGCCTTGAATCACGCATTCAATGTTGTTCCTTGCGCCTTTTGAGAGAATAACACGGTAAATTTTTTTAAGTATTTTATTGTCTGTGTAAAATGCGATTATTTGAATTAATCGGCCGATTATTCGGTTTGCTGATTAATTGGCTCAACACTTGTTCGCCACGGTGGCTTCCGAGTAATGCCTAGGCGACGTCTAGGCCGTATTTTACAACATTGGTGGTATGTACTCTCTCTGTCTCTCACGCTCCCCCAACCCTTTTCTCTCAAACCCTAAAAACTAGCCGCCTCCCCCTTCCCTTTCTCTCCCTTACCTCCTCCACCTTCAATAGGGGAGGTTCCATTTTCCTTGTTTCATAAAAAAAAACTACCGTCCCACCGCAGACGCCTCGACCTCATCCGTCGCCGCCTTGGCCTCCCCCGTCGCCTCTGCCACCTGGAGTCACCCCATATGCCGGTTTCGCCTCTACATCCTCCACCGCTTCCGCCATCTTGGCCGCCGCTGCCTACCGTCTTCCCGCCCCGCCCCGCTGCCTCCCCGAAATCGGCACCAGTCCTCTTCCCCGCCTCGCCACCCTGCCCCCGCCTTCCCACTTTGCCCACTCTGACGCCTGTCACCCCGCTCGTTCCCTCTGTGGCGCCCGAGGCCGATGAGGGCGGGGAGTGATCGCCGGTGCCAGAGAGGTGCACGGACAAGGAGCAGCTCCTGGTAGGCTTCTAGGCGAAGGGGTACGTAAACGAACCGATCCGACACCCAATGAGAGGGGATCGTGAGACTGACAATGTATGGGCGTGTCAGCCTAAGAATCGTATAAGAGAATTGATAGTACTACTCATATCACCAATGTCTACCTACCTTTTCGGTAGTCCATCTATAGAAACTCCGAAGTTAAGCGTGCTTGACTTGGGGCAATCTAGGGATGGGTGACCCCCTGGGAAGTTTCTCAGGGTGCGTGTGAGCGAGTGCACGAAGCACGCTAAAAGGTTAAATGGTGGTACGGTGGCCCGGAGTTTTTTTTTTGGGGCCCAACCCCACTGGCCCCGATAGGGACCGATGCTATAGTGACACCCGATATGGGACGGGTCGTTACACCCTCCCTGCCACGCCCGCCGCCTCCCTCGTTTCTCCTGACCCGTGGGTTGGGAGTTTTCCTCCCTTGTGGAGCCCCCAATTCGATGAAGATAAAAACCCAGAAGTCAAAGGCCAAATGAAAGTGAAGAGTATCGTAGATTTAGCTTACTAGCTTTTTCTGTTATATGTTCTTTAGTTATTTGTCGTAGATAACTGATTTTGTTTTCTTTCGGTTTTTGTCCCTTGTGGACCTCTTTCTCCCCTCGTGGGAGTGTTGTGCCCCCGTTTTGGGGTTGTGTTGTGCTCGTTTGTGAGCCTAAGTTCTCCCGATTGACGATGTACCGGTGAGACCCTTTGAGCTATTAAGCCCATGGGGACAGATGAAAATTCTCAATTCCGCCCAACGACGGACTGAACCTGCGAGCAAGGGGGTAAAAGTACGATTTCGACCACTAAGCCCCCATTTGATTGAATTACAAAATTTTTATTAGTCACACATGAACTGAAGATTGAACATAGGGTAAATTTTGTTATCCCCACGTCAATATACTAAAATGCTCGTTATTACCATTTGTTTTTTTTTTCTTGTGCGAAACTCAGTTGTGTTGTACTTAATTTATCACTATACCCCAATGTCGTCTAAAACGTAGCACAATACCCTCCAATTAGGGGGTGTACATGATAATGAATGAAGAATTAAATAAATCATGAGCGATTACCACACAATTTTCAAACGGTATGGGTTTTGGTACATTTTGAACAAACCATATGGGGGTTTTATGCATTTTAGCATAGAACTTATTATGATGTTTTACCTAAATATTATACATAGTTACATACCCCTTTGTCTATTATTAATTTTGACGATTAGACTTTATTGTGTTATTAATTAAATCACATCGGAAAGAAAAATATTACACACCAAAAACGACAGCTATATATCCTCATGGGATGGAAATGAGGAGAAAACTTTCCCATTTGCTTAATAGGAATGTGGCTGGGGTTCCTCGATAAACCTAGTTATGTTGTAATGTAACAACATAACTCATGCCCATGCTATAAAACCTTTTGTTGTTCCTCAACATATCCGAAATAGAAGCTACTAAGTACAATGACATCCCAAAAAGATATGAAATAGGGGCTCTCAAGAGAAGAACCAGCAAGCTTTTACCAGAATATGATTAAGACATTTTTGAGGCGTACGGGTAATTTATGCATTCTTTTCTTACGACTAGTTTTCCGACGTGGATTTTATAACAAGCAAGGAATAATACACGCGAACAGAAAATGGTAAAACCTACATTAGGGTTCCAGCTTCATTGAAACAACCTGGACTGTCTGTTGCGTTTTTCCATCCTTGCGTATGCTATTGAGAGACAAGATGGGGCTCACCAAGGTCGTCGGACCTTTTGCTCCCCTTTCAAGCTGCCACTAAAATTAAATGGATTCGTTACGTAACAAAGAGTCAGTCAAGAATCTGCCTTGCTTGACATCACAAGTGAAATGGGTGATGAGTGTTGTTTAGTTACCATTAGGAAAGGAATGAGTTCACAAATTTTGAAACACTCGCGTAAGAATCAGAAACATTTAGAGCATAATCCTCATCATTGTTGTTCATTTTTTTCTCACAGGAAAATCAAGGAAAAATGGGGAACCTTTTATTAGCCTCAGCTCCTTGCACATCGTTATAAAATCACCCCAATTTCATGTTGGCATTTCCTTATGAAGCGAAGGATTTGTTCTGCTGTAAACACGGACATTCCTTCCAAATACTCTCCGTTTACCCCATTTTCCTTGAAAACCTGACGATATCCGCCGAGGTTTATCTCTTCCAACCACAGCCCAACATCCTAGAACAATTATCGGAGGTAACAAACATGTTAGAATAGAAAGTTTCATTTCATCTAATCCTTACAGAATCCATACTTTGGAGCTGCAGCTGGAAAACACAAACATTTTGCGCAAACCAAAATGTACTAATTCAAGGCCACATAATTCATGGAACAAGTACTTCAATTTTATGATTTGACAAAACTTATCCCAGAGAGAAAACTAAGATTGTTCGGTGTGCAAACCCAATCCCACATCGGTTAAATAAAAATAATATGAGTGGTTTATAAGCTTGTGGGTTCACTCCCTCTATTGCCAATTGGTTTAGAGTGGAACCCCACATGCTTATACGGGCTTATGCTTGGGCTAGAATTGGGTCGTAAAAAATCCCAACAAGTGGTGCGGTGAACGTGCAAAGAAGTGCGACGAAGACGATGGCTGCGACGAGGTTCGAGATGGAGATCTTTAATGGCCAAAACGACTTTGGTATGTGGAAGATGCAGATGAAAGCGTTACTAACGGAGAAAGGGCTAGAGGAGGCGCTGGAAATGGAGCCGAAGGATATGGCGAAACTGGACAAGAAGAAGATTCGAGAGCGAGCGTATTCGACGTTGATTCTTTGTCTCTCAGATCTAGTGCTGCAAAAAGTCGCTAAAGAAACCTCGGCTGAAGATGTTTGGAAGACACCAGAGGCGCTGTTGTTAGAAATATTTTATTGTGTTCAAATAATTATTTTATCTTAGTCTTGTATTTTATTTAAGTGAACTAGGCTTTAGTGTTTAGAGTACAATGAGCTTAGAATTGTAATGGGCTTACAAGGGTCCAAATACAATATACCAACATGTGGTATAAGTACTAAAACCCTAACACATAGTTGGGTGTCTTGTGTGTGTAAGAAATACAGAGAATTGTTTTTGTAAGAGACGTACTCCTCTCAAGAACACGTACACACGCACCCCACGCATTTCAATTCTTCCATATTTAAATCGTGGTAAAATCGTTTCATTAGTTGTTTAGTTGGATAATCTAGACCTACAAGTGGCATCAGAGCAAAACACGTAGGATTTGAGCAAATTTTGAAATTTTTCGGTTTATTTTTCAGTTTCGAATTCTGCCATGTTTTGAGTTTTTGAGTTGATTTTATTGATTTTGCAAGCTCTAGAGCTAAATAGGTTGATTTCGAGTGATTTGATGTGATTACCTAACATTTTTCAGATGATTTGAGTGAGTTTTGGGTAGAAATCGGATCTGTTTTTCGTCAGTTTACAGTCCAGAATCTGATAGACGAACAAATAGCCCAATTTGCTACAGTACCCGTTTTTGCAACCACAGTTTTTTTAAAGCTGCATTCGCCCGATTTCAGGCCGACCATACTGTTGAATTCACTTCACAAACAATCTGCCGATTACACCTTGGTCAAACACTCTCTTTCGGTCAAAGAGTAGTAACTCGATTGGTGACTCATTATCAATTAATCGTCCGATTGCAACGTTTTTGACAAATTCAATACGCGTGGATTACTGTAGCAAAAAATCGTTGTAGAAAAATTCACTGTAGCGATTTCACTCAATGCCCGAGTGCAAACGTTTTTTTTCACAAATCCACTGTAGCAAATTCCATTAATCGTCCGATTGCAACTATTAAAAATCAATCGCACCAAATCGCACGATTTCTTTGGTCCCCCACTTTGAATTCAATTTCAACATTGGATCGCTCGATTTGAAACTCTCGCCGAATTTCAGTCCTTAGACAAACAATCACCCGATTCTGATACTCTGTGAACAGCAATTCGCCCGAATTAAATTCGGTGAATCTTCACTTTGCAAATTCGCCCGATTTTTGCTATCGAATTCGAAACTTAGAATTTTTAGTAAAAATCTTCATCATTCGAAACATTAATCGGGAAATCCAATTCTCACTAAATCACCCTTTGAAATTCACACTTAAACGTTCTTGATCACAAAAAAAAAAGAAAATCTGAACCCAACTGTTACAGTCTGTTTTAGGCCTTTTTCGAAAATTTTCAAAATATATTTTCCGGGTCCAAATTTATCGGTGAAACGACATTTTTGTAAAATTTTGAAAGCAAATCCACAAACGTGTCAAGGATCACATATTCAACGATCTACTTAGAACATTCAAGCATATTATAGAAAAAGACTTGGCATTTTCTCGAAGTTTCCAAATCATCACAAAACTTTTCGGTGTACACCAAAAGCTTTCAACACTTAAATTCTCGAAACTTCACTCACACACGTAAGGATCCACACAACCAATCAATCAATGACACCCTTCGACAAGTCCCATGGTAAGAAAGGCTCCGAGCCAATCAAATGCTATAGTTGCGTGGAACCTGGGCACACGGCTCTAGACTGCTTCCTACCCAAAAAGAAGGATGGGGAGTATTACTCTAGAAAATTACGACAGATTGAAACAAATGGAGTAGTTATGATGGGAGCACAAGACAGGTGGCTCGATGAAACATCTGAAAGCGAGTAAGAAAATGTAGCCAAAATAGCCCTAGTGAAAGGAGCTATATCGGAGCAAAAGGACATGAAAAACGACGATGGTGGTAAAAACGAGGAAGCATATTCAGAAAGGGAGGTAGAATATATTGAACCCCTTTTTTATTTCAAATTCCAAGAAAAATTTACGGCTCTTCATAGCAATTTCAGGTCAATAGAAAAGGAACTAGCTAAGACTATAGCCGATCTAGATATGACCCGTGAAAACGTAGATAAACTAGAAACTAGCTTAGCTAATTCCGAAGCCAATTTAGCTGAATCAGCGTCAAAAGTCATTGACTTAACTAACAAAGTCTCAAACTATGATCAAACAATAACCAAATGTGTAGATCACGAGAGGACAATCAACGACTTGCAAGCTCGGTTTGATAACAATTATCAGTGTCTGCTCAGGCAGCTTCGAGAGATGAGTAATCTTGATTGCATGCTAAAGTAGCGCAATCAAAGATTGACAGTCGCGACATTGAAATAGTAAAGTTGAAAACACAAGTTAACGAGCTAAAGGCTAAATTGACAACTTGCGACAACGAGCGAATCAACAAAACATGCGAGTTCGATTGTCTGAATAAAGAGCGTGTAAATTGTACGCTAGGATTAATAAGCTAGAGGACCTCCTAACAAAAAGTAGACAAAGAGATCGAACGATCTTCTTGAACCAGCTTAAGGACACGGAATTCTACGATCCACGTGCAGGTCTAGGCTTTGTCCAAATCCTACCCTAGCTATGAAGAAATCTCTAAACCCATATGATCCGTATGATATTAGCTATTTAGGGATTAGCATGCCTAAATTAATGGCCTTCACATCAGAAATTGATGCCATAGAGGAGACTAAGGGAGATAGGAAGACAGGAGTTGAAATACCACTCGACTATGAAGCATTGAATAATAGCTACAAGACAAGGAAATACCTTTGTCTGATGACTATTAAGATGCTCTTATTCCCCCTTCAACACCAATCACTGTCGACAACACGTCCCGTGACTTAGCACAATCCAGCCTCTCTAGTGCATATATCCCAGCAGTTATTAAGGAAATCTATGACTTGCGCTCGACCCTAGAGTCCGAAAAGATTGTTTTTCAGGTAGAAAATGACGTGCTATTGACAATAATTTCCTCACTCGAAAAACAAATAAATAACATTATAGCTTCAGTGTCTCCACAAATGTCTCTAGCTGAGTCTAAAATAGAAACTCTAACCAAGCCTAGGACCTTAAGGAAGCAGAATGCATCGAGAAAATCAATGCGTACCAACTTATCCTCGCATGCACCTACAGGTAAAATTTTAAATAGAATGAAAGGAAAGGAGATAGCCACAGGAGACGATACTATTATTTGAAAATTGTGCCCCTTCTTTTAAAAAAAAAGAAGGCGTTCAAATTCGCATAGTAGGCATAAGCTAAATCTAACATTGCCACATCTCCATCCATGATTTCACTTTCTGAACCTGTACGAACATCTATGCTATCTACTTTCCACTATTCCTATGATGATGTACTTGCCTTAAATTCTCGTTTTAGATTAGCAAATGCACGTACAACCAAGAACGACGGACGTTTCTTTGCTAAGTCAGGCTCACAAACTCAAAAGGAGAAGACTCAAACGAACAGAAAGACAAAGCCTGCACATTCGTCTCCCAAGTCCAGTTCTAAACTTGACAAACGAGAAGATCATAAAAGCATCCAATCAAAGCACCCTAAGACTGAAGCTAAAGCTAAAGTTTTGGAAATTAAGAAATCTGGATTGCAAAACAAGAACTTAGGGCAAGCACTAGCCTTTGTTATCCCATAGGAATTAGAAAGATTTGGTTTCCTAAATCAACCATTAACGCTATAGATAAACCTAAAGTTGACTTAGGACATAAATCTATGAAATACGCATGCATAAACTCTAGATCTAATACGAAAGGACCCATTCTTAGATGGGTACCAAAATCTGCTTGAGATGTTTTGCAGTTTCCAGCATGGGTAGGTGCATAGAGATGGTTACTCCACACCTATGACTGGTTGGCGACGCGAGTAACCACGATTTATCCCTCACGTATGGTACCTGAAGTAGCCCCACATACGTGATTAAGGGATGTGATGCGGACAGCTAAAACCACACTGACAAATTTGGTAAATTCTAAATATGCATAAAATTACATGTTCGTAGTTCACTGTAATTTCAAAATGCATATGTGCTCAAATGAATAACATACCTACTATGTTAGTAAAATCTAGGAAAAACTGCATTATATTCTGAAAAATATTTTCCATCCTAGTATACATGATTAAGTAAGGTTCCTCGAAATTCGTAAAATGCTTATATTTAGGGGAAGCTTTATTTGTAAACTTAAGGGGGAGAAATTTTACAAACGGAATTAAAATTGCGAAAATTATTTGATTTTTGTGAAATAACTTTTACAAAATCAATTAATTTAGGGGGAGTTTTTGAAATATTTCATCAATTTTTCCTTTATAAATTTTTGAACTGAAATTTCAAATTAATTTATGTTTTTCTCGGCAAACTAAGAATCGCCCGGAACTGCTTTGGATTTTTTTTAATTAATTGACCGAGCTTATGAATCGCCCGAAACTGAGCATCGCTCGAAACGTCCTTTGCAACTTTTGAATCACCCGAACTTAAGAATCGGGAAAATATTTTATTTATTAAAATATGTCTTTGCTTTAAGGATTTATCTTTGAGGTTCACATTCCCAAAACTTCAAATATTAAGGGGGAGTAGTTGTGTTTCGAGAAATAATCTTTAAACGATTCCTACATCCTTTCAAATGAAAAAAAACCTTACACCTCAAATACGCCAAACACCTTTAAAATGCGAAAACCACTTTCATAACGCGAACTAGGAATTACATTATCAAAATACCCAAAACAGCCTCAAAAACCAGTACGCATTGTCATAACCCAAAACAGCACAACCATTAAAACGACAAACAAGCACATGAGAAGCCAAATCTCGAGCACTAACATCTCCAAATTGCGGTTAAAACGACGCCTTAACTCTGCATGTTCCTCGCTCTCTTCATGATCTTGCTGCTGATCCCAGTTCATCTGTGTGAGCTCGAGTTTCTGAGTATAATTGATTAATGGTTTTGCCTTGTTGTTAGAATCATGTCTATTTATAGGTATGAATCATACAACGAAATCATTATTGTCCCGACACACGTGATAAATGATACTGAAGAGGGTCCCGTACACAATAGACGTAAAAATACTAAATACTCAACTGATGTTGGATGGAATGTTAGGGTAACACTCATTCTCACCTTTAAAACGCACAGCGGAATGATAAGTACTTAGTGGTAAAACGAAATGAACACGAGCAGCGATTTTATGCAGCAAGTCAAATAACTTGCTGCGCACCTCAAGAGGCAAAAATCCACTATAAAGATGGATTACAAACTATCAACAAAGATAGTCAAAATCTAAGTCTAGCACAACCTACGAACCAAAATGATTCAGCAAACTAAAGGATCTCTCGACCTTAAAAGCTAGACTTAAAACAGAAAACTCTCTTAAAAGAATAAACTCGCTCAAATGCTCTGCTATTTGCTCGTTGTAAAAACCCCTGCTTCAAACGGTTAAGTGAAGTCCCTTTTATATGTCTTCGACTTAGGGGCAACTTCACCCAACGACTTGGCCAACTCCCACAACGTCCACTAACGTCCACTAAGTGTATTTGGACAGTTGGTGACCGCTGGGACTCGACTTGGTCAGCTCCAAGCACTCTGTCTTCACTTGCTCTCCAAGCTTCCTATTTTTAGCATGCTCTCTTCCGATTTTTGCTCTAGCTTATCTACACTTCTTCCACGCGGTTTGATCCGTTCCATTCCTTGAATAAGTCCTGCACAACACTAGAAAAAATACCACGTCATTAGTTAAATTAGTTTTGGGCATGAAAGATAAAACTGAGTAAGGGAACATTCTTGGCCAACAAATGTTGACTAGAATGTTACCCCAACATTGCCAATGCTGAATGCTCAACATTAACAATCTCCCTCTTTTTATCTTTCTTCCCAAAACCAAAGCAGAAGTTATCCTTAGCCATACTCCCCCTGAAAGTAACATCAACTCAACCACAAAAACAAAAATGGTTAGAGTTAGGCGACAAACAGAATAGTAACAAAGTACTATTCATTAGTACAAGCCAAAAGGGTTCCTGAAAAATCTGCAAAAAATAAAAGACATGGTTCAAAATAAAAACAGGTAGTTTGAAACGACAAAAGCACCCGCACACAAATCACCAACACACGCAAGCACACAGCACACTCAGGCACCAAAAGCGCATGCACACAGTGCGGCTTCACTCCTCAGCATCTTTTTCTCCAGCATCTTCAGCTCCTTCTCCCCTGTGATCTTCACCCTTGTTCTGCCCTTGGTCGGCTCCCCCTATTTCCGCGCCTTCCATCTGCGCTCCTTGTCCACTTGTCCCGGCTTCTTCCCTTGTCACTTCTTCTGCCTTATCTCCCCCTTTTTGGGAAGAAAGCATCTCCTTCAAGGTCGCAAGCTGAGACGTCAAAAGAGCTACAGTGTCCTCCAAGACCTTCTCTGCAGCTCCAAACTGGAGTGAGCAGTGGATGTTGAGCCGACATTCTGCTCAACATCTGTGGAAGGTGCTTTCCATGGCAGATCAACTATCTTGTTCGGCCCTGACAGATGCGTGTGGGAGACAGAGTAGGGCACCTTGATTTGCACCACCACATCTCTCCGAGTTGGCTCGAAACCACCCCGCAACAGCATCCCGTAGATCAGCGAGGGAAAAGGTAGAATCCCCGGCGAAATTTTCTCGGCTTCCTTGGCCAACTGGTCTAGCACCAACTCACCCAAATTAATGGGTAGATTTTTCCCAAGGGCATAGAGTATATGAGCCATACTCTCAGCCACGCGGGTCTCATTCGCCGTAGGCGCCAGCTATAAATACCAAGTTTGAAGAGCACCGAATAGAGTGAGGTTAAAAAGGAACACGAAAAATTCCCATCCCACTCCCTAACTCTACCACCCGTCAAGAAAGCCACAACCTCATTATTGTCATATTCCTCATCCATATCTACGTTAGGTGTACCCAAAAACTCATTAATAGCCCCGGCAGTAAACTCATATAACCTCCCCCTTAAGTAAATCTTTCCATATCTCCTAGAACTAGGATCATTCAGACTAGGGCTATGGTTAGAATATACCTCCTTGACCACTGTATCACAGTAGGTCCCAAACCTTGTAACGGTTTTGTCAAAGCGCCTCGACTCCAAGAAATCCATCAATCCGTATCGGCGGAAATTGCCCACGTCCACCGTACTCTCAACACGGATCACCCTATGAGCAAAGTGTGGCCACAACTTCTCATTAAATGGGGCGTAGAACCTCCCCCTGGGCAAAGGAGTCTCCCAGTATGATTCAGATGTTGGGTCAACATCTTCATCAGCACCTTCACTAGCACTGGCCACGGGTGATTTGGCTTGGAGGCTGGCTGAAGGTAGAGTGGATTCATCCGGCCGAGATCTTTTGGAGGGTCTGTCATCTGAGCTCATAGGTCTTTTGCCTGCCTTCTTCGCCAGTCGATTCTTCATCGACAAAAGAGTTTCGGTCATCTCTTGATCCTCGTCACTGCTTTGTTCACTTGAGGGATTTGACGGCTTCTTGGCTGGCGAAGAATGGTCGCCCTCTGGAGTTTCTTTCTCTTCCTCCAATCGAGAGTAGGAGGTCATGTCGATGATCTTTTCAGTGGATGCACTTGAAGAAGAGGTCTTGAGTCGGACTCGGTGCTTTGGTAGAGCTAGCCTCCCCCTGAACAGGGTGCTCAGAGGCCATCTGAGGTGGCTCATCCTCCGATGTGTCTGTTTCCCACTCCGACGAAGAGCTCGTTAAGGTAATGGGCTTATCTGCCGTAGATTTTGGCCCTTTCGAAACACGGGCTTGTCTTAGGCGGTTGCTTTGGCGCGTCGGAGCAACAGGGGATGGTGGAGGCTTTGTAGCTGTCTTCTGCTTCTTCACGGGCTTTTTGGAGGTTTGCTTTGTTGATTTGGGTGCAGGGACAGGGCTTGAAGAGCCAGGCGGCGGAGGCGGATGTGAAGGTGGCGCCGGGACATTTACCGCGCCTCCGACCAGACTTGCCTGCACCGGCCGTGATTGGGACAAAGAGGCGCCGATTGGTACATCTACGAAGGTGAAGAACGGCGGCAGAACTATCTGAATGGGCACGGCATTGTGTACGGTATCGCTCAATGTTGGGCTGACATCGTGGGTTTCTGCGTGACTTGGTGAGTTCGACTTTTTGAGAGCACAAAATCGATCGATTTGGGAGAAGAAATCAAGCGAAAAACCCACTTAGCACAGAAGGACCGAGTGTAGTTTGGGGAAGACGGAGTCGAAGTGAGAGAAAGGGTTTGTGAATTAAAAATTTAATCAGTCAAAACATCAGATAAAGCAAGCTTCAACGGTTATAATCACAACACACCACTCGCAGAAAATAGCAGATAGTGGAGTAAATGGAACTGATAATCTAACCGTTAGGCAAACAAGTATTTTGACTTAATAATATAATTTCACAACCTCGCTAATTGAACTGTGGAGCTAAGTATAAGAGATTTTCAAAACATGCGAGCACTTAGGAACCAAGTCGTGACTAAAACATGACTAAGCACGATTCTAAACATAGTAAATAGACTAATTCATCATGCGAGCACCTCAAAAGCAGTTTCAAGACTTAGTCACGCAAATAAATCGGAGCACTTCAGACCACAATTCTACCCAAAAGACAACTAAGTCCAAAGTCAAGATAGAATCAAGAAATACTAACCGATCGAGCAACAGCACTTCGAGACAAGTGTAACGAGCTGTTCTTCGTGAGTTCTAATGCAACTCTGAGAGATTTCTAACATAGACACACAAGACTGAAAAATGCAGTACTAAAGACAGACACAAATAAAACGAAAGCACAAAAATGTAGCAATATCGAACTGACAGTCACATATGTTGCCCTAACATTTGACTCAACATCCTGATACCGTAATCCTAGACTTATCTGCTCAATTCTTCTCAAAATCAGTTCCCATTATTTCTACCATTTCACCTCAAATATCTGATAACTTTATGCACAGCTCTTATACCCTCAGCCTCAAGGTTAGGCCTTTTGTCGCATAGTATACATCGTCACCGTGAATACCGTGTACCTAAGGAATTTATTACCAAAAACCTATATCTAGCCGAGAGTTTATGAGCATGCTTACACGAGATAAGGATTGGTTTGTAGTCGCAATAAGTACATCGTCACAGCGAATGCCGTGTACCTAGGAACGTATTACCAAGAGCCTTTAAAAGAGGGATAGGGTTCATTTTGGGACCAATCAAGAAGAATCAAGTCATTTCATAGGAAAAGCCGAACAGAATATCAAATCAAAAGTAAAGCAGTAACCATCAAATTCGACATATGCTATGCTGATCCAAATGTTGGACCAACATTTAAACTAACATGAGCAAACCTATGGATTTCTTCAGGTCCGAAAACTTTTCAGAATGCAATGCTTTCGTGAATATGTCTGCTAACTGATTCTTAGTATCTATATGCTCAATATGAACTAACTCTTTTTCGACCATATCTCTCAGAAAATGATGCCTAATGTCGATATGCTTCGTACGTGAGTATTGAATGGGGTTCTTAGAGATGTTAATGGCACTAAGGTTATCACAATACATAAGAACGGATTCGCACTCTAACCCATAGTCACATAACATGCTATTTAACCATAATAATTGCGTACAACAACTACCCGCAACAACGTATTCAGACTCAGCAGTAGACAAGGACACACAGTTCTGTTTCTTACTATACCATGCAACTAAGTTATTACCTAGGAAGAAACAGCCGCCACTTGTACTCTTGCGGTCATCCTCGTCACCTGCCCAGTCAGCATCGCTATAGCCTACAAGACTAAAATTAGTATCTTTGGAGAACCATAGTCCTAAGCTACACGACCCACTCACATAACGAAGTATTCGCTTCACAGCATTAAGATGAGTCACTTTAGGTTCAGACTGATATCTAGCACATACGCAAACACTATACATGATGTCAGGTCTACTCGCAGATAGATATAATAAACTGCCAATCATCGAACGGTACAATGTTGGGTCAACATTCTGCCCAACATCGTCTTTACTTACCTTCTGCGTATACCCCATGGGCGTTTTCATTACCTTGGCAGTGTCCAGCCCGAACTTCTTGATTGTGTTCTTTGCGTACTTTTCTTGGGACATAAAGATCCCATCGCTGCTTTGTTTAATCTGCAAACCTAGAAAATACGTTAATTCGCCTATCATCGACATCTCAAACGTAGTGTTCATTGCCTGCACAAACTGATCTAGCATAGACTGTGAGCTTGATCCAAAAACAATGTCATCAACATAAACTTGAGCTATCAAAAGATCAGAACTGACTCTTTTAACAAAAAGCGTGCGGTCTGCCTCACCTCGTGTGAAACCGAACTCAAGTAAAAACGTTGCTAACCTTGCATACCAAGCTCGAGGCGCTTGCTTCAATCCATATAAAGCTTTCTGCAGCTTAAAAACATGGTTAGGATAATGGGGATCTTCGAACCCTTTAGGCTGTTCGACATAGATTTCCTTATCAATATACCCATTCAAAAACGCACCCTTAACATCCATTTGGTGTAACGTGATGTTAAGCCAACATGCTATAGCTAACAGCAGCCTAATCGGTTCTAACCTAGCAACAGGCGCAAACGTCTCATCAAAGTCTATCCCTTCTACTTGCGTATAACCCTGAGCTACTAAACGTGCTTTGTTCCTAACAACCCTACCAAGTTCATGAGATTTATTTTTAAAGATCCACTTCGTACCTATGACATTAACGTCTTTCGGCCGTGGGACTAAAATCCAGACTTGGTTTTTCTCAAACTGTAAAAGTTCCTCTTGCATCGCATTTATCCAAAAATTATCCTTGAGAGCTTCAAGGACATTCTTTGTTTCTATCTCAGAAACAAAACAATTAAAACGTACCTCAGCGTATACCGAGTTCATGCATGCGTTTCTTACCATAGATTTGTAGTCCTTGCGCGGCTTGTCTCTGATTTTTCTACCTTCGTTCACATCTCCAATAATAAGATCAGAGGGTTGATCTTTCTGAACCTTAGCTGGCGGATCTCGTCGCACTTCATTGGGGCCAGCCTCAGTGTTCTGTTCTGCCTCAGATGTTGAGTCAGATGTTGGCTCAACATTGTTATCTCCAGTCTCCTCTGTCCCATCGACAGCTTGTGTAACATCTGAAATATCAACTTGAAGAGGCATATTGCTAAGATCAGTAGCATCATCAAACACAACATTCACGGATTCTTGAACGAATTTCAAACGCAAATTATAGACACGATAGGCACGACTATTTGACGAGTAACCTAGAAAGATGCATTTATCACTTTTCGAATCAAACTTAGTCAAATATTCACGATCATTCAGCATGTAACAAAAACATCCAAAAACATGAAAGTATTTAACCGTAGGCTTTTTACCATTCAACAACTCATACGATGTTTTCTTAGAACCATGCCTAAAGAACACTCGATTCGAAATGTGACATGCCGTATGCAATGCTTCAGCCCAAAAACGCTTAGAAACATTCTTAGATAATAACATAACACGAGCCATCTCTTGTAAAGTCCTATTCTTCCTTTCGGCCACCCCATTTTGTTGGGGCGTCTTAGGGGAAGAATACTCATGCACTATGCCTTTCTTATCACAAAACTCATCAAAATACTGATTCTCAAACTCTCTACTATGATCAGACCTAATACGAAAGACAGTAGCATTGAAATTGTTCCTAATCATAGCACAAAAATTTTTAAAGAACTCGAACGATTCCGCTTTGTCCCTGAGAAAGAAAATCCATGCATATCTAGAAAAATCATCCACGAGCACATAAGAACATTTCTTACCTCCTATGCTTTCTACTTCCATATGACCCATCAAATCCATGTGAATTAATTGAAAACAGTGAGCAGTTCTAAAATGTTGGGCAGCTTGTTGGTCAACATTGTGACTAACATGTGTTTGCTTACCCTTCAAACACGACTCACAAACAACCTTACCAAACTCCTTAAGCTTCGGAATACCTCTTATTGCATCATGTTTGATAAGTTGTTCCAATGTTCTGTAGTTGACATGACCTAATTTGTAATGCCAAAGCACAACATCGTCCTCGGCTTTTGATAGTTGACACACGTCCTTCTCACCAGATTTGTTACCAACTAGGTAGCAATTGTCGCTAGATCTCTTACCTGCCATCACTAGAACAGAATTTCGGTTAAAAACTTCACAATACTCCTTATTAAACCTTACCTCGAGGTCATCATCACACAGCTGGCTTATGCTAATCAAATTCGCTACAAGCCCGTCTACATGAAGCACGTTGCTAAGCTTGGGAAAGTCGGGCACATTTAATCTGCCTCGGCCAAGAATTCTACCTTTCGAACCACCTCCAAACGTCACAGATCCACTCCTTAAGGGCATGTAATCACTGGGATATTCTTTGGTACCCGTCATATGTCGGGAACACCCGCTATCAAAGTACCATGAACCTGTCACGTTAGCTCGCAAAGAGGTGTATACAACTAAACATTTATGACCTGATTTCTTGATCCAAGCTTTCTTAGAAGGTTTAACCGCATTCTGTTCACCGGAATTCGAAGATGAGCCAGCTGAGCCTATTCCAGACATATCTTTCAATACTGATTTCTCAATGTTGATCGATAGTTGGATGGCACTTCAGCCGACATTGATTTCTTTGCAGAAATCTCTCTCTTCAATTTCCAGCAGTATGACTTCAAATTACCTAACTTCTTACAATGATCACACACAAATGACTTATCATGATTTTTCTGGGTCACATACTCGGGACTATTTTTAGGCTTTACGATTTCAACATCGTCATTCACAGATTGAGCTTTAACAAAAACAATCTTAGGCTGATCATGAGACACGGGTTTTGAGCTATCACATGCAAGCTGAGCACTAAATCCTAGGCCTTGCTTATCATAAATACCAAGAGACAATACCTCATCAAGGGTGGACTTACCCTTGTTCAACTTAGTGAACGTTTCCTCGGCTTTATTGACATGTTTTTGAAGCGTGTCGAGTTCCCTATCTTTTCGTGTCAGTGCAGCTTCCAACTTGTTCATGCCATCCATCAAGCCTTCAATGATCTTTTCGTTTTTCTCATTTTCTTCAACCAATAGTTTCACCGCAGCTTGGAGTTGTAGGTTATTCGCCTTCTCTAAGTCGTATTTCGTGGACAACTGCTTAAAGGCCTCTTCACAACTCTCTGTTTCTGGTTCTGAATCACAAATCAAAATACCATCAAGATAGTTTGAATCATCATAATCAAAAATAATATGTTTTACAGATGTTGAGTCAGATGTTGGCTCAACATCAGTTACCGCAGTAAGGCCGATTGATTATCTTCATCTTCTTCATCATCAGAAAAGGACTGTATGGTCACTGACGATTGCTTAGGCTCTTCATCTTCATCTTCATCGTCTGACAGGTCGATCCACATAGACTTACCATGCTTGCGAAGTGTGTTTGCACATTCGTTGGCAAAATGGCCCCAACCTTGGCATTCAAAGCATCTAATTGCTTCATAGTTGATATTCTTCTTCTTTCCATCAGACTTCCCAAATGGCTTGCGCTTTACGAACGGAGGAGCAGAAGAAGTTTCAATTTGTGCATCTGGCCTTTTCTGAATGTTGGCCCAACATTCTGCACAACATTCTTCTTTTTGAAGTACTTCGCAAATCTCTTCACAACCATGGCCATGTCCTCATCGTTGTTGGGATCGAACTCAATCTGTTCCTTCGATGGCTGGCTGACCAGTGCAACACTCTTTCCTCGTGTGGCCCTCCTTTGGACTTCGAGATTGGTTTCGAAGTTTTTCAAGATGTTCATCAAGACGGTGAAGTTCATGTTTGCTAGGTTGTATGATTCCTCGATCGCCGATACCTTCACATTGAATTTTTCGGTTAGTGTACGAAGAGCTTTAGAGTTTAATACCTTATTTGTCATAGGATCTCCTAGGCTGGCGCACTCGCTTGAGATCATCAAAAGCTTTCCAAAGTACGTGCTGATATCTTCGTCTTCCTTCATTCTGATGTTCTCGAACTGACTAAGGAGTAGGCGAAGCTTGGTTTCACGCACACTAGCGTCGCCTTCACAGTACTTCTGGAGAAGATCCCACGCATCTTGAGTAGTAGAGCAATTCTGGATGATCTTGAACATAAACATGTCCACGGATGAGAAGATGGCGTTGAGTGCCTTGTCGTTGTATTCGGCCGCGTTCTTCTCTGCGATCGTCCATTGCTCGAACGGCTTATCCACGACTTCGCCATCAGCGTCTTGTGGAGTCTTTGGAGTCGTGTAACCATGCAGCACTGCTTCCCATGCTCGCACATCGATGGACTTGATGCACTGCCGAACACGAACCTTCCAATAGGCATAATTGGAACCGTCTAACACAGGAACTTTGGCGAGATGGGTTGAGCTTGTAAAGTCCATTGTAGATGATCTTCAGCGCTTAGTAATGTCAAGCGTAGGCTCTGATACCACTTTGAAGAGGGTCCCGTACACAATAGACGTAAAAATACTAAATACTCAACTGATGTTGGATGGAATGTTAGGGTAACACTCAATCTCACCTTTAAAACGCACAGCGGAATGATAAGTACTTAGTGGTAAAACGAAATGAACACGAGCAGCGATTTTATGCAGCAAGTCAAATAACTTGCTGCGCACCTCAAGAGGCAAAAATCCACTATAAAGATGGATTACAAACTATCAACAAAGATAGTCAAAATCTAAGTCTAGCACAACCTACGAACCAAAAATGATTCAGCAAACTAAAGGATATCTCGACCTTAAAAGCTAGACTTAAAACAGAAAACTCTCTTAAAAGAATAAACTCGCTCAAATGCTCTGCTATTCGTTCGTTGTAAAAACCCCTTCTTCAAACGGTTAAGTGAAGTCCCTTTTATATGTCTTCGACTTAGGGGCAACTTCACCCAACGACTTGGCAACTCCCACAACGTCCACTAACGTCCACTAAGTGTATTTGGACAGTTGGTGACCGTTGGAACTCGACTTGGTCAGCTCCAAGCACTCTGTCTTCACTTGCTCTCCAAGCTTCCTATTTTTAGCATGCTCTCTTCCGATTTTTGCTCTAGCTTATCTACACTTCTTCCACGCGGTTTGATCCGTTCCATTCCTTGAATAAGTCCTGCACAACACTAGAAAAAATACCACGTCATTAGTTAAATTAGTTTTGGGCATGAAAGGTAAAACTGAGTAAGGGAACATTCTTGCCCAACAAATGTTGACTAGAATGTTACCCCAACATTGTCAATGCTGAATGCTCAACATTAACAGATACCGACAAATCTTTGACTTGAGCGCTCAGCGCCGCGAGTGAAAGCGATGCTTTCTTCGTCGATTATCGGATTGTTTGTCACACAAATCGATTTTGAAAAACTCAGTTGATTCGATATTTATTTTGGGACCAAGTTTTTGACTCTGGGTTATAGCTTAGTTGAAAACTTCGCATGTCAGTTTAGGGTGATTCTCTTCATAATTTTCATTAAGAATTCTGGGTCAAAATTCTCAAGTCAGAAATCGCCCGATTCCACATTCACTAAGCGATTCCATGAATCGCCCGATTCTGGAATCGATCGAACCTAGGTCGTTATTATAAATTTTCTCGGCGATTCCTCCAATCACACGGTTCCTCTAAACGCCCAATTCCTACAATCTCCCGATTCCTCCATCAATCGAAAGTTCTACAGTACATCATTCTCTCGGGATTCTTCCATTCGCCTGATTCCTCAATCGATAGAACGTGCTACAGTGCACCTTAGCAAATCGCCCGATTTTCATCACTTTTCCCAAAATCGGATACACGAATCAGTCTCATAAGGTCATCAAACTTTGCGGGTCAGCCTAAGAACTAGTGTTTCACGAGTTCAGTTCCCGTGTCATTGAAATTCAAGTTTCGCTAACCTATTCAGTTCGTGAATCACTTCGAAGTCGCAGATCATTCAGTTGGCGAACTACATCTCAATTCGCGGTCCAAGCCAAATTCCAATTTGCGACTCAAAGACTTCAAATTCTTTCAAAGACATACATCTTAGGAAAACATTTTTTGCATACGGGGTTCTCAGCACAATACTTTGAAATTTTCGAAACTAACAGCTCCATACATCCTCGAACTCCTCATTTTGTAAACTCGGTACATCCTACTTTGAAAATTCTTCGAAAAATACCTAGTGAAACAACTACACCTCCCAGCATGCATGGTATCTCGGGTTGCTCCACATGCATGACTGGTAAGAGATGCGAGCAACCACACCTCTACGCATGCATGGTATCTCGGGTTGCTCCATATGCATGACTGGTAAGAGATGCGGGCAACAACACCTCCCAGCGTGTATGGTATCTCGGACTGCTGCACAGACACGACTGGTTAGCGATGCGAGCAACCAAACGTAGGTAAATTTTATATGCATCCTTTTGTAATTTTCGCATGCATTTCAAGTTGTAACTTCAAATTGCCTACCTTGAAAACTATAGGGTACTTTATAGTTACCCATGCTTAAAAACAATTAAATAAATAAATAATAAATAAATAAAATAAAAAATAAAAATATAAAAATAAAAAAATCCAAATTTTTGCATGCAAACATGAGCTGAAATGCATAAATACCCTATAATAGGTGTATTTTCATTATGCATACAACTTATAGAATTTTCAAGCCTAACTTTTACGTATGCATATAAGCTGAATCGATAAATGCCTATATCTTTTAAAAGGTACATTTTGAATATGCATGTTCTTGCAAGATTTTGAAATAGACAACGCATATTATGTGGCCAACTGATAAATACCATTTTTTAATTGAGCTAAATTGAGGGGGAGCAGCTCTTTATTTTTAAAATAAGCAACTCCTGTATTTGTGTTAAAGGGAGAGATAACTAAATACTTTTTGGGGGAGCGAACTTAAATACGTGAACTTAGGGAAAGAGATTCGAAAGATAAATTTGATCCGTATTTGCATCTATTGAGGGGGAGTAGTTTAGTTCTAAGAAGCATGATTTGAGGGGGAGGAACAAAATATATATATATATATATATATATATATGTATATATATATATATATGTATATATATATATATATGTATATATATATATATATGTATATATATATATAAACAAAAAAAGGGTAACACAGACAGAAAATGGCCCCTCAAGCACTTCAACCTTCAAGATGGACTCCAACAAAAAACAAGCAACTCTCGAGAGCTCAAGAATTCCAAAAGGCGGCGGTGGCTTCTAGTGCTAACTCGGCAATGGCCTCAAAAGACCTGCTCCGAACTGCTGACCAAAATCAAGCAGCAAGCATCACTTCATACCGGATGAATGGATTTCAAGTTCCCATGGTTCAGTCAGACCAAACTGAACCTAACCCCGGAACAAAGCCGAGTGTTACTGACGATCTCAAACTCATAAAGCTACCCATATTTGGAAAATCATTATAAGACCGAAGAGCGGAAGATACAAAATTCCCTTAGCTCACAAATTACTCGGACCAACCCCATAGGTACAGGTGCTAATTTTATTAGCTCCCGGGTAGAAGTCGCCTCATTTGGTCCAATGGCACATGCACAACCGAAACTTACCCACTCATCGATCTCCCAATAGACCGATATTTCATCAAATCACGGGGAGCCACGTAATCTATCACTGCTCACTTGGAAGCACGAGATATTGAACTAAGTGGTAGTCAGCCCCACACCACTGAACCTTCTTAAACACATCGAGTTTAGATGTTTTTAATAACTAAATGCTTTATATTATTTTTAGGACACATACACCTTTTCTTATCTGGACTTCGTGACCAGATCAGAACTTCCGTAGATACGTCATTTTAAGGTATGCTTCGATGATCGGAAGGAAGTCCTGCCGTTGCAACATCAAAACAACAGTTCAGGCCATCGTCTTCGAGCTAGTTTCAAGAACAATGTTAACGGGCTGCCTATGTGGCCCCAGTTCATCAAGTCCTGTTCTCACAGGCGACGTCTCAGAGTTTGTCTTTGAAGCCGTGTTGACGGATCGCCTTAGTAGCTCCGTCTGGTTGTTACCCTAACGGACATGTCGTTTGTGTCCTTCGTAGCCTCCTATACAAGCATGCTGATCTCGTTCGCACGAATCGCCATGAGGGGGAGAAGGGAATACGTACAAGTAAATAGGTCGGACCACCCACCAAATTTCCACCGAGCGTACAACTCTGAAACTGGGCTTTACGGCATTTGAAAGGAACATTCCAAAGGAGCATCGGTACAACTTAAAACACACCCCACGTACACCTTCTTTGGGAGCTAGACGAGCTTCGCCGAGGCCGAACCAGACAACTTCCTTCGGCGATGACGAATCTGGAGCCCTAAAGAAGAAGATTCACCATGTTTCAACTCCAGCGAAGGAGAAGACTAACCTGAGTATCCACTATTTCTGCCACGCCAACTACTCTGAAGCCGGGCTCTCATGCAATTGAATGGATAATCTCAAGGAGCCCAAACACACTGTCAGAAAAGACAGTCCATGCCTACCTTCTTCTGAAGCCAGACAAGCTTCTTCGAGGCCGAATCAGACAACTTCATTCGAAGATGACGAATCTGACACCGAGAAGTAGAGTAATCGTGACCACCAATCAACTCCATTATCTTGCCCCGACAACACAATCTTCTTGCCAAAGATGATGCCCCATTTTGACCCATCGCATGACTATCTCCCCAGCTCGATCTTGAGGGGGAGGGATACAAAGCAAAATGGAGCAACACCACGACGAAAGTGCAATCCCGATCAGAAAATGCCAAATATCAAGCTTCGTCAAAGAATCAAGCGAAGACCATAGAGACCAACGATTGATGTTGACGCCTCAATCGAACGAAGAGATCAGACTCAAAGACAAGATACGACCAACAACTTCAGCGTGGACTTCAAGCATCAAAGCTGCCGACTCGTGTAATGCTCTTCGAGTTTAAAGAAATTTCTCGATCCTGTACAAGGTTGAACAAATGTAGGGGAGTTGCGACATGTGAAGGGAGAGCTAGAACACCTAAAGAGAATATTCGACTAGTGTACGTCTCTCCAAATTTAAAGAAAATTCCCCAATCCCAACAAAAGGTTGAACAAACATAGGGGGAGTGGTGACTACCCAGGGAGAGATCGAACACAAAAAAGAGACGATCCATCGAGCAGCTTTGAACACTTAAGAGAAGAGAAGTTCAAGAGACGGTAAGCTTGAAGATCTTTTAAGGAAGAGATCACAAGACAAAACAAAGGAGGATATGATTGAAGAAGAACACGCATGCACAAACTTTCGTGTATGCAACTCTTATACGTGTTCTTTGATGATTCAGGGCGAATACAAGACCACGATAATCAGCGCTTAACTGTAAATTGAACACAAATGGAGAGATTGTTAGGAATATTTTATTGTGTTCAAATAATTATTTTATCTTAGTCTTGTATTTTATTTAAGTGAACTGGGCTTTAGTGTTTTAGAGCCCAATGAGCTTAGAATTGTAATGGGCTTACAAGGGCCCAAGTACATTATACCAACATGTGATATAAGTACTAAAACCCTAACACATAGTTAGGTGTCTTGTGTGTGTAAGAAATACAGAGAATTGTTTTTGTAAGAGACGCTCATTACTCCTCTCAAGAACACGCACACACGCACCCCACGCATTTCAATTCTTCCATATTTAAATCGTGGTAAAGTCGTTTCATTAGTTGTTTAGTTGGATAATTTGGACCTACAGCTGTATATGACCAAGTCTCTTGCGAAGAGCCTTTACTTGAAGCCAGCCTTATATACATTCAAGATGCAAGACGAAGACTCGATGGATAAGCAAGTAGATCAGTTCTCAAAACTGGTTCTTGATCTTGAGAACGTCGGCGAGTCGATGAAGGATGAAGATCAAGCTTTGCTTTTGTTATGTGCGCTACCAAAGAGCTATGAACACTTCAAGGAGGCCTTGTTATATGGATGGGAAGCTCTTAAACTCGGGGATGTTCTCTCTGCTCTAAGCTCGAAGCAACTAAACACGAGGAACGATTCAGAAGTTGCAGAAATTCCTGATACAGCGCAGCTCTTTTATGCAAAGAATAAATCTAATTCTTGGACAAGAAAGGCAAGGGAAAGGAAAGAGTTGAGCCGAGGTTCCCTGTGAGGTGTTTTGAGGGCAACAGGGAGGGCTGCATCGTACTCGAACAAGAACCAGAAATCTGCTGCTGCTGATTTTGCAGCGGATGGTTATGAATTTGCAGAAATCTTGGGTGTTTCTGGGCAAGAATCGAAGCACGAGTGGATCCTTGACTCAGGCTGTTCATTCCATGTAACGTGCAACAAGGATTGGCTGCAAGCATTCAAAGAAACAAATGAGGGAAGTGTGAAGATGGGAGATGGGAATTCTTGTCAGATTCTTGGGAGTGGATCTGTGCGATTAAGACTGAATCTGGGGTCGTGGGAATTATGTTAGGTATGTACCTGAGTTGATAAGAATCCTCATCTCGATCGGCGCTTTGGATAAAAGAGGATTAACCACACAAGTACATGCTGGAAAAACCAAAATTTGGAGGCAGAAAAGGCTGGTTCTGTCTGGCTTTATGAGGCACGGTATTTACGTCCTTGATGGTTGTATGGTGGAGAAAAGAAAACCCATAGAAAGTAGGGAATGTTGTAGCTTGAATGTGGTGGAAGAGAAGCCACAAGAACCTCGTCTTGAGGTGGAGAATGCCGAGCCAAGACAGCTACTTGGAGCTGAAATTTCAGAAAATCCTGAAGATGCTGAAATTCAAGCTGCTGACCTTGGGTCAGAATCTGAGTTTTCAGAGCATGAGATGTATGTTATTCCAACAAGGGAAGACAGTGTTTTCAAGCCATGTATGAGGTAACATCTGAGTCAGAGGCGAGCTCAGAGATTGAAGAAAATGATGATGAAACATAAGTGGAAAAGTGGTCAGAAAACACATAAAAATCTGGTAGTGAAGCTGTGGCTGAGTCTGATGCTTTGCTGAACATAGCTGAGATCGTGCGTGCTATGAAGACCAAGAAGCTTGGAAAGGGCAGCCGTATAAGGGTCAAGAAAGGGACTCATGTGGCTACGAAGGAAAGATCTTCATGTGGAATGAAGATGGGGAGCTCGAAGTTCCAAGTTAGCTCTAAATGGGAAATTTCAATCTCGTTTGGAGTTGACAAGGTTTCCTTCGAGGCTCGAAGCTGCTAAGAAGCTGGAAGACCAATCAGAGAAGGATTAGTTAGTCGAGCTGGAGCCTTGGTTTTGGTCACAGATGGATTAAACAAGATTTGCAAATTGCAGATGCTGAAATTGAAGCAAGAAAAAAAAACTGGTTCTGGTCAGATGTTTGAGCAAGTTTAACTTGCTCGATGGGGCTGTAGAGTCGAAGCTTGAGAGTTTTATGCTCAAGGTGGAGATTGTCGAAGATAGTGAGCCTTAAACTCCAACCAACTGCTGAAGATATCGAGATTAAAAGCTGAGATAGTTCACTGCTTGAAGAAGATTAATATAAGCTGAAGATATTTTACAGTGTCCAGATTAAACTATAGCCGTGGGAAGATTTGCTCTTGATCTAATGGCTGGAGTTTAAACTGGACGTTTAAATAGGAGCAAAGCTATCGGATGACTCAGATTAAGAGTTGCTAATTCACTTATAAAGTTGCTAATGTTTACAAGTAGGAAGCTACGCGAGGTACAAGTCGTATACTGCGTGTGGTACAAGTCGATAAAGCACACAGCAGCAGGAATTCTGTTCTATAAATATCAGAACTTCAGTTTTGAGTGAGTGACTTTGAGGGCTTGTAACTTTCGATAGAGAGCCAATCTCTGTGAGGTGTAAAAGAGAAAGTTGTAGAGCGTATGTGAGTCTTGTAAACCCTTATTCTCTATTAGTAAAATAAGCTCTGATTGGTCTGTGGACGTAGACCAAAATTGGGCCGGACTACGTAAAAATCCTGTTTTTCTGGTTTTTGTTTTCACCTGTTTTTCGATTCGATCTTCAAGAACTTGTTTCTTGGGCAATTCGCACACATTTCGATAGAAGTGTGGATTGCGGACCTAAGGCGGCCGGAATCTCAACAAGTGGTGCGGTGAGCGTGGAGCGAACACCTGAGGGTGCCTTCAGATTAAGAAATTCTAGCACAGCGGTGTGGGTGGTGAAGGGGTCCCGTCATGAATGGATGTAAAAACACTAAGTAATATACTGATGTTGGATGCAATGTTTGGCTAACACTCAATCTCACTTTCAAACGCACAACGGAAATGATAATTACTTGGTGACGAAATGAAACGAACACGAGAACTAATTTTGTGCAGCAAATCAGATAACTTGCTGCGTGCCTCAAGGCGCAAAACTCCACTATAAAGATGGATTACAAACTATCAAAAAGGATAGTCAAAAAGCAAGCCTAGCAAAACCTACGAATCAAATGATTCTGCAAACTACAAAGTCTTTCGACCTTTGAAAAACGAGGCTGAAAAGAAACTCTCGTGAAAGATAGCACTCGCTCAAACTCGCTCTGAAGATCCCGTTCTCGTTCGTTCTTTTTTTAACGATTAAGTGAGGCCCCCTTATATATGTCGTCGACTTTGAGGCAACTTCTCACACGACTTGGTAACTTCCACTAACTTCCACTAGGTAGTCTTGGTCCGTTAGTGACCATTAGGGCTCGACTTGGCCAGCTCCAATTGCTCGGTCTTCACTTGCTCGCCAAGTATCCTATTTTGGTATGCTCTTCTCCTACGTTCGATCTAGCTTATCCACAAGGAATCCACACATTATTGACTCCTTCCAGACTTTATCTAAGTCCTGCAAAATACTAAATATAGCCAAATAGCGTATTATACAAGTTTTGGGCATGAAAGATAAAACTGAGAAAAGAGAACATTCTCAGACAACAAATGTTGACTAGAATGTTACCCCAACATTGCCAATGCCGATGTCTCAACATTAACAATCTCCCCCTTTTATCTTTCTTGCCAAAACCAAAGCAGAAGTTAGACTTAGTGACGCTCCCCCTGAAGGATACATCCACTCAACCACAAACTATTAACAATGGTTAGAATAGAATCAAACAGAATAGTTAATTAACTATTCAAAGTACTAAACAAAATAGTACACGCCGATTGGAGGTCTGAAAAACTTAACATTTGCAAAGGAAAATAAAATAGGTCCATAGGCAAATAAACACGCGCAGGCAAAATATTATAAGTCAGGCATGCAAATAAAACAAAAAGCGCTTGCACAAAACACACGTCCTCAATCGAAGTCTAAATGTTCAGACTTTCGATTGAGTCCTCGACTTCTGCGCCACTTCCAGCTTCACCAGCTTCCTTATCATCAGCACCATCTTCTGTTCCAGCTCCAGCACCTTGACCATCTGCACCTTGCTGCTCGGTGTGATCCCCTCCTTGTCCACTCGTCCCAGCCTATTCTTGCGTTGCAACTTTTGCCTCTTGTCCCCCTTTTTGGGAAGAATGCAGATCCTTCAGGATTGATAGCTGAGACGTCAGGAATGTAATAGTG
Organism: Craterostigma plantagineum; assembly: GCA_027422505.1. NCBI lineage: Eukaryota > Viridiplantae > Streptophyta > Magnoliopsida > Lamiales > Linderniaceae > Craterostigma > Craterostigma plantagineum. The sequence continues at coordinate 9,663,551 of JAPQWV010000002.1, forward strand.
TCCTCGAGGCACTGGATTTGTCGATCCAAGTTTTGACTTGGATGTTGAGGCCACATGTTGCTCAACATCCTCAGGAGGGACTCGCCACGACAGATTTACGACTTTGTTTGGCCCTGCCAGGTGCATATGGGAGACAACGTACGACACTTTATTAGTCACCACCTGGTCTCTGCCAGTCGTCCTGAACCCACCGCGAACCACTTCCCATAAATCAGGGAAGGGAACGGGAGTATTCCCGGCGACTTCTTCTCGGCCTCTTTGGCAAGCTGGTCCATCACTAATTCACCCAGATTTAAAGGCAGATTCTTCCCAAGGGCGTATAGATTATGCGCCATATTCTCAGCCACACGGGTCTCATTTGCCGTTGGCCACCACAATTTTAAAGAGCACAGAATAGAGCGAGATTAAAAAGCTAACTGAAAAATTTCCATCCCACTCCCTCACTCTACCCCTGGTCAGAAAAGCCGCCACCGCATCATTATCGTAGGACTCATCCATAACAACATTGGAGTGCCCAAAAACTCATTAATCGCCCAAGTCGAAAACTCATATAACCTCCCCCTCAAGAAAAGCTTCCCATACTTCCTAGAACTAGGATCATTTAAGCTAGGGGAAAGATTAGAGAATACCTCACGGACCACTATATCACAGTAGGTCCCAAACACCGTCACGATCTTGTCGAAGTGCCTAGACTCCAAGAACTGCATAATTCCATATCTGCGAAAGCTCACCACATCCGCAGTCCGCTCAACTCACAAAACCCATTGGCTGAAGTACGACCATAATTCTTCATTGATCGGGGCATAGAACCTCCTCCTTGGCAACGGCGTTTCCCAGTCTGACTCGGATGTTAGGTCAACATCCTCTTCAACATCTTTAGGGCTATGACTGGGCTTGGCTGCTTGCTTCTGGTTGTGAGGACTCAGATGGTCGAGGTCTCTTGGAAGGTATGCCCTCTGAATTCATTGGCCGCTTTCCCGCTTTCTTCTGTAATTTTATCCTCCACGCGGCCAGGGTTTCAATGCACCAAAGTCATCACCGCCTTCGCTCTCAGAGGTTGGACTCAGCAGACGGGGTGTTTCCTCCGTTGAAGCCTTTGACGGAGGGCGGGGCTGGGTTTGGTTCTGGAACATGTGCAGTGGCAGCAGTACTTGTCTCCCCCTGAATAGGGGCTTCGGCGGCAATCTGAGTGGGCTCGTCCTCCGAGGTTTTCGTCGCGGTCTTCGAGGAGGAACTAGAGAGATGAATAGGCTTATCTGCAGTCGATTTTGGCCCCTTCGTAGCCTGGGACTGCTTGATTCTATTTCTTCGTCGTTGCTTTGGAACAAGGGTGCTAACTTCAGTAGGTGGTTGGGATCGAGACTTCTTGGAGGTGCTCTTCTTCTTCTTCTTCGGATTCTTGGGGGTTTTCTATGTGGATTTGGGGGTTAGAGTTGGGTCTGTAGGTGGAACTTTCGGCTCGACCCTGTCCGAAACAGGGGTTTCTTCCATTCTCGTAGGGTTTTCCACTGGGTTCGCCGGACTTTGAGCCGTTTCTGAGCGTGGGGTCGCCGTTACTGTTCCCGTCTGCCCTGGAGTTTGCCTAGGACGCTTGCCGCGAGATTGGCAGAGCACACTGAGGGGAATATCATTTTCATCAATCGGTGCCGGCAACATCTGAATAGGGGGTACGTCATACACGATTTCTTCAGATGTTGGGCTAACATTCTGCGCTTCTACACGATCGGGTGAGTTCGACATTTCGAAAGATACAATCAAGCAAATTAGATGAAGATCAGAATGTAGAAATCGCGAGTAAGCACTGAGAAGTAGAGAGAATTTCTAGAGAGATGAAATCGATTTCGGAGCTGAGGTTTATGTGAATAGTGATGCTTAACAAATTCAGCCTAATAAACCAGTTCCAGCGGTTACAAAATAAACTGTCCACTCAGTAAATAACGTGTTCAGTGGAGTGGACGGGTCTTAAAAAAACTAACCGTTGGGTACATTAGATGATTAAATCAACATAATTCAAAAACCACCTAATGAAACATGGAGCTAATCATAGTAAATGGAAGACTAAGTCTCGCGAGAGATTAGGAGCACTTCAGATCGCTGGTTAACCAAAATTACCAAGAGAAAAATCAAAGTAGAATCGATCGAGACTAACCGTTTGAGCGACGTTGATGACCACTTGAGACAAATGTAAGAAACTGTTCTTTGAAAATTCTAATGCAAATCTGAGAGATATCTAACCTAGACACACGACTGACACATGCAAGACACAAAAACTAATGCAATAAACGAAAGCACAAAAAATGTAGCAATACCAAACTGACAGTTACTCATGTTGCTCCAACATTTGACTCAACATTCTAATTCCGTAATCCTAGACTTTTCTGCTCAACCTTTCTCAAAACCAATTTCCTTTATTTCTACCCTTTCACCTTACTTTAAGTAACCGAATTCATGCACTGCCCTTATACCCTAAGCCTCAAGGTTTGGCTTTTTGTCGCATTGTATACATCGTCACAGCGAATGTCATGTACCTAAGGAAGCTTATTAACAAGTACCTATATCTAGCAAAGAGTTTATGAGCAGGCAGATATGCATCAAAGGATTGGTTTTTGTCGCAAAGAGTACATCGTCACCGCGAATGCCGTGTACCTAGGGAACTTATTACCAAGAGCCGATTAAAAAGGGATCGGGTTCATTCAGGGACCAGTCAAGAAGAATCAAGTCATTTCACAAGAAAACAGAACAGAATATCTAACCAAACATTAACGCAGTAACCATAAAATTTGACATATGCTATGTTGATCCAAATGTTGGACCAACATTCAGACTGACATGTGCAAACCTATGGATTTCTTCAGGTCCGAGAACCTTTCAGAATCCAATGCTTTTGTGAATATATCTGCTAACTGATGTTTAGTGTCTATATGCTCAATGCGGACTAACTCTTTTTCTACCATATCTCTAATGATGCCTTATATCTATATGCTTTGTACGTGAATGCTGGATCGGGTTCTTAGAGATGTTAATGGCACTAAGGTTATCACAATACATGAGAACAGATTCGCACTCTAAACCATGATCACACAACATGCTATTTAACCACATTAACTGCGTACAACAACTACCCGCAGCAACATACTCAGACTCAGCAGTAGATAAAGACACACAGTTTTTTTTCTTACTGTACCACGCGACTAGATTATGACCTAGGAAGAAACAGCCGCCACTTGTTAGTATCTTTGGAGAACCATAATCCTAGGCTTCACGATCCACTCACATAACGAAGAATTCGCTTAACAGCATTAAGATGAGACACTTTAGGTTCAGACTGGTCTCTAGAACATACGCATACATTATACATTATGTCATGTTTACTAGCGGATAAGTTCAATAAGCGGTCAATCATAGATCGATACAATGTTGGGTCAACATCTGCCAACATCGTCTTTATTTACCTTTTGCGTAGACCCCATGGGCGTTTTCATTACCTTCGCTGTGTCCAGCCCGACTTCTTGACAGTGTTCTTCGCGTACTTCTCTTTGGACATAACGATCCCGTCGCTGCTCTGCATAATCTGCAAGCCTAAAAAATAAGTTAGCTCTCCTATCATGCTTATTTCGAACGTGTTGTTCATCGCCTGCACGAACTGATCTAACATAGACGGTGAGCTTGAGCTAAAAACAATATCACCTACGTAAACGTGAGCAATTAAAAGATCAGAACCGACTCTTTTCACAAAAAGCGTACGGTCTGCCTTACCTCGAGTGAATCCAAACTCAAGTAAAAACATAGATAACCGTGCGTACCAAGCTCGAGGAGCTCGCATCAATCCATACAGCGCTTTCTGCAACTTAAAGACATGGTTAGGATAATGAGGGTCTTTGAACCCCTTAGGCTGTTCGACATAGATTTCCTTATCAATGTACCTATTTAAAAAAGCTCCCTTAACATCCATTTGATGTAAAGTGATGTTAGCCAACATGCTATAGCTAACAAAAGCCTAATCGATTCTGTAACAGGAGCAAACGTCTCATCAAAGTCTATGCCTTCTACTTGAGTGTAACCCTGAGCTACTAAACGTCCATTTTTTCTAACAACCCTACCAAGTTCATCAGATTTGTTCTTAAATATCCACTTAGTGCCTATGACATTAATGTCCTTCGGCCGTGGAACCAATGACCACACTTGGTTTTTCTCGAACTGCAAGAGTTCCTCTTGCATCGCATTAATCCAAAAATTATCCTTGATAGCTTAAAGGACATTCTTAGGTTCTACATCAGAAACAAAACAATTAAAACGTACCTCAGCGTATACCGAATTCATGCATACGTTTCTTACCGTAGACTTGTAATCCCTGTGTGGTTTGTCTCTGGTTTCCTTCCTTCGTTCACGTCTCCAATAATAAGGTCAGTGGGATGATCTTTCTGAATCTTAGCTGGCGGATCTCGTCGCACTTCACTGGGTCCAGCCTCAGTGTTATGTTCTGGCACAGATGTTGAGTCAGATGTTGGCTCAACATTGTCGTCCCCAGTCTCCTCTGTTTCATCGACAGCTTGTATAACATCTGAAATATCAACTTGAGGAGACATTTTACTAAGATCAGTAGCATCAACAAACACAATATTCACTAGGGGTGGGCATCGGGTCGGGTAGTCGGGTATCGGGTAATTCGGGTTCGGGTAGTTCGGGTTCGGGTTAAGATTTTCACTACCGGAACCCGACCCGATTTACAGCGGGTACCCGCTTGTCGGGTATATATCGGGTTCGGGTACCCGACGTCGGGTAGTCGGGTACCCGATTTTTTAATTGGATATGACTAAAAATATTATAATTCAATAAACAAATTAAAATATCCATGTTATATATTGATATCACTTAGATATTTGGGTATTTTGTTTTCAATAAATATAATACATACATATCTTTATATGTTTATTTATAAAATTTTGAGTATATATTTTAAATATTTATATATGCATTGATTTAAAATATCACTTCTTAATTATACAATTAAAATAAGAACTTAGTCGAAATATTATTTAAAACTTTAACATCACTCAAGTTAGATATTGATATATGTAATTATATATTTTTAATGTTATGTACAAAACTAATATTTTTAAAAAAAATAATATATCGGGTACCCGAATAACCCGATCGGGTAGTGAATTACTACCCGATATCCGACCCGATTAATAATTATCGGGTATCGGGTAACCCGGTACCCGATAAATAACCCGAACTACCCGAACCCGAACACCCACCCCTAATATTCACTGACTCATGAACGGACTTTAAGCGCAAGTTATACACACGATATGCGCGACTATTAGACGAGTATCCTAGGAAAATGCACTTATCACTTTTCGAATCGAACTTGGTCAAATACTCACGATCATTCAACATGTAACAAAAGCACCCAAAGACATGAAAGTATTTAACAGTAGGCTTTTCCCATTCAACAACTCATACGAGGTCTTTTTAGTACCATGTCTAAAGAACACACGATTCGATATGTGACAAGCCGTATGCAATGCTTCAGCCCAAAAAAGCTTAGAAACATTTTAAGTAACATAACACGTGCCATTTCTTGTAAAGTTCTATTTTCCTTTCGGCGACCCCATTTTGTTGGGGCGTCTGAGGAGATGAATACTCATGCACAATGCTTTCTTATCACAAAATTCATCAAAGCACTAATTCTCAAATTCTCTACCATGATCAGACCTAATACGAAAGATAGACGCACTGAAATTGTTCTTAATCATAGCACAAAATTTCTTAAAGAAATCAAAAGATTCTGATTTTTCCCTAAGAAAAAATATCCTTGCATATCTAGAAAAATCATCCACGAGCACATAAGCATATTTTCTACCACTATGCTATCTACTTCCACTGGACCCATCAAATCCATGTGAACTAACTGAAAACAGTGAGCAGTTTTGAAATGTTGGGCAGCCTGTTGGTCAAATGGCTAACATGCACTTTCTTACCCTTCAAACAAGAGTCACATACAACCTTACCAAACTCCTAGAGCTTCGGAATGCCTCTGATCGCATCATGCTTGATAAGCTACTCCAAGGTTCGGGAGTTGACATGGCACAGCTTGTAGTACCATAGGATTACATCATCTTCGGCTTTCGACAATTGACACACATCCTTCGAGCTGGTTTTGTCGCCGACCAAGTAACAGTTACCGCTCGATCTCTTACCTCCCATCACTCGAACAGAATTGTTGTTAAATACTTCACAACACTCCTTGTTAAACCTTACCTCAAGGTCGTCATCACAAAGTTGGCTTATGCTGATCAGATTAGCAACGAGCCCGTCGACATGTGGAACTTTGCTCAGCTTTGGAAAGTCCGGTACATTCAATCTGCCTTTGCCGAGAATCCGCCCTTTAGCTCCACCTCCAAACGTCACAGATCCACTCCTTAATGGCATGTAATTACATAGATATTCCTTGGTACCCGTCATGTGTGGGGAACACCTGCTATCGAAGTACCAAGAACCTGTCACGTTAGCTCGCAAAGAGGTATACACTATTGAGTGGGATGTTGGATGACATTTCAGCCGACATCGATTTCTTTGCAGAAATCTCCCTCTTCAAGTTCCAGCAAAATGGTTTTAAATGACCAGTTTGCAAACAATGATGGCAAATATATGAGCTATCCTTACTCTTAGTGGTAACATGCTTGGACTAGTATTAGCAGCTAAAGTCTCACTAACATTACTCGAGGCATGTGATTTCTCCTTCACAAAAACTATCTTAGGCTGAACTGGGTTATGGGTTTTGGGACATCACAAGCAGGCTGAGAATTAAATCCTAGACCTTGCGTATCATAAATACCTAGAGACAATACCTCATCAAGGGTATATTTTCCCTTGTTCAACTTCGTAAAGGTCTCATCGGCTTCGTCGACTCGCTTTTGGAACTTGTCGATCTCCTTGTTCTTTCGTGTCAGTACGGCTTCCTTCTTGTTCTTTCCTTTCACCAAGCTTTCAATCAACTTTTCATTCTTCTCATTCTCATCGGTCAGCACTTTTACAGTGGCTTTGAGTTGTGAATTTTTTGCCTTCTTTATTTCATATTGTGCGGACAGCAGCATACGTGCTTCGTTCGCCTGAACTTCTTCGCAACAATCCTACCTCTGCATCATCAGAACTCAAATACCCATCAAAACAGTAAATCATCATAATAAAAAATAATATGTTTTTCAGATGTTGAGTCAGATGTTGGCTCAACATCAGTTACCGTAGTCAACCAGATTTTGTGATTTTCTTCGTCTTCGTCAATCTGAGCAGGACTGAATGTAACGGATGATTGCTTGGTTTCCTTTTGGCATGACTCATCATCTTCATCGTCAGACAGATCGATCCACATAGCCTTTCCGCTCTTGCGAAGAGTATTAGAACACTCGTTGGCAAAATGGTCCCATCTTTGACATTGATAGCATCTAACAGAGTCATAGTTGATGTTCTTCTTCTTTTCATCTGGTTTGTGTTTGATGAACGGAGGAGCAGAAGAAGGTTCAGCTTTGACCTTCTGGCCTTTTCTGAATGTTGGGCCAACTTTTTGCTCAACATTCTTCTTCTGGAAGAACTTTGCAAATTTCTTTACGAACATGGCCATGTCATCCTCGCTGATGGGGTCAATCCCTATTGGCTCCTCGGTTGGCTGGCTGACTAGAGCAAGGATTTTACCGCGCGAAGCCCTCTTTTGTACTTCGAGATTAGTCTCGTAGTTCTTCATAATGTTCATCAATGTGTTGAACTCCATACTAGCCAAGTTGTGTGCTTCTTCGACAACCGCTACCTTCACATAGAATTTTTATTTAGTGTACGAATAGCTTTGGAGATTCATACCTTATTTGTGATCGGATCTCCTAGACTGGCGCACTCGCTTGAGATCGTCATAAGCTTCCTGGAATAGGTGGTGATGTCCTCATCTTCCTTCATTCTTATATTCTCGAACTGATTGAGAAGGAGTCGCAATTTGGTTTCCCTAACACTAGCATCACCTTCGCAGTACCTCTGAAGTAGATCCCACGCGTTCTTTGCACTCGTACAATTCTGGATGATCTTGAACATGAAGATGTCCACGGATGAGAAGATGGCGTTGAGTGCCTTGTCGTTGAAGGCAGCGCTTCGTTCAGGGAGTGTCCACTCTTCAACCGGCTTGTCAAAGACTTCTCCATTAGCGTCAGGGGCTGTTCGAGGTGGGGTATAGCCGTTGAGTACGGCTTCCCGCGCTCGCACTTCGGTGGACTTCATACACTGTCGAACGCGAACCTTCCATACGCATAGTTGGTGCCGTCTAACACAGGAACTTTACCGATGTAATTTGAACTGGTAACATCCATTATAGAGGATTTTCAGCGCTTAGTAACGTCAAGTGTAGGCTCTAACACCACTTTGAAGGGGTCCCGTCACGAATGGATGTAAAAACACAAAGTAATATACTGATGTTGGATGCAATGTTTGACAATCTCGCTTTCAAACGCACAGCGGAAATGATAATTACTTGGTGACGAAATGAAACGAACACGAGAAGTGATTTTGTGCAGCAAGTCAGATAACTTGTTGCGTGCCTCAAGGCGCAAAACTCCACTATAAAGATGGATTACAAACTATCAAAAATGATAGTCAGAAAACAAGCCTAGAGAAACCTACGAATCAAATGATTCTGCAAACTACAAAGTCTTTCGACCTTTGAAAAACTAGGCTAAAAAGAAACTCTCATGAAAGATAGCACTCGCTCAAACTCGCTCTGAAGATCTCGTTCTCGTTAGTTCTTTTTTAAACGGTTAAGTGAAGTCCCCTTATATATGTCGTCGACTTTGGGGCAACTTCTCAAACGACTTGGTAACTCCCACTAACTCCACTAACGTCCACTAGGTAGTCTTGGTCCGTTAGTGACCGTTAGGGCTCGACTTGGTCAGCTCCAATTGCTCGGTCTTCACTTGCTCTCCAAGTTTCCTATTTTTGGTATGCTCTTCTCCTACGTTCGCTCTAGCTTATCCACACGGAATCCACACATTATTAACTCCTTCCAGGCTTTATCGAAGTCCTGCAAAATACTAAATATAGCCAAATACCGGATTATACAAGTTTGGGCATGAAAGATAAAACTGAGAAAAGAAAACATTCTCAAATGTTGACTAAAATGTACCCCAACATTGCCAATGTTGATGTCTCAACATTAGCAGGTGGTGTGTCCCCGGTCCTTGTAAAATGATTGGTGCCTTGTGTGGAAAGTCTTCCTGACATTGACAGTGGTCAGGCGGCGGTAGGGGTTTTCAAACGGTAATAACCGAACCGTACCGTACCGAACCTTTGGTAACCGAACTTTTCGGTTATAAAAATCTCAAACCGAAGTTCGGTTCGGTAATTATCGAAATATTTCGGTTATTTTCGATAAATAACCCAAAAAGAACTAAATTTAAAAAAAAAACCGAAAAGTTAATGTTTATGAAATTAGATATATTTAATTCTTCATATTTTTATTTTTTCCTATTTTTAAATTATTTTGCCCTATTTTTTATTATTTTTTCTTATTTATGTTTAATTATATATATTTTGTATAATATATTTCATTAATTATATATTATATATATTTCGGTAATTCGGTTTTTCTGTCGAATTACCGAACCGAAATTACCGAAAAATTTCGGTTCAAAATTTTTTATACCGAATACCGAACCGAACGGAACTTTCTGTATCGGTTCGGTAAGGTCGGTTTACCAACTTTTGAACACCCCTAGGCGGCGGGTCCCGTGAAGAGGAACGGCGGTACAAGATGATTATCGTTGAAAGAGAGACATGTTGGGTGGTCTTGAGTTTGAGGGAAGATTGTTGGGTGTGCAAACCCAATCCCACATCGGTTAAGTAAAACGAATATGAGTGGTTTATAAGCTTGTTGATTCACTTCCTCTACTGTTAATTTTAGAGTGGAACCCCACATGTTTATACGGGCTTGGGCTAGAATTGAGTCCCAAAAAATCCCTTCAAGACCAAGAAGATGGACAGAAAGTAGAAAAAACCTAAAGAAGTAAAGGAGTCAAGAGGCTCCGGCGTCTTTTCTGACGGCAAATAATTAAAAGGGGAATAAAACACATGTCTTTGAATAGTCAAAGGCTACCAACGTGAAGGAAAGAAGGCAACTTCCTCTTTTGGTGTGCCACGTTATTTTCTATCCGTTCCCATCTGTGAATGAGGTAATCCATTACCTCATTTGTTCGAGTTCCTCTGCCTATAAATAGGCACTGAAGGAACAAACGAGATGGCATCCCACAACAGAGAAGAACAGATAGAGAGATAGAGAGAAAATAAAATAATAGAGAGTTTGTCGGTATTTTTCTCCGACTATAAAGAGAGAGTTTGAGGGCTTTCTCCTTTATAGATTGAGAGGTTGTAACTCCTATATTTTTCCTCTATAGTGGATTCTTCTTCCTTGCCCGTGGTTTTTACCCCGATTTGTTTGGGGGTTTTCCACGTTAAATCTCGGTGTCCACAATTTATCTTTAATTACCCAAATATTAGCCGCAATATTATTCGACCGGGTCCGCTGCCACGACAACAATTGGTATCAGAGCCTAACTTGGGTTTTATATATTTATTTATCGTATGCTCTGTGGTTGCCACTAACGTGGACCCTCCACATCAGAAAATAATAGATATTATATTGCCCTTGTTACGGTGACAAAAAAAGCCGGTACGAGTTCAATAATTATCTGCTGCAACCCCGTCGGAGGTATCGCTCACGACTGAGCAGAAATTATGGCAGCAAAGTTTGATATCGAAAAATTCAACGGGAGAAATTTCTCACTGTGGAAATTAAAGATAAAGGCGATCTTGCGAAAGGACGGCTGTCTGGAGGCTATCGATGGAAAACCAGCCACGGTGACAGACGAAAAGAAATGGAACGAGATGGACGGAAGCGCTGTCGCAAATCTTCATCTGGCACTAACAGATGAGATATTGTCCAGCGTCGAAGAAAAGAAAACGGCAAAGGAGATTTGGGACCATCTAACAAATCTGTACGAAACGAAGTCGCTACACAACAAAATTTTCTTGAAGAGAAAATTATACACCTTGAGAATGTCAGAATCTACTTCAGTGACGGAGCATCTCAACGTCTTGAATACTCTATTTTCCCAGCTAACATCGTTGGGGTATAAAATAGTGTCTCAAGAGCGTGCAGAAATTCTACTCAAAGTCTGCCTGATTCGTATGATCAACTCATCATCAACCTGACGAATAAGCCTGCAGATGTCTCAACTACAAAAGAAGAAAATAAATCCACCGATACTCTGGTCTTTGACAACATCGCATCTGCTGTTCTCGAAGAAGAAAATCGGCGAAAGAACAAAGAGGACCAGCAAGCAGGATCTCAACAGGTCGAAGCTTTGACGGTGATGAGAGGGAGATCAACGGAACGTGGTTCAAGTGGGAGTCACACTCAAGGCAGGGGAAAATCAAGAAGTAAGAAGAATGATATGAAATGCTACCACTGTGGAAAGAAGGGTCACTTGAAGAAGGATTGTTGGAGCCTGAAGAACTCCATTCCTCAAGGAAATCTGGCAAATGCGTCAGGTGGAGACGTATTGTGTAGCGAAGCAGCTATCTCAACGGAGAGCAGAAAGTCGTATGATGATATATGGCTTCTTGACTCGGGCGCAACTTATCATATGACCTCTCGAAGAGACTGGTTCAACCACTACGAACCTATCTTAGGAGGATCTATGTACAGTTGTGAAGATAATGCCTTAAAAATCGTAGGCGTTGGAACCGTGAGGTTGAAGTTGCACGACGGTACAGTTCGCACTATTCAAGGAGTGTGACACGTGAAAGGTCTCAAGAAGAATTTATTGTCTGTGGGACAGCTCGATGATCTTGGCTGTGAAATCAAAGCTCGGGGAGGAATAATGAAAATATTCCGGGGAGCACTTGTAGTCATGAAAGGTGAAAAGGCTGCTGCAAATTTGTATATGCTGTTGGGAGAGACGGTGCAAGAAGGCGAAGCGTCTATGGCTTCGGAAAATTCAACCGAAAGATCTACCATGCTATGGCATCAGAAGCTCGGGCATATGTCGGAACAAGGAATGAAAATTCTTGCAGGCCAGAATCTACTTCCGGGTCTCACGAAGGTATCATTACCGTTCTGTGAGCATTGCGTAGCAAACAAGCAGCATCGGCTACAATTCAACACATCAAATTCCAGAAGCAACGGTATTCTAGAATTGGTTCACTCGGATGTATGGCAGTCACAAGTTTCATCCCGAGGAGGAGGGAAGTATTTCGTGTCATTCATCGACGATTACTCCCGGAGATGTTGGGTGTATATCATCAAGAGCAAAGGAGATGTGTTCGTTACCTTCAAGAATTTCAAAGCTCGGGTCGAACTTGATACAGGAAAGAAGATCAAATGTTTGAGGACTGATAATGGAGGAGAATATACTGGCGGGGAATTTAATAGCTTTTGCAAAAGAGAAGGCATCAAAAGACACTTTACGACGGCGTATACTCCACAACAAAATGGAGTGGCGGAGCGGATGAACAGGACTCTGTTGGAGAGAACAAGAGCCATGTTGGGAGCTGCAGGTCTGGATAAATCATGCTGGGCAGAAGCAGTCAACACCGCCTGCTACGTGATCAATCGATCGCCTTCAACGGCAATTGATCAGAAGACGCCGATGGAGATGTGGACCGGAAAACCAGCGGATTATTCCAAGCTCCATGTATTTGGAAGTCCTGTGTACGTGATGTACAACGCCCAAGAAACTACGAAGTTGGATCCGAAGTCCAGGAAGTGTTTGTTATTGGGGTATGCTGATGGTGTGAAGGGGTATCGCCTGTGGGATCCCACTGCCCACAAGGTTGTCATCAGCAGGGAGGTTATCTTCTTAGAAGATAAACTAATCGGAGGAAATGATAGCACTACAAAGGAAAACCCAGAGACTACGACGATTCAGGTGAAAGGAAAGTCGGGGGAACAAGATTCTTCTGAAGCAGCACCGGAGCACGAGGGAGGGCCAAGCGAATCTTCAGAGCCAGAAATTAGGAGGGGCACACGAAAAAGAGCCGCACCATCCTGGCATGAAGATTACGATATGGACAGCAACGTTGCATACTGTCTACTAACTGATGACGGAGAGCCATCAACTCTTCAAGAAGCACTGAACAGTTCAGATGCAGATCAGTGGTTGGCGGCAATGCAAGAAGAAATGGAAGCTCTACGGAAAAATAAGACTTGGGAGTTGGTGCCACTACCTCAGGGAAGAAAGGCAATCGGCAATAAATGGGTCTTTAAGATCAAACGGAACAGCGATGATCAAGTAGAGCGGTTTCGTGCACGACTGGTGGTTAAAGGCTATGCTCAGAAAGAAGGCATCGACTTCAATGAGATATTCTCACCTGTGGTTCGACTGACGACAGTTCGGGTACTCCTGGCGATGTGTGCTACATTTGACCTACATCTAGAGCAACTAGATGTGAAGACGGCTTTTCTTCATGGAGATCTTGAAGAAGAGATTTATATGCTCCAGCCGGAAGGTTATGAAGACAAAGAAAAACGGAACTTGGTTTGTAGGTTGAACAAATCTCTATACGGTCTCAAACAGGCGCCGAGGTGTGGTATAAGAGATTTGATTCCTTCATCATGAGCCTTGGATACAACAGATTAAATGCAGACCCTTGTGCATATTTCAAGAGGTTTGGTGAAAATGATTTTATCATATTACTATTGTATGTTGACGACATGTTGGTAGCAGGCCCCAACAAAGATCGTGTTGAAGAACTCAAGGCACAGTTGGCTAGGGAATTTGAAATGAAGGACTTGGGACCAGCAAACAAGATTCTAGGGATGCAAATTTACCGAGACAGAAATAACAAGAAGATTTGGCTTTCGCAGAAGAATTATCTGAGGAAGGTCTTGCGACGCTTCAATATGCAAGATTGTAAGCTAATTTCTACCCCACTTCTTGTTAATTTCAAATTATCCTCAAGTATGAGTCCTAGCAGTGAAGAAGGGAGGATGGAGATGTCACGAGTACCGTATGCATCAGCGGTGGGAAGTCTTATGTTCGCGATGATTTGTACACGGCCAGACATTGCCCATGCAGTGGGAGTAGTAAGTCGGTACATGGCGAATCCGGGCAAAGAGCATTGAGAACGCGGTGAAGAGGATCCTACGATATATCAAAGGAACCACAGATGTTGCATTATGTTATGGAGGAGCAGACTTTACTGTCAGAGGGTATGTTGACTCTGATTATGCAGGTGATCTTGACAAGAGCAAATCTACCACGGGATATGTGTTCACTCTTACTGGTGGAGCCGTAAGCTGGGTATCAAAACTTCAGTCCGTTGTCGCAACGTCAACAACTGAAGCTGAATATGTTGCAGCTACGCAGGCAAGTAAAGAGGCGGTATGGTTGAAAATGGTCATGGAGGAACTCGGGCACGAACAGAAGAATATTCCTCTGTTCTGTGACAGTCAGAGTGCCTTGCATCTCGCAAGGAATCCAGCTTTTCATTCCAGGTCAAAGCACATACGAGTTCAGTATCACTTCGTTCGTGAGAAAGTGGAAGAGGGCACGGTAATTATGCAGAAAATTCATACGAAAGACAACCTAGCAGATTTCTTGACGAAGGCGGTCAACACTGACAAGTTCGTTTGGTGTCGTTCCTCGAGTGGCCTAGCGGAGACGTAAGCAACATGAATGGCAAGGAAGAAAGAATGGTGTGAAGATCTGATTGATCCTCAATCAAATCTTCAAGTGGAAGATTGTCGGCAAATAATTAAAAGGGAAATAAAACACATGCCTTTGAATAGTCAAAGGCTACCAACGTGAAGGAAAGAACGTAACTTCCTCTTTTGGTGTGCCACGTTATTTTCTATCCGTTCCCATCTGTGAATGAGGTAATCCATTACCTCATTTGTTCGAGTTCCTCTGCCTATAAATAGGCACTGAAGGAACAAACGAGATGGCATCCCACAACAGAGAAGAACAGATAGAGAGAAAATAAAATAATAGAGAGTTTGTCGGTATTTTTCTCCGACTATAAAGAGATAGTTTGAGGGTTTTCTCCTTTATAGATGAGAGGTTGTAACTCCTATATTTTTCCTCTATAGTGGATTCTTCTTCCTTGCCCGTGGTTTTTACCCCGATTTGTTTGGGGGTTTTCCACGTTAAATCTCGATGTCCACAATTTATCTTTAATTACCCAAATATTAGCCGCAATATTATTCGACCGGGTCCGCTGCCACGACAACATTTTCTTTCTCTCTGCTCCTGTCCAACTATTCAATTAGAACAACTTCAACTGTATAAGCCGAACAAAGCAAGAGGAAATTTCAGATCATCGAAAACGCACTACACAGAAAATAAAAATTAAAAAAAAAAATCGAGGAGCGGAAGCGAATAGGCGAAACAATTGCAAAAAATGATAGCATCCATACCTCTGAAATACGTAGGCAACTGATCAAGCAAAGGTGGCGATTTTCTTCAACATTTGGTGGATTCAATTCAGCACAGTTGACCTTGATTGAGTGTGACGTGGTGAAATTTGGAAGGCAATGAATGCAAATAGATGTGCGTGCGTGCATATCTGATATTTCTGTGTTTATGGAGACTTTGATTGAGCAGTTGGCCCACTAAGTACTCACGTGGGCTCTTTCCTTTTCTTAATGGACCAGTGGCCCACTTATTCGCCTTGGCATTTTGCTCTTGGAATGGAATGTGTTTTGGTACCTCGTGATGGGGTTTATTTATTTTTTATTGAAAAAAATTGCCTTCAATCATTTTTAAATTTTGAAAAATGGAATCGACCAAAATTTTTAGTCAATAGCCTTAAGTTAAGCGTATTTCTGTCATTTTACAGTACGATCCTCGGCTATACAATGAAAAGTTGAGAATTGAGTTCTCCGGTCGGTACATACGAGTTCTACCTACATATATACTGATTTACCATCTAGCACAACGGAGAGTTGAGAACCAACTATATATTAGCTGAAAACTTGTATCTAATGATCTGAGATGATTCACAGATACTATTCTCAAGCTAATCCTAGATTGCTTTTCCATTGCAAGAATATTCTTGGCACACTCAAATCTATCCTCTAAATGCTCGTGACCCATTCTCGATTTGTTCGCACTAGTTATTTCCTCAGCGGTACTTGCATAACTGCTTTCGAAAATTTTCTCGCCCTTTTAATATTTGCGTAACTCTAAGGGGATCACTATATCATTCACTTGCACTTGACAAGCTAAATTTGATACTTCTATCAATCTTTTCCGCAGCAAATCTTGCTATATTCGTAAACCTAATTCTGGACATCTATATGAACTAGTGAAACAAGGACGGAAACCCAAACATCAACTTGTCTCTCAAAAACTCTTCTGCGCCGAGCCCCACGCATCACAGTTTCGCCGCACGAACAAAATTGTCTTCGTATCTTTTCAGATGAAAAAGATCGCACAACACTGAAACTACAAATAAAGCAAGAAAAAATAACAGTGAATGATATAACGTGGAAAATCCTTAGTTTTGGTGAAGAATGAAAAATCAGCAGGGCAATAAGATCGTAGAAAATTGAGTATGCAAACAAGTACAATCACGCAATTTCGTCGCCTTCACCTAACCCGACAACCAACAATCACAAGTAATTTTACTCGCCACCCTGAACTCCCACGTCAAGAGGATTTTCCTATAGTTAACTTCTAAATTAAATAAATTACTTTTATGATATAATGTTGTTGTTGAATAAATTATGAGGCATAAACCTCCTTTTATATAGGAAAGAGATCCCTTATGTCGTCATGTGATATCCGGGTGTAAGATAAATAACACAGGCACAAACATAGGCTTCACTTCTGTAATGTAAACTATGACGTAAAGCACGAAAAACTTTGCTAAAAGTTTCTTGTATTAGTATTCTTCAACATAGATTTGATAATGCGATTATTCGAAAGGCCATAATATATGCTTGAAGAATTAAAAACTCCATCATTGTTGTGGGTTATCTTGCATAAATATATGAATATATGTTGCACATCCAAATGTTACAAATAAAGTGCAACAACAAATACAATCTTTCGCGTGTAGTACTAGAGGAAAAAACAAGAAAAATATTTTATCAATTCTTGTATATTTGGCGTCTAGGCATATAAATAATGGAGTGGGAGATTTTGTTTGTTCGTTTTGGTGAATAATTTCGAAAGGACACTGCCAATTCTTGAGCATAAATTCACACAAATTCTAAGACAAATCAAAGAAAAAAATACACTTTCTCCGAGTTTCTGCCATTGTTAGACCACTGAAAAAATTCACAAAACAGATGGTATATTGGTAACGCAGAGATGAGAAGGAGCAACTGCCGAAAGCAGCTTCTGACAAAGTACGACGAGGGTTTTTTGTGTCCTTTTGCTCTCAGCAATGTAGTGAGCAATATTGTCCGTTTTCTTGGGGGAGAAAACAAAGACACATTTAAAGCCAAGGCATGCAAACATAATTCACTGAGAAATTAATAGCATAAATTGGAGCCATTCGCATATGTGAACACATAGATAAGATTTTGATCACCGCATGCAACAAATTTCTTCACTTCTCTCCCTTCACATTTGATCATCTTCTGCTTCTCCCATGCTTCTCACTCTTCAACATTGTCCTCAGTGTTTCCATTTCTTGAGCTACATTTGTTGTACAGAAAATGGCTTAGAAACCCTAGTTTTAAGACATCTATCTAATTTTTCTTGCACTCTAAAGAGTTTCATCACAGCCCTCCTCCCACAGTAGTTAGGATACGATGGATTTCTCAAAGTCTACGAAGATTGTTTACCAGAGAATTCAAGAATTCGACCCAGAAAACGTATCGAAAATCATGTTTTTTCTTCTGCTGCACAAAAACAGCGAGCGCGCCATGATAAGGCTAGCACTTTCTCCAGAAACAAGCTTCGTTGCAGTCGTACACAAAGTTAAGCTGAACATAAGCTCATTATTACATCCTAGGCCTTCACTTCAAGTAAATGCTCCATCTCTCTCAGCTTCACTTGCCCAGAACATATTTCCTACGGCTGATACAAATCAATTGCTGCCCGAATTTTGCCCCAAAGATTCCCCCTTACTATTCGGTCGTATATGCGAGAGCTACAAAATGGATTCTGCCAAAATCGTGGAAAATGCAGATTCTTGCATGTCCTTGATATGAACAGTGGCTTGGTAATGATTCTCAATAGGGACTGTCCATTTTTCGGAGTAAACAACAACCTCCACAGGCTTGAAAGAGAAATTATCGAGATCCTTAGGTGTCGAAGAGGTATCCCAGTTACAACTTCTTGCTTGCCTATTCTTTATTACAAGAAGTATCGAAGAACGCTCGATGTCGAGGATTATATAGACGAAGGCCATAGAAGAAATGGCTGTGATCTCATGCAACTCGTCGCTCAGTTGTCTGAAGCCATTTTGCTCGTCAAAAGGTTTTCATCTAACGACTTTTTATTTTCTTGTTCTACGTACGATTATTCGCCATTTTTTTTAGCTGATTTAGTTCGATTTTCGATGCAGGCCTCATGGTACGCAGTCCATGATCTTGGCCGAAAACGAACAAACGTACGTTAACAGAATAAGGAACTGTGTGTTGACCAGTTGCCAAATCTACTTCACATTTACTCCCAACAACGCGCTCAGCGATCAAGACGTGCGCAATTATTTCGCGTAAGATGATGTTTCGCTTGTCTTGAGGGAAGAGGAAAAAAGCTTTTCTAGTACTCTCTGTTGGGGGACCGACATTTTAATGTCATCTGAATTATGGGGTGGTAATATTACGATAATAAGTTTCGAAATTGAAGCATTTTGAAGACACTTAAATTAAAGCAATTTTAGGACGTTATGTTTCAAAACTCTGTCGCTAAATTGTCCTCAATTTGCTTCGAGACTTGTCTTGAAACTGCAAATTTTAATTGAAATTACTTCAATATTAAAACTTACTTTTTCTTGCAACAAATATAATTAAAAAGTAATACACTCCCTTCAAGGTTAACCTTTTAGGAAAATTGGTCACTCAACAGAAATTCAATATATTTTTCAGCAAGTTTGGCCCGGTGCAAGATGTTCGAATCCCGCCCCAGGAGGCGAGGATGTACGGATTCGTGACATTTCACTACCCAGAGAAAGTCGAGCTAGTTTTGTCGATGCGCAGTCATCACATCAGTGGTGACACGGAGATAATAGTGAAACCCTATCGATCGATCGCGATGATAATTAAAAGGGCCGTTGACAGGTAAGTTATAACGTCTTTCGCTTGAGCACAAAAAAAGTATTTCCGAGTTTCCGTTTATTGCATATAGACTGCGCACGAATTCTGCGCGCATGTCATCCAACTTTTCTATTTCCCGTTTCTTGTTCGGCTTACGCCCGCGAAGAAATTGGATGCGCCGACCGTTATTAATTTGTCTGTATCGTTTTTTTGTGGTTGTAAATTTGATCTCAATTTTATGTTGTTCGTGGCGGAAATTACGTATTAAGAAGTCACGTCTTTTTGCAGGAACAAGAAACAAAAATGGAAGCTAGTTATACTGCTTTATATTTATTTATACATACATACTATGGACAGTAGGTGTATAATGGAACGAGGTACTAAATACACTTTTGCTATTTGCTGTACTCTTCTTTACCTTCAGAGCTCTGCGGTTGTTAAAAACTAGCAATTGGTATATGTGAACAATGAAGAGAATAGAACGAATCTTTCAAAACAAAATAATTCTTTCTACCATCTACCTATTTGTACAGTATGAGTTATACATATATACACTTGGATAACTACCACCCTACGAAACTAGTTAACGGTAAAAAAAACTAATGAACTTGAGTAACTAAAATTCAAAATTCTCAAGCAACAGAAAAGAAAATAGGGGCAGCAACAAAACAAAAATTGAATTAATCGAAAAATCTCAAAAATCTGCTTCAATCTTGATTTCTTTCTTTAAATTTCATCTTCTGTTCTTCTACATTCTCTTGGTGGTCTTAGTCTTCAACGCTGCAAATATTCCTGGAAAGATTTTGGTTTCTTATATTCTCTCTTTTTAATAGCACAGTTCTACTACTACACATTTCATTCCTTGTGTTCCCTTCAAGATTAAGCAAGCCATCAATCTACAACTCTTGTTTTTCGTAGCTGTGGAGTTTTAAATTCAAATCTAGTAGAAATTCAAATTTTAGTTAGGATGTGTTTGAATAGTTTTGAATTCGTTTTTTTTTTCCTAGGTTCGATCTACAACTGTAGTGGATTGTGGGTTGCTCCTATGTGAGCTTTTGTTCCTAGTGATTTTGTAGACAAAGGAATCCTTATAACTCTTTAGTCAATGTAATTATTTTTTATGAATGAGACAACAAGTCTTCTTGGAGAAAACAATAATCAACAAGTCCAACCACTAGGTCACTCATTGGAGATAGCGTGTTCATCTTATTACGATTCACGGTTATAAACCGCGGTTTAGGTTAGTAGAAACCTCTAACCATAACGGAACCATGGTCATCACGGTTACGGTTATAGTTTTGAACTAATCGAGCCGGTTAAGGATTGACATCACCGGTTTACAATTCCAAATTTTCCTTTATATAATTTTTTCCGTGTAACCATTTGACATAAATTATATTTTATTATAATATTAAAAAAAGTATTACAACATAGAAATTTATAAAATACTTCATTATTTGAAAAAAATTACACCTTAGAATAATAAAAACACCTATGATCATCACCTAATCTTCACTATAAGAATTTGAAGAACACTCGTAGGATAACCGTAACTGATATAAATGACGGTTCGATTACGCGGTTTGAAATAGTGACCACGGTTAACCGAACCATTGACCGCCGGTTACGGTTTGGTACGGTTTTCAAACCCGTATGAACACGTCTATGGACATAGAGCTAGCGCAACTTTGTTTTGACATGCTAATATTCATTATTTCACCTTTCAGCCAATAGCCACCAGGCGCGCTTGTAAATTAGGCATAGGGCCAAAAAATCTGGCAGTACATCAATGAACTATCGAACCCAAATTAATTGCACGCCAATTTAACAGTGCACTAAAAAAAGAAATGGTAAAAATAAGATGATCTAAAATAACATAATTTAGAAACAAGCCAATCAACGATTCAATTCCTTCTTCGAAAAAAACAATTGAAGAAAAAAAAAGAAGATAAAAGAAATCCGAAAAAAAAATTCAATTCCTTCATACTATCCAGGGCCAGTTTTTTAGATTCAGTGGCCCAGTTCTTATATAATATATGGAGGCCCATTTTTTATATGCGTGGCACTTATTGGGAAAATTGCGTCTATTTTATTAGTTTATAGCTTTTAAAAAATTCAGTCCATTTTTAATATGTGGCCCTGTTATTACTATTATACTCGACCGGATTGTGGCCCTGTGCAGTAGGCCTGGATGCACATACCCAAATCCGGCCCTGATTATATGATTAAATTTTTTAACAAAAAGGTCATTCTCAAGCAGCATCTCTCTCTAAACCCTCTCTCGCTTCTCTCTACAAGGAAAAAAGGTGAAACCCTTCTCCCCCCTCTTCCATTAATGAGGTAAGGGAGCTTATTTAGTTTTCTCTTTGTTTTTTCCTTTTGTCATTTTTCAGTTTTTTTGGATTTTGTCCCCTTTTACCTTGCTGCAATTCACCACTTTGACGCCTTCAACCTGCATTTCCCCTCTCTTCACAAGTCAATCCCTCATCCGCCAACACCATCATAGTCTCCTGATCTAGGAGATCGAGTCTCCCGATATGGATATATTCTCTCCATTTATTGGAGTGTCTTTCCAAAGAACACGAGAAACTTGTCGACGCCTAAAGAAAGTGAAGAGTATTGTAGATCTGACTTCATAGCCACTTGTGTGATAGGTTCTTCAGTTCTTTGGGTGGAGGTTCGTGTTTCTTGTTCTCTTTCAGCTTTTCATTTTTTCTTCTTTTATTTGGTTCTGTTTTGCTCTCATGTGAGCTTTTGTTCTGTACCGGATTACAATGTTATCGGAGAAACCTTGTTGGGCTATTTAGCCTTTGTAAATTTGTTCATGTTATGAAAACTATTGTTTCGAAACAAAACAAAACAAAACAAAACAGAACATAAGGTTATTCTCATCTATATTTATCCATATTTCTCTACATTCATTCCCTTTCATTCATACTTGGATGCAATAATGGAATTTGGTAAGAATTCATTTTTTCGACTGCAGCCTTTCAACCATATGAGAATAAGTTCCGTAAACATTACAGTCATCATCCTGCTATTCATCTTTCGAAAAAAGAAAATCACCATTCTATTTATAGCTGAAAATTTGGGCCCAAGGCCGTGGGGCAGCTTGAGAAACACTGGGCTCGGGTCTAAGGCAACTTGAAAAACACTGGGCTCGGGCCCAAGAATTGTAGGCCCAAAAGATGGCCGGGCCATTTGTCGCGGGCCGTCAGGCCGCAGGCCGAATTAGTCCCGCTATATTTATATATTTTTATATAAACGTGCTATAAATTTTTATTTTTATAAGACTAACTGTGTTCTATGTATATAATTTTTTTTAAAAATTATGTAGTTAAATTATTTTCGATAATAGTAGGTAAAATAATAAAAAAGTAGTAAAATTATTTTTAAAAGTTAATTTAAAATAAAAAAAACAGATCTGATAGCTCGCCCGGCCACTGCCCCATGGATCGGGCCTGGATTGTGGCGGCATGTAGATATCCGGTCCGGCCCAAAAAATGGCGGACAACCCGTTTAACTCGGGTCGAGCTGGCCCGTAGATTACCTTGTGTGCATTATTACGCCAACGATGTCATTCCAACCAACAGAGTAATAAGCATGTAACTTATTTTCTTTCATAACTGCTGGATAAATCTTGGAAGTAAAAGTGAAGAAGCATTCAAGAAACTGAGAGGAAACTCAACACATAAAAAGAACACGTTTACATAACTCACATAGAAGAAATTTACAAGTAACACCTATAGTTAATCTAGATTAAAGCTTAATGGTTCTGTTTTTGGCTTGAAGACGTGAAATTGGGTCTCAATCAACTCCTATGTCTCGATTTAGATTGTCCTTTTTATAGTAGGAACAGGGAAAAAAACTTAAGTTGAGCAAGATTTCTCTCCTAGTCCTAGTGCTTGAACTTGACAAGAGTGAAGTGGTCCCGTCTGAAATGGATGTAAAAACGAAGTTCTAAAAACAGGTGACTAAATGTGGAACAAATGGTGGGGTAACACTGCAGCCAACACCTGGGATTAGAAGCCAACACAGAACGCACAGTGGAATATTTAACGAACTTAGTAAAGAGAGATGACAGACGCAAGCTTTAAAATTGTGCAGCAAGTCAAAAAAACTTACTGCGTGTCTCAAGGCGCAAATTCCACTTCGACGATGGATTACAAAACAACTACCCGAGGATAGTAAAAATCAAGCCTAGACAAAACTACGAATCTAACGATTCTGCAAACCTACAAAGTCCTAAGACTTTTGCAAAAGAAAAACTAGGCTAAAAAGACGACTCTCAAGATATGAAAGCTCACTCAAACTTCGCTCAATATGTGACTCGTCATAGTTCCTCCATGAAAGCTCTCTCAAAAGTCGTACTTTGCAGCTCGAAAATAGCTCTTATTTATAGACATTGGCTCTCGTTTGAATCGGTAAGAGATTCCTTGATAATCTCCCAAAATATCTCCTTGAAGATCTCCCTAAATATAGTGTAATATTTAGTTCGAATCTTCTGTCCATATTTACTCTTGATCTTCATATCTTCCATATTTTGTAATTGCAATCTCCTAATTCTGGTATGTAGGTGCACCACATATTTTGGGGAAGAAAGGCAAAATCTTTTCGAAATCTTCGATAGTAACAAAGAGATATGACCAGTTTCAAATCGTCTGAAGACCAGACCCTTGTCGAAAAATGGTCTTAGTTACTTCCCTGACTGATTATGCTTTTGCTCATTTGATAGTGGAAGAAATATATTACAGGAATTACCTGAGAGGACTGATCACTACACTATACTTTGATAGTGGCAGTCGAGAACTTATTAAGTAGAAGCAGATCAGCAGAACCCAAATACCAAAAACCAATAACTCAAATACAAGTAATTAACATCGTAACTAGAACCAACCAAACTAGAATCAGATAGATAATTAGCAATAGTGAACGACAACAACTAGTTCGAATGATCAGTTCTTCTCTAAGTGGTGGTCGGCGACAGGTGTTGGCCATGGTGGAGCCACAAACAAAAATGCCCAATCACATAATTGTTATTTTTCTCAAGTGTATGCTATATGAGAAAAGGAGAAATATTTGTATTTCATGTTAACACACTAACATATTTTTTATTATTGCTCTCATGCTCTTTCTTTTTTTGCATACAAATACATTATATATAGAATTAGGAATATAAAATCATTTCTATTTTCTCATCTTCAAACCATGACTAACCCCCATACGTGTGTTTTTTCTTTCCTTATACAAACATGACACCTATTCATGACACATGTATTCATGTGTTTATTATTTTTATTATCTTATTTTGACAATTGAGATAACTCCACGATAATAAGTGAGCCAACCCAAAAGGCCCATCACGCACAACCATCTCACCTCGGTCCACCGACGCCCCGGCACTTCTATTAGGGGACTTAAAGGGGACCAAGAATTTCAAATAAACCACGTCCGCGTCAAAAGGTTGGCAAAACACATGCCTCAACTCAGCCCAAGAACTGCCTGAGAGATCAAAAGGCACGACTACGTTCATGATCTTATGTTCGAAGTGCCATTCTCCAGAATTGTAGTCGTCGAGCATCCAAACGCTAAAGCACGGGAAATCATCTTCGTCTCCAAAAGTCCCTATAAAGAACCTCAGGTTTCCTCGACATGAAGAGCACGAACTCGTAATATTGCTGTAGTTCCACGCCTCAAGAGGTAGCACGATAAGGCGCATGTTCTCAGGGTCGTTGTAAGGGTCGTATGCAATCACGCCAAGCTCTTGAACCACCCAATACAAAGAGAGTAGCGGCGGCACAGGGCCGATGGCGTAATCACGTCGAGACGCACGAGCGAAGGATAAGTGTAACATCCTGTCCCATATCGGGACCCACTTGTAGCATTCGTCCCTACCGGGACCTGTGGAGTTGGGCTCACCACACTCCGACTGATAGTCTGGGCCTATTGTATCACCATTTAACCTTTCAGCGTGCGTCGTGCGCTCGCTCACACGCACCCTGCGAAACTTTCCAATGGGTCACCCATCCCTAGATTGCCCCAAGTTAAGCACGCTTAACGTCGGAGTTTCTATAGATGGACTCCCGAAAAGGTAGGTCGACCTTGGTGATATGAATAGTACTATCAATTCTCTTATACGATTCTTAGCCTGACACGCCCATATATTGTCAGTCTTAGGATCCCCTCTCATTCGGGTATGTGATCGGTTCATTCATGTACCTCTTCGCCTAGAAGCCTGCCATGAGCCACTCCTTGTCTGTGCACCTCTCTGGCACTGGCGATCACTCCCCGCCCTCATCAGCCCCGAGCGTCACAATAAGGCACAGTGAACTCCTTCGATTCGCCGAGCACGGAGCAATACACGTGAAAATTCACCAAGGCACCGCCGTCCTCCAACCTCGACTGCAACTGGCGCACAACACGATAGCCCCTGAGAAAACCACATCCACTGCCTCGAAAAACTTAAAAAATCTGGCTCCACCCAATGCGATGCAATGCCCGTGATGGGATTTCGTATGTAGAAACTGAAGTTGGCCATCCGTTTCGGAGCATTTAAACGAGTAAGAGAAGCATAGAGAACAAGCCCATCACTCACTCCTAGAAGAGCACAAAGCCCAGAAATCTCAGTTCTTGGCGGTAGTGGGTCAATACAAGGGAGATGGAGTTTGCATAGGCGTGGCTCAAGATATAGATCACGTGGCATACGGGTATTCGAACCAAGAAATTCTTGATGACCTATTAGATAAAGCACAGTCCAAGGCCGACTCACCCAATTGTCACGAGGTAACTGTTTTTCTGGGAGAAGATCTATGGCTGTCAGCAACTTGATCTTGTTGGAATTGTACAAGTCCCCGTCACAGTATCATGAGTTAATCCCGTTTTTCATAAGCGGGATTACAACCATTACGCGGAAGCGCACGATGAACATGAGGTTCGATGTCATAAGTGAGATCACCACCGGATCATCTCGAGTACATGAACCGAAATTAGCTTGAAGTAACGAATTACCTGTGTTTATGCAGACATCGTCGCAGGCGTCGGGACACGATCTTTGCCTCTTTCGCTCTACGGAGATTGATGGAGAACCGTGTACTTCTTTAGAGCTCCCACGTTATAGTGATTTGTAATGCACCGTTCGATCATAATGAACGGTTGCTATGTGCTTTATGTATCTTGTACGAGAGCGTAATGTACAAGAAGATTTTATTTTTGTGAGTGATTTGTGTGTCGTGTGTTGAGTGTTAATGTAAAAGGCTCACATAAGGCCTTTATATAGAATCACTAGGAAGCCAGGCTTAATTATGTAGAGCAAGAGACGGGACCAACCCAATACTGTTAGGGTTATTAGTCCGTCCATCAAAGATTAATAACCGGGCAATAAATAATAAATGATTAAGGATCTAATAATCCCAAATAATTAATTCTGTAGGCCAAAATAACGGGAATGGATTTAGTCATTCCAACATTCTCCCACTTGGCCAAAGAACTTAATTAATTAGTTATTGAGATTATACCGGTAACATTATATCCTTAATAATGACCTTATATCTAAACATCGAATCGGATATAGGCCAAATCTAAATTCGCATGAAATAGATTCGTTCCTAAGTCACAAACTCGACATCTTCGATATAGGTCCATAACATAACTGGTCCTCCATGTGATTTAGCTCGTAATGCGTAACATAATTGCGCAAGTCATAAGCAATAAAATCACATCGTCAAATATAAGTAGGATCCAAATTATTACATAGTGTGATCACATATAATATCCATTTAAACTAATGACCCTCTAAATCGAAATTTGCATGAAGTCCCAAGTTCCATACGTGCTCGCGAAACACTTTGGGAGGTAAAGCTTTCGTCAACGGGTGAGCTACCATAGCACTAGTATTGATGTGCTCAATGGATATTAGCTCATTTTGGATCCTTTCTTTCACAACAAGATACTTAATATCAATGTGCTTTGACGCACTACTTGACTTGTTGTTATTTGAAAAGAATACTGCAGACTGATTATCGCAGTAGATTTTTAGTGGTTTTGTAATAGAGTTCACAATTTGGAGCCCAGCGATGAAGTTCCTGATCCAGATCGCATGGCATGATGCTTCATAACAGGCAACGAACTCTGCTTCCATGGTAGAAGAAGCAGTAATCGTTTGCTTTGTGCTTTTCCAAGAAACAGGTGCAACAGATAACATAAACACGTATCCAGACGTTGATTTTCTGGTGTCAAGGCACCCTGCATAATCGGAATCAGAGTACCCAATAGCCTCAAGAGTATCTGATTTCCTATAAACGAGCATGTAATCTTTGGTACCCTGTAAGTATCGCATAACCTTTTTGGCATTCTTCCAGTGGTCCATGCCTGGATTAATCTGGTATCGTCCAAGCATGCCAACAATATAGGCAAAATCTGGCCGCGTACATACTTGCGCATACATAAGGCTCCCGACAGCAGAGGCATAAGGGATACTATCCATTTCTGCTAACGCCAATTGGGTCCTGGGACACTGTGATAAGCTGAATTTTTCGCCTTTACAGACCGGTGCAACCGTGGGAGAGCAATCATGCATGTTATATCTTTTAAGGACTTTTTCAATATAAGCTTTCTGAGAAATGCCTAACATGCCACGAGTCCTGTCTCGATGAATTTCTATGCCTATAACGTAAGAGGCTTCACCAAGATCTTTCATATCAAATTTACTTGATAAAAATTCTTTAGTCTCACGTAAAATGCCTAAATCATTACAGGCAAGTAATATACCATCCGCATACAATACAAGGATGATAATTTGCTCCCACGGATTTTCATAAATATGCACTGATCGACCAAATTTTCTTTGAAACCGAATGCACTGATCACCTCTAAAAATTTTAAGTACCACTGTCGAGATGACTGTTTAAGGCCATAAATGGGCTTCTTAAGCTTGCATACCATATGTTCCTTGCCCTCAACCAGAAATCTTCTAGTTGCGTCATATAGACATCCTCATGCAAGTCACCGCTAAGGAATGCTGTTTTAACGTCCATTTGATGCAGGTCTAAATCATAATGAGCTACAAGGGCCATAACAATGCGGAATGAATCCTTTTAAGAAACGGGAGAGAAGGTTTCATTATAATCAACACCTTCTCTTTGCTTAAACCCTTTAGCAACCAAACGGGCCTTGTACCGTTCGACATTGCCTTGAGGATTCATTTTGATTTTGACTACCCATTTACAACCTATCGGTTTGAATCCCATAGGCAATTCTACAAGGTCCCAAACATCATTCAACTTCATTGAGTTTAACTCTTCGTTCATGGCTTCAAGCCAATGAGTTCTTTGGTCGCGTGTCATTGCATCGTTAAATGACACAGGATCATTCCCAATTGAATTATCACAGTCATCTAAATAGACGTAATCATCATGAAAAGTCGGCTTTCTCACTCGTTCAGATCTCCTTGGAGAATTTTGAACAACTGATGGAGAAGGATCGTCATTAAGCATATTCTCATTATTTAGCGATCCTCCCACTGATTTAGGGATCGATAAATCTCTTGACATAATGGAAACATTTAAGAATTCACGTTCCTCTTCAAGAGTTACTTTACGAGATATGCTTTGATCACAAGTGCCGACATTTTCTAAAAATATTGCATGTCTAGTTTCGACAATTCTTGTGGTATAAGATGGGCAATAAAATCGAAAACTCTTAGATCGTTCAGGGTAACCGATAAAATAACAGCTTATGGTTTTAGAATCAAGCTTTCGTAAGTTTGGGTTGAAAATTTTAGCTTCGGCAGGACAGCCCCATACACGCAAGTACTGAATACTCGGTTTCCTTTTCGCCCATATTTCATAAGGGGTTTTAGGCGTTGCCTTAGTAGCAACCTGATTAAGTATATGCATAGCTGTTTTGAGTGCCTCAACCCAAAGATATTCAGATATAGAAGTTTGGCATATCATGCTTCGTACCATATCCATAAGGGTTCGATTTCTCCTCTCAGCAACACCGTTCTGCTGAGGTGTCCCTGGCATAGAAACCTGATGGACAATGCCACATTCTTGTAAGAATAATGCAAAGGCTCCAGGGTTGGTGACCTGAGTCGGAAAATTTACCATAATATTCTCCTCCTCTATCAGATCTCACAACTTTGATTTTGCAATCGCGTTGGTTTTCTACTTCGGCTTTATAAGTCTTGAAAACCTGGAGCGCTTCGGATTTTTCGTGAAGGAGATAAAGATGCCCGTAACGAGAGTGGTCATCAATAAACGTAATAAAGTATCGATGACCATTAATTCCAGCAGTGTATGGACCACTGATATCAGTGTGAATCAGTTCTAATAGTCCATTACTTCTGGTGGCACTACGTTTATTTCCTTGCGTAAATTTTCCTTTAATACACTTAATACAGGTGTCGAAATTAGAGAAATCTAATTGATGAAGAATTCCATCTCTAATGAGACGGTGCATTCTGTCTCGAGATATATGGCCTAAAAGTTCGTGCCATAACATCGCAAAATTCTCATCGATTATCTTTCTCTTACCACTGTTTGACTTGTACTAATTTCATATGCGGATTCCGTTAAATAAGCGGAAGAAGCATTTAAACGTAATTTGTAGAGGTTTCCCTCCAAATTTCCGGAGCCAACAACGTGAGAATTTAACGAAATGGTAACACCTTTATTCTCAAACTTAAACGAGAAGCCATAAGTGTCAAGTTGAGATACAGAAATAAGGTTTCTTGTAATACCAGGTACATGTTGGGGTTAAGAGGTAATATTTCGGGGCCAGTGGAAGGTTGATTTTGGACTCGCGACTATTTTGTTTGGACAATATAAAACCGAAATGACACCGATAGAGAACACGAGATTTTTACGTGGTTCGGCCAATACCGCCTACCTCCAGGGAGAGCACCAGCTTTACTATATTGAGAATATTACACCGTACAAAATAACGCTCGTGTTTAAACCCAAACCCGAGACCCCTTACCCACCCGGGTAATGTTTTTGTACCTATTCCCAACTACCCCAGTAAATCTAAAATCCGCTCTCACCCTTATCCACCCGGATAAGTTTACCTCTCACTATTACTCTCTAACTGAACTTCTCACTTGATTTGGGATAATAATAACTGAAGAATCCTCAGTCTATTTATAGATGTCTTCAGCTCTTCTGGACCACTCAAAACCGGTGGCCAGGAATCCGCCGCGTCGCCAGTTGATATGGGCCGCTCATTCTTTATCTTTAAGATTTTTCTTTTTCTATATATATAATAATATTATAATATTATATAATATTATTTTATTATTACTTTTTTTTCTTCTTTTCAAACACGGGCGGCTGGCCTATCAATTCTCCCCCACCAGCCGCATTCGACATCTATCCGAGCATCGTCTTCAGCACCGTAAAACACTCATCCCAGCGAGTCTGCCCTAGAGTAACCCGTTCGTCACGAACGTCCATTGGCCTTCCTTGTACCAGCTACACATATCCGAATCAAGAATTCAGGTCCTACCAACTTGATTCACCCGCGGCCAATCCTATGTGTAGCTGCCGAACCGACTCTACGCGTCAATTCTGAAGAGGGACTTCGACGCAACCCCTTCTCCAGCAGGACTTTTCTTCTCACGATCGTCTGCCTTTCCACCACGCGCGTGCGATTTTCGTGAACCCAACGAAGTCAGAGTGTTTTGTACCACACTCCCGTCCAGACGATATAAACCTCCACGCTCTTCTCCCTTCAGTAGGACTTTTTCGCCATGTGTGATTTTACAGACTCCCCCTGCTATGAAACTCCCATAGCCCTTGGAATCTAACTGGCTCAAGGATATTAAATTCTTCCGTAACTCTGGGACAAAGATCACACCACACAAAGCTCGAACCGCTCCGTCAGTCATTTTGATCTTCACAGTTCCGACACCACGAACCGCCTGACGGTATCCATCAGCCATGGAAACCGAAGCTCTTCGTATCTTCTGGAACGTATCAAAATATTTTCTTTCGGAGCAAATATGGTACTTCGACCCCGAATCAAATATCCATTCATCCTGAGAATGAGCGTCATCATTGTAGACTGTGAGAACATCTACAACATCATCCGTATCCTGTGCTATCATGGTTGTGGAATTTTTCTCGCCGTTCTTGTCCTTCCTCCAAGTCGGACAATTCCTCTTGATGTGTCCCGGCTCACCACACTTGTAGCACACGATGCACTTCCCGCCATCCTTTGATTTGGACCTGCTGCTACCTCCAAATTCCCTGGCGTGAAACCTTCCTCTACGATTCTCCCCATGAATAGCCAACGCTGAATTTTGGCTATCTCCATAATTTGATCGTCTCCTCTTTTCATGCGCCAAAAGAGTTGACTGCACATCCACCATCTTCACCGTCGTCTTTCCGTACAAGATGGTTGTGACCAAATTATCATAAGAATCAGGAAGCGAGGTAAGAAGTAAAAGGGCTTTATCTTCTTCCTCCAACTTTACATCAACTTTTATAAGTTGATCCACAAGTCCGTTGAACACGCTAATGTGATCCATGAGATTCTCACCTTCCTCCATCTTCAGCCGGTACAGCTCCCGCTTCAGATCTAACTTTGTGGTTAAGTTCTTCCCGATATGCAATTCCTCCAACTTCGCCCACAAGTCTGGTGCAGAATCCTCATTCACAACATTATTAATAATGTTATCCGCAATGTACAAACGGATTGTGCTGACACATCTTGATCCCAAATCCTCCCAGTCTTCTTTCGTCATTTTCTCCGGCTTTCCCTTTTCCCCTTTCAAAGCCTTTGCCAAACCTTGGTGAACAAGGATATCCTTCACTCGTCTCTGCCACAGAGTGAAACTCCCCGTACCATCAAATTGCCGCACTTTGAAATTGTTTTCCGTCGCCATTATCCTTGCAGAGATTCAACAGCTTCGCCCGACACTGGCTCCCCCGTAACGATAAACCTTTTTGATATCTTTTCTGATGTGGAAGATCAGACAAAGCTGCAACCACAGAGCATACTCAGAATATCAATTAGGCTTGGCTCTGATACCACTTGTTGCGGTTAAGAGGTAATATTTCGGGGCCAGTGGAAGGTTGATTTTGGACTCGCGACTATTTTGTTTGGACAATATAAAACCGAAATGACGCCGATAGAGAACACGAGATTTTTACGTGGTTCGGCCAATACCGCCTACCTCCACGGAGAGCACCAGCTTTACTATATTGAGAATATTACACCGTACAAAATAACGCTCGTGTTTAAACCCAAACCCGAGACCCCTTACCCACCCGGGTAATGTTTTTGTACCTATTCCCAACTACCCCAGTAAAACTAAAATCCGCTCTCACCCTTATCCACCCGGATAAGTTTACCTCTCACTATTACTCTCTAACTGAACTTCTCACTTGATTTGGGATAATAATAACTGAAGAATCCTCAGCCTATTTATAGATGTCTTCAGCTCTTCTGGACCACTCAAAACCGGTGGCCAGGAATCCGCCGCGTCGCCAGTTGATATGGGCCGCTCATTCTTTATCTTTAAGATTTTTCTTTTTCTTTATATATATAATAATATTATAATATTATATAATATTATTTTGTTATTACTTTTTTTTTCTTCTTTTCAAACACGGGCGGCTGGCCTATCAAACTTAAACGAAATGGTAAAACCTTTATTCTCAAACTTAAACGAGAAGCCATAAGAGTCAAGTTGAGATACAGAAATAAGGTTTCTTGTAATACCAGGTACATAAACAGTATTAAATAAGTCCAAAATGAAACCACTCTCCAAAATTAATCGGAGAGTTCCTACGGCTTCAATCGGAACATTATTTCCATTTCCAACAGCGATGTTGCGTTCTCCTTTATTTAGCTTCCTCACGGAACGGAATCCCTGCAATGAACAAGTTATATGCATAGAAGCACCAGTGGCAATCCACCATGTATCAGTAGAAACATTAGCAAGGAAAGATTCATAACAAACGTAGCTAGATATTTTACCCTTGTTAGCCAACCACTCCTTGAATTTTGGACACTCCTTCTGAAAATGAGTAGTCTCGCGGCAAAACTTACATTTGCGAGACTTCGAGCCCGAAGGACCAGCCTTGTTCTCAACATTAGTTTTATTAACCTGCTGCTTCTTTTTACCCTGCCATTTTCGTTTCTTGCCCTGACCTTGAGTAGTGATGTAGGCACGATCAGGAGTCTCCGCTCTAAGTCTTTCTTCTTCCTGATCACACATACTGATCAATTCGCTCATTTTCCATTTCTCCTTCTGGGTATAATAATTGATCTTAAAAGGACCAAACACAGAAGGGAGAGATGTCATAATGAAATGAACGAGAAAGCTTTCGGAGAACTTTGAAATTGCTCCTCAATTAAGTCGACGAAGGTCTTGGCGTTATCGGAATCAGCCACACCACCTCGTATGTCCGAGGATATGGAACGCTTGATAGTCATAAGCGACAAGCTGTTAGACCTTTCCAACTATCATAAGCAGACCGCTCTTGTTATGTGCTGTCGTCTGTGAGTGGGTTAGGCTTTTCAGTCCGCAATGCGTAATCAAGGTCCATAATCCCAAGGACGAGGAGAACTTGCTCTTTCCATTTCTTAAAGTTGCTACCTGTTAGTGTTTCGATCGATGAAATTTGGCTCATAATAGTGGCTGCAATCACAGAGTCAATTAAGCTCGTTAGGAAAAGCACATGTCACAACGTGAACTCAACCACTTAAGAAGTACACTTAATTTGAAAAAGAAATACATAAACTTTCCATTGAGGGAAGGCGTATAATGCAAACTTCCGTTGGGCCGTTTACAAAAATACGAATAAGCTTTTCTCCTTTAATCGTAAGTGCTAAAGTATGGAATTGATCGTAAGTTTCCATTGAGAAATAGCGCATTATT
This sequence comes from Craterostigma plantagineum, assembly GCA_027422505.1. Classification (NCBI taxonomy): domain Eukaryota; kingdom Viridiplantae; phylum Streptophyta; class Magnoliopsida; order Lamiales; family Linderniaceae; genus Craterostigma; species Craterostigma plantagineum. The sequence continues at coordinate 9,697,687 of JAPQWV010000002.1, forward strand.
ATAACCTTCCGTTCGGCCGATTATAATAAAGGCACTTACATTTCTCCGTTAAACTTTAGCATTAATTATAGTTTAAATCCACATCACCGTTGGGCAGAAGATGAATCGAAACTATAATTAAATTTTTATGAATCAAATGCCAAAATATCCTTTAGGCTAATTGGCTTGATTCAATGAACGTAAGTGTGGTTCATTATTCCTATTTATTTAATTGACAATCTTCCGTTGGGCCGATTTGCCAAAGAAAAAAAAAAGCCACGAATTTTAGTTCATGTATAGATACGCTTTTCATTATGCGTAAAATTATCTTATACATGAAATAAATTACTATGATGCACACATGCATTCAATATGCCATATTACGTACCATAACTAATTAATATCATGCTAACTATTGTTATACTATACAATGGAAGCATGATAATTAAATGATAGTCCAATCAACGACACGTAATAGCCACTATAACTACTCCTTATCATGCAAGTAAACTAATACACTAAGTGACAATAAGTCATTATCATGTAAGTAGTTCTAATACACTAAGAGTGTGTTTGGATGGGGGTATTAGAGGGGATTAGGGAGTATAGGATTTACTAAAGTAGTGTTTGGTTGAAGGGTTTATTTAAAGGTGAAATTTAATTAATACCCCCTTAATACCCCTTATTAGGTATTAATTAAAGGAGTCATCACCCCCCCTTTATTTAATACCACTTTATTATTAATTATTTTTATTTCAACTTTTATTACTTTTCCTTTTTTCCTTTCTAATCCCTCCCCTCTCTCTCTCCCCGTCTCCCTCTCTCTCTCCCCCGTCTCTCTCCATCTCTCTCTCTCACCGTCTCCACCTCTCCCACTCTCTCTCTCTCCCCAACTCTCACTCCCCTCTCTCTTACTCTATCGCCACTCTCTTTTTACCGGAAATTTTAATTGAAGAAGGGTAAATTTGTAATTTTAATTATTAAAACCTAATACCATTTAAACCCATATACCAAACATGTCAGACATCATTACTTAATCCCATCAACCAAACATTTCCAAAAATTCATATCCTCCATTATATAAACTCAACTTAAACTAATACCATCTAAACATATCCCTCCAACCAAACGGGCCCTAACTGATAAAACCGTAGCATGATAATTCAATTTCTTATTTTAATAGCATTAAATAACTTAATCAACCGACAACTCTCATAACTAAACGGCCCATGATAACTTAAAATATTAAGCATATTACATCATGGCATGATTAGGCCAACGAATTTTTTATGATGAGAGAGGTCATGACTCATGATGTTGATTAGATTACATGAGCAAACAAACAACATTGCATCGATCAAGAACCCATCACCTTATGAAAACCATTTTAATAATGCTTAAATAATGCATCTAAGTTTATCTCATGACTTTGTAGTCACAAGATCACACGCAATACAACCGAAATTAAGTTGTTGTTCGAGTCACCATTAAGAACAAGTTTTCATCATGGCTTGATGGATAGCCGTGACAGCAAGGTAAAAAAAAATCGCAATTTAGCTTATGTTTTTTCCTTATATCCCGCAAGAAATCCATCTCTATGCCTCATTTCTCTTTAATCAAGCCAAATTTATGCTCGATGTTCTTACGAGAGAATTTCAGCAATAGTTTAGGAGATGGAATTTCCCACACGACTCCACATGGATTTATGGCTTTGGTTCAACCGAAAGCGAAAGATCGATTCTCTCAAAGGACCATTGCTCATCGACGAAGAACATCGAATAATAATGCTACTTCGTTAGATTTTCTAAAGGTAAATCTACTATCATTCGACTCAAGTACCGAATCAATCATGTGCTATGATACCAAATGTTGGAATTGTACAAGTCCCCGTCACAGTATCATGAGTTAATCCCGTTTTTCATAAGCGGGATTACGACCATTACGCGGAGCGCACGATGAACATGAGATGGTCTCGATGTCATAAGTGAGATCACCACCGGATCATCTCGAGTACATGAGCCGAAATGAGCTTGAAACTAACGAATTACCTGTGTTTATCGCAGACATCGTCGCAGGCGTCGGGACACGATCTTTGCCTCTTTCGCTCTACGGAGGTTGATGGAGAACTGTGTACTTCTTTATGCTCCCACGTTATAGTGATTTGTAACGCACCGTTCGATCATAATGAACGGTTGTGATGTGCTTTATGTATCTTGTACGAGAGCGTAATGTACAAGAAGTTTTTATTTTTGTGAGTGATTTGTGTGTCGTGTGTTGAGTGTTAATGTAAAAGGCTCACATAAGGCCTTTATATAGAATCACTAGGAAGCCAGGCTTAATTATGTAGAGCAAGAGAAGGGACCAACCCAATACTGTAAAGGTTATTAGTCCGTCCATCAAAGATTAATAACCGGAAAATAAATAATAAATGATTAAGGATCTAATAATGCCAAATAATTACTTCTGTAGGCCAAAATAACGGGAATGGGTTTAGTCATTCCAACAGATCTTAATTGTTTAAATCTCCAAAATATTTCACGAGTAGATAATCTAGGGTTTCAGAGGTTTGAAGTTAAATCTTTAACCTCATTGTTTAGGAGGATCAAATTGCTCTTATATATACTAGTCATTAGAAGCCGTGCACACAAGGCGCGGAGATAAATGCCAATAGTTTCTTCAATTATAATATATCACTAAAATCACCATAATCAGACAAATTGTATATTTTATAAGCTCAATGTTATCCTCTTTCACTAAAAAAACTGAATCCTTCGGGCTACAAATTGTGGTCGGCAGGAGACAGATTGTAGTCGGTGAACTCGCCTATGGACTACAGTAGCGACTACAATTGTAGTCATTAAACAGCTTGTAATCGCCTTTGTAATCGATAAAACCTCGCCTTGATGGTTTGTACAATATCTGAACGGTATCCTACGTAAAAATATTAAACAAATAGAAAGAAGAAAAAAGAACGATAAAATCAAATGCATAATGACCACAATTAATGGATTTAATTATAGAAGTGAAACACAAAAGATAAGAGAGGGGTCTTTACACATAAATACCCATTTCGAAAAAAACTTATAATTTAGTACCCCGTCAGATTTTTATGTAGGTACCTAGTAGAATAAATTTTTTGCAGATAGGTACCCGATCCGCTGCAGTTACGTCATACAACACATTTAGATACCCTATATCAACGTCTTGTGGTACGTCATACGTTGAGAAAATTGTACGCCGTCTATAACACATAAGGTACACCGTATAAATACATTTAGATACCCTATATCAACGTGTTATGGAGAAAATTTCTGACATGGATACCTATCTGTAAAAATTTTATTCAAGTAGGTAATTATGTGTAGATGTCACTGACGATAAAATCAAACGCATAATGAAGAAAAACAATAATAATTTAAAAAATAATCCATTTTGTTTTGTGGAAACAAACGCGTCCCAGAATACGCAAACATAAGCCATCCATAATCACTTGAAACAAATAAGTGCATCAATTAAGAAAAAGACAAAATTCTCTACACTAACTTTGTCACCTCATTGAATGTACTTCAGTATGACCACCTATTTAGTCTCCTCTTAGCTGATCAAACGAGCCACACGAAGAGCCTATGACCCCAACAAAGTTGTTCCGAACATTATTATACATATCGGCATGTCCATACTCGTAACGACGCTAAAAAAGTTCAAATAATGTCTTATTCGCTCTCCAAAATCAAGGGGGAGACCTTTGAGTTTGCTCAAAGTTGACCGAAAAATTGGTTGAATCAACGAACGGCTTATTTAGATCTTTGACCCTATAAGGTGTTGGAGAGGGGATTGCATGACCATTGTTTGGTTTTAGGGTAGAATTATGACATCAATAAATATGACACTAATAGGAATATAACAATATTTGGGCCAAAAATATATTTTGGTTTGAGATGTGAACCTTGGTGTTGGGGAGCAATAATTTTCCCTGCTGATAGCAATCGAACCATGGCACCGAATGCTGTGCTGTTTAAAGATTAGAGTTGCAACCTCACCATCGACTATAGCTTTTGGCGCAATGGTAGGCGTTTGGTCTGGAAACACATATTTGTGTACCCCTAGAAAAGGCCAGCAAATGTTTATTGTGTTCCATTTGGTATTAAATTTTTGTAGGAGAATCTTGAGTTTGCGATTGAATTTGGGGACGACTGGCGCTGTTCTAAAGTTCGTGTTGCATGGACAATTGGCATATAGAATATATTGTGTGGACAATAGTATGAATTTGGCACATTAAAATTTCCACCATACGCTTCATTACGTTTTCAACGACCCGTTTGGCCTTTGTAGAGTGAAGCCCATTGTTAATTATTTCGTTATACGCCTACAACAGTTTAACTTAGTTTATTTATTGTCGTCTTGTAATCTTATAGCGGAATAAAGTATTAAGCTCGGGCTGGGAAAATAGAGACAAAAATCTTAGGTCATATTATTTGTTAGGATATGCGGAAATCCCCGATAATTATTTTGCCCGAAAAATGACAATAATAAATAAATGAGAGGAAAAATAAAGTTGGACAGTGACACGAGATTTACGTGGTTCGGTGAGAATGACCTACGTCCACGGGCCGGAGGGTAGAACTTCTTTATTATGTGGAGATATTACAGACACGTACACTGACGTGATACAAAAGTAGCTACAACAATATAAGGAGTAGGCTACAGAAAATGATCAGAGGAGAGGAAGATCTGAGCTGTTGTGGTGTTGTTTCTTCTGCATCTGAGCTCTCGTATTTATAGGCAAACACTTGCCTAAATAATGCATGTGAATGAGTGAAAAGAAATGTTGCCACCGTCTTTGAATATTGAATTTGGCTTTGGACGATTCCTACTTTTGTATGTCATGCTGCCAAACTTTAAAAAACAAAGTCTAAATTTTCTTCTCCTTTAGCACTAGTCGCCCCACAAGGTCACTCTCAACAAATCTCCACCTTGACCTTTGGTTCCGAAAAATACTCCACCTTAATTTAGAATACCTTTTATCTCCCTCCGACCTTAGCCCCGCGGGCTAGTTCACCATTGCTGAAATACCAATCAAGTCCAAACAATGTTTGAACTTGTAAACTGGAAGAGCCTTCGTAAACAAATCTGCAGGATTATCCTTTGTGTTAATCTTCTTGATAAACACCTTCTTATCTGCAATGATATCACGAATAAAATGATACTTAACATCAATATGTTTAGTCCTTTCGTGATACATCTGATCCTTAGTCAAATGAATCGCACTTTGACTATCACAGAAAATCGTAATAACTCTCTGACTCTGAGTTAATTCGCCGAATAACCCTGTCAACCATAATGCTTCCTTAATCGCATCAGTAATCGCCATGTATTCTGCTTCAGTAGTAGATAACGCTACTACGTGCTGTAGAGTAGCTTTCCAGCTAACTGCACAACCTCCAATGCAAAACACATAACCAGTAAGAGATCGTCGTTTATCGAAATCACCTGCGTAGTCTGAATCGACGAAGCCAACGAGAATATCACTATTTCTGCCAAACTCCAAACAAAAGCTTAGAGTACCCTTCAAGTATCTGAGAATCCACTTCACTGCTTGCCAGTGTTCTTTCCCTGGGTTAGCCATATACCTGCTAACAACACTAACAGCTTGTGAAATATCAGGACGTGTACATACCATTGCATACATAATACTGCCGACTGCACTCGAGTAAGGAACACGTGCCATGTACGCTTCTTCCTCTTCTGATGATGGTGACTGAGCAGCGCTTAGCCTAAAATGACTAGCAAGAGGAGTGCTGACTGGTTTGGCATCGCTCATGCCAAATCTCTCCAAAACCTTCTTGAGGTAACTTTCCTGGGTCAGGTATAACTTACCAGCTCCTCTATCACGTCTAATCTCCATACCAAGAATCTTCTTAGCTGCTCCTAAATCTTTCATCTCAAATTCACCATTCAATAAGGCCTTCAACTGGTGAATTTCTGCAAGATTCTTAGCCGCAATGAGCATGTCATCAACATATAATAACAGATAAATGAAAGAAATGTCATTTAACTTCCGGACGTAAACACAACTATCATACTTGCTCCTGGAGAAACCATGACCCAACATGAAATAATCAAACCGTTTATACCACTGTCTTGGAGACTGCTTTAATCCGTATAAGGATTTCTTCAGTAAACAAACTTGGTCTTCCTTGCCTTCAACTATGAAGCCTTCAGGTTGCTTCATATAAATCTGTTCATCTAAATCGCCATGTAAGAACGCCGTCTTGACGGACTCCAAATCATACATGGCAACGAATGTAAGTAATACACGAATAGAGCTATGTCTAACGACAGGTGAGAATACATCAATAAAATCAACACCTTGTACCTGACTATAGCCTTTCGCGACTAATCGTGCCTTATACCTTGCATCGTCAGAACCAGATAAACCTTCTTTCTTCTTGAAGACCCACTTACATCCGACTATTTTCTTTTTCTTCGGCGGCGGCACAAGAATCCACGTACCATTCTTGTGCAGAGACTCCATTTCTTCATTCATCGCTACCAACCACTTATCAGAATTAGCATCGCTTATTGCCTCCGAATAGGTAGAAGGTTCGCCGCCTCCACCTGTTTCTTGCGCCACTGATAAAGCGTACGAAACTAAATTTACGTACCGCTGTGGTAGTCGGATCTCCCGTCTCTCCCTATCTCTGGCTATAGAATATTCCTGCTCGGTGCTTTCATCTTCAACACGATCTGAATCAGTTTCTGGCTCATCCTCTTGATCTGTTGAACTCGTAGCAGGGTCATCTGAAGGATCTTTGTTGATCTCAAGCTCCACCTCGCTGTGTACACTATCCTTCTTTTCTTCATTAGTAGACTCATTTGAAGGAAGCAACATAGAAGACTCGTCGAAAGTAATATCTCTGCTAATTATAAATTTGGGTGACTTGGGATCAGGATTATATAGTCTATATCCTATTACCCCTGAAGCGTAACCGAGAAAAATACATTTCTTAGCTCTAGGCTCTAACTTTCCCTCGTTTACGTGCATATAGGCTGGGCACCCAAATATTCTTAAGTTGGAGTAATCAGCAGGAGTACCCGACCATACTTCCTCAGGAGTCTTAAAGTTGATCGGTGAACACGGTGAGCGGTTGACAATATAGCATGCTGCGGCGATAGCTTCAGCCCAAAAATCGTCAACGCAGCGTTAGAGATCATACATCGAGCTCTCTCTAAAAGCGTCCGGTTCATGCGCTCGGCAACACCATTTTGAGGCGTCATTCGAACAGTGTGATGTCGAGCAATTCCTTCATTTTTGCAAAATTCGTTGAACTTGCTTCCACAAAATTCTAAGCCATTATCTGTCCGCAACCGCTTGATTTGTTTTCCTGTCTGCTTTTCAATCAAAGCTTTCCATTGTTTAAATGTTAGGAAAACCTCACTTTTCTGCTTAAGAAAATAGACCCACACTTTCCTCGAAAAATCATCGATGAAAGTCACATATATCTTGCACCACCTTTGGACGGAACACGAGAAGGACCCCTTACATCAGAATGAATATAGTCCAAAGTACCTTTCGTCCTGTGGACAGCTGGCGAATTGAAGCTGACTCGTTTCTGCTTCTCGAAAATACAATGTTCGCAAAACTCCATCTTACCAGTACTTTGACCTCAAAGTAGGCCCCGCTTGCTTAAAATCGTCAAGCCTTTTTCTCCCATTTGTCCAAGTCGCATATGCCATAATCTCATGGTATCAACCTCCGGGGATGTCGAAACTGCAGCGGAACCTGTAACAGTAGTTCCCTGCAAAATATATAAATTTCCAGACCTGCAAGCTTTCATCACGACAAGGGCACCTCTGGCAATCTTCAAAACTCCACCTTCACCTGAGAACCTGCACCCTTGAGATTCAAGTGTGCCTAAAGAGACAAGATTTCTCTTCATATCTGGAACATGTCCGACTTCTGTGAGGGTTCGGATGATTCCGTCGAACATCTTGATCCTAACTGTGCCTTTACCAACAACTTTACACGGAGCATCATTTCCCATTAAAACATATCCACCATCAAATTTTTCATATGTGGAAAAATAATCCTGACTCCGACTTATGTGGTAAGAACAACCCAAATCTAAGATCCACTCATTATCAGGCCTAACAATATTTGCAGTTGCTACAAAAATTGTTCCATCGCTCTCATCAGCAGCTAAACTAGCTTCGGCGGGTTTATTATATTGTTGATTATTTTTCTCCTTATTTTTTAATTTAAAACAATCAGCTTTAATGTGACCCTTTTTCTTGCAAAAATTACAGACTTTATTTCTGTACCTGGATTTTGACCTTTCTTTAGATCTGCTATTTTCAGCGTCTCTACGTTCTGGTCTTCCCCGTGCAAACAGGCCTTCTGCCTGGCTACCACTTTTTTCTCCCGTAATATCCCTGTCTATCTGTTCTTTCGATTGTAAAGCAGATTTGACACTAGCATACGATATCGTATCTTTTCCATAGATTATGGTGTCACGAAAATGCTTTAAAGACGAGGGAAGGGAACACAACAATATTATGGCCTGATCTTCGTCCGTCACTTTAACTTCTACGTTCGCCAAATCAATAATGATAGAATCGAATTTATCGAGATGCGAAAGAATAGAAGTACCTTCCGTCATTTTCATACTGTAAAGCTTCTGCTTTAAATAAAGCCGATTCTCCTTAGTCTTCTTCATGTAGATCGCTTTTAACGCATCCCACATACCCATGGCCGTCGTCTCCGTGGCAACTTCTTGTAAAACCTCGTAAGAGAGATTTAAGATAATAGCCGATCTGGCTTTCTTGTCCAATTCATTAAATTGATCGTCCTTCATTTCGGTTGGTTTCTTCTTTGCACCTTCAAGCGCCACCTCGCAACCGTCTTGAATGAGTATGGCCTCCATCTTGAGACTCCACATTGCAAAGTTGACATTTCTATCGAACTTTTCAATTGACATTTTTGTTATCGTCATGGTGGTTAAAAAATAAATCGGGGTAGGCTCTGATACCAATTTGTTAGGATATGCGGAAATCCCCGATAATTATTTTGCCCGAAAAATGACAATAATAAATAAATGAGAGGAAAAATAAATTTGGACAGTGACACGAGATTTACGTGGTTCGATGAGAATGACCTACGTCCACGGGCCGGAGGGTAGAACTTCTTTATTATGTGGAGATATTACAGACACGTACACTGACGTGATACAAAAGTAGCTACAACAATATAAGGAGTAGGCTACAGAAAATGATCAGAGGAGAGGAAGATCTGAGCTGTTGTGGTGTTGTTTCTTCTGCATCTGAGCTCTCGTATTTATAGGCAAACACTTGCCTAAATAATGCATGTGAATGAGTGAAAAGAAATGCTGCCACCGTCTTTGAATATTGAATTTGGCTTTGGACGGTTCCTACTTTTGTATGTCATGCTGCCAAACTTTAAAAAACAAAGTCTAAATTTTCTTCTCCTTTAGCACTAGTCGCTCCACAATGTCACTCTCAACATTATTTATATCATCTGATTTTATAGAGGACACAAATCGGAACGTTGATTAATATCCTGGATTTTGATAGTAGCTCGAATTTTCCTTTGCTATTAGGTATGTAAACTTATAACTTCTCAAACAGTACAACATTATAATTAAGCTTGGTAAATATATGATATGTACGGAGCTGAAACATGTACTAAGGTGATGTTACTGCATCTGGAAATTTGCCTAAGTATAAGGTGAAACGCCATCATCATCGTCTGCCATTCTACGATCAGCCCATTCATTTTTGTTTTGTGTATTATTTTTATAATAAAATAATAAATGTTTATTGTATTGTAGGCAATCATTACGAAGGTTTATAGATTACAACGAAATAACTGTTCATTTTGCCATACTGTTTTATGTCTGTGTTAGGTAGGGTTGCAAATAAATCGAATCTTTTTTTCGATTCGAAATTCGATTCGAAGTTTAAGATTCGGATTCGAGATATTAGAATAATAAATCCGAATAAGAATATTTTTTTCGATTCGAATAATTTTCGAATAAGAATACAAAAATGACAATATTCGATTCGAATTTTTTTAGAATATTCGATTCGAATAATATATATAGATTAATAATATATATTATAATACTTGTAGTTAAACTAACATATAATATGAATGAAATACTTAAACGAATATATATAAATATATATATGGCCCAAAGTGAAAAGCCCACATGATTTAATTGAAAATAGTTAAACTAATAAACAATTAAAATTAATGCAAAAGCCCTAGACGATTGAATTACTTCTTGCAATAATTTGAGCGCCACCGTAGTTCTGCTCTCCCTCGCACAGCCACCAGAAGTCGGCTCTCCCTCAGGCTTCGAGTGCCAGGCCCACGTAAAGCAAAATATATTTTTGTGCTTTCGTATGATGTATTGGATAACCTAATGATATGCTTTGCTATGTTTTTCTTTTCATGTCGTAACGGCATTTTTATCCACTACGTAATTTTTTTTTGCGTTATTTGTTTTCCTAAAACAGGTTTTCTGAAAAAAAAAACATTCGTATCAGAATATTCTAACATTCGCAAATATATTCGAATATATTATCAAATAGAATATGAATCAATTTTAGTATTCGAATAATAAAAGAATATGAATATGGATATTCAGAAAATAAAAGAATACAAATAGAATATGGCGATATTCGACTCGATTCGATTCGTTTGCAACCGTAGTGTTAGGTATGCTTTTTCGGATCTACTTTTAAATTTAATTTAAAATCTTAACATTAAGAAGACTTGGGATGTGGGCTTTAGTGGATGAAATACGACGGACGCAAAACTAATTCTCAATCATTGTGTTGCAATTGCAATGCAGTACAAATTAGAGTTTTTATTTTGTATTTTTCGGAAATGAGAAATATGGACTCAAAACTCAGTTCTCATAGGCTACCAAGCATTGTGTTCATTGCACTACATTACAGATTCTGAGTTCTATTTTTTTGTTAATACCGGTAAAGAATTAGAATGAAAGTTGCAAGCTTGGCAACTCGTATTGGATCCATCCGACTCCACCTGAAGATAAATAAAGATATTTAATGAATGACAAGAAATGAAAATGTAAAAAACCTAGTTAGTGATGAACTTACTGCAACCTCACCTTACTAAGGAAAGAGCTGTTCTGGTGGATGGCCGGGCCGGCGGGCAGTGATGATCAGATTTATTGCGGGTCCCGCTCAGATCAGAAACTGGACCATTGTGAGCTCGTTATGGGTCCCGCGATACCCCTCCACATTCACGTTCTCCCGCGTAGCCAGATGGATGTCGGGGAGGATCGTCTGAAAAGGCGTAAATACCCTATACACGACCATAAAAATATATCGAGGAGGATTTGCATATGCAAATCCATTTTCACAAACAAGCATAAAATCGTACATCTTCCTCCATGTCCTAACTCGGCTCGAAGACCAAATAGTGGAGTTGTGGACAATAGCTCATCGAGCATCGTATATCATCCTACAACCAGCGTATCCGTCAATAACTCCAATCGAGTAAGATGGAGAAAGCGCTGCAACAAAATTAGAGGAAAAAAGATATTAGAGGGTGGGAGAGAGAAATATATATATATATATATATATATAGAGAGAGAGAGAGAGAGAGAGAGAGAGAGAGAGAGAGAGAGAGAGAGAGAGAGAGAGAGAGAAAGAGTATACACCCTAGTGGTGGTGCGTAAGAGATCAATCTAAAGCTCTGAGTACGGAGCTGATCTACGCCAGAAACCAACTCCAAAGCATCTCGCCAATATCCACGAGAGCCATCAATAGTTACATTCTCCTCTAAAACAATGATTGTCGCATTACGTAGAGAAGATAAGTCTTCCCTTACGTAATAAGACGTACAGAATCCCCGAAGGTAATAGCCCTAAGCAGCGGGGCACGTAGAATAATACGCAAATCCTCGGGTTCAAGACCGAGTGCCTCGAGCACATATAGGCCGAAGTCCCCATCATGGTCCAAGATGACCAATTCTATTAACGAGGATGACTCGATAGCAACGGCGATCAGTGGATTATTCTCCAATACCTCTAGATACTCGAATTCAGTAGATTTCGTATGGCGTGCGCAAACTCGAAGTCCCTTAAAAAATAGTAATTGTCCGAAATCAAGCGTCGGAGATGCGTGGACCAATTTCGTGATAGTGGTTCGCTCACATGTAGCTCACAGCATCAAAGCTGCAACGTTCTCAGCATACTCTCGCCGAGAAGGTCCAAAATGTAGATTGGCGAGAATTATTCTCCAATAGCTCAAATACTCCAATATCGGTAAATTTCGTATGGCGTGGACAAACTCGAAGTCCTTTACAAAATAGTAATCGTTCGAAATCAAGCGTCGGAGATGCGTGGACCACTTTCGTGGTAGCGGTCCGCTAACAATTTGGTCACAGCATTGAAGCTGCAACGTTCTTATGTACTCCGGCCGACAAGGTCCAAAATGTAGATCGGCGTGAATTATTCTCCAATAGCTCAAAGCCTCAAGATACTCCAATATCGGTAGATTCCGTATGGCGTGCGCAAACTCGAAGTCCCTTACATAATAGTAATCATCCGAAATCAAGCATAGGAGATACGTGGACTAATTTCGTCGTAGCGAATCGCTACAATTAGGTCACAGCATTGAAGGTGCAACGTTCTCAGCAAACTCCCGTCAAGAAGGTGCGAAATGTAGATTAACGTATTCTCCAATAGCTCAAGATACTCCAATATGGGTAGATTTCGTATGACGTGCGCAAACTCGAAGTCCCTTACAAAATAGTAATCAAGTCCCTTACAAAATAGTAATCGTACGAAATCAAGCGTCGGAGATGCGTTGGCCAATTTCGTGGTTGCAGTCCGCTAACAATTAGGTCAAAACATTGAAGCTGCAACGTTCTCAGCGTACTCCCACCGAGAAGGCCAAAATGTAGATTGGCATGAATTATTCTCTAATAGCTCAAGATACTCCAATATCGGTAGATTTCGTATGGCGTGCGCAAACTCGAAGTCCCTTACAAAATAGTTATCGTCCGAAATCAAGCGTCGGAGATGCATGGACCAATTTCGTGGTTGTAATCCGCTAACAATTAGGTCACAGCATTGAAGCTGCAACGTTCTCAACGTACTCCCGTCGAGATGGTCCAAAATGTATATTAACGTGAATTATTCTCCAATGGCTCAAGATACTCCAATATCAGTAGATTTCATATGGCGTGCGCAAACTTGAAGTCCCTTACAAAATAGTAATCATCCGAAATCTAGAATCGGAGATTTGTGGATCAATTTCGTGGTTGCGGTCCGTAAACAATTAGGTCACAGCATAAAGCAGTAACGTTCTCAGCGTACTCCCGCCGAGAAGGTCCAAAATGTAGATTAACGTGAATTATTCTCCAATAGCTCAAGATACTCCAATTTCGGTAGATTTCGTATGGCGTTTGCAAACTCAAAGTCCCTTACAAAAAAGTAATCGTACGAAATCAAGCGTCGGACATGCGTGGATCAATTTCGTGGTAGCTGTCCGCTAACACATAGGTCACAGCATTGAAGCTGCAACGTTGTCACCGTACTCCTGCCGAGAAGGTCCAAAATGTAGTTAGCTTGAATTATTCTCCAATAGCTCAAGATACTCCAATATCGGTAGATTTCGTATGGCGTGCGCAAACTAGAAGTCCCTTACAAATAGTATCGTCTAAAATCAAGCATCGGAGATTCGTGGACCAATTCGTTGTGGTAGTCCGCTAACAATTAGGTCACAACATTGAAGCTGCAATGTTCTCAGCGTATTCCCACCGAGAAGATCCAAAATGTAGATTGACTTGAATTATTCACCAATAGCTCAAGATACTCCAATATCGTTAGATTTCGTATGGCGTGCGCACACTCGAAGTTCCTTACAAAATAGTAATCGTCTGAAATCAAGTGTCGGAGATGCGTGGACCAATTTCGTGGTACCGATCCGCTAACAATTAGGTCACAGCATTGAAGCTGCAACGTTCTCCGCGTACTCCCACCGAGAAGGTCCAAATTATAGATTGGTGTGAATTATTTTCTAATAGCTCAAGATACTCCAATATAGGTAGATTTCGTATGGCGTCGGCAAACTCGAAGTCCCTTACAAAATAGTAATCGTCTGAAATCAAGCGTCGGAGATGCGTGAACCAATTTCGTGGTAGCGGTCCGCTAACAATTAGGTCACAACATTGATGCTGCAACTAGGGATGGCAATGGGGCGGGGCGGGGGCGGGATCTAATCCCCATCCCCGTCCCCGTGATGCATTCGGGACGAAATCGTCCCCGTCCCCGCGGGGATCCACGCGGGGCGGGGATTCCCCACGGGGATTCTCCGCCCCTTAATTTTCTTTAAAAAAATAATATCTTTAATACAATATATAAATTTGAATATATTTGTGTAATATATATTATATAAATTATAATTTTATATATTATTTGTATTAATTTAATATCTTTTAATTTATATTTTGATATTATTTTACTATTATTTAAATTATAATGTAATATTATATATATTATAATATATAAAAGAGGGTTCGGGACGGGGCGGGGATCCCCGTGGGGATCCCACGGGGAGACATCATTCCCCGTCCCCGCTCCGCGGGGATAAATCCCGGGGATTCCCCGCCCCGTTCGGGCCGGATCCCCACGGGGACGGGGAATCCCCGCCCCATTGCCAACCCTAGCTGCAACGTTCTCAGCGTACTCCTGCCGAGAAGGTCCAAAATGTAGATTGGTGTGAATTACTCTGCAATAGCTCAGAATACTCCAATATGGGTAGATTTGGTAGGGCATGAGCAAACTTGCAGTCTCTTACAAAATAGTAATCGGACGAAATCAAGCGTCGGAGATGCGTGGACCGATTTCGTGGTAGCAACCATTAACAATTAGGTCACAGTGTTGATGCTGCAACGTTCTCAACGTACTCCCGCCGAGAAGGTCCAAAATGTAGATTGGCGTGAATTTTTCTCCAAAGGCTCAAGATACTCCAATATCGGTAGATTTCGTATGGCGTGCGCAAACTCGAAGTCCCTTTCAAAATATTAATTGTCCGACATCAGGCGTCGGAGAAGCGCTGACCAATTTCGTGGTAGCGGTCCGCTAACAATTAGGTCACAACATTGAAGCTCCAACGTTCTCAGCGTACTCCCGCCGAGAAGGTCCAAAATGTAGATTGGCGTGAATTGTTCTGCAATAACTCAAGATACTCCAATATGGGTAGATTTCGTATGGCGTGCGCAACTCGAAGTCATTAACAAAATAGTAATCGTACGAAATCAAGCGTCGAAGATGCGTGGACCAATTTTGTGGTAGCAATCCGCTAACAATTAGGTCACAACATTGATGCTGCAACGTTCTCAACGTACTCCCGTCGAGATGGTCCAAAATGTATATTGACGTGAATTATTCTCCAATGGCTCAAGATACTCCAATATCAGTAGATTTCATATGGCGTGCAAACTTGAAGTCCCTTACAAAATTGTAATCGTCCGAAATCAAGAGTCGGAGATTTGTCTTTCGTGGTTGCGATCCGCTAACAATTAGGTCACACCATTGAAGCTGTAACGTTCTCAGCGTACTCCCGCCGAGAAGGTCCAAAATGTAGGTTGATGTGAATTATTTACCAATAACTCAAGATACTCACAATCGGTAGATTTCGTATGGCATGCGCAAACTCGAAGTCCCTTACAAAATAGTAATCGTCCGAAATCAAGCGTCAGAGATTAGTTGACCAATTTCGTGGTATCGGTCGGCTAACAATTAGGTCACAGCATTGAACCTGCAACGTTCTCAGCGTACTCCCACCGAGAAGGCCCAAAATATAGATTGGCGTGAATTACTTTCTAATAGCTCAAGATACTCCAATATCGGTAGATTTCGTATGGCGTGCTCAAACTCGAAGTCCCTTACAAAATAGTAGTCGTCCGAAATAAAGTGTCGGAAATGCGTGGACCAATTTCGTGGTAGCGGTCCGCTAACAATTAGGTCACAACATTGAAGCTGCAAGGTTCTCAGCGTACTCCTGTCGAGAAGGTCCAATATGTAGATTGACGTGAATTGTTCTGCAATAGCTCAAGATACTCCAATATGTGTAGATTTCGTATGGCGTGCGCAAACTTGAAGTCCCTTACAATAGTAATCGTACGAAATCAAGCGTCGGAGATGCGTGGACCAATTTCATGGTAGCAGTCCGCTAACAATTAGGTCACTTCATTGATGCTGCAACGTTCTCAACGTACTCCCGCCGAGAAGGTCCAAAATGTAGATTGGCGTGAATTATTCTCCAATGGCTTAAGATACTCCAATATCGGTAGATTTCGTATGTCGTGCGCAAACTCGAAGTCCCTTACAAAATAGTAATCGTCCGAAATCAAGCGTCGGAGAAGCATGGACCAATTTCGTGATAGCGGTCCGCTAACAATTAGGTCACAACATTGAAGCTGCAACGTTCTCAGCGTAGTCCCGCCGAGAAAGTGTAGATTGACGTGAATTATTCTGCAATTGCTCAAGATACTCCAATATGGGTAGATTTCATATGGTGTGCGCAAACTCGAAGTCCCTTACAAAATAGTAATCATACGAAATCAAGCGGCGGAGATGCGTTGACCAATTTCGTGGTTGCAGTCCGCTAACAATTAGGTCACAGCATTGAAGCTGCAACGTTCTCAGCGTACTCCCGCCGAGAAGATCCAAAATGTTGATTGGCGTGAATTATTCTCTAATAGCTCAAGATATCCAATATCGGTAGATTTCGTATGGCGTGCGCAAACTCAAAGTCCCTTACAAAATAGTAATCGTCCGAAATCAAGCGTCGGAGATGCATGGACAATTTCGTGGTAGCGGCACGCTAACAATTAGGTCACAGCATTGAAGCAGCAACTTCTCAGCGTATTCCCGCCCATAAGGTACAAGACATTCCATTCTGTTGACTTTTTTTGGTCTTGCACTGTATCTGAGTTTTGATGATTCCATGTACTTAAGATGACATAGGCACTACAAATTTAGCAATTCGCAATGTGTCTCATTTACTTATATTTGAGTGAATTGCAGCTTGACATTGTGATTCTATTACAACGTGATTTCTGTGATACCACTGTGCTCATTGATTCCACCATCATGGATGAGATTTACCGATATGGTATGGCATAGGTATTTAGAGTAAGATTTCATGCAATTAATGAATATGACCGTTGTGATACTTGAAGCTTAATTTGGCATGATATTTATGATGGAATGATGTGCTGACCTGGTAATTGTTATTGACATTCCATATAAAGTGTGTGATGCTAACATGTTTATATAAGTCGACACTTCTACATCGAGTGCACACAACGAACGTACAAACATTTGAAATAGCAAGAACAAAGATCTAAGACGAGAGTTTTTGATTTGCGAATTACTGTATTCTCTATTTTTGCTTGAACTTTCATTTGCGATAGTTAAGTGCACCCTAAGTTAGAAAAACCACCATTTTAATCTAAGAGCGTGAGAACCTCACAAGAAGATAAGAGCGAAGCGTGCATTTCGTGAAGGGAGGATTTGAGATCCAGCTGACCTTCAGAAGAGAGCTGTTTCTAGTCGGAGAATAGGGATTCTCGGGGAACGACGTGGAACGAAACTCGGTGTTAGGCATCCTAGTTGCGGACTAGTTTTCGTCTTGGTCTCGGTTGTGTAAGGGCGATTGATCACTTTTGTAACCAACTACGGTAACATATTAGTGGATTGTTCAAATCATGAGGAGCAAGCTCAGGGAGAGGACTAAACCCGACTTGGGGATATAACCTCTATAAATCATGGTGTTCTTTACTTTTCAGTTCACTGGTACTCACAAGGTCTCACTCGACCTATTTTTAAAAAGAAACTGCTTTTAATGGAATAACCGTCATAGTGTTTTTAATTCTGCTGTTCTCCTTTCAAAAACACCTTTTATCAAAGCAAAAAGTTTTTAATAGCCTAATTCACCCTCCCCTCTGAGGCACATATTTACTTCAATTCCCTTTCATTCATACTTGGTTGCAATAATGGAGTTTGGTAAGAATTCATTTTCTCAGTTGCAGCCATATTAGGACCTTCAACCATATGAGGATAAGTTTTCGTAAACATTCAATCATCATCCTCCTATTCATCTTTCAAAAAAAGAAAATCATCATTATATTTTGAGCTGAAAATTTGGGCCCAAGCCCGTGGGGCATCCCTGAAAAACACTACATCCGGGCCCAAGCATTGCAGGCTGACTGCTATTTTTATATGTAACATGCTATAAATTTTGATTTTTTAAGAAATACTATGTTCTATGTATATAAATTTCTTAAAATTATGTAATTAAATTATTTTGGATAATAGTAGGTAATAATAATAAAAAAGTAATATATAAAATTATTTTTAAAAGTTAATTTTTTCTAAAAAAAAAAGAAAAACAGGTCTGATGGCTCGCCCTGCAACTGCCCCACAACTCAGGACTGGATTGTGGCGGTCCGTAGTTATTCGGATCGGCCCAAAAAATGGCGGGCAGCCAGCTCAACTTGGGTCGGGCTGGCCCGTTGTAGTTTTTGAACATCAAATCGCAGCACATTACCTTGTGGGCCTGTTTGGTTATAAGTGTCGATAAAAGTCCAGTATAAATTATTTAGAGCAAGCCCAATAAAATTTATCTGAGCCTAATAAATGATTTATTTGTTCTGGGCCTGTAATTT
Source organism: Craterostigma plantagineum (assembly GCA_027422505.1). Classification (NCBI taxonomy): domain Eukaryota; kingdom Viridiplantae; phylum Streptophyta; class Magnoliopsida; order Lamiales; family Linderniaceae; genus Craterostigma; species Craterostigma plantagineum. The sequence goes on from JAPQWV010000002.1 coordinate 9,716,402, forward strand.
AAATCGGGCTAAAAGATTTATTTCGGGCTGCAATTCAGAAACCAAACACTATATTAGTTAGTATTATTTATATTATATGGGCTTATGTGTGCATTATTACTCCAACACTGTCAGTGTCATACCAACCAACATAGTAAGCATGTAACTTATTTTCTTTCGTAACTGCTGGATAAATCTTGGAAGTAAAAGTGAAGAAGCATTCAAGAAACTGCGAGGAAACTCAACACATAAAAAAAAGACACGCCTTTCCATTTACAATGTAACACCTATAGTTTATATAGATTAAAGCTTAATGGTTCTATTTTTGGCTTGAAAACGTGAAATCTCTATCAACCCCTAGGACTCGATTTAGATTGTCTTTTTTTTTTTTTTTATATTGTAGGAATAGGGAAAAAAACTTAAGTTGAGCAAGACCTCTCTCCTAGTTCTAGTGCTTGAACTTGACAAGAGTGAAGTGGTCCCATCTCAATGGATGTAAAATTTAATTTTTTTTGGTGATTGTGTCTATAATTTATTTTGGGGTATGATCTTGAATCAGCTACAAGATGATTTCGGAGGCGATTTTTCAGGTACGAATCAAGGTAAGCACTTACTTGATGTATTTTGAGCTGAAGCCCATGTTTTTTAGTACCCATTTTTGTTGGATAGATTTCTGATTGTTGTTTGTGTGAACTTTGCTATTTACTAGGCAAAAAGAGAGGCTTTGGAGACATTGATGACGACGAAGATGATATTTTTGCCTCAAAAAATGTTTCTTTCGATGCTTTTTTTTAATGCTATGGATTGACTGTCAAACCTTCGATGGATTGACTGTGCCAGCCCTTAAATCCTAATATTTTTAGCCCAGCCCAGAATACAATATTTCCCTATTTCAAGTCCAGCCCAAATGTAATAACGAACGAGCCAAAATGTAATATAACAAACAATAATTCCCAATCGGCCAATCGCGCATGAAACCTAGCTTCTTCATCTTCCCAATCGCATATGAATCCTGCGATTCCCTCTTACTCGCATAGCTCTCGCACCAGAATACGGCCAGTTCCCTCGCCCGCGCTTAATCCATCATTCAGCGACTTTGACGAAGCCAACAACTCCATCGTCTCGACGGCAGTTTGCGGCCTTTTTTTCCAGCCGACGGCAGCCGCGTTCGCAGCCCCTCACACCTCAGGTGGCAGCCCCTCCCAATCGCATACGAAACCTAGCGTTTGATTCTTTTTGTGTGATTTGTTTGTTCCACTTGGAATTTGATTTGGGTGATTTGCTTGTTAAGTTGGAATCTGTTTAGTTGGAAAGAGCATTACTAGAATATTTTCCTTATTTGATTTTATTTAATTCTTCATTAAAAGTATTATAAACTATCAGAATTTAAAGTTTTTCTTCAAATTCGTCGCTTAAAGTATTAAGTTTTAAGTCTTTAAGCTTTTCATTAAGTAAATTTTCAATATTGGAAATTGACTCTAATTTAAAATCGATAATTTTAGGAGGAGGCTGAACACTCGGAAAAGCTTTATTAGCTATTTTTTCTTCAGCTTTATCTTTGTTTATTAAAAGATAATTTTTTATGTCTTTTATTGAAGACGATACTTCTTCAATATTCTTTTTTAGGAAAGAAATTTGTTCTCCTAAAACAATAACATAAATATTTGTATAATTTTGTTGTTTTAAAAGACTATTAATATGATTAATAGTAATAGAAAGCGTATCATTTTCTTTTTCAAATAATTTTTTAAAAGCATTAAAAAACCTAATTTCATTTTCTTTTTCCATTTGGAAACTGGATAGAGTTAACATTTTTTCCATTTGAAAGCTTATAATTTCTTTCAAGAACAGAAATCATATTTTTAAAATATCTTGATAAAAACCAAGGACGAAAGGTAATTTTTCATTTCGTTTTTCAAGATCTTTATAAAATTTTTCTTGAATAATATTTTATCTTCTTTATTAAAGTTTTCGAAAGACAATTTTTAATATGATACATAGAATGCTTATGTATAGTACAATATGCGAAGCTAATCATAATAGCGATAGAGTTGTTGCTAAGATGATTGTTGCTGGCTTGGTCAGTTAAAAGGATGGTGGGATAATTATCTTACTCCTAGAGAACAAGAAGAAATTTATCTTACCATGAAAGAAGAAAATGACGAATTAGTTGAAAATGCAGTTTATACACTGTGTATTAACATAATGGAACATTTTACAGGCCGATGGTCTGATAATTCTGAAAATATCAGAACTCTTCTCCAAAATTTAAGATGTAAAACTCTTACATCTTTTAGGTGGTATAAGGATACTTTCCTTAGTCGAGTTATGGAACTCCCTGAGTCAAATATACTCACTGGAAGTCTAAATTCATGACGGTCTACCTTCACTCTTTGCAGAAAGAGTAAGGAATAACCTTAAAAAAGGAGAACCGAGTATAGATTATAATTCTTATACTTATGGTAAACTTATTGGTGTATGTACTCAAGAAGGTTTAGCTTTATGCAACGAAATAAAGCTGAACAAACAAATTAAGAGAAATTCTCTTAATGAAAAGAAACAATTAGGAGATTTCTGTGATCAATTTGGCATAGAAAATCCTTCTACGAGCCAACCTCGTAAAGAATATAAACCTAAAAAATATTCTCCTAAACAATATGAAAGGAGAAAATATCGAAAATCTAAACGAAGAGAACAAAAACTCTTAAAAGACAATAAAGATTATCAATATAGAAGAAATTTCCCTCCAATTGTTTGTCGAAAATGTGGGAAAATAGGTCACAAAACAAAAACTTGCTGGACCAAAAAGAAAATTAATAATTTAAATATTGATAATGATTTAAAAGAAACATTATCAAAAATTCTGCTGGAATCAGACAGTGAAACTTCTTCGAGTGATGGGAACAATATCATCGAAGACTTTTCATCATTAGAATCTGAAGAATGTCAAAATTGTCAAATAGGACAATCTTGTGTTAAAAATATTAAAAGCTTAGAATCTGAACTAGAAGATAATAATTTATACCAAATTATTTCTCAATTTCAAGAATTAAATGTTCTTGACAATAATCTTCTCGAAATGTTAAAACAAACAGAAGACCCAGATTTAAAAAATCATATAATCAAAATATTAATTCAAAAAGAGGAAGAAACTTCAAAAGAAGTTATTCCTAAAACTGAACCTTACAAAATGTCCGAAGTAATGAAATTACTTCAAAATAAAAATAAATTTAAGAATGAATTTCCTGTTAATATTAAAGATTTAACAATTGAAATTTCAAATCTTAAAACTGAAATTAAAAATCTAAAATTAAGTCATATTGACTTAGAACGAAGAATTTCTAAATTGGAAAAAGGAAAAGAAAAAATTGAAGAATTAAAAAATTATGAAGAATTTTCTAATATTTCTTTAAATGATAAGATGATAATTTCCTCTCAACACTTGAAGTAATAACTTCGCAAAAATGGTTAGTGAAAATATCACTACTCATAGATGGAAACTTTCAAAAGAATCTGATTGCACTAATTGATAGTGGAGCAGATTTGAATTGTATTCAGGAAGGAATAATTCCTACACAATATTTCCATAAAACAACTCATTCTCTTAGCTCTGCGAGTGGAGAAAAGTTGCAGATTAATTATAAAATTTCTAAGGCCTATATTTGTAAAAATAAGGTCTGTATTCCTACTTCATTCTTGCTAGTCAAGAATATTACGAACCAAGTAATTCTTGGTACTCCATTTCTTTGGAAAATATTTCTTATTAGAAATATTAATGAATATGGATTTAAAGGAAGCTTCGATAACAAAGAAGTATACTTTGAATTCATTACAGAACCTCTTTCTAGGATTCTTAATGAAATTAAGGATTCTATTCTTATTAAAGCAAAAGAAAATCAGGTAAATTACCTGAAACAAGAAATCAGTATACTTACGATTGAGGATAAACTCCAAAATCCTAAGTTACAAGAAAAGATAAAAATTCTACATAATGAATTTACGTTGCAAATATGTAATGATTTACCTAATGCTTTTTGGAATAGGAAAAAGCATATTGTTACATTACCTTATGAGGAAGATTTTAGTGAGAAAAATATTCCCACTAAAGCTCGTCCTTGTCAGATGAATTATGAACTTTTAGAATTATGTAAAAAAGAAATAGGTTCTCTTTTACATAAAGGTTTAATAAAACCTTCAAAATCTTCTTGGTCGTATACTGCCTTTTAGGTTAATAACCATGCAGAAAAGGAAAGGGGAGCACCAAGGTTAGTCATTAATTATAAACCTTTAAATAAAGTTTTAAAATGGATTAGGTATCCTATTCCTAATAAAAAGGATCTTTTAGATCGATTATTTAATGCCATTATATTTCAAAATTTGATTTAAAATCAGGTTTTTGGCAAATTCAAATAGCCGAAGAAGATCGGTATAAAACTGCTTTTACTGTCCCTATTGGACAATTTGAATGGAACGTTATGCCTTTTGGATTAAAAAACGCTCCTTCTGAATTTCAAAATATTATGAATGATATTTTTATCCCTTATAGTAATTTTATCATCGTTTATATTGATGATATTTTAATCTTTTCTAAAGATATTGAAACTCATTTTAAACATCTTGATATTTTGTTGTTATTCAAAATGGATTAGTTATATCCAGCCCAAAATGGTTTTATTTCAAACTAAAGTCAGATTTTTGGGTCATACTATTAAAAAGGGTAATGTTAACCCAATTAATAGAAGTATTGAGTTTGCATCAAAATTTCCAGACCAAATTCTTGATAAAACTCAACTTCAAAGATTTTTAGGGAGTCTTAATTATATCTCTCCTTATTATGAAAATCTTGCAATTGATACATCTATTTTATATGATAGATTAGAAAAGATTCCATGTCAGTGGACAAATAGTCACACTGAAGCGGTTAAGAAAATTAAAAATAAGGTTACTCATTTACCTTGTTTAATGCTTGCTAATCCTAATTGGACAAAAATTATTGAAACTGATGCTTCTGATTTAGGCTTCGGAGGAATCTTAAAACAAGTTTCTCCAGAAGATAAAAAAGAATATTTAGTTAGATTCCATTCGGGGAAATGGATATGCTCAGAAAAATTATGCTACTATAGCTAGAGAAGTCCTCGCTATAGTTAAATGTGTCCTTAAATTTCAGGATGATTTATATAATCAAAAGTTTTTAATAAAAACTGATTGTCAAGCTGCGAAATTCATGTTTCAGAAAGATTTCAAACATGATGTCTCCAAACAAATGTTTGCGAGATGGCAGGCTCATTTAGCCCCATTCGATTTTGAAATTATTTATAAAAAAGGAAGTGATAATAGTCTTCCTGATTATCTAACTCATGAGTATCTTTCATGAATTTTGCAGACATGTCCCAATATGGGAGAAATTTCCCCTCTAATAGAGGTGGAAGAGGTGGCAAAAATGTTATTGCTCAAATTGGCAATAAAAAGTTGGTATAAGAAAATTTATCATCATCCTCAAGTAATACCTTGAGTAGTGAAGAATTCAGAGAATTCCTCGAATATAAAAAACAGAAAGCAAAGACTGCTGAAGGAACATCTTACGCAAAAATAATTGCGGAAGAAGATGATGAGGTTGACTATGAGAAAATTTCTCATAATGAGGTAATTATATTACTTGAATTTAAAGATTTAAAATGGTCTGATGAACCTTGGACTTTAATGTCAAGGTATCTATAAGAGCATCATATGCTGCTACTTTTTATAAAAACCGTGATACTTATGAAAATATTCTTAAGTCCACAAGAACATGTGACATTGAGCACTTTAGTGCGGGAAATACCCCGTATGCTTTGAAAAAAGGTTATACCTTTAGTAAAATCATTTTAAGCAAGTTATTTCGCCTGAAAAATGGGCTGTACACCCATTAAAAGATAGGGAATATTTCCATCCTGAGTTAAAAATTCTTATTAAATTTAATTATTACGATTATATCGATACTTTTTATAAAGTATTTTTATACCAGAATGAAAGTAAAAAACATTCTTGGTGGATAAAAATTTGTGCGGATGTATATAAGTACGAAATTCCAAATTGGTTTTATCAATGGTGGCTTTCTTATGGAGCTATATTCTTAAGGAACCCTTTTTTGGATTATATCAAGAAAGGGTTAAAGTCTCTCCGATTCTTATAGAAACGGAACATAAAAAAGAATGTACTGAAGGAATGGCTTCTCTACATTTTTATATTGAATTTAGTATTCCATGGATATGGAGATGGACTCCTGAGGTGGGTTATACCCAACTAAAAATTCCATGTCTTAAACGAAACTTTTATATAAAGTTTTGGAAAAAAATGATAAGAAAAACAGTCACTGGCGAATATGAAAGTCAGCAGACGATCGATAAGATCGAAGAGAAAATTTCTCTTTATAAAAATGCGATTAATAATCGTGAACAAAGGGATGCTCCTAGTCCTTTGAGATGATTTCTCAAAGGATTAATCTTCAAAAGGGTAAAATGAAACCCAACGAAATTATTGATGTCTACTTCGAAGAAATGAAGAAAGACATTGCAAAAAATTTCGGAATGAATATTGAAGATATTTCAATGGCGACCTCTTCAAAAAATGAAGATGACGAAGAATTTTGCCTTGCTGGTGAAGGACAAGATCCGAAAAATCCGGATGACTTTATTATTGAAGAATTAATTGGAGACAATGCAATGGATCTAATGGGACAAGAATTATCAATAATTAAAGAAAAAGTTGAGCAAATTACCAAAGCTCGTGAAGAAATAAAAGAATCCAATGTCAAAGATGCTCTCAAGATTAAAGAGATTAAAGAGGCTATGGATAAGGTCAGAAAAAGCTGATAGAGACATCAACGATGGAAAAAGGATCACTAGCTTCAATAAAGTTCAAGATAAGAACGAAGACTTTTTTGGCCAAATTGATGATAGCTGTCAAGACTTTTTGACAAGTGGGGCGGCTAAGAAGAAAAATTTTATTTACTTTAATTATTGTATTTTACTTTTCTCTTCTATTTATAGAGTTGAAGCTCATAAGCTTCAGGGGTGCCTTTTCTTACGCTCTTTTGTACTCTCTCTCTCTCTCTCCCTTCACTGTAATACTCTCTCCTCTGTAAAATATTATAAGAAATAAAAGTTGATGTTCTTGTACGACTCCTCTCCTCTTAAAAGTAAGTTTTAATTTTGTATATATTTTATTTTGTTTCTCTTAGCGTTAATGGAAGGCTAATTTCATAGTTAAACTACACCAAGATGCCTTAATACTTAAATCGTGGTTTTATATCATATTTCTATAAATATATTAATATGATGTATTTAATATTTTCTTTTATAAAAATCCTTTAAAAATGATTAAAAGAATTAAATTTTGGATAAAGGTTATGAAAAATTTAATTTTGATTAATTCTGAGTCGGCTCTTGGCAAAGCCTGTGTTGCTGAAAAATAGGCGTTTGAGGGCATGGCTGTTACCGATTGAATTAAGTCAAATGTAAATTTTATCATGTAAAGATCCTTGTATCCCATGATTTAATTCTAATAATCACAAAAATAAAATTTTATTTTTGTTTTGGAATTATGGTATATAGGCTGGAATACCTTGGGTCCGAACGGGATCAAACTGTTTACAGCTTGATAACTGGACTAATAGGTTTAACAACGCCACGTACCTTTTTCCAATTTCTTTTTGGTGTTTGGTATTTTGGTTGAACTACTTTTGAACAAAGCTTTCTTATGAAAGTTCGATTTTTGGTATGACGGCTTGACTACCTAAGATCCATTGGATTAAACTGGTTAAACAAAGTCCGTGTATCATTATCGAGGTTCGATAAGTTGTTCTTATCATGTATCAATCATCATTTTTATTTTATTTTTAACTTTTGTAAAGATCCTTTTGTAAAGATCCTTCCAGAATAAATCATAAGTTTATTCCTATCGGGTTAGTTCAGGTAGCCTTTAAGCTGTTGGTCCCTATTTGATCCAACAAAACTGACTTAGGACGATTTACCACGCTAATAATGGAAGTTTTAAAGATCGAACGTGGGGTGGGTTAGTGTAGACGATGGGTGCTTTGAAAATAATTTCTTACTATTCAACACACACACACTCACATATACTACACAAAAAACACACACCCTAATGAATTAGGGTTTGGGGATATATATACCACATTAGTTGGTATATTATACCCCTAGTAACTAAGAACTAAAATATTACAAACTAGCCCAAAGTTGATTAAGTATAAACCAACTAAGATAAACATATTGAAATTGAACACTATAAAATATTCCTAACAATCTCCCCCTTAGTGTTCAATCTTCAATTCAGCTCGAGTTATCTTTGTTGGGCACATGGAGAATCTCTCGAGTCCTAACAATCTTCCCCTTGCTCCCCCTGCAAAGGCTATCTCCTCTTCTTGTGGAGGATTTGAATACACTTTCAGCTAGAACTCTCTTGTCTTGACGCTATACGTTGTAGACCGGATGTATACTGTGATCTACGCCCGGATTCTTGATGATGTCGCAGATCTTTAAAATTTTGTTTGCATCTTGTCCTTGTCTTTTTCGTATTTTGAAGTCGTCAAGTCTTCTCCAGTCTTCTTCTCAGTGCCAGATTCGTCTACGTCGAAGGAAGTTGTCTGGTTCGGCCTCGAGGAAGCTTGTCTGGCTCCAGAAGAAGATATGCGTGGGGTGTCTTTTAACATGTGCCAAAGCTTCTTCCGAATGTATTGATGGTGAGCGTGGGATATGTTCTAAAATGTGCCAAGGCTCCTTCTGAATTGGCGTTTGAGTGCAGGAGAGCCCGACTTCATAGTGGTACGCACGGCGGAAATGGTGGGTGGTCCGACCTGTTTGTTTATACGTATCCCCTTCTCCCCCTCATGGCGAATCGTGTTAACGAGATCGGCATGCTTGTATAGTAGTCCAAGATGGACACAAACGACAGGTCGGTGCGGGTAATAACCAGATAGAGCCACTAAGGCAATCCGTCAACACGACTTCATAGACTAACTCCAAGAAGTGGCCTGTGATGACAGGTCTTGATAAACCGGGGCCACTTAGGCATCCCGTTAACATCGTTCAAGGGACTAGCTCGAGACGAAGGCCTAGTCCGTTGTTGTTTTGATGTTGCAACGATAGGACTTCCTTCCGATCTTGGAATCACCTCTACGAGAGATGTGTCAATGGAAGTTCTGATCTGGTCACGAAGTCCAGATAAGAAAAAGTGTATGTGTCCTAAAAATATAAAACATTTAGGTAGTGAGGACACCTAGACTCGATGTGTTCAAGAAAGTTCAGTGGTGTGGGGCTAACTACCACTTAATTCAATATCTCCCGCTTCCAAGTGAAGCGGTGATAGATTATGCGGCTCCCCGTGATTTTATGAAACATCGGTCTATTGGGAGATCGATGAGTAGCTAACGCTCGGTTGTGCATGCGCCGTTGGACCAAATGAGGCGACTTCTACCCGGGAGCTGATATAAATCAACTCCTGCACCTATATGGGATGGTCCGAGTAATTTGTGAACTAAGGGAATTTGTATCTTCCGCTCTTTGGTCTTGTCAAGAGTTGCCAAATAGGGATGTGGCTTTTATGAGTTTGAAATCGTCACTAACACTCGACTAGATTCCGGGGTTAGGTTCAGTTTGGTTTGACCGAACCATGGGAACTTAGAATCCATGCGTCCATCAATTTTTTGGCGAGTGCTGCTTGATCAGCAAGTCGGAGCAGGGCGGTTGTGATCATATTCGTGTTGGTGTATGGATGTCATGCCACCTTTTGCAATTATCGAACTCTTGAGGGTCGAGTTTTCAAGTGAAGTCCATCTTGGGAGGTGGAAACATCTGAGAGGATTTTTGTTTCCCCTTTTTTTCCATATATATATATATATATATATATATGTTCTTTTTTTTGCTTTTCCTTTCCTCTTTTTTTTTTTATGTATGTATATATATTATCGTAATAATAATAGATAAGTAGGTATATGTATATGGGTTAAAGTAAGTTTCTCCCCCTCAAATCGTGCACCTAAGATGTACTCCCCCTAAAAATGTACTATCCCCTCATAAATATGGAGTGATACTCCCCCTCAACGCATGCACATTTAAACATGTAAGTTCTCTCCCAATTAAATAAGCGTGAATGTACTTATTTATTTTCAGATCAGATGCAAACTAAAGAATTACTGTTCTTTAAAAATGCATTAGAATGTACGTTTTTCGCTATTTTAACACTTAAAATAGGTATTTTAACGATTCAGCTTATATGCATACTTGAATGTTTAAGCTTGTAGTTCTTTAAGATATATGCAGTTAAAATGTACCTATCATGGGTTATTAGACATTTCAGCACATATGCATGCGAAAATTTAACATTTAAAGTACATTTGAGTCATGCATGTTTATAATGTACCCTCGGGTTTTCAAAATTGGTATATTATCTTTTCAGCTCGAGATGCATGTCAAATTTATTATGGTATGCATATAGAATTTTCCTCCATAGTTGCTCGCATCGCTTACCAGTCGTGTATGTGGAGCAACCCAAGATACCATACACGCTGGGATGTTTGGCTGCCCTCTTCGCATACCAGTCATGAGTGTGGAGCAGCTCTCTTAGTACCTACCCATGCTGGGAATCTGCAAAAACTTTATCGGGACTTTGGTACCCATTTTTGGATGGGTCCTCCCTTGTTAGCAAAAAACAAGTTAAGCACATTTGGTTCAGATATTGATCCTAAATCATCCTTTAAAGTCCCATTAAATTTGATTTGTGATTTCGGAATCCAGGTTTGGTGAACCTTAGAGGGAAATGACAGTTCAGCGCCGGTGAATGTGTGTCTAGGTTTAGAAGACCTAAAGATTTTCTCCCTAGCCAGTCGCATAAAATGCTTTCTAGAATGAATATGGACTGGATATTTCAAATAGCAATATGAGCTTATAGCGCTATATGCGTCATTGGATGATGAGTCATGTTGCCTATAAGATCTCACATCATTCACTTTATAATGATGAGTGTGCGGGATTTGAGAAGTTCGTCTATGTAAGCTTGGAACTTCTTCGTTGCACGCTTCCCTTTTGATAGGAGGGAGAGGAAAAACCTTGAACATTCTTGGCTTTAATTTTGGGAGATAATACTGATTTTCCTTTCTCCTTCCTAATCTTTATTTGTTCCTTAGCTATTTTTAGCGCTTTGCTTTTACTTAACGTTTCAGGTTTAGTCAAAATTGATTTAGAATGATTAGTAAAAGCCTTTTCAGTTTTAGGAACAAGGATGATTCTTTTCATTTTTGTTTTATTTACCTGTTTCGAGGAAGATGTATTACTTGACAAATTATTGGAAACAGATAAAGACGGGGGAATTTTTGAGATATAAAATCTCCTTTAAAAGCTTTTCCTTTTCAGCGCCAAAACCTATCTTTTCAGAGTTCAAAGTATCTTGTAAATCTTTCAATTTACGAAGAGTCTCTGGAGTATCACACATGGTAGGTTTTTGATCATGTAAACTATTTTCCCCGTTAGAAATTAAGTTAGAAGGAGAGTTTTGATCTGCTGGACCTATATTCGAAATAACATTCTCTAATTGTTTAATCTTAGAGTAAAGCATACGTTGTTCCTCTAAGATGGTCTCATATTTTGATGAGACTTCATTTCGCTCAGCTTCGCAAGAACGTAAACTACTACTCATATCGCAGACCCTCTTTTCACTATCATCTAGCTTAGTTTCTAAGCTAATGATCTTAGACTTTGCTATGGTCAAATCTTCATTAGCATAGGCTAGGCTTTCTTGTTGCTTAAGCAACACGGAGTAATTATTAGCAAGTCTTGCTTCTAATTCCTCAATTTTCCTAGCTTGAGCGTCCATTTGCATTAATATAATATTTAATTGAAAATAGAAATTGTCTTTTAAAATTTCAGTGACGAAAAGTTTGGCAGTATCGTGAAGTATCGAAGAAAGTCGGCGTCGAAAATTTTTTGCGTGCACCGAAAAATTTTGTGATGATTTTGTAAACGGGTACTGTAGCGTTTCGGGCGTGCTACAGTGAAATTTGCTACAGTGTTTCGATCGAAACTGCTAGTGTTTCGATTGAAACTGCTACAGTGAAACGCTACAGTGTTTCGATCGAAACTGCTACAGTGAAGTGGTACAGTGTTTCGATCGAAACTGCACAGTGAAATGGCTACAATACTCTATAGTGAATTTTTGCTCGGCGAAAGTAGTTTCGGGCTATTGATTTAATATGCTAGAGTAAATCTTGTGAAAATTGATTGCAATCGGCCGATTGTGCGAGTGATCGATGCTGAGTTACCAATCGATGGAGCTTACTACTTTTTGACCGAAAGAAATTGTTTCGCCCGAAACTACAGTGAAAATGCTACAGTGAAATTTGCAATTGGGCGTGCTACAGTATTTCGGGGCGTGCTACAGTGAAATTTGTTGTTTCGCCCGAAACCATATATTGCTACAGTGTATTTTGTAGTTTCGCCCGAAACCAGGTTTGCTACAATGCAATTAAAATTTGCTACAGTGAAATAAAAAGTTTCGATCGAAACCAGATTTGATTATTTCGCTACAGTGAAATCACTTTGCTACAGTGTTGCTACAGGTCGCTACAGTGTTGCTACAGTGATTTGAAGTGTTTCGCCCGAAATAATTGCTACAGTGATCTTATTGAATTTGCTACAGTGATTGCTACTAGTTTCGCCGGAAACTAATTATTTGCTACAGTGACTACTTGTTTCGCCCGAAACTCAGTTTGTAGATTTAAAAATTATTATTATTATTTTTTTAATCTACTTTCGGGTGTTGACCAGTCAAAATTCGCCCGAAACTGAATAAAAACGCTCGAAACTTAGTAAATTGGTACTGTAGCTATTTCAGGTACTGTAGCAATCGGGCCATTTGTTCATCTACCCGATTCTGGACTGAAAATGACAAAAAAACAGACGCGATTAGCTCTTGAGCTTGCAAAATCAGGAAAATCAACTCAAAAATTCAAGAACAAGGCAGAATTCGAAACTGAAAAATAAACCCAAAAATTTCAGAAAGTTGCTCAAATCCAAACGTGTTTGCTCTGATACCACTTGTTGGTCCCTATTTGATCCAACAACACTGACCTAGGACGATTTACCACGCTAATAATGAAAGTTTTAAAGATCGAACGTGGGGTGGGTTACTGTAGACGATGGGTGCTTTGAAAATAATTTCTTACTATTCAACACACACACACTCACACATACTACACCAAAAAACACACCCTAATGAATTAGGGTTTGGGGATATATATACCACATTAGTTGGCATATTATACCCCTAGTAACTAAGAACTAAAATATTACAAACTAGCCCAAAGTTAATTAAGTATAAACCAACTAAGATAAACATATTGAAATTGAACACTATAAAATATTCCTAACATAAGCCTTTGACCTTAGAAGGATTACCAGAGAGCTTTATAGCAGCTCTTAGAGATGGTCGAAATCTCGACTGGAAACAATCCCTTATGGGAATAATTCAGTCTAGTCTGGCGCATGGTCCAGTTTATTTTAATGTTTATCCTAATCTTCAATTATCATTGACTGATGTCAATATTTTGGATGCTCTGACATTAAATGTCAAAACTCACGGATAAAATTACGCTCCGGGATCGGAAGTAATTTGTATGTGTTATAGGATTTATTATAAACCTCTTTATACACTAAATCCTCAGTGCATTGTTGATAAACCTATCAACGAAACAGTTTTAATAGAAACCAATTTTAATAGATCTAATATTACAACTCGTTGATCTATTAAATGGGAAGAAATTCAATTCCCAGAAAATTGGGTTATTGAACGAGCTATGCCTCTGCAACCCAAAATCAAGAAAAATCCTACTCAAATAATACGGACAACAGATGGAACTGTTCAAATACACTTTGAGCAGGATAGAAAATCTGTTGATGTAAAAACTCCGAGATCTAGAATTACTAGATCAAGATCTTCACATTATCATATATCACCATGTGATTATATGGTAAGATCTCCTTCTAGAGCTTCGATTTCTCAGGTTAGAGAATCAACCTCTAGTGATTACCTTCAAAATAAGGTAGAAGAATTAAGAATTAATCCTGATAATATTGGGGTGTTTTTAAAAATCAAGACGAGGAAATAACCGAGTCAGAAATGGATTTTCGTGTTTAATGAATTTTAAACCAAAAATTGATTTTAGTCCGGGATCACCGGCAAGAAAGAAAATTCAACAAGAATTTAATCAACCCAAATGGGAACTTTTTAGAAAATGGTTTTTCGAAAACTTTAATAAAGAAGATAAAAATATTATTCAAGAAAAATTTTATAAAGATCTTGAAAAACGAAATGAAAAATTACCTTTCGTTCCTTGGTTTTTATCAAGATATTTTAAAAATATGATTTCTGTTCTTGAAAGAAATTATAAGCTTTCAAATGGAAAAAAATGTTAACTCTATTTTTCCTCCTCAAACCAGTTTCCAAATGGAAAAAGAAAATGAAATTAGGTTTTTTAATGCTTTTCAAAAATTATTTGAAAAAGAAAATGATACGCTTTCTATTACTATTAATCATATTAAGTCTTTTAAAACAACAAAATTATACAAATATGTATGTTATTGTTTTAGGAGAACAAATTTCTTTATTAAAAAAGAATATTGAAGAAATATCGTCTTCAATAAAAGACATAAAAAATTATCTTTTAATAAACAAAGATAAAGCTGAAGAAAAAATAGCTAATAAAGCTTCTCCGAGTGTTCAGCCTCCTCCTAAAATTATCGATTTTAAATTAGAGTCAATTTCCAATATTGAAAATTTACTTAATGAAAAGCTTAAAGACTTAAAACTTAATACTTTAAGCGACGAATTTGAAGAAAAACTTGAAAATTCTGATAGTATTTATAATACTTTTAATGAAGAATTAAATAAAATCAAACAAGGAAAATATTCTAGTAAACCTATTCAAACTAAATTTTATTATCCAAGACCAACACCTCAAGATGTCTTGTTCGAAGAACAAGAATTAACACTTAATAATTCTTATAGTGGCAGGAGTATTTATGAGTGGAACCTAGATGGTTATACTGAAAGACAAATTTTTAATATGATACATAGAATGCTTATGTATAGTACAATAAGCAAAGCTAATCATAATAGCGACAGAGTTGTTGCTAAGATGATTGTTGCTGGCTTCACTGGTCAGTTAAAAGGATGGTGGGATAATTATCTTACTCCTAGAGAACAAGAAAAAATTTATCTTACCATGAAAGAAGAAAATGACGAATTAGTCGAAAATGCAGTTTATACACTGTGTATTAACATAATAGAACATTTTACAGGCCGATGGTCTGATAATTCTGAAAATATCAGAACTCTTCTCCAAAATTTAAGATGTAAAACTCTTACATCTTTTAGGTGGTATAAGGATACTTTCCTTAGTCGAGTTATGGAACTCCCTGAGTCAAATATTACTCACTAGAAGTCTAAATTCATAGACGGTCTACCTTCACTCTTTGCAGAAAGAGTAAGGAATAACCTTAGAAAAGGAGAACCGAGTATAGATTATAATTCTTATACTTATGGTAAACTTATTGATATATGTACTCAAGAAGGTTTAGCTTTATGCAACGAAATAAAGCTGAACAAACAAATTAAGAGAAATTCTCTTAATGAAAAGAAACAATTAGGAGATTTCTGTGATCAATTTGGCATAGAAAATCCTTCTACGAGAGCTGCTCCACACTCATGACTGGTATGCCAAGAGGGCAGCCAAACATCCCAACGTGTATGGTATCTTGGGTTGCTCCACATACACGACTGGTAAGCGATGCCAGCTACTTGTAGGAAAATTCTATATGCATACCATAATAAATTTGACATGCATCTCGAGCTGAAAAGATAATATACCTATTTTGAAAACCCGAGGGTACATTATAAACATGCATGACTCAAATGTACTTTAAATATTAAATTTTCGCATGCATATGTGCTGAAATGTCTAATACCCCATGATAGGTACATTTTAACTGCATATATCTTAAAGAACTACAAGCTTAAACATTCACGTATGCATATAAGCTGAATCGTTAAAATACCTATTTTAAGTGTTAAAATAGCGAAAAACGTACATTCTAATGCATTTTTAAAGAACAGTAATTCTTTAGTTTGCATCTGATCTGAAAATAGATAAATACGTTCACGCTTGTTTAATTGGGAGAAAACTTACATGTTTAAACGTGCATGCATTGAGGGGGAGTATCACTCCATATTTGTGAGGGGAGAGTACATTTTTAGGGGGAGCACATCTTAGGTGCACGATTTGAGGGGGAGAAACTTCATTTAACCTATATACATATACGTATACATATTCCTATATCTATTATTACTATGATACTACTTATCTACTACTATTACGATAATATATATATATATATATATATATATATGTATACATAGTAAAAAAAAGAAGCAAAAAAAAGGGGAAAAGAAAGAAAAACCCTCTCAGACGCTTCCACCTCCCAAGACGGACTTCACTTGAAAACTCGACCCTCGAGAGTTCAAGAATTACAAAAGGCATGACATCCATACACAAACACAAAGAGGATCTCAACCACCCTGCTCCGACTTGCTGATGAAGCAGCACTCACCAAAATTGACGGACGCATGGATTCTAGGTTCCCATGGTTCAGTCAGACCAAACTGAACCTAACCCCGGAAAGTAGCCAAGTGTTAGTGAAGATAGTCCATAAGCCACATTCCCATTTGGCAATTCTTGACAATACCGAAGAACGGAAGATACAAAAAATCCTCACCTCACAAATTTTCGGGCCATCCCATATA
Organism: Craterostigma plantagineum; assembly: GCA_027422505.1. Taxonomy (NCBI): domain Eukaryota; kingdom Viridiplantae; phylum Streptophyta; class Magnoliopsida; order Lamiales; family Linderniaceae; genus Craterostigma; species Craterostigma plantagineum. The sequence goes on from JAPQWV010000002.1 coordinate 9,733,229, forward strand.
GGTGCAGGACCTGATTTTTATCAGCTCCCGGGTAGAAGTCGCCTCATTTGGTCCAATGGCGCATGCACAACCGAGCCTTACCCACTCATCGATCTCCCAAAGACCGGTGTTTCATCAAATCACGGGGGAGCCACGTATGCTATCACCGCTTTACTTGGAAGCGGGAGATATTGAATTAAGTGGTAGTTAGCCCCACATCACTGAACTTTCTTGAACACATCGAGTCTAGGTGTCCTCACTTCCATAATATTTTTATATTTTTTTAGGACACATACACCTTTTCTCATCTGGACTTTGTGACCAGATCTGAACTTCCGTAGACATGTCATTCTAAGACATGCTTCAATGATCGGAAGGAAGTCCTACCGTTGCAACATCAAAACAACAACGGCATCAGGCCATCGTCTGCGAGCTACACTCCTAGATCGATGTTAACGGAACGCCTATGTGGTTCCGGTTCTAAGCCCTGTTCTCACAGGCCGCGTCTCAGAGTTTAACTCTGAACTCGTGTCGACGGATTGCCTTAGTGGCTCCGTCTGGTTATTACCCGAACCGACCTGTCGTTTGTATATTTTCTTGACTCCTATACAAGCATCCCGATCTCGTTAACACGAATCGCCATGAGGGGGAGAAGGGGATACGTATAAACAAACAGGTCGGACCACACACCATTTCCGCCGTGCGTACCACTATGTAGCCGGGCTCTCCTGCACTCAAACGTCAATTCAGAAGGAGCCTTGGCACGTTTTATAACACATCCCACGCTCACCATCAATATTCCGCCGCGCTTTCCACGATGAAGCCGAACTCCACTGGAACCTACAATGTCACATTCGAAAGGAGCTTTGGCACATGTTAAAAGACACCCCACACATATCTTCTTCTGGAGCCAAACAAGCTTCCTCGAGGCCGAACCAGACAAATTCCTTCGACGAAGGCGAATTTAGCGCCGATAAGAAAACTGGAGAAGACTTGACGACTTCAAAATACGGAAAAAGACACGGAAAAGATGCAAACAGAATTCAAAGATCTGCGACATCATCAAGAAACGAATATCCGGGCGTAGATCACAGTATACATCCGGTCCACAACGTATAGCGTCAAGACAAGAGAGTTCTAGCTGGAAGTGCATTCAAACCCTCTACAAGAAGAGGAGACAGCCTTTGCAGGGGGAGCAATGGGAGATTGTTAGGACTCGAGAGATTCTCCATGTACCCAACAAAGATAACCCGCGCAGAATTAAAAATCGAACACTAAGGGGGAGATTTTTAGGAATATTTTATAGTGTTCAATTTCAATATGTTTATCTTAGTTGGTTTGTATTTAATTAACTTTGGGCTAGTTTGTAATATTCTAGTTCTTAGTTATTAGGGGAATAATATACCAACTAATGTGGTATATATACCCCCAAACCCTAATTCATTAGGGTGTGTGTTTTTGGTGTAGTATGTGTGAGTGCGTGTGTGTTGAACAAGGAAGAACCCATTTTGAAAGCATTCATAGTCTACACTTTCACACCCCACGTTCATTCTTTAAATCTTTCATCATTAGCGTGGTAAATCGTCCTAAGTCAGTATTGTTGGATCAAATAGGGACCAACAATTCCTAAGGCCTATATTTGTAAAAATAAGGTCTGTATTCCTACTTCATTCTTGCTAGTCAAGAATATTACGAACCAAGTAATTCTTGGTACTCCATTTCTTAGGAAAATATTTCCTATTAGAAATATTAATGAATATGGATTTAAAGGAAGCTTCGATAACAAAGAAGTATACTTTGAATTCATTACAGAACCTTTTTCTAGGACTCTTAATGAAATTAAGGATTCTATTCTTATTAAAGCAAAAGAAAATCAGGTAAATTACCTGAAACAAGAAATCAGTATACTTACGATTGAGGATAAACTCCAAAATCCTAAGTTACAAGAAAAGATAAAAATTCTACATAATGAATTTACGTTACAAATATGTAATGATTTACCTAATGCTTTTTGGAATAGGAAAAAGCATATTGTTACATTACCTTATGAGGAAGATTTTAGTGAGAAAAATATTCCCACTAAAGCTCGTCCTTGTCAGATGAATTCTGAACTTTTAGAATTATGTAAAAAAGAAATAGCTTCTCTTTTACAGAAAGGTTTAATAAAACCTTCAAAATCTCCTTGGTCGTGTACTGCCTTTTATGTTAATAATCATGCAGAAAAGGAAAGGGGAGCACCAAGGTTAGTCATTAATTATAAACCTTTAAATAAAGTTTTAAAATGGATTAGGTATCCTATTCCTAATAAAAAGGATCTTTTAGATCGATTATTTAATGCCATTATATTTTCAAAATTTGATTTAAAATCAGGTTTTTGGCAAATTCAAATAGCCGAAGAAGATCGGTATAAAACTGCTTTTACTGTCCCTATTGGACAATTTGAATGGAACGTTATGCCTTTTGGATTAAAAAACGCTCCTTCTGAATTTCAAAATATTATGAATGATATTTTTATCCCTTATAGTAATTTTATCATCGTTTATATTGATGATATTTTAATCTTTTCTAAAGATATTGAAACTCATTTTAAACATCTTGATATTTTCAAGAAAATTGTTATTCAAAATGGATTAGTTATATCCAGCCCAAAAATGGTTTTATTTCAAACTAAAGTCAGATTTTTGGGTCATACTATTGAAAAGGGTAATGTTAACCCAATTAATAGAAGTATTGAGTTTGCGTCAAAATTTCAAGACCAAATTCTTGATAAAACTCAACTTCAAAGATTTTTAGCGAGTCTTAATTATATCTCTCCTTATTATGAAAATCTTGCAATTGATACATCTATTTTATATGATAGATTAGAAAAGATTCCATGTCAATGGACAAATAGTCACATGTCAATGGACAAATAGTCACACTGAAGCGGTTAAGAAAATTAAAAATACGGTTACTTGTTGGTCCCGAATGCACCAAACAAGGAATCAAAGAGGCTTTAGTGGAATGAAAAGGGAGTATTCTCACCTTTGAGTGTGTGTAGTGTGTGAAAAATTTGGATAAGCCTTTGATCTTTGATTACTTTCAAAAGTGAGTTGGTAACACCTTATATACCACATTAACCCTAGGTATATTAAGGCCCAATCACTAAATATTAATTAATTACAATCTTGTCTAAAGCCCAAGCTAAAGATAATTACAAAATTAATCCCAAGACTTAAACTATTGACACAATCAATTAAATATCCTAAAAATCTCCCCCTTTGTGTCAATTGTTGGGAGTCTTGAATCTTGAGCATAGCGGTGGTGGATTAGCGTGTGAGTGTGTCGCGAAGCCCTAGCTTGAACTCGAAGGCGCGGAGGTTCCTTCGAAGTACCAATCGATTAGCTATAGCGTCAATGAGCTTCGCGAACTTGGATCGGCAGAGAGGATCTTCTTCTGAAAGTATGCGGCAGATCTTCATTAGTTTGTCTTGGATGATGGTGAGCGTTCCATCCGAGAACTTTGCCACTTCAGAGCAGCGCAGCATCCTCATCTTTCCCTTATAGTTCGAGTAGGCGACCGCCGGATCGTCTCCGTCGATCACATCGCCCTCTCGGTAGTCGTCCGCGTTCTTGAAAGATGGGCGAGTCAGATTCACCTTCTTCAGGTTGTGCTCCACCGCCATCTGCAGATCGTGGGTGGCGAAGAATCTGACCTGTCGGAGCATATCCCATGGTGACCGGTTCAGCACGTATGAGATGTCCAGAACTTCTGAGGACGAGTCTGAACTGCTTCATGGATTCCAGCATGCTGTACAGGTCGCCCAGGCGCAGAAACTTGAAGTCCGCCTCACTGACTTCACAGTAGCTCTCATCCTGCCTCATTACCGTGAATACTGGGTAATGGACAGGTCCTTTGGACTCTTGGCGGAGGTCAGTGACTTTGCAGATGGGGGTCCGACTCATTTCCTGAGCGATGTTTTCCTCATCGGATAGCGTCCTATTTGTCCATTTGTGGCACAGAAGGCTCCATCGATAGAGTTGCTTCTTTCTCTCGCTCCAACTTTGGATGTTCATCAGCTCATACTCGTCGAAGGTGGTGATGATCTGCTCCTTGCGTCGCCAGATCCTCTTCCTGATCTCTTCTTGAAACGGTACGGTGATCTTTTTGTTTTCCCACGGTGCTTCCGGTATATCCACCGTGGGTACATCCGTTTGAGCAGCAGGGGCCTCTGTTTGCTGCGCTTGGAATTGCAGGATGCCCTCAAGCTCGGCCGGTTCAGCGTCGTACTCCTCTCCGTCCTCGTTGTCTGCTGTGTTGATCAGCGTTAGTGAGGCTTCCATCAGCAGACGTCGAGCGTTTTCCACCAGCTTCCTGGCTGCTACTGCATCGACGGGTGTGTACAGCCATTCATCGTTGAAGATGTAGGCTTCGATCTCGTTCTGTGCGCAGTAGACGTCCTCGGGAGCTACGTTGGGGTCGGTGTTGAGAGGAGTGTCGCTGTGTGGTGACGAGGGTGTTGCGTCGGAAGAGTTTGTGGATTGTGGGGATGGTTGTGGTGGAGATTCTGGTGGTTCAGTTGTGGTGATGGTTTTGGCAAGGATGATTTGGGTGTCGGGTGGTGTAGGTGTGGTGGTGGCCTCTAACATCGATGTGATAGTTAGAGGTTCGGAGACTGTGGGTGGAGACGGTGTGGGGGTGGTCTCTAACGTCGATGTGACGATTAGAGTTTTGGAGACGGTAGTGGATGGTGGTGAGGGTGATTTGGCTAGTGACTCAGGGTTAATAAGGTGGGATTTTTGGCTATTGGGGTGTGAGGTTTCTGTTACGGGCGTTGTTTCAGGCCCGGAGGAGGAGGACGGCGTCGAGTGAGTGAGTCCTTGGGATTGTTGGCCTAGCTGCCTATTCTCCCCCTCGCGGCGATCTTGATCATCGTCTTGATCGTCGCGCCTGATCCCGCTGGACTCGCCCTGAGCGCGGCAAGTCATGGGCTGAGTCATCATTCTCTTCATCTGCCGTTCCTCGTCGTCGAGTTCCGTCATCGACTCGAATCTTGCTCGTAGGAGGTAGAAGAGCTCCTTCGCGGAGATGGCAGAGAGAATGGCTTCAGCGTCCACATCTTGAGTCGGTGGTGGCGTCTCCGGGGCCACACCTTTCCCTTTGTCGGCGGTGGACGCATCGAGACGCGCGTAGACTTTATCGAGAATCGACGTCTCAAGAGTCTTTGCAAACTCTTGAAGACGTGTATCTAGCGCGGTCTCGGTGATGAATTGGGGTAAATTTAACAAGTTGGAATCACGAAGAACTCCAACTGACACCGGATCGGAGAATATAGCCGATCGGCCGCCCGTTTGCACAGGACTGGAAAAGACGGGGTCACTTAGACTTCCCGTTGGCATCATCGATGAGACAGACTCAATCGTATGATGGCCTAGGCTCACGGTTGTTGTGATGTTGGCCGTGCTAGGTCTTCCGCTCTCAGTCACAGAGATATCACCGAGCGTTCTGACAGAGTCACGAAGACTCTGTGGTGCGGTGGAAGGTGTATGTGTCCTAGAAACGTATGAAACTATGGGGAGTGAGGGCACTAGACTCGAGGTGCTTGAAGAGGATGCAGTCTGAGGCGAGGGACTGCTTGTTTCAACATCGACTATCTCCAAGTGGGATGTCGATGGTATACGTGGCTCCTCGTGGAATGAAATATCCTCCTGTAGAGAGGAAGATAAGTGGGTTGGTGGGGTAGTTTGCGTGGTTGATCCAGATGCCACGACTTCTACTCGGGAGGTGAACACATCACCTCCTGTACCTACTGGTTCGGCTCGGCTTATCTGTGGCTGAGGAGGTCGATCGTGCTTTTGTTTTGATCGACGCTCCGTGGGGCGGCTTACGTCATCCTCTCGCGATCGTTTTTCCGGAGCGCGGGTGGAAGAGGATGCGGCGTGACTCGAGGACTTTTTGGAGGTGGTGGTGGGGTTTTGGCTAGTCCCGGGGTTGGGAGCAGTGGGGTTGATCTGCTCCGTAGGGACAGAAGATAGTGGTCTGGGGCTTTCTCGGAATGAGGCGGTTGACATGCGATATTCGCGGACGTGTGGATTTGTCTGGTCGGCGTAGGTGAGAACTTCGTCCGGAATAATCATTGCGTTTCGATCCTTCGCCGGAGTGTTTTTCTTGGCTAACTTCTCGACTGTGGGGATGGGGAAGTGTTCGGCTGCCGGCCGCATGCGAATGCTGGTGGAGTGCATGCGGAAGTGTTTGATGAAGGCTGGGAGCCACCGCATGTAAGGTAATAAGCAGTTAGTGACTCCCTTTGCGACTTCCCGGTCGCGACGTTGGATCATCGCGACAAGATCCATCCAGATGATGTCCGCGTAGTTGTACTTCCGGTTGTGGGCGATGCCGGTTAGGATGGTGAGGATCTGAAGGTTTCCGCGGTCCTGACCGGCATGCTTTCCTGACATGCACTTGTTCACCAGCAGGTACAGTGTTCGCCAAGGTTGAGGTAGGTTGCGGGTGGTGACTTCACTGAGGACAAGTGGGCCCTTCTTCTTCTTGGTATCTGGTTGATGGCCCAGTCGGTCAATGTCTTCAATGAGTTGATCGTGCGTTGGAAGTGGGTCATAGGGTGAGTAGACGGGGAGTTGAAGCACTTCTTGCACTATTTTGCGATTGAGGACCACCGTTTCTTGATCAATTTGTGCGGATAGGTTTTTGGCAAGATGGAGTGGTCCCGCTATCTGCAGTGTATGCCAGAATTGTTGAAGGTACACCTGTGCTTCTGGCTCGCCATGTGTGAGGGCGTGGCGAAGTGGGTGCCCTTTGAGGATTTCTATGATGACGGGGGCATCGCATCGAAAGCTCTGCAGGTCCACCATGAAGTTGTTGGGAATCAGGGCCGCCCATTGACTCAGTGGGAAGATCTGCTCGGGTGGTGGGACATAGAGACGTGTGTTGAGTTCGATGCGAGCAATGTCCCGTTGGATTGCAGCCGCCTCAAGTGCTTCAATTGTACTTTGATCTTTTTCCGTCATATCTGTGCTTGACAGTAATTGTGATATGATTAGAATGGATTAAATTGTGAGAATCTGGACATAAATGAGTCATGGGTGAAATGATGGAAGTGGCCTCAAATTGCAAATGAAACATCGACAGTGTTTTTAAAGGAGATGAGAAAGTTCGCTAAGTATAACATATAGGGATGTTGAGGAAAATTTAGCATTTTGTGTCAAATTTCGCATGTAATGAGAAATTTCGCAGATTATCACACAAAGGCATGTCGAGAGAACATTTTCGCAGATATAAAGGAAATTTCGCACTCAGTCTTATTCATGAATTTTGCATATACAGGGAAATTTCGCATTCAAAGGAAATTTTCGCATGTAGCATGGAAATTTCGCATTCAGTGTAAAGTTTCGCATGTATTGGGAAATTTTCGCAAGTTATAACACAAAGACATGTCGTGAGAAAGTTTCACAGGTTATATGAAAGTTTCGCGGAGGTAAAGAGCTTTGTGGACTGCGAAAATTTTTGTTCACTGTAGTTGCGAAATAGTGAAGATGCGAAAATATGTAATATGAAGTGATGTGTTATTAGAATTTCGCGGGGCTAAACTCACTGTAGCAGGGAAAGTTTTGTCGTGAGGGAAAAAGATTTTCTCAGATAAACTTTCGCGGTACTTAACATACTGTAGCAGCGAAAAAAAATTTTAACACATGTAAATTCTCGGGCGAAAGTTTCGCAGTTTCTTAGTCACTGTAGCAGCGAAAATTTTTAACATAAGAAATTTCTCGGAGAAAATAAAGTTTCGCGGGGCTTAACATGCTGTAGCAGCGAGAAAAATTTTAACATATGTAATTTCTCGGAGAAATTTTCGCGGAACCTCACTCACTGTAGCGCAAGAAATTTCTCGGATAAAATAAAGTTTCGCGGGGCTTAGCTCACTGTAGCAGCGAAATTTAACGTTTTAAAGCAATTTTTTGAGAATTTTTTCGCAGTGAAGAACACAGTGCGATATCGTGCGAAACTACGCAATGTTTTAGCCTTAGACCTACGCAAATCTCAACCAAAATGCAATAATCTGGACTCAATCAACTCGAAATTGGATGGGCAATGCATATTTGAGGGTATTAAACATCAATAATCTAACATGCGTTTGATTTAGAGCCGAGAAAAATTAATTCAAACCTAACAGATTTAATTAAAATGGGGCAAAACAGGATAAGACGAACAGATATTTGGATTATTTAAGGTGTATTCATACCGAAAAAGCTTGATTTTGAAGTCGAAGAATGCAGATAAGTGGATTTTGAATGCAGATTGGACGTCGACAATGATGCGAGGGGTTGCGAAATTTTGAAAGAGGGGGTTGCGAAAATTTTGAATTTTCTCGGGAATTTTAGGATTGTAAAATGTGTTAAGTGTTTAGGGTTTTAGGGGTTTTAGTCACTGTATATGCGAAATTTTGAGTTAATGGGTCGAAATTTCGTGGGCTTGGTCAAAGCCTCAACTGAGCTGAATTTTCGCGGGTTTGGTCAAAGTTGGGTCCAATTGAGGTTCAATTGGTCCAATTTTGACCCTTTTTGACCAGAAAAATTAGAAATTCAACCCAAAATATTTTAATCGGTCCAATTTTGACTCAGTTTGACCAAACTTTAAAATTTCAACCCAAATTTTTTTTTAAATAAAATAAATAGAAAAAATCAGAAGCTCCCCCTTAATCGAGAAACTTCCCATTTTAAATAATGGAAGAAAAAATAGATGCTCCCCCTTAATCGAAAACTCCCCCTCAAAAGACATAATTCAGAAGACATATAGATAATGAAGTGAAGTGGAAAAAAAATATGTACACTTTATCAAAGTTCATGTAGGGTCGATTGATCACAACTGAATATTCAATATGCCCAACATAGTCACTAGGTGTTGGAATCGTTTGACATCCAACGGCTTTGTGAAGATGTCGGCCAGTTGATCTTCGGTTGTGATGTAGTGCAATTCAATCGTGCCTTGTTCGACATGTTCTTTGATGAAGTGATGACGAATATCTATGTGTTTCGTTCTTGAGTGATGTACTGGATTACTCGTCATCGCAATAGCACTTTTTGAGTCACAGTAAATGGGAATTTTATCAACATGAAAATTAAAATCTCGTAGTTGGGTTCTCATCCACAAAAGTTGTGAACAGCAACTAGCGGCGGCGACATATTCTGCCTCCGTCGATGAAGTTGAGACACAGTTTTATTTTCGAGACGACCAACTTACGAGTTTACCTCCCAAGAAGTGTGCAGCTGCAGAGGTGCTTTTTCGGTCCATCTTGCATCCTGCGTAATATGAGTCAGAGAATCCAACTAGTTTGAAGTCCGATAGAGTGGGGTACCACAAACCCAGATTGGGTGTTCCTTTGAGATAGCGGAGGATCCTTTTGACAGCAGTGAGATGGGATTCCTTTGGTGTTGCCTGAAAACGAGCGCAGATTCCTGTCGAGAGAACGATGTCCGGTCGACTAGCAGTAAGATACAAAAGAGAACCTATTATCCCTCGATAGATGGTTTGGTCAACGGGAACACCAGATGGGTCCGCGTCGGGTCGGCCAGAGGGTGACATAGGTGTAGCAGCAGTCTTGGCATCCTTCATTCCATATTTCTCGAGGATGTCATGGATGTATTTGGACTGATTGATGAAGATTCCGTTGGGGAGTTGCTTTACTTGAAGACCAAGAAAGAAGTTCAGCTCACCCATCATACTCATTTCGAATTTCTCTTTCATCAATTCTGCGAACTCTTCACACAGTTGTGGTTTAGTCGATCCAAAAATGATATCATCGACATAAATCTGTACAATCATTATGTCCGGGCCACTCCGCTTGGTGAAGAGAGTTGTATCCAGAGATCCTTTCTTGAATCCAGACTGAACAAGGAAGTCTGAAAGGACGTCATACCAAGCTCTGGGGGCCTGTTTTAGTCCGTAGAGGGCCTTGTAGAGTCGATATACGTGATGAGGAAACTCTTCGCTCAAGAACCCTTCAGGTTGATCAACGTACACTTCTTCTTTGAGAAATCCATTCAGAAATGCAGTCTTCACATCCATTTGGTAGACTTTAAAGTTCTTGTGAGCAGCAAAGCCAAGAAAAATTCGTATGGCTTCGATCCTGGCAACTGGGGCGAAAGTTTCATCGTAGTCGATACCTTCTTGTTGGTTGTACCCCTTAGCCACAAGTCTTGCTTTATTGCGAATAACAACACCGTCTTCATCCTTTTTGTTCTTGAAGATCCATTTTGTGCCGATAATGGATCTATTGCGAGGTCGTGGTACGAGTTCCCAAACTTGTAAACGTTCAAACTGATTTATTTCCTCCTGCATTGCAATCAGCCAATCGGGATCGTTGAGAGCTTCGGCTACTCGTGATGGTTCGACTTGACTGAGATAGCAAGCAAACAGACTTTCATTCATCGTAGCCGAACGTGTCGAAACACCGGATGTGAGGTCCCCAATAATCTGGTCTGTAGGATGAGACCGAGTCCAGAGTGGTACATTGGTCTGTGAGGAGCTAGCCGCATTTGTGTTTATTGGAGGCTCATTAGATTGGGGTCCGGTGTCCGAAGAAGAGATCTCAACCGTAGTGGATGGAGAGGGTTCATCATCAGGATCAGCAATGTTCCCAAGGTTGGGTAAAATGTCGTCTTCATTGAGATTGAGTGCATCCAAGTTTGGAGGGACGACGTCATTGCCGATAACTGGTGGTGTAGGTGGAGTGGGTGCAGCGGTAGGTTCAGTGGTGGCGGCGGGAGTCTTGGGAACTGGATAGAAGTACTCGAAAAGTAGATCGAGATCCAGCTCACCAGAGTTGCCCTCAGATGAGGAAGTTCCCGCCGTTGAAGGTTGACCTTTTGTCAACGAATGTAGAAGACCTGGTTCTGGACTAATATGAGCAGAAGCCATGAGGTCGCTTTCGTCAAAGGTGATATTTGTGCTCTCAATGACAGATCGTTTCTCCTTAAGATAGACTCTGTATGCCTTCGAGTTTAGCGAATAACCAACAAAGATTCTTTCGAGTGCTTTTGGATCAAGCTTCCCAAGATGTTGGCGATCATTGGCAACAAAACATCGGCATCCGAAAACCCTTAGATACGATATATCTGGTATACGACGGTTGTTCAACATCTCGTATGGAGTGCGGCTGAATCTCTTGTGGATGGAAGCCCGGTTCTGCGTGTAACAGACTGTTTGAATAGCTTCGCCCCAAAGAGAGTGAGGAAGGCCGGATTGGATGAGGAGAGTCCTAGCTGCTTCAACTAGTGTTCTGTTCTTACGCTCAACGACACCATTCTGTTCCGGTGTCTTCACAGCTGAGAACTGCTGAGTGATGCCCTGAGTGGCATAAAAATCACTGAGCTTCTTGTTCTTAAACTCAGTTCCGTTGTCAGTTCTGATAATCCGAACCTTCTGTTGATGGAGAGTTTGGGACGTAACAACAAACTCGATAATTATATCAGGAACTTCATCCTTTGTACGAATGAGTTTCGTCCATGTGTAGCGTGAAAAATCGTCGACAATCACAAGAATATACCGTCTTCCTCCGAGTGTGGCCGTAGGCATTGGGCCACATAGATCCATATGTAAGAGCTCGAGGATTAGCTTAGAGGATGGTGTTTCCTTGGATATGTGAGACGATCGCTTCATCTTCCCCAATTCACAGGCAGAGCAGAGGTGTTCCTTATGATATGTTAGTTGGGGTAGACCGTTGACGAGTTTATCTTGACGCAGTTTGTTGATAGCCTTGAAATTGAGATGAGAAAGACGTCGGTGCCATAGATCATTCAACTTGGGTGCAGCCCGAGAGAGAAGGCATACTGGTCGAGAGGTCGTGAGATTGAGTACGTAGAGGTGAGACGTGCGCGTTCCAGAAAGAAGTGGCAGTCCCGAGGCATCTATAATGCTGCAGATGTCAGATTCGAAGAGAACCTTGTATCCTGTGTCGCAGAAACGACCAATGCTGAAGAGATTGTAGGTCAAACCCTCAACGTAAGAGATGCCCTTGATCGTCAGTTTGTCATGGACGAGATCACCAGTTCCGAGAATTGGCGCCATTTGACTGTTTCCGAAGGAGACCCTTCCGAGATAGCACTCGGAGAAGTTGCTCAGCAGCTCCTTGTTTCCCGTCATGTGTGTGGAGCAACCCGAGTCTAGATACCACACATGACAGACCTGCAATCATTAGCAAATGTTGGGTCCCCGTTTACTGACGGGGCATTCTTGTGATACAAGTAAAAGTTTCACGCGCTTAATGGGAAATGTGGATTCTAAATCAGATTGTGTTGATTCTAATTTAGCTTTCCCTTTGTCGTTTGTTTGATTAGGCGGGATTGTGGTTTTCCTAACCCATATTTTCCTAATTCGTGCTTGCATGTTTGGCGCCGTATACATGAATTGACGTGGGTAACGTTGTTGTTGTTTTCGTGCTTCGGTTTTGGTCGCCTTTGGATTGCGAGTAGTAGGTGAGTTTGCGTTTGACGACGAGAGACGTTTTCGCTTGACCTTAGGTTTTGGCGAGATGGGAGAATTCCAAGACGTCGTAGAGAAGGTTCGCTTCCGAGGTCGGAGTGTTGCGTGTTCATGTGTTTCATATTCATGAAATCGTGGGAGAACAAAATCATTGCAACAGCACATAGACATAAGTTTGGTAAAAGAAAGATAAGTTTTGGCAACATAATTGTCTACGACCTTAGGATATTGGGATTCAGTACATAGAGAGGAAGGACGAATATAGGATGGTTTTTTCTTCTTGTCATCGAAGAGTGGATTCGCCTTTGTCTGATACGTACTGCCCTCCAGAGACGTCGAACTCACATTCCCTGTATCCATAAGAATACTAGAGTTAGTGTTAGAACATATGTCAGCTTCACGAGTCATTTTCGCCGTCCTCTTACATTTACATGTTTGAGAATCGGGTACTTGACTCGATGTGGAGGGATAGTTCGTATTGGGAAATTTTTCTAGTGTGTAGATTTTGCTAAGTAGCTCATCTCGCTCTTTTGCAAAGGCCTTCCTTTCTACTTCTAGTTGTCGTTCTAGTTCTGCTATGAGTAGTAGTTTCTTTGGGATGTAAGTGCGAGAGAGCACATCTTGAAAAGCAACTTCCTGTTCTTTGTTTGGGAGTAAGGTTTCGACATCCTCCGAGAGTGAGGATACCTTAGTCTTATCTCTATTGTTCAACTCTGTGTAGTCATATGCGATTTCTGCCCAATGAATGTTCTGTTCTCTTGTTTCTTCTGAGATGGCAGCGGAGGATGATCTCACAAATGGCTTAAGCTGCGGGGGAGCACCATTTCTTGTTTGCAAGAATGCAGTGTTGCACATGTTGTATCTTTTAACTGTTAGCGGTGTTGGATTGCAATTGCTAGACAGTCCGATCCCCCCCCCGTGCGTTGTAGAATTCTGTTTCCACTGGTTGGTTCAATAGGCATAAAATGCATGAGTTTTCGTTTCTAAGGTGAAGTTGCTCTTCAAGTTCTTTCACCTTGTGGTATAGCCTAACTCTTTCCTTCGTAAGCAGTTCGTATTTGGAGGCCGTCAGGAGGCGAGAAGTTTCACATGAACTAATGGCTAGTGTAGTTTCCTTAACCTTAGTCTCACTTTGTTTGTTCTTGCTTTGCAGACGTTTGACTAAAGCTTCAGAGGCCATTAGACGTTCGTTTGCACAGGCAAGTTCTTCTACTTTTAGACTAAGTAAGGCATAGTTGTTTTCAAATTTTAGCTTAAGTTCATCATAATCCCTAGCGTCTACGGTGGGTTTCTTAATGGCGTGTCGGTGAGTAAACACATCATCGAGGTGTGAGATTCGTACCTCAGACTCAGCGTTGGTAGGAGTATTAGCTGTGTTTTCACCGGTGTGATCCATCTCCTCGTCCTCGTCATGTTCGACCAGCCTTGCCATGCAGCAATCTTCATCCTTAGGCTCCTCGTCTTCTGAAGTGTCATTCACCCATTCAGCCTCCTCGGTGAGTAGAGCTTTCCCACTTTCCACCTTGCGGGTCATTCTGGCCTTACGGTCGTAGTAGCCGGAGTCCTTCACGCGTGGGGCGTGGCATTCTTTGGCAAAGTGGCCTATCTTTCCACACCGAAAGCACTTCACAGACTTTTGAGGTGTGGAGTCCTCTTCTTTCTTTGTTGGCTTGGCTTCCTCTGTGGGAGTGGTCTTTTTGGTGCCGCTATAGGTTCTTTGGCGATTGGAAGAGGATGAGGATTTTTTTCCGATCTTCTTTGAGACCAACTTAGTGAGCATTGCCAGTTGCTATATCACGAACATCTTCGTCTGATTCTGTATCAGCTTCGGATCCTAAAGAAGTGTCAGATACAACAGCTGGTAGCTTTCCTTTGTTCTGTTTGGTCTTAGTGGTGGAAGATCGATCATTGGTTTTGTTCGAGAGGAGGGCCAGTGGGTCGACTCGAGTGTTGGTGGACTTAGGTTGCACGTATGGAGCATAGGCAGACAGACTGTCATAAAGAGCATGGATGGAAGTGTTGGAGAGGTCCTTACTCTGAATCATCATCACGATTGCATTGCCCCACTGTGGTTTGAGGCTTCCAAGAAAGCGGTTGTTGATATCGAATTTGTCCCTCGAGATCCTGGCTTTCTTGAGTTCATTGATGACCTTCAGGTATCTGAGGTACGTGTCACGCAGCTCCTCCTTCGTAGGCTTGGAAGTGTTCATACTGTGAGAGACAGGCTGATTTCCTCCCTTGAGCACTTTCAGTTGTGCCTGCCATGATTTCTACGAGTTCATCCCATATTTCTTTAGCAGTTGTGCAGCACTCGATGTGAGCATAGACTTCGTTGCCCATAGCCTGGAAGAGGTATCCTTTGGCAGTCTCGTCGGCCTGTACGCGAGCCAGGGACCTCTTGGAGTGCGGCGTTCATCCATGGGAGGGTTTGAGTTTGGCTGTGCAGGGATGATTGTCCAGAACTGTGCTGGGCCGTTGAATATGGAGTCCAGAAGGTATTGAGAGAGTGGTGCGCCTTTGTTCCTGATGAACGTGAGGAACCGGTTTGTCCATATGCTGTAGTCGCCTTGTCGCAGCATCGGAGGCCTGGTGTCGGAGCCCACTGTGGAGATGTCATTCGTGGTAGACATGGTTGGTGCAGTCGAATCGTCCGTGGTTTTGATCTTGTATAGATAAGAGAGTTAGTAACGAACGATAAGAGAAATACGAGTTGAATGAGTAGAGTTTTGAGAATAAAACTGTTTAAAGAATTTCCTAGAACTAAGTGAGCGTGTGTGATGGTCGATAATGTGTGGAAGAGAAATAAATCTTGAAATTAGGAGAAGTTCTAGGAATTTAAATCGAGACTTGAGGAGCAAAAACAAATTTTATGTCAAATGTGGTCTAGGGTGTTAGGACTGAAGTGTTGGGATCAAATCTTAAATAAGTTTGAGAAAAGTTTAACCCAAGAAGATTTTAACACGAGAAAAAGTCTTAACACGTCAAAAAAAAATTCGCAGTTCGAAATTTTCTCGGATTCTAAAATTTCGCATGTGAGAATGATTCCCAGTTGAGAGTTTTAAAGCTTCACAAGAGAATTTCGCACGTTAAAAAAATTTCGCATCGAGAGTTGACGTGTGGTCTTAGAAAATTTTCTCGGATTTTAAAGAGTACGAAGTTGAGAAAAATTGGGTCTAAGTGAAATTTTCGCGGTTTAAAAATTCTCGGCTGAAAATTTCTCGACCTGCGAAAATTTCTCAGATTTTTGGAAAGTTTCGCGGCTTAGAAAAATTCTTGAATAGACTTTCTCGCATATAAAGTTTCTCGGATTTTAAGCATAGGCCGTTGCGAAAAATGCAGTGAACGTAAAATTTCGCGGTTTTGAAAATTCTCGGATTTGAGCATAGGCCGTTGCGAAAAATGCAGTGAAAGTGAATTTTCGCGGTTTTAAAATTCTCGGATTTAAATTCGCGATATGAAACTTTCGCGGATTTGAACGATTCAGAAAGTTTCGCGGGCAAGAACACCGAAGTACTGTTCCATTGCTTGTCGCGAATCTTTCCCAGAAAACCGCCCGTTTTCACTCAAATCTCAACCAAAATCGCTCAAACTTGATCCTAAACTTCAGAAATTCTTCCCTAAACACAAAATCGACCGATTTGTGAGCTAAAAACACAAAAAAATAGGTCAAATCGACCAAAAACAGAGAATGGCCGAGATGTCCTTTTCTGAAAAGTTTTTGCTTCAATCTTGCTCAAAACTCGTTAAAACTGATCCAAAAGTGTTCTAAAAACATTTTAGGCATATACTCGATCTGGGGGAAGGTTTTAAACACAAAAACGAAGCATCAAAACCCCAAAACAAGCTCGAAATGCCGAAAATAATTTTTTGCCCAAAAACACCTTTGATCTTTCTTGGAATCGAACGAAACTGGATTCAAATCAATGCAGATCGATCCACGTTTGCTCTGATACCACTTGTTGGTCCCGAATGCACCAAACAAGGAATCAAAGAGGCTTTAATGGAATGAAAAGGGAGTATTCTCACCTTTGAGTGTGTGTAGTGTGTGAAAAATTTGGATAAGCCTTTGATCTTTGATTACTTTCAAAAGTGAGTTGGTAACACCTTATATACCACATTAACCCTATGTATATTAAGGCCCAATCACTAAATATTAATTAATTACAATCTTGTCTAAAGCCCAAGCTAAAGATAATTACAAAATTAATCCCAAGACTTAAACTATTGACACAATCAATTAAATATCCTAACATTACTCATTTACCTTGTTTAATGCTTGCTAATCCTAATTGGACAAAAATTATTGAAACTGATGCTTCTGATTTAGGCTTCGGAGGAATCTTAAAACAAGTTTCTCCAGAAGATAAAAAAGAATATTTAGTTAGATTCCATTCGGGGAAATGGAATAATGCTCAGAAAAATTATGCTACTATAGCTAGAGAAGTCCTCGCTATAGTTAAATGTGTCCTTAAATTTCAGGATGATTTATGTAATCAAAAGTTTTTAATAAAAACTGATTGTCAAGCTGCGAAATTCATGTTTCAGAAAGATTTCAAACATGATGTCTCCAAACAAATGTTTGCGAGATGGCAGGCTCATTTAGCCCCATTCGATTTTGAAATTATTTTATAAAAAGGAAGTGATAATAGTCTTCCTGATTATCTAACTCGTGAGTATCTTTCATGAATTTTGCAGACATGTCCCAATATGGGAGAAATTTCCCCTCTAATAGAGGTGGAAGAGGTGGCAAAAATGTTATTGCTCAAATTGGCAATAAAAAGTTGGTAAAAGAAAATTTATCATCATCCTCAAGTAATACCTTGAGCAGTGAAGAATTCAGGAATTCCTCGAATATAAAAAACAGAAAGCAAAGACTGCTGAAGGAACATCTTACGCAAAAATAATTGCGGAAGAAGATGATGAGGTTGACTATGAGAAAATTTCTCATAATGAGGTAATTATATTACTTGAATGTAAAGATTTAAAATGGTCTGATGAACCTTGGACTTTAATGTCAAGGTATCTAGACAGAGCATCATATGCTGCTACTTTTTATAAAAACCGTGATACTTATGAAAATATTCTTAAGTCCACGGGAACATGTGACATTGAGCACTTTAGTGCGGGAAATACCCCGTATGCTTTGAAAAAAGGTTATACCTTTAGTAAAATCATTATTAAGCAAGTTATTTCGCCTGAAAAATGGGCTATACACCCATTAAAAGATAGGGAATATTTCCATCCTGAATTAAAAACTCTTATTAAATTTAATTATTACGATTATATCGATGCTTTTTATAAAGTATTTTTATACCAGAATGAAAGTAAAAAACATTCTTGGTGGATAAAAATTTGTGCGGATGTATATAAGTACGAAATTCCAAATTGGTTTTATCAATGGTGGCTTTCTTATGGAGCTACAATTGAAATTCTTAAGGAACCCTTTTTTGGATTATATCAAGAATGGGTTAAAGTCTCTCCGATTCTTATAGAAACGGAACATAAAAAAGAATGTATTGAAGGAATGGCTTCTCTACATTTTTATATTGAATTTAGTATTCCATGTATATGGAGATGGACTCCTGAGGTGGGTTATACCCAACAAAAAATTCCATGTCTTAAACGAAACTTTTATATAAAGTTTTGGAAAAAAATGATAAGAAAAACAGCCACTGGCGAATATGAAAGTCAGCAGACGATCGATAAGTTCGAAGAGAAAATTTCTCTTTGTAAAAATGCGATTAATAATCGTGAACAAGGGAAGCTCCTAGTCCTTTTGAGATGAAATCTCAAAGGATTAATCTTCAAAGGATTAATCATCATTTTTTTTATTTTTAAACCCTTTTGGAAGATTAATCCTTTGAGAAATCATCTCAAAAGGACTAGAGCTTCCCTTTGTTCACGATTATTAATCGCATTTTTATAAAGAGAAATTTTCTCTTCGATCTTATCGATCGTCTGCTGACTTTCATATTCGCCAGTGGCTGTTTTTCTTATCATTTTTTTCAAAAACTTTATATAAAAGTTTCGTTTAAGACATGGAATTTTTTGTTGGGTATAACCCACCTCAGGAGTCCATCTCCATATCCATGGAATACTAAATTCAATATAAAAATGTGGAGAAGCCATTCATTCAATACATTCTTTTTATGTTCCGTTTCTATAAGAATCGGAGAGACTTTAACCCATTCTTGATATAATCCAAAAAAGGGTTCCTTAAGAATATCAATTGTAGCTCCATAAGAAAGCCACCATTGATAAAACCAATTTGGAATTTCGTACTTATATACATCCGCACAAATTTTTATCCACCAAGAATGTTTTTTACTTTCATTCTGGTATAAAAATACTTTATAAAAAGCATCGATATAATCGTAATAATTAAATTTAATAAGAATTTTTAACTCAGGATGGAAATATTCCCTATCTTTTAATGGGTGTATAGCCCATTTTTCAGGCGAAATAACTTGCTTAAAAATGATTTTACTAAAGGTATAACCTTTTTTCAAAGCATACGGGGTTTTTCCCGCACTAAAGTGCTCAATGTCACATGTTCCCGTGGACTTAAAAATATTTTCATAAGTATCACGATTTTTATAAAAAGTAGCAGCATATGATGCTCTGTCTAGATACCTTGACATTAAAGTCCAAGGTTCATCAGACCATTTTAAATCTTTAAATTCAAGTTATATAATTACCTCATTATGAGAAATTTTCTCATAGTCAACCTCATCATCTTCTTTCGCAATTATTTTTGCGTAAGATGTTCCTTCAGCAGTCTTTGCTTTCTGTTTTTTATATTCGAGGAATTCCTGAATTCTTCACTGCTCAAGGTATTACTTGAGGATGATGATAAATTTTCTTTTACCAACTTTTTATTGCCAATTTGAGCAATAACATTTTTGCCACCTCTTCCACCTCTATTAGAGGGGAAATTTCTCCCATATTGGGACATGTCTGCAAAATTCATGAAAGATACTCACGAGTTAGATAATCAGGAAGACTATTATCACTTCCTTTTTTATAAATGAATTATTCCTTCCTGAATACAATTCAAATCTGCTCCACTATCAATTAGTGCAATCAGATTCTTTTGAAAATTTCCATCTATGAGTAGTGATATTTTCACTAACCATTTTTGCGAAGTTATTACTTCAAGTGTTGAGAGGAAATTATCATCTTTATCATTTAAAGAAATATTAGAAAATTCTTCATAATTTTTTAATTCTTCAATTTTTTCTTTTCCTTTTTCCAATTTAGAAAATCTTCGTTCTAAGTCAATAGGACTTAATTTTAGATTTTTAATTTCAGTTTTAAGATTTGAAATTTCAATTGCTAAATCTTTAATATTAACAGGAAATTCATTCTTACATTTATTTTTATTTTGAAGTAATTTCATTACTTCGGACATTTTGTAAGGTTCAGTTTTAGGAATAACTTCTTTTGAAGTTTCTCTCTTTTTGAATTAATATTTTGATTATATGATTTTTTAAATCTGGGTCTTCTGTTGTTTTAACATTTCGAGAAGATTATTGTCAAGAACATTTAATTCTTGAAATTGAGAAATAATTTGGTATAAATTATTATCTTCTAGTTCAGATTCTGAGCTTTTAATATTTTTAACACAAGATTGTCCTATTTGACAATTTTGACATTCTTCAGATTCTGATGATGAAAAGTCTTCGATGATATTGTTCTCATCACTCGAAGAAGTTTCACTGTCTGATTCCAACAGAATTTTTGATAATGTTTCTTTTAAATCATTATCAATATTTAAATTATTATTTTCTTTTTGGTCCAGCAATTTTTTGCTTTGTGACCTATTTTTCCCACATTTTCGACAAACAATTGGAGGGAAATTTCTTCTATATTGATAATCTTTATTGTCTTTTAAGAGTTTTTGTTCTCTTCGTTTAGATTTTCGATATTTTCTCCTTTCATATTGTTTAGGAGAATATTTTTTAGGTTTATATTCTTTACGAGGTTGGCTCGTAGAAGGATTTTCTATGCCAAATTGATCACAGAAATCTCCTAATTGTTTCTTTTCATTAAGAGAATTTCTCTTAATTTGTTTGTTCAGCTTTATTTCGTTGCATAAAGCTAAACCTTCTTGAGTACACATACCAATAAGTTTACCATAAGTATAAGAATTATAATCTATACTCGGTTCTCCTTTTCTAAGGTTATTCCTTACTCTTTCTGCAAAGAGTGAAGGTAGACCGTCTATGAATTTAGACTTCCAGTGAGTACTATTTGACTCAGGGAGTTCCATAACTCGACTAAGGAAAGTATCCTTATACCACCTAAAAGATGTAAGAGTTTTACATCTTAAATTTTGGAGAAGAGTTCTGATATTTTCAGAATTATCTACCATCGGCCTGTAAAATGTTCTATTATGTTAATACACAGTGTATAAACTGCATTTTCGACTAATTCGTCATTTTCTTCTTTCATGGTAAGATAAATTTCTTCTTGTTCTTTAGGAGTAAGATAATTATCCCACCATCCTTTTAACTGACCAGTGAAGCCAGCAACAATCATCTTAGCAACAACTCTGTCGCTATTATGATTAGCTTTGCATATTGTACTATACATAAGCATTCTATGTATCATATTAAAAATTTGTCTTTCAGTATAACCATCTAGGTTCCACTCATAAATACTCCTGCCACTATAAGAATTATTAAGTGTTAATTCTTGTTCTTCGAACAAGACATCTTGAGGAGTTGGTCTTGGGTAATAAAATTTAGTTTGAATAGGTTTACTAGAATATTTTCCTTGTTTGATTTTATTTAATTCTTCATTAAAAAGTATTATAAATGCTATCAGAATTTTCAAGTTTTTGTTCAATAAAGTATTAAGTTTTAAGTCTTTAAGCTTTTCATTAAGTAAATTTTCAATATTGGAAATTGACTCTAATTTAAAATCGATAATTTTAGTAGGAGGCTGAACACTCGGAGAAGCTTTATTAGCTATTTTTTCTTCAGCTTTATCTTTGTTTATTAAAAGATAATTTTTTATGTCTTTTATTGAAGACGATATTTCTTCAATATTCTTTTTAATAAAGAAATTTGTTCTCCTAAAACAATAACATACATATTTGTATATTTTGTTGTTTTAAAAGACTATTAATATGATTAATAGTAATAGAAAGCGTATCATTTTCTTTTTCAAATAATTTTTGAAAAGCATTAAAAACCTAATTTCATTTTCTTTTTCCATTTGGAAACTGGTTTGAGGAGGAAAAATAGAGTTAACATTTTTTCCATTTGAAAGCTTATAATTTCTTTCAAGAACAGAAATCATATTTTTAAAATATCTTGATAAAAATCAAGGAACGAAAGGTAATTTTTCATTTCGTTTTTCAAACGATCGATAAGATCGATCTTTATAAAATTTTTCTTGAATAATATTTTTATCTTCTTTATTAAAGTTTTCGAAAAACCCTTTTCTAAAAAGTTCCCATTTGGGTTGGTTAAATTCTTGTTGAATTTTCTTTCTTGCCGGTGATCCCGGACTAAAATCAATTTTTGGTTTAAAATCCATTAAACACGAAAATCCATTTCTGAGTCGGTTATTTCCTCGTCTTGATTTTTAAAAACACCCCAATATTATCAGGATTAATTCTTAATTCTTCTACCTTATTTTGAAGGTAATCACTAGAGGTTGATTCTCTAACCTGAGAAATCGAAGCTCTAGAAGGAGATCTTATCATATAATCACATGGTGATATATGATAATATGAAGATCTTGATCTAGTAATTCTAGATCTCGGAGTTTTTACATCAAAAGATTTTCTATCCTGCTCAAAGTGTATTTGAACAGTTCCATCTGTTGTCTGTATTATTTGAGTAGGATTTTTCTTGATTTTGGGTTGCAGAGGCATAGCTCGTTCAATAACCCAATTTTCTGGGAATTGAATTTCTTCCCATTTAATAGATCTACGAGTTGTAATATTAGATCTATTAAAATTGGTTTCTATTAAAACTGTTTCGTTGATAGGTTTATCAACAATTTTACACTGAGGATTTAGTGTATAAAGAGGTTTATAATAAATCCTATAACAGATACAAATTACTTCCGATCCCGGAGCGTAATTATATCCGTGAGTTTTGACATTTAATGGTTCAGACTTCATATATTGCTGAAATATTTGTACTTGGATGGTAAGATTAAAAAAAAAGTTGCATCTGTTGGTAAGTATTATCATTATTCATTTCGCATTGTGGACCGACGCCCATGTAATGCTGCAATACACACATTCTTATCAATTTTAATGAGCCTGAATAATTAGATAATATAGCTGGCTCGGACACATCCTGTCAGCATATATATATATATATATATATATATAGCAGTGAAGAATTCAGAGAATTCCTTGAATATAAAAAGCAGAAAGCAAAGTCTGCTGAAGGAACATCTTACGCAAAAATAATTGCGGAAGAAGAAGATGAGGTTGATTATGAGAAAATTTCTCATACTGAGGTAATTATATTACTTGAATTTAAAGATTTAAAATGGTCTGATGAACCTTGGACTTTAATGTCAAGGTATTTAGACAAAGCATCATATGCTGCTACTTTTTATAAAAACCGTGACACTTATGAAAATATTCTAAGGTCTACGGGAACATGTGACTTTGATCACTTTAATGCGGGAAATACCCCGTATGCTTTGAAAAAGGGTTATACCTTTAGCAAAATAATTTTCAAGCAAATTATGTCGCCTGAAAAATGGGCTATACACCCATTAAAGGATAGAGAATATCTCCATCCTGAGTTAAAAACTCTTGTTAAATTTAATTAGTACGATTATATCGATGCTTTTTATAAAGTATTTCTATACCAGAATGAAAGTAAAAAACATTCTTGGTGGATAAAAATTTGTGCGGATGTATATAAATCCGATATACCAAATTGGTTTTATCAATGGTGGCTTTCTTATGGAGCTACAATTGAAATTCTTAAAGAACCCTTCTTTGGATTATATCAAGAATGGTTAAAGTTTCTCCGACTCTTATAGAAGCGGAACATAAAAAGAATGTATTGAAGGAATGGCTTCTTTACATTTTTATATTGAATTTAGTATTCCTTGGATTTGGAGATGGACTCCAGAAGTGAGTTATACTCAACAAAAAATTCCATGTTTAAAAAGAAACTTTTATATAAAGTTTTGGAAAAAAATGATAAGAAAAACAGCCACTGGTGAATATGAAAGCCAGCAGACGATCGATAAGATCGAGAGAGAAAATTTCTCTTTATCAAATGCGATTAATAATCGTGAACAACGAGAAGCACCTAGTCCTTTTGAGATGATTTCTCAAAGGATTAAAATACAAAAAGGAAAAATGAAACCCAATGAAATCATTGATGTTTACTTCGAAGAAATGAAGAAAGACATTGCAAAAAATTATGGTTTGAATATCGGAGATATTTCAATGGGGACATCTTCAAAAATTGATGAAGACGAAGACTATTGTTTAGCTGGTGAAGGACAACAACCAGAAAATCCGGAGGATATTTTATTTGAAGAAGTAAATGACAATACAATGGACCTCATAGGACAAGACATGGCAATTATTAAAGACCAAATGGCGCTAGTTGCCAATAAAATCAAAGAAAATAAAGATGCCATGGATAAGCTCAGAAAAAGTTGAAAGAGACTTCAACGATGGAAAATTGATCGACTTTAATAAAGTTAAAGATAGCTTTAATAAAGTTAAAGAAGACTTTATTGAAGAAATGGAAAACAGCTGTCAAGATGCTTTTACAAGTGGGGCGGCTACGAAGAAAATTTTTCTTTACTTTAATTATTGTACTTTACTTTTTCCCTCTTTAAATAGAGTTGAAGCTCATAAGCTTCAGGTGTGCTTTCTTTTACGCCTTTTGTACTCTCTCCTTCCTCTCTCTCTCTTGTAATCTTCTCTACTGTAAAATAATCTAAGAAATAAAACTTTGAAGTTTGCTGTACGACTCTCCTCTCTTCAAGTAAGTTTAAATTTTGTTTTTTAATATTTATCTTTTGTATAATTTAGCCTTAATGGAAGGCTAAATATTCGTTAAACTACACCAAGATGCCTTAATACTTAAATTATGGTTTTATATCATATATATATATTATATTAATATGATGTAATATTTTAAAAATCTTTTAAAAATCGATTGAAGGAATTAAATTTAGAATAAAGGTTATAATAAAATTTGATTTCGATTAATTCTTTGTTGGCTCTTGGCTAGCCCGTGTTGCCGTGAAAGGCGTTTGAAGGGTAAGGCTGTTACCAATTGAATTAATTGAATGAAGATTTTACTATGTAAAATTCCTTGTATTCGATGATTTAATTCTAAAGATCACAAAAATAATTTGTTTTCGGATTAATGGTATATAGGCTGGACTACCTTGGGTCCGAACGGGATCAAACTGTTTACAGCTTGATAACTGGACTAATAGGTTTAACAACGCCACGTACCATTTTCCATCTTTTTGTACAGTTTTTAAGCTTTTTGTAAAAAGATCCTTAAAATGGTATCAGAGCCATGGTGAGTATTAAGAAATTCTGGTGTAGTTTAACGTTCTTTATCAAATGAATTTGATAAGACGAAAAGATAATACTGTTAAAAACAGTATTGAAGAGGAGTATGATATTCCTCAAGATTTAGACAAATTAAATCGTTGGACAATTCCAAAAATAGATTATAAAATAATCTATGAATTGGGAACCTTTGAAAAATTAGGTTTAAAACAGGTAGTAAAAACTACTGAAGAAACAATCTCTTTGAATAACGAAGAGATGGTTATTAGACTTCTAAGTAATAGAGACTTAGAAAAATATAGATTGAATCATAAGTTTATCCATATTGGATTAGTTCAGGTAGCTTTTAAGCCTTTGACTTTAGAAGGTTTACCAGAGAGCTTTATAGCAGCTCTTAGAGATGGTAGAAATCTCGACTGGAAACGATCCCTTATGGGAATAATTCAGTCTAGTCTGGCACATGGACCAGTTTATTTTAATGTTTATCCAAATCTCCAATTATCTTTGACTGATGTCAATATATTGGATGCTCTGACCTTAATGTCAAAACTCACGGATATATTATTACGCTCCGGGATCGGAAGTAATATGTATCTGTTATAGAATTTATTATAAGCCTTTATATACACTCAATCCACAGTGTAAAATCGTTGATAAACCTATCAACGAAACTGTTCTTATAGAAACTAATTTTAGTAGATCTAATATTACAACTCGTAGATCTATAAAATGGGAAGAAATACAATTTCCAGAAAACTGGACAATTGAACGAGCTATGCCTCTTCTGCCTAAAATACAAAACAATCCTACCCAAATAATACAATCTACAAATGGAACTGTTCAAATACAGTTTGATCAAAATCGCCGATCTATAGATGTTAGGACTCCTAGATCTAGAATAACTAGATCAGCCTCTTCTCATTATCATATATCACCATGTGATTATATGATAAAATCTCCCTCTAGAGCTTCGACTTCTCAAGTTAGAGAATCAACTTCTAATGATTATCTACAAAATAGAGTTGAAGAATTAAGAATTAATTCTGATAATATTGTTCATGGAATTTCTAAAAATACGACGAGGAAATAACCGAGTCAGAAATGGATTTTTGTGTTTAATGGATTTAAAACCCCAAATTGATTTTAGTCTGGGTTCTCCGGCAAGAAAAAAATTCAAAAAGAATTTAATTTACCCAAATGGGAACTCTTTCGAAAATGGTTTTTGAAAGTTTTAATAATCAAGATAAAATTATTATCCAAAATAAATTTTATAATGATTTGTCAAAAAGAAATGAAAAATTACCTTTTATTCCTTGGTTTTTGACAAATTATTTTAAAAATATGATTTCAGTTCTTGAAAGAAATTATAAGCTTTCAACGGGGAAAAATATGAAGTCAATTTATCCGCCTCAAAGTAGTTTTCAAATTGAAAAGGATAATGAGATTCGCTATTATAATGCTTTTCAAAAATTATTTGAAAATGAAACTCTTACTGTTACTATAAATCATATAAATAGTCTTTTAAAACAACAAAATTATACGAATATGTATGTTATTGTTTTAGGAGAACAAATTTCTTTATTAAAGAAAAATATTGAAGAAATATCTGTTTCTATTAAAGATATAAAAAATTATCTTTTAATGAATAAAGACAAAAATATAAGTGAAATTAAAATAGCTAATATAGCTTCTACTAGTATTCAACCTCCTCCTGAGATTGTTGATTTTAAATTAAAATCGATTACTCAAATTGAAGATTTAATTGAAAATAGCTTAAAAATTTAAAGCTTACCACTTTAAGTGAAGACTTTGAAAATCAGCTTGAAAATTCTGATAATTTTCATAATACTTTTACTGAAGAAATCAATAAATTAAGAAATTCTTCGAAATTTGCAAGTAAACCCATTCAGACTAAATATTATTCCCAAGACCAACTCCTCAAGATGTTCTAATTGAAGGACATGATCTTACTATAAACAACTCATATAATGGTCATTGCATTTATGAATGGAATTTAGATGGCTATACGGAAAGACAAACTTTCGGTATGGTTCATAGGATGATGATGTATAGTACAGTCTGTAAAACTCAAGGTAATACAGACAAAACTATAGCTCAAATGCTTGTTGCTGGCTTTACTGGTCAGTTGAAAGGTTGGTGGGATAATTATTTATCTCAACAAGACCGAGAAAGTATTTTTCTTAATGTAAAAGAAGAAAATAGTACAATTATTGAAAACGCTGTTTATACTTTATGTATAAACATTGTAGAACATTTTACAGGCCGATGGTCTGATAATTCTGAAAATGTCAGAACTTTGCTCCAAATCTTAGGTGTAAAACCCTTACATCGTTTAGATGGTATAAGGATACTTTTCTTAGCAGAGTTATGGAACTTCCTGAGTCAAATAGTACTCATTGGAAATCCAAATTCGTTGATGGTCTTCCTTTCTTATTTGCCGAAATTGTTAAGAAAATCCTTAGAAATGGAGAATCTAGTATAGATTATAATTCTTATACTTATGGCAGATTAATAGGAACTTGCATACAAGAAGGTTTAGCTTTATGTAATGAAAATAAAGCTTAATAAACAACTCAAGAGACATTCTTCTCTTGACGAGAAAAAACAATTAGGAGAATTCTGTAGCCAATTTGGTTTAGAAAATCCTTCTACGAGTAAACCTCGTAAAGAGTATAAACCCAAAAAATACTCTCCTAAACAATATGAAAAAAGAAAATATCGAAAATCTAAACGAAGAGAACAAAAATTCTCAAAAGATAATAAAAATAATCAATACAGAAATAAATTTCCTCCAATTATTTGTCGCAAATGCGGTAAAATTGGTCATAAAGCATCAACATGTTGGACTAAAAAGAAAATTAATAATTGAATATTGATAATGATTTAAAAGAAACATTATCAAAAATTCTGTTGGAATCAGATAGTGAAATTTCTTCGAGTGATGAAAACAATATCATCGAAGATATTTCATCATCAGAATCTGAAGAATGCCAAAATTGTCAAATAGGACAACCTTGTTCTAAAAATATTAAAAGTTCAGAATCTGAACCAGAAGATAATTTATATCAAATTATATCTCAATTTCAAGAATTAGAATTAAATGTTCTGGATAATAATCTTTTGAAAATTTTAAAAGAAACAGAAGATCCAGATTTAAAAAATCATATTATCAAACGATTAATCCAAAAAGAGGAAGAAACTTCAAAAGAAGATATTCCTAAAATTAATAAAACTGAATCTTATAGTATGGCTGAAGTAATGAGATTACTTCGTAATAAGAATAAAAATAAACAAACTGAATCAGATGTTAATATTAAAGATTTGACAATTGAGATTTCAAATCTTAAAACTGAAATTAAGAATTTAAAATTAAGTCATATTGATTTAGAACGAAGATTTTCTAAATTAGAAAAAGGGAAAGAAACTGTTAAAGAATTTGAAACTAATGAATTTCGTTAGTACTTTCTGAAAATATTCAGAAGAAAATTTCCTTTCAACATTAGAAGTTATCACTTCTCAAAAATGGCTTGTTAAAATATCACTACTTATCGATGGAAATTTTCAAAAGAATCTGATTGCACTAATTGATAGTGGAGCAGATTTGAATTGTATTCAGGAAGGAATTATTCCTACCCATATTTTCATAAAACAACTCATTCTCTAAGCTCTGCAAGCGGAGAAAAGTTGCAAATAAGCTATAAAATTCCCAAGGCCTTTATTTGTAAAAATAAGGTCTGTATTCCTACTACATTCTTGCTTGTCAAGAATATTACAAACCAAGTAATTCCTTGGTACTCCGTTCCTTAGGAAAATATTTCCCATTCAAAATATTAATGAACTTGGATTTAAAGGTAACTTCGAAAATAAAGAAGTTTACTTTGAATTCATTACTGAACCTTTTTCAAGGATTCTTAATGAAATTAAGGATTCTATTCTTATTAAAGCAAAAGAAAAACAGGTAAATTACCTTAAGCAAGAAATTAATATACTTACGATTGAGGATAAAATCCAAAATCCTAAGTTACAAGAAAAAATTAAATTACTTTATATGAATTCACGTTGCAAATATGTAACGATCTTCCAAATGCTTTTTGGAATAGAAAAAAACATATAGTTTCGTTACCTTATGAAGATGATTTTAGTGAGAAAAATATTCCCACTAAAGCTCGTCCTTGTCAGATGAATTCTGAATTATTAGAATTATGTAAAAAAGAAATAACTTCTCTTTTACAGAAAGGTTTTAATAACCTTCAAAATCACCTTGGTCATGCACAGCTTTTTATGTCAACAATGCGGCAGAAAAGGAAAGGGGAGCACCTAGGTTAGTTATTAATTATAAACCCCTTAATAAAGTTTTGAAATGGATTAGTATCCTATTCCTAATAAAAAGATCTTTTAGATCGTTTATTTAATGCCATTATCTTTCAAAATTGATTTAAAATCAGGGTTTTGGCAAATACAAATTGATGAAAAGGACAGATATAAAACTGCCTTTACTGTTCCAATAGGACAATTTGAATGGAACGTAATGCCTTTTGGTTTGAAAAATGCTCCTTCTGAATTTCAAAATATAATGAATGACATATTCATCCCTTATAGTAATTTCATTATCGTTTATATTGATGATATTTTGATCTTTTCAAAAGATATTGAAACACATTTCAAACATCTTGATATATTTAAGAAAATTGTTATTCAAAATGGATTGGTTATATCTAGTCCAAAAATGGTTTTATTTCAAACTAAAATACGATTTTTAGGTCATAATATGAAAAAGGAAATATTAATCCAATTAATAGAAGTATTGAGTTTGCATCAAAATTTCCAGATCAAATTTTAGATAAAACTCAGCTTCAAAGATTTTTAGGAAGTTTAAATTATATTTCTCCTTATTATAAAATCTTGCTAGTGATACATCTATTTTATATGATAGATTAAAAAAGATTCCTTGTCAGTGGACAGATAGTCACACTGAAGTAATTAGAAAAATTAAAAATAAGGTTACGCATTTACCTTGTTTAATGCTTGCTAATTCTAATTGGCAAAAAATTATTGAAACTGATGCTTCTGACTTAGGCTTCGGAGGAATCTTAAAACAAGTTTCTCCAGAAGATAAGAAAGAATATTTAGTTAGATTCCATTCGGGGAAATGGAATACTGCTCAGAAAAATTATGCTACTATAGCTAGGGAAGTACTTGCTATAGTTAAATGTGTTCTTAATTTCAGGATGATTTATATAATCAAAAGTTTTTAATAAAAACTGATTGTCAAGCTGCGAAATTCATGTTCCAGAAAGATTTCAAACATGATGTCTCCAACAAATGTTTGCGAGATGGCAGGCTCACTTAGCACCATTCGATTTCGAAATCATTTATAAGAAAGGGAGTGATAATAGTCTTCCCGATTATCTTACTCGTGAATATCTTTCATGAATTTTGCAGATATGTCCCAATATGGGAGAAATTTCCCCTCTAATAGAGGTGGAAGGGGTGGCAAAATGTTATTGCTCAAATGGGCAATAAAAAGCTGGTTAAAGAAAACCTATCCTCAAGTAATGATCTTTTTACAAAAAGCTTAAAAACTGTACAAAAAGATGGAAAATGGTACGTGGCGTTGTTAAACCTATTAGTCCAGTTATCAAGCTGTAAACAGTTTGATCCCGTTCGGACCCAAGGTAGTCCAGCCTATATACCATTATCCGAAACAAAATTATTTTTGTGATCTTTAGAATTAAATCATCGAATACAAGAATTTTACATAGTAAAATCTTCATTCAATTAATTCAATTGGTACAGCCTTACCCTTCAAACGCCTTTTCAACGGCAACACGGGCTAGCCAAGAGCCAACAAAGAATTAATCGAATCAAATTTTATTATAACCTTTATTCTAAATTTATTCCTTCAATCGATTTTTAAAAGATTTTTAAAATATTACATCATATTAATATAAATATATATATATATATATATATGATAAAACCATAATTTAAGTATTAAGCATCTTGGTGTAGTTTAACGAATATTTAGCCTTCCATTAAGGCTAAATTATACAAAAGATAATATTAAAAAACAAAATTTAAACTTACTTGAAGAGAGGAGAGTCGTACAGCAAACTTCAAAGTTTTATTTCTTAGATTATTTTACAGTAGAGAAGATTACAAGAGAGAGAGGAAGGAGAGAGTACAAAAGGCGTAAAAAGAAAGCACACCTGAAGCTTATGAGCTTCAACTCTATTTAAAGAGGGAAAAAGTAAAGTACAATAATTAAAGTAAAGAAAATTTTCTTCGTAGCCGCCCCACTTGTAAAAGCATCTTGACAGCTGTTTTCCATTTCTTCAATAAAGTCTTCTTTAACTTTATTAAAGCTATCTTTACTTTATTAAAGTCGATCATTTTCCATCGTTGAAGTCTCTTTCAACTTTTTCTGAGCTTATCCATGCATCTTTATTTTCTTTGATTTTATTGGCAACTAGCGCCATTTGGCTTTTAATAATTGCCATGTCTTGTCCTATGAGGTCCATTGTATTGTCATTTACTTCTTCAAATAAAATATCCTCCGGATTTTCTGGTTCTTGTCCTTCACCAGCTAAACAATAGTCTTCGTCTTCATCAATTTTTGAAGATGTCCCCATTGAAATATCTCCGATATTCAAACCATAATTTTTTGCAATGTCTTTCTTCATTTCTTCGAAGTAAACATCAATGATTTCATTGGGTTTCATTTTTCCTTTTTGTATTTTAATCCTTTGAGAAATCATCTCAAAAGGACTAGGTGCTTCTCGTTGTTCACGATTATTAATCGCATTTTGATAAAGAGAAATTTTCTCTTCGATCTTATCGATCGTCTGCTGGCTTTCATATTCACCAGTGGCTGTTTTTCTTATTATTTTTTTCCAAAACTTTATATAAAAGTTTCTTTTTAAACATGGAATTTTTTGTTGAGTATAACTCACTTCTGGAGTCCATCTCCAAATCCAAGGAATACTAAATTCAATATAAAAATGTAAAGAAGCCATTCCTTCAATACATTCTTTTTTATGTTCCGCTTCTATAAGAGTCGGAGAAACTTTAACCCATTCTTGATATAATCCAAAGAAGGGTTCTTTAAGAATTTCAATTGTAGCTCCATAAGAAAGCCACCATTGATAAAACCAATTTGGTATATCGGATTTATATACATCCGCACAAATTTTTATCCACCAAGAATGTTTTTTACTTTCATTCTGGTATAGAAATACTTTATAAAAAGCATCGATATAATCGTACTAATTAAATTTAACAAGAGTTTTTAACTCAGGATGGAGATATTCTCTATCCTTTAATGGGTGTATAGCCCATTTTTCAGGCAAAATAATTTGCTTGAAAATTATTTTGCTAAAGGTATAACCCTTTTCAAAGCATACGGGTATTTCCCGCATTAAAGTGATCAAAGTCACATGTTCCCGTAGACCTTAGAATATTTTCATAAGTGTCACGGTTTTTATAAAAATAGCAGCATATGATGCTTTGTCTAAATACCTTGACATTAAAGTCCAAGGTTCATCAGACCATTTTAAATCTTTAAATTCAAGTAATATAATTACCTCAGTATGAGAAATTTTCTCATAATCAACCTCATCTTCTTCTTCCGCAATTATTTTTGCGTAAGATGTTCCTTCAGCAGACTTTGCTTTCTGCTTTTTATATTCAAGGAATTCTCTGAATTCTTCACTGCTCAAGGTATTACTTGAGGATAGGTTTTCTTTAACCAGCTTTTTATTGCCCATTTGAGCATAACATTTTTGCCACCCCTTCCACCTCTATTAGAGGGAAATTTCTCCCATATTGGGACATATCTGCAAAATTCAAGAAAGATATTCACGAGTAAGATAATCGGGAAGACTATTATCACTCCCTTTCTTATAAATGATTTCGAAATCGAATGGTGCTAAGTGAGCCTGCCATCTCGCAAACATTTGTTTGGAGACATCATGTTTGAAATCTTTCTGGAACATGAATTTCGCAGCTTGACAATCAGTTTTTATTAAAACTTTTGATTATATAAATCATCCTGAAATTTAAGAACACATTTAACTATAGCAAGTACTTCCCTAGCTATAGTAGCATAATTTTTCTGAGCAGTATTCCATTTCCCCGAATGGAATCTAACTAAATATTCTTTCTTATCTTCTGGAGAAACTTGTTTTAAGATTCCTCCGAAGCCTAAGTCAGAAGCATCAGTTTCAATAATTTTTTGCCAACTAGAATTAGCAAGCATTAAACAAGGTAAATGCGTAACCTTATTTTTAATTTTTCTAATTACTTCAGTGTGACTATCTGTCCACTGACAAGGAATCTTTTTTAATCTATCATATAAAATAGATGTATCACTAGCAAGATTTTTATAATAAGGAGAAATATAATTTAAACTTCCTAAAAATCTTTGAAGCTGAGTTTTATCTAAATTTGATCTGGAAATTTTGATGCAAACTCAATACTTCTATTAATTGGATTAATATTTCCTTTTTCAATATTATGACCTAAAAATCGTATTTTAGTTTGAAATAAAACCATTTTTGGACTAGATATAACCAATCCATTTTGAATAACAATTTTCTTAAATATATCAAGATGTTTGAAATGTGTTTCAATATCTTTTGAAAAGATCAAAATATCATCAATATAAACGATAATGAAATTACTATAAGGGATGAATATGTCATTCATTATATTTTGAAATTCAGAAGGAGCATTTTTCAAACCAAAGGCATTACGTTCCATTCAAATTGTCCTATTGGAACAGTAAAGGCATTTTATATCTGTCCTTTTCATCATTTGTATTTGCCAAAACCCTGATTTTAAATCAAATTTTGAAAAGATAATGGCATTAAATAAACGATCTAAAAGATCTTTTTTATTAGGAATAGGATACCTAATCCATTTCAAAACTTTATTAAGGGGTTTATAATTAATAACTAACCTAGGTGCTCCCCTTTCCTTTTCTGCCGCATTGTTGACATAAAAGCTGTGCATGACCAAGGTGATTTTTAAGGTTTTATTAAACCTTTCTGTAAAGAGAAGTTATTTCTTTTTTACATAATTCTAATAATTCAGAATTCATCTGACAAGGACGAGCTTTAGTGGGAATATTTTTCTCACTAAAATCATCTTCATAAGGTAACGAAACTATATGTTTTTTTCTATTCCAAAAAGCATTTGGAAGATCGTTACATATTTGCAACGTGAATTCATTATAAAGTAATTTAATTTTTTCTTGTAACTTAGGATTTTGGATTTTATCCTCAATCGTAAGTATATTAATTTCTTGCTTAAGGTAATTTACCTGTTTTTCTTTTGCTTTAATAAGAATAGAATCCTTAATTTCATTAAGAATCCTTGAAAAAGGTTCAGTAATGAATTCAAAGTAAACTTCTTTATTTTCGAAGTTACCTTTAAATCCAAGTTCATTAATATTTTGAATGGGAAATATTTTCCTAAGGAACGGAGTACCAAGAATTACTTGGTTTGTAATATTCTTGACAAGCAAGAATGTAGTAGGAATACAGACCTTATTTTTACAAATAAAGGCCTTGGGAATTTTATAGCTTATTTGCAACTTTTCTCCGCTTGCAGAGCTTAGAGAATGAGTTGTTTTATGAAAATATTGGGTAGGAATAATTCCTTCCTGAATACAATTCAAATCTGCTCCACTATCAATTAGTGCAATCAGATTCTTTTGAAAATTTCCATCGATAAGTAGTGATATTTTAACAAGCCATTTTTGAGAAGTGATAACTTCTAATGTTGAAAGGAAATTTTCTTCTTGAATATTTTCAGAAGTACTAACGAAATCTTCATTAGTTTCAAATTCTTTAACAGTTTCTTTCCCTTTTTTCTAATTTAGAAAATCTTCGTTCTAAATCAATATGACTTAATTTTAAATTCTTATTTCAGTTTTAAGATTTGAAATCTCAATTGTCAAATCTTTAATATTAACATCTGATTCAGTTTTGTTTATTTTATTCTTATTACGAAGTAATCTCATTACTTCAGCCATACTATAAGATTCAGTTTTATTAATTTTAGGAATATCTTCTTTTGAAGTTTCTTCCTCTTTTTGGATTAGTCGTTTGATAATATGATTTTTTAAATCTGGATCTTCTGTTTCTTTTAAAATTTTCAAAAGATTATTATCCAGAACATTTAATTCTAATTCTTGAAATTGAGATATAATTTGATATAAATTATCTTCTGGTTCAGATTCTGAACTTTTAATATTTTTAGAACAAGGTTGTCCTATTTGACAATTTTGGCATTCTTCAGATTCTGATGATGAAATATCTTCGATGATATTGTTTTCATCACTCGAAGAAATTTCACTATCTGATTCCAACAGAATTTTTGATAATGTTTCTTTTAAATCATTATCAATATTCAAATTATTAATTTTCTTTTTAGTCCAACATGTTGATGCTTTATGACCAATTTACCGCATTTGCGACAAATAATTGGAGGAAATTTATTTCTGTATTAATTATTTTTATTATCTTTTGAGAATTTTTGTTCTCTTCGTTTAGATTTTCGATATTTTCTTTTTTCATATTGTTTAGGAGAGTATTTTTTGGGTTTATACTCTTTACGAGGTTTACTCGTAGAAGGATTTTCTAAACCAAATTGGCTACAGAATTCTCCTAATTGTTTTTTCTCGTCAAGAGAATGTCTCTTGAGTTGTTTATTAAGCTTTATTTCATTACATAAAGCTAAACCTTCTTGTATGCAAGTTCCTATTAATCTGCCATAAGTATAAGAGTTATAATCTATACTAGATTCTCCATTTCTAAGGATTTTCTTAACCCTTTCGGCAAATAAGAAAGGAAGACCATCAACGAATTTGGATTTCCAATGAGTACTATTTGACTCAGGAAGTTCCATAACTCTGCTAAGAAAAGTATCCTTATACCATCTAAACGATGTAAGGGTTTTACACCTAAGATTTTGGAGCAAAGTTCTGACATTTTCAGAATTATCAGATCATCGGCCTGTAAAATGTTCTACAATGTTTATACATAAAGTATAAACAGCGTTTTCAATAATTGTACTATTTTCTTCTTTTACATTAAGAAAAATACTTTCTCGGTCTTGTTGAGATAAATAATTATCCCACCAACCTTTCAACTGACCAGTAAAGCCAGCAACAAGCATTTGAGCTATAGTTTTGTCTGTATTACCTTGAGTTTTACAGACTGTACTATACATCATCATCCTATGAACCATACCGAAAGTTTGTCTTTCCGTATAGCCATCTAAATTCCATTCATAAATGCAATGACCATTATATGAGTTGTTTATAGTAAGATCATGTTCTTCAATTAGAACATCTTGAGGAGTTAGTCTTGGGTAATAATATTTAGTCTGAATGGGTTTACTTGCAAATTTCGAAGAATTTCTTAATTTATTGATTTCTTCAGTAAAAGTATTATGAAAATTATCAGAATTTTCAAGCTGATTTTCAAAGTCTTCACTTAAAGTGTTAAGCTTTAAATTTTTAAGCTTATTTTCAATTAAATCTTCAATTTGAGTAATCGATTTTAATTTAAAATCAACAATCTCAGGAGGAGTTGAATACTAGTAGAAGCTATATTAGCTATTTTAATTTCACTTATATTTTTGTCTTTATTCATTAAAGATAATTTTTTATATCTTTAATAGAAACAGATATTTCTTCAATATTTTTCTTTAATAAAGAAATTTGTTCTCCTAAAACAATAACATACATATTCGTATAATTTTGTTGTTTTAAAAGACTATTATATGATTTATAGTAACAGTAAGAGTTTCATTTTCAAATAATTTTGAAAAGCATTATAATAGCGAATCTCATTATCCTTTTCAATTTGAAAACTACTTTGAGGCGGATAAATTGACTTCATATTTTTCCCCGTTGAAAGCTTATAATTTCTTTCAAGAACTGAAATCATATTTTAAAATAATTTGTCAAAAACCAAGGAATAAAAGGTAATTTTTTCATTTCTTTTTGACAAATCATTATAAAATTTATTTTGGATAATAATTTTATCTTGATTATTAAAACTTTCAAAAACCATTTTCGAAAGAGTTCCCATTTGGGTAAATTAAATTCTTTTTGAATTTCTTTTCTTGCCGGAGAACCCGGACTAAAATCAATTTGGGGTTTAAATCCATTAAACACAAAAATCCATTCTGACTCGGTTATTTCCTCGTCGTTATTTTTAGAAATTCCATGAACAATATTATCAGAATTAATTCTTAATTCTTCAACTCTATTTTGTAGATAATCATTAGAAGTTGATTCTCTAACTTGAGAAGTCGAAGCTCTAGAGGGAGATTTTATCATATAATCACATGGTGATATATGATAATGAGAAGAGGCTGATCTAGTTATTCTAGATCTAGGAGTCCTAACATCTATAGATCGGCGATTTTGATCAAACTGTATTTGAACAGTTCCATTTGTAGATTGTATTATTTGGGTAGGATTGTTTTGTATTTTAGGCAGAAGAGGCATAGCTCGTTCAATTGTCCAGTTTTCTGGAAATTGTATTTCTTCCCATTTTATAGATCTACGAGTTGTAATATTAGATCTACTAAAATTAGTTTCTATAAGAACAGTTTCGTTGATAGGTTTATCAACGATTTTACACTGTGGATTGAGTGTATATAAAGGCTTATAATAAATTCTATAACAGATACATATTACTTCCGATCCCGGAGCGTAATTATATCCGTGAGTTTTGACATTTAAGGTCAGAGCATCCAATATATTGACATCAGTCAAAGATAATTGGAGATTTGGATAAACATTAAAATAAACTGGTCCATGTGCCAGACTAGACTGAATTATTCCCATAAGGGATCGTTTCCAGTCGAGATTTCTACCATCTCTAAGAGCTGCTATAAAGCTCTCTGGTAAACCTTCTAAAGTCAAAGGCTTAAAAGCTACCTGAACTAATCCAATATGGATAAACTTATGATTCAATCTATATTTTTCTAAGTCTTTATTACTTAGAAGTCTAATAACCATCTCTTCGTTATTCAAAGAGATTGTTTCTTCAGTAGTTTTTTACTACCTGTTTTAAACCTAATTTTTCAAAGGTTCCCATTCATAGATTATTTTATAA
This sequence comes from Craterostigma plantagineum, assembly GCA_027422505.1. Classification (NCBI taxonomy): domain Eukaryota; kingdom Viridiplantae; phylum Streptophyta; class Magnoliopsida; order Lamiales; family Linderniaceae; genus Craterostigma; species Craterostigma plantagineum. The sequence goes on from JAPQWV010000002.1 coordinate 9,771,369, forward strand.
TCTATTTTTGGAATTGTCCAACGATTTAATTTGTCTAAATCTTGAGGAATATCATACTCCTCTTCAATACTGTTTTTAACAGTATTATCTTTTCGTCTTATCAAATTCATTTGATAAAGAACGTTAAACTACACCAGAATTTCTTAATACTCACCATGGCTCTGATACCATTTTAAGGATCTTTTTACAAAAAGCTTAAAAACTGTACAAAAAGATGGAAAATGGTACGTGGCGTTGTTAAACCTATTAGAATTATTCCTACCCAATATTTTCATAAAACAACTTATTCTCTAAGCTCTGCAAGCGGAGAAAAGTTGCAAATAAGCTATAAAATTCCCAAGGCCTTTATTTGTAAAAATAAGGTCTGTATTCCTACTACATTCTTGCTTGTCAAGAATATTACAAACCAAGTAATTCTTGGTACTCCGTTCCTTAGGAAAATATTTCCCATTCAAAATATTAATGAACTTGGATTTAAAGGTATTATGACCTAAAAATCGTATAGGGGTTTATAATTAATAACTAACCTAGGTGCTGGAATTCTCTGAATTCTTCACTGCTCAAGGTATTACTTGAGGATAGGTTTTCTTTAACCAGCTTTTTATTGCCCATTTGAGCAATAACATTTTTGCCACCCTTCCACCTCTATTAGAGGGGAAATTTCTCCCATATTGGGACATATCTGCAAAATTCATGAAAGATATTCACGAGTAAGATAATCGGGAGACTATTATCACTCCTTTCTTATAAATGATTTCGAAATCGAATGGTGCTAAGTGAGCCTGCCATCTCGCAAACATTTGTTTGAGACATCATGTTTGAAATCTTTCTGGAACATGAATTTCGCAGCTTGACAATCAGTTTTTATTAAAACTTTTGATTATATAAATCATCCTGAAATTTAAGAACACATTTAACTATAGCAAGTACTTCCTTAGCTATAGTAGCATAATTTTTCTGAGCAGTATTCCATTTCCCCGAATGCAATCTAACTAAATATTCTTTCTTATCTTCTGGAGATAAGAGAAACTTCCTGAGCAGTTTTTAATATAGCTTCATCTCAAAAGGACTAGGTGCTTCTCGTTGTTCACGATTATTAATCGCATTTTGATAAAGAGAAATTTTCTCTTCGATCTTATCGATCGTCTGCTGGCTTTCATATTCACCAGTGGCTGTTTTTCTTATCATTTTTTTCCAAAACTTTATATAAAAGTTTCTTTTTAAACATGGAATTTTTTGTTGAGTATAACTCACTTCTGGAGTCCATCTCCAAATCCAAGGAATACTAAATTCAATATAAAAATGTAAAGAAGCCATTCCTTCAATACATTCTTTTTTATGTTCCGCTTCTATAAGAGTCGGAGAAACTTTAACCCATTCTTGATATAATCCAAGAGAGGGTTCTTTAAGAATTTCAATTGTAGCTCCATAAGAAAGCCACCATTGATAAAACCAATTTGGTATATCGGATTTATATACATCCGCACAAATTTTTATCCACCAAGAATGTTTTTTACTTTCATTCTGGTATAGAAATACTTTATAAAAAGCATCGATATAATCGTAATAATTAAATTTAACAAGAGTTTTTAACTCAGGATGGAGATATTCTCTATCCTTTAATGGGTGTATAGCCCATTTTTCAGGCGAAATAATTTGCTTGAAAATTATTTTGCTAAAGGTATAACCCTTTTTCAAAGCATACGGGGTATTTCCCGCATTAAAGTGATCAAAGTCACATGTTCCCGTAGACCTTAGAATATTTTCATAAGTGTCACGGTTTTTATAAAAAGTAGCAGCATATGATGCTTTGTCTAAATACCTTGACATTAAAGTCCAAGGTTCATCAGACCATTTTAAATCTTTAAATTCAGTAATATAATTACCTCAGTATGAGAAATTTTCTCATAATCAACCTCATCTTCTTCTTCCGCAATTATTTTTGCGTAAGATGTTCCTTCACCAGACTTTGCTTTCTGCTTTTTATATTCAAGGAATTCTCTGAATTCTTCACTGCTCAAGGTATTACTTGAGGATAGGTTTTCTTTAACCAGCTTTTTATTGCCCATTTGAGCAATAACATTTTTGCCACCCCTTCCACCTCTATTAGAGGGGAAATTTCTCCCATATTGGGACATATCTGCAAAATTCATGAAAGATATTCACGAGTAAGATAATCGGGAAGACTATTATCACTCCCTTTCTTATAAATGATTTCGAAATCGAATGGTGCTAAGTGAGCCTGCCATCTCGCAAACATTTGTTTGGAGACATCATGTTTGAAATCTTTCTGGAACATGAATTTCGCAACTTGACAATCAGTTTTTATTAAAAACTTTTGATTATATAAATCATCCTGAAATTTAAGAACACATTTAACTATAGCAAGTACTTCCCTAGCTATAGTAGCATAATTTTTCTGAGCAGTATTCCATTTCCCCGTATGGAATCTAACTAAATATTCTTTCTTATCTTCTGGAGAAACTTGTTTTAAGATTCCTCCGAGCCTAAGTCAGAAGCATCAGTTTCAATAATTTTTTGCCAATTAGAATTAGCAAGCATTAAACAAGGTAAATGCGTAACCTTATTTTTAATTTTTCTAATTACTTCAGTGTGACTATCTGTCCACTGACAAGGAATCTTTTTTAATCTATCATATAAAATAGATGTATCACTAGCAAGATTTTTATAATAAGGAGAAATATAATTTAAACTTCCTAAAAATCTTTGAAGCTGAGTTTTATCTAAAATTTGATCTGGAAATTTTGATGCAAACTCAATACTTCTATTAATTGGATTAATATTTCCTTTTTCAATATTATGACCTAAAAATCGTATTTTAGTTTGAAATAAAACCATTTTTGGACTAGATATAACCAATCCATTTTGAATAACAATTTTCTTAATATATCAAGATGTTTGAAATGTGTTTCAATATCTTTTGAAAAGATCAAAATATCATCAATATACGATAATGAAATTACTATAAGGGATGAATATGTCATTCATTATATTTTGAAATTCAGAAGGAGCATTTTTCAAACCAAAGGCATTACGTTCCATTCAAATTGTCCTATTGGAACAGTAAAGGCAGTTTTATATCTGTCCTTTTCATCAATTTGTATTTGCCAAAACCCTGATTTTAAATCAAATTTTGAAAAGATAATGGCATTAAATAAACGATCTAAAAGATCTTTTTTTATTAGGAATAGGATACCTAATCCATTTCAAACTTTATTAAGGGGTTTATAATTAATAACTAACCTAGGTGCTCCCCTTTCCTTTTCTGCCGCATTGTTGACATAAAAAGCTGTGCATGACCAAGGTGATTTTGAAGGTTTTATTAAACCTTTCTGTAAAAGAGAAGTTATTTCTTTTTTACATAATTCTAATAATTCAGAATTCATCTGACAAGGACGAGCTTTAGTGGGAATATTTTTCTCACTAAAATCATCTTCATAAGGTAACGAAACTATATGTTTTTTTCTATTCCAAAAAGCATTTGGAAGATCGTTACATATTTGCAACGTGAATTCATTATAAAGTAATTTAATTTTTTCTTGTAACTTAGGATTTTGGATTTTATCCTCAATCGTAAGTATATTAATTTCTTGCTTAAGGTAATTTACCTGTTTTTCTTTTGCTTTAATAAGAATAGAATCCTTAATTTCATTAAGAATCCTTGAAAAAGGTTCAGTAATGAATTCAAAGTAAACTTCTTTATTTTCGAAGTTACCTTTAAATCCAAGTTCATTAATATTTTGAATGGAAAATATTTTCTAAGGAACGGAGTACCAAGAATTACTTGGTTTGTAATATTCTTGACAAGCAAGAATGTAGTAGGAATACAGACCTTATTTTTACAAATAAAGGCCTTGGGATTTTATAGCTTATTTGCAACTTTTCTCCGCTTGCAGAGCTTAGAGAATGAGTTGTTTTATGAAAATATTGGGTAGGAATAATTCCTTCCTGAATACAATTCAAATCTGCTCCACTATCAATTAGTGCAATCAGATTCTTTTGAAAATTTCCATCGATAAGTAGTGATATTTTAAACAAGCCATTTTTGAGAAGTGATAACTTCTAATGTTGAAAGGAAATTTTCTTCTTGAATATTTTCAGAAGTACAACGAAATCTTCATTAGTTTCAAATTCTTTAACAGTTTCTTTCCCTTTTTCTAATTTAGAAAATCTTCGTTCTAAATCAATATGACTTAATTTTAAATTCTTAATTTCAGTTTTAAGATTTGAAATCTCAATTGTCAAATCTTTAATATTACATCTGATTCAGTTTTGTTTATTTTTTCTTATTACGAAGTAATCTCATTACTTCAGCCTACTATAAGATTCAGTTTTATTAATTTTAGGAATATCTTCTTTTGAAGTTTCTTCCTCTTTTTGGATTAGTCGTTTGATAATATGATTTTTTAAATCTGGATCTTCTGTTTCTTTTAAAATTTTCAAAAGATTATTATCCAGAACATTTAATTCTAATTCTTGAAATTGAGATATAATTTGATATAAATTATCTTCTGGTTCAGATTCTGAACTTTTAATATTTTTAGAACAAGGTTGTCCTATTTGACAATTTTGGCATTCTTCAGATTCTGATGATGAATATCTTCGATGATATTGTTTTCATCACTCGAAGAAATTTCACTATCTGATTCCAACAGAATTTTTGATAATGTTTCTTTTAAATCATTATCAATTCAAATTATTAATTTTCTTTTTAGTCCAACATGTTGATGCTTTATGACCAATTTTACCGCATTTGCGACAAATAATTGGAGGAAATTTATTTCTGTATTGATTATTTTTATTATCTTTTGAGAATTTTTGTTCTCTTCGTTTAGATTTTCGATATTTTCTTTTTTCATATTGTTTAGGAGAGTATTTTTTGGGTTTATACTCTTTACGAGGTTTACTCGTAGAAGGATTTTCTAAACCAAATTGGCTACAGAATTCTCCTAATTGTTTTTTCTCGTCAAGAGAATGTCTCTTGAGTTGTTTATTAAGCTTTATTTCATTACATAAAGCTAAACCTTCTTGTATGCAAGTTCCTATTAATCTGCCATAAGTATAAGAATTATAATCTATACTAGATTCTCCATTCGTTTAGATGGTATAAGGATACTTTTCTTAGCAGAGTTATGGAACTTCCTGAGTCAAATAGTACTCATTGGAAATCCAAATTCGTTGATGGTCTTCCTTTCTTATTTGCCGAAAGGGTTAAGAAAATCCTTAGAAATGGAGAATCTAGTATAGATTATAATTCTTATACTTATGGCAGATTAATAGGAACTTGCATACATAAGGTTTAGCTTTATGTAATGAAATAAAGCTTAATAAACACTCAGAGACATTCTCTTGACGAGAAAAAACAATTAGGAGAATTCTGTAGCAATTTGGTTTAGAAAATCCTTCTACGAGTAAACCTCGTAAAGAGTATAAACCCAAAAAATACTCTCCTAAACAATATGAAAAAAGAAAATATCGAAAATCTAAACGAAGAGAACAAAAATTCTCAAAAGATAATAAAAATAATCAATACAGAAATAAATTCCTCCATTATTTGTCGCAAATGCGGTAAAATTGGTCATAAAGCATCAACATGTTTGACTAAAAAGAAAATTAATAATTTGAATATTGATAATGATTTAAAAGAAACATTATCAAAAATTCTGTTGGAATCAGATAGTGAAATTTCTTCGAGTGATGAACAATATCATCGAAGATATTTCATCATCAGAATCTGAAGAATGCCAAAATTGTCAAATAGGACAACCTTGTTCTAAAATATTAAAAGTTCAGAATCTGAACCAGAAGATAATTTATATCAAATTATATCTCAATTTCAAGAATTAGAATTAAATGTTCTGGATAATAATCTTTTGAAAATTTTAAAAGAAACAGAAGATCCAGATTTAAAAAATCATATTATCAAACGATTAATCCAAAAAGAGGAAGAAACTTCAAAAGAAGATATTCCTAAAATTAATAAAACTGAATCTTATAGTATGGCTGAAGTAATGAGATTACTTCGTAATAAGAATAAAATAAACAAAACTGAATCAGATGTTAATATTAAAGATTTGACAATTGAGATTTCAAATCTTAAAACTGAAATTAAGAATTTAAAATTAAGTCATATTGATTTAGAACGAAGATTTTCTAAATTAGAAAAAGGGAAAGAAACTGTTAAAGAATTTGAAACTAATGAAGATTTCGTTAGTACTTCTGAAAATATTCAAGAAGAAAATTTCCTTTCAACATTAGAAGTTATCACTTCTCAAAAATGGCTTGTTAAAATATCACTACTTATCGATGGAAATTTTCAAAAGAATCTGATTGCACTAATTGATAGTGGAGCAGATTTGAATTGTATTCAGAAGGAATTATTCCTACCCAATATTTTCATAAAACAACTCATTCTCTAAGCTCTGCAAGCGGAGAAAAGTTGCAAATAAGCTATAAAATTCCCAAGGCCTTTATTTGTAAAATAAGGTCTGTATTCCTACTACATTCTTGCTTGTCAAGAATATTACAAACCAAGTAATTCTTGGTACTCCGTTCCTTAGGAAAATATTTCCCATTCAAAATATTAATGAACTTGGATTTAAAGTAACTTCGAAAATAAAGAAGTTTACTTTGAATTCATTACTGAACCTTTTTCAAGGATTCTTAATGAAATTAAGGATTCTATTCTTATTAAAGCAAAAGAAAAACAGGTAAATTACCTTAAGCAAGAAATTAATATACTTACGATTGAGGATAAAATCCAAAATCCTAAGTTACAAGAAAAAATTAAATTACTTTATAATGAATTCACGTTGCAAATATGTAACGATCTTCCAAATGCTTTTTGGAATAGAAAAAACATATAGTTTCGTTACCTTATGAAGATGATTTTAGTGAGAAAAATATTCCCACTAAAGCTCGTCCTTGTCAGATGAATTCTGAATTATTAGAATTATGTAAAAAAGAAATAACTTCTCTTTTACAGAAAGGTTTAATAAAACCTTCAAAATCACCTTGGTCATGCACAGCTTTTTATGTCAACAATGCGGCAGAAAAGGAAAGGGGAGCACCTAGGTTAGTTATTAATTATAAACCCCTTAATAAAGTTTTGAAATGGATTAGGTATCCTATTCCTAATAAAAAAGATCTTTTAGATCGTTTATTTAATGCCATTATCTTTTCAAAATTTGATTTAAAATCAGGGTTTTGGCAAATACAAATTGATGAAAAGGACAGATATAAAACTGCCTTTACTGTTCCAATAGGACAATTTGAATGGAACGTAATGCCTTTTGGTTTGAAAATGCTCCTTCTGAATTTCAAAATATAATGAATGACATATTCATCCCTTATAGTAATTTCATTATCGTTTATATTGATGATATTTTGATCTTTTCAAAAGATATTGAAACACATTTCAAACATCTTGATATATTTAAGAAAATTGTTATTCAAAATGGATTGGTTATATCTAGTCCAAAAATAGTTTTATTTCAAACTAAAATACGATTTTTAGGTCATAATATTGAAAAAGGAAATATTAATCCAATTAATAGAAGTATTGAGTTTGCATCAAAATTTCCAGATCAAATTTTAGATAAAACTCAGCTTCAAAGATTTTTAGGAAGTTTAAATTATATTTCTCCTTATTATAAAAATCTTGCTAGTGATACATCTATTTTATATGATAGATTAAAAAAGATTCCTTGTCAGTGGACAGATAGTCACACTGAAGTAATTAGAAAAATAAAAAATAAGGTTACGCATTTACCTTGTTTAATGCTTGCTAATTCTAATTGGCAAAAAATTATTGAAACTGATGCTTCTGACTTAGGCTTCGGAGGAATCTTAAAACAAGTTTCTCCAGAAGATAAGAAAGAATATTTAGTTAGATTCCATTCGGGGAAATGGAATACTGCTCAGAAAAATTATGCTACTATAGCTAGGGAAGTACTTGCTATAGTTAAATGTGTTCTTAAATTTCAGGATGATTTATATAATCACAAGTTTTTAATAAAAACTGATTGTCAAGCTGCGAAATTCATGTTCCAGAAAGATTTCAAACATGATGTCTCCAAACAAATGTTTGCGAGATGGCAGGCTCACTTAGCACCATTCGATTTCGAAATCATTTATAAGAAAGGGAGTGATAATAGTCTTCCCGATTATCTTACTCGTGAATATCTTTCATGAATTTTGCAGATATGTCCCAATATGGGAGAAATTTCCCCTCTAATAGAGGTGGAAGGGGTGGCAAAAATGTTATTGCTCAAATGGCAATAAAAAGCTGGTTAAAGAAAACCTATCCTCAAGTAATACCTTGAGCAGTGAAGAATTCAGAGAATTCCTTGAATATAAAAAGCAGAAAGCAAAGTCTGCTGAAGGAACATCTTACGCAAAAATAATTGCGGAAGAAGAAGATGAGGTTGATTATGAGAAAATTTCTCATACTGAGGTAATTATATTACTTGAATTTAAAGATTTAAAATGGTCTGATGAACCTTGGACTTTAATGTCAAGGTATTTAGACAAAGCATCATATGCTGCTACTTTTTATAAAAACCGTGACACTTATGAAAATATTCTAAGGTCTACGGGAACATGTGACTTTGATCACTTAATGCGGGAAATACCCCGTATGCTTTGAAAAAGGGTTATACCTTTAGCAAAATAATTTTCAAGCAAATTATTTCGCCTGAAAAATGGGCTATACACCCATTAAAGGATAGAGAATATCTCCATCCTGAGTTAAAAACTCTTGTTAAATTTAATTATTACGATTATATCGATGCTTTTTATAAGTATTTCTATACCAGAATGAAAGTAAAAAACATTCTTGGTGGATAAAAATTTGTGCGGATGTATATAAATCCGATATACCAAATTGGTTTTATCAATGGTGGCTTTCTTATGGAGCTACAATTGAAATTCTTAAAGAACCCTTCTTTGGATTATATCAAGAATGGGTTAAAGTTTCTCCGACTCTTATAGAAGCGGAACATAAAAAAGAATGTATTGAAGGAATGGCTTCTTTACATTTTTATATTGAATTTAGTATTCATTGGATTTGGAGATGGAATCCAGAAGTGAGTTATACTCAACAAAAAATTCCATGTTTAAAAAGAAACTTTTATATAAAGTTTTGGAAAAAAATGATAAGAAAAACAGCCACTGGTGAATATGAAAGCCAGCAGACGATCGATAAGATCGAAGAGAAAATTTCTCTTTATAAAATGCGATTAATAATCGTGAACAACGAGAAGCACCTAGTCCTTTTGAGATGATTTCTCAAAGGATTAAAATACAAAAAGGAAAAATGAAACCCAATGAAATCATTGATGTTTACTTCGAAGAAATGAAGAAGACATTGCAAAAAATTATGGTTTGAATATTGGAGATATTTCAATGGGGACATCTTCAAAAATTGATGAAGACGAAGACTATTGTTTAGCTGGTGAAGGACAAGAACCAGAAAATCCGGAGGATATTTTATTTGAAGAAGTAAATGACAATACAATGGACCTCATAGGACAAGACATGGCAATTATTAAAGACCAAATGGCGCTAGTTGCCAATAAAATCAAAGAAAATAAAGATGCCATGGATAAGCTCAGAAAAAGTTGAAAGAGACTTCAACGATGGAAAATTGATCGACTTTAATAAAGTTAAAGATAGCTTTAATAAAGTTAAAGAAGACTTTATTGAAGAAATGGAAAACAGCTGTCAAGATGCTTTTACAAGTGGGGCGGCTACGAAGAAAATTTTTCTTTACTTTAATTATTGTACTTTACTTTTTCCCTCTTTAAATAGAGTTGAAGCTCATAAGCTTCAGGTGTGCTTTCTTTTACGCCTTTTGTACTCTCTCCTTCCTCTCTCTCTTGTAATCTTCTCTACTGTAAAATAATCTAAGAAATAAAACTTTGAAGTTTGCTGTACGACTCTCCTCTCTTCAAGTAAGTTTAAATTTTGTTTTTTAATATTTATCTTTTGTATAATTTAGCCTTAATGGAAGGCTAAATATTCGTTAAACTACACCAAGATGCCTTAATACTTAAATTATGGTTTTATATCATATATATATATATATTATATTAATATGATGTAATATTTTAAAAATCTTTTAAAAATCGATTGAAGGAATTAAATTTAGAATAAAGGTTATAATAAAATTTGATTTCGATTAATTCTTTGTTGGCTCTTGGCTAGCCCGTGTTGCCGTTGAAAAGGCGTTTGAAGGGTAAGGCTGTTACCAATTGAATTAATTGAATGAAGATTTTACTATGTAAAATTCCTTGTATTCGATGATTTAATTCTAAAGATCACAAAAATAATTTGTTTTCGGATTAATGGTATATAGGCTGGACTACCTTGGGTCCGAACGGGATCAACTGTTTACAGCTTGATAACTGGACTAATAGGTTTAACAACGCCACGTACCATTTTCCATCTTTTTGTACAGTTTTTAAGCTTTTTGTAAAAAGATCCTTAAAATGGTATCAGAGCCATGGTGAGTATTAAGAAATTCTGGTGTAGTTTAACGTTCTTTATCAAATGAATTTGATAAGACGAAAAGATAATACTGTTAAAAACAGTATTGAAGAGGAGTATGATATTCCTCAAGATTTAGACAAATTAAATCGTTGGACAATTCCAAAAATAGATTATAAAATAATCTATGAATTGGGAACCTTTGAAAAATTAGGTTTAAAACAGGTAGTAAAAACTACTGAAGAAACAATCTCTTTGAATAACGAAGAGATGGTTATTAGACTTCTAAGTAATAGAGACTTAGAAAAATATAGATTGAATCATAAGTTTATCCATATTGGATTAGTTCAGGTAGCTTTTAAGCCTTTGACTTTAGAAGGTTTACCAGAGAGCTTTATAGCAGCTCTTAGAGATGGTAGAAATCTCGACTGGAAACGATCCCTTATGGGAATAATTCAGTCTAGTCTGGCACATGGACCAGTTTATTTTAATGTTTATCCAAATCTCCAATTATCTTTGACTGATGTCAATATATTGGATGCTCTGACCTTAAATGTCAAAACTCACGGATATAATTACGCTCCGGGATCGGAGTAATATGTATCTGTTATAGAATTTATTATAAGCCTTTATATACACTCAATCCACAGTGTAAATCGTTGATAAACCTATCAACGAAACTGTTCTTATAGAAACTAATTTTAGTAGATCTAATATTACAACTCGTAGATCTATAAAATGGGAAGAAATACAATTTCCAGAAAACTGGACAATTGAACGAGCTATGCCTCTTCTGCCTAAAATACAAAACAATCCTACCCAAATAATACAATCTACAAATGGAACTGTTCAAATACAGTTTGATCAAAATCGCCGATCTATAGATGTTAGGACTCCTAGATCTAGAATAACTAGATCAGCCTCTTCTCATTATCATATATCACCATGTGATTATATGATAAAATCTCCCTCTAGAGCTTCGACTTCTCAAGTTAGAGAATCAACTTCTAATGATTATCTACAAAATAGAGTTGAAGAATTAAGAATTAATTCTGATAATATTGTTCATGGAATTTCTAAAAATAACGACGAGGAAATAACCGAGTCAGAAATGGATTTTTGTGTTTAATGGATTTAAAACCCCAAATTGATTTTAGTCCAGGTTCTCCGGCAAGAAAAGAAATTCAAAAAGAATTTAATTTACCCAAATGGGAACTCTTTCGAAAATGGTTTTTTGAAAGTTTTAATAATCAAGATAAAATTATTATCCAAAATAAATTTTATAATGATTTGTCAAAAAGAAATGAAAAATTACCTTTTATTCCTTGGTTTTTGACAAATATTTTAAAAATATGATTTCAGTTCTTGAAAGAAATTATAAGCTTTCAACGGGGAAAAATATGAAGTCAATTATCCGCCTCAAAGTAGTTTTCAAATTGAAAAGGATAATGAGATTCGCTATTATAATGCTTTTCAAAAATTATTTGAAAATGAAACTCTTACTGTTACTATAAATCATATAAATAGTCTTTTAAAACAACAAAATTATACGAATATGTATGTTATTGTTTTAGGAGAACAAATTTCTTTATAAGAAAAATATTGAAGAAATATCTGTTTCTATTAAAGATATAAAAAATTATCTTTTAATGAATAAAGACAAAAATATAAGTGAAATTAAAATAGCTAATATAGCTTCTACTAGTATTCAACCTCCTCCTGAGATTGTTGATTTTAAATTAAAATCGATTACTCAAATTGAAGATTTAATTGAAAATAAGCTTAAAAATTTAAAGCTTAACACTTTAAGTGAAGACTTTGAAAATCAGCTTGAAAATTCTGATAATTTTCATAATACTTTTACTGAAGAAATCAATAAATTAAGAAATTCTTCGAAATTTGCAAGTAAACCCATTCAGACTAAATATTATTACCAAGACCAACTCCTCAAGATGTTCTAATTGAAGAACATGATCTTACTATAAACAACTCATATAATGGTCATTGCATTTATGAATGGAATTTAGATGGCTATACGGAAAGACAAACTTTCGGTATGGTTCATAGGATGATGATGTATAGTACAGTCTATAAAACTCAAGGTAATACAGACAAAACTATAGCTCAAATGCTTGTTGCTGGCTTTACTGGTCAGTTGAAAGGTTGGTGGGATAATTATTTATCTCAACAAGACCGAGAAAGTATTTTTCTTAATGTAAAACAAGAAAATAGTACAATTATTGAAAACGCTGTTTATACTTTATGTATAAACATTGTAGAACATTTTACAGGCCGATGGTCTGATAATTCTGAAAATGTCAGAACTTTGCTCCAAAATCTTAGGTGTAAAACCCTTACATCGTTTAGATGGTATAAGGATACTTTTCTTAGCAGAGTTATGGAACTTCCTGAGTCAAATAGTACTCATTGGAAATCCAAATTCGTTGATGGTCTTCCTTTCTTATTTGCCGAAAGGGTTAAGAAAATCCTTAGAAATGGAGAATCTAGTATAGATTATAATTCTTATACTTATGGCAGATTAATAGGAACTTGCATACAAGAAGATTAAGGCATATATATAACCCCTCATTCTCAAAATTTACGACATAAAATATATATATATATATATATATATATATTAATATCTTACAACTTAGTAGCCTGTCCACTTTATTTTTTATAAACGATTTAGAACACCTGATTGTATTGAGTTAGAGCTCGAAAATTATATTGCTCCTGTAAAAAAAAATTATATATTTGAGTGATATAAGTTTTTGCTTTTAGGTAATTATATTGGATTGTTGCAAAGAAAAGTCCCGGCTATCATAAGTCGGAATAAATATGGATCTACGATATTTTTTCTTTCGACAATCGACAAAATAAGCAGGAATCTTACTCTAGTCAGTCAAGTAGCCGGAAATATTCGGGTCATCAGCTAAATAGGTTTTTCCAATTTATTTCAAGAATGATTGATTTATTCAAATTTGTTCTCTTTGCAATTATCGATGAAAAAACTGGAGCAAGGTTATCTTTTAATGTGTATTAAAAACTTGATATCATAAAAATTGAAGATGGTAATTGGCAAAAATCCTCTTCTGTAATAAGAATAACAAACTTGAACCCTTTTAACTCTGACTAATCTCGTTTGACTTGAGTCCTATTAAAATAAAAAAGCCCAGGTGCTTCCTTTGGCTTTGGGGGTTGGGACATCAATAGTACGATGTTGATTGCGATGTCACAGACACGATTAGATACATATTAATGAAACTTCAAACTACCCATGAGTAGTAGTTGGAGAATTTGATGATAAATTACCCATGCTACTTCATCATCATCACCAATCCTCATTATAATTATTATTAGTAATATTTTTTTAATATATTTACAAGATTAAAGTAAAAAAGTGGTTGCTGTAGCGACCACCAGCCGCTGGCCCACGGCCCGCTGGCGAGGCGGTCTGGACCTCAAATAAATGGTGGGCCAGCCCGCCAAAAGGCGGGCTAGGTGCCCGTCCTGGAAAATTCGTCCGGAATGGGAACCGAAACCGGGACCGAAAGTCGAACGGTGCCGAACCGGTGGAAGCGGACCGGCAGAACCGGAACTAAGGCTGGGGATTGCTAATGTTTTTGATACCGTACCGAAATGGTATGAAAATTTAAAAATTAGGTATACCGATTATATCGAAATACCGAAATATTAAAATTTAATATTATATATTTTATATACCACACACTTGCATATATTATATTATTTCAAAAAAAATAAAATGGATAAATATATTATAATTATCTTCATAAATTTATTTAGCCATAAATTATTAACTATACTCAACTTCTAACATGTTGAGGCCGGCCATATTTCACTAATTTTTTTAAATAGCCGTTTCGTTTTAATTAATCTGTATGTAAAGTTGTATTTTGTGGTTATGTAAAGTTCTTTATGTTACTAAGGAGACTGATTAAAATATGTAAATTATTTAAGGTTATTTTATGAATTAAAAGTCTTTTTATTTTGGAAAATTTGGTATGAATAATCCATCTTATTGGGGCCTAAGAAGTTTGAATTGACTAAAAATTCGAAAACAACAAATTAACAATTTACGAGACATGCATAGTAAAAAATCATCCGTGTGAATGGTATAGAAGGTATGATACTGATATCATACCGAAATTTCGGTATGATACCGTATCAAAATTTAAGGTATACCGAAATTTTGGTATATATGAATTTTTTCGATATCGAAATTTCGATAAGGTATCACAGTTTTTGTACGGTATACCGTACCGAACCACCCCTAACCGGAACCATTGGAACCGGCCCATTACCCGGGCCTAGTCTTTGGTATGCTTGTTGGGGCCTACTTTTCAATTTAATTTAAATCTTAAAAAGATTTGGACTGTGGGCTTTTGGGATGAAATACGAAGGACGCAAAACTAAATTCTCGTAGGATAAAGCATTGTGTTTGCAATTGCAATGCAGTACTTTTATTTTCCAGAATGATAGATTTTTCATTGATTTTAATGGAATTTACAAGGCTAAATAGCCCAAACACCTTCTGTTACAAATCAAATAGATAGGCAAACACTCGCATGGAGCACACAAAAGCATAGCTTTAAAGAAAATCCAGCACTACTGCTACAAAAAAGGGAGAATCAGTTGTTTGCTCCAACTCTAAGTAAAAAGTTGTAGAACGATCCTGCATTGGTAACTTCACCCTACGGTGATTGAAAAGCAAACACAATTCACGGAAATCAGATCTTAACAAACTTTTAAAATTCATCCCACTCAAAGCTCGCTAGCTCCACAGTAGTTCGATCATCCCTCCATTCGCTTTTGAATATCCACAGATTGCGGGTCTTCCATAACATCCGACTAATAATTGTACTCGATGCTGAAAAACTTCCTTCTTTGGGATGGAGCAAATAGATCCCCACCAATCTTTTAAAAAGCAGCCCACACCAGTTCTCATGAAATTCCAAGAAATAGGTGCCATCTTCCAAATATTGCATGCTCTAGAACAGTGAAAGAAGACGTGGACCTTGAACTCCTCACTTTTCCCCACACATAGAACAAATAGTATCGAGATGCATCCCTCTTCTTCTTAGATTCAGGCCAATCCTTTGCGCAAGAGAAAGAGCAGTTGGAATTGTAAAGGAAGACCCGTCATCCGCTTTAACAACAGCCCCATAAATTGGAACATGTCTTGCTTTAAACCAGCCTTTCCAGAGCCACGATGAGGTAGTTGGTGCAGAGACTTCAAATAAATCTACTTTAGAGAAGTATTTGGCCTTGAGTAATTTTGCTATCGACAGGTTTGGGTAAGTGATGATTCTTAATAACTGGTTAGCCAGCAAAGCGTCATTGAACTTTTGGATTTCTTGGAATCCAAAGCCTCCATGCTCTTTGTCTTTCTAAAGTTTGTTCCACGCCTTCCAATGGATTTTTATGTCCACCTTTTTTCGTTCAGCCCCCACCAGAAATCAGCTGCAATCTTCGAAACCTCCTTAAACAAGTGCAAAGGAAGTCTGAAACATGACATAACATAAATGGGTAGTGAACTAATAACAGCCTTAATAAGAAATTCCTTTCCCGTAGAGCTTAGGAGTTGTGATTTCCATTTGGTCACCCTATTCTTGACAGAATCAACCACAAATTGAAAGGTTTCACGTTTGGATCTGCCAATGAACAATGGAAGTCCCAGATACCTGGTTTTCGGCTTCTCCTTGATACCATCAAAGATGCTCACAAAGTTGCTTTCACAGCAGGGGTTTGTATTCTTACTAAAGAAAATGGAGGACTTCACCATGTTCACTTTCTGTCCAGAGACCGCACAAAACAGCTCGAGAATATTTCTTATTACTTGTGCGCCTATTCAATGCTTGCTTCTCCAAACAACAGAGAGTAGGGGTGTTAATCGGTCGGTTCGTTTCGGTTTTTTCAAAGTTCGGTTCGGTTTTTCGGTTTCGGTTTTACGTATGCTTAATCCGATATCCGAATCGTTTTAATTTGTTCGGTTCGGTTTTTCATAATTCGGTTCAGTGTTTTTCAGTTAGGAATTTAATATCAACAAAAAAAGTTATTATGAGCTGAAAATACATAAAACAATTTATGGTTATTAAAAAAAAGAAGATTTATGGAACGTGACATGTAGCAAAATAATTCAAAGGTCCGAAACTAACCAAAATGTAAAAATATTTATCTGAAGATACTATAAATTATTTGGGAGAAAAATAGTATTTGATTTGTGAGGAACATTCACCTCAAAATGGAATAAAGTATATCAATGAAATTATATTTACTGTGTGGTTTACGTTATCGGAGAAAAACAAATGATTTTTTCATATTCTTCTATGTTTAATGCAGTATAATAATGCAGTCGGTTTTTCGGCTTTTTCGGTATTACGTATGCTTAATCCGATATCCAAACCATTTTAATTTGGTTCGGTTCGGTTTTCTCGGTACGGTTCGTTTCTTTACGGTTCGGTCGGTTTTTCAGTTTTTCGGTTAATTTGAACACCCCTAACAGAGAGTCATCATCTAGGCCGGGGCTTTGTTTGGACTCATAGAAAAAAGAGCCTTCCTAATCTCCCCCACAGAAGCTGGAGCTTTAAGCTATTGGTTCATGGTAGGGATGTTCAAATGTAGGTTAACCGAACGAACCGCAACCGAAGGTTCGGTATTCGGTTTTCATTTCGATAACCGAATAAAATTCGGTTCGGTTTCGGTTTATTACCTCGGTGAACCGAACCGAATCGAAAAACCGAATTCTATTTTTTTTTATTTTTATCATATATACTATTATATAACATATATAATGATTTATTATTATATGTCTTATACTAATAATATATCCACGATACTTAAATAAATTACGAAAATATTAGGTAAATCGAAAATTTATACAAATATATATATATATGTGATAATACATAATTATAATATAAAATATGTAATAAAATATGAAAATATGAGGTAAATTAAAATTTTACACAGATATATATGATAATTTATATTTATAATAGAAATGATATTAATATTTTTATTTAGTTATTTTCTTTATTAAAATTCGGTTTTTTGTCGGTTCCGAACCGAACTGTCGGTAAAACAGGAACCGAATATTTCGGTTCGGTTTTCGGTTTATAAAATTCGGTTAATCGAAAGTTCGGTTCGGTTCGGTTATTACCGAATGAACCGCCCTAGTTCATGGAGTGAGAGATGGACAAAGGTATCCCTTCAAGCGCCTCATCCAAGCAAGGTGGGACAGAGGAAGTGAACAACAACTCCTGGTAGTATCCACAAATTTCAGCCACACTGGATTCAAAAGAATCACAAACAGCTTCCAGACCTTTCAGACTC
This sequence comes from Craterostigma plantagineum, assembly GCA_027422505.1. NCBI lineage: Eukaryota > Viridiplantae > Streptophyta > Magnoliopsida > Lamiales > Linderniaceae > Craterostigma > Craterostigma plantagineum. The sequence goes on from JAPQWV010000002.1 coordinate 9,789,234, forward strand.
AAGACATCATTGACTTCCTTCTTTGAATGGTTGAAGCATGAAAAAATTTGGTGTTCCTTTCTCCCTCTTTAAGCCATTGCACTCTAGATTTTTGTTTCCAGTCGGTTTCCTCCTCCTTATAAGCCTTATGTAGGCCAGATATGAGGGATTTCCATGAAGCCATGTCTCTTGACCCTCTATCCTCTCTGAGCTCCGTCAGTTTTTCGTCTATTTGTTCAATCAAGATACATAGAATTGGTCCTCCCAAATCCAGACCATTTTAGAAGTTCCACTCTACAGATTTTTGTCTTTTGAGTAAGCTGGAAGTGGGGGTTCCCAATAACAGGAGACCATGCTTGTTTGACCACCTCAAGAATATCGGGATTTTCAACCCAAGATGCATTACTGATTGCGTTACGTTATTGAAATCCTAACATACGAATCTTTCACTGGGATGTTCTTAAATATCATTCCCAAACGAACTAGAGACAATGATTAATTATCGGAAGTTTGTCATAGTCGTGGGCTACTCTTTGTATTGCTAATTAGTTTTACTGTGGAATTCAACAAGACTTGTGGGGTTTGGCCTAGAGGCGTCTTAAAAATTCCCTACAACTAATTTCTTGAGATTTGTGAGTCTAAACTCTGATGACCGAGCTGAAAGAATCAAACAAAAACTTAAAAAAGGAAAATGGCTCCAGGTATAGAAAACACTGAAACGGCCTAATTTCTCTCTTCTGCCATGGCGAAGAAGAGGAGGACGGCGACACAAAGAGCTGTGTCGGTCACGGTGGTGACGCCGCCCCTACCATTGGGAAACTCGAGAGAGCTTATCTATAAACTCGAAAATCACTGTTCCATTGGTGAACGTGTCTGCGAAAATGCAATCTGGTATGAAACAGGCTGACGATAGCGAATCGGAGCAGGATTGGCCCAAACTCTCAGGCTCCTCTGGTTGGATTCCTGTGCAATCCACTGAGTGCAATACGTGGCTCAATTTCAGTGCAAAGATTTTGAAGAATCAGGACACGCGACTAAACATATCGAACCTATTACTGAAACAGGGCAGGAAATAGGTATAGTTGAAAGTGATGAGATCCAGGAGGAAGTTGACCACTGTAAATCAACTCTAGTGTGCTATGTTCTAGGGCTAACAATCCATATGGGGCATCTGGTTTTTTGAAGCGCAAATGGGAAAAACTTGGTTTGATGAATGTATGGCAAGTAAGACAAGGCCTCTTCCTGGTGAGATTTGATAGCGTGGAATCTAGAGATCGAATTCTGCAAACTGAGATACTGCAATTTGACAAAAAAAACAGTAGTGTTAGCTCCATGGACTGAGGACACACAGTTGAATAAAGTAGGAGTGGAGAGTGTTCCTCTATGGATTCAAATGCCTCAATTGGAACTCAAATACTAAGGGACAAAGACACAGAGCAAACTCTCGAGTCGATTGGTAAACCAGTTATGACTGATGATGTAACTAGAAACAAAGAGAGAATTCACTATGCTCGAGTACTTGTGGAAGTGAACCTTAGCAAACTACTCAAGGATTCCATTCCATTCTTGAATGAGAAAAGGCAATTGGTGGAGCACTATATCACATATGAATGGAAACCAGTTTTCTGTAATAAATGCAAGAAGTATGGTCATGAAGAAAATATTTGCAGACAAGGAGAAAAAGAGTATGGCAACCAGTCCAGAAGGTTACCGTGGCCCCTGCACAGCAACCAGCTATCCCCCTTGTGGTCCCTACTCAGAAGCCAGATAACCCTGCCCTGAAAGTCATTAATGCAAGACCTGTGGGACCGAGCAGTCCAGAGCCAGTGGGGCTAGAAAGTCCTGGGCAGACCTAGTTCAGTCTGAAGAAATGAGGCTGCAAACTGAACCTATACTTAACCATTCTAAGCAGAGGGTCCATGACCCTGGTTATGGATAGTTGTGCCTCGTGGAATATTAGGGGACCCAATGACCCTGCCAAACAGAGGGAGGTCTCTCTCTTTTGTAATAAATATAGAATAAATGTCATGTGCCTTTTGGAAACAAAACTCAAGAAGAACTCTGTGAGGGAAACAATTAACAAAGTGTTTGAGGGCTGGGAAGTATGTCATAACCTAAGTACTCATCCAAATGGTAGAATAGTAGTGGCATGGAGAGGAGGTACTGAACTGAAGATGGTTTCACAATCTGATCAACACATGCACTTCAAAGTCTTCAAGAACTGTCTGCTTGTCACCCATCTGACTTGTATCTATGGGCACAACGAACCTGCTCCTAGAGGTAAAAACTATGGGAAATTCTGGCACAGATTGGTGGGGGCCTAGCTGACGCTTGGATGGTTTGGGGTGACTTCAACAATATCAGGGCTTTGGAGACAGATTGGGGGGATCACCTATCACTACAGCTAAGTTTAGTGAGTTCGACCAGTCCCTACTGTCAGCTTGAGGAAATAAAAAGATCTGGCTGTCAATTAACTTGGTCCAATAAACAATGCCATGAGAAGAGAATATGGAGTAAAGTAGACTGGGCTTTTGCTAATCAAAGATGGATGGATAAGTTTTTTGATCATACATTGGTATTTCTGCAAGAGGGTATCTCTGATCACACCTCCATGGTGCTTCAGAACAACATACAGACTCAAAATTATAGAAAAGCCTTCAAGTACTTTTACATGTGGAGCTTGACCCCTACTTTTCTAAGGACATAGAGGAGCATTGGCACCCTCAACCTGGACCAGTCATGAAGGCCATCTGTTGGAACTTATGCCAGTTGCAGAGACCTCCCAAGAATTTAAATAAAGCTTGCTTTGCTGACATTGTGAATAACACTGATGTGGTTAGGAAAAAACTGGAGGAAGTACAATCTGCCCTTCATGGAGATCCTATTAATAAGGTACTCTTAACTAAGGACCAGGAAACTAGACTCGAATATGGATTCCTGAGTGTGGCAACTGATAAATTCTTGAGACAGAAAGCCAAAGCCAGAAGGTTGGACAAATGGGACCAGAATACATCCTACTTCCATGCAAGAATTAAGTAGAGGACTTATTCTAACAGAATCTTAACCATTGCCACACCAGATGGCATAGCCCTTACTGATAGTGCAACAATCAAACAGCACTTGACTGACTATTTTCAGGAAGTGTTGAGGAAGGGAATTACTACCAACCAAGGGCTGGATCAGAGAGCTATAGCTGAGGACTATACAGTTACTTTGGAAGAGCAGTTAGGCCTCATTAAGCCATTTGGGAGGGAAGAGGTGTGGACTGTCATGAAGACAATACATGAAGATGTGGCCACCGGGCCAATAAGTTGGTTTATAATTTAAATTGACAATATAAAAGAAAAAACTGCAAAAAATTGATAGTTATACATGGTCCTTAAAGTTAGCAGAAACAAGCACAAATTCTACTTTTATTAAAAATTTTAGCTCAAACAATAAATATTACTTTTCTCTTTTTAATAATAGACATAATTCTCTCCTCGACACAATCCAAATGAAAATTTCTCAAAAAGAATTGGATCTATATCACTATTTCAAGTAATTTATTGAACATTCAACTATTAAACATATTTTGCATTTATTTAAGTTACAATTGAACGGTTTAAATTTATGCTATATTACGTAACTCATTTGAAAATAAAAATACTTAAGAAGGCTTCGGTGCCCAAATTTTGAGTTTTGCTTCAGGTCCTGACTTCTTCAGCTACGGGCCTTAGTTCGTACTACGTAGTTAATCGAGGAAAGTAATAACATATAACTTAACTGGTTTTGGGATGAAAACCCTCGTTACTGAATGCATAATCATCAAACTCATAAAACAATCCACCATTAAAACTTGTCCAAAGATGGAAAATGGGCACATTGCACACAAGTGTCTTAAAACATAGATGGGATGAAACCTGATTGATGTTGAACAAAAATAGGGCAATGATGATGATTGATGTTAGGAAATCCCCCCATTTTCCTATCTCTTCTCTCTCTTTTTTTTTTTATTCTTTTTGTATGTTCACTGGTAAGCCTATAGCTTTGGCTACGTAAATATAGAGAAAATGGTGACCTTGTTTTCATATGGAAAATGTCGCCCAAATATTAAACTTGGTGCTCGGCTTGCGATTCCAATTTATTCTAAGAAGGAATTAAACCTGGCGTTGTCCGCTAATGCGATAGTTTTTCTTTTTTTAATAATAGAAGGGTACACGGTTGCGAGCCGGAATATATAAAACATGATCTTTCGTACATAACAAAGAAAAGCTGCGTATAATTAACTAATGCTTTAACCGAACAAGGCAATAATGTCTTGCGCCGCCGTTTTCATGGAATCCTGGGGAGTCGAGAATTTGATAAAGTGAAAGTATCTATGTTATATAATCTTAAGGACAATTTTGTTGTGGAAAACCTCAAATGTATCTGCTTAAAAACTAAAAACCAAGAACGATGAAGAAGAATTTCACTATAATTGTTGTGGAAACCTCAAATGTATCTGCTTAAAACCAAAAAACAAGAACAATGAAGAAGAATTTCACTATAAATATAGGGGATATTGTAAGTATGTTTTTTTAATTGGGCGAACGATATTTTAGTTCCTAATCTTTGAGGCATAGGCATTTCTATTTCCTCATATTCTGAGGTGACACTTTTAGTCCAAATGTTGCCGATTTTGGACGGTTTTGGTCCATCTATTAATTTAATCACTAATTTATGCGAAATTTAACACGTGAGAGCTCATGATCTCCTTTTACTCGATGTAAAACCTCATAATACATATTCTTCTTCGATTTACAGGCACATAAACATTATTATACGTCACATTTAGGAAAGGATCGACAACCTTCAAAATGAGTTCAAAGTGATACGTAATGATGCTCACGTGCGTTTTAGTTGAAGAAGATGATGAGTCATGAGGTGTTAAGTCAAGTTAAAGGAGATCATGTGCTCTAATGTGTTAAATTCCATCTAAATTAATGATTACGTTAATCGAAGGATCAAAATCGTCTAATCGCGGTAACATTGGGGACTAAAAGTGAATTTCCACTTTGACAGCTACTTGGATAGCAGTCACCACAAAACATAGGGGACCAGAAACGCCCATGCCTCAAACATTAGGGACTAAAAATGTCGTTCTTCCTTTTTTTATTCATCCCGAAACCACAGTACTAAGGTGGTAAGTAGGTCGGGTTGATTCGGGTTCAACCGTTTATATAAACGGATTAAGAACTTCAACCCTGATCTGACCTGCTCTTAACAGGTTGAAATATCGTACCCAAACCCGACTTGCTTTCACCCAATCTAACCTATGGCTTAATTATTTTTTTAGTCCCGTAAGTTATGGTAGTTGGCATTATAGATACCTGTATTATACGTGTTTGCAATATAGGGACTTTAAGTTTCGAAAATACGGCATTTTTAGGACAATATACGATCTGACCCGGTATGTTGACCCAAATCCGCTGACGTGGAAACCGACCCGCTGACATGTCCGAGTACACACTTCACAGATTAGCAACGTAGTTTTGCGATGGCTATCCCGTCGCTAAAGGGGGAAAAGTAAAAAAAATAAATGAAAAACAGAATTAGCGACGCCGTCGCAAAATGAAAAATTAAAAAAAAAAAACTCAATCAGCGACAGCTTGGTGGCTCGCCGAAGAAATCTCAGGATTAGGAGTGGGTAAGAACTCGGACCATTGGTGGCGACGAGGAGTTGCAATTCAGGTTTTAACCACTTAAAACCATAGAAATCCTTTAATTTTCCTCTAATTAGATCGAAACAGTTTATGGGTTTTCATTT